>OX465596.1:173132500-174382500 GCA_950022295.1 Bromus sterilis
ATCTTTCCAAATATGCAACTTTCAACTATGTTTGAGTTGAATTTAAATTGGGACCAGTAGCATATGTCATTTGGTTTATTTGAATTTAATTCTAATTCAAATCGAATGCTATTGCAACTTGGACCTTGGAATTATGCTACAATTCAACCACACATCAGAGGCATGTCATACACATTTGAAGATGATTCAAAATGATCAAACAATCTCACATGCAACTTGGTTATTTTGAATTCAAATGTGGAGTTTGAATTTGCAATTCAATTTGCAATATACTCCATTTAAATGGAATTGCTTCACACATCAAAGCATGTACATCAAGATTCAAACTTCTATCATGTGTTTGTGCATTGTATTTACTTTGCTACTTTGCTTGTTGTTTGTCGAGTAGAGGTGGAACCGGAGCAGGAGGCTGCCCCCTTCGTTGAAGAACCAGAACCCGAACCTCGTCAGCAAGGCAAGCAAACCCCCATTGATCATGTCGATAAAATCCCACTTCCCTCTCGTGTCTCGCTTATGCATTGTTTAGGATGATCACCATGCTACGTTTCTACCGCATAGATGAACCCATTCCTTTGCATGACCTATCATTTTGTCACAGTAGTAAGAAAACCACAATCCTAGCAAATGTAGGAGTTGTTTGATATCATGTGGCCCCTGCAATGTTATCGCTTATTGCATGCTTAGTATGATACCATGTTGTTACTGTGATGTGAGTCGGGACGGGAATGATCATATTGATGATGGTAGAAAAGTGTTGGTGAATCGACCCTAATACAAGGTGAACGATGAGAGGCTGTGTAGGAGTACACGGTGGGTTGTCTCGTTGAACACCGCCCTAGTATGAGTTCTCGTGTGGTGATCCAAGATGAAGAGTACAACCACACATTGGGCTCACTGACCCCTCTCCACTTACTAACTCATCCCTTTCGATGTCCAGATGTCGCAATAGTTCGGAGTTCTGGTAGGTCTGTGGCATGGCTGCTAAGTGAGAGAACGGCTCATCCGAGACCAGCTTATGCACCACGCACACATCACTTGGGTCCACTTCGGTAAACCGGACGGGTTCACGATAGTGGTAACCAACCCAAGTAGGCGGCTTTCTCGGACTAGATCGGCTATGAGGTAACAGTTGTGGTGAGCATCCTCGCTGGCACCCCTTGAATGGTGTCGAGATCAAAGGCGGTAAATGATGATCATGTGTGTTTAGCGATACACCCCTGCAGGTTAAACAAAACTATTCGAATAGCCGCGTCCGCGGTTATGGACTGCTTGGAAAGCTTAGCTTGATTATTAGACAACTTGAACTGGATACTTCTAAAACACACCAAGATAAGTGTGAGTGCTATGTCGTGCTTTCTCGTGGGGAAGTCGAGGAAGGCACCATAGTGGTGTAATTGGTTGGAGAATGTAGTGGACTCGTGTACGCTTCTTACCTCAAAGTCTGGTACTCGTAGTTCAGGATTAGCCAAGTCAAAGCAGGCACTTCTGCAAGTGAACCCCACCCCCTTTACCTTGATACATGTGCATGAGTAGTATAGCTCCTATGTAAGTCTTGCTGAGTACGACTTTGTACTCACGTTTGCTTAATCTATGTTTTAGATGATGCTACTGACCCCGAAGGTGGCTTCTTCATCGAGCTGGACGACTGAAGACCAACTAGTCTAGTCCCAGTCAGACGACTGGTTCCCTCGTGGAGGGCATGTGGTTAAATAAGGCTTCTTAAGCCATTTGTTAAACTTGTCTGTACTCAGACATAATTTGCTTCCGTTTGTGTTGTAATGTTGGATCACATGTTTGTGATCTCTGTTTGCACTCTATAAGAGTTATCAATAAAATTGTACACTTTGTAGAGAATTGCAATGGTACCTGTTGTTCATACAAGGCATGTGTGCTGCGTGTATGTTTATAACATGCATGTCTTTGTATGGGTTTTCGAGACCTTAGTTGTGTTCTGGCTAGCGGTCTTTCATACACCAAGTGGCCCTTAGATGTGCGCAGCTTGGCGAATCGCGATGCGATTGTTCGAGACTCCGTCTCGTGCACACTTTGTGGTATGATCGAGCCCGCCCTAGACCCCGATTAAGTGATCGGGCTGTAGTAAGTCTATGTAAGAGTTATGAGATAGTCGATAGTATGGTTGAGGCGACTTTTCTTTGAATATGGGAGTTCACCACCCATATTATTAGACTTGTGTGCGGACGATGAGGACCCATCCCAGTTGATCATCCGGCCTGGATGGGATGCCCCTCACGTACGATGCTTTCCGAGAACGTTCTGTGCTTGGCCTTGTCTGCTTAGACAAGTGGGTACGGTTCTCGGCTCTCCATATGACTATGTCTTAGTTGTACTTGCATACGCTAACCCCGGGTCCCAACATTGAGAGAGAAGAGAGGGCGTCCAAGGGAGGTTCATCTGGGGGAGAGCTCATCTGAGGGAGAGAGGCATGGGTGAGAGGGAGAGAGAATCGGGAGAGAGAGAGAGAAACGCACACGAGAGAGAGAGAGAGAACGTGAGATAGAGAGAGGGAGCGATGGGCTTCGGTCCAGGTCAGGTTTTTTTCTTTTTCTCTTTTTTTTGTACTGATCTAATGAGATTTGAAAATGTTCGACTTCCGGTTTTATTTAAAAATTAAAACACAATTTCAACTTAAATTTCCTAAATCCTTTATAAAACTCCAGAAATATTATCCTAATTGTTTTAGGAATTTTATGTTTTTTTAATAAGGTTAGAAATAGTATGACTATTATATTAATAACAATTATTCAAATAGAACTTTTTTAAATACCTTCTGCTATATAGGTATTATTTTTTTAATAATTAATTTGTGTGCAAGCAAATCTTTATTTGGTCAAAAGTTTATTGAAACTAATTATCATAGGTGACTAATGTGATTATTTGTTTAATAGTGGTGTGAGTTTAAACTTATAACTAGGTTTATTATTTAGCAAGACAAGGCAAGGTAACAACAAAACATGGCATCACAAGCATAACAGGTAGCAAGCATGTAGGTCATGGCATTTTTACTATTAACACATCACAACAAGCAACGTTTTTGTTTACCCTAAAAAATACATTTTAAATCTAGGCAATAAAAGTTGGGATGTGACAGACCTTCCCCCCTTAAAAGAATCTCGTCCCCGAGATTCACAAGCTAGTGAAGAGATGCGGGAACTCGCGCTTGAGGTAGTCCTCCCGTTCCCAGGTGGCTTCCTCCTCTGTGTGATTTGTCCACTAGACCTTGTGGAACTTGATCGCGCGCTTACGGGTGACTCAGGTGGCTTCTTCCAATATACGAAGGGGTGTCTCGCGGTATGTGAGATCCTGGTTGATATCCACTGTGCGGTGATCGATGTTTTTGGAAACATCGGGCTTCTCCGGCACCTCCAGACACTTCCGGGGCTGCGAAACATGGAAGACGTTGTGCACATCGGATAGCTCTTTGGGCAGCCTCAACTGATAAGCAACCTGGCCTCGTCTGGCTGTCACCTCAAATGGTCCAATGTGACGAGGTGCTAGCTTTCCCTTCACATGGAATCGCTGCATTCCCTTCAGTGGGGTGACTCGGAGATACACAAAATCTCCAACTACAAAAGTCACCTCTCGACGCTTGGGGTCGGCATAGCTCTTCTGACGAGACTGGGCGATCTTGAGAAGCTCACAAATCAACTGGACTTATTCCTCAGCTTCCTTCAAAACATCCGGTCTGAAAATCTTCCCTTCCCCGGTCTGAGACCAGTTTAGGGGCGTGCGACACTTCCGTCCATACAGGGCTTCAAATGGGGCCATCTGCAAACTCGAGTAGTAGTTGTTGTTGTAGGAGAATTCTGCATAAGGCAAGCAGTCCTCCCACTTGGAACCATAGGCTAGAGCACATGCGCGGAGAATATCCTCTAGTATCTGGTTTACTCGCTCGATCTGGCCTCCATTCTGCGGGTGATAGGCTATGCTGAACGTAAGCTTCGTGCCTAGTGCCTCTTGAATTGCTTCCAGAACCTCGAGGTAAATTGGGTACCTCGGTCTGACACAATCTCCTTCAGAACTCCGTGCAGGCATACGATCCTCGACATGTACAAATCCGCCAGCTGATCTCCTCGATAGGTGGTTCGCACTGGAAGAAAGTGCGCTACCTTGGTGAGTCGATCGACGATGACCCAGATAGAGTCATGACCCTTGCTCGACCTCGGTAGTCCTGTGATGAATTCCATGCCTATTTGTTCCCACTTCCATTCAGGAACTCGGAGTGATTGCAGCAATCCTTTAGGTCTTTGGTGCTCTGCTTTCACTCTCTGGCAGATGTCGCACTTGGCAACATACAAGGCAATCTCACGCTTCATACCGTGCCACCAAAACAAGTCCTTCAGGTCTTGATACATCTTAGTCCCTCCGGGGTGGATGGAGTAAGGTGTATCGTGAGCTTCCTTCAGGATAGTGACCTTCAACTCCTTCACATCAGGCACACACAACCGGCCATCGAACCAAAGAACTCCTTCATCATCTATCGTGAACTTCGGGGCCTTGCCGAGGGGCATCTTCTTCTTGATTCCCTCGATACTGTCGTGTCCCTTTTGTGCCTCCTTGATCTGATCAAATAGAGTCGGAGTCAGCTCGAGGTGAGCAAGAAAACCGAGTGTAACAAGCTCCACCAGCTTCTCGAACTCCTCATGCAAAGCTGGCTGCTCCTCTCGGATCATCGCATTAAGTGTGCAGGGCTTGCGGCTGAGGGCATCTACTACCACATTGGCCTTTCAAGGATGGTAGTGGATTTCCAGATCATAGTCTTTTATCAACTCGATCCATCTCCTCTGCCTCATGTTCAACTCCTTCTGAGAGAATATGTACTTCAAGCTCTTATGGTCTGTGTATATGTCGCAACGGTGACCCATCAGGTAATGTCTCCATCTCCTGAGAGCAAGCATAACAGCGGCTAGCTCCAAGTCGTGTGTGGGGTAGTTCAACTCGTGCGGCTTCAACTGCCGTGACAGGTACTCAATCACCTTGCCCACTTGCATAAGGACACAACCCAAACCAATCTTCAATGCGTCACGGTACACATCAAAGCTCTTGGTCAGGTCAGGCATAGTCAAAACATGGGCGGATACCAATCTCCTCTTCAACTCCTGGAAACTGGCTTCACACTTCTCTGAACACACAAACTTCTGGTCCTTCTTCAACAGTTGGGTCATGGGTCGGGCAATGCTGGATAAGCCTTCCACGAATTTGCGGTAATATCCCGCTAATCCGAGGAATCTTCTGACTTCGATCTGAGTGGTCGGAGCTGTCCAGTCCATGATGGACTGAATCTTGGCGGGGTCGACGGATATTCCTCCTTCCGACAATACATGTCCCAAAAATCCGACTTCCTTGAGCCAGAATTCACACTTGCTAAACTTGGCATACAGCTGGTGCTCTCGCAGAGTCTCGAGGACTAAGCGCAGATGTTAGGCATGCTCTTCTTTCGTCTTGGAATAAATCAAGATGTCATACTTGAACACCACTACAAACTTGTCAAGGTACTTCATGAAGATCTTGTTCATGAGGTTCATGAAATAGGCCGGGGCATTGGTAAGGTAGAAGGACATCACAGTGTACTCGAACAAACCATAGTTTGTCGTGAAGGCTGTCTTGGGGATGTCCAACTCACGGATCTTCAGCTGGTGGTATCCGGTCCTTAGATCAATCTTGGAGAAGACTCGGGCTCCGTTCAACTGGTCGAATAGATCCTCGATCTTGGGGAGCGGATACTTTTTCTTGATAGTCACTTCATTCAGCTTACGGTAGTCCACACACATGCATATGGTGCCGTCTCTTTTGTCCACAAAGAGAACTGGCGAACCCCAGGGTGAAGCACTGGGTCGAATCAGTCCCTTCTGGAGCATGTCGTTCAACTGCTTCTTCAACTCAACCAGCTCTTCGGCATTCATCCGGTAGGGTCTCTGTGCAATAGGAGTTGTGCTAGGAACTAACTCGATGATGAACTCGATATCCCGATCAGTCAGCATACCGGGTAACTCCTCCGGAAAGACATCCGGGAATTCACATACAACATTCACTTCCTCAAGGGATGGCACCGAGACACTCGGATGACAGCAGGCTCAGGTCTTGTCAGGTTTATCTGTGTACTCTACCTGAATTCCCTTCGGGCTGGTGAGGTTGACTGTCCTCAAGGTGCAATCTAACCGACCTCTGTGCTTGGACAACCAATTCATGCCAAGTATCACATCTATCCCTTCTATTCCCAGCACAATCAAGTCTGCTGGAAAGATTTCTCCGCCAACATTTATTGGAACTCCTGAGCAAGTTACGCTGGCCCTAAGTTTGGATCCAGGTATTTGGACTATCCTGGGCTTCTTCATTCGGCTAGGTATCATCTTACTTCTAGTCATAAATGGCTCCGTAATAAAAGAGTGGGATGCACCAGAATCAAACAGAACTGTGGAAGGTACGGAATTTACTAGGAACGTACCCAAGATGACGTCTTCTGCCTCGTGGGCTTCCTCGTCTTGCACATGATGCAGACGTCCTTCGCTGCGTTAGACGCACCGCGCTGGGCATTGTTTCGTCCAGGGTTCCCTCTGGCTGGTTCTGGTGCATTGGGACGTGGAGCAGTATTCTTCTTGTTGGGACACTCTGTCGAATAGTGGCCCTTCTGGCCACATCCAAAATAGATTACTCTAGGGTTGCGAGGAACTCCGTCTGCTGGACGTGGAACTCCAACAGGGTGAGCAGGAACATTGGGCCGCGACACCGGGTACTGGCTCCTTTGTGGCGGTGGTGCTGGCCTTGGTGGCTGTGTCAGACGCAGTCGGGGGTTGCTGGAGCCACCCTGCTGCATCATGCGGCGCTTGAGGTTCTCAGCAGCCATCTTGAGCTTGCCCTCCATCATAATAGCAGCATCTGCGAGAGACTCAAGGTCAGGGAACTGCATGGCCACCAGAACAACCTGGAGCTCATCGTGCAGTTCGTCCAGGAAACGATCCTTCCGCTTCTCCTCGGTGTCGACCTCCTCCGGGGCATACCTCGACAGCTGAGTGAATCGATCAAGATAACCTACCACGGTCATACCCCCTTGCTTGAGGTGGCGGAACTCATCCTTCATCCTCCTGATCAGTGCGGTGGGGATGTGCGCCTTCTTGAACTTCTGGGAGAACTCAGCCCAGGTGAGTACTTGCCTTCTGGAAGATGGGTGCGCACTCTTTCCCACCAGCTCCTGGCGGTGCCGGTGAGGTAGCGGGTGGAATACAGGACCTTCTTGTTGTTTCCCACAGCGACGACAACGAGATTGTTCTCCATGGTGCGGAGTCAATCCTCAGCATCCAGAGGCTCCTTCGTCTGCGAGAACACGGGTGGGTTGGTGTTCTGGAAATCTCGGAGCCGAGACCTGGGCTCCTCATTCCCACCAGCTCCCCCGCCTCCTTGGTTGGCATTGGTGGCGGCCTGTACTAGCTTCTAGACTGCAGCCATGTTTTCCTGGCGCTCGTCACGAGTAGCCTGGCGCTCCTCCATAAGCAGTCGCAAAAGCTGCGCCATGCTCGGGTCGGGTGGTGGCGGTGGCGCGTCACCGGATCCACTTGGGTTAGCGCGGGGGTACCTCGGCATCCTAAAGTTGTGGCGCAAGATAAGAGCGCTCGGGTTAGTTTCATCCTAAGTGGGGGTTCAGGGTCACTCTAGCTTAAGGCTAAACAATACAATTCAAACAATCACGCATTCGAATAGGGGACTAAGGAAAAAAAACTTCCACTAGTTCTCATCTGTTTTGGGACACCATTCCCTCTTAATCTTTGGTCTCGCTTGACTTAAAACATTTTGAATGGGGTAAGAGGTATAGGATTTTTTTGTTTATCAAAAATAGTTCTAACTAACGGCCAATCTAACTAGGCTGCTACATTCTGAACCGAGGCTCTGATACCAAGTCTGTGGGCACCCCGGACTATATGTCCGAAGCGGCCAGTTGTGCATACCGTCATGCCCCCATGATCAGTGTCGCATGACGCACAACTCGACAATGGATATCACAGTCACAAGTTCATACCATACCGAATACAAAGTCATACATCAACATAGTCTTATACGGCCTCATCGGGCTCAAATGGCAGCGGAATAAGCAAAAAGCAAGATAGATAGCAGCATCACAATCCACAGGAAAAGCCCAGAGCGTAGCACATCCTAGTACTCGTCAGTCGTGGCATCGTCAAATATCTGCTCCTCCAAGCCTGGCCGATTGAATAACCAGGGACAAAACCGTGAGTACATACAAAGTACTCGCAAACCACCTAAAGAAAGGAACAAAGATTCTTGTACAAGAAAATAATGGGATGGCTATATGGTGGAGTTTAACATGGGGGAACCTAACTACTCATTATTGATTAAGTTGGAAACATTTTAATCTTGACCAATTTAAATTCCCACAAATATATTTGATTTAATCATGCCCAACCCTTTTCATAATACCAACATCATCATCGTGAACAATAATCTCAGTACTAGAACTTCTCATCTATTCCGCACAAAGTGTGGCCTCACTAGCTGTCCATGACCGTGGACTCCGGCTACTCGAATAGTTTTCACTCTGCAGAGGTTGTAAACTTTACCCACAACATTCGATACATCCACCGTGAGTCCCCACGGTTCGTCATACCTCAGTATGTGGTTTTCGGATAATCAACCGTAGTCTTCCCCTTGTCTATCCTAGTACAGGTGAATCTACCCCTTGCGTACTACATGGGCTGTCCGTGTGCCAGGTCATGCTCCTCTTGGACCCAAGCCTGCACCATAGTCGAAGAGCACCAAGGTTCCCTCTAATACCAAGCCTAGCGAATTTCACCACTCGACTTCGAGGGCTATCAGATTCGTGGAATCAAACATCCATGTGTAGTTATAAGACCACCGTACTAAGATAAACAAGCTTTCAACTAGCCCTGTCCCATACCAGAGTATTGTGGTTGTACTGTAAGACTATCTAATAAATATAATAATGGGATGGCTATATGGTGTAATTAATCTGTTTACACAATTTTCTTATATAAATAACTTGATATTTAAATGTCTAACAACTATCTAATAAATATAATAAGTAGCTACTGGTTAGAATTATTATTATAGGAATTTAAATGAAACTTATTTCATTATTAACAATTTAACTAAATATATATAAGAACTTAATGTGAACCACTATAGATAAAGTATTATATATACTTTTATTATTATCATAATAATAATTATTAAACTATACCTTAATTAGATATTAAACAAAGATATTACTAATAAATTTTATTTTTACTAAATCATTAACAGAAAGCTTAATAATATTAACTAAGCAACAAGTAAAGCAAACAACAATAATAATTAAAGAATTCACCACTATAATATTTCTGCAAACAATAAAAACTAACTAAGCAGGAAAATAGGGAATAATCCTAGAAGCAAAACAAAATTTGTTTCATATTTTTCTGAGCCATAAATAATTCTCTATAATTATTTTTGTGTTCACGAATTAATAAAAAGAAATGAAGTTGCACAGCCGGCCCATGCCTAAACTGCGCCTACGTGCATATATATATTTTTTTAGCGGGCTGGCCTATGCAGTGCGGGTCTGGCTCTATTTTTTTTAGAGAGAGGCAAAGGGGTATGGGGTCTTTTGGCCCGTTGGATCGCGTCCAGATCGGACGGCCTGGGGGTTTTCTTCCCCACGGCGCGTCCTGGACGGGATCGTTCTTGGCCATGGCGACAGGGGCTAGGGGAGGGCTCACCGGCGGGCCTAGAGGCGGCGCGGGACGGCAGGGATGGCCAGCGGAGGTGCGGCACGGCGGCCCGGTTCCATTTTTGTGCTCCGGGAAGGCGAACGTGGGCGGCGGCTTTGCGGCGTCGGGGTAGCTCGGTGTGCTCGTCGGAGGGGCTTGGGGCAGCACCGGAGGTCCGCCGGAGCAGCGCCGACGTCGAGGCGGAGCACCTAGGCCTCCTCCTGGCCGCGGCCTCCTTCCTCCTCCCTTCCTCCTCTTCTCCCTTCTTCTTCCTTAACTCTTCCCTTCTTCTCTCCTTCTGTTTCTTGGACGGGACGTGTTGGCGGGGTGGCTGGGTGGTGAGGGGCTTTGGTGAGGTGGAGTCAGGAGAGGAGAGGGGTACGACCCCCCCCCCCTTTTATAGCTACAGGAGAGGGAGCTCGGGCGGGAACGGCTCAAAGGAGCGGGGCGAGGGCGCGCTCCAGCGATCCGTGGCCTCGGCCACAGTTGGGCGAGCGAGGCGGTGAGGCCATGACATGTGGGGCTGGGTTGAGGGAGAACAGAGGGCGTCCTGGGGAGGTTCATCTGGGGGAGATCTCATCTGAGGGAGAGAGGCATGGGTGAGAGGGAGAGAGAATCGGGAGAGAGAGAGAGAAACGCACACGAGAGAGAGAGAGAGAGAGAGAACGTGAGATAGAGAGAGGGAGCGATGGGCTTCGGTCCAGGTCAGGTTTTTTTCTTTTTCTCTTTTTTTTGTACTGATCTAATTAGATTTGCAAATGTTCGACTTCCGGTTTTATTTAAAAAGTAAAACACAATTTCAACTTAAATTTTCTAAATCCTTTATAAAACTCCAGAAATATTATCCTAATTGTTTTAGGAATTTTATGTTTTTTAATAAGGTTAGAAATAGTATTACTATTATATTAATAACAATTATTCAAATAGAAAAAAAATTAATACCTTCAGCTATATAGGTATTATTTTTTTAGTAATTAATTTGTGTGCAAGAAAATCTTTATTTGGTCCAAAGTTTATTGAAACTAATTATCATAGGTGACAAAATGTGGTTATTTGTTTAATAGTGGTGTGAGTTTAAACTTATAAGTAGGTTTATTATTTAGCAAGACAAGGCAAGGTAAAAACAAAACATGGCATCACAAGCATAACAGGTAGCAAGCATGTAGGTCATGGCATTTTTACTATTAACACATCACAACAAGCAAAGTTTTTGTTTACCCTAAAAAACATTTTAAAACTAGGCAATAAAAGTTGGGATGTGACAGTACATTTTGTGCCACCGGGATGAATTGAGAGGGGTGTGTCATGGGATTCCTTGAGGATGAGTTGCCTTAGGTCCCTATTCTTAGGTACTACCAAACGATTTCCAAAGAATACCGTTCCTTTGCTATCTGTGGAGAAACATTTAGCAAATCCGCTAGCAATGTTCTCCTTGATCCGGCGAACACCTCGTGCACGCCTTTGGGCAACTATGATTTGATCCTCAAGGGTTGGTTTCGCCACCAAGGTACAAAGATAGTCGCGAGAAACAATCTCAAGATTGAGCTTGCGAAATTCCTCATGAAGAAGTGGTTGACACTATTGTAACATGAGGTTGTTATAATACGACTTACGACTTAGTGCATCAGCCATGACATTGGTTTGCCTGGGGTGAAAGAAATTCCTAAGTCATAATCTTTTATCAACTCTATCCAGCGTCTTTTCCTGAGTTTAAGATTTGGCTGGGTGAATGTGTATTTGAGGCTTTGGTGGTCGGAATAGATCTCACAACAATTACCAATAAGGTAATGTCGCCATGTTTTCAGGGCATGAACTACAGCAGCGAGTTCAAGATCATGGGTAGGATAGTTCTCTTCATGTGGACGCAACTGGCGTGAAGCATATGCTACCACATGTCTATCTTGCATAAGTATGCATCCTAACCCTTGCCGTGAGGCGTCACAAAAGATCTTGAAATCCTTTTTGGTGTCTGGAGGCGCAAGTACGGGTGCAGAATTCAATCTTCTTTTTAGCTCTTGAAAGCTTTCCTCGCACTTGGGAGTCCATTGGAATTTCTTATCTTTCTTGAGGAGTTCAGTTAGAGGCTTTGCAACTTTAGAAAAGCTCTCGACGAAGCGGCGGCAATAGCTTGCTAAGCCAAGAAAACTCCGAACTTGCTTAACCGATTCAGGTGGAGTCCAGTCAAGGACGGCCTGAACTCTCTCGGGATTGACAACAATGCCTTTTTCAGAAATCACGTGGCCTAAGTAGGTCACTTCTGGTAGCCAAAATTCACACTTGGAGAATTTAGCATACAGGTGATGCTCTTGAAGTTTCATCAATACCAACCTAAGATGTTCGGCATGTTCTTCTTCGTTCTTCGAGAAGATAAACTACAACCAATTTATCTAAGTACTCCATGAAGATCGAATTCATCATGCGCGAGAAAGTGGCGGGGGCATTGGTTAAACCGAAGGACATGACGGTGTACTCGTAAAGACCATAACGAGTAGTGAAAGCCATTTTTGGAATGTCCTCATTTCGGATTTTGATTTGATGATAGCCTAATCTCAAATCCATCTTGGAGAAGACTGAGGATCCAGCAAGTTGATCATAAACATCATTGATCATGTCCATTGGGTACTTGTTCTTTATCCTTGCTAGATTTAGCGGGCGATAGCCTACGCACATCCTTTATGTTCCATCTTTCTTCATTACGAACAGAACGGGGCAACCCCATGGCGATGAGGTAGGGCGGATGAAGCTTTTTGCCAACAAAGCTTCAAGTTGGATTTTAAACTCAGCTAAGTCACATGGGGCCATTTTATATGGACGTCTGAAAATTGGTGCGGTTCCTGGCATAAGATCCACTATGAACTCCACACATCTGTTGGGTGGATATATTTAAGATGTAGGATTACTGGATAGTTTTCCTGTGGATGACCATGGCTTACTAGGGGATACAACAGATATGTCAGAGTAGCAAAGTACCCCAACACGATGGTCAGTGTTGTTATTCTGGCTAGGAAACATCTAAACTGGGAGGAAGCACTGCAAATGCATCAATATAGGTTTCTAGAATAAAACCTACGACAAACTCTATGGAACTGTCGAGCATGCCACCTAGCAATTCTTCTAGAAGGACAACCGAAATAGAGGGAAGAATTTTGCAATTGCATCAGATTATGAAGAAATCTGGAATGACTCGGACAGCATAACGGCTGTAATTGCAAGAAAAGGCAATTTTCTTACAACATACAAACAACACTTCCATACAATGTAAGAAATCAGGAGGCACAACAACTCTAGCAAACCTAACACAACTTTCCTACGGCTACGAGGAAGCAAACAACGAGATGTTCTTGTAAGACATAGATGAGCCTAGTCCTATCTTCCCGTAGAACAAGATGAGGGTGACTCAGAACTCAGACCGATGAGGGTAAGGAGAAAAAATAAGCCTTACGTTGTTCCCTTATGTACCCAGAGGAACTCTATGGAACTTCGACCAAGGCTGATAATCCTACAGTCAGTCCTGCTCTGATACCAAGTCTGTCGGGACCCGGGGTTAGCGTATGCAAGTCCCGTTATAACACAATCACATGGAGAGACAAGAGTCGTACCCACTTTTCTAAGCAGACAAGGCCAAGCACAGAACGCCCTCGGAAAGCATCGAACATGAGGGGCATCCCATCCAGGCCGGATGATCAACTGAGATGGGTCCTCATCGTCCGCACACAAATCTAAATGATATGGGTGCTGAACTCCCATATTCATAGACAAGTCGCCTCAACCATACTCTCGATTTTATTATAACACTTACATAGACTTACTCCATCCCGATCACTTAGTCGGGGTCTAGGGCGGGCTCAATCATACAACAAAGTGTGCACGTGACAGAGTCACGAGCAATCACATCGCGATGCCCCAAGCTGCACACATCTAAGGGCCAGTTGGTGTATAAAAGACCGCCAGCCAGAGCACAACTAAGGTCTCGAAAACCCATACTAAGACATGCATGTTAGAATCATACACGCAGCACACATGTCTAGTATGAACAGCAGGTATCATTGCAATTCTCTACAAAGTATACAACTTTATTGATAACTCTTACAGAGTGCACACAGAGATCACAAGTCTGTGATCCAACATTACATCAAACATGCGGAAGCAAAGTAGGTCTGAGTACAGACAAGTTTAACAAATGGCTTAGAGAAGCCTTATCTATAAACAAGCCCTTCCACGAGGGACCAGTCATCTGACTGGGACTACACTAGCTTGGCTTCAGTCGTCGAGCTCTAGGAAGAATCCACCTTCGGGGTCAGTGGGTTCATCTAAAACATAGAATAAGCAAATGTGAGTACAAAGTCGTACTCAGCAAGTCTTACGTAGGAACTATACTACTCATGCACATGTATCAAGGTAAAGGGAGGTGGGGTTCAACAGCAGAAGTGCCAACTTTGACTTGGCTAGTCCTGAACTACGAGTACCAGACTTAAGGTAAGAAGCGTACACGAGTCCACTACATGTCTCCAACCAATTACACCACTATGGTGCCTTCCTCGACTTCCCAGGAGAAAGCACACCATAGCACTCATTCTTATCTTGGCAAGTTTTATAAGTATCCAGTTCAAGTTGTCTAATAATCAAGCTCAGCTTACCAAGCAGTCCCTTACCGTGGAGGCGGCTATTCGAATAGTTTTGTTAACCCTGCAGGGGTGTACCGCTACACACACATGATCATCAGTTACCGCCTTTTGCCTCGACACCATTCAAGGGGTGTCGGCGAGGATGTTCACCACAACTGTTACCTCATAGCCGATCTAGTCCAAGAAAGTCGCCTACCGAGGTTGGCTACCACTATCGTGAACCCGGCCGGTTTACCGAAGTGATCCCAGATGATGAGTGCGTGGTGCATAAGCCGGTCTCGGTTGAGCCGTTCTCTCACTTTGCATCCAGGCCACAAACCTACCAGAACTTCGAACTACTGCGACATCTGGACATCGAAAGGGATGAGTTAGTAGGTTGAGAAGGGTCAGTGATCCCAATGTGTGGTTGTACTCTTTATCTTGGATCACCACACAAGAACTCGGACTTAGGGCGGTGTTCAACGAGACAACCCACTGTGTACTCCTACACAGCCTCTCATCGTTCACCTTGTATTAGGGTAGATTCACCAACACATTTCCACCATCATCAACATGATTGCTACCATCCCAACTGACATAGCAGTATCAACATTGTATCATTCTAAGCATGCAATAAGCAGTAACATTTGCAGGGGCCACATGATATCAATCAACTCCTACATCTGCTAGGATTGTGGTTTGCTTACTACTGTGACAAATGATAGTTCATGCAAAGGAATGGGTTCATCTATGTGGAAGAAACGTTATCATGGTAATCATCCTAAACAATGCATAAGGGAGACTGAGAGGGAAGTGGGATTTTATCGACATGATCAATGGGGGTTTGCTTGCCTTGCTGACGAGGTTCAAACACAGTGTCTTCAACGAAGGGGGTGATCTCGGGTTCTGGCTCCACTTCTATTAGCAACATGACAATCATAGGATCAACATAATGTACAATGCGCAATCACATGAATAAGACTGTAATGGTGATATTCATGGTTGCAATGTGGGTACAATTCCATTTAAAAGAAGTGGAATGCAAAACCATTTGCAAATTCACTCCAAATTTGAATTCAAATTAAAGCCATATGGAAAAATGCCACTGTTCACCCAATTTAAATTGGTCAAACATGAAAACACACTACATATTCACATTCCTTTCATTTTTCTGATAATTTTAGACATATTATTTGTCCAATTTGGAGTTAAAATGAATTAGTTATGAATTTCCAAAGTTTATTGCATTTTATGCCTTTTTCTGGATTATTTTAAATCATTTAACAAATTATTGCGTCATGCCTACGTCAGCATTACGTGGGGGGCTGCTGACAGCAGGGGGCCACTAGTCAATGGCTGGGTTAACTAACCAGTGGCTAATTAAGCCACTGGGGCCCAGTGTAAGTGGGTGCTTAGTGGGGGGTTAACTTAAGTTAATCCCTGCCACGTTGGCACGCCGTCGGCGAGTCGCCGGTGACTCCAGTGCGTGGCGGCGCTACTCGGGACGGCATTCCCATGCTCCATTTGGAGCGCTGAGACCACGGGTGTGAAGCTCGTGCTGTCGCACATCACCTCGAGCACGCGGGCGTCCAGGACGAAGACCAGGGCGACGGCAGCGAGCTCGTCGGCGGCAACAGAAACCCGGCGACGATGCAGGTGAGTCTTCAATGAACGGATTAGAGCGGGAAGTAGCGCGTTCAAAGCCCAAGGACACAGTGAAGATGACGCTTGCACTGGTCGAGACGAAGGAGCACAGGGGCAACCTCGCCATCGACCATGGCGGCGACGGGCTTCAGCGTCCATGGAAGCGGTGGCTAGAGACCAAGAGAGAGGGCGCCAGGTTGGGGGAAACGAGCAGGATCTCACCACGAACTCGATGGCGTGGTCAGCGGGCTCGGGAAGGGTCTAGTGGCGGCGAATCAACGAGGTGGTTCTCCGGCGATTGGCGGCGATTCGGTGAAGCTCGCGTCAGCAAATCAAGGTGCCATCTTCTGCGAGGCGATGAAGTCGACGACGACGAACGCGAGGGACAAGCTGGCTTGATCTCTAGGCCATGGTGGCCACGTCTTCCACGGCGGTGCGCTCTGGTGAGGCTTCGGGTGGAAACGAAATCGAGCACGGGAGGAGGGGGAAGAAGCTCTGGACGGGGGGAATGGATCCGGGATAGGCTTGGGCGTCTCCAGGCGAGAGGATAACCTCTGGGGAGGCAGGCAGCTTCCTGGCGCGCCCACGGCGCTCGCCGGCGACCTCCTTGCCTGCCTCGAGGGGGGAAGAAGTCGCATGTCCCCCCCTGGGCTGGGCTGGGCTGGGCTGGGCTGTCGCTCGGCCACGTACGGCTAGTTGGGCCCGAGGCCAGGTAAGTCTTCCTTTTGTTTTCTGTTTCTTTTTCTTTTCTATATTTTGTTTTGCCTTGCTAAGTAAAATAGTTAGGCATTTTATAAAATGCTGAAACTTTTTATATGGCTTCACAATATAATAGGCTAACCACTTGTAAATTTTGAACATTTTTAAAATTCAAATTATTTGAACTTTAATTCAAATACGGGTTTAAATTTAAATCCATGCTCCTGTTTGAATATTTGAAAAATCCATGAGCATGGGGTTGGTCCCAAATCACTATATGTGATCACACTCATTTTTGAGACTTTTCAAAAATGCAAAAGGAATTTTGGGAGAAACTTTTATTCTGGCCATTTGAATTAAATTCATATGGGGGGTTTCTTCTCCCATTTCAATTTCTTTTTTTGAAATTTTAAACATGATGCAAAGTTACTTGCTAACCCTAGCACATACCTAACAGAGGGTTCTGACAAATGCAATGATGAGCCTCCACAAATGAGCTCTAGGTCTTCTTGAGCAAGCAAGTTGGATGCACCCCCACTAGTTCCATTGGGGAGCTTTTCTTAGCTCATATGTGCATCTGTTGCATCGCAATCCCTACTCCTCACATCATATATATCATTTGGCCCTCTCGCCTATGATTGTCCTCATTGATGTGAGTCTTTCACACCTTTTTGTCTTCCTCCTCCACCATACCTCTCTCTTTGCCATCCTAAGTGTCACTCTCGTGCTTACGCTCATCCACTGCATGAGTGTTCAAAATATCGAAAGGGAATGGATCAATTTGACTTGTACCTAGCTAGTGGTTTGGGGATGAGTCAGAGGTTTTAGCAGATAACACCACTTGTTGGGGCTTTTTTTGCGCAAGACCACAACTCTTGAACTTTTTTGCGAAAAACACCACTATTTGGGGTAATTATTTGCAGAGAACACATAAAACACTATTAGCTCATTTGATCCCAAATTAACAAACTGGACCGACCAATCAAGACCTCAAATTTTGTTTGTTCAAATTTTTGGGCTACTTTCAGCAACTATTTTATGTTTCCATTTCATGATGTATTGGTTTGAAAAATAATCAAACTGTGCAATGAAAACCTACACAAGACATAGCTTTCTAAACTATACCATACAAAGATATACCATGAACTGAAAATACAAAATAGTTTTATGAAGTACCCCACAAAATTTGAACAAACAAATTTTGAAGTTCTAATTGATGGGTCCAGCCGGAAATGTCTTGTGTAGCCTGAGCTACAATAGCTCGTTTTTTTGAAAAATAAGAAAATAATCTTAAAACAGTTCAAAAAAAATTGAATTTTTTTATGGATATACATACACATGTATAGGAAATTTGTGCAAATTTTTAGACCATTATACTCTAATGCGCCGCGGGATTATTTTTTTGACAAATATTTGATTTTAATTGAGCCTTTTTTTCTTGGATTTGGGACAAAGTTTTGTTATTTTTATGCAGACTGCATATACAATATTTTCAAATGAAATTTTACACGTTCTTGCAAAATTCATATAGGTTTCCACGGAATTTTTTTTGAATTTTTCAAATTATCAGGGCACATATAGTCCGAGCTACACTAGTTCTAGCTTGCTAATTTAGGATCATACGAGTTAATAGCATGTTATGTGTTTTCCGCAAGTAATTACCCCAAATAGTGGTGTTCTCTGCAAAAAAGTTCAAGAGTTCTGGTTCTGCGCAAAACAAGCCCCAACAAGTGGTGCTATCTGCTAAAACCTCGACGAGTCAAGATAATATTCCAAATAAGACTAAGTGTGAAACTTTAGTAGATTGAGTTCTCAAAAAATAAATATTGTTCTCGTATTCCCATCTCCCACTTCTTGCACGCAAACTCCATCTGGAGACATTCGAGTCACGGACAGCGAGAGCTCTTGCACCTTTATGTTCTTATGTTGCTTGTTTCAATGCTAATATAGACTCTTGCTTGTTATGACTTGAATTGAATTACATGCCTTGATTGTTGTACTTAAAAGTTCTTTTATGTTTAGTAGCATGTCACCACAGAAATTATGCTTGTTATCATTTACCTACTCGAGGATGAGCAGGAATTAAGCTTGGGATGTTGATACGTCCCAAACGTATCTATAATTTCTTCTTGCTCCATGCATGTTTTGTGTGATATTGCTATGATTTTGCTACACTTTCATACACTTTTGATCATATTTGGACTAACCCATTACCTCAGTGCACCCCAGTGCCAATTCATGTTTTCTGCACTCTTTTTATTTCAGGTTTTCCCCCGTATTAAAAATGCTCCAAAAAATCCGGAAAAATCCAATAAAAAATCAGCGCAACGGAAGCTTATGGAGCCCCGAAGGAGAGCCGAGGGGGGGCCACCCTGTGCCTAGGCGTCCAGGGGGCACGGCCCCACCCTAGGCTGCGCCAGGGGGGGCGCCTGCACCCCCTCGTGGACGCCCGGCTGCCCCCTTCACCTATATATTTCCTTCGCCCCGAAACCTCCGAAGACAGAACCATTTTTCGCGATATCGCCTCTGTTCTGCTGATACATCCCAAACGTATCTATAATTTCTGCTTGCTCCATGCATGTTTCGTGTGATATTGCTATGATCTAGATACACTTTCATACATTTTTGATCATATTTGGACTAACTTATTAACTCAGTGCACCACAGTGCCAGTTCCATTTTTCTGCTGTTTTTCTATTTCAGGTTTCCCCCATATTAAAAGTGCTCCAAAATTCGGCAAAAATCAGATAAAAAAATCAGCGTGAAGGAAGCTTCCGAAATCACCTGGGTGGGGCCAGAGGGCCACCTGGCGCAGCCTAGGGTCTGGCCGCGTCGGGGGGAGCCTGGAATCCTGGTGGCCCCCCTGGCTAACCCCTTCGCCTATTTATTCTCCGTGTCGCGAAACCCCCGAGGACAGAACTCTTTTTCGCGATCTCGCCTTTGTTTTGCCACCGCCGCGCTTCCAAGATCGGGAGCGCCAGCAGCCCTCTTCCCGGCATCCTGCCGGAGGGAGGATTGACCTCCTTGAGCTTCCCCTCCACCATGGACGCTTCACGGATGTGCCATGAGTAGTCTCCCGTGGACCATGGGTCCGTGATCATTAGCTATGTGATGTTCTCCTCCCCTCTTTGTTCTTCATGGTTTACACCTCGTGAGTTGCTGATACGTCCCAAACGTATTGATTATTTCTTCTTTCTCCATGCATGTTTTGTGTTATATTGCTATGATCTAGATACACTTTCATACACTTTTGATCATATTTGGACTAACCTATTAACTCAGTGCACCCCAGTGCCGGTTTCTGTTTTCTGCTGTTTTTCTATTTCAGTTTTCCCCCATATTAAAAGTTCTCAAAATTTTTGGGAAAATCAGATAAAACTCACCGTGAAGGAACCTTCCGGAGTCCCGAAGGGGGATCAGGTGGGACCCACCAGGGCCCCAGGCGCCTAGATGGCGCGGCCTAGGGCTTGGTCGCGCCAGGGGCCGCCTGGACCCCTGGTGGCCCCCTGGCTGCCCCACTTCGCCTATATAACTCCCGTGACGTGAAACTTCCGAAGACAGAACCCGTTTTCGCGATCTTGCCTCTGTTCCGCCGCCGCCGCGCTTCCAAGATCGGGAGGACCAGCAGGACCCTTCCCGGCACCCTGCCGGAGGGAGGATAGACCTCCGGGAGCTTCCCCTCCACCATGGACGCTTCCCGGATGTTCCATGAGTAGTTTCCTTTGGACCATGGGTCCGTGATCAGTAGCTATGTGATGTTCTCCTCCCCTCTTTGTTCTTCATGGTTTATACCTCGTGAGCTGCCCTACATGATCGATGCACATATGTAATCCTTCTGCTTTTGCTATGCTGAGTTTAATGGGATCTGATGGATTATGAGATTATGTTCAGATTGTGATAGAGTAATATATTTGGTTCTTATCTCTTATATTTTTGTTCCTAAGTAATTCTTGCATGTTCTCCGTTCCTGTTTATTACTTTGGCCAAGTAGTAGGTAGTGACTCCAAGAGGGAACGTTATGCTCGATTGTGGGTTCATGCCCCCCGATGACACGCTTGCGTGACAGCAACATGAGTCTAGGGGATGTGTTGTGGCCACAAGGGGTAAAACATTGGTGCTTGTAACCGCGATTGCAAGGATTGTTTACTTTACGCAAAGTGCTTTTTAATGCAGTTGTCTGTTGCTTTGGGTGGGACTCGCAACTTAATACCAGCGAGATGTTCTGGATAGATATCTCAAGGTGGATGATTAGTAGTAGATGCAGGTTGATTTTGGTCTACTTATTTTGGCGTACCGCCCACGCTTTTGAGCCTCTTCCTTTCTTTGTAGCATAGTTAGCATTGTGGTGCGTTTATAGTCCTGTCAATTGCCCAGCTGTGATTTGTTTACTTCGCATAGCAGTTTTATCATCTTTTGGGAGAGAGACATCACTAGTGAACATCACTGGACCCCGGTCCATATTCTCATCACTTTTTACACGCTCTTTTATTTTCCTGCTTTTACACTCTAGCTGCCATCACCATTATCAGTATCCCTTGTGTTTGATTCTTTGTAAAAAACAAGACTGGAGAGATTGACAACCTCTCTGAACTTGTTTGGGAGAAAAAGTTATTTGTGTTGTGTGCAGGTCCACGTCAATTGCGCCGTTGACACTTACTTATCATTATCGGAATCCTACGGGAGACAAACCCTATATTCTTCATAGGGGAAATTTGCTGATATCTTACATCTCATCTTCCACTTGGGGTAACCAACAAAGGGAGAGAGACCATTATCATCATCTCGACCATCAAGCAAATTTCTGGCGGCGTTGCCGGGGACTCCGAGTGCTAAGATAATGGAGTTGCACACTATTTTTTACCTTTGCTTTTTAGTCTTGTTAGTTTACCTTTCAGTTTTTATCTTTGTATCCTATATCATAAATCACAAAAAAAAACCTGCAACACTTGCTGCTGCTTTGGGTTCCACTGAAAACACCAAGTTGTGTGACTTCACTAGTCACAACAACAAAGGTTGTATCTGCATGCCTATTGCCACACCGGCCACTTCAGCTACCCCTTATGAAATTAAACCTGCTTTGTTAAACCTTGTTATGAGAGATCAATTCTTTGGTGCTGGAGATGATGCTGCTTTACACTCGAACAATTTTGTTGAGTTATGTGATATGCAAAAGTATAAAGAAGTAGAAGGTGATGTTGTTAAGCTTAAGATTTTTCCTTTCTCCTTGAGGGACGAAGCTAAAATATGGTTTCAATCTTTGCCTAGGAATAGCATAGATTCTTGGGACAAGTGGAAAGATGCTTTTATTGGGAAGTACTACCCACCTGCTAAAATTATCCAATTGAGACGTAACATTATGAATTTTAAGCAATTGGATAATGAACACGTTGCCCAAGCTTGGGAACGAATGAAATATCTTGTTAAGAAATGCCCTACACATGGTTTGACTACTTGGATGGTTATCCATACTTTTTATGCAGGCTTGAACTTTACCTCGCGGAACTTGTTAGATTCGGCCGCGGGAGGAACCTTTATGTCAACTACACTTGGTGTTGCCACAAAACTTCTCGATGATATGATGACCAACTATTCCCAATGGCACACCGAACGCGCTCCAATAGGTAGGAAGATAAGCTCTGTCGACGAGATTACCTCCCTAAATAAAAAAATTGACTTAATTATGTCTCTACTTACCAAGCAACCCTCTATTGATCCTCATGATGTTCCTTTAAATTCTTTGGTTGCTCAGGAACAAGTAGATGTGAACTTTATTGCTAGAAACAACTTCAATAATAATGCTTATAGGTGTAATTTTGCTAGAAATCCTAGACCATTTCCATCGGACTATGGGAACAACAACACCTATCCTAGCAAGAAGAACCCCACTTCTGAACTAGAAAGCATGCTTAGAGACTTTATCACTATCCAAAAAACCTTCAACAAGAATGTAGAAGAGAAACTAGCTAAATTAGATAATCTTTCTTTGAAGTTAGATAGCTTAGCCCTTGATGTTGAGATGCTTAAAATTAGCACATCTCCCCTTGAGGAGAGGAAAGCCACTCCTATTAATGCTATCCAATTACAAATTAATGAAAATATTAGGATGATGGCTAAACTTAAAGAAATATGGTCTAGCGAAAAAGAGGAAGAGGATAGAATTAAGAGCCTTCCTACACACACCACACAGTTGCCACTATCCAAATTGTTGAGGACACCCAAACTATTAGCACCAACACACTCCTAGTCCCATTGGACCTATTAATGGTGATGCTAATACCTCAACCGTAGAAGAAGAAACTCCTATGAAGATAGAGTGTTTCAAACGAGTGAGCCTAGATGACACTACTACCACCTTTGATAGTAGTGATATTGATTTTGATAGTTGTACCCTCTCAGAAGTTATTAGCTTGTTACACAAAATGTCTAGAGACCCCCACACTAGCACACTTAATCTTGCCTTCACGGAGCATATCACTAATGCTCTCATCAAAGCTAGGGAGGAGAAGATTAGAATAGAAGCCTCCATACCTAGGAAGCTAGATGATGGTTGGGACCCTATGACAAAAATTAAATTGAATAACTTCTCTTGCTATGCTTTATGTGATGTTGGAGCTAGTACCTCTGTCATGCCCAAAAGAATGTATGATATGTTTGAATTGAAGCCCTTTGAGCCTTCTTCTTGGTGTTCGTCTCGTTGATTCTTCCGTAAAGAAACCTTTGGGGAAGATCGACGATGTTCTTATCATTGTCAATGACAATTATGTTCCAATTGATTTTATTATTATGGATATAGAGTGTGAATCTTTATGTCCAATTATTTTGGGACGTCCTTTTCTTCGCACTTTTGGTGCTGTTATTGACATGAAAGAGGGGAATATAAATTCCAATTCCCTCTCACAAAGGGGATGGAACACTTCCCTAGAAATAAAATCAAGTTACCTTTTGAGTCCGTTACACGGGCTAGCTATTCTCTCTCTCTCTCTCTCTCTTGATAAAACTTGATTCTTCTTTTGCTTTATGCCTAGCTTAAAGGCGTAAAAGAAAGCGCTTGTCGGGAGGCAAACCAAGATGTTTTTACTTCTGTTTTTAGTGGTCTTGATAATTTTTACTACCATAGCAACATCATTGTATCTTTATTTTCAAGCTTTCTGCCAAGTTATAGCCTCTTATGATAAGGGAAGCAAAAGTTGTGACATGCTGTCCAGAAAATAGATTCTATCTGCTTGACGGAAAAATCGGAAAAAAATCACAAGTTCATCTTTTTGAGCTGAATTTTTTACACAGCGTGCACTATACAATTGTGAAACTTTCGTACGTTCTGACTTTTTTGATTTGAGTTGCACAAGTGCCCCGAAAAAATTATCTACTACCTGTTGTTCTGTTTTTCACAGATTCTGCCATGTTTTGCCTTTGTTTACTTTTGCAAACCTTAAGCTTGCTTTTGTTTTTACAAAAACCTTTTGGCAATCTTGAGAAACAGTAGCTCTTCAAGAATATCTTTATATCCAGTGGGGGGAAATTATTTTATTAATGGTACTAACCGCTTATGATGAGATATGTATGAAGGGAGTTTTCAAGTGTGCGAGGGAAGATGATGAAAGAAGATCCGGGAGTGTCAAACGCTCAAGCTTGGGGATGCCCCACGCATCCCCAATAAATATTCAAGGAGACTCAAGCGTCTAAGCTTGGGGATGCCCCCGTGCATCCCCTTCTCCATCAACAATCATCAGTTTGTCCTTCGTATCACTATATTTTTATCACTTCATGCTTTATGTGCTATGCTTGGAGCGTCTCGCTCTTAGGTTTCCTTTTTAGTTTTCTTTAGCTTTGCTTGTATTTCATAACAAGTTAGACCCCAGCTTACTTTGTGTGCGCGAGAAACACGGTCCACTCCAATCTAGAACACACATAGGATTTTTCATGCCTATCTTTCTCTGTTGTGTGCTCTTTATCCTTCCGTAGCTGCTGCCATGTAAAATTTTAGTTTTAGTCTTTGTCTTTAGCAAGAGCCTTGGATTTTTCTTAGTTTGTTTTTGGAACTCTCTTTAGTTTTCATTTTTATCTTGTTAAGAGAGTTGGTTGTTGCACTGAGTTGTGTCTTGTCTTGAAAGTAGGTAATTGAGGTTGCTATTTAATTATAGTAGTAACTTGCAATAGTTTTGAGGTATTATTATGAGTAATGTTTGAACTTTTGGTGTCAAGAGCTCTAGCCTATTACTGATAGGTGTCGTATTTTGGGCAATCCGTGTTTATTTTCAAAACTACAAAAACTAGTTGAGAACTCTAGCTACTAGATGGATCGCTAATCTTTGGAGGGATTGGATATTAGAGTACACTCACGTACCATGAGTCGAGGATGCGCAAGGATAACCAAACCCCCATACACTCCTCCTCGGGGTACTTGACTCTTTGTGAACCTCCTCATTATATTGAGAGTTACCGATAATAAGTGCATGAGTTCTTCGGACTAATGTAAGTATTGAAAGTTTACACTTCCACCTCCTCATATTTGCTAGCCTCTTCCGTACTGTGCATTTCCCTCTTCTCACTCCGAGATTTGGCATCCACCTTCGCCGGTACATCCAAACCCTTGGCATTATACGCTCTGCCGTCATAAATCTCCCTATATCATTCCTCAAAACAACCACCAAACCTACATATCAAGGCATTTCCATAGCCTTTCCGAGATATATTGCCATGCAAGATCCACCTCTTCATGACTTGATCTTCATGTCATACATGTTCCTTCAACACTGGCAGAGGCATACCTCGCATATATCATGATAGCTACATCTTCTTTATGTTTGAGTACCTTGTAAAGTGTGAAAGATCTTCTACACCCTCTTGTAAAATAGAGTGTTTACCTTAAGTCAGGAAAAGATCCTAAAGAGGACAAAATTAAAAGATCCCAAAGAGGACAAATGAGAGTTGAATAGAAAGAGCCATTGAGGCCACCAAAAAATACAAAAAAATAGAAAAAAGAGAAAAAGGAAATAAAAAGAGAGAAAGGGGCAACAGTACTATTCCTTTTGAAAGATACACACTAGTACTCCCTGTTATTCTTGTACTCCATAGAGATGATCATTTATGCATATAGCTATGTGAGGACCTTCACACTATAGAACTTGGCTTGCATATTCCAAGGATGAGCCTCCTCAAACGAGCTCTAGGTCTTCATGAGCGAGCAAGTTGGATGCACCCCCACTAGTTCCATTGGAGAGCTTTTCTTAGCTCATATGTGCGTCCGTTGCATGGCAATCCCTACTCCTCACATCATATCTATCATTTTCCCTTCTCTTGCCTATGATTGTCCTCATTGACGTGAGCCTTTCTCACCTTTTTTGTCTTCCTCCTCCACCATATTTCTCTCTTTGCCACCCTAAGTGTCAACTCTCGTGCTTACGCTCATCCATTGCATGAGTGCTCAAAATATCGAAAAGGAGTGGATCAAATTGACTTCTACCTGGCTAGTGGTCTGGGGAAGAGTCAAGATAAGATTCCAAATAAGACCAAGTGTGAAACTTTAGTAGATTGAGTTCTCAACAAAAATACTTTTTTCCTCGTATTCCCATATCCCCTTTCTTGCACGCAAACACCATTTGGAGAAATTCGAGTCACGGACAGCGAGAGATCTTGCACCTAATGTTCTTTTCTTGCTTGTTTCAATGCTAATATAAACTCTTGCATGTTATGACTTGAATTTAATCACATATCTTGATTGCTTTACTTTTCAAAGTTCTTATATGGTTGCTAGCATGTCACCACAGAAATTATGCTTGTTATCATTTACCTACTCGAGGACGAGCAGGAATTATACCTGGGGATGTTGATACGTCCCAAACGTATCTATAATTTCTGCTTGCTCCAGGCATATTTTGTGTGATATTTCTATGATCTAGATACACTTTCATACACTTTTGATCATATTTGGACTAACTTATTAACTCAGTGCACCACAGTGCCAGTTCCTGTTTTCTGCAGTTTTTCTATTTCAGGTTTCTCCCATATTAAAAGTGCTCCAAAAATTCGGGAAATATCAGATAAAAAATCAGCATGAAGGAAGCTCATCTCTTACATCCAAAGGACCATGCCAATCGAAGATGAACCATTCACTGATCCGAGTGTGTGCAAGACAAGACATGGCTAGATAAGTCAAATAGAAGATATTTCTTTTACACGAGCAACTGTTATCTTCATGTGGGTACATCCCACTTTACCTTTGATGAAATATGAACACAAACTTCAGGCATCCAATCCACGAAAGAAGTAAAGATCGAAATCGAAGCATTTTCATTGGGTTGAAGATCAATTCATATCGACAAGACTTTCCATCTTTCGGAATCACCTGGGTGGGTCCAGAGGGCCACCACCAGAGACCCAGGTGGCCACCTGGTGCGTCCTAGGGTCTGGTCACGATTGGGGGGCGCCTGGACCCCTGGTGGCCCCCCTGGATGCCCCACTTCGCCTATTTATTCTCCGTGTCGCGAAAACCCCGAGGAACGAACCCTTTTTCGCGATCTCGCCTCTGTTCCGCCGCCGTCGCGCTTCCAAGATCAGGATCGCCAGCAACCCTCTTCCTGGCACCGTGCCGGAGGGAGGATTGACTTCCGGGAGCTTCCCCTCCACCATGGATGCTTCCCGGATGTGTCGTGAGTAGTCTCCCTTGGACCATGGGTCCGTGATCAGTAGCTATGTGATGTTCTCCTCCCCTGTTTGTTTTTCATGGTTTAGACCTCGTGAGCTGCCCTACATGATCGAGGCACATATGTAATTTTTTGCTGTTGCTATGCCGGTTTTTCTGGAATCTGATGGATTATGAGATTATGTTCAGATTGTGATTGAGTAATATATTTGGTTTTATATTTTATATTTTTCTTCCTAAGTAATTCTTGCATGTTCTCCGTTGCTGTTTATTGCTTTGGCCAAGTAGTAGGTAGTGACTCCAATAGGGAACATTATGCTCGATTGTGGGTTCATGCCCCCCGATGACACGCTTGATTGACAACAACATGAGTCTAGGGTATGTCTTGTTGCCACAAGGGGGAAAACAACGGTGCTTGTAACCACGGTTGCAAGGATTGTTTACTTTATGCAAAGTGATTTTTAATGCAGTTGTCTGTTGCTTTGGGTTTACACTTTGGGTAGGGCTGGCAACTTAATACCAGCGAGATGTTCTGGATAGATATCTCAAGGTGGATGATTAGTAGTAGATGCATTTGGATTTCGGTCTACTTATTTTGGCGTACCGCCGATGCTTTCGAGCCTCTTCCTATATTTGTAGTATAGTTAGCCATTGCGGTGCGTTTTTAATACTGTCAATTGCCCAGTTGTGATTTGTTTACCTCGCATAGCAGTTTTATCGTCTTTTGGGAGAGACATCACTAGTGAACATCGCAGGACCCCGGTCCATATTCTCATCACTATTTACACGCTATTTTATTTTCCTGCTTTTACTTTCTAGCTGCCATCACCATTATCATTATCCCTTGCATTTGATTCTTTGTAAACAACAAGACCGGAGAGATTGACAACCTCTCTGAACTTCGTTGGGAGGAAAGTTATTTGTGTTGTGTGCAGGTCCTACTTATCAGTGTCGGAGTCCTACGGGAAACAAACCCTATCATCTACTTTGGTGAAATTTGCTGCTATCCTACATCTCACCTTCCACCTGGGGTAACCAACGAAGGGTGAGAAACCATTATCATCATCTCGACCGTCATCCGCCGCCGCCGCGCTTCCAAGATCGGGAGCACCAGGAGACCTCTTCCCGGCACCCTGCCAGAGGGAGGATTGACCTCCGGGAGCTTCTCCACCACCATGGACGCTTCTCGGATGATCCGTGAGTAGTCCACCTTGGACCACGGGTCCATGATAAGTAGCTATGTGATGTTCTCCTCCCCTCTTTTTTTCATGGATTAGACCTTGTGAGCTGCCCTACATGATCAAGGCACATATGTAATTCTTTCTGCTCCTGCTATGCTTAGTTTTCTGTGATCTGATGGGTTATGAGACTATATTCAGATTGTGATTGAGTAATATATTTAGTTCTGCTCTTTTATATTTTTGTTCTTGAGTAATTCTTGCATGTTCTCCGTTGTTGTTTATTGCTTTGGCTAAGTAGTAGATAGTGACTCCCAGAGGGAGCATTATGCTCTATTGTGGGTTCATGCCCCCTGATGACTAGCTTGGGTGATAGAAACATGAGTCTAGGGGATGTGTTGTTTCCACAAGGGGGAAAACAACGGTGCTTGTAACCACTGTTGCAAGGATTGTTTACTTTACGCAAAGTTCTTTTAATGCAGTTTTCTGTTGCTTTGGGTTTACACATTGGGTGGGGCTTGCAACTTAATACCAGTGAAATGTTCTGGATAGATATCTGAAGGTGGATGATTAGTAGTAGATGAAGATAGATTTTAGTCTACTTATTTTGGCGTATCGCCCATGCTTCTGAGCCACTTCCTTTCTTTGTAGCATAGTTAGCATTGGTTTGCGCCCATAATCCTGTCAATTGCCCGGCTATGATTTGTTTACCTCGCATAGCAGTTTCATCGTCTTTTGGGAGAGAGACATCACTAGTGAACATCATGGGACCCTGGTCCATATTTCCACCATTGTTTATACCCTCAATTTACTTATTGCTTTTAATTTCCAGTTGCAATTATCACTACTATAATCTCTTGTGTTTGATCCTTTGTAAACAACAAGGCCGGAGAGATTGGCAACCTCTCTGAACTTCTTTGGGAGAAAAGTTACTTGTTGTGTGCGCAGGTCCAGGTGAAGCAAGTGATTCTTTTCATACGATGCATCAGTTGCCGAACCACCTACTTGTCGACTTAGAGTCCTACTAGAGACATGTAACAACCCAGATTTTGCAAAAATTTAAAATTTTGTTTTCGGTGTGAATTATTTGATTGTCTGATTTGTTTGCGGTGTTTGCATCCCCGATTTATCGATCGGCGATTATTTTTCCCCATCTTATCTCGTACCGGACGAAGACCGACCCTTGCCACCCTGACACTAGACCTTTGCGACACCGGGTTTCACCCGATCACCGTCGCGAAAACCGCACCAGACGAGCTGTAGCCAACGGAACGAAAAACCTCGTTTAATAAGTAAACAGGATATTTTTATAGCGCGCCGGGAAGTGTTCTCGAAACGGTTCCAATGCGAGATGAACGCCGCCGGCTCGACGCGCTGATTGCGCAGTTCGAAGTTTTACCCAAATCGGAGGTACTGCGGACCCCCGGCTGTCAGAAACGTGAACACCTCGCGCTCGAGAGAAAAACCGGGGATGTTTTTGCAAACTGCCAGCCACCTGGGCTATATAAAGACCACCACACTCCCACCTCTTTCTAGGGTTTCCCTAGCCACAAAATTGCAGCCACCCCCTTGTTTTGCCCCAAAAATTACCCCATTTTCGTCCAACCCTAGCCCCAGCTGCTCCCGGCCGTCAGATCGGGCGATCGGAAGGCTACCAATGTGCCACGTCGTCAGTTGGGGGTTCCCCAGCCTGAGCTCCTCCCTGCCCATGGATGCCCGAGCCACCCTGCCGCACGTCGCCGTCCTCGCCTCCGCTATCAACTCCGGCGAGCCGCTGCCGGGTGAGCCGCGCCCGTGGCCCTCTCCTCTCCTTCTCTCCTTCCCTCTCCTCTCTCCCTCCTCACCTCGTCTCTCTCTCTCGCCATGGAACAGGGGCCACCATGGATCCACCCGACCCGAGCAGCCACCGGATCTCCTCGCTGGGCTGCTACAGGTCGTCGCCGCCACCAGATCCGGCCGGATCCCGCCGCCACGAACCCGTTCCTGCCTTCCCTCGCGCCCGTCCTCACCACCCCGTCGCCCCTGTCCGCTGGCGTGCGCTGCCAGGGCAGACCGAGGCAGCCCGCTCGTCCTGGAGAGGACGACGCCTCCCTGCCCTCGTCCGCCCGTTGCCACGCCAGGTGGGCCTCGTGGCCTCCAGGCGGCCCAGCTGCGGCGCGCCCCCAAGCCCAGCACGCGACGGCCCAGCCGCGCCCACCTCCTGTCTCCTGGGCCGGCCCTCTTGGTGAGCCCCCCTTTTTTCTCTTTTTTTTTCTTTTTTTTTGTTCTCTGTTGTTGGGCTTCGCCACGGACGTGTATTGCTATAATGCGCCCATAGGCGTTGCTTAGTTTTGCGATGTCCGTATATTTTAGACCGTAGCTCGGATCACGACGCTTTAAACATGAAAGTTTCTTAGAATTTTTTGTAGTTTAATAAAATGTGCTCTTTTGCCCTGTTTGACTTTGTTCACATGTTGTTTACCTGCTATTTACACTGCGTGCCACTGTAAACTGTAACTGCCATAACTTTTGAACCGTACCTCTGTTTAAAATGTTCTTTATATGTAACTTGACTAGAATTGCATGTAGATTGTGTTTATGCTGTTTTTTCTTACTAATAAAAATAATAAAATATTGTTTAGGGAAAAACAGTACCCAAGATTTTAATTATCGTGGTGTCCGTAATAGTTGTCATGTATAGGTTTTACCCCCCCCCCACTTAAAGTGACTAGTATAGATAGTTTACTGATGCTTCACCTCTTTCCATGATTGTGTGCTATGCCATGCTTGGGTGAGATGCCATGTTAACAACCTTTGCTCACCTTGTGTAGCTAAACAACTCGAACCATCGTAAAACGTGTGGTATCGTCGTGTGTGACGAGTACTCCACTTAACCTGTTAGTAACCGCTCTCGACGGTAGGTGCGATGTCTCATGTTGTGTTCTTGTTGATGCTTGCTCGTGTTTGCTTCGTAGTAATAGATGCTTGCTCGTTGATTTCTTTCGAGTGTTTACCGTCTTGTGTGCTTCCGCGGGTACCTTCGGAGACGATGCGAGCTTGCGATCAACTACACCTTCGGAACCCGACTTATCAACAGGCAAGGACTATACATTACTTATGATCCATTCTATTTCAACCAACGGTTTGCATGCTAGTCTAGGTTAGGTTCGATGTTTGATCCTACCACAGGTTTACAACCTTTTTCAAACCGATACAGCCATGTCCCCTCCCAGCAAACCATGTACTGCTATGTTACTATTTCTCGTTGCTCAGCCCCTGCTTAGTATGCATGCTTAGGATGTTACGATGTTACCCTGTTACTCCTTGGTTTGGGATATCACATTATTATATTTTTGTTGATGATGTTTATTATAATGTTGACTATATTCGACGAAGGATGGAAGGTCTGGGCTATCCCGCCCCGACGCTTTGTTCCATTCGAGTCACCTAGGATCCGAGTTCCGGGTATTGGTTTTAAGACTGAGAGTGCCTAACCGCGTGTGGGATTTTATGGGGTCCCCTCTTCTTACCTATCTAGCTTCGAAAATTTCTAGTGGTGGCCCAAGCTGGTTTTACCTTTTGCAAAACGTGTGTGTGCTAGTGTCGACCTCGCAGATTTTCAAACAACTCGGGCCAGCGGAGGCATAGTTCCTTTGTTGGTCCACACCTGGAAGCTAGGGGGCTGCCCACATCTTTTTGGGTAGCTAACCCGACCTCGTCCAGACGGTAGAGGCTGATTCGAGAGCGCGGCCGGCTTTTGAGTTCGATGTCAACTCACCGGAGGCCACCCGGATTTGTGCGTTGTTAGTTAGAGGGACCTATCGTTCCGGATCTCTTGGGACTAAATCATAAAATGGTTGCCTGTGATGGGTAGCAACTGAGAGAGATGGGCGTGCGTGCGGAGCCTTGTAATGGGCAGTTGGTACACCCCTGCAGGGTTAAATCTTTTCGAGAAGCCGTGTCCACGGTTATGGAGGACTTTAGACCTACTCCTTGTTCATAGACAACAACAACTGAGATAACCTTAATATAACTTGATCAACATGTGTGTGCCTCGACTGCTTCTTCTTCATTGGGATGCGAAGAGGAGGACAAGGATAGGATAGGTGTTATGCTTGCGTAAGTAGTTGATAGCATACTTGTTGCAGGTGATTCCTCATCGAATGCTTGGCTTCTTATCTTACTCTCTAGATCGTTAGCCACTTCATAATTGCTAGTGCGGCAGCAACCTCACCACTTACCCCATCCTTACCGTAAACTACTAGTTGTCCTAGAATGACGAGTGATGAAGTCCTTGCTGGGTCAGATGACCACTATAGTTGGATGCTGAGTACTTCTGTACTCATGATACTACCCCCAAACTCTTTTCAGGGTTCTTGATCGACAAAAGGTACGGTGATCGACGTTTCACGTGGAGACTCGACGACGACTAGTTAGGCGGATCCCAGCGGAGGACCTGGACCCGTGTGGTTATGAGGATCGATGATTTTCTCTTTGCCTGTAGGCATTTGATTGTAGTCTGTACTGAGACATATATCTTCCGCTGATGTAATGTATTAAGGCAGTTGTATGCCGATTTTATGAGATGTTGTATCCTTGTATCTGTAATGTTGTGATATCATGTTGGAAATCAGGGGCACATGGCTATGTCATATGTCGTGGTGGGACCGATATGTGCTTCGTCCCCAGATCTGGGTGGAAACATCTAGATCTGGAACAGTACCACATATCGGGCCTTACAAGACATAAACCTCGGTATCTTCACTAAGGGAAATTTGCTGCTATCCTACATCTCACCTTCCACTTGGGGTAACCAACGAAGGGTGAGAATCCATTATCATCTCTCGCGCATCAGTGTTCAGTCACCAGTCCCTCCGACCAGATGTAGCACTTTGCAGAGTGTGAACTGGTTTACCAAACATCACAGTGTCAGGAACTGGTTTATCATCTCTATTGTCGGTTTGCCTTCGATGTTTCCCCTCGTCCCCATTCCTTTGACTTAGATATGTTCTTCATAGATGCAATTCCTTCGAGATTCCTTCTATCCTTCGCAGTTTGCATGATTTCCTTCTAAGTTCCGTAGAAGTTTTAGAAGTGATCATTCACCCCCTCCCCCTCTGATCATTCTGGAGCTTTCATTAACAGAAGGCATGAGTCATATGTATGCATGTCTAGAGTTGCTGATTTGGCAACTGCTGAGGTGGCTATGCTGCATGTCAAGAGAAATGATGTAGTGGAGAGCTCCTATTTAGATATAGAAGATAAGATTATACTCAACGCAAGCATCAAGAGACTTTCAAATCCATTTTCAATCCACAACAAGAAGAATGAAGTCATGAAAATATTCTTCTAATCCATGACCAGTAGACCCAAGGTCACCATGGTCTCGGAGATTATACTAGATATCATCAAGTGAGCACATCAAATCCAATACATAGAAGAAGGGGAAACATCATGGGATAAAACTAGATTAACATAGCCAATGATCACAACAAAGATCACATCATAGGAGAGAGAGGTAACCAGATAGATCAAGGTACAAGCCTCATCCCCGAGGATGAACTACTCACACATGGATATGATGAGCAAGAGAGAGTTGTTGATGGAGAGGTGCAGTCCGGGGGAGATGAAGGAGGCGGCCACGGCCCTTGGGGGCAGCGGCCCTTGGCCCCTTCTTCTTCCTTGGAGATGGTGCTGGTTTGTAGATGGATCCTTGATAAGTCCCAAACGTATCTATAATTTCTGCTTTCTCCATGCATGTTTTGTGTGACTTTGCCATGTTTTGCTTGAACTTTCATACACTTTTGAACCTATTTGGACTAACCTATTAACTCAGTGCACCCAGTTGCCAGTTTCTGTTTTCTGCTGTTTTCGTATTTCAGGTTTTCCGGCCATTAAAAGTGCTCCAAAAATTCCGGGAAAAATATATAAAAAATTAGCGCAACATAAGCTTCCGGAATCACCAAGAGAGGGAAGGGGGGCAAACACCAGGCAGCTATGATGGTAGGTGGCGCGGCCCCACCCTGGGCCGCGCCAGGGACCCTCCTGACTGCCTCGTGGGTCCCCTCGATGCCCCCCTTCGCCTATATTTACCCCTCGGGGTGGAAACCCCTAATACAGACTCCTCTTTGGCGATCTCGCCTCTGTTCCGCCGCCACCGCCGTTTCAAGATCGGGGCTGCCTGGAGAAGCTGCTCCGACACCCTGCCGGGAGAAGCTACCCCCTCCGGGAGACCCTCCATAGCCATGGACGCCTCCCGTATGTACCGTGAGTAGTTTCCCGTGGACCATGGGTCTGTGACCAGTAGCTATGTGATCTATCTCTCCCCCTTTTGTGCTTCCACTTTCGAGTCCTCGTGAGCTGCCTCACATGATCGAGGCATCTATGTAATTTCTTCTGTTGCTATGCTGAGTTTGTTGGGATCTGATTGATTATGAGACTATGTTCAGATTGTGATGAGTAATATATTTGGTTCTTCTCTTTTATATTTTGTTCTTGAGTAAATTCTTGCATGTTCTCCGTTGCGGTATTTTCTTTGGCCAAGTATTTTATTTGCAACTCCAAGAGAGAGCGTTATGCTCGATTGTTGGTTCAGACCCTTGATGTCTCCCTTGAGTGACAGAAACATGAGACTAGGGGATGTGTTGTTGCCACCAAGGATAAAACAACGGTGCTTGTACCTGCGGGTGCAAGGATTGTTTACTTTACGCAAAGTTCTTTTAATGTAGTTGTCTGTTGCTTTCAGTTTACACTTTGGGTGGGATTCGCAACTTAATACCAGCAAGATGTTCTGGATAGATATCTCAAGGTGGATGATTCGTAGTAGATGTAGATGGATTTCGGTCTACTTACCTTGGCGTACTGCCCATTGCTTTTGAGCCCTTCCTTTCTTTGCAGCATAGTTAGCATTGCGGTGCCTTCATAATCCTGTCAATTGCCCAACTGTGATTTTTTTACCTCGCTAGCACTTTTATCGTCTTTTGGGAGAGAGACATCACTAGTGAAAATCACGGGACCCTGGTCCATCTTCACATTATTGTTCACACCCTCAATTTACTTTCAGCTTTTACTTTCTTTTGCACCTTTTATCTCTTGCGTTGATCCTTTGTAAACAACAAGGCCGGAGGAATTGACAACTCCTCTGTACTCGTTGGGAGCAAAGTTATTTGTTGCTGTGTGCAGGTCCACGACAACACCCTAGTCAGGAAGAAATTTATGGCGACGTTGCCACCTACTTGTATCTCCTGAGTCCTACTGGTTCGATAACCTTGGTATCTTCACCGAGGGAAACTTTCTGCTGCATTGCATCTCAAACCTTCCACTTGGGGTAACCAACGAGGGGCAAGAAGCCATCAATCCTCCTCTCAAGACGTCTGCCAAGAGGGAGGAAATTTTGTTGTGCCTAATGACCTATGTTTTCTCTCTTTATATAGACTCTTGGATTTCTGTCATTCAGATTACGTCTTCAGAAGAACATGTTTCGAGACAGCATACAAACTCGTATTGGGAAGAATTTTATATTTATATCATAGCCGAGAAAATTATCTACAACTTTGTAGTTTTAAGTTCTTCTTTTTGAGGTCGTCTTCATGTGTTTCCAACGCCATCTCTAAAATTTCTCTGGTGGGGACAGATTTCGGGGAAAGTTAGAGTCCAATTCCAACAAGACTCCTTTTGTGATTTTTCCTTTATCCATGTAATTCCTAACATAAAGTATAAAAATAAGAACTTGTGCAATCTTGCAATCATTAATTGGTTAGTTTAGAAATATATTTTAAAAGACATGAAAGTGCATCAAAACATGTAACAATGTCAACCAAATAAGCGTGGAACAAGCAAAAATTATATATGCGTTTGGGAAGTATCAGTATTAAGTTGCGAGCCATATCAAATGTTGCGAACTCAAAGGAACGGACAACTGCATTAACAGTCTATGCATAATGTAAGCAATCTGTACAACCCGCAGTTACAAGCACCGATGTTTTATCCCTAATGGCAACATCACATTCCCTAGTCTCATGTTTCTATCACTCAAGCCGGACATCGGGAGGCATGAACCCATTATCTAGCATAACGCTCCCTCTTAGAGTTACAACTTAGTACTTGGCCAAAGCAACAAACTGTAACGGATAACATGCATGGCTACTCAAGAACACAATATAAAAGAGAACTACATATATTACTTCTACAAACTGAACTTAATCTCATAATCCACTAGATCCCAGCAAACACAACATAACAACATGGAAATTATAACATATGTGCCTTGATCATGTTAGGCAGCTCACAAGGTCTATACAATGAAGCACAAGATTGGAGAGAAGACATCAACTAACTCGTTGTTATGGACCCATGGTCCAAGGAGGGACTATGCACGGAGCATCTCGGAGGCAATCATGGTGATGGAGGGGCCTTCGGAGATCAATCCTCCCTCTTGCAGCGTGTCGAGACAGGAACTTCTGCTGATCCCCATCTTGGAATCGCGGCGGCGGCGGAACAGTGGCGTAGATGGTGAAAAGGAGTCCTCCCCGGGGGTTTTCAGAACAGGGTGTAAATATATGCCAAAGGGGGGCGCCAGAGGTGGGGGCACCCGGCCAGGCGAGCAGGGGGCGATGCTAGGCCCTCGTCGCGCCAGGTGGCCGTCTGGCCAAGGGGTGTCCCCCTCTGGCTGGCCTTCGCCCTTCTAGAGTCTTCCGTTGAATAAGAGTTTTTGGAAATTTTCAGGATTTTTCCGGCGGTATTGATTTTTCAGCTATTTTTTGCAATGCACGGACAAAAATAGACCGAAACTGGCACTGGACACTAGGTTAATAGGTTAGTCCCAATTATGTTGCTTATGGTATGAAAGTGCATCAAAACATGTAACAATGTCTCCAAAAGAAGCATGGAACAAGCAAAAATTATAGATACGTTAGGGACGTATCAACATCCCCAAGCTTAATTCCTGATCGTCCTCGAGTAGGTAAATGAAAATAAATATATTTTTGTGGTGACATGCTACTAACATAAGTAGAACTTTAAAGTGCAGCAAGCAAGATGCGTAATTCGAGACAAGATAATTACAAGAAATGGTCTATATCTAGTATTGAAACTCGCAAAGTAAGAACATAAAGGTGCAAGAGCTCTCGTTGTCCGTGACTCAAATGTCTCCAATCGATGTTCCCATGCAGAAAGTGGGAGATGGATTTAGAGAATAAAAATACTTAGTAGTTGTTGAGAACTGAATCTACTAATTTTCACACATGGTCTTATTGAACTTATTATGACTCATCCGTAGACCGTCGGTCAGGTACAAGTAGATTCGATCCTCACCCTTTTGACTTTGAGCACTCATGCATTGAATGAGCGTAAGCAAGATTAGTTGGAACTTAGGATGGCGAATAGAATAAATTATGGGGGAGGAAGTCAAAAAGTGAGAAAGGCTCAAATCAATGAGGACAATCATAGGCGAGAGAAAGCCAAATGATAGATATGATGTGAGGAGTAGGGATTGCCATGCAACAGATGCACAATGACCTATGAGTATATGAAATCGCTCCAATGGAACTAGTGGGGATGCATCAAACTTGCTTGCTCAAGAATACGTACAACTCTTTTGAGGAGGCTCATCATTGCAATATGCAAGCCAAGCTCTATACTGTAAGGATCCCCACTTAGTTATGCATGAATTACATGAAAAATCTCTATGAAGTACAAGTGTGGATCTCTTAAAATAAGAGTAGTAGTGTTGCCCCCTTCTCTCTTTTTATTTTATTTTTCTCTTTTTTCTTTTTTGTGTGTGTCCTCTATGGCTCTTTCTATTTAATTTCTCATTTGTCCTCTTTGGGATCTTTTAATGTGTCCCCTTTTGGGATTTTTTAATTTTGTCCTCTTTCGGATCTTTTACTCACATTAAGGGAAACACTCTATATTTACAAAGATGAACATGATCAACACACTTTTACAAGGTACTCATAATAAAACTGAAACTATACCATGATGTATGCAAGGTATGCCTCTGCAAGTGTAGTAGGATATGCAATGATACTAGCGTGTCATGTAGCAAAAAGGTGAAAGGGCAAAGTCCGACTATCAGGCGACTCTATGATCAAGAAAAAGCATGTATGACGATGAAGAATAACATCAAGTCATGAGAAAGATGGATGTTGCATGACAATGTATCTCAGAATGGCTATGGAAATGCCATGATAGGTAGGTATGGTGGTTGTTTTGAGGAAGATATAACGAGCCTTATGTATGAAAAATCGTATCATGCCACAGATCTGGATGCACTGGCGTAGTTTACACTGACTCTCGAGATGAGAAAGGGCACTTCACGGTACCGAAGAGGCTAGCAAAATATGGATGATGGAAGTGCCAACAATCGAATACTCACATTAGTCAAAGGAACTCATTCACTTATAATCGGTAACTCTCTATCTAGTCAGGAGATTCACAAAGAGTCAAGTACCCTAAGAGTAAGAGGAGTGTTTGGGGGTTTGGTTATCCTTGCGCATCCTCGACCCATTATACGTGATGGTGATGGCTTCTAGCCCCTCGTTACTTACCCCAAATGGAAGGTTGAGATGTAGCACAATAGCAAGTTTCCCTCAGTGAATATACTGAGGTTTATGTCTCCAGTAGGACTCCGACAACGACAAGTAGGTGACAACGGTGCTAGAAATCGATAGCACGAGAGTTGACGTGGACCTGCACACAGCAACAGATAACTTTGCTCCCAACGAGTACAGAGAGGTTGTCAATCTCTTCGGCCTTGTTGTTTACAAAGGGTCAAACGCAAGGGTAGATAGTAGTGATAAATGCTACGTAAAGTAAAAGAAGAAAGTAAATTGAGGGTGAAAACAGTGGTGGAAATATGGACCGGGGTTCCATGAATTTCACTAGTGACGTCTCTCTCCCAAAAGACAATAAACGGCTATGCAAGGTGAACAAATTACAGCTGGGCAATTGACAGGATTAAAAACGCACCGCAATGCTAACTATGCTACAAAAGAAAGGAAGAGGCTCAAAAGCATGGGAAGTACGCCAAGACAAGTAGACAGAAATCCATCTGCATCTACTCACTAATCATCCACCTTGAGATATCTATCCAGAACATCTCGCTGGTATTAAGTTGCGAGCCCCACCCAAAGTGTAAACCCAAAGCAATAGACAACTTCATTAAAAGAACTTTGTGTAAAGTAAACAATCCTTGCACCCGCAAGTATAAGCACCGTTGTTTTTCCCTAGTGGCAATAGCACATCCCCTAGACTCATGTGTATGTCACTCAAGCTGGTCATTGGGGGGCATGAACCCACAATCATGCATAACGCTCCCGCTTGGAGTCACTACCTACTACTTGTCCAAAGAAATAAACAGCAACAAAGAACATGCAAGAATTACTCAAGAACAAAAAAATAAAAGGAGAAGAACCAAATATATTACTCATCACAATCTAAACATAATCTCATAATCCATCAGATCTCAGCAAACTCAACATAGCAACAGTAGGAAAATGACATGTGTGCCTTGATCATGTAGGCAGCTCACAAGGTCTAAACATTGAAGAACAAAGGTGGAGAGAAGAAATCACATAGCTACTGATCATGGACCCATGGTCCAAGGTGGACTACTCACGGCTCATCCGGGAAGCATCCATAGTGGTGGAGAAGCTCCCAGAGGTCAATCCTCCCTCCGGCAGGGTGCCGGGACAGGGTCTCCTGTCAGCCCCGATCTTGGAAGCTCGACAGCGGAGGAAGAGAGGGGATATTGCAAAAAAAGGGTTCTGTCCTCGGGGGTTTGGGGACGAGAGGTAAATATAGGCGAAGGGGGGTAGCCAGGGGTGGACCAGGGGGTCCAGGCGGACCCCGGCGCGGCCTAGGGTGGGGCCGCGCCGCCTTGTCGCCTGGGCGCCAGGTGGGGCCCCCCTGGCCCCCCTTCGGGCATCTGGAAGCTTCTGTATCGCTGATTTTTTATATGTTTTTCCCGTAATTTTTTGGGCACTTTAATTAATGGGAAAAACTGAAATACAAAAATAGCAGAAAACAGAAACTGGCACTAGGGTGCACTGAGTTAATAGGTTAGTCCAAATATGATCAAAAGTGTATGAAAGTGCATGAAAAGCATAGAAATATCAACCAAAACATGCATGGAGCAAGCAGAAATTATACATATGTTTGGGAGGTATCAACATCCCCAAGCTTAATTCCTGCTCGTCCTTGAGTAGGTAAATGATAACAAGCATAATTTATGTGGTGACATGCTACCAACCATAAAATAACCTGTAAGTGAGGCAAGAAAGGCATGTAATTCAATTCAAGTCATAACAAGCAAGAGTCTATATTAGCATTGAAACAAGCAACATAATAACATAAATGTGAAAGATCTCTCGTTGTCCGTGACTCGAATGTCTCCAAATGGTGTTTGCGTGCAAGAGGTGGGAGATGAGTTTAGAGCAAAAAAACATACTATTTATTTTAGTTGATAACTCAATCTACTAAGGTTTCACACTTGGTCTCCTTTGGAATCTTATCTTGACTCGTCCCCAGACCACTAGCCAGGTACAAGTCAAACTGATCCACTCCCTTTCGAATTTTTGAGCACTCATACAATGGATGAGCGTAAGCAAGAAAATTGACACTTAGGATGGCAAAGATAGAAATGATGGAGGAGGAAGACAAAAAAGTGTGAAAGTCTCACATCAATGAGGACAATCATAGGCGAGAGAAAGCCAAATAATAGATATGATGTGAGGAATAGGGATTGCCATGCAACGGATGCACATATGAGCTATGGAAAGCTCTCCAAAAGAACTAGTGGGGGTGCATCCAACTTGCTTTCTCATGAAGACCTAGAGCTCATTTGAGGAGGCTCGTCATTGGAATATACAAGCCAAGTTCTATAGTGTAAATGTCCCCACATAGCTATATGCATGTATGATGATATCTATGGAGTACAAGATATAATAGGGAGTACGAATGTGGATCTCTAAAAAGGAATAGTAGTGTGCCCCCCTTCTCTCTTTTTATTTCCTTTTTCTCTTTTTGTATTTTTTTTGTGGCCTCAATGGCTCTTTCTATTTATCTCTCATTTTTCCTCTTTGTGATCTTTTAATTTTTCCTCTTTGGGATCTTTTCCTCACTTTAGGGGCAACACTCTATATATTACAAGAAGTATAGAAGATCTTTCACACTTTACAAAAGTACTCAGCATAAAGGAGATGAAGCTATCATGATGTATGCAAATGTATGCATCTGCCAGTGTAGCACGATATGCAATGATACTAGCACATCATGTAGCAATTATTAGGGCAGGGCCCAACTAGCATGCGGCTCATCGATCAAGAAAAATCATGTATGACATGAAGATCAAGTCATGAGAAGGTGGATGTTGCATGGAAATGTATCTCGGAAAGGCTATGGAAATGCCTTAATAAGTAGGTTTGGTGGCTGTTTTGAGGAAGGATATAATGAGGTATATGATGACAGAGCGTATCATGCCAAGGGTTTGGATGCACCGGCGAAGTATGCGCCAACTCTCGAGGTGAGAAAAGGGCAATGCACGATACCCGAAGGGGCTAAAAAATATTGGTGGTGGAAGTGTCAACTTTTGAATACTTACATTAGTCCGAAGAATTCATGCACTTATTATTGGTAACTCTCAATCTAACTAGGAGGTTCACAAAGAGACAAGTACCCCAAGGAGGAGTGTATGGGGGTTTGGTTATCCTTGCGCATCCTCGACTCATGGTACGTGAGTGTACTCTAATATCCGATCCCTCCAAAGATTAGTGATCCATCTAGTTGCTAGAGTTCTCAACTAGTTTTATTGTAGTTTTTAGAAAATAAACACGGATTTCCCAAAATACGACATCTATCACTAATAGGCTAAAGCTCTTGACACCAAAAGTTCAAACATTACTCAAAATAATACCTCAAAACTATTGCAAGTTACTACTACAATTGAATAGCAACCTCAGTTACCTACTTTAAGTCAAGATACATAACTCAGTGCAACAGGCCAACTATCTAAACAATATAAATATGAAGACTCAAGAGTGTTCTAGCAATAAACTAAACAAAACCTCTTAAAAAGATAAGCATGAAAACTAAGAGCTAAGCATGACAGTAGCTCCGAAAATATAAAGAACACACACAGCAAAGATAAGCATGAAAAACCTATGATGTGTTCTAGGTTAAAGTGGAGTGTGTTTCTCTCCCACACAAAGAAAGCTGAGTTCTAAATTTTTATGAATAGCAAACAAAGCTAAAGAAAACTAAAAAGTAATGAGCGAGACGCTCCAAGCATAGCACATAACGTATGAAGTGATAAAAATATAGTGGAACGAAGGACGAACTGGTAATTGTTGATGGAGAAGGGGATGCACGGGGGCATCCCCAAGCTTAGGTGCTTGAGTCTCCTTACATAATTCTTGGGGGTGCATGGGGGCATCCCCAAGCGTGAGTGTTTGAAACTCCTAGATAATCTTTCATCATCTTCCCTCACACACATAACTCATCATAAGATGATTAGAGTGGTTAGTACCCATAATAAAATAATTTTTCTCTACTGGAAATAAAGATATTCTTGAAGAGTGCATTGAAAAAGAAAGCTTAAGGTTTGCAAAACGAAGAAAAGGCAAAACATGGAAGAATCTGTGAAAAACAGACCAGCAGGTAGTAAATAATTTTTTAGGGGTACTTCTGCAACTCAAATTAAAAAACTCAGAACAAACGCACGAAAGCTAATTGTATAGAGCACATTGTCAAAAACATTCAGATCAAAAATATTACCTGTGATTTTAGCCGAATTTTTCCGTCAAATGGACAGAATCTGTTTCTGGACAGCACGTCACAACTTTTGAACTTTCATGCAATCAGAGGCTAAACTTGGCACGAATCTTGGAAATAAAGATATTATGATGTTGCTAAAGTAGTAACAATCATCAAGACCACTAAAAACAAAAGGAAAAACATCTTGGGTTGCCTCCCAACAAGCGCTTTCTTTTACTCCTTTGAGCTAGGCATGAAGCAAAAAGATCAAGTTTTATCAACTGTAAGAGAATAGCTAGCCCGTGTAACAGACTCAAAAGGTAACTAAATATTCTTTCAAGGGAAGTGCTCCATGCCCTTCTTGAGAGAGATTTGGAATTTTATATTCCCCTCTTTCATATCAATGACATCACCGACGGTGCAAAGAAAAGGACGTCCCAAAATAATTAGACATGAGGGTTCACACTCAATGTCCATAATAGTAAAATCAACGGAAACATAACTATCATTGACAATAATAAGAACATCATCAATCTTCCCCAAAGGTTTCTTTATGGAATAATCAAAAAGACTAACACCAAAAGAACAAGGATCAAAATGTTTCAATTCAAACATATCATAAATTCTTTTGGGCATAACGGAGGTACTAGCTCCAACATCACATAAAGCATAGCAAGAGAAGTTATTCAATTTAATTTTGATCATTGGATCCCAACCATCTTCTAGCTTTCTAGTTATGGAGGATTCTAACCTAAGCTTCTCCTCCAAAGATTTAATGAGATCATTGGTGATATGGTCCGTGAAGGCAAGATTTAGTGTGCTAGTGTGGGGGTCTCTAGACATTTTGTGTAGGAAACCAATAACTTCAGGAAGGGCGCAGTTGTCAAAATCAAGGTCACTACTATCAAGTAAGGTGGTAGTGATGTCATTTAGGCTTATTTGTTTGAAAGCCTCTTTGTTCATAGGAGTTTCTTCTTCTATGGTTGAGGTCATAGCATCACCATTAATAGGTCCAATGGGACTAGGGTGTGTTGGGTGCTAAGAGTTTGGATATCCTCAACAACTTGGATATTAGCAATGGTATTGTGTGCAGGAAGGCTCTTAATTATATTTTCTTCCTGCTTTTCTCTAGCCCATCTATCTTTAAGTTTGGCCAACATCCTAATGTTTTCATTAATTTGCAGTTGAATAGCATTCATAGGAGTGGTCATCCTCTCCTCGAGGGGAGAAGTTCCAATTTTAAGAAATTCTACCTCATGGGCTAAGTTGTCTACCTTCGAAGTGAGACTATCTAGTTTTTCTGTAACGACCCGATTGACATAGAATTGGATTCTCTGTGCATTCTGTGCTAGTCCCTGGATCAATATCTAGCACACACAGTACATGATGTAATATCAAGAATAAACCACATGTCATAAATATTACATCGAAGATACAGTATTACAATAAAACATACCTGCATAGCTCAAGGCTAGCTTTCAAATAGAATACAGCGGAAGAACAATAAAGAACTTCGTGGTGTCCATCAACTCCACCGACACTGTTGAGTATATACGTCGTAATCCTACAACGCATCACTTACTCGTTGTATAAAATCCTGCAACACCGAAGGTTACAGCCCGACAACGGGTCAATACATCTGATTTGTACGTAAAGTCACACGAAAAAGGATATAACAGACCTATCGCTACATGCAAGGTAAGTCAAAGGAAGGCTTATGGTTTTATTTTGCAGAAAGCTGATTTTTCCTTAATCTACCTAAATCAAATTTTAATTTGTCTTTCTACTTAAGGTTGAACTGGGTTGCACCAGTTCCAACCCAAACCCTTTATTAAATCTTTGTCACTCCACTTTTATTAAGGTGATTAATCTGTCAAGATCCTTCAATAACAGTAATGCTCAAGTTGCTCAAAGTTTTCCATAACTGTGGACACGGCTAATCATGATTAGTTTTTTACTCTGCAGAGGTTAGTACAATTTCCCCGCTGGACTCAACCCGAAGATTGAGACGAAGTCTTTCAGAAGAGGTCACCTACACCCAATGGCAAGCCAGTACACCTATCACATCTACATCTGCTACCTTTGCATGGGAGAGTCTTCCTACAACGTACTCAACTAAGCCAGAGCCCATATGGCCAGTGGCTGTACGTGGAAGCTTCTAGTCACCAAGTATGTTTGATCTTTTTGAGCCTGGACGGCGCCCACTTATGTTCAGAGGGTAGATACCATGACGTTCCTTATACCACCAATACCAGCCATTAGGGGTACAACCTGGTCTCGCCTTAGATAAGGTACGATCCCCCAGGAAGCACTCCCTGCCCGTCCAGAGGTGTATTCTAATTAAGGTTTACTAGTCAAGTCATTAAGTCCTCACATAGCTCAATGTAATCTCAAATCAATCCCCGTCTACAAGCATAGCAATATATAATCAACACGAATTAAGGCGACAAGGAATACATGATCAGATCATATGTCTATCCTACCAGGTTTTCAGCATAGTAATATATAGTAGTCCTACACATGCATAGGGTGATAAAGTATTACATGCACAATGAAAAATATAGGATGAGAAATGGTCAAAGTGTAATTCGCCTTATACATTCGATGAAGTTCTTCGCTCTCACGATCCCGATAACTCTACTCGTCACACTCCGAGCAATCTATCATAAAAGAAAGATACCACAAGTAAACAATCACGCAAAAATCAAACAAAAGATCAACAAATCAAACACAACAAGGTTTAGCAACAAAACAACTAGGTTTCGAAAGGTATAGGTGTCGATGTGCTTGAAGGTGATAGGTGAAAGGTAAACTCAAGTGAGTCAACGGAAAAAGGATTTTCGATATAAAATATCATGACTAAGAGACATTATGAATTCAAGGATATAGATCAAGGCAATATGAAAGGTGTGTGGATATAACCGATAGGATGTTACATGTGATCCAATATGCAAAAAGAATCATGTGGAACGGTATACTACGACACGGTTGTAGTAGGTTGAAGTTTCAATTAAATTTAAATTCAAACAGATCAAAAGTATTTGAATATGGTGGACAAACGATATAGACAACAAGTATATGATACGAGTGATCATACGCAAAAAGAATCAATTGAATTGGATCAACGGTATAAAAGATACGGCCTCCGGAAGGTTGAATTTGAATCTAAATAAATTCAAATTCAAATAGTTTCAAAAGTTTATTTGATATGTTTACTGGATAGAGAAGTTCAAAAGATAAACTTAGGCTTTTGAATCACCTAAATCGGACTAACGGTCTAAAAGATATGGCTAATATAAAACTGGGGCCTAATCTGTGAAAGACAGTGCTGAATCGTAAATAAGAAAATAAACTTCATGGCGAACAGGTCATTTTCGCTATAGGACGAAACTGCAGCTCACCGATGATGACATGGCGGCGGCACGGAAACCGAGGCGGCAGCACGTAGTTCGAGGTTCACCGACGGCTTGGATTTCAAGGTTCACAGATGGCACTGAAATCAAGGTTCGCCGGAGCAGAAATCGAGATCGTCGGCACGGAAATCGAGACGTCCGTGGCGCGGAAACCGAGGCTAGTCAACGGCGCAGATCCCGAGGCTCGCCGGCGTCAGACACGAAAAACGAGGCACGAACGATTTAGGGTTTCTGAAAAAGGGAAAAAGAATTTTTTTCGAAATCTATTTATAGGCAGCGAAAAAAAAATATTTCAAATCCGGCCCGTTAACAGATTCTCGTCGTGGTCAGAAAAAAACAGAAAAAAGCTCTGGAGGCCCAAACGTACTCCGTTTTAAATAAAATTTTAAACGGAGATCCGACTACGCCAATATTTTTAAAATAATTTCTTATTAATTTTAAAATAGTCAGAAAATAATATAAAATATAAAAATAATTAATATTTCCATATTGCCAAAATTACTATTTTGGCTATAATGCAATTTTCATAAATATTTTTTATGCAATAATCTTCGTATAAAAATTATAAAAAATCGCAAAAATAATTTTGAATCATTTATAATTCCTATGACACAGTTTATAAACACCCAAAATATTTTTAACACTTTTCAACTTTATTTAAAATGGGGATAAGTCATGTTATATCTTCTCCAATAAATTGTCTTAAGTTGAAAAATGTTTAAAAGATTCAGAAAATCTAAATAATTATTTAAAACATTGTCCAACACTTTTAATATGTCGAAGGAGTCATATTACCTTCTCTCATATTCATTTGTTGGATTTGTTTTAAATAATAAATTTCAAAACACCAAGGGTGAATATTAGGGAAATTCATTCTGTTTCCTCTCATTTTAATATTCAATAAACTCCAAAAGTTTCAGATCCTAGTGAAAATCAAACATATCAAGCAAACAATCATTATTATAATTTATTTATTAACATTCCAAAATTTGGAAAATTTTGGGATGTTACATTTTCTAATTTCTCCTCTACACTCTTGTTGAAGGCTTTTTGGGTAGTGATAAAGTCCTTAAGCATGCTCTCTAATTCAGAAGTGGAGTTCTTGGTGCTATGATAAGTGTTTTTGTTCTCATAGTTGTTGGATGGGAACGGTCTAGGATTTCTACCAAAGTTACTCCTATAGGCATTGTTGTTGAAGTTGTTTCTAGAGATAAAGTTCACATCTACTTGTTCTTGAGCGACCAAGGAATTTAAAGGAACATCATGAGGATCAATATAAGCTTTCTTGGTAAGTAAAGACATGATCAAGTCAACCTTTTAATTTAGGGAGGAGATCTCCTCGACAGAGTTTACCTTCCTACCTGTTGGAGCTCTTTCGGTGTGCCATAGGGAATAGTTGGTCATCACCTCATCTAGTAGTTTTGTGGCAGCACCAACTGTTGTTGACATAAAGGTTCCTTCCGCGGCCGAATGTAACCGGTTCCGCGAGGTAAAGTTCAAGCCTGCATAAAAAGTCTGGATAACCATCCAAGTATTCAAACCATGCGTAGGGAAATTCTTACCAAGAGATTTCATACGTTCCCAAGATTGGGCAACGTGTTCATTATCCAATTGCTTAAAAATCATAATATTACTCCTCAATTGGATAATCTTAGCATGTGGGTAGTACTTCCCAATAAAATCATCCTTGCACTTATCCAAAGAATCTATGCTAATCCTAGGCAAGGATTGGAACCAAAATTTAGCTCCTCCTCTCAAGGAGAAAGGAAAAATCTTCAGCTTAACAATATCAGCTTCTACTTATTTATACTTTTGCATATCACAAAGCTCAACAAAATTATTCAAGTGTGAAGCAGCATCATCTCCAGCACCGGAGAATTGTTCTTTCATAACAAGAGTAAGCAAAGCAGGTTTAATTTCATAAGAAGATGCTGAAGTGGAAGGTGTAGCAATAGGAGTGCAGATAAAATCATTGTTGTTGTGACTAGTGAAGTCACACAACTTGGTGTTTTCAGTGTTACCCATAATAGCAGCAGTAAGCAAGACAAGCAAATTTTTTGTGATTTTTGATTAAGGACACAAAGATAAAAACATAAAGGTAAACTAACAAGACTTAAAAGCAAAGATAAAAGATAGTGTGCAACTCCCCTATCTTGTAGAGAGGAGTCCCCGACAACGGCGCCAGAAATTGTCTTGATGGCTTCTCGCCCCTTGTTGGTTACCCCAAGTGGAAGGTTGAGATGTAGCACAACAGCAAGTTTCCCTAAGTGAAGATACCGATGTTTATGTCTCCAGTAGGACTCCGACAACAACAAGTAGGTGACAACAGTGCTAGCAATTAATAGCGCGAGAGTTGACGTGGACCTGCACACAGCAACAGATAACTTTGCTCCCAATGAGTACAGAGAGGTTGTCAATCTCTCCGGCCTTGTTGTTTACAAAGGGTCAAACGCAAAGGTAGATAGTAGTGATAAATTCAAAGTAAAGTAAAAGGAGAAAGTAAATTGAGGGTGTAAACGGTGGTGGAAATATGGACCGGGGTCCCATGAAGTTCACTACTGATGTCTCTCTCCCAAAAGACGATAAACGGCTATGCAAGGTGAACAAATTACAGCTGAGCAATTGATAGGATTAAAAACGCACCACAATGATAGCTATAAAAGAAAGGAAGAGGCTCAAAAGCATGGGCAGTACGCCAAGACAAGTAGACTGAAATCCATCTGCATATACTCAGTAATCATCCACCTTGAGATATCTATCCAGAATATCTTGATGGTATTAAGTTGCGAGCCCCATCCAAAGTGTAAACCCAAAGCAACAGACAACTGCATTAAAAGAACTTTGCGAAAAGTAAACAATCCTTGCACCCCGCAAGTATAAGAACCGTTGTTTTCCCCTTGGTGGCAACATCACATCCCCTAGACTCATGTTTCTGTCACTCAAGCTAGTCATTGGGGGGCATGAACCCACAATCATGCATAACGCTCCCTCTTGGAGTCACTACCTACTACTTGGCCAAAGCAATAAACAGCAACGGAGAACATGCAAGAATTACTCAAGAACATAAATATAAAAGGAGAAGAACCAAATATATTACTCATCACAATCTGAACATAATCTCATAATCTATCAGATCCCAGTAAACTCAACATAGCAACAGTAGGAAAATTACATATGTGCCTTGATCATGTAGGGAAGCTCACATGGTCTAAACATTGAAGAACAAAGGTGGAGAGAAGACATCACATCGCTACTGGTCATGGACCCATGGTCCAAGGTGGACTACTCACGGCTCATCCGGGAAGCATCCATAGGGGTGGAGAAGCTCTCGGAGGTCAATCCTCCCTCCGGCAGGGAGCCGGGATAGGGTCTCCTGGCAGCCCCAATCTTAGAAGCGCGGCGGTGGCGGCACAGAGAGGAGACCGCGAAAAAGGGTTATGTCCTCGGGGGTTTCGGGGCGAGAGGTAAATATAGGCGAAGGGGGCAGCCAGGGGTGGACCAGGGGGTTCAAGCGCCCCCCCCCCCCCCCCCCCCCCCGAGGCGGCCTAGGGTTGGGCCGCACTCCCTGGCCACGTGGGCGCCAGGCGGGGCCCCCCTGGGCCCCTTTTGGGCATCTGTAAGCTTCCGTATCGCTGATTTTTTATAAATTTGTCCCAAAAAAATTTAGGCTCTTTAAGTAATGGGAAAAACTGAAATAAAAAAACATCTGAAAACAGAAACTGGCACTGGGGTGCACTGAGTTAATAGGTTAGTCCAAATATGAGAAAAAGTGTATGAAAGTGCATCAAAAGCATAGAAATATCACCCAAAACATGCATGGAGCAAGCAGAAATTATAGATACGTTTGGGACATATGAGATGGTACTCTTTTACAATCCCAAAAACAGTAGTGATCCTTTCAGTAGCTAGAGTTCTCAACTAAGTTTTGTAGTTTAAAAAAATAAGCACGTTGAGCCAAAACATGACACCTATAACTAATAGGCTTGAGCTCTTGACACACAGAAGTTCAAATACTAGTTGTATCAACACCTCAAAACTATTGTAAGTTACTACTTAACTCAACTTAGCAACCTTGATTATCTACTCAAACTAAGATACACACCTAGTGCAACAAAGCCAACTCTCTTAAGAAGATATACATGAAACTCAAGAGAGTTCTAGAAATTCTAATTCTCATGTCTTAGAAAGAAATAAACATGGAAAACAAGAGCTAAACATGGCAGCAAGCTAGAAATAAAAATTGAACACTCAAAAAGATAGAAATGAAAACTTAGCATTCTAGGAAAAAGTGGAACATGTTTCTCTCCCAAATAAGGCATGCTAGGATCCAACTTGTTATGATCAACAAACAAAACAAAACTAAAGAAAACGAAAACTAAAAGTAAAGAGCAATACGCTCCAAGAAAATCACATAACATGTGAAGCAATAAAAATATAGTGCTAAAAAGGATAAACTGATAATTGTTGTTGAAGAAGGGGATGCACGGGGCACCCCCAAGCATAGACGCTTGAGTCTCCTTGAATATTTCTTGGGGGTGCCGAGGGCATCCCCAAGCTTAAGATTTTGCCACTCCTTGATCTTCTTTCATCATCTCCCTTCGTAACACTTGAAAACTTCCTTCACATGATATTTCTCGTAAACTGATTAGCGAGATTAGTGCCAAAATAAATATATTTCACGTGGGTACTGTTGGAACACATTGGAATACTTTTAAGGTTCTTACAACGTAAAACCATGAACAAAGTTCCCAAAAGATGATAATGCAAAAACAAGGCAAAAACCTGGGAAAACAGAACAACATGTGAAACTTAATTTTTTAGAGGCACTTCCGTATCTCAAATCAGAAAACCCAAAAGTAATGAAAGTTTGGCAATTATATAGAGAATGTTGTGTTAAAAATTCAGATCAAACAAATGATCTGTTGATTTTTGAAGAATTTTCCAATGAGGAACATAATCTGTTTCGTGGACAGCATGTCACAACTTTTGCTTCCCTCATCATTAGAGGCTAAAACTTGGCACAAAGCTTAAAAATAAATATACAATGGTGTTGGTAGAGTAGTGACAAACATCAAGACACACTATAACTGAAAGTAAAAACATTTTGGGTTCCCTCCCAATAAGCGCTTTCTTTTATGCTTTTTAGCTAGGCATGAAGTGTAAGACCAAGTTTCATATATTGAAACATCATCAAGATTATTGAAAACCTCTTCAATAGTGCAACTAGTCCTTTTAAGGGGACTTTCAAGTAAAGCTCTAGTACTAACACTTCTAGCACTACAAGAAATATGCTATCTTGTGACCCTTCATATTGGTCCCTGAAAGGTCACTGATAATCATTTTGTGACCTTTTTGTGACCAAAATCAGTTGGTCAAAAGCTGAGGGTCGCAAAGCGGACACTGCGACTATTTTTTTTTGTGAAATGGTCATACATCTTAACGACCAAAACAAAATTGGTTTGATCGTTAGGTGTTTGCCCAGTCCACGTCAGATCCAACGTGGCAAGCTGACGTAGATCAAAATCATCCCGGTCCAATTGAGCCGTCTATATGGGCCTAGCCCAACAATTCATCCATTTAATTTTTGTTCCTTTCAATTTTGATAAGTTACATGGGCTAAGCCCAACAATTCAGCCTTTCTATTTTTGGGCCATGGCCTTTTTAAGCTATTGATTTGTTATTTTAAACCATTATATTTTGGTGCAGGCCCCACTAGTCATATGGGTCCCACTTGTCATATTCATCTCATAATGGGTCCCACCATAAAAAACTCAAAAATTAGCCTTTTTTAAAGGAGAGGCCTAGAAGGCTAGGGTATCATTAATAACAAGCGATGGATACAATTACATCAGGGACAAACTGGAAACTGAGAATAACAACTAGGTCCAAACATTTTACAAACAGGACCCTACACATATGAAAGAAAACGCCATCGGGTCCTCCACCGCTACCAATGATGAAGAAGCTCTGAACATGGCCGTCGACACCAGTAGCGGGGACATCAACGCGACGAGGAACGCCAGATCAAGCTCCACACAGGGCCTCAAAATCGAGGTTGAATCGCCGTGAATCTTTGTCTTGGCCCTGAGGATGGTGCACTTGGTCTTCTGAAAGGCGGTGGCGGCGACGTCCGGGTCGACCAGCTGGATCCGGAGCGGGCAGATGATCCCCAGGGGGCACTTGGTCTTGCGGCCCTTGTACTGCATCACCGTGTCCAGCCGCACCTCCACCTCGAACACGCCGACCTCCTTCTGCTTGGCGAACTCCGCGGCGCCGGCCGGCGGCTTGTCGACACCGCCTACCTTGAGGCGAACGGCGGTCTCCTTGCGGGCGGACTGGTCGAGGCCGGCTGGCATGTTGCCGGACTCGTCGAAGCGGGCGGTGTGGGGGTTGGGGTTGCAGAGCCAGTCATGGAGCGCGACATGGATGCGGGCGGCGGAGGCGCAGTAGGTGTCAAGGGAGGAGCCACCGGCCTTGACGACCTGGAAGGCTTCCCACAGGCGGGAGGTCTCGTCCATGTACTCGTCGAGCCAGCTCTCCCCTGGCGGTAGGTGGAGGCGCTGCACCAGGTGGACGAGCTGCGAGTGTAGTGACCGGAGCAGCGCCGCCGCCTGCTGGAGGAAGGGCGCCGACATGAAGGCGGCGTCAGGGGAGGAGGCCAGCGTGGCATGGAGCGCGTCGAGGCCATGAGCGATGGAGGAGTAGAAGCCGAGAGGGAGTTGGAGCACTGCGTGGTTGAGGAATCAGAGCACCGGAGGGAGTTGGAGACGCCGGCGTGGTTGAGGAATCGGGGGAGAGGATAAGCCAGAGGAATCGGCCTGCAGGTGGAGCGTGGAGGTGTGGTGTGCTGGGGAGGTGGGGGCCGGCGAGGCGTAGTGTGGCTGGGGAGGTGGGGTCCGCCCGATTGGTGAGGCGTGGTGGGGTGGTTTTCCCTGCCACGTCACCGATCCGTGGGAAGGTTCTCCAGCCAATAGGAATGAATTAAGTATATTTGTATTTCTTTGCTCTATGTATTTTAATAAAATAACTAAGCTAATATTTCGAAAAAATATTAAAACTTTTTGCACGGCTTCCAGGTATCATAAACAAGTACCATGTCAAAACTATGATAGTTTTTCCAAATTATCTCATTTTATGCAAATGGGTGCATATTGGAATGGGCAACAAGTTTGTCAAAGGAAGTTTTCATTTCCGTTGTACAAAAAATCCATTTTTCATTTTCCGAGTGCCAAAAGTAAGGTTGTTTTGTGAAGAACCTAGCAAATATTTGGTGTGAATTTGAACCACTCCATTTTTGTAAAATACTAGACCATATTTTATTAACAATTGACCAAATGTTTGCATGATAAATGATTTTTATACCCCTCTCCTGAAAAAGACAAATTTCCGCAGATTCAGTTGGAACGGGGTCAAATTTGAACTACATGTGCTTGATAGTTTGCTCTTTATTTTCTCAAAAAATCATTTCTAGGTACACAAGTAGTCATTTAATCAAAGATCCACCAAGATTTTTGCAAGATTCCACCCCTAGCTTTCACCGGTCATGCCCCTCCTCTCCCGTTTTCACGACATTTTGAAATGGGCATGAAAAATTCAAAAAAAACAAAAAATTGGAAAACCTTCGCGTTGGATCCTAATTTATGTCCTAGTAACCATACAAACCAACAAACTTGGAATAATGCAAATATCTTAAAAAAGTCTTCTCAAAATGAGCTATCGAGTATGAAGGTTCGTGGCTTTCAAGCCAAATGATCGATGTTAGTGCTACTTTCAAAGGATAGTTTTACCAAATGATCTCATATTTTTCATATGTGTGCATATTGGAATGTGGAACAAGTTTTCCAAAGGAATTTTTCATTTTCGCTGCACAAAAAATCCGTTTTTCATTTTCCGAGTGTCGAAAGTAGGGTCTTTTTGTGAAGGGACTACCAATTATTTGGGGTAAATTTGAACCAATCCATTTTTGTAAAATACTAGACCCTATTTTACTAATAATTGACCAAAATTTCCATGTAAAATGTTTCTTATGCACCTCTCATGAAAAAGACAGATTGCTGCCGATTCAGCTGGAACGGGGTGAAATTTGAACTACAAGTGCTTGATAGTTTGCTCTTTATTTTTTCAAAAACTCATTTTTAGGTACACAAGTACTCATTTCATCAGATATCTACCAAGATTTTTGCAAGATTCCACCCATAGCTATCACCGGCCAAGCCCCCCTCCCACGTTTTGACCGCATTTTGTAATCAGTGCTTAAAAAATTCAAAAAAAATCAAAAACCTTCGCATTGCATCCTAATTTATGTCCTAGTAACCATACAAACCAACAAACTTGTAATAATGCAAATCTATTAAAAAATTCTTCTCAAAATGGGCTATCGAGTATGAAGGTTCATGGCTTTCAAGCCAAATGAACGATGCTAGTGCTAGTTTCAAAGGATAGTTTTACCAAATGATCTCATATTTTGTATATGTGTGCATATTGGAATGTGCAACAAGTTTGCCAAAGGAAGTTTTCATTTTCGCTGCACAAAAAATCCATTTTTCATTTACCGTGTGTCGAAAGTAGGGTCTTTTTGTGAAGGAACTACCAAATTTTTGGTGTAAATTTGAACCAATCCATTTTTGTAAAATACTAGACCATATTAAATTAACAATTGACCAAACTTTCCATGTAAAATGTTTCTTATACACCTCTCCTGAAAAAGACAAATTTCCACTGATTTACTTGGAACGGGGTGAAATTTGAACTACAAGTGCTTGATAGTTTGCTCTTTATTTTTTCAAAAAATCATTTCTAGGTGCACAAGTTCTCATTTCATCACAGATCTACCAAGATTTTTGCAAGATTCCACCCCTAGCTATACCGGCCATGCCCCCTCCCCCGTTATGACCGCATTTTGAAATCAGTGCTTAAAAAAATCAAAAAAAATCAAAAAATGAAAAACCTTCGCATTTAATCCTAATTTATGTGATAGTAACCATACAAACCAACAAACTTGTAATAATGCAAATCTACTAAAAAGTCTTCTCAAAATGGGCTATCGAGTATGAAGGTTCATGGCTTTCAAGCCAAATGACCGATGTTAGTGCTACTTTCAAAGGATAGTTTTACCGAATGATCTCATATTTTTCATATGTGTTCATATTGTAATGTGCAACAAGTTTGACAAAGGAAGTTTTCATTTTCGCTGCACAAAAAATCCATTTTTCATTTTTCCGAGTGTCGAAAGTAGGGTCTTTTTGTGAAGGAACTACCAAATATTTGGTGTAAATTTGAACCAATTCATTTTTGGGAAATACTAGAGCATATTTTATTAACAATTGACCAAACTTTCCATGTAAAATGTTTCTTATACACCTCTCCTGAAAAAGAAAAATTGCCGCCGATTCCGCTGGAACAGGGTGAAATTTGAACTACAAATGCTTGATAGTTTGCTCTTTATTTTTTCGAAAAATCATTTCTAGGTGCACAAGTACTCATTTCATCAGATCTCTACCAAGAGTTTTGCAAGATTCCACCCATAGCTATCACCGGCCATGCCCCCTCCCCCGTTTTGACCGCATTTTGAAATTGGTGCTTAAAAAAAATGTAAAACCTTTGCTTTGCATCTGAAGGTTCATGGCTTTCAAGCCAAATGACCGATGTTAGTGCTACTTTCAAAGGATACTTTTACCAAATGATCTCATATCTTTGCATATGTGTGCATATTGTAATGTGCAACAAGTTTGAGAAAGGAAGTTTTCATTTTCGCTACACAAAAAATCCATTTTTCATTTTTCCGAGTGTCGAAAGTAGGGTCTTTTTGTGAAGGAACTACCAAATATTTGGTGTAAATTTGAACCAATCCATTTTTGTAAAATACTAGACCATATTTTATTAACAATTGACCAAACTTTCCATGTAAAACGTTTCTTATACACCTCTCCTGAAAAGGACAAATTGCCGCAGATTCAACTCGAACAGGGTGAAATTTGAACTGCAAATGCTTGATAGTTTGCTCTTTATTTTTTCAAAAAAATCATTTCTAGGTGCACAAGTACTCATTTCTTCAGAGATCTACCAAGAGTTTTGTAAGATTCTACCCCTAGCTATCACCGGCCATGCCCCCTCCCCCATTTTGACCGCATTTTGAAATCAGTGCTTAAAAAATTCAAAAAAAAATAAAAAAAATGTAAAACCTTCTCTTTGCATCCTAATTTATGTCATAGTAACCATAAAAAACAAAAAACTTGGAATAGGAGGGGTCTGTATTGCAATTGCTTTGTAATTGGTTTGAGCTGCAATTTGGAGGAGGATGATAATTTGGGCATATGAAGGCACTATAAAAGTTTCATACCATTTGGATAAATAAATATGGTACTTCCTTCACAATGCTCTCCACTTGACAGAAAATTGGGAACAATATTGAGGGAAATTGTCTAAATTAAATGAGCTAAAATTTGGTGGAGGGAGGTTCTATGGGAAGGGTCATGTCTTGGTAAATTTTTAGCAATTATAAATATATATAAATATAGTTGCTTCACAAACTGAAAATACTACCAAAAAAAGATTGGATGGTGAGCTCACATGGATTGTTAGATGAGGCTAACATTTTCTAGAGAGATATTATTTGGGCATATAGTAGACTTGGCAAAAATTCAACTCATTAGGATATGCCTAGCTAGTACTTCCTTCACAAAGCTTCTAGCTGAACAGAAATTTTGGGCAATTTGCTGAGGAAGATTTACAAGGAAAATGGACCTAAATTTTTTCATGAGGCAATGGTTTGGATAGGAAAGAGTGCCTAAAATTTTTGAGGGCAATTAAGAAAATATAAATAACACTTCCTTCACAAAGTGTTGTTCTGAACAACATAGGAAAATGAATATTCCTTAATTATTTTTGAACTAGGCAAGGATGGTTTTTGACATATTTGAGGAAGATATGATCCAAAGAATTTATGAGAATATTTTGGGAATTTGGGAATGATAGAAATGTAGGCTGCTTCACAACCTAGGGCAAAAATTGACACATAGACATGACACATAGGCAAAACTGATTACGTGGCGCCTAGTCATATCAATGCACCACAATTTACAAGGCTATGACCATCTACATTGGTCGTGATCAGCTAGAAATAAGGCAGAGGACCGGTGCTATTTGCTTTACGACCATTTCGTGTAAGGAAATTACGACCTTTCTGACCAAAATGGTCGTTATGGTTTAGGGTTTTGAGCCACCCGAACAACTTCTGAACAATTGGTATCAAGTGGTCGTACATTTACGACCATTTCTTGCAGGGTCACTGACAGAAGGTCACAAGTTGACATATTTCTTGTAGTGTAGGAATAAAGGTAAAAGTAGTTATTCCAATGGAAGGTTCTTTCTTGATTTTACTACAAATAGGCACTTCTTCCATGGTTTTCAAAGTCTCTCCCCCTTGGAAATAGATGTATAAATTTTAGGTCTAGGAACCTTAGGTACATAAACGAACTTAGGCCCCTTGCTCACCGGGGTTTCTACATTTTTAGTTTTGATTAAGGATAAAGTGGTTCCTAAACCATAAATTACCTCCTTAATCTTATCAATCCTAAAAGGATAATCTTCCTTGGATTTAAGGGTCTCCAAAGTTTTGTTAACTTTAATTATGGAGCTGTCAAGCCTATTCAAATTCCCTTGAATCTTACGATATACTTCATTTATCTTAACCATGTTAGGCATATTTCTCTCTATCTTTTCAAGGTTACTAATAATGTGCACTAGAGTGATCTCATTATTCGTGTCAGCAATAGGGGGAACTCCAACTATATTTTTGATAACATTAAGAGCCTCCCAAATGAGAGCTTCCAAGAAGTTTCCACTTATTGACGTATCTAATATGAACCTGTTCCAAGAAGTAATACCAACATAAAAGTTTCTAAGGATAATAATGGATTGTTTCTGTGTGACTCTACTTTGAGAATCATTACTTTCATACCAAGCAACTTTCAAACTCTCCCTGCCTCTTTGTTTGAAGTAAGGACGGAAATGGGTCCCATTTACCCGAAACCCGATGGTATTTCTTCCATTAGGGGACAGGGATGATACATAGCCATCACCCATGGGGATATTAACACTAGAATTTGCTCCCCATCGAGTACAGCGGGGGCGGGGGTGTTTTTGTTGTCCCTAGACCGAACCCCACTAAGGCCCCCATAATACATCTGACATGTGGCCCAGAGATTTGCCAATATAATACAACCCTCGGTCAAACCCTCGTTTACCCCAGCCGCCGTCATTTCTAACCCTAGTTTTCATCTCTCCCATGTCGCCGTCAACTTTTCCATCTGCAACCTATAGGTGGCACCGCGGCCTAACGATTGAGTGCCATCTGTCGCTCTCCTGTTCCACCTAGGATGGAATCCTCCACTCCTAATGACAAGGCTGCTGCTGACGACTCGAAACTTCTCCAACGGCATCCAACGGCCAACTTCCTGGCGCATCCAGGGTCGACATCCGTCGCTCCGTCGTTCAACTACTCCCACTGTAGCCAATCTCAAGAAGAAGAAGAACACGTGTGTACCTAATTTCTTTTTATTTATGCTGATTTGGGAGGATGATTGATGAACACGATTTTGTGATTGTTAGATTAGAAGCATGAGTACTTGTGTGATTGCTAGATCACAGGTGCGGGGAAGTTTTTGTTGTTGTTACTTATTAGATCACAGGTGCGGGGAAGTTTTTGTTGTTGTTGCTTGTTAGATCACTGGCGTACGTACATGTCATTTTTAGATTATAGGCATGCCTACATGTGATTGTTATATTGGATTTATGGTTATATTTGGTATTGTGAGTAGATGATGCACAGATCTGTTTCTATGGATGCTTGTTAATTATACTAGATGATACCCCGCGCGTTCCTGCGGCAATCAGTTGCAATATATTTTGAATGATTGATTGCATGAAACATGAATAGTTGAAATATGTAACATCCCAAAATTTTCAAAATTTTGGATTGTTAATAAATAATATAATATTGATTGAATTGTTTTGATCTTGGGATAAATGAAAACTTTTCCCTTGAGTTTTTGTTTAAACCTTTACAAACCATTTAATAAAATTGGATAATCATTTATCCAATAATGAAAATTTTGGTTGTGAACTTTATTCAAAATTTCAAAGAATGATTTTCTTTCTTTTGTCCTTTTGAAATTTGGTACGAACCACAATTAAATATTTTCGAGTGAGAATAAAATGACTTTCTTAAATTTATTGTGGTCCCATACTCATTCTCAAATTCTTATTTTGGAGTTTATTGGATATTGACGTTTAAGAGATATTTAAATATTTCCAATAATTTAATAAACAAAATGAGAGGAGATAATATGACTTCTCCAAAAACAGTATTGAATTTTTTTAATAATGTCATTAATGAATTTTTTTTATAAAAATCTATTTCTAAAATGTATTCTGAGAGGGAAATATAGTTTTCCTAGACTCTCTATGTTTTATTCGGCCTATACAATTTTATTTGAGAGTGTTTAACCGAAATAATAAAAAGAGCATTCCTAAGTCAATTGGACTGAGGTCATCTATCTAATTTTTTTCCTCTATCCCTCTTTCCTTTTTCTTTATCTTGGGACAAATTTTGCACTAAGGCCCATAGCCCGAGCGAGCTGTCTTCTTCCTCTCGTTCGTTCATGTGTACGTGAACACAGAAGCAAAGGGACATGGCAACTGAAGCTCTTCCTCTTTTCCTCCCATCTACTCTTTTGACCGATTCACTTCAGAACCTACACAAAAATTGTGGACAAGTTCATGAGGAATCCATTCATGAAAACGAACACGCGTTTTAATGCTTTTAATTGTCCATAATTTTCTCCATGAATGCCATTAAATTCATTTCCAAAACCTCGCTTTTAATGCCCATTATTTCTCCATGAATGCAATTAAATCTATTTCCAAAACCTTGCTTTTAATGTTCATTATTTCTCCATGAATGCCATAACTCCATTCCAAAACCTCACCCATTCTCCTTCTATGGACCTCCCATGACCCTATAAATACCGCCCCTAGGACCCTTTGAACCACACATCCCCACGCATAAAGTCCCTCTCCAAAGCCCTCTCCTTCGTGCGCAATTTCTCGTCAGAGTAAAGATGCATCCACACTTCCGGTGAAGATTTTTGTCGCCATGAAAGGTACCTAGTCCATATTTCTTCCTCTAGTTTCTTCCCCTTGCCGATGCGCATCGTTGTGACATATTTTTCCTCTCGATTACAAGGCCGGAGCACGCCGTCCGTGTCATTGTGCTCTTCATGCGTTCTTCTCTACTCCGGCGGAACTTCTCGGCTATCCGAAGGCGAACATGGAGCTATAACCTTGTCCATCGAGTAGCCCAAATCATCCTCTATCCCGTTCGGCTGTTTATTGACGCCCGCGACCTTTTTCCAAAATTCCGGCGAGATCTCCGGTGAGCCTTTCTCCCCTCTTTGTTCATCATTTTATTTTGTAAAAATCGAATGGGTACAGACCTATCAGAACTCGCCATTTTGCATCCTTTTTATTAATCCCGTAATTCATTTTAGCAAAAATATATAAACTTCAAAAATTCATATCTTCTATCCCGTAAGTCGGATTTCGACAAATTTTATATCCCCAGATTCCTTGGAAAATGTAGTTTATTATTTTCCAGTAATATTCCACTTTTGATAATTCGAAATTTAACTCAAATTTATTTTTATAATTTGAGTATATTTGATATACATCTTATTCTATAATTTATTTGGAATATTTTCTTCATCAAATTTGATCCTTAAAATCAAATCTTTCTGTTTGGACAATTGTCACATTCTTTCCATCATATAAATACACTATTTTGACCTCAAACCTTCGTCTTAGCTTCCATTTAGTTATATCTCTTTTTTATATAAATTTGGCTACAAAAATTCAATCTTCTCAACAAGATCATCACGATTTCTATCGGATCTTTTTGAATCCAATCCAAGAATTGATTTCCTATTCAAATATTCATATGGACAAACCAACTGAGTTTGACATACTCTCCATCCAATTGATTTTATAATCAACCTCCAACCTATCCAATTTATTTTACAATCCTCGGATATATGATTTCCATCATATTTCCATCCAATCCAACTTGATCCTATCTCAACCTATCCATGCCATAGTAATTAGTTTATTAATAGTAATAACTAAATATTTATGTTGTAATTGTATCTTATTTGGATCTTCACTTTGGGTTGAGTTGTGTGTTGAAGTGTTTCTCTTTTACCGTTAGATATATTGTAACGAGATGGAGAGATGACTACGAGTAGAATATTTCATCGTCAGGATCCAGGCAAGTTACTCTTTTGATCATGCTCCAGTATTACCTATATTTTTTTATGTGCATTGTAGTCCAACTTAAATATTATGCATTGATAGGATTATATATTATGCTACGCTATTACACCCAGTAGTTCATTGAGGTAGGTCTGAACCTTATATCATTGTCGCCACCGTGTAGAATTATACTGCTTTGCTAAGTAGACGTGGATTGGGAAGTGATCCAATATGAGGTATGAGCGACTAAGTAGTAAACAGGACCAAGATAATCTTAATGAACCACCTGGGTGGAATGGTTGGGGGCACCCTGGAGGAACCAGTGGATTTGCCTGAGTGACCTGGAGATGGCCAGTAATCACTGCGGAATGCCACCCAGGCTTAAAGGGATCAATCATATTTTTCATAACTAGAAGCTTACGTGTGCAGCCACAAGCTATTATGGGCTCTGGCTTGGTTGATTAGTTGTAGTGACTCTTACTAGGTGGTGCTACGAACGTAGTTATGAGTAGGTGGGATGGGCACCGCCAGAGTGAGGGAAACTCTTCTAAAAGACCATGTCTCGACCTTCCGGTTCTCATACAACATGTAGTGTGACGAACTACAAAGGAGGTGGTCGAGTCTTGTGGGGAATAGTGCACAAACCTCTGCAGAGTGTACAAACTGATCATGATTAGCCGTGTCCCCGGTTACGAACAACTTTGAGCATCTAGAAGTGGGAATGTTGATGGATCTCATCATATTTAATTAATCAATCGGGTTTAATCAACTTTGGGAATAGATTGACTTGGAGAAACCAATTCAATCATATTATGAGCTTTGTAGTACTGTTATGATAATATTTGAGTAGGACAAAATCAGCTTTATGCAAACTGAAACACTTAGAGCTTTACCACCAGCCAAAATTGCATGTAGAAGATAGGTCTGTTATATATTTTTTTGGGAGTAACTTGCCGTACATTCAAAGTACTGACCCATTTTGGGCTGTAACCTTCGGTGTTGCAGGATTGTATATGACGAGTAAGTGATGCGATGTAGGGTTACGATGTCTACACTCAACTTTGCCGTTGGTGTTGATGGGACTCCACTTATGTATTGTTTGTTTCCGCGGTGTATTCTAGCCCAAAGGCTATAAGGTAATAAATACCTTGTATTTACGTTACTTTTTGACATGTGATTCATGGTATTTCATCGAGTACTGTGTGTGCTAGCATACTGATCCAGGGATAGCACAGAAGCACAGTAGACTTGGTTCCTTTTGGGACCGGGTCGTTACAAAATAATAGTATATGAACTAAAGTATAAAAATACATTTTATGTATTGTATTTTATTATTGTGTAGTTAAAAATATTTATTAAATATAAGTAATATAATATAATGAAAAAAAAATCCATGCATGTTGAGTGAGTTGGCATGTGTCCTTATATTGATGCATGCATGGGATCAACTAATAACAAAGAACTTGTTCTGATGCATATTATGGTGAGTCTATGATGATGTGACATGTATGCATGTTGAAAGTAATGTAATATAATAGGAAAAAAATCCATGCATGAAAATCCATGCATGTTGGGTGACTTGGCATGTGTCATTATATTGATGTATGCATGAGATCAACTAATAATAAAGAACTTGTTCTCATGCATATTGTGGTGATCTTTGATTATGTGACATGTATGCATGTTTAAAGTGATGTAATATAATAGAAAGAATACATGCATGTTGAGGGAGGTTTCATGTGTCATTAAATGGATGTGTGCATTAGATTAACTAATAATGAAGAACTTGTTCTCATGCATATTATGGTGGGCCTTTGATGAGGTGGCATGCTTGCATGTTGAGATAGATAAGATAGTGGGGATGATCTATTATAGTATTATAGATATCTCATAAATTCCTTTTGTATGTACACAATCTAAGTAATCTCCTCTAACTGAACTTATACTTGTGTGTAATAGTAATTAATTGTTATCTAATTAGCATGCAGCCACGCATTAGTTGAAGCGCGTGAGGATGCGGCGCTCGAAGAGATCCCGCCTGCAGGAGATGTGTGAGGTCTCCTCTTCCCAGTCGTTGCTGCTCCTTGCCGCATCCACTCGTGCGCGTGGCGGACAGGGTTAGTTCCATATCACTGATTCTAATGCAATCAGATGCTTGCCCCATTCAGCGTCAAGGTCAGAATCACCGCTGTGTACTAATTTCCTTCTGATTTCAGGTTTTGAAAAGGGAATATTATGTACTTCCTTACTGTTAATTTGATCTGCAAAACAGTGATAAGTATAAGATATATACTCAGTGAAGCAGACATGTTGTTGATAGTTGTATTTGTGTCTTCCCTAAACGTGTGCTCGGCAAAGTGGTGCCTTTTTTACAAGTTGGAGCAATATCAACATTAATGGCGGTGATCAGATTTTCCATAGATTTGGATTGGTACCACCTCCGCGGTACTATTCAGTGGTCAGTGCGTGCTAATATGTTTGGAACCATGGCATAAATCTAGTTGTTTGGAAATTTTGCTAACAAGCCACACTTTAACAAATCTGACCTTATATGTCATGTTCTCAGTGGAGGAAGTGAAATCCAACTCCGAAAAAAGGAAGTGATGTGAAGTTTTTAGGTGCGTACATATGCTTCATATTTTTATTTGCACTACCATGCAATGCCATTCAAATATTAAGCATGTTTTTAATAAAGTTTAAGATGCCATTTATTAGAGTACTATCATATCGAAGCTGGACATGTAGCTAGCCTGTCCTAATCTTTCTGTAAAAACACTTTCTCCTAATCTTCCCTGCTTGCACTTTCTTCTGTATTGGGATTTACATGATTGCTAATCTAATCTTCAGATTCCGATGATCAATGTGGAGCAACACTTTCTCCTAATAATCTTCATAGCTTGCAGTTTCTTTGGTATTGGGATTTACATGAGTTCTAATCTAATCATTGAGATTCCGATGATCAATGTGGAGCATATGTATCTCTTCTACCCATGGGACTCTAATTCCCTGAATCCCTGGTATTTCTTTTTACACTGCATCTGAATAATACCCATAAGATTTCCCTTTTTATTTCAAAATTGTGTGGTCTCCTTCCTTCTTCTAAACTTCCACGTCTAGCGTAAATGGAGAGGGACACCCAGATTATTTGCGTACTGATGGCAGTGGGGTGATGGAAGATGGACTATATACCCATGTCTGTTAGCATCATATTGAGAGGATCTGCCATTTATGGCTTTTTTTTAAACGTGATTATGTTTCTAGACTTTGGAATTCAACAATGTGTCCTCTTGCTTCTTTTGTTTGTAGGTACCATTTAGACTTGTGCAGTAACATTTTGGGGGGAAGGAGCATATATATCTTGATGTTTCCATGCGAAACTTTATCCTGTAGAGGTACTCAGGTGCAGTAGTCCTAGGTGATTCAGAATAAATTCTTTTTTTAGGTGGATTTATGTTTTATTTATCTGATGTTATCTATGATCAGTTGTTTTTTTAAATGGAAAATGTTCCATCGTACTATTTTCATTGAAGTTTGGATAGATCTCCCCCATGCTAATATGTAGTGTGATTAGATGGACCTAAAATAACATGTACAACCATTTACATTAATTGTTATAATTTTAAAGATTGAAACAAATATTTGCATCCATGTGACTATTATACCGCTTAAATTATAGCTTTTGTTTTTTTCCATCTTTACATGTTGATTTCCATGTGTTTGAAGTATGTCTTTGATTCAAAGAACATAGATGGTGTACTTTACTATTAATAGTTAATAAATTTCTTGGTTCTGTTTGTTCCTCCAACTCTATTAAACTCATTATTTTGATGTTTTTTGTTATACAGATCCTACTTCTACCATTGCTGGTCCCGCACCCCTTGACTCCTCCTTTATCAATGGCAAACACTATGGTGCATATGCAAGTAACTTAAGTTGACAAGCTCCAACTTTATAATCCATATTATATTTTCACCATACGAAGAACTATGTCCCTTCTAATTGAAAAATTCTCCTCAATCTGCTATTTAGAAAACAATGAGTTGCTACCACTTGCTTCTATTAAAGACACAATCAATATGTAGTATGCATTAGTTCCACAAAAGGCATTTTTAGCATGCCCGTTTTAAATTATTTCTAAATGGGAGAGAGCTATAGATTTCTTCCTTTGGTGATTATCAACTTGAATTTGAGCTAGATGATACAAAATTTGTGTATCATGTAACATCTTGTTCAATTATATGTATTATAGACTAAATTATAGCATTTTCACATCCTCTATATACCCTATATTGACCAGTTTTCAGTGTGTTATTTTGTGCTAAAGAGTAAAACAAATATTTAAAATTGATTCCAGTGCCAAACCTTTACTGCTCCTTGTGTTGGTAGCATTCTTACACTACAATAACGCTAATCATATAGCAACCATTTTACTCATTAGATCATCGCCCATTGATAGTGTTATGACTTGACGGTCTTGAAAACATTAGTTTGAAAGATAATAGTTTTTCCTTGGGAAATGCTCCATGGATTTTTATTTTTGGTACTTGCATCTATCATTAGGTATTGTTCTTCAACAGATAATATTTTTACTTGCATGTTCCTGCGAGGTAGTTTAGACTTTTTGTATACCTTTCTATCATCCGCCAGTTATTGCAGATTTGACGCTTTAATTCCCTACTCATACATGCAACCCAAAGTTGTTGCTTTTTTGGCAAGGCAAAATTTGTTCTCAGAACTTACAACATAAAGGCTTAGCTTTACAAATGAGAAAAGATGAGAAAGTTCTTTTTTTCTTGGAATATTATTTTTGTACTAATCCTGGTCCGAAACAAGAGAATGCTACTGAGTTTGTGGAGTTGTTTGTAGTAACCACTACCTTTTTTATTTTAATATTGTTTAAAGATTCTATGGAATTGTCATATGATTTGGGTAGTCATGCTTCCAGATATTCATATAAATCCCTATCATTACATTGGAAAAAGGATGGACGCGGCAACGCGTGTCATCAGTAATCTAGTATATCATTATGTATGAACGCCTATAAGCAGTAGCCTGTTTAGTTAATAGTTACTGTTATTTAAAATCATCTAACATGATTGATGCTTGTGTGTGTTTGTCATATAAGATAATATATTCATGTACATATAAAATCAGTATCGAGAAGTTTCATCGCTTAATTTAATTTTTCAGTACCAGAAAATTTCATTATTTAAGTTATTTTTTAATATGTGTGTACATTTATATGGCACTTTTTTCTTGTCCAGACCAACTGGGTGTACCAACCAGAGCCAAGAGTCCCAACTTTCAGCTATAACAGCAGCCTCACCGTCCGAGTCACAAGGATCTGAGTGCGTCCATGAACCTGCTATAGAAGACGTCAAAGGTGCCAATGTTCCTGTAGAAATTTCAGATGAGGATGGGGGAGAAGATGAACAAGAAGAAATTGAGGTTGTTGGTTCAAAGAGAAGGAAGATTACCTCACCTGTTTGGAAGCACTTTGAGAGAGTGAAAATAAAGGGGAAATGGAAAGCCAAGTGTGCTTATTGTAAGAAGAAGCTTGTAGGAGAAACAAAAAAAACGGGACTAAGCATCTCCATGATCATCTGAGGAGTTGTGTTTATGTGAAGATCAAGAACATGGGCAAGAAATTGGCTCATACTTCTTTGAGGTTTAACTCCCAAGATGAAGGCAAATTTTCACTTCAGAACTATACTTTTGATCAGGAATTTTCTAGGAACGAGCTTGCAAACATGATTATGTTACATGAATATCCATTATGTATTGTCGATCATACTGGGTTTCGTAGATTTGTTAGCGCATTACAGCCTCTGTTCATAATGGTGACAAGGAACACTATTAGGTATGCATTTTGATACCTCTCCATAGCTATACGGTAAATTGCTTATTTTGATATGTAATTCAATATTTGATTGTCGATTTCAATTTGATAGGAAGGACATCATGGATAATTTATGAAGAAGAAAGAAAAAGGGCAATTGAGTACAGGGCTACCACGAAATCTAGAGTGGCCATCACAACTGATATGTGGACAACTGATCATCAAAAGAAGGGTTACATGGCTATCACAACCCATTTTATTGATGATAACTGGAATCTTAGGACTGTTATTATGAGGTATTAAACTTAGCAAATGTTGTTGTCTTAAAATTACCAATGTTGCTATGTTGGACAGATGAATGTTGTTCTCTAATAACTTGTCAATGTTTATTGTATTGTGTTCGGGTTCATGTACGTGCCAGCTCCACATACCGCAGAGGCTATAGCAAATGAATTGTATGAGTCTTTGGTTGCTTGGAATCTTGATGAGAAGCTTTCCGGCGTGACTGTGGATAACTGCACCTCAAATGATAAGGCAGTTGATCTGTTGCTGAATAAGATAGGAAAAGAGAAGTTAATGCTGAAAGGTATGATGCTTCACATGCGATGTTGCACACACATTCTGAATTTGATAGTGAAGGATGGGTTGGATGAAGCTTCAAAAAAAGGATGGTTTGGATGTGTTGAAATCTGCTATAGAAAAAATTCGTAGGAGTGTAGCATTTTGGACATCCACCCCAAAAAGAGTAGAGAAATTTCAGGAAATTGCTAAGTTTCAGAAAGTTAAAATGGGGAAAAAACTGGTGCTTGACTGCAAGACTAGATGGAACTCTACCTTCACCATGATCCATACTGCTTTACCTTATAAGGTTGTGTTTGAGCGTGCAAAGAAGGTTGAGAAACTATATGATTGCTATCCTAGTGATTATGAATGGGCTTTTGCTTCTGATGTAGTAAAGAGGCTAGAGTTATTCTTTGAAGTAACTCAAGTGTTCTCTGGAACCGATTATGTCACTGCCAATATTTATTTCCCCAAGATTTGTGAAATCAAAGAGAAAATGAGACTTTGGTCCACTTCTGATGATGAAATTATAGCAAATATGACAGTTAGCATGAATGATAAGTTTGATAAGTATTGGTCTCGACATCAAAGGTCTCATGGGTATGGCTACTCTTCTTGATTCAAGATACAAAAATGAAATGTTGCTTGTTTGCTTCTCTAGCCTGCATGGTGTTAGTCCTGAAGAGTGTCATGGTCATGTTTCAGAAGTCTTTGCTTCATTATGTAGCTTGTTGGAAGGATATCACGATGAAAACAATGAAGATAATGCGGAATCATCACATTCCTCTTCGACAACACCAAAAGCTGCAACTTTAATGTTAGTTTTCAATGCACGCATTGCTCAGAAAAGGCCAGCAACTTATAGGTCAGAGTTAGATCAGTACTTGATGGATGATTTGGTTCCATTGAGCAAAGAGCACTTTGATGTGTTGGACTGGTGGAAAGCCTCTGGTAAACGCTACCCTACTTTGAGAAAAGTAGCAAGAGACATTTTTGCTATTCCGGTAACAACTGTTGCATCAGAATCTACTTTTAGCAAAAGTGGAAGGGTTCTTAGTGACCATCATAGCCGTCTAACTCCTCACTTGTTGGAGGCTCTAATGTGCTCACAAAATTGGCTTAGGAACAAGTACAAATGTAAACTAACTTGTTTTCTTTGTTGTTCAACTTCCGTATTGTGTAAATATAGCTCATTGCTGACTTGTTTATTTGTATAGATGCCCCCAAAGGAGATGCCATATGTTTCTTGTCTTGTCTTGAAGACATTCAGGAGGGGATGCAGGTACTCTCAGAAATACATTTTAGTATATATAGCAGTATGTTTGATTTCTCCATTTAACTAGATTCACATTTCCATATAGGATTTGGCACTTTGACTGCTACAACAAGTAGAAGTTGCTGGTATCTAGCTCTCTGCTCTATTGGTGATTGTTGTTGAAGCTAGTCTTTGGTCGTCGAATAAAATTCAACCAGCGTCTGATACGGTGAGGATAATTCTCTCACTCCTCGTTGGTTACCCCAAGTGGAAGGTGAGATGTAGCATAGAAGAAAATTTCCCTCGGTGAAGATACCAAGGTTTGTCTCTAGTAGGACTCGCAAAAATACAAGAAGTTGACAACGGCGCCAGAAATTGGGCGGTTGTCGTAACCTGCACACAGAAAAAAATAACTTTGCTCCCAACGAGTACAAAGGAGTTGTCAATTCCTCCGGCCTTGCTATTTACAAAGGATCAACGCAAGAGATAATAGTGCAAATGAAAATAAGAACTGAAAGTAAATTGAAGGTGTAAACAATGGTGTGAATATGGGCCGGGGTCCTGTGATGTTCACTAGTTATGCCTCTCTCCGAAAGACGATAAAAGTGCTATCGAGGTAAAAAATCACAGCTGGGCAATTCAAAGGATTATAAACGCACTGCAATGCTAACTATGCTACAAAAGAAAGGAAGAGGCTCAAAAGCAATGGGCAGTACGCCAAGGTAAGTAGACCGAAATCCATCTGCATCTACTACGAATCATCCACCTTGAGATATATATCCAGAACATCTCGCTCGTATTAAGTTGTGAATCCCACCCAAAGTGTAAACTCAAAGCAACAGACAACTGCATTAAAAGAACTATGCGTAGAGTAAACAATCCTTGCACCCGCAAGTACAAGCACCGTTATTTTATCCCTGGTGGCAACAACACATCCCCTAGTCTCATGTTTCTGTCACTCAAGCTAGACATCAAGGGGCTAAACCCACAATCAAGCATAACGCTCCCTCTTGGAGTTGCAACAAATCACTTGACCAAAGTAAAATACGGCAACGGAGAACATGCAAGAATTTACTAAAGAACACAAATATAAAAGAGAACCAAATATATTACTCATCACAATCTGAACATAATCTAATAATCCATCAGATCCCAGCAAACTCAGCATAGCAACACAGAAAATTAAAAAAGTGCCTCGATCATGTGAGGCAGATCACGAGGTCTCGAAAGTCAAAGCACAAAGAGGGTAGGAGAACATCACATAGCTATTGGTCACGGACCCATGGTCCAAGAGGGACTATTCACGTCACATCCGGGAGGCGTCCATGGTGATGGATGGTCTCCCGGAGGGGATTCCTCCTTCCGGCAGGGTGCCGGGGCAGCTTCTCCTGGCAGCCCCGATCTTGAAACGGTGCTGATTTTTTATATAAATTTTTTGGGATTTATTTGGCACTTTTAATGGCCGAAAAACCTGAAATACAAAAAAAGAAGAAAATAGGAACTGCCAACTGGGTGCACTAAGTTAATAGGTTAGTCCAAATATGATAAAAAGTGTATGAAAGTTCAAGAAAAACATGGCAAAGTCACACAAAACATGCATGGAGAAAGCAGAAATTATAGGTACGTTTGGGACGTATCAACATCCCCAAGCTTTATTCCTGCTCATCCTCGAGTAGGGAAATGATAACAAGCATAATTTCTGTGGCGACATGCCACACAACCATATAAGGACTTTTAAGTAAAGCAATCAAAGCATGCAATTCAATTCAAGTCTTAACAAGCAAGAGTCTATATTAGCATTGACACAAGTAACAAAAGAACAAAAGGTGCAAGAGCTCTCGCTGTCCGTGACTCGAATGTCTCCAAATGGTGTTTGCGTGCAAGAAAGGGGATAGGGAATACGAGATAAAAAATATTTGTTGAGAATCACTATCTACTAAAGTTTTACACTTAGTCTCCTTTGGATTCTCATCTTGAATCGTCCCCAGAGCACTAGTCAGGTACAAGTCAAACTGATCCACTCCCTTTCGATATTTTGAGCACTCATGCAATGGATGAGCGTGAGCAAGAAAGTTGACACCTAAAAGGCGAAACAGAAAGAAGGTGAAGAAGGAAGACAAAAAAAGGTGTGAAAGGCTCATATCAATGAGGACAATCATAGTCGAGAGAAGGCCATATGATAGATATTATGTGAGGAGTAGGGATTGCCATGCAACGAATGCACATGGGATCTAAAAGCTCTGCAAGGGAACTAGTGGGGTGCATCTGACTTGCTTGCTCATGAAGAACTAGAGCTCATTTGAGGAGGCTCATCATTGGAATATACAAGCCAAGTTCTATAGTGTGAAGGGTACCCACATAGCTATATGCATGTATGATGATCTCTATGGAGTATAAGTTATAGAGGATGAAGTACTAGGGTGGATCTCTCAAAAGGAATAGTAGTGTGCCCCTTCTCTCTTTTTATTTTTCTTTTTCTCTTTTTTCTATTTTTTGGTGGCCTCAATGGCTCTTTCTATTTCTCTAATTTGTCCTCTTTCGGATCTTTTTTATTTTGTTCTCTTTGGGATCTTTTCCTCACTTTAGGGGCAACACTCTATATTTTACAAGAATATAGGAGATATTTCACACTTTACAAAGGTACTCACATAAAGAAGATGTAACTATCATGATGCAAATGTATGCCTCTGTCAGGGTAGCAGGATATGCAATGATACTAGCGTGTCATGTAGCAATGATTAGGGCAAGCCCAACTAGCATGCGACTCATCGATCAAGCAAGTAGCATGTATGACATGAAGATCAAGTCATGAGAAGGTGGATGTTGCATGGAAATGTATCTCGGAAAGGCTATGGAAATGCCTTGTAGGTAGGTATGGTGGCTGTTTTGAGGAAAGATATAAGGAGGTTTATGTTGACACAGCGTATCATGTCAAGGGTTTGGATGTACTGGCGAAGGTGGACGCCAACTCTCGGAGTGAGAAGGAGGAAATGCACGGCACAGGAGAGGCTAGCAAAATATGGGAGGTGGAAGTGTCAACTTTCGAATACTCACATTAGTCCGAAGAACTCATGCACTTATTATCGGTAACTCTCAATCTAATCAGGAGGTTCTCAAAGAGACAAGTACCCCGAGGAGGAGTGTATGGGGGTTGGTTATCCTTGCGCATCCTCGACTCATGGTACGTGAGTGTACTCTAATATGCGAACCCTCCAGAGGTTAGTGATCCATCTAGTAGCTAGAGTTCTCAACAGGGGTTTTTTGGTTTTCGAAAATCACACGGATTGCCCAAAATATGACATCTATCACTAATAGGCTCGAGCTCTTGACACCAAAAGTTCAAACATTACTCTAGTTAATACCTCAAAACTATTGCAAGTTACTACTACAAAGAGAATAACAACTTCAACTACCTACTTTCTAGTTAAGACACAAAACTCAGTGCAATAGGAAAACTCTCTAACAAGATAAAACATGCAACCTATAGAAATTTTAACCTAATACAAAACAAAAGTTCTAGAAGAAGAGAATAAGCATGAAAATCCTATGAGGACTTCTAGTTCAAGCGGAGCGTGTTTCTCTCCCACACAAAAGAAAGCTAGGATCTAACTTGTTACTGTAGAAAACAAAGCAAAAAAACAAACCTAAGAAAAGTAAAGAGCGAGACGCTCCAAGCATAGCACATAACGCATGAAGTGATAAAAATATAGTGCAACGAGGGACGAACTGATAATTGTTGATGAAGAAGGGGATGCATGAGTGCATCCCCAAGCTTAGACGCTTGATTCTCCTTGAATATTTATTGAGGTTGCACATGGGCATCCCCAAGCTTGAGCGTTTGACACTCCAGGATCTTCTTTCATCATCTTATCGCACACTTGAAAACTCTCTTCATACATAACTCATTGTAAACTGATTAGAGAGGTTAGTACCCTATTAAAATAATTTTAATTTACTGCAAATAAAGATATTCTTGAAGAGCTACTGTTTCTCAAGATTGCCAAAAAGTTTTTGCAAAGAAAAAGCAAGCTTAAGGTTGGCAAAAATTAGGAGAGAAAAAACATGGCAGAATCTGTGAAAAACAGAACAGCAGGTAGTAAAGAATTTTTTAGGGGTACTTATGCAACTCAAATCAAAAAACTCAGAACATACGAAATTTCCGTGATTGTATAGAGAACGCTGTGTAAAAAATACAGCTCAAAAATATGAACTGGTAATTTACTATGATTTTCCCCGTCACGAGGACAGAATCTTTTTTTTGGACAACATGTCGCAACTTTCACTTCCCTTGTCATATGAGGCTATAATTGGCACAAAGCTTGAAAAGTAAAGATACAATGATGTTGCTACAGTAGTAACAATCATCAAGACCACTAAGAACAGAAGAAAAACAAAAAGGAAAACCTAAATTCGTTGCGGACTGCCTCCCGAAAGCGCTTCTTGAAAGCCATTAGCTAGGCTTAAAGTAGAAGATCAAGTCTTATCAAGAAAATAACTAGCCCCGTGTGACGGACTCAAAAGGCAACTTAATCTTTTTCCTAGGGAAGTGTTCCATCCCTTTCTTTAGAGGGAATTGGAATTTGATATTCCCCTCTTTCATGTCAATAACAGCACCCACTGTGCGAAGAAAAGGACGTCCTAAAATATATGGACAAGAGGGCTCACACTCAATGTCCATAATAGTAAAATCAACGGGAACATAATTGTCGTTGACAATGATAAGAACATCATCTATCTTCCCCAAAGGTTTCTTTCCGGAAGAATCGACAAGACGAACACCAAAAGAACAAGGATCAAAAGGTTTCAATTCAATCATATCATACATTCTTTTGGGCTTAACGGAGGTACTAGCTCCAACATCACAAAGAGCAAAGCAAGAGAAGTTATTCAATTTGATTTTTATCATAGGATCCCAACCATATTATAGCTTCCTAGGTATGGAGGCTTCTAGTCTAAGCTTCTCCTCCCTAACTTTGATTAGAGCATTGGTGATATGCTCTGTGAAGGCAAGATTAAGTGTGCTAGTGTGGGGGTCTCTAGACATTTTGTGTAGGAAACCAATAACTTCAGTTAAGGTGCAGTTGTCAAAGTCTAGATCACTACTATCTATCAAGGAGGTAGTGATATCATTTAGGCTCACTTGTTTGAAACCCTCTATGTTCATAGAGGTTTCTTCATCTATGGTTGAGGTGGTAGCATCACCATTGATAGGTCTAGTGGGACTAGGGGTGTGATGGGTGTTATCAGTTTGGACATCCTCAACAACTTGGATGGTAGCTACTGTGTGTTAGGTAGGAAGGCTCTTAACTCTCTCTTCTTCCTCCTTTTCTCTAGCCCATCTCAATTTAAGTTTTCCAAACATCCTAATGTTTTCATTAATTTGCACTTGGATAGCATTCATAGGAGTGGTCTTCCTCTCCTCGGGGGGAGAAGTTCTAATCTTAAGCATCTCAACATCATGGGCTATGTTGTCTACCTTCGAAGAGAGAATATCTAATTTGTCTAATTTCTCTTCTACACTATTGTTGAAGGCCTTTTGGGTAGTGATAAAGTCTTTGAGCAAGGTCTCTAGTTCAGAGGTGGAGTTTTTGGTGCTAGGATAAGTGTTGTTGTTCTCATAGTTGTTGGATGGGAAAGGTCTAGGATTGTTGCTACCAAAATTACTCCTATAAGCATTATTGTTGAAGTTGTTTCTAGAGATAAAGTTCACATCTAATTGTTCTTGAGCAAGCAAGGAATTTAAAGGAACATCCTGAGGATCAATAGGAGCTTGCTTGGTAAGTAGACACATGATCAAGTCAACCTTTTCATTAAGAGAGGAGATCTCCTCGACATAATTTACCTTCTTACCAGTTGGAGATAGTTCGGTGTGCCATTGAGAGTACTTCAGCATCATCTCATCAAGTAGCTTCGTAGCAGCACCAAGTGTGGTTGACATGAAAGTTCCTCCCGCGGCCGAGTCTAACAAATTCCGCGAGGTAAAGTTTAAGCATGCATAAAAAGTCTGGATAACCATCCAGGTAGTCAAACCATGTGTAGGGCAGTTCTTAACAAGAGATTTCATTCGTTCCCCAGCTGGGGCAACGTGTTCATTATCCAATTTCCTAAAATTCATAATGTTACTTGTCAACTGGATAATTTTAGAAAGGATAGTACTTCCCAATAAAAGCATCCTTACACTTGTCCCAAGAATCGATACTATTCTTAGGTAAGGATTGCAGCCACTCCTTGGCTCTTCCTCTCAAGGAGAAAGGAAAAAACTTCAGCTTGACGATGTCTCCATCTACTTCCTTGTACTTTTTCATATCACAAAGCTCAACAAAATTATTTAAGTGCAAGGCAGCATCCTCTCCAGCACCTGAGAATTGATCTTTCATAACAAGATTAAGCAAAGTAGGTTTAAATTCATAAGAAGGTGTTGAAGTGGCAGGTGGAGCAATAGGAGTGCAGATAAAGTTACTGTTGTTGTGACTAGTGAAATCACACAACTTGGTGTTTTCATTGGAACCCATAGTACCAGCAGGTATTTTTGGTATTTTTTATAAGGGCAAAAAGTAAAAACTGAAAGGTAAACTAACAAGACTAAAAAACAAAGATAAAAGATAGTGTGCAACTCCCCTATCTTGTAGACTGGAGTCCCCGGCAACGGCGCCAAAAATTGGCTTGATACGATGAGGATAATTCTCTCACTCCTCGTTGGTTACCCCAAGTGGAAGGTGAGATGTAGCGTAGCAGCAAATTTCCCTCGATGAAGATACCAAGGTTTGTCTCCAGTAGGACTCACAGAAATAAAAGAAGTTGACAACAGCACAAGAAATTGGGCGGTTATCGTGACCTGCACAAAGAAACAAATAACTTTGCTCCCAACGAGTACAGAGGGGTTGTCAATTCCTCTGACCTTGCTGTTTACAAAGGATCAACGCAAGATATAATAGTGCAACTGAAAATAAGAACAGAAAGTAAATTGAAGGTGTAAAAATGGTGTGAATATGCACCGGGGTCCCGTGATGTTCACTAGTGATGTCTGTCTCCCAAAAGACGATGAAAGTGCTAGTGAGGTAAACAAATCACAGTTGGGCAATTGACAGGATTATAAACGCACCACAATGCTAACTATGCTACAAAAGAAAGGAAGAGACTCAAAAGCAATGGGCAGTACGCCAAGGTAAGTAGACCGAAATCCATCTGCATCTATTACGAATCATCCACCTTGAGATATCTATCCAAAACGTCCCTCTAGTATTAATTTGCGAATCCCACCCAAAGTGTAAACTCAATGCAACAGACAACTGCATTAAAAGAACTATGCGTAAAGTAAACAATCCTTGCACCCGAAAGTACAAGCACCGTTGTTTTATCCATGGTGGCAACAGCACATCCCCTAGTCGCATGTTTCTGTCACTCAAGCTAGACATCAAGGGGTTGAACACACAATCAAGCATAACGCTCCCTCTTGGAGTTGAAACAAATCACTTGGCCAAAGTAAAATACGGCAACGGAGAACATGCAAGAATTTACTAAAGAACACAAATATAAAGAAGAACCAAATATATTACTCATCACAATCTGAACATAATCTCATAATCCATCAGATCCGAGCAAACTCAGCATAGCAACAAAGAAAATTACAAAAGTGTCTCGAGCATGTGAGGCAGCTCACGAGGTCTCGAAAGTGAAAGCACAAAGAGGGGAGGAGAACATCACATAGCTACTGGTCACGGACCCATGGTACAAGGGGGACTACTCACGGCACATCCGGGAGGCGTCCATGGCGATGGATGGTCTCCCGGAGGGGATTCCTCCTTCCGGCAGGGTCTCGTGGCAGCTTCTCCTGGCAGCCCCGATCTTGAAACGGCGGCGGCGGCGGTACAGAGAGGAGAACGGGAATAGTAGATCGATATTAGGGGTTTCCGTCACGGAGGGTAAATATAGGCTAAAGGGGGCACCAAGAGGGAGCCACAGGGCAGCCAGGAGGCCTCCTATTGCGGCCTAGGGTGGGGCCATGCCAGGGACCCTCCTGAGGCCCTGGTGGGTCCACCCCCTTCCTTCCTTGGTGATTCAGGAAGCTTCCGGGGCGCTGATTTTTTATATTATTTTTCCGGGATTTATTTAGCACTTTTAATGGCCGGAAAACCTAAAATACAAAAACAGCAAAAAATAGGAACTGGCAACTGGGTGCACTGAGTTAATAGGTTAGTCCAAATATGATAAAAAGTGTATGCAAGTTCAAGAAAAACATGGAAAAGTCACACAAAACATGCATGGAGCAAGCAGAAATTATAGATACGTTTCGGACGTACCAGCGTCCTACTATCTATTTCAGTCGGATGAGCTTCTTTTTAAGTTATGTGTGGTGTGTCTTCAATATTGCATGACTCGTGTAATATTTTGGTTTTCGTAAACGTTTGGATTCTAGACAATTTTCTTATCTTCATAAAACCATATGTGAGAACTAGTTCGTGTGAACCTTTATCATTGTGTCATGAAAATTGGCATGCTCCTGTATTGCTTCTCGGCTATGATGTTTAAATTTTCCTTTTGAGTTGCTCGCATGTTGTTGAATGTTGATAGTCAAATGTACTACTATGCATGGACGGGGATATGGGGAACCTGTGGGGCTGCTACACCCGATAGGGGATGGGGACGAGAAGAAGTTGTCCCCGAGGCTGTGTATGGGGATGGGAATGGGCTGATAGTTCTCTCACGAGGACGGGGGAGAAAATGGATTCCCCGGCCGGGTGCAGACCCGTTGCCAGCTTGAGATTGAAGGTGAGGATATCTGCCTTGGGTACAACACCGAAGGTAAAGGAACTAGACATACTGAATACTACTACAAGTACACTAAGAACAAGATAAATAATTATTTTGGTTTGTTGGATAGAAGATACACAACCAAAGATAAAAACTAAAAGGTAAACTAACGAGACTAAAAAGCGAAGGTAAAAGGTACTGTGCAACTCCCCTATCTTGAAGCTTGGAATCCCCAGCTATAAAAAAGTTGCTTCTAAATATTGAGGCTTAGTGCATAAAAAGTTAATATTTATTTGTGATAGGTCACATACGCATGCGGATTTGATGAAGGATGTGCATGAAGAGTTAGTGGAAAAGAGCTGGACCTAGTTGATGATGTGGATAGCGCATGTCAAGTGAAATATGTTAGTGGGGATTAAGATGATGTGGATAGCTTGAATGTCAAGAGAAATATGTTAGTGGCGATAATTAACTATTTAGGGACGCATAATTTCTGAGCCCGAGCACTCGTGATATCTATTTGCTAGCCACTCGTTACTTTTGTCTGACAGGGTGCAACGAATTCCTGGGCGATTCAAAAATGAGTCGGAAGTTGTATACTATGTGTTCATTATCCAATTTCTTAAAATTCATAATATTACTCCTCAATTGGATAATTTTAATAGGTGGGTAGTACTTCCCAATAAAAGCATCCTTGCACTTATCCGAAGAATCTATGCTATTCCTAGGCAAGGATTGAAACCAGATTTTAGCTCCTCCTCTCAAGGAGAAAGGAAAAAAGCTTAAGCTCAACAATATCACCTTCTACTTCTTTATACTTTTGGATATCACAAAGTTCAACAAAATTGTTCAAGTGTAAAGCAGCATCATCTCCAGCACCAGAGAATTGTTCTTTCATAACAATATTAAGCAAAGCAGGTTTAATTTCATAAGAGGATGTTGAAGTGGCAGGTGTAGCAATAGGAGTGCAGATAAATTCATTGTTGTTGTGACTAGTGAAGTCACACAACTTAGTGTTTTCAGTGGTACCCATAATAGTAGCAGCAAGCAAGAACAAGACAAGCAATTTTTTTGTGATTTTTGATAAAGGACAGTAAGATAAAAGTGATAAGGTACACTAACAAGACAAAAAAACCAAGGTAAAAGATAGTGTGGAACTCCCCTATCTTGAAGAGTGGAGTCCCCGGTAACGGTGCCAGAATTTACATGATGGCGAGTTGACGGGACCAAATTTATGTAGAGCTTCGATTCTCGGCAACGGTGCCAGAAATTACGCTTGATGGCACTGGAGTAGTGCTCCTCGTTGGCTACTGATACGTCCCAAACGTATCGATAATTTCTGCTTGCTCCATGCATGTTTTGTGTGATAATTCTATGATCTAGATACACTTTCATACGCTTTTGATCATATTTGGACTAACCTATTAACTCAGTGCACCCCAGTGCCAGTTTCTGTTTTCTGCTGTTTTTCTATTTCAGTTTTCCTCCATATTAAAAGTGCTCAGAAATTTCGGGAAAAATCTGATAAAAAATATGCGTGAAGGAACCTTCCGGAGTCCCGAAGGGGGGCCAGGTGGGACCCACCAGGGCCCCAGGCGCCTAGCTGGCGCGGCCAGGGGCCTGGCCGCGCCAGGGGGGGGGGGCGCCTGGACCCCTGGTGGGGCCCCTGGCTGCCCCCTTCGCCTATTCACTACAGGAAATAGGAGTTTGTCGTCAGCTCCACGACGGCAAACCTGTTGTCAGCCCATCAGTCGGCAGTGAGCTGCTTTGCCGTCAGCTTAAAATCGACCGACGGCAAAGACTGTGCCATCAGTCATTTTACACCGGCTGACGGCAAAGCCTCTCGTACGACCATCCTCTGAGTTAACACCGTGGGCTGAGTTAACGGCGTGCATTGCCGTCAGCTTGCCGTCCGTCTGACGGCAAAGCACTTTCCTAGGCTCACATGGCAGCAGTTTTCCAGGGGTTGTGCCAGGCTGACGGCAAAGCTTTGCCGTCAGCTTGCCTTTAGGCTGACGGCAAAGCATTGCCCAAATGGTCACTGTCACAGCCCAGATTGCACAGGCTGCCACCACGTGTCCTCTTTGCCGTCAGCTTGCTGACGGCAATGCCTTTGTATCTATCTTTTTAATTTGTTTTCTTTAATTCCCTGCATTTAAACAATAATATATATATACAGATATATTATAGCCAACATGATATATTATAGTCATCTCCATCCCACAAGTAATACAAAAAGTTTCAACATGATATAAATGTACAAGTCATACAAAAAGGGCCAACATGATATAAATGCACAAGTCATCTCCATCCCACAAATGTACAAGTCCACTAGCTAGTGCATACATATAGTTTAAAACAGCAACAAGTCGACTACATAATCACACGCGTCTACAAAGCCCAGCACTATGCAAAGAGTGCATCCCTCCTAAGATCCTATATGTAGAACAAGAAGCATCCATCCATGCATAAAGGCAAATCTGCAAAATGAAAACATAATCATATGTTAGTTATGGAAAAGAAGAAATCCAAAATGATGAAAAGATGAAAATAAAAAGGAAAAATAAGAACAAGGAGAAGAAGAGTAAGGAGAAGAAGAAGAGAAGAGGAAGAATAAGAATAAGATGAAAGGAAGAAGAGAAGATGAAGAAAAAGAAAGAAGAGAAAAAGTAAGAATAAGAAGAACTTTTCTTCTTTTACTTTCTTTTTCACCTCTTTCTTCTTCACTTCTTTCTTTTCCTCCTCTCCTTCTTCTTATTCTACAATACTTGTTCTTCTTAGACCTCAAGAGCTAAATATATCTCATTTTAGATCTAACTAAGTCATTAATTCATTTTTGAGCTTTATATGCGAAGTATAAGTCATTTTTAGGTTTATAAGGCACTTAAGCTAGTAAATTCATTATTGACCTTTTATAAGACAAGTATAAGTCGTTGTTGAACTTAATAAGCTTATAAAATCTAATTTGAGCTTTAAAAGCTTATAAAGCCAAGTTTGAGCTTTATAAGCTTATAAAGTCACTATTGAGCTTTTAGAAGCCAAGTATAACTCAATTTTCATCGAACTAAGCTATTAACATCATTTTTCAGCTTTATGAGCTTATGAAGTCATTGAGGAGCTATTATAAGCCAAGTATAAGTCATTTTTGAGGTTTACAAGCTTATAAAGCCAAGTATAAGCTTTATAAGCTTATATAGTCATTTTTTAGCTTTTATAAGCCAAGAATAACTAAATATTTAAGTAACTAAGCTATTACTACCATTATTGAGCTTTATGAGCATATAAAGTCATTGATGAGCTTTATGTAACTTACCGGAGGCCACCTCGAGGCTAAGAAGCGCCGCCACGTGGGTTGCTCGGGGATTCACTAGGAGATTCTTGTGGGTTGTGAGATGCAGCTCCGGAATTATGCTGCAACAAAGGATGAGTTGCAATGTGGTAAGCATGATGACACTTGATGGTATAAGACCGGGCTATATTGATCATTGAAAGAAACTTACCGTTCCGGGAGGAGAAACGATTGGCGTCGGCATCGGTGGAGGGGTAAGACCTTGCTTCTCCCACATACTCTGCGAGTTAGTTTTTGAGGACTCGAGCATATTAGCAAGTGAACCAAACATATGCATATGCATTCTTGGCGGATATATGCAAAAGTAGTAACTTACCGAGAAGAGGTCGTAGATGGCCTTCGTCTGGGCATTATTGCGTGCCCTCTCCTCCTCGAGTATCCTCTGGGGCCTCTCCTCTGCCAGCCGGTCCCTCTCTGCAAGCTGCTCTGACAACATCTCTTGTGTCACCTGTCTCTCCCTCTGAATGGCGTCCTGCGAACACTCAACAATATAGCAATTATTGTCATCATCCCTACGTAGTCTAAAGAACGGAAAGAAAAATTGAGACAAAGTTATACCTGGATAGCAATGTCCACTGGCCGCGGGCGAGGTCGTACAGCAGGAGCGGAGCTCGTTTGCCTCGCCTTGATCTGAGGTAGAGTCTCTGGGCAAGGTACGAAGCCATTGCACATGGAGGTGCTGCCATGATACTTACCGCCACCAGCAATCATTAAGGCCTCCGGATCCATCTCCTCCTCGCTCGGGTCAAACTGAGGACCGCGTAGCTCTTTCACCACCTCAGAATAGGCCATCATCTTGTGGTAGGCTGCAGCGCTGGTGTACGCCTCAACACCGTCGCCCTCGGAATATGGCTTCACCGTTTTGTACTTTCCCTTATGGGCCATGGAAAATGAGCGAAATCCCTTAGGCACAGGTTGATTATGGTGTTTCTCCTACAATGAAAAGCAAAGAAAAGTCATATAACAAATCAATTGATTAATGCTGAAAAGACATGAAACTGAAAACAAAAAGGCACATACCCATTTTTTTGCGTACTCGTTGACGTTGAGATTGCCTTGGTGGTGTGCCACACCTACCATTTGTGCACGCCTAGCCTTGGCGCTTTTGTGGGTGGACAGCCAGGCATCACTGAGCCATTTGTCCACTATCGCCTCAAAGCAATCCATCTTATTTGCACACCTTCTCGGGGGCGCCTATGAATTAATAATCGTATAAAGTCATTGAATAGCTTTTTTAAGACAACTACAAGTCAAGTTTTATGTAACTAAGCTATTATTATCATTTTTGAGTTTTACAAGCTTATAGAGCCAAGTTTGACCTTTATAAACTTATAAAGCCAAGTTTGACACTTATAAGCTTATAAAGCCAAGTTTGAGCTTCATAAGCTTATAAAGAAAAGTCTGACACTTATAAGCTTATAAAGCCATGTTTGAGCTTCATAAGCTTATAAAGAAAAGTTTGACACTTATAAGCTTATAAAGCCAAGTTTGAGCTTCATAAGCTTATAAAGAAAAGTTGGAGCTAACTAGGCCTTACTTATAAGTGTAGGAATTTGAATTAGTTAGTAATTTACCTCCAAGTATTCTTCCTTCTAAAGGAAAACTTTTCTACACTTCTTCTTGGCCTTCTTCACGCCCTTCTTGGCGTACCAATCTCGAACACACTGAACACGCATCTCGTGCCTAGTGTTCGTGAGTAGCCTCACTATCTCCTTCTCGAGATTCTTCTAGGCCGCCGTCTCCATCCCCTCCTCAACCCTATAGTAGCACTGAAAAATGCATCGAGCATATGCTTAGATGAGTGAAATGATTCCAACGCTAATAAATGATTGCAATTCTTAGAATACTTACCCAAAAAGTAGCCACCACCATGTCGGCTTTGGTACGACATTCAACATTGTTGATGCGTTCATCTGGCGGGGCCAGGGCGGCTTTGTAGTGTGGCCAAGTGAGGCCGGGCTCAAGAACCCTACCCTCAACAGGCAACTGGACTAGCCCGGGGAACTGCTCCTTAAGCACGGCACCAAGGAGGAAGTTCGGATTCCGAGAACCTTTCGGGTAAGTCCACGCCCTGCAAAATAAGAACACAAAGACATTAGTTCTTGTTGGACCATATGTACATGTATGATATATATATACAAGGAACACAAAAAATTCATCAACTTACTTCTCCCCATCTGGCGCAATCAATGTCCTCTGCGCAGGGTCCGGACGTGGTGGGAGCCGTGTCATACCACGCTGGTACACCAGCTTCTTGGAAGAGGAGCTCCCCTCACCCCCATTATGCCCCTCACCCCCCTCAGCCCCGTCGTCATCGCTATCATCATCCTCATCAGCATCATCATCATCCGTGCGAGCACGCTCCTCCCAAGGATCATCCCAACGAGGCTCCATCGACTGCCTCGGTGCCTCCGGTGTCTCTGACTGCACCGGCGGTGTCCGCTGCTCCGGTGCCTCCGACTGCACCGGCGGTGGCCGCTGCTCCGGTGTCTCCGACTGCACCAGCGCCGCCGACTGCCTCGGTGCCTCCGGTGCCGCCGATTGCACCGGTGGCTCCTGCACCGGTGAGACTGTCCTGTGAGTGGGTGACTCGGCTAGGGCGCCACCTGCTCGACCACCTCCTCGACCACCGGGTTTAGCTCTCTTTTGGCCTTTTCCCCGACCTCTCCCACGAGGCTGCTCAGCACGCGTCGGCGGCGAGCTGGCTGCGACAATACCCGCCAGCAACTCTCTCCGTAGAGGTAGAGGTGGTCGAGACTCCACCGGTGGGTCCCTACGGATCGCCATGTGTCAACACCTGTTACGGAGTAAAGATGAATTAGTAAAGTAAGGAAATAAATAATACAAATTCATATATACAAAAAACAAACATATGCATATAAAGATGAATTAGTACATTAAGTAAATAAATAATACAAATTCATATATACAAAAAACAAAAGAAAGTTGGGATGCATACGACTAATAGTCGGGATCATCTGTATCTTCTCCAGGATCAATAAAAACATCATCGTCACTATCACGCGTGTCGTCATGGATGATCTCTTCTCTGGGATCGGGTTCAGCGTCAACCACATTTCGAAAGCCTTTTTGTAACCGGTCAAGCAATGATAGGTCATCCGCATCGGTAACCTCTTCGTGTTCCACTTCTTCATCTTCCTCCTCATCATCATCGGTAACCTCTTCGTGTTTCACTTCTTCCTCTTCCTCCGCATTGTCATTCTCTACTTCCATGTTTTGACCAAACGTAGAGGTTTTTCCGAAATGTTTTTTGGCCACACGTGTTTCTTGGAAGAATTCTCCGTCATATGTGTCTGGGTCTATGTGAGGTTGATAATCCTCTTCTTCATTGGGGGAAGGTAGTTTACCATGTGGCGGCACGTCATAGACGGCATACCAATCTTCGAGATTCTTTACACTTTGGCAGGCCCATGGAAGATAGAAAACTTGTGTGGCCTGTTGATCCACAATATAAACTTCGGAAACATTTAAAAAGTTCTTCTGTTTAATTTAAACTAGCCCAACATGCTCATGAGTTCGTCTAGTGTCCTTCGGATCGAACCAATGACATTTGAAGACAACGGCGTTCGGAGGATTTTCACCATAATATAGCAGTTCGTATATTTCTTCAACAATTCCATAATACTCGACTCCTCCATCTATAGCGGACACACCGGAATTCGTTGTTTTTCGATCGGGCATAGTTTGCTCTTTCATACCAGTACGAAAGCGATACCCATTGATGTCGTATTTTTCATATGTATGGACCTTAAAGTCAAAACCATTTGCGATTTGTCTCAATTCAGCGTCCATCGACTCTGAATTAGCCTACAAGTTGAAACGGAAAGGCTTGTTGTATTAGTCGGTACTGAGACGACGAAGAAATAAAAATGGCATGTATATCATATAAGAAGTACCGTTTGTGTAAACCAAGAGATGAAACCGGGATTGCCGCCTCCCCGCTTCTCAAGAAGATTAATCTCTTGGATGGAGTCTTTTTCGATCACCACTCCATTCGAGAATTGCGTGACGAATCGACTGTATCAAATAATTAAGAGAAGTTAGACACACAACTCGTCAAGAAGTTGCAGAACAATTAATATGTACCGCGCACTTACTCGATGTATGGCCGCACTTCTGTCATGTTGGTCAAGATATACAATGTAATGATGCCCCATTCCTCGAAGGTCAACGTCTTTGTATTCATAACCCCACAAGGTGCGAGGCTCCCTTTAAAGAGTTTGAACTTGGATTCATGTCGCTCGGGGTCGCTAGTATTGTATCGAGGCTTTGGATTATGCAAACTGTAATTAGTGGAAGCATAGTGTGCTGTCACGAAGTTTGTCGCTTCCTCGACAACGAATGCCTCAGCCATTGATGCTTCAATTATCCGTTTATTTTTACATTTTTCTCGAAGCGTCTTCTGCATTCTCTCGGTTGCATAGCACCAACGGTTTTTCACAGGGCCACCCAATCTTGCCTCCATCGGTAGATGCAAAATCATATGCTACATCGGATTAAAGAAACCCGGTGGAAAGATCTTCTCTAACTTTCATATCAACTCTGGCGCCAGTTTTTCCATCTCTTCTATCACAATAGGCGATAATTATTTAGCACAAAGAACACGGAAGAAATAGCTTAGCTCTGCCATTACTAGCCATTCATCCTCGGGGATGTAGCCGCGCAACATCACCGGCATTATCCACTCAAGCCATATGTGCCAATCGTGACTCTTCAGCCCAAAGATTTTCAACTTTTCAAGACTTGCTCCCCTTGCTAGATTCGCTGCATACCCATTGGGGAACATCAACTTTTTTTTCACCCAGATGAGAATTTCCCTCATGTGTTCCCTTTTAAGATTGAACCATGCCTTTGGCTTCTCCCAATTCTTCTTCTCTTTCAGTTGTCGCATGTTCAGTGACTTCCTATTACACAGACTCTCCTGATCGACTCTAGCCTTAACATTATCTTTCCCCTTATCAGTGCCGAACAATGTACCAAAAAGGGCCTCGCCCCTATTTTTTTCAGTGTGCATCATGTCAATGTTGTGTGGAAGAGCAAGGTCTTTGAAATAGGGGAGATCCCAAAAGCATGGCTTGTGGGTCCAGGCGTGTTCCGTATTATATCCCAAGAAATACCCTGGCCGGTTCGGATTAGGCTCTAGTGAGTTCAACTGATCAAGAATTTGTGCGCCCGTCATCATAGGTGGTGCCTCGTGCTCGACAACTTTACCTTTGGTGAAATTCTTCTTGTCTTTTCTGAATCCATGGTCCAGAGGCAGGAATTTTCTATGCAAGTCGAAGCAAGAATACCTGCGACCCTCCGGCAGCCAATGAAACTTAAGAGCAGACTTGCATTACGGGCATGGGAACCTTCCGTGCACGCACCAAGCAACAAAAAGTGCAAACGCCGGCAGGTCATGCATGGAGTACATCAACCAAGCATGCATTTGGAAGTTTGTTTTGCTAGCTGCGTCATATGTCCAGATCCCATTATCCCAAGCTTCTTTCAACTCATCCATCAGTGGTTGCAAGTACACATTCATATTTTTTCCGGGATAGTTGGGCCCCGGAACTATCAACGTCAAGAAGATGTGCTTTCTTTTCATAAGTACTCCAGGGGGCAGATTGAGGGGCATGATGAATACGGGCCAACAACTATACTGGGTTGCCGTCATACCGAAAGGATTGAACCCATCGAGGCTAATGGCGAGTGCCATGTTTCTTGGGTCTTTGTCTTTACCTTCTTTATGTATTTCATTGAACATCTTCCACGCTTCACCATCATAGGGGTGGGTCAACATCAAATTCCCGTATTCATCTGTAGCACGTCTAATTCCATCTCTGTGCCATGTCATTTGTTTTGCTGTTTCTTCAAGCATGTAAAGTCGTTGAAGTCTTGGTAAGATCGGTAGGTACCGAAGAATGTTTACGGGTATTTTGCTCTGCATCTTCTCGCCAAGACCGTTGTCTACGACAATATACCTGGAGGACTTGCAGCGTGGACAATAATTATCATCCGCATACTCATGCCTAAATAAGACACATCCTTTCTCACAAGCATGTATCCGCTCGATGGGCATCTTCAGTGCACCGAGTATTTTGTCTGAGTGGTATAGGTTTGCAGGCATAATATGACCGTCCGGTAGAAAGCGCCCGAATAAGGTCATCATCGCATCATAGCACTCTCTGGGCAAGTTGAATTGTGGATTAAGAGCCATTGTTTGTGCAATGGAATCTAGTTGACAAAGCTTGGTGTGCGCATGCAGTGGGAGTTTTGAAGACTCTAGCATGGCATAAAAGGCCTTGGCAGTTTCCTCTGGTTCTTCATCCTCATGACGAGCATCGTTGTAGTCATTGAACATGTCTTCGATCCCTGTACCACAATCCTCAATGCGCTGACGCACTACCTCATGTCTGTCACGTTGGGCCGACTCGCCATGAAATGACCACAACGTATAATCAGGCATGAAACCACACATTTGCAGGTGTTTACCCATTACATCCTTTGTCTGTTGTGAATAGTTCTTACATCTAGTGCAGGGGCACCATGTTCTTGGTTGGCCAGCACTAAATGCAACCTCTAGGAACTCCTCGATCTTGGTCAACCATTCCTCAGTCATATTTTTCTGACTAGGGTGACCGATGTACATCCACGCACGATCATTCATTCTGGCTAGCTAGCTAGTACAAATTAACACCAGAAGGCATATAATTAATTACGGTGATATGGCATATGCACACTAGCTAATAGGTAAAGATAGGTCCTAATCCCACCCGAGTATGTGCAGATTGGATTCATTTCCCCATGCTCTCCTCCCGATCCGACGCAAAATTTTGACAGCACCTCCCCGCTGTTCTCCTGATACACGTCTCAGCATAAACCGAGAGGATGTGTACCCGGAGAACAAAAAGGTGGCGCTGACGAAATCCTGCGTCCGATCCGGAGGAGAGCATATCTGGGGAAATGAACCCAATCTACACATACTCGGGCTGTCCATGGATAACGTTGGACAATTCGAAAGAATTCAATTATAAATATGCAAATGAATGCATAATAAATGGAATGTTTCGAACGGGAGTCGCATATGGGTTACGTGACTTGCATGAGTTGAGAAGGAAAGAACTAGCTATACACCTATCTTTTGGGTAGGGTGAAACTAGGGGAGAGGGTGGAGCAACAACCCCGATTATCGCCGGGGCTTATAAATAATAATCGTATATATACCATATATAAATAACAAATAACAAATAACTAGTAATAAATGTCTACAAACAAAAATCAAAGTAACATCTACAAAACTAACATATTATTATACCTAAAATATAATTATTACAAAGTCAAAACTAACAACCTTTCTTCTTTTCTCCTTTTATTCCCTAACAATATCCTAACAACTAAGCCATTTTCTTATATTTTATCATTCTTTCTTTCTTTCATCTTTCTTTCTTTCTTTTCCTTCCTTTATTTTATATTTATTTCTTCTTTCTTAACAACTAAATTTTCTCCACCTAACAAATTCTAAAAAATTCTACAAATGCTACTTGTAACTAACATCTATTTTTATATCAAAAAATATTATATTTCTAACTAACATCTAATAACACATTTACTAAATAGTAATTAACTAACTAACAGATTGTACTAGCTAAAGTAAACTAACTATAACAGATCTACTAACTAGCTATAATAGAATCCTAAAAACAAAAATGAAATCAAAAAATATTCTATAACGGATCTACTAACTACCTAACTAACTATAACAGATCTGCTAACTAAATAAATGAACTAACAAATTTCTACTACTAACAATAAATAGAAATGAAAAAAAAACAGGGAAAGGGGGCTCACCTGCAGGTCGACGACGAGGAGCTGCCAGCGCTGGCCGGTGTAGGGCGGGGCGGAGGAGGGAGGAGGAGGATGGCGAGGGAGGGGCCAGTCCGGGCCGAGGCCTGCGGCGTGGTCGGTCGGTGACGGCGATGGTGACCCAGTCCTGCGAGAGCGCGGAGAGCAAGAGATGAGAGAAGTAGAGGGAGAGGATAGAGGAGAGAAGGAAGGGAGAGGGAGAGGAGAGAGGAGAGAAGGAAGGGAGAGGACAGAGGAGCGGCGGCTCACCGGCGGCGCAGCAGGGGGAGGGACGGCCGGGGTGGTGGTGGCGGCGGCGGCGCGTGGGGTGGGGAGAGAGGGGTGGGGAGAGTGAGTGGTGGGGTTAGGTCTGGCCGCGGGTGGGGGGTTAAGGCCCCGCTTAGCCGTCAGTCGGCTGACGGCAACGTCTGCCGTTAGGCTAAGCCGTCAGCTGGCTGACGGCTAAGCGGCGGGCCGTTATACCTCAGCCATGTTGTGGGGCCTAGACATACGTTGCCGTCAGGGCAGCTTTGCCGTCAGTCATTTTGCACTTTGCCGTCAGCTGAATGACGGCGTTGCCCCGACTGACGGCTAAAAAATCTTTTGCCTACAGTTGATACTTTGCCGTCTGCGTTTTATCTCAAAGCTGACGGCAAAACTCTTGTTTCCAGTAGTGATTTATTATCCACCACGGGAAACTTCCGAAGACAAAACCCTATTTCGCAATCTCGCCTCTGTTCCACCGCCGTCGCGCTTCCAAGATCGGGAGAACCACCAGGACCCTTCCCGGCACCCTTCCGGAGGGAGGATCGACCTCCGGGAGCTTCCCCTCCACCATGGACGCTTCCCGGATGTGCTGTGAGTAGTTTCCTTTGGACCATGGGTCCGTGATCAGTAGCTATATGATGTTCTCCTCCCCTCTTTGTTCTTCATGGTTTAGACCTTGTGACCTCGTGGGCGTCTGGAAATTGGGGCGGTGCCTGGGGAAGATCTACAATGAATTCTACATATCTGTCAGGAGGCATTCTTGGCAGTTATTCAGGAAAGACATCCGGGAAGTCACGAACCACCGGAATATCTTCAAGGTCAAGAAGGGGAAGCACATTCAAAGTATGCATCTGGATTCTAGAGCTAGATGAGGTGTAGTTAATTGTCTGGCCTGAAGGATGGGTAAGTTTAACTGACTTGGCTTTACAATCAAGGAAAGCATTCTGTCTTGATAACCAATCCATTCCTAGGATGACATCAATGTCTGATGACTTGAGGGCTATAAGAGAAGCACGGAATACTAAACCCTCAATTGCAATTTGATTACCATGGCTTACTCTATTAGTCTGCCACTTTGAACCAGGAGTTTGAATGATCGTTGGAGAAAACATTTCTTCAAAGGAGAACTCATGCCGAAGTGCATAACTCTCCGACATGAATGAATGAGAGGCTCCTGGATCGAAAAGAACGGAGGCAGGAACATGATTTACTGGGAGCGTACCAAGGATGACGTCAGACGTATCAATAGCTTCCTTAACTGAGATTTGGTTCACACAACCACCAATAGTGGCCTAGGACATTTGCTTGCAAGGAGTTGGAGGTGGATTTCTGTGAAAACTTAGCTTTGGAAATCTTGGGTGGGGTGGCATCATGTCTTGGACGAGGAGCAACTTTCACCGACAATGAACATTTCTGCGCGATGTGGCCAGGCTGACCACACTTGTAGCAAACTCTGGTGTTAGGGGTGGAGCAAGGATGGCAGGTTCACTACCATAGTTGTTGGGATTCGTGTTTGGTGGAGGGGGTTGAGGCACCATATAGGATGGCCTTGAAATAAGGTGTGAAGGAATGGCACCAGTTGGAATCCATATCCGGCGTTTCTGAGGGGCCGAACTAGAAGATGGAGCAAACTCACGAGCATGCTTGTGAGACTCTTCGAACACCTCATTCACATACTCAGCTCTGAAGGATCTATTGACTAAATCCTCAAAGTTGACAAACTCATGAAGATTGAGATCATGACGAATAACAGGGCTAAGTCCCTTGTGGAACCTTGCTTGCTTCCTGGCATCAGTGGATATCTCCTCTTGGGCATAACGAGCAAGATGGTTGAACTTAGTCATATACTCGTGGATGGACCTATCTCCCTGAGTTAGATTGCAAAACTCTTCCTTCTTTCCTTCCATCATCTCATCCAGAATGTGGTACCCTCGGAAGGCATCGTGGAATTTCTGCCAAGTCACTACGTGACCATCAGGTTGCATTGCAACATAGTTCTCCCACCATTCACTAGCAGCACCTTCCAAGAAGTATACCGCAAACATCACACGATCATTGGGAGCAACATGCACCGTCTCAATCTTACGCTCGATGGAACGGAGCCAATCATCAGCTTCAAGGGGCTCGGAGGAACATTGAAAAATCGGTGTCTTGAGGAGGATGAAATCCTGAATGCTGACAACCACATTGTGCTGACGAGCGGTATTCTGCTCGATGAGCTCTAGAAGGCGTGTTTGATCACGTCGATTTCGTTCAGCTTCCATCATGATTTCCGCCGTAGAAGGCGGTGGAGGAGGATCATCATCACTTCGATTCCGATCACGGTCTCGATTGCGACGAACAACACTACGAGTTCCACCTGACATCCTGTGTGATAAAAATCAACAATCAGAACAGGTTATACGATGGAATCAAAGATAAGAGGACAAGATTTTGGCGGAAAATATTATAATGAAACAAAAATAACTTCAAAGGACCACGGGATAACTCGGGCAGCATAACGGCTACACCGGGATGAAAAATGAGACAACCTTGAGGAGATTGGACAGAACTTTCCCAAGGAACTCAACAACACGATGACTCTAGACAACCTCAACAGTCCTACGGCTACAAAGAAGCAATCAATGAGATGTTCTAGTAAGACATAGATGAGCCTAGTCCTATCTTCCCGTAGAAAAGATGAGGGTGACTCAAAACTCAGATCGATGAGGGTAAGGAGAAAAATAAGCCTTACGTTGTTCCCTTATACACAAGTAACTATATAACTATAGAATGCTAGACTCGACATCAGCCAAGGCTTGATAATCCTACAGACAGTCCTGCTCGGATACCAAGTCTGTCGGGACCCGGGGTTTGCGTATGTAATTCCAGTCACAACTCAATCATATGGAGAGCCGAGAGTCATACCCACTTGTCTAAGTAGACAAGGCCAAGCACAGAACACTCTCGGAAAGCATCGTACGTGAGGGGCATCCCATCCAGGCCGGATGATCAACTGAGATGGGTCCTCATCGCCCGCTCACAAGTCTAAATGATTATGGGTGGTGAAATCCCATACTCATAGACAAGTCGCCTCAACCATATTATCGATTGAATGATAACACTTACATAAGCAGACTCCAGCCCGATCACTTAGTCGGGGTCTCGGGCGGGCTCAATCATACAACAAAGTGTGCCACGTGACAGAGTCACGTGCAATCGCATCACGATGCCCCGAGCTGCGCACATCTAGGGGCCACTTGGTGTATAAAAGACTGCCGGCAAGAACACAACTAAGCTATCGAACCCCACACTAATACATGCACGTTATAATCATACACGCATCATACATGTCCAGTGTAAACAACAAGTATTCATCACATGAACTCTACGAAGTATATCTTTATTGACTTACACATAGAGTACACAAAGATCATATAGCTATGATCCATCATTACATCAAACAACGGAAGAAAATTAGGTCTGAGTACAAACAAGATTAACAAATGGCTTAGAGAAGCCTTGTTCAACATACATGCCCTTCTACGAGGGACCAAACTGTTGTCTGGAACTATACTAGCTTAGTCAACGTCGAGCTTTAGGAAGGTGACTCCATCGGGGTCTGGGTTTCCATCTAAAACATAGACAAGCAAACGTGAGTACAAAGTCGTACTCAGCAAAACTTACATCAGAACTAAACTACTCATGCTCAAGTTTCAAGGTAAAGGGAGGTGGGGTTTCAACATGCAGAAGTGCCAGATTTGACTTGGCTAGTCCTGTACTACGAGTACCAGACTTGAGGTAAGAAGCGTACACGAGTCCACTACCAAGTCTCCAACCAATACACCACTATGGTTACTTCATCGACTTCCCCACGAGGAGCACACCATAGCACTCACGCTTATCTGGCGAGTTTTAGAAGTATCCATTCAAGTTGTCTAATAATCAAGCACAGCTTTCCAAGTAGTCCATGACCGCGGACGCGGCTATTCGAATAGTTTATTAACCCTGCAGGGGTGTACCGCTACACACACATGACCATCAGTTATCGCCAAGTCTCGGCACCATTCAAGGTGTGTCGGCGAGGATGTTCACCACAACACTTCACCCACAGCTCAATTCTAGTCCAAGGAGTCAACTGTCTGAGTTCCTAACCCAACTGGAGTTCCGGCCGAGCTTCTAGTCAGGACTCAAACCATGTAGGCACAACTGACAAGCCCACCTCGACGGATGGTTCTCCGCTTGACAAGCCATGTTCTACAAGCCCTACCATGAATGCCACATTTCATTTCCTTTATCTTTCTATGCATATGCCGAATGGAAAACCCGAACTAGGTGTGACTCCTGGACTTGGATCGGGGTGAGTTAATAGGTCAAGAGGGGTCAGTGAGCCCAATGTGTGGTTGTACTCTTTGTCTAGGATTACCATACAAGAACTCGGGCTTAAGGTTGTGTTCAACGAGACAACCCACTGTGTACTCCTACACAGCCTCTGATCGTTCACCTTGTATTAGGGTAGATTCACCAACACAGTTTCACTTTTATCAACACCATGTTCACTATCATCCCGACTCACATCAAAAGTAACCTCATTGTAACACTAAGCATGCAATAAGATGTAGCAGTTGTAGGGGCCACAAGATATCAATCAACTCCTATGTCAGCTAGGATTGTGGTTTGCTTACTACTGTGACAAGATGATAGGTCATGTATCGGATATGGGTTCAACTATGCGGTAGAATCGATAACAAGGTGATCTCCTAAACATGCATAAGCAAGACTGAGAGGGAAGTGGGATTTTATAGACATGATCAATGGGGTTTGATTGCCTTGCTGACGATACACGGGGTTTAACGGTGGTCTTCTTCTTCTTCGGGGGTGATCACCGTCTCGGAAGCACTGTTACCGGCACAATCATCAACAAAGGGGGGCAACATTGAAATATAATGCACATACACATGATATAGTTGTCCATGATGTGATTTCTTCTGTTTTGTGGAAAATTCAATTTAAATTAAGTGTATTGCATTTGGAATGCAAATTCAAACACCATATGTTGCTCAAATTAGCCAGGCTGCAATTGCTTTTGTTTGATCATTGTAAACCATCTTGTCATGTGTAAGATATGCCTCTGATGTTCAAGTGAAGTGTGGTGTATTGCAAAGGTTCAAGTTGGAATAGCATTTGAATTAAATTTGAATTAAGTCCAATTAAACCAAATAGCAAAAGCTACTGGTACCAATTTAAGATCAACTCAAACATGGTTGAAACTTGGATATTTGGATAGAGCATTTTCTGCTGATCATTTTTCATATATTATTTGTCCAATTTGGAGTTAATATGAATTTTCTATGAATTGTAGAAGTTTAATACATTTTCTGTAATTTTCTGTATTTCTTTTAAATTATAATCCAATTACTGCGTCATGCTGACACAGGGGTGACGTCAAGGGCTCTGGCCAGTGGGGCCGGGGTGTCAGCCGCAGTGGGGTTAAACTAACAGGGGGTTAGTTAGGGGCTAGGGCCCACTTTTCATAGGCTGGGGGCTGTAATTAGCGAAGGGATTAGGCCTAATAGCCTGCCATGTCACCCCATGCCGGCGGTTAGCCGCCGGTGGCACCAGTGCGCGGCGGCGCTCACGGGAAGGGGGCTCCCGGGGTCCAAATGACGCGCGCGTTACACCAAAATGCTCCCCATGGCCTCCCGGACATGATGGAGTAGGCCAACGTCGCAGGGGAGGTCCAGGCAACGGTGGCGAGTAACGTGGCGGCGGCCGGAGCTCTGTGAAGACGAGGACGTTGCTGCGGGGCACGGAAACGAGCGCAGCGAGAGGGGAAATGAGCGCAAGCTCACCTTGGGAGCAGTAACGGGCTCGAGGAAGCCGGAGGAGGCGAGGCGGTGGAGTATTTCTCGCCGGAGCTTCACGGCGGCTAGAGCGGAACGGTGACGATGGCGTTGGCTTCGGGGGCTCCCAGGCTGGATTCACTGCACGGCTCGACGAAGGCGATGTTGGCGTAGTTTCTGGACAGCTTGCGGCGGCGAGTGGGGCACGGTGGCCGCGAGTTCTACGGCGGCGTGCTCCGCTCGGGCTACGGCTTCGCGCGAAAACTCGACGAGGAGCGACGGGGAGGAAGCAGCGATGGGGGGAAAGAAGCGGGGCGTCTTGGCATGCTCCGTGGCGCGATGAGGGGCCTTGAGGAGGCCTAGACGGCTCTCGCCGTCGAGATGGCGGTCGTCGCCCCCGGCATGCTCGACAGCGAGCTGCTTAGGGGAGACGACAAGCCCCTCGTGGGCTTGGGCCGGGGAAGGTTAAGTCGGGCCCAAGGCCATAGGGGGTGGTCTGGGTTCTGTTTTTTTCTATTTCTTTTCTGCTTTCTCTTGTTTTTCTTTTTCTGTAAATTTGTTTTGCCCTGAATAAAATAGCAAGGCATTTTATAAAATCTTCAAAACTTTTATGTGGGCTTATAATATATATAGCTAGCCACTCACAAGTTTTGGAGATTTTTGAAATTCAAATACTTTGAATTTCAAATCAAATAGGGTATTTAATTAATTTCCAAGCCCTATTTGGAATTTTTGACAAATCTTGGTGCATGCAGTGGGACCCACTTCACTTTATATGTGATCATGCATATTTTAAAGACTTTTCAAAAATACCATAGTAGTTTTTGGAAGAAATTTTTGTCTGGCCATTTAATTAAATTCTTTAGGGATTCTTCTCCCATTTCAATTTATTTTTGAATTTTTTTAACATGAATGCAATGTAGCTCTTGATCCTAGCACATACCTAACTTTGGGTTGTGACATGTTGCTTTGGGTTTACACTTTGGGTGGGGCTCGCAACTTAATACCAGCGAGATGTTCTAGATAGATATCTCAAGGTGGATGATTAGTAGTAGATGCAGATGGATTTCAGTCTACGTATGTTGGCGTACTGCCCATGCTTATGAGCCTCTTCCTTTCTTTTGTAGCATAGTTAGCATTGCGGTGCGTTTATAATCCTGTCAATTGCCCTTCTGTAATTTGTTTACCTCGCATAGCAGTCTTATCGTCTTTTGGGAGAGAGACATCACTAGTGAACATCACGGAACCTCGGTCCATATTCTCATCATTGTTTACAAGTTTATTTCCTTTTCAGTATTTACTTTCAGTTGCTATCATTATCATTATCCCTTGTGTTTTTGATCGTTTGTAAACAACAAGACCGGAGAGATTGACAACCTCTCTGAACTTCGTTGGAAGCAAAGTTATTTGTGTTGTGTGCAAGTCCAAGTCAAGGAAGCAACGTTTGTCATAAACGGTGCCATTTTTTTCTTGCCACCTACTTATCATTGTCGGAGTCCTACTGGTCGATAGTCTCAACCTCGGTATCTTCTCCGAGGTAAACTTGCCGCTACGACGTTGGATCTCACCTTCCACTCGGGGTAACCAATGAAGGGCGAGAAGCAATTATCCTATCTCGCGTATCAAGCAAATTTATGGCGCCGTTGCCGGGGACTCCGAGTGATAAGATAGGGGAGTTGCCCACTACCTTTTACCTTTACTTTTTAGTCTTGTTAGTTTATCTTTCAGTTTTTATCTTTGTGTCCTTTATCAAAAATTACAAATAAATCTGCCACACTTGCTGCTACTATGGGTTCCTCTGAAAACACCAAGTTGTGTGACTTTACTAGTCACAACAACAAAGACTTTATCTGCACTCCTATTGCCACACCTGCCACTTCAGCTACTTCTTATGAAATTAAACCTGCTTTGCTAAACCTTGTTATGAGAGATCAATTCTCCGGTGCTGGAGATGATGCTTCTTTACACTTAAGTAATTTTGTTGAGTTATGTGATATTCAAAAGTATAAAGAAGTAGAAGGAGATGTCGTTAAGCTCAAGCTTTTTGTTTTCTATTTGAGGGAAGGAGATAAAATTTGGTTTCAATCTTTGCCTAGGAATAGCATAGATTCTTGGGATAAGTGCAACGATGCTTTTATTGGGAAGTATTGCCCACCTGCTAAAATTATCCAATTGAGGAGTAACATTATGAATTTTAAGAAATTTGCTAATGAACACATTGCCCAAGCCTGGGAAAGTATGAAATCTCTTGTTAAGAAATGCCCTACACATGGTTTGACTACCTGGATGGTTATCCAGACTTTTTATGCAGGCTTGAACTTTACCTCGCGGAACCTGTTAGATTCGGCCGCGGGAGGAACCTTTATGTCAACTACACTTGGTGCTGCCATAAAGCTTCTCGATGAGATGATGACCAATTATTCCCAATGGCAAACTGTGACGCCCCCAAAATCAGACTGTGTACAGTAATCATACACGCAAGGTACACGATCGAGATCAGGGACTCGCGATGAGATATCACAACACAACTCTACAAATAAAATAATACAAGATGTTTAATACAAGTTGGGGGCCATGAGGGCTCGAATACAACAGCTCGAAAGCACAAAGTTAGCGGAAGAAATAGTATCTGAGTACAGACACAAGGATACAAGGTTGCCTTAAGAAGGCTAGCACAAATATCAACAACGATCGAAAAGGCGAGGCCTCCTGCCTGGGAACCTCCAAACTACTCCTGGTCAAAGGGAAACTCGAGGTCGTAGAAGGCATCGGGGATCTTCATGTTGCGGTGGTCGGCATCGGGGATCTTCTGCTCCCGGGCTCCAATGTCGACTGCAGCGGCCGATCAGGCAAAACAAAAAGGGGGAAATAATGCAAAGGTGAGTATCTAGCATACCCGCGAGTCTTACGTCCGCTACTAAGCATTTATGCATTTCTATAAAATGGAAAGGGGGGCTGTATATAGTGGACTGCAAGGTAAAAATTAAGAATAAGGATAAGAAGCTAGGCCTATCGAAGACTAGCATCTTCCGACGAGTCTTGCAGCATGAGGTAAGAATCAGCCAACAATTAATATAACAGTAATGAAAGTAACAATGCAGCAGAAGTTGCTGCAGCATTGTATAATAATAAGTTGTAGTCATAATTAACAATGCCTCCGAGTTCCCTCCCTCGACATACCCGCGAGGAAGAAAACCCGGAACCAACAGTTTAATAGTAGTAGTTTGTAGTGGTAGGATTTGGCTTCAGCATAAAGCGTCCTGTTACCGTGGACACGGCTATTCGAATAGATTATCTTCCCTGCAAGGGTACACTGGTGTCATACTACACGCTCGGATCTCCAGGGTGGCGTACACCTTGTTAGGGAGCACCCCACCGAGGCTATCCGACACGCCGAGGCCCATCCTACGGCTCATCAGAGAGGTCCCCGCCGGTCTACAGCCCTAAGGTCAAGGGGGTCATGGGCCTATCACCCCTCGCTCTCTGGGTTGTTGTGAGGACGGTGGATACCACGCAACTCTCTCATGGATGCGGATCCGACCGTGCCACAATGCTGAACTACACGTCTTTCAGAGCTTTCAAACGAGACCACAACGCGGAGGGCCCACACCGTAATCCCACGTGAAGGTAGTGCGTACAAGCCTTTGCGGCCTCTCAAGTCATCCACCTGAACCGTTAAGAATTTTATTATTATCTGTCGGGACAACCGTTATTATTGCCCCTTTCCGGATGAGTCGAAGACAACGACAGTAGTTAGGTCCACCAGTAACATCGGTGCCTGCCCTGACGTCCCACCAACTCGTGCGGTTACCAACAAGGTGAACCGTCTCCTTACCTTGTCTCGCGTTTGCTCTTTGAAGAGCTCGACTTTCGTACAACAGGATACCTCTCGGCCATGAACAGTACAAGGCCCGCCGCACACCGGTGGAATACACCTGACCTGTCGTTCTGCTAAGATACCCTGCGCGGGCACCGTTGGGTCACCCGACTCCTTACCTTTAAGGACACCAGTTGATTCGAGTGCCTACCATCAAGTGAATCCAGGAGGAATCACCCTCGATGATACACTTGAAGAGGTTCGACAGAGACATCAGCGGAATGAACTAAAGAGGTAAACCTCGTATCATCCCGGTGATGCTACGCTACTGAGCCGACGAGAGTGAAATACGAGTCCATTCCACTCATAAGTCAAACTCGAAGCGACTCGGCAGAGTCTCGCCGTTGTAGGTTCCCTAGGGCGTCTGCATTCATCCGTACATGTTGCAGTTATAATATTTTGTAATCCGCGTTCACTCACCAGAGTGATCACGGCCCGCTATTCTAAACCTAGCTAACAATGCGCAGGTTTACTGCTGAATATTATATGTATTTATAAGGCAACATAGGACAAAGGAGGGTACATCAAGGGGCGACAAAAACAGGCTATGCAATTGAATAGAATTGTAATTGTTGGCACCGTTTTTGTCCAGGATAAAATACGATGCAATATCTGTTATCAAATATAATAAATGCAAATGGTAAAAAAAGGATGAATCACCAAATAGGAAAAGAAAATGACTATGATGAATTGCGGACGCTCCATATAAAAAGGCATACCCGGAAATAATAAATAAATAAAAGCTAATATCTTGCAAAAGTTGTGGTATAGATATAGAAATAAAATCGTATAAAATATGTATCATGCATGAACGCCGTTACTAATGATGGGTCTCGGATGCCAACGGAAAATCATCATAGGCAGCACTAATATCGCCAAAAAATATCGAGTATGCAATAAGTGTTGCATTATTCGGCTGACAATGTGAAATACCAACGCGACACATATAAAAAAACATATCGTGTTCATGAAATATATATATATGCGGGGTATAGAAATATATTGCACTAATGAAATATATGCGCGGTGAATAAAAAATAACAAAATGATGCTAATAAAGTAGTGGCAAATAATTAACACATAGTTATTCAGCAGGAAATATTTGCTAGAGTTTGCTCTTACATTCACTTCAAAAAGCCTTAATGAGTCGTTGATAGCTAACCAGCCCTAACCATTAGCTACCTATGTGTGATATGTGCTAGTGAGCCCACACGGATGATCAGAAAAGAAGTCCAAATCAATCATGCCACGTGACAAAATTAGGTGGCAGCCTAGCTAACCAGACTTCGGTCAATCAGGGATTTACAGAATTAAAGAAAGAAAAAGGAGCAACGCCGTGTCCACTACACCCATGATGGCATCCACGAACGGCAGAACGTGTGCATACAGCCGGAGAACGTGCGTGTACAACCGGAGGCAGCGCTGGTCGTCCTTCCCCTTTGTAAATAGCTCCTCATTTGCCCCTGAACGAGTCCTCTGGCCCATATCTTCTGCTCCTCTCTGTCCGCTGCTCATTTTTCTTCACGCCAAGCTGCTGCTCAGTTCCACATCCATACATAAACAAAAAAGCTGCTGCTCATCCATACACGTACAAGACTGTTGCTGCTCAAGAAAATCTACATAGCTTGGAAGAAGGAAGAAGGTAGATAAGGTGATAATCATGTACCTCTCCTAATCTCTTTGCTTCTTGGTTGATCATTGTGATACAAACCAAGAAGTTCATCTCTATATATTTTCATGATCATGTTGCTTCTGTTTCTTGGTTGGTCATTATGATACAAACCATGAGAACTTCCATACATTCTCATTTTAGCATATTACCTTGGTTGATCATCATGATACGAGCCAAAGTGTAATAATGTTTAACAGTGAAGATGGTGTCCTCGGTTGATCATCTTGATACAAATCAAGTAGTATATATTATACATCTTCATATTGATACTTTGCTTCTTGGTTGATCATTGTGATACAAACCACGAGAACTCCATACATTCTCATCTTAGCATATTACCTTGGCTGATCATCGTGATACGAGCCAAAGTATAGTAATGTTTAAGAGTGAAGATGGTGTCCTTGGTTGATCATCTTGATACAAATCAAGGAGTATATAATATACATCTTCATATTGATATTTTGCTGCTTGGTTGACCATTGTGATACAAACTAAGAGAACTTCCATACCTTCTCATCTTAACATATTGCCTTGGCTGATCATCGTGATACGAGCCAAAGTGTAATAATGTTTAAGAGAGAATATGGTGTCCTTGTTTGATCATCTTGATACAAATCAAGGAGTATATATATATGTCCATCTTGATATTCTGCCTTGGCTGATCATCGTGATACGAGCCAAAGTGCAATAATATTTAAGATTGTGAATTTTGTCCTTGGTTGATCATCATGATACTAATCAAGGAACATATGATATTAATCTCCATCTTGAAATTTTGCCTTGGTTGATCATCGTGATGCGAGCCAAAGCGCAATAATGTTTAAAGAGTGCAGATTTTTACTCCTTGTTCGATCATGGTGATACGAACCAAGGAGGATATATTTTCGCTTCTATCATGAATGAGAGTGGCAAATATGAAGTTCAGGGGAAACAAATATGAAATATTAACAACTTGCAAGTTATAACCCCATACAAAATGTGTGCTTACAAATCATATTAGCTACGTACCATGCATAATGAACCCTTTTGTTGGTTACACTACGGACATGCATGTTGCGTCTCATTAGTTGTAATACAAATAGAAAGGCATAAAAAACATATAAAATCATTATATAAATGATTAAATTAGCATATGTATAGAATGTGCTAAGTGAAATTTAACATATAAACATGACATAATCAAAATACTAGTTGTCTCAGTTCATACTAAAATGCATGTAGGCCAATATAAATTCTTACATGTCATAAAGTCCATATTAAGCATGCATATTCCATACAACATGCTAAACATCAAAGCATAGATATTATCTACGTATGAGGAAATTAATACTAATCATATCCACTAGTACTAAAATTAATAAGACAAACAAATATTTTGCATGCAAGCAAACCATGTATTTTCCCCGATAAAAGCATGTAAATGGGCACTTCGTACTACAAATATTAGTATGAATAAAACATAACAAATTCAACTATTAAATATGTCCTACATATCAAGCAAATGACGTCAACTCATGATAATACATGCAAGAAGAAATCACCATAATTCATTCAGTCATGGTATACATGGGCATAATGTTGCTACATGATGTTCGTACTAATACAAGTGAAGTTAAAATTCATAAAATATTCACATCCACTTGAAATCTCAATCATATAAGTATTAGTCTAGTTTCAGTTAGTCACATGTCCATATATGATATGTTTAATACTACAAAGAAGCTAGTGTTAAGACGATTGCGTGTAGGAAATTAACCCGCATACCATAAGATAATTCCTCAAATGGTTAACTTATAAAATACTCCAATGCCTTAAGAGTATAAACTACGGTAAAATATTCAAAATATTACTCCAATGCCATGAGTATAAACTACGTTAAAATATTCAAAATATTACTCCAAAGCCTTAAGAATATAAACTATGGTAAAATACAAGAAGACTCCAATACCTTAAGAGTATAAACTATGGTCAAATATGAAATTACTCCAATGCCTTAAGAGTATAAACTACGGTAAAATATCATAATACTCCAATGCCTTAAGAGTATAAACTACGGTTAAATATCAACATTACTCCAATACCTTAAGAGTATAAACTACGGTCAAATATCAAAACTACTCCAATACCTTAAGAGTGTAAACTACGGTCAAATATCAAAACTACTCCGAAACCTTAAGAGTATAAACTACGGTCAAATATCAAAACTACTCCAATACCCTATGAGTATAAACTGTTGTCAAATATAGAAAATACCCCAACACCTTATAGTGCCAAATATAAGGAGAATGCTTCAAACTATAGATGCTAACCTACACAAAACTATAAAATAAATAGATGCATGCATTGAAATCATCAAAGATAAATAGGACCATATCCTATGTCACTTGCACTAAACATAACATGGTGCAATTGAATATCTCATCATTAAATTCTATATAGCCTCTTCATATGTCGGCTTGATGCAATGTTATATATATTGCGACAAAGTGAACCAAATATTTCCCCATTTCATGCATCCATAAAGAAATCACATGCATGATCAAATTGCCTCATAAAAAGAGTTATACCCTATATTGCGTGTATGCTCACTGAACTGGCTAGTAAACCATTAAATATATATTTATATGAAAACACTTATTATTACTAAAATATCAAATGGTTAATGAGCTGGCATAAATAGCCAAAGCATCCACGTGCTATATATATGAACATCAAATGTCATATGATATTAATGAATAAAATCATGTATATTATGCTACCCATATTATGGGACCTATTTCTCCCCTCATCTTTGAAATTTCAACATGGCATACAACATATGAGTTATGATAATATATCTTTTTCACAAATATATCGTGGTATGAGAAACTAATGCATGGCTCTCTTTCCAAAAGGTATGGAAGGTCAGGTATCGCGGTCGATGACACTCCACATTGGAGATATTTGGCTTGATGTGCCAATTGGTCCATGTGTGGCTTCAGTTGATATGCATACTATGACTACATCACCAACTGAAAAGGACCAAGAAAAGCATGTCTGCTCTGCATCCAAGGATGGGGTGATGCTCCCACTTCCAAATTCAGTCATGGGAAGTAAGAGGGCAGGTAAAAATGCTATTGCTCCTGATTTTGTGACTTCAGTTCCGACTTCATATGTGGAGGGAAATGTTGTAGGAGTGGGATAATCATCACATGAAAAATTTAAATGCCAAGAAAAAGCAATAGTGCGGGAAAATATGGAATTCATCCACTTGGATACAAATGAAAAAAAATACAATGCATAAGCTTCACTTTGCGAAACATGTGAATGGGCAACATAATATTGCCCTCCTCATCGTTTCCACACGGAAGGGCAGCAAAGATGCACAAAAAAGTCCCAAACAACGGTCCAAAGTCTATTCTTTCACTGGTCAATAAATCCAGTGGAGAATGCTCTGAGGTAGTTCACAAGTTTCCCCTCGAGTGCAAGAATGTCTACCCCAAATCCCATGGGTACGAAACAAATCATGGGAACCCAATATCAACCTTGAAAAATCCATTTTTGCCACCAACACACATTGCATGTGATTCAAAAACTGGTTCATTTGATCCGGTGTACCATCAACATCACCAAAGAGTTGTCATTCATGTCAAGATTCGCAATATCAAAGTCGGCAAAGTCCGCGTCCAATTCCCCAGGAGTGTGGATAAAAATCATCCAGATCGCCTTTTTCGTATCAACAAGGGCGATATAGGAATTCATACTACGGTGGCAAGCAACCCTTCAATGTTTGTGGACTTCATTCGACTCATCTGGAAAAAGTATCTTAATCATGCCAAGTTTCGTGTTGTCGGACTTGACTGTGAGTATACTAGATATGTCCACAGCAAAGAGCGTCAGAAGCTTCCACCCGAGCAGCAAATTTCTCTCATGAACCAAGAGCCACAATGCACTGCTGTTCTACAGCTTTGTGTGGGCAAGCACTGCCTGATTTACCAGCTATAGCAAGCTTATGCTAGGAGTTTTATCCCCCCACTCCTCTGCAACTTCCTGAAAAATGACACAATAGAATTTGCGGGTGCCGCCATCAACAATGTCATCAAAAAGCTTGAGTTCTATAACTTGGGTATTGGAAAATCGGTTGATGTGCAAGGACTGGGTATCAAGGTTCGTAATCAAAAAGAAGGAAACTTGGCTTCATTGGAGAATCTAGCAAAGAAGGTTGAAAAAATAAATCTTAACAAAGACAAAAGCATCACTACCAATGAGTGGAAGAAGTTCGACCTGGACCATGACCAAATCAAGTATGCATGTCTAGATGCCTATGCGAGCTTCGAGGTTTATAGGCGACATTCCAACATAACCGGTTATCTTAGAACTCGTTGAAACGATTTGTCCCTTAGTGAAATATGAGACAATAGGTTGTTGAGTCTTTATCAAAGTAAAATATGTACGCAACCATTGTTTCTTTATAATATGGTTATACCAAATTTAGCAGGATTTTTTTTCATACAATGTGTCAGGATAATGAATGTATTTTTGTTTTGTTTTTTGTATCATCATACTTTGTCCTTGCTGGAATTGAGTGCTGTTACCAGATACATAAAGCGTAGATTATGCATTAATGATTGCACTAGAAATGTTGCTACATTACGTGTTGGAATATACTATGCACTCATATTTTCTCTCTCTCTTTGAAGTGTGGAGACACTAAATATATGACCAAATGTACTCCTTGCTCTCACGAGTCTAAACTGAGGCACCAAAAAATATTACTCCTTGCCCTCACGAGTCTAAACTGAGGCATCCCAAAAATATACTCCATACCCTTATGAGTATAAACTGGGGCACATATAAACAAAAAATATTACTCCTTGCCCTCATGAGTCTAAACTGAGGCACCCAAAATATTACTCCTTGCCCTCACGAGTTTAAACTGAGGCACCAAAAAAAACTACTCCTTGCCCTCACGAGTCTAAACTGAGGCACCCAAAAATAATGACTCCATGTTCTCATGAGTATAAACTGGGGCAAATAATATAAAAAAATACTCCACATCCTCATGAGTATAAATCGGATCACATAATCCACTCGACACCCTCATGAGTATAAACTGGGGTAAATATACAAAAATCTATGCGACGCCCTCATGAGCATAAACTGGGGCATATACAAAATATACTCTAGCGGTACACGAGTATAGACAGGAGCGCACAAAAAAAAACTCCATACCCTCACGAGTTTAAACTGGGGAACCCAAAAAATATTACTCCGGTAAACTTACGAGTCTAAAATGTGGCATCTAAAATAAAATAGAATAAATACATTGTGCCAATTCTCATCGATATAAACTAAACTATGTTAAAAATAGCTCAAATACCTTATGAAATAAACTATGCTCCATATGAGAGAATTCACGTTCTTGGATGTAAGGTGTGATGCATCGCGCAAATCCACACCATTCTTCAACAACCCAAGACATAAAAACCCATATTTATTTATAATAATATAGGGGTTATAAAAAATCATGCCCAACATAAATGTATAGTTTCCCATCACCACTATATTATGAAATGTGAAACAACATGAGACACAAATATGAGCAAAGTCAATAGTGACGCATCCCCGTACATTGGGAAGAAAAAATGTGAGAAAATCTTAACATTGAAGAAATCCCAATGTTTGAATATGGTTGCCTCCATGATATGCCACTAGGAGCAAGGAGGTGGTGTCATGAAATAGCACTACCATATACTCATAAAATATCCAGTCACCCCAAAATTTTTCAAGTCCACTAAATGTAAAAAGCATGTAAGTTTATGGGAGGATATTACAATGAGTGCATACAAAACAAATTACCCTAAAATCTCCTATAGGACTAAGCATGACCTCAAGCATATGTTGGAGGGATATTCGATATGAGCATGTCCTAATATGCATGACTTGCGATAGAATGGCCTACGTGGCAATGAAAATTTGTTTTGGGTACCCGTGGCATGTGGAAAGATAGTTCATCTATAGCACTCACATATAGCTTTGAGCAAGCTCACCAAGATTGTCTCCTAGGAGGCCCGAAGAAAAAATAACCTTCCCTTATCCAATCTACTGAGGGGAAGTTCATCCAAAATTGTCTAAGGCGATCTAAACATAATATCTAATGAGGTTGAAGACACCTGCAAATATTGCATATATATCACCTTTATAAAATAATAAAGGGGTGGATACTCAAATATCAAATGATTTTTTAAGGTTCAAATTTTTGGTCAATACGACAACCTCTATCGAGGAATACTTGCCTAAAGGTCATCTCTCCCTTCACCAAAAGCGGGAAGAGATTCATGCCTTTTGAAATCATCTATTTAGTAACATATATAACAGAAAGAAATACATCGTCGAGTCAAAGAGATCATCCATATCGAGGTTCAATATATGTATACGTATATATAAACATGCAAACTGCATCACGAGGCTAGGGTACATCAAACCCTAGAACATGAGATATGTAAAATATATACTCTAAATCACACGAGTATATAGTAATATGTTCAAGGCAACATAACTATAGCCTAGTGTAGAGAAATCATTATAAAATCTATGTATACTCGAACATATTAAGAGTATGAACTGTGTTGTAACAAATCAACGGTTTCACACGCGAGCATATAGGAGTAAATACTCCTAACATAAAATTAAATAAACATATGTCTAAAAGTGCTCCAATGCTTCAAGAGCCAAAACTGCAAGCATAAACTGAGTGATCACATTCTTCCAAAGCTAGATTCACTAGTTCAAGCTGGAAGCTCAAGTATGCATCAAGAATCCAACGTCTCATCGACATATAATGGTTGATCTGAAGTTCACAATAGGTTTTTTAAAAATATCATAAGCTCTCGTTCTTAAGTCGCAAAATCCCAACTTTGAGTTCCATTGAAAGGAAAAAAGGGAAATTGGACCCCTTTCTTACTTGAAACTAAGATAAGCTTACAACAAAGAATGCATCAAGCAATATGTTCTTCAAAATAATGCAAGGTTAAATTGCGATTATTCCAGCATATGATCCAATGCTTTAAGCGCACAAATAATGGTTCACTAAAAACCCACTCCCAGGCTACATGAGTATAAACTAGTAGCCACATGTGATGAAATAAAGAAACATATAACACTCTTAGGCTATACGAGTATAAACTAGTAGCCACATATGATGAAAGAAAGAAATATAACACTCCCATGGTACACGAGTATAAACTAGTAGCCACATGTGATGAAAGAAAGAGATATAATACTCCCAATTTATATGAGTATAAACCAATAACCTCGTGTAAAAAAACATAATACGACAACCTTTACGGGTATAAACTTTGCATATCATGCAAGAATGTGCACTTGAAGCTATATGAGTATAAGGAAATAGCTCATGTAAAAAAAGGGTGATACTCCAAGGCTATATGAGTATAAACTACTAGCATACAAGAAACAATTATTGCCATATGAGTATGAAATAACAACCTCATATGAAAATAGCTAACTCTCCAATTCTATATATATGAGCCTAAAGTGTAAGCATCGTGTGAAATATTTTTACACGTATAAAAAATGCTTCAATATTATACGAGCCTAAAATGTAATCAGAAAATTGCTCCAATGCTATATGAGCCTAAATTTTATGCGTCGTGTGAAATATTTTACACGTACAAAAAATGCTCCAATATTCTACGAGCCTAAACTGTAATCAGAAAAATTGCTCCAATGCAATATGAGCCTAAACTGTAAGCATTGAAAGAAATATTTTTACACGTTTATAAAATGCTCCAATATTCTATGAGCCTAAACTGTAATAAAAAATGCTCCAATGCTACACGAGCCTAAACTATTAGCATGTTTTAAAAAAAACTTAAATTTGGTCAAATCCTCATGAGCTCGAACTCCCTAATTTTAAGATGAACCGCGCTCCAAAAATATATTTTTGCGAGCCTAAATTGAAATAGCAAGTTTCATGATATCAAACCACGAAAGTCAGATTTAAGACGTGATGTAGATACATAACATCACAAGCCTAGCTAAAGGTCTGATATATGTATCGCTCCAATAAAAAAATAGTTTCGAGCTCTAGGTGCAAAAGCAAATCCTTTCGCACCCAGACCACGAGGGGCATCTGTTGGCACCTTTTTGTCCAAGATAAAATACGATGCAATATCTGTTATCAAATATAATAAATGCAAATGGTAAAAAAAAGGATGAATCACCAAATAGGAAAAGAAAATTACTATGATCAATTGCGGCCGCTCCATATAAAAAGGCATACCCGGAAATAATAAATAAATAAAAGCTAATATCTTGCAAAAGTTGTGGTATAGATATATAAATAAAATCGTATAAAATATGTATCATGCATGAACGCCGTTACTAATGATGGGTCTCGGATGCCAACGGAAAATCATCATAGGCAGCACTAATATCGCCAAAAAATATCGAGTATGCAATAAGTGTTGCATTATTCGGCTGACAATGTGAAATACCAACGCGACACATATAAAAAAACATATCGTGTTCATGAAATATATATATATGCGGGGTATAGAAATATATTGCACTAATGAAATATATGCGCGGTGAATAAAAAATAACAAAATGATGCTAATAAAGTAGTGGCAAATAATTAACACATAGTTATTCAGCAGGAAATATTTGCTAGAGTTTGCTCTTACATTCACTTCAAAAAGCCTTAATGAGTCGTTGATAGCTAACCAGCCCTAACCATTAGCTACCTATGTGTGATATGTGCTAGTGAGCCCACACGGATGATCAGAAAAGAAGTCCAAATCAATCATGCCACGTGACAAAATTAGGTGGCAGCATAGCTAACCAGACTTCGGTCAATCAGGGATTTACAGAATTAAAGAAAGAAAAAGGAGCAACGCCGTGTCCACTACACCCACGATGGCATCCACGAACGGCAGAACGTGTGCGTACAGCCGGAGAACGTGCGTGTACAGCCGGAGGCAGCGCTGGTAGTCCTTCCCCTCTATAAATAGCTCCTCATTTTCCCCTGAACGAGTCCTCTGGCCCATATCTTCTGCTCCTCTCTGTCCGCTGCTCATTTTACTTCACGCCAAGCTGCTGCTCCGTTCCACATCCATACATACACAAAAAAGCTGCTTCTCGTCCATACACGTACAAGACTGTTGCTGCTCAAGAAAATCTACATAGCTTGGAAGAAGGAAGAAGGTAGATAAGGTGAGAATCATGTACCTCTCCTAATCTCTTTGCTTCTTGGTTGATCATTGTGATACAAACCAAGAAGTTCATCTCTATATATTTTCATGATCATGTTGCTTCTGTTTCTTGGTTGGTCATTATGATACAAACCATGAGAACTTCCATACATTCTCATCTTAGCATATTACCTTGGTTGATCATCATGATACGAGCCAAATTGTAATAATGTTTAAGAGTGAAGATGGTCTCCTTGGTTGATCATCTTGATACAAATCAAGGAGTATATATTATACATCTTCATATTGATACTTTGCTTCTTGGTTGATCATTGTGATACAAACCACGAGAACTCCATACATTCTCATCTTAGCATATTACCTTGGTTGATCATGGTGATATGAGCCAAAGTGTAGTAATGTTTAAGAGTGAAGATGGTGTCCTTCGTTGATCATCTTGATACAAATCAAGGAGTATATAATATACATCTTCATATTGATATTTTGCTGCTTGGTTGATTATTGTGATACAAACTAAGAGAACTTCCATACCTTCTCATCTTAACATATTGCCTTGGCTGATCATCGTGATACGAGCCAAAGTGTAATAATGTTTAAGAGCGAATATGGTGTCCTTGTTTGATCATCTTGATACAAATCAAGGAGTATATATATATGTCCATCTTGATATTCTGCCTTGGCTGATCATCGTGATACGAGCCAAAGTGCAATAATATTTAAGATTGTGAATTTTGTCCTTGGTTGATCATCATGATACTAATCAAGGAACATATGATATTAATCTCCATCTTGAAATTTTGCCTTGGTTGATCATCGTGATGCGAGCCAAAGCGCAATAATGTTTAAAGAGTGCAGATTTTTACTCCTTGTTCGATCATGGTGATACGAACCAAGGAGGATATATTTTCGCTTCTATCATGAATGAGAGTGGCAAATATGAAGTTCAGGGGAAACAAATATGAAATATTAACAACTTGCAAGTTATAACCCCATACAAAATGTGTGCTTACAAATCATATTAGCTACGTACCATGCATAATGAACCCTTTTGTTGGTTACACTACGGACATGCATGTTGCGTCTCATTAGTTGTAATACAAATAGAAAGGCATAAAAAACATATAAAATCATTATATAAATGATTAAATTAGCATATGTATAGAATGTGCTAAGTGAAATTTAACATATAAACATGACATAATCAAAATACTAGTTGTCTCAGTTCATACTAAAATGCATGTAGGCCAATATAAATTCTTACATGTCATAAAGTCCATATTAAGCATGCATATTCCATACAACATGCTAAACATCAAAGCATAGATATTATCTACGTATGAGGAAATTAATACTAATCATATCCACTAGTACTAAAATTAATAAGACAAACAAATATTTTGCATGCAAGCAAACCATGTATTTTCCCCGATAAAAGCATGTAAATGGGCACTTCGTACTACAAATATTAGTATGAATAAAACATAACAAATTCAACTATTAAATATGTCCTACATATCAAGCAAATGACGTCAACTCATGATAATACATGCAAGAAGAAATCACCATAATTCATTCAGTCATGGTATACATGGGCATAATGTTGCTACATGATGTTCGTACTAATACAAGTGAAGTTAAAATTCATAAAATATTCACATCCACTTGAAATCTCAATCATATAAGTATTAGTCTAGTTTCAGTTAGTCACATGTCCATATATGATATGTTTAATACTACAAAGAAGCTAGTGTTAAGACGATTGCGTGTAGGAAATTAACCCGCATACCATAAGATAATTCCTCAAATGGTTAACTTATAAAATACTCCAATGCCTTAAGAGTATAAACTACGGTAAAATATTCAAAATATTACTCCAATGCCATGAGTATAAACTACGTTAAAATATTCAAAATATTACTCCAAAGCCTTAAGAATATAAACTATGGTAAAATACAAGAAGACTCCAATACCTTAAGAGTATAAACTATGGTCAAATATGAAATTACTCCAATGCCTTAAGAGTATAAACTACGGTAAAATATCATAATACTCCAATGCCTTAAGAGTATAAACTACGGTTAAATATCAACATTACTCCAATACCTTAAGAGTATAAACTACGGTCAAATATCAAAACTACTCCAATACCTTAAGAGTGTAAACTACGGTCAAATATCAAAACTACTCCGAAACCTTAAGAGTATAAACTACGGTCAAATATCAAAACTACTCCAATACCCTATGAGTATAAACTGTTGTCAAATATAGAAAATACCCCAACACCTTATAGTGCCAAATATAAGGAGAATGCTTCAAACTATAGATGCTAACCTACACAAAACTATAAAATAAATAGATGCATGCATTGAAATCATCAAAGATAAATAGGACCATATCCTATGTCACTTGCACTAAACATAACATGGTGCAATTGAATATCTCATCATTAAATTCTATATAGCCTCTTCATATGTCGGCTTGATGCAATGTTATATATATTGCGACAAAGTGAACCAAATATTTCCCCATTTCATGCATCCATAAAGAAATCACATGCATGATCAAATTGCCTCATAAAAAGAGTTATACCCTATATTGCGTGTATGCTCACTGAACTGGCTAGTAAACCATTAAATATATATTTATATGAAAACACTTATTATTACTAAAATATCAAATGGTTAATGAGCTGGCATAAATAGCCAAAGCATCCACGTGCTATATATATGAACATCAAATGTCATATGATATTAATGAATAAAATCATGTATATTATGCTACCCATATGTTAGCATAGACAAATTCAAGGCCCGAAGCACGCCAAAGTCGACAACAACAAGGAGGAAGACTTTTCTATTTTTATATTTTGTAGTCTTCTTTTATTTCTACATTTGTAATGCTCATATGTTGTAAATGCCATGTAATAGATATGTTGGAATTCTTAATCAGGGATTTTCTCTCCGGAGATGTAATTAACAGTTCTTTTATGTATATTTAAGAGTTCTGGAAATAAAGTATCTGCAATGTTTGATCTCTCTTTTATGTTATGCATTTAAATTATACTATCTGTCTCTATGACGTGGACTCTTTAGTATTATTTATTCTATCGCCCCATTTTCCCGTCATCTGTAACGTAGCAGTAGCAGCAATGCCTAGTGCATGAAAAGTACGGAAAGATAGGCGATATCTGGGGAAGGAAAATGGCTCTGCTTTCCTGGAAGCTCGACGATAGAGGTACTGTCGTCGTCGACGTAGTCGATCACAGGGGCATCGGCAGCGGACGTCGAGACTATCTTACAATAAGAGAGGGGAAGAAACAATAAATACATGGCAATAATAACAATACAAAGGCAAGACATGGAAATACATTGTACACGATGTTCTAACGCAGTGTAAAGTATTTTAGGCGGAGCGGGAATTTATCCGGGAATGACTCATCGGTACCGGTTGATTACCGGACAGATGATCCTAAGGGGGAAGGTTCCATGTCTGCAGTGTTAGAGACATCTGACAGACATGTGGATAGTGTATCCGTGCTCGTTGATGCATTCCTAACAACTTTTATGTTCAGAACAATTTCATCCGGAAAGTTTTTCCGATACCGAGTAATTACCGGACAGTGCAACCGGAGGGGGAAAGTCTCGGGTTCGGTATGCTAGAGGGGGGTGGTGGAGGTATGGGCAAAGTATTTGTATTTGTTATATAAAGTTTTTGAATCTGACTTACGGATTAACAGATATTAATATTCAAAGTCTAAATCATTTAAATCAATTTCTGAATTTCTTTTTAATATTTAAATACAACATTATCCATAAGTCTAACCAAAACAGTGCACTGACATGGGGTCCCACATGTCATAGACAGCAGCAATTTAAATCATTTAAATTAATTAAACTACCAGTGGGGCCACATGTCATTGACTGTTTTATTATTAATTTCTTATTTAATTTAACTGAGAGTGGGGCCCATATGTAAGTGACACAGGGGCAATTATCATCTATTTAAATTACCTAATGGTCCAGGGCCCACATGTCATATTAACAGGGGGTATTTAACTTTGTGTAATTAATAGATTATTAAGGGGGGTTGGGCCCACAGGCCAGTGGGATTAGGGGGTGGGACGTTTGCCCATGGCCGAGCCACACCGGCTCGCCGGCGGCGAGGGGCTCGGGGGAGAGCCATTGCGGCGAGGAGGGGGCGCAGCGAGGGGGCGCGGGGGCGACCCAGGGTTCCGCAGCGGGGGGTGTGGCTGGGGCGGCCGGGCACACGCAGAAGCGTCACGGGCGGGAGTTTCGGCCATGGGGTAGGCGAGGTCGCCGCAGCCACGACGGCCAAGACGAGGCACGGGGCATGGCTACGAGCGTGAGGGCGTCCAGGGAGGCGCTCAGGGCGCGCCCAGGGTTGGCCAGGGGGTGGCCAAAGCACGTCGGGTGAGGTGAGGGTGTGCCCAGCCATGGCGGCCGGCAACGTCGGGCCCGAATAGGGAGGCGGCTACAGAGGCTCAAACTCCAGAGGGGGAGAGGGGGAAAAGGGTGAGGGCCTCACAGTGAGCGCGTCGGCGAGCTCGGGGTGGCATGGGGTGGCCGGAGACGATGGGATCGAGCGATGCATCACGGTGGCCATGGCGGGGAAGGAGCTCCATGAAGCCGATGTGTTGCCCCCCGAGACCAACGAGAGCTCCAGGCCGACGGAGATGGGCACGGGGAAGCTACCGGACAAGCTCCCGGTGCTGGAGGACGACGGTGGCCGCGACCACGAGCCCGGCCATGGCGACGATTGCGGCAGCTTCACGCGGGGCGAAGAGAGAACGAGCGAGGGGGAAGTGTGGAGGCGGCTACGGTTCATGCGCGGTGTCGTGGCCTTCTTATCCGCAAGCAACCCTGTAGCGGTGCGGGGCGAGGGGGTTCGATGGCGAGGCGGTTGCTGCCGCGGTCGGTTGTGGGTGCCATGGCTCGGTCGACTGAACAGGATGAGGGAGAAGAGAAGAGAGGGGGTGGATTGGGCCGACGGCAGTTGCCCAGGGCGAGAGATAATGCTTTTGCATTATATATATATATATATATATTTCTTTTCTGTTTTCTTTTCTGTTTGTAATTGATTTAATATCTTTTATAATTTTCTACAACATGAAATTTGTTCCAAAATTATTGGTGCATCATGATTAAGTGCCACAAAAATCTTGGGGATTTTACAAATTCATTTGCATTTCTATTTTATTTAAAAGGTATTAAGTCTCACTGTTTTGTTACTGTTTTATTTATTTACCTATTATTTGGATTTTTTCAAGAAGTGAAACTTGTTCTGTTATTTGTGTTGCACCTTAAAGCAACACCACAAAAAGTAAGGGCTCAAAATAAAATCATTTAGGATTCCATTTGAATATGCAATGATTAAAAAGGGTTGTTTTGGTTGTTGTTTAAATTGTCTAAATATTTATATGCCATAATAAATATCCATTACCATTGTATCTTGATCTACTGACTTTTAGGCATTTTATAAAATTGGTTCCAGAATTTTTGGAGAAATATTAACTGTTACTTTGTTTTGGAATTTTTAATTGGGTTGAATTTGAACAAGCCATGGTCAAGGTGATTATCACATGCCTAATCAAGAGGTCTTGTCTTTAATCAAATTGATTACTGTTGGGTTACGGTAGTGTGACACCCGGGGTGTTACAATTCTCCCCCACTAACAAGAATTCTCGTCCCGAGAATTAAAGGTAGTGAAAGGGGTAAAGCTTTGGTTTCGTATTCTAGCGATTCTTCTGGTTATTTTTTCCCTTCTCGAAGAAGTCAATCCTTCTCGTTGATGTCTTCATTTCTCTGTGCCGATGCATCTCGACGAGTTATCATCCTCGCTTCAGTGTCATCATCTTACTTACGGATAGGATAGGAGGGTAAACTTAAGGGGGTCGGATCAGTACAAGGTTAATCAACCGAGGCTGTCCAATGGAAGGGGGTACAAAGTCTCTACCGAGTTTAAACTCAGAGGAATACATCGAGATATCAAAAGAAGGCATGAGAAGTCTCAAGCGGATAGACATACATTTGATGTTGATGACGAATGATGAAAAAGGGGGTCCAAAGCATCAGCATAAGCATTGTGTCTCGTATCGGACAGAATATCATAAGGTATAGGTGACTCGTGAATTGCATACGAGGTCAAGCACGGGAATATCCCTGGGAACATGAGGGTAAATGAGATTCAGGTTTCGATCCTGTGGAACTGTGGGTTAGAGTGGTGGCATATTACGCGATCACGACGCAAGGATTGTCAAAGAATAGCTTGTCAGCTATGTCGGCAACAAAATCGGTACCAGGAGCAATGGACATTGAGAACCATTTTCCTGCTCGTTAATACGAGGCGGACCAATTGGCAAAGTTCTCGTCCCGGTGGTTACCGAAATGTCATCAACAATGGCAACAAGGGGTTACTGACGAGGTTGTACACTGAGGTGTTTACATAAGCAGGGGAATTATCACTGCTTAGGTATGTTATAATACCGAAAAGGTTAAACAGCCCAACAGAAAGGAAAATGTGATGATCCACAAGTATCAGGTGTATGGCTTTCCCAAGGGAAAGCAGAGCACGATATACATGACCAAGTTGTATTGGCAGAGAGACAAGGGAGGTTTTCGATGATAACACAAATCATCGAGGGCAAGGATGGTGTTTCACACGATGAATCCAATTGACACATGGAAGAAGCCATGTAAGATTAGTCGGATAATAATCCACCAAAGGTCGGGTGGTTCGCAAAGAATCCGATGTGAGTATCGGCACTCAACCAGAAGGAGAAAGAACGCAAAGGCATCGGGTGATAGAAGCATCATAATAACTCGATGCTTGAATATAAATGAATTATGATTTCCAGATCGAGAGGTGGATGTAATTATCCATACGGACTTATCGTGTCAGAACCCCAACTAGGGTAAGTGCTAGTTTTGAGTGCCCCTTTGCATCATGTGGGAAATTCAAAAGAAAAATCAAAATGGGGAAAAGAAAAGCCCTCAGAAATTAAATCAAATGGCCAGATAAAAATCTTTTTCCAAAAATCATTTGAATAGTTGGAAAATTCCTGTAAATGATGCTGATCATTTTAAAAGTGGTTTGGGTTCATTCCCATGCCCATGGAATATTCAAAAATTCAAAAGGTTCATTGGAAATTAAATTAAACTCCAATTTGAATTTAAATTCAAATTGTTTGAATTTCAAAAATGCTCAAAACCTAGGGGTGACTAGCTACTGGTCACCTAGGGTTTATAAAATTATTTGGGCATTTAACTAAAATGCCTAGCTATTTTAAATCTAGGCAAAACAAATAACAGAAAAGGAAAACAGAAACAAAAACACAGAGAAAAAGAAAAAGGAAAGCAAGCCCACCCGGCCAGGCCGCAGGTCCAACTCACTCCTCCCCCGGCCCAAGCCCACGAAACCTTGTCGTCTTCCTCAACCAGCTCGGTGGCGAGCTGGGAGGGAGCCGGCGACGCCAGCGCGACGACGGGGCTCTTCTAGGCCTCCCCAGTCCCTCAGCGCACGCCACGCAACGCCCTGGACGCCCCCATTCCTTTTTCCCCTCCTCCAGCTCCATTCCCCCTTCTCTTCTTTGCGAATTCGCCGCCGTCAGAGAACTCGCCGGGGCGCAGCGCCGTGAACACCCGTGGGCAACGGCCTCCATCTGCCCTGCCGTGGTGCCCAGAAGAACCGTCGTCGACGGCTACGTCTTCCCGAGCAGCCAATCGAGCCGAGGAGCTCTGTATTAGACGCCATCATCGCCGACGTCCGCTGCAAGCCGCTGGCCGCCGTGGTTGATTGCGTCGCCATCCGGCCTCCTCCAACCCCGTCGTTCCGTCCGTTCGCTCCGGGGTGAGCTCCTCTGTGTTTCCCTCTCTCCCAGCTCCTCCCCGTCCACCGTAGCACTGCGCCACCAAACCCGAGCCACGGCCGCCGCGCCTTGTAGACGCCGACGAGGCTCCGGCCACTCCCGGCCTTCCCCGAGCCCATGGCTTGATGCGGGCGAGCAAGGGGCATCTCCCCGTGCTTCCCCCGTGCCAAACTGTGGCCGGAGGGCCACCCCGGCGTGTCGCCGCCGTGCGCAGTGGCCGCCGCCGGTTAGCCGCCGGTGGGCGGTTTATTTAAGGGTTAATCCCCCTCTAAACACACTGACAGGTGGGCCAGGGCCCCCCTCTAATTAAACACAGTTTAATTTTAAACCGGGATTAATCCCAGAGCCACTGACAACATGGCCCCACTGGTCAGCCCCCTGCTGACGCCATGCTGACGCAGCAGTGACGCAATAAAGATTTTTCCAGAAATTAAATGATTTAGAGAAATTACAGAAATTGCAGAAAATCATTTAAACTTTGAAAAATCATAGAAAATTCATATGAACTCCAAATTGGACAAATAATATATGAAAAATGATCAGCATAAAATTCTATATCCAAATATGCAACTTTCAACCATGTTTGAGTTGATTTTAAAATGGGACCAGTAGCTTTTGCTATTTGGCTTAATTGGAATTAATTCAAATTTAATTCAAATGCAATTCAAATTTTAACCACTACAATGCAAACATGATCACCTGAACTTCAGAATCATATCACACACATGATCACAAGGTTTCAAATGATCAAACAATTTCAAATGCAAATTGGTTAAATTGAAATTCATATGTGGAGTTTGAATTTGCATCTCAAATGCAATACACTTCATTTAAATCAAATATACCACACACCAGCAGCATTCACCTCAGGGACAACAATATCATGTGCTTGTGCATTTTACTTCCGAAGTTGTCCCCCCTTGTTGATGATTGTTTCTGGTACCAGCTTTTCCGAGACGGTGGTCACCCCCGAAGAAGAAGACCACCGTTAAGACCCGTGTATCGTCAGCAAGGCAAGAAAACCCCATTGATCATGTCTATAAAATCCCAATTCCCTCTCAGTCTCGCTTATGCATGTTTAGGAGATCATCTTGTATCGATTCTACCGCATAGTTGAACCCATATCCGATGCATGACCTATCACCTTGTCACAGTAGTAAGCAAACCACAATCCTAGCTGACATAGGAGTTGTTTGATATCATGTGGCCCCTGCACCTGTTACAGCTTATTGCATGCTTAGTGTTACAGTGAGGTTGCTTTTGATGTGAGTCGGGATGATAGTGAACATGGTGTTGGTGAAAGTGAAACTGTGTCGGTGAATCCACCCTAATACAAGGTGAATGATGAGAGGCTGTGTAGGAGTACACAGTCGGTTGTCTCGTTGAACACCGCCTTAAGCACCGAGTTCTTGTATGGTAATCCAAGACAAAGAGTACAACCACACATTGGGCTCACTGACCCCTCTCGGCCTAGTACCTTGATCCGTGTCGACGTCCAGGAGTCACATTAGTTCGGGCTTTCCATTTGACATGTGCATAGAAAAGGAACGAAGGAACTGGTTGCATCATATAGATATGTGGGTGCACCTGTGAGGCAGGAAAACCATCTGCCAGAGGTGGCGTCACGGTCACCTACATTGTTTGAGTCCGTTTCGTTGATCCGTCCGGGCTCTCGAGCGGAGGCAAACTCAGATAGTCGACTCCTGGAATAGACTGGTTGTGAGCGAAGTGTCGTGGTGAACATCCTCGCTGTCACCTCTTGAACGGTGGCGAGACCTGGCGGTAACCGATGGTCATGTGTGTGTAGCTTACACCCTTGCAAGGTTAACAAAACTATTCGAATAGCCGCGTCCGCGGTTAAGGACTACTTGGAACCTGTACCTGATTATTAGACAACTTGAATGGATACTTATAAAACTCGCAAGATAAGCGTGAGTGCTATGGTGTGCTTCCTCGTGGGGAAGTCGAGGAAGCAACCATAGTGGTGTATTGGTTGGAGATGTAGTGGACTCGTGTACGCTTCTTATCTCAAGTCTGGTACTCGTAGTCCAGGACTAGCCAAGTCAAAGCTGGCACTTCTGCAGGATGAAATCCCACCTCCTTTACCTTGATACTTGAGCATGAGTAGTGTAGTTCTGATGTAAGTCTTGCTAAGTACGACTTTGTACTCACGTTTTCTTATTCTATGTTTTAGATGAGAACCCGGACCCCGATGGAGTCACCTTCGTGAAGCTCGACGTTGACTAAGTTAGCATAGTCCCAAACAGCAGTCTGGTCCATCGTGGAAGGGCATGTATGTTTACAAGGCTTCTCTAAGCCATTTGTTAAACTTGTCTGTACTCAGACCTAATTTGCTTCCGTTGTATGATGTAATGTTGATCACAGACATGTGATCTTTGTATGCTCTATATTTATATCAATAAAGAGTACTTTGTAGAGTTATGTGATGATACCTACTGTTCATACTAGGCATGTGTGTTGCGTGTATGTTTATAACATGCATGTCTTAGTATAGGTTTTCGAGACCTTAGTTGTGATCTGGCTGGCGGTCTTTTATACACCAAGTGGCCCTTAGATGTGCGCAGCTTGGGGCATCGCGATGCGATTGCTCGTGACTCTGTCACGTGCACACTTTGTTGTATGATCGAGCTGGAGTAAGTCTATGTAGGAGTTAGGGTTCAATCGATAACATGGTTGAGGCAACTTGTCTATGAGTATGGGATTCACCACCCATAAGCATTTAGACTTGTGAGCGGACGATGAGGACCCATCTCAGTTGATCATCCGGCCTGAATGGGATGCCCCTCACGTTCGATGCTTACCGAGAACGTTCTGTGCTTGGCCTTGTCTGCTTAGACAAGTGGGTACGGTTCTCGGCTCTCCACGTGATTGCATCGTGACTGGAATTACATACGCTAACCCCGGGTCCCGACAGACTTGGTATCAGAGCAGGACTGTCTGTAGGATTATTTAACCCTTGGTCGAAGTCGAGTCTAGCATTCTATAGTTATATAGTTACTCTGGGTATAAGGGAACAATGTAAGACTTCTTTTTCTCCTTACCCTCATCGATCTGAGTTCTAGGTCACCCTTATCTTTTCTATGGGATGATAGGACTAGGCTCATCTATGTCTTACTAGAACATCTCGTTGAGTGCTTCCTTGTAGCCGTAGGATTGTTGTGGTCGTCCAGAGTCTTCGTGTTTTGAGTTCCTTGAGGAAGTTCTGTTCAATCTCCTCAAGGTTGTTTCATTTTCCATCCCGGTGTAGCCGTTATGCTGCCCGATTTATACCGTGATTCTATGAATCTTTGCCTTTGCATTACAATCTTTTCCTCCTAGTTATGTCCTTCTTGTCTTTGATTCCATCGTACAACCTGTTCTGATTGTTGATTTTTATCACACAGGATGTCAGGTGGAACTCGTAGTGCTGTTCGTCGGAATCGAGACCGTGTTTGGAATCGAAATGATGATGAACCTCTACCACCGCCTTCTGCGGCGGAAATCATGATGGAAGCTGAGAAGAATCGACGTGATCAAACACGCCTTCTGGAGCTCATCGAGCAGAATACCTCACGTCATCGGAATGTGGTTGTGAGCATTCAGGACTTCATCCTCCTCAAGCCACCGGTATTCCGATGTTCTTCTGAGCCCCTTGAAGCTGATGATTGGCTCCGTTCCATCAAGCGTAAGCTTGATACTGCACATGCTGCTCCCGATGATCGAGTTATTTTCGCGGCATACTTTCTGGAAGGTTCTGCCGCTGAATGGTGGGAGAACTATGTTTCTATGCAGCCAGATGGTCACCTAGTGACTTGGCAGGAGTTCCGTGATGCCTTCGAGGGTACCACCTTCTGGATGAGTTGATGGAGCGCAAGAAAGAAGAGTTCTGCAACCTGACTCAAGGAGAGATGTCCATCCATGAGTATGTGAGAGAGTTCAACCGTCTTGCTCGGTATGCCCAAGATGAGATCACCACCGATGCCAGAAAGCAGACAAGGTTCCGTAAGGGACTTAGCCCCATCCTTCGTCATGATCTCAACCTCATCGAATTTGCCACCTTTGAGGATTTAGTCAACAGATCCTTCAGAGTTGAGCAGGGCAATGAAATCTTCGAGGAGTCCCGCAAGCATGCTCTTGAGCTTGCTCCTTCTTCAAGTTCAGCCCCTCAGAAACGCCGAATTTGGATTCCAACCAATGTCATACCTCAAAACCTTCTCCAGAGGCCACCACCAAATATATGCCATCCACCCCAACACATTATCCCACCCCGGAATGATGGTGTGCAGCCAAGTAATCCCACTCCTAGCAATTCAGACAGGGTATGCTTTAAGTGTGGTCTTCCTGGCCATTACTATCGTCAATGCCCTCAGGTCTTGATGGCACCACGTCATTCTCGACCTAAGCCTCCAAAGAAACCAACCACCAAGACCTTTCTAGCAAAGCCTTCATCCACTAGTAGTGTTTGTGTGAACCAAATCTCCGTTGAGGAAGCCACTGGTGCTTCTGACGTCATTCTTGGCACACTCCCAGTCAATCATGTCCCCGCCTCCGTTCTTTTCGATCCAGGAGCTTCTCATTCATTCATGTCGGAGAGTTATGCACTTCGGCATGGATTTTCTTTTGAAGAAATGTTTTCTCCAATGATCATTCAAACTCCTGGTTCAAAGTGGCAAACTAATAGAGTAAGCCATGGAAATCAAATTGCAATTGAGGGTTTAGTATTCCTTGCTTCACTTATAGCCCTCAAATCTTCGGACATTGATGTCATCCTAGGAATGGATTGGTTATCAAGGAAAAATGCTTTCCTTGATTGTAAAGCCAAATCAGTCAAACTCACCCATTCTTCAGGCCAGACCATTGACTACACATCACCCAGCTCTAAAATCCAGATGCATACTTTGAATGTGCTTCCCCTTCCAGAACTTGAAGATGTTCCGGTGGTTCGTGACTTCCCGGATGTCTTTCCTGAAGAGCTGCCGGGAATGCCACCCGACAGGTGTGTAGAATTCATAGTGGATCTTATACCAGGCACATCCCCAATTTCAAGACGTCCATATAGAATGGCCCCACATGAGTTAGCTGAGCTAAAAACCCAACTTGATGCTTCGTTGGCAAAAGGCTTCATCCGCCCTAGCTCATCGCCATGGGGTTGCCCCATTCTGTTCGTAACGAAGAAAGATGGAACAGAAAGGATGTGCGTAGACTATCGACCGCTAAATATAGCGACGATAAAGAACAAGTACCCACTGCCTAGGATCAATGATCTTTATGATCAACTTGCAGGATCCTCTGTCTTCTCCAAGATGGATTTGAGATTAGGCTATCATCAAATCAAAATCCGAAACGAGGACATTCCAAAAACGGCTTTCACTACTCGTTATGGTCTTTACGAGTATACCGTCATGTCCTTTGGTTTAACCAATGCCCCCGCCACATTCTCGCGCTTGATGAATTCGATCTTCATGGAGTACCTAGATAAATTTGTTGTGGTTTATCTTGATGACATTCTCATCTACTCGAAGAACGAAGAAGATCACGCAGAACATCTTAGGTTGGTATTGATGAAACTTAGAGCGCATCGCCTTTATTCCAAGTTATCCAAGTGTGAATTTTGGCGACCAGAAGTGACCTACTTAGGCCACGTGATTTCTGCGAAAGGTATTGCTGTGAATGTCGAGAGAGTTCGGGCCGTCCTTGACTGGACTCCACCTAAATCGGTTAAGCAAGTTAGGAGTTTTCTTGCTTAGCAAGCTATTGCCGCCGCTTCGTCGAGAACTTTTCTAAAGTTTCAAAGCCTCTTACTAAACTCCTCAAGAAAGATAAGAAATTCCAATGGACCCCCAAGTGCGAGGAAAGCTTTCAAGAGCTAAAAAGAAGATTGACTTCTGCACCCGTACTTGCACCTCCAGACACCAAAAGGGATTTCGAGATCTATTGTGATGCTTCACGGCAAGGGTTAGGATGCATACTTATGCAAGATCGACATGTGGTAGCTTATGCTTCACGCCAATTGCGGCCACATGAAGAGAACTATCCTACCCATGATCTTGAACTCGCTGCCGTAGTTCATGCCCTGAAGACTTGGCGACATTACCTCCTTGGTAATCGTTGTGAGATCTATTACGACCACCAAAGCCTCAAATATATTTTCACCCAGCCAGATCTTAATCTCAGGCAAAGACGCTGGATTGAGTTGATAAAAGATTATTACTTAGGAATTTCTTACACCCCAGGCAAAGCCAATGTCATGGCTGATGCACTAAGTCGTAAGTCGTATTGTAACAACCTCATGTTACAACAGTATCAACCAATTCTTCATGAGGAATTTCGAAAGCTCAATCTAGAGATTGTTCCTCGTGGATCTCTTTTCAACTTGGTGGCGAAACCAACCCTTGAGGATCAAATCAGAGTTGCCCAAAGGCGTGCACGAGGTGTTCGCCGGATCAAGGAGAACATTGCTAGCGGAGTTGCTCAATGTTTCTCCATAGATAGTAAGGAACGGTATTCTTTGAAAATCGTTTGGTAGTACCTAAGAATAAGGATCTACAGCAACTCATCCTCAAAGAAGCCCATGACACACCCCTCTCAATTCATCCCGGTAGCACAAAAATGTACCAAGATCTACGCCAGAGATTTTGGTGGACCAGGATGAAGAGAGACATTGCTCGATTTGTTGCTGAATGTGATGTTTGTCGTCGCATTAAGGTAGAACACCAAAGACCTGCTGGTACACTTCAACCTTTGCCTATTCCCGAGTGGAAATGGGACAAAGTCGGTATGGACTTCATCACCGGCTTTCCAAAAACCCAGAAAGGAAATGATGCCATCTTCCTTGTCATTGATAGACTGTCCAAAGTTGCTCACTTCCTTCCCGTTCGCGAGTCTATAACTACTAGTCAGTTGGCGGACTTGTACGTCTCTAGAATTGTGTCTGTTCACGGTGTTCCTTTGGCGATCAATTCTGATCGTGGTAGCCTTTTCACCTCTAGATTCTAGGGAAGCTTTCAGAGTGCTATGGGAACTCATCTATCCTTTAGTACAGCTTTCCATCCTCAGTCTAGCGGTCAAGTCGAAAGGGTTAATCAAATCTTGGAAGACATGCTCAGAGCTTGTGTTATCTCTTTCGGAAAGAATTGGGAGAAATCTCTTCCCTTCGCCGAATTTGCTTATAACAATAGCTATCAATCTAGTCCGAACATGGCTCCTTTTGAACTCCTCTATGGACGATGATGTCGAACACCCTTGAACTGGTCAGAAACCGGTGAGAGACAACTCTTTGGACCGGATATGATCAAGGAAGCAGAAGAGCAAGTTCGCATTGTTCGTGATCGTTTGAAAGCCGCTCAGTCTCGTCAAAAGAGCTACTATGATCGTCATCATAGAGAGGAGAGCTACAATATTGATGAGAAGGCTTACCTCCGGGTTACTCCTCTGAAGGGAACCCAACGATTCGGTATCAAAGGCAAGTTGGCCCCACGTTACATCGGACCTTTCCGCATTCTAGCTAAACATGGAGAAGTTGCCTACCAACTTGAACTACCCCCTCATCTTTTCCGAGTACATGATATATTCCATGTGTCACAACTCAGGCGTTGCTTCAAGGACCCCATCCGCGAAGTCGACCATGAAACGCTTGATCTCCAAGATGACCTTTCTTATCGAGAGTACCCTGTTCGTATTCTTGATTCAGCTGAGCGTGTCACTCGTCGTCAGAAGATCAAGTTCCTCAAAGTGCAATGGTCACATCACTCCGAGAAAGAAGAAACGTGGGAAAGAGAAGACCGTCTCCGTGCCGAGTACCCCTCCTTCCTTCCGACGACTTCTGAATCTCGGGACGAGATTCTTTTGAGTGGGGCGAGTTGTCAGAACCCCAACTAGGGTAAGTGCTAGTTTTGAGTGCCCCTTTGCATCATGTGAGAAATTCAAAAGAAAAATCAAAATGGGGAAAAGAAAAGCCCTGAGAAATTAAATCAAATGGCCAGATAAAAATCTTTTTCCAAAAATCATTTGAATAGTTGGAAAATTCCTGTAAATGATGCTGATCATTTTAAAAGTGGTTTGGGTTCATTCCCATGCCCATGGAATATTCAAAAATTCAAAAGGTTCATTGGAAATTAAATTAAACTCCAATTTGAATTTAAATTCAAATTGTTTGAATTTCAAAAATGCTCAAAACCTAGGGGTGACTAGCTACTGGTCACCTAGGGTTTATAAAATTATTTGGGCATTTAACTAAAATGCCTAGCTATTTTAAATCTAGGCAAAACAAATAACAGAAAAGGAAAACAAAAACAAAAACACAGAGAAAAAGAAAAAGGAAAGTAAGCCCACCCGGCCAGGCCGTAGGTCCAACTCACTCCTCCCCCGGCCCAAGCCCACGAACCCTTGTCGTCTTCCTCAACCAGCTCGGTGGCGAGCTGGGAGGGAGCCGGCGACGCCAGCGCGACGACGGGGCTCTTCTAGGCCTCCCCAGTCCCTCAGCGCACGCCACGCAACGCCCTGGACGCCCCCATTCCTTTTCCCCCTCCTCCATCTCCATTCCCCCTTCTCTGCTTTGCGAATTCGCCGCCGTCAGAGAACTCGCCGGGGCGCAGCGCCGTGAACACCCGTGGCCAACGGCCTCCATCTGCCCCGCCGTGGTGCCCAGAAGAACCGCCGTCGACGGCTACGTCTTCCCGAGCAGCCAATCGAGCCGAGGAGCTCTGTATTATACGCCATCATCGCCGACGTCCGCTGCAAGCCGCCGACCGCCGTGGTTGATTGCGTCGCCATCCGGCCTCCTCCAACCCCGTCGTTCCGTCCGTTCGCTCCAGGGTGAGCTCCCCTGCATTTCCCCTCTCTCCCAGCTCCTCCCCGTCCACCGTAGCACTGCGCCACCAAACCCGAGCCACGGCCGCCGCGCCTTGTAGACGCCGGCGAGGCTCCGGCCACTCCCGGCCTTCCCCGAGCCCATGGCTTGATGCGGGCGAGCAAGGGGCATCTCCCCATGCTTCCCCCGTGCCAAACCGTGGTCGGAGGGCCACCCCGGCGTGTCGCCGCCGTGCGCAGTGGCCGCCGACGGTTAGCCGCCGGTGGGCGGTTTAGTTAAGGGTTAATCCCCCTTAATCCCCCCCTAAACACACTGACAGGTGGGCCAGGGCCTCCCTCTAATTAAACACAGTTTAATTTTAAACTGGGATTAATCCCAGAGCCACTGACAACATGGCCCCACCGGTCAGCCCCCTGCTGACGCAGCAGTGACGCAATAAAGATTTTTCCAGAAATTAAATGATTTAGAGAAATTACAGAAATTGCAGAAAATCATTTAAACTTTGAAAAATCATAGAAAATTCATATGAACTCCAAATTGGACAAATAATATATGAAAAATGATCAGCATAAAATTCTCTATCCAAATATGCAAATTTCAACCATGTTTGAGTTGATTTTAAAATGGGACCAGTAGCTTTTGCTATTTGGCTTAATTGGAATTAATTCAAATTTAATTCAAATGCAATTCAAATTTTAACCACTACAATGCAAACATGATCACCTGAACTTCAGAATCATATCACACACATGACCACATGGTTTCAAATGATCAAACAATTTCAAATGCAAATTGGTTAAATTGAAATTCATATGTGGAGTTTGAATTTGCATCTCAAATGCAATACACTTCATTTAAATCAAATATACCACAAACCAGCACCATTCACCTCAAGGACAACAATATCATGTGCTTGTGCATTTTACTTCCGAAGTTGTCCCCCCTTGTTGATGATTGTTTCCGGTACCAGCTTTTCCGAGACGGTGATCACCCCCGAAGAAGAAGACCACCGTTAAGACCCGTGTATCGGCAGCAAGGCAAGAAAACCCCATTGATCATGGCTATAAAATCCCAATTCCCTCTCAGTCTCGCTTATGCATGTTTAGGAGATCATCTTGTATCGATTCTACCGCATAGTTGAACCCATATCCGATGCATGACCTATCATCTTGTCACAGTAGTAAGCAAACCACAATCCTAGCTGACATAGGAGTTGTTTGATATCATGTGGCCCCTGCAACTGTTACAGCTTATTGCATGCTTAGTGTTACAGTAAGGTTGCTTTTGATGTGAGTCGGGATGATAGTGAACATGGTGTTGATGAAAGTGAAACTGTGTCGGTGAATCCACCCTAATATAAGATGAACGATGAGAGGCTGTGTAGGAGTACATAGTGGGTTGTCTCGTTGAACACCGCCTTAAGCACCGAGTTCTTGTTTGGTAATCCAAGACAAAGAGTACAACCACACATTGGGCTCACTGACCCCTCTCGGCCTAGTAACTTGATCCGTGTCGACGTCCAGGAGTCAAATTAGTTCGGGCTTTCCATTTGACATGTGCATAGAAAAAGAACGAAGGAACTGGTTGCATCATATAGATATGTGGTTGCACCTGTGAGGCAGGAAAACCATCTGCCAGAGGTGGCGTCTCGGTCACCTACATTGTTTGAGTCCGTTTCGTTGATCCGGCCGGGCTCTCGAGCGGAGGCAAACTCAGATAGTCGACTCCCGGAATAGACCGGTTGTGAGCGAAGTGTCGTGGTGAACATCCTCGCTGTCACCTCTTGAACGGTGGTGAGACCTGGCGGTAACCGATGGTCATGTGTGTGTAGCTTACACCCTTGCTAGGTTAACAAAACTATTTGAATAGCCGCGTCCGCGGTTAAGGACTACTTGGAACCTGTACCTGATTATTAGACAACTTGAATGGATACTTGTAAAACTCGCAAGATAAGCGTGAGTGCTATGGTGTGCTTCCTCGTGGGGAAGTTGAGGAAGCAACCATAGTGGTGTATTGGTTGGAGATGTAGTGGAATCGTGTACGCTTCTTATCTCAAGTCTGGTACTCGTAGTCCAGGACTAGCCAAGTCAAAGCTGGCACTTCTGCAGGATGAAATCCCACCTCCTTTACCTTGATACTTGAGCATGAGTAGTGTAGTTCTGATGTAAGTCTTGCTGAGTACGACTTTGTACTCACGTTTGCTTATTCTATGTTTTAGATGAGAACCCAGACCCCGATGGAGTCACCTTCGTGAAGCTCGACGTTGACTAAGTTAGCATAGTCCCAGACAGCAGTCTGGTCCCTCGTGGAAGGGCATGTATGTTTACAAATCTTCTCTAAGCCATTTGTTAAACTTGTCTGTACTCAGACCTAATTTGCTTCCGTTGTATGATGTAATGTTGATCACAGACATGTGATCTTTGTATGCTCTATGTGTATATCAATAAAGAGTACTTTGTAGAGTTATGTGATGATACCTGCTGTTCATACTAGGCATGTGTGTTGCGTGTATGTTTATAACATGCATGTCTTAGTATGGGTTTTCGAGACCTTAGTTGTGATCTGGCTGGCGGTCTTTTATACACCAAGTGGCCCTTAGATGTGCGCAGCTTGGGGCATCGCGATGCGATTGCTCGTGACTCTGTCACGTGCACACTTTGTTGTATGATCGAGCCCGCCCTAGACCCCGACTAATTGATCGGGCTGGAGTAAGTCTATGTAAGAGTTAGGGTTCAATCGATAACATGGTTGAGGCGACTTGTCTATGAGTATGGGATTCACCACCCATAAGCATTTAGACTTGTGAGCGGACGATGAGGACCCATCTCAGTTGATCATCCGGCCTGAATGGGATGCCCCTCACGTTCGATGCTTACCGAGAACGTTCTGTGATTGGCCTTGTCTGCTTAGACAAGTGGGTACGGTTCTCGGCTCTCCACGTGATTGCATCGTGACTGGAATTACATACGCTAACCCCGGGTCTCGACATATCGGTGGAAGGGGATTGCAAAGGCGTTGAACATGTATGTTCTCGGGAATTTATCGAAGGGTAATCTTCGGAATCTTCAGGCGAAGCAAGCGATCATCTTGGGTGATGGGTTCTCCGGGTACATACGTCCACGAGATCCTAATGTCAGAGTTAGAAAAATTACCCGAAAGGATAAGAGAGTAGAATCCCAGAGTAAAGGTACGGAGAAAAGGATCCTAATACCACCAAGTTGCGACGTGGGCCGATAAGCCACACGACACTGTTAGTAAAGTAGTTTTGCAAAGACTAGACTCGACTTCGACCAAGGAGTTGGAAGGGGGTGTCCTACAGGCAGTCGGCTCTGATACCAACTTGTGACGCCCCCAAAATCAGACCGTGTACAGTAATCATACACGCAAGGTACACGATCGAGATCAGGGACTCACGATGAGATATCACAACACAACTCTACAAATAAAATAATACAAGCTGTTTAATACAAGCCGGGGGCCACGAGGGCTCGAATACAACAGCTCGAAAGCACAAAGTTAGCGGAAGCAATAGTATCTGAGTACAGACACAAGGATACAAGGTTGCCTTAAGAAGGCTAGCACAAATATCAACAACGATCGAAAAGGCGAGGCCACCTGCCTGGGAACCTCCAAGCTACTCCTGGTCAAAGGGGAACTCGACGTCGTAGAAGGCAACGGGGATCTTCATGTTGTGGTGGTCGGCATCGGGGATCTCTTGCTCCTGGGCTCCAACGTCGACTGCAGCGGCCGATCAGGAAAAACAAAAAGGGTGAAAAAAAGCAAAGGTGGGTATCTAGCATAGCCGTGAGTCTTACGTCCACTACTAAGAATTTATGCATTTGTACCAAATGGAAAGGGGAGGTTGTATATAGTGGACTGTAACGTAGAAATTAAGAATAAGGATAAAAGCTAGGCCTATCGAAGACTAGCATCTTTCGAGGAGTCTTGTAGCATGAGGTAAGAATCAGCCAACAGTTAATATAACAGTAATGAAAGTAACAATGCAGCAGATGTTGCTGCAGCATTGTATAATAATAAGTTGTAATCATAATTAACAATGCCTCCGAGTTCCCTCCTTCGACATCCCCGCGAGGAAGAAAACCCGGAACCAATAGCTTAATAGTAGTAGTTTGTAGTGGTAGGATCTGGCTTCAGCATAAAGCGTCCTGTTAACGTGGACACGGCTATTCGAATAGATTATATTCTCTACAGGGGTGCACTGGTGTCATACTACACGCTCGGATCTCCAGGGTGGCGTACACCTTGTTAGGGAGCACCCCACCGAGGCTATCCGACACGCCGAGGCCCATCCTACGGCTCATCAGAGAGGTCCCCGTCGGTCTACATCCCTAAGGGAAAGGGGGTCATGGGCCTATCACCCCTCGCTCTTTGAGTCGTTGTGAGGACGGTGTATACCACGCAACTCTCTCATGGATGCGGATCCGACCGTGCCACAATTTTGAACTGGACGTCTTTTAGAGCTTTCGAACGAGACCACAACGCGGAGGGCCCACACCGTAATCCCACGTGAAGGTAGTGCGTACAAGCCTTTGCGGCCTCTCAAGTCATCCACCTGAACCGTTAAGCATTTTATTATTATCTGTCGGGACAACCGTTATCGTTGCCCCTTTCCGGATGAGTCGCGGACAACAACAGCAGTCAGGTCCACCAGTAACATCGGTGCCTGCCCTGACGTCCCACCAACTCGTGCACGGGCCTGGTATAAACCGTCTCCTTACCTTGTCTCGCGTTTGCTCTTTGAAGAGCTCGACTTTCATACAAAAGGATAACTCTCGGCCATGAACAGTACCAGGCCCGCCGCACACCGGTGGAATACACCTGACCTGTCGTTCCGCTAAGATACCCTGCGCGGGCACCGTTGGGTCACCCGACTCCTTCCCTTTAAGGACACCAGTTGATTCGAGTGCCTACCATCAAGTGAATCCAGGAGGAATCACCCTCGATGATACACTTGAAGAGGTTCGACAGAGACATCAGCGGAATGAACTAAAGAGGTAAACCTCGTATCATCCCGGTGATGCTACGCTACAGAGCCGACGAGAGTGAAATACGAGCCCATTCCACTCGTAAGTCAAACTCGAAGCGACTCGGCAGAGTCTCGCCGTTGTAGGTTCCCTAGGGCGTCTGCATTGATCTGTACCTGTTGCAGTTATAATATTTTGTAATCCACGTTCAGTCACCAGAGTGATCACGGCCCGCTATTCTAAACCTAGCTAACAATGCGCAGGGTTTACTGCTGAATATTATATATATTTATAAGGCATCATAAGACAAAGGAGGGTACATCAAGGGGCGACAAAAACAGGCTATGCAATTGAATAGGATTGTAACGTAGCAGTAGCAGCAATGCCTAGTGCATGAAAAGTATGGAAAGATAGGCGATATTTGGGGAAGGAAAATGGCTCTGCTTGCCTGGAAGCTCGACGGTAGAGGTACTATCGTCGTCGACGTAGTCGATCACAGGGGCATCGGCAGCGAACGTCGAGACTATCGGAAAATAAGAGAGGGGAAGAAACAATAAATACATGGCAATAATAACAATACAAATGCAAGACATGGCAATACGTTGTACACGATGTTCTAACGAAGTGTTAAGTATTTTAGGTGGAGCGGGAATTTATCCGGGAATGACTCATCGGTATCGGTTGATTACCGGACAGATGATCCGGAGGGGGAAGGTTCCATGTCTGCAGTGTTAGAGACATCTGACAGACATGTGGATAGTGTATCCGTGCTCGTTGATGCATTCCGAACAACTTTTATGTTCAGAACAATTTCATCCGGAAAGTTTTTCCGGTACCGAGTAATTACCGGACAGTGCAACCGGAGGGGGAAAGTCTCGGGTTCGGTATGCTAGAGGGGGGTGGTGGCGGTATGGGCAAAGTATTTGCAATTGTTATATTTTTCCAAGAAATTTTCATGTATAAAGTTTTTGAATCTGACTTACGGATTAAAAGATATTAATATTCAAAGTTTAAATCATTTAAATCAATTTCTGAATTTCTTTTTAATATTTAAATACAACATTATCCATAAGTCTAACCAAAACAGTGCACTGACATGGGGTCCCACATGTCATAGACAGTAGCAATTTAAATCATTTAAATTAATTAAACTACCAGTGGGGGCCACATGTCATTGACTGTTTTATTATTAATTTCTTATTTAATTTAAATGAAAGTGGGGGCCATATGTAAGTGAAACAGGGGCAATTATCATCTATTTAAATTACCTAATGGTCCAGGGCCCACATGTCATATTAACAGGGGGTATTTAACTTTGTGTAATTAACAGATTATTAAGGGGGGGTTGGGCCCACAGGCCAGTGGGATTAGGGGGTGGGACGTTTGCCCATGGTTGAGCCACATCGGCTCGCCGGCGGCGAGGAGGGGGCGCAGCGAGGGGGCGCGGGGGCGACCCAGGGTTCCGCGGCGGGGGGCGTGGCTGGGGCGGTCGGGTACACGCAGAAGCGTCACGGACGGGAGTTTCGGTCATGGCGTAGGCGAGGTCGCCGCAGCCACGACGGCCAAGACGAGGCACGGGGCATGGCTACGAGCGTGAGGGCGTCCAGGGAGGCGCTCAGGGCGTGCCCAGGCGTGGCCAACGGGTGGCCAGAGCACGTCGGGTGAGGTGAGGGTGTGCCCGGCCATGGCGGCCGGCGACGTCGGGACCGAACAGGGAGGCGGCTACAGAGGCTCAAACGCCGAAGGGGGAGAGGGGAAAAAGGGTGAGGGCTTCACAGTGAGCGCGTCGGCGAGCTCGGGGTGGCATGGGGTGGCGATGGGATCGGGCGACGCATCACGGTGGCCGTGGCGGGGAAGGAGCTCCAAGCAGCCGATGTGTTGCCCCCCGAGACCAACGAGAGCTCCAGGCCGACGGAGATGGGCACGGGGAAGCTACCGGACAAGCTCCCGGTGCTGGAGGATGACGGTGGCCGCGACCACGAGCCCGGCCATGGCAACGATGGCGGCAGCTTCATGTGGGGCGAAGAGAGAACGAGCGAGGGGGAAGTGTGGAGGCGGCTAGGGTTCGTGCGCGGTGTCGTGGCCTCCTTGTCCACAAGCAACCCTGTAGCACTGCGGGGCGAGGGGATTCGATGCGAGGCGGCTGCTGCCGCGGTCGGTTGTGGGCGACATGGCTCGGTCGGCTGAACAGGAGGAGGGAGAAGAGAAGAGAGGGGGGTGGGCTGGGCCGACAGCAGTTGCCTAGGGCGAGAGATAATGCTTTTGCATTTTTTATATATATTTCTTTTTTGTTTTCTTTTCTGTTTGTAATTAGTTTAATATCTTTTATAATTATCTACAACATGAAATTTGTTCCAAAATTATTCTTGCATCATGATTAAGTGCCACAAAAATCTTGGGGCTTTTACAAATTCATTTGCATTTCTATTTTATTTAAAAGGTATTAAGTCTCACTATTTTTTTACTGTTTTATTTATTTACCTATTATATGGATTTTTTCAAGAAGTGAAAGTTTTTCTGTTATTTGTGTTGCACCTTAAAGCAACACCACAAAAAGTAAGGGCTCAAAATAAAATCATTTAGGATCCCATTTGAATATGCAACGATTAAAAAGGGTTGTTATGGTTGTTGTTTAAATTTTTTAAATATTTATATGCCATAATAAACATCCATTACCATTGTATCTTGATTTACTGACTTTTAGGCATTTTATAAAATTGGTTCCACAATTTTTGGAGCAACATTAACTGTTACTTTGTTTTGGAATTTTTAATTGGGTTGAATTTGAAAAAGCCATGGTGAAGGTGATTATCACATGCCTAATCAAGAGGTCTTGTCTTTAATCAAATTGATTACTATTGGGTTACGGTAGTGTGACACCCGGGGTGTTACACACACCGAACGCGCTCCAACAGATGTGAACTTCATTGCTAGAAACAACTTCAACAATAATGCTTATAGGGGCAACTTTGCTAGTAATCCTAGACCGTTTCCATCCAATTATGGGAACAACAACACCTACCCTAGCAACAAGAACCCCACTACTGTAGCAACATCATTGTATCTCTATTTTCAAGCTTTGTGCCAAGTTATAGCCTCATATGACAAGGGAAGCGAAAGTTGTGACATGCTGTCCAGAAAACAGATTCTGTCTTCGTGATGGGAAAAATCGTATCAAATCACTAGTTCATATTTTTGAGATGAATTGTTTACACAACATGCTCTATACAATCACAGAACTTTCATATGTTCTGAGTTTTTTTATTTGAGTTGCAGAAGTACCCCTAAAAAATTCTTTACTTCCTACTATTCTGTTTTTCACAGATTCTGCCACGTTTTGTCTCTCCTTACTTTTGCAAACCTTAAGCTTGATTTTTCTTTGCAAAAACCTTTTGGCAATCTTGAGAAACTGTAGATCTTCAAGAATATGTTTATATCCAGTGGGGAAAATATATTTTATTAAGGGTACTAACCTCTCTAATCAGTTATGATGAGTTATGTATGAAGGGAGTTTTCAAGTGTGCGATGGAAGATGATGAAAGAAGATTCGGGAGTGTCAATCTCTCAAGCTTGGGGATGCCCCTATGCATCCCCCATAAATATTCAAGGAGACTCAAGCGTCTAAGCTTGGGGATGCCCCCGTGCATCACCTTCTCCATCAACAATCATCAGTTCGTCCTTCGTCTCACTATATTTTTATCACTTCATGTGTTATGTGCTATGCTTGGAGCGTCTCGCTCTTAGGTTTTATTTTTAGTTTTCTTTAGCTTTGCTTCCTGTTCATAAAAAGTTAGACCCCGTCTTACTTTGTGTGGGAGAGAAACACGCTCCACTTTCAAAATCTAGAACACGTCATAGGATTTTTCATGCCTATCTTTTTGCTGTTGTGTGTTCTCTATCTTTTCGTAGCTACTGCCATGTTTATTTTTAGTCTTAGTTTGTCTTTAGCAAGAGCCTTGGCTTTTTTTTGTTTGTTGCTGGAACTCTCTTTGGTTTTCATGTTTATCTTGTTAAGAGAGTTGGTTGTTGCACTGAGTTGTGACTTGTCTTGAAAGTAGGTAATTGAGGAAGCTATTTAATTTTAGTAGTAACTTTCAATAATTTTGAGGTATTGATGTGAGTAATGTTTGAACTTTTGGTGTCAAGATCTCTAGCCAATTAGTCATAGGTGTCGTATTTTGGGCAATCCGTGTGTATTTTCAAAACCTACAAAACTAGTTGAGAACTCTAGCTACTAGATGGATCGCTAATCTTTGGACGGATTGAATATTAGAGTACACTCACGTACCATGAGTCGAGGATGTGCAAGGATAACCAAACCCCCATACACTCCTCCTCAGGGTACTTGTCTCTTTTTGAACCTCCTTATTAGATTGAGAGTTACCGATAATAAGTGCATGAGTTCTTCGGACTAATGTAAGTATTGAAAGTTGACACTTCCACCTCCTCATATTTGCTAGCCTCTCATGTGTTGTGCATTCCCTTCTTCTCACTCCAAGAGTTGGCGTCCACCTTCGCTGGTACATCCAAACCCTTGGCAAGATACGCTCTGTCATCATAAACCTCCTTATATCTTTCCTCAAAACAGCCACCATACCTACCTATCAAGGCATTTCCATAGCCTTTCCGAGATATATTGTCGTGCAACATCCACCTCTTCATGACTTGATCTTCATGTCATACATGTTCCTGCTACACTGGCAGCGGCATACATTGCATACATCCTGGTAGCTACATCTTCTTTATGATTTGAGTACCTTGTAAAGTGTGAAAGATCTTCTATACCCTCTTTTAAATTAGAGTGTTGCCCTTAAGTGAGGAAAAGATCCCAAAGTGGACAAAATAAAAGATCCCAAAGAGGACAAATGAGAGTTAAATAGAAAGATCCATTGAGAACACCAAAAAATAGAAAAAAGAGAAAAAAGAGAAAAAGAAATAAAATGAGAGAAAGGGGCAACACTAGTATCCTTTTGAAAGATCCACACTAGTACTCCCTCTTATCCTTGTACTCCATAGAGATGATCGTTCATGCATATAGCTATGTGGGGACCTTCACACTATAGAACTTGGCTTGCATATTCCAAGGATGAGCCTCCTCAAAAGAGCCCTAGGTCTTCATGAGCGAGCAAGTTAGATGCACCCCCACTAGTTCCATTGGAGAGCTTTTTAGCTCATATATGCATCCGTTGCATGGAAATCCCTACTCCTCACATCATATCTATCATTTGGACTTCTCGCCTATGATTGTCCTCATTGATGTGAGCCCTTCTCACCCTTTTTGTCTTCCTTCTCAACCATATTTCTCTCTTTGCCATCTTAAGTGTCAACTCTCGTGCTTATGCTCATCCATTGCATGAGTGCCCAAAATATCGAAAGGTAGTGGATCAAGTTGACTTGTACCTGGCTAGTGGTCTGGGGACGAGTCAAGATAAGATTACAAAGAAGACCAAGTGTGTGACGCCCCCAAAATCAGGTCGTGTATAGTAATCATACACGCAAGGTACACGATCGAGATCAGGGTGCCACGGTGGGATATCACAACACAACTCTACAAATAAAAAAATACAAGTTGTTTAATACAAGCTAGGGGCCACGAGGGCTCGAATATAACAGCTCGAAAGCACAAAGTTAGCGGAAGCAACAGTATCTGAGTACAGACACAAGAATACAAGGTTGCCTTAAGAAGGCTAGCACAAATAACAACAGATCGAAAAGGCAAGGCCTCCTGCCTGGAACCTCCAAACTACTCCTGGTCAACGGGGAATTCGACGTCGTAGAAGGCATCAGGGATCTTCACGTTGCGGCGGTCGGCATCGGGGATCTCCTGCTCCTGGACTCCAAGGCTCCAACATCGACTGCAGCGGCCGATCAGGCAAAACATAAAGGGGGAAATAAAGAAAAGGTGAGTATCTAGCATACCCGCGTGTCTTACGTCCGCTGCTAAGCCTTTATGCATTGTATCAAATGGAAATGGGAGGCTGTATATAGTGGACTACAAGGTAGAAAACAGAATAAGGGTAAGAAGCTAGGCCTATCGAAGACTAGCATCTTCTGACGGTGTCTTGCAGCACAAGATGAGAACAGCCAACAGTTTATATAAAGCATAAAGTAACAATGAAGCAGAAGTTGCTGCAGCATTATATAATATAAGTTGTAATGATTAATAATAATAATGCCTCCGAGTTCCCCTCCTCGACTTCCCTGCGAGGAAGAAGACCCAGAACCAACAATTTAATAGTAGTAGTTTGTAGTGGTAAGATCCAGCTTCAGCATAAAGCGTCCTGTTACCGTGGACACGGCTATTCGAATAGATTAAGCTCCCTGCAGGGGTGCACAACTGTTCAGCCTGCACGCTCGGATCTCCAGGGTGGCGTGAACCTTGTTAGGGAATGCCCCACCGAGGCTATCCGACACGTCGCAGTTCATCCTACGCTCAGCAGAGAGGCCATCCGCCGGACTATATCCTATGCGCCAAGGGGTCTAGGTCCCTCACCCTTGCACGCTCCTGTACGGTACGAGACTGGCCGGTGAAGAAAAAGCAAATCCAAAACACACCTGCTGCAGCAAAGAAGACAAGACCGCTTCCCGGCTATCATCCCGTGGTACTGCTCACGTCTGAAGAGCTTTCGGACAAACTACGATGCAGGGGAGCCCATAACTCCTTATCCCACATGAAGGTAGTGCGTACAGACCAACGGGTCTCTCAAGTCACCCGGCGAACCATTTAGCATTTTAATTAACCTGCGTGACAACCGTTATCGTTGCCTCGACTTCACTGACCCGCGGACAACGACATCAGTCAGGACCACCAGTACATCGGTGCCTGCCCTGTTGTCCCACCAAGTCTCTGCGGTTACCAACAAGGTGAATCGTCTCCTTACCTTGTCTCGCGTGTGCTCTTGGTAGAGCTCGACTTTCGTGGTTTGGTAACTCTCGCGAGATACGAGCAGGGGACAAGCACGCCAGTAACGTCGGTCGTACCCTCCCTGTCGTTCCCGACAATATACCGCTCGCGGGCACCATTGGGTCGCCCGACTTCTTACCTTATGGACAACCGTTGCTCAGGTACCTAGAGCAGCTATATAGAGTCAGCAACGAGTGGAGGTACAAGGATTACTCCTTGATAGCTCACACTTGATGGTGGCTCGGCAGAGCCGAGCTAGGGGGCCTTAGGCGGTGTCTGCATTGTATCGTACCTGTTGCAGTTATAATAAGACGTATCTGCGTCACTCCCCTGAGTGGTCACGGCCCTGCTATCTAATCCTAGCTAACAATGCGTAGGGCTCACTGCTGAATAATGCATAATTATAATAGGCAGCATAGGATAAAGGAGGTACAACAAGGGGCGACAAAAGCAGGCTATGTAATTGAATAGGATTGTAATCGTAGCAGCAGCAGTAACAATTCCTAGTGCAAGAAAAGTACGGAAAGATAGGTGATATCTGGGGAAGAGAATGGCTCTGCTTGCCTGGAAGCTCGACGGTAGGGTAGGGTCGTCGACGAAGTAATCGTGCCCGGTAGCAGTGTAGTCGGTGGTAGCAGCGGGGTCTACCGGAGAATAAAGGGGGGAGAAACAGTAAATATAAAGCAATCGTAACAAACAGATGGAAGGCATGACGTAAGCAATGTTAACGGTGTTCTAACGCAGTGCAATGCACGTTGCTCGAAGCGGGAATTCATCCGGGGATGAAATACCGGCTCCGGGTGATTATCGACAGACGGCCCGGAGGGGGAAGGGATCATGCCGGAGGTGTCGTGGACATCCGACAAACGTGTGGATGGTGTAACCGAGCTAGTTGAAACAATACGAACAACTTTCGTGTTCAGAATACATTCATCCGGATACTTTGACAGTACCGGAAAAATCATCGGTCAGACGGTCCGGAGGGGGACGGTTCGATGTTCGGTGCGTTGGAGGGGTGTGGTTGGTATGCGGGTAGCGTAACTATATTCGTTATATTTTTCTGATCAATTTTGATGTATAAAGTTTTTCGATCCGAGTTACGGTTTAAAAGATATTGAATTTCTAATATTTAAATGATTTTTTGCAATTTCAGGAATTTCTTTTATTATTAAAATCAACATTATCCAGAATAGTGAATTTGACTGGTCAACCCTGACAGCAGGGACCCACATGTCATACACAGGAGCAGTATAAAAGAATTTATTTATTCAAAAATAGAAGTGGCCCACATGTCATTCACTTGATAAACTATATTTATCATATTATTTAATTCCCTATGGATGGGACCTAGCTGTAAGTGGTACATGAGTTAAAAATCTGTTATTTAATTTGTTTAATTGTCTGGGGCCCACGTGTCATTGTCTCAGGTTAACTAATCAGTGGGGGGGTAATTTCCATTTAACTTAACAGGGGGTAATTAGCAGGGCTAGGCCCATCTGTCAGAGGCCAAGGGGTTGGTTAACCCCCAACGGCCAAGGTCACCACGACAGTGGCCGACGGCATGACGCCTGCGCCACTTCCTGCGGTGGCGGCGCGCAGTGAGCACGACGAGGGGACGCGGGGGGGGAGGGAGTGCGGGTTGTGGGGTGGCAGCGGCAACAGCAGGGCGACGCATCTCCGAGAGGAGAAGCAGCCGCGGCTGGGCATGGGAGGGGCGGCCGACCACGACTAGGCGTGGTGAGGGCGAGGGCGCGGCCCAGGCGCGTGTCCAGGGCGCGCAGCAGGGAGCCCCGGGTGGCCAGAAGTACATGGGCGCGGTTCAGTGGCGCAGCGAGCGCGCGCACTCGTTCGGCCATGGCGGCGGCCGAAGTGCTATGGGGGTGGAGGGGCTACGGCGCGTAATCGACAGAGAGAAGAGGGGGAAACGGCGAGGCGGCTCACAGGGATCGCAGGGAAGGTGCTCGGGAGGCCGGAGGGGTTCGGGGCAGCGCCAATTCCGGCGGGGTTCGCCGGTGATCGTGGCGACGAGATCATCGCGATTCGCCGGTTGTGGTGGCTTCGGGCGACGGCTGGCTTCACTGGAAGACGCGGGAGTTCTCGGGGGAGCTTCTTGACATGGCGGCGCGCTCCGTGGTGGCCGGTGTACACGCGAGCCACGGCGGCGCAGCCACGGGCTCGAACGGCGAGCTCGGCGAGAGGAAACAGAGAGGGACTGGGGCGGCGGCGCGAGTAAGGAGGAGCAGGGGCATGGCTAGGGTTCCAGGGGGTGGCTAGGGTTGGAGGGGGGCAAAGGAGGCCTTTAACCTTGCCGAGGAACCACGGAGATGACGACACGACGACGAGAACAGCCATGGCGGCCAAGGATGCTCGACACGCACAGGGGAAAGGAACAGGAAGGGGATCGTGCTGGCGGGCTGGGTGGGCCGAGGGAAGATGTGGGCTGGACCGGACACATGAGTTTCTCTATGCGACTTTTAATCTCCCTGCAATCCATTTTTTTTACTCACTGTTTTACTTACTATAAGTACCAAATAACTTTTATTAAATGTGCCAATTAAATATTTTGTAACGTCCTAAGTTGACACATAAAGTTTGGGGTCAAAATAAAATCATTTGCATATTTTTTTATCCAAAAGGAATTAATTGGGATTGTTTTAGCTACCGTTTAAATAGTTTAAAATATTTGAATGTGGTAATAAATATCCACCACCATGGTATCTTGGTCTACTGACTTTTAGACATTTTATAAAAAAAATTGCACAATTTTTGGGTCAAGTTTAATTTCCACTTGTTTCTACAATTTTTTATTCGGTTTGAATTTGAGCTCAACTCGATCAAGGTTGTTTAACCCTTGCCTAATCATGATGACATGACCATTAACAAGGTGATTACTGTTAGACTACTGTAGCGTGACACCCGGGGTGTTACAAAGTGTGAAACTTTATTAGATTGAGTTCTCAACACAAAAATACTTTTTTATCGTATCCCATATCCCTCTTCTTGCACGCAAACACCAGTTGGAGACATTCGAGTCACGGACGGCGAGAGCTCTTGCACCTAATGTTCTTTTGTTACTTGTTTCAATGCTAATATAGACTCTTGCATGTTATGACTTGAATTGAATCACATACCTTGATTGCTTTACTTTTCAAAGTTCTTATATGGTTGTTAGCATGTCACCATAGAAATTATGCTTTTTATCATTTACCTACTCGATGACGAGCAGGAATTAAGCTTGGGGATGTTGATACGTCCCAAATGTATCGATAATTTCTGCTTGCTCCATGCATGTTTTGTGTGATATTGCTATGATCTAGATACACTTTCATACACTTTTGATCATATTTGGACTAACCTATTAACTCAGTGCACCCCAGTGCCAGTTTCTGTTTTCTGCTGTTTTTTATTTCAGTTTTCCCCCACATTAAAAGTGCTCGGAAAATTCGGGAAAATCAGATAAAAAATCAGCGTGAAGGAACCTTCCGGAGTACCGAAGGGGGGTCAGGTGGGACCCACCAGGGCCCAGGCGCCTAGCTGGCGCGGCCAGGGGCCTGGCCGCGCCAGGGGGGCGCCTAGACCCCTGGTGGCACTACTAGGAGAAAGGCTAGTAGTAGCGCCCCCTTTTGGCTTATCAGTAGCGCCCTAGGGCGCGCTATGGCTAGCACGCTACAGCTAACTTGTAGCAGTAGCACGCGTACGCACCCGCTACTACTACACCAGTAGCGCCCCCCTTAGAGCCCGCTACTACTAATACCAGTAGCGCGTACAGGTAACAGGGCGCTACTGGTATTTATTTTTCATTTTCTGTTTCTTTTTCCCATCGTATTTTTGATGTATTTGTACAGGTATTATACAATATAGTCTCATACACATACACAGGTTTTCTACAGAGTACAAATCTCATCATATCATACACATACAATAATCTAATGACCATATATATATATACATATATATATCATCATCATGATCTCTCATATCCAACACAAATGATGCCTCTCATCCTGTCATCTCTAAAATAGCGATAGAAGTTGTCAAAATATCTTAAATACATGCAACTACAAGCAAGTTTCATCATCCATCTAAACTATGATATATACTAGAAGAGCGGTCACTATGAGGAAGAGCGGAATTATGTAGTAGCTCATGAAGCGCCGCCTCCGATCTTCCTCTCGCGCTAGCGTAAATCTCAAGTAACTAGGTTCCGCTTCCTCTCTGGTATTGAACCCTCTTTGGCTGCTACCCGGGAACCGGTGCACTTGGTCCTGACACTCTGGCCACTCATCGTACACTCCTGGAACCTTCCCTATGTACACGGCATAGCACTTCTTCGCCATCGATGATCTATGTACCTATTAGAGATGCATATTCATTATAGGAATTCAACAATAGTACACAACATAATATACTTGAGCAACACGAAGACAAAAAGTTAGTGAATAGATGCAACATAAAGTAACATACATAATATAATATACACACGTTGTTCATGGTACCCCAACTAATTCACTAGCTAGCAAGCGTTACGGAAGTAGTTCAACATGACCGTTAAATTACATCACAAAGGTTTCATATCGCTTCCAAAAGTATAAATTCAACCGAGACATCATCATCGGCATAGTCAATACACTAGAACTTCCATCCATCCATATCTGGGAGGACGCACCCTAGCTTATTGAACGGCGTAATGTCCAAAAGCTACATTCCTACGCGAGTTTTAACATCAGCTCGCGATATTGGGCTGTGGTAGAACATCCCCTTCTTGTCGACGACTTCTTTCATGATGATGGTTGCAATATCCTTCAGGATGCGAAAGAAGTCATCTCTTACTTTATAATCCGGTTCGGCTAAGTTTTTTGCCCATATCATGATATGATTTTCATCTTTGCTTGCCATGCGAAGACGTTGCTGATCCTTTCTGAACTCCATCATGAGATGGATGACATAGTATCCATCATTTGCACTTCCTTCCAGTTGATGGATACTGCAGAAGTTGGTTTTATGCGAGAAACACGGCGCGCCCTTCCTTCGTGACTTTTTCTCGATGTGGCCACCCCTCATGCCGAAGCCCTGGAGAGCGGAATCCAGAAGACTCATTACTTTGGTGTAGTCCTTCCTTTTGAAGTTCCTAGACGAGTCGAAATACACGGCATGGGAGACTCGCGGGAAAAGAACGATAAGGACGGCGTGCCCCTCGCTGCGCAAAATAAATGCACCTCAAATTAGCTAGCCTCCATATGAGCAAAGGAATGATTGAAATGTAAAGGCAATCGGGCAATGACTTACATTGGATGATAAGGCACGAGAACCATTTCCTTCTCCTTATTCATCAGCATGAAATTTTCGATGTACTCCCTAGCAGTTTTAAGTTCATAGTCACCGAGCGACAAGAAGGACTCATGCATGTAGTATGGATCTGCCACCGCGATTTGCGAGATTTCCTCTCTTTTGATGACAAAGCTCATATGGAGCGCAAAAAGGCGGACGATCGTAAAATCGAGCCGCGTAGTGAGGAACATCTCAAAGATGTGATCAAACCGCAGGAAGAACACTTCCGCAGGCGCCGTGTCGACGTAGCCCATGCCCGGAGGCACACGCACCGCATAAAGTGGATATCCTGGATCCTTCGACGCGAGAAGGCTTTTCTCTGTCGATAGTACATGGTCATGCAGTCTCCTGAGATCCCCTGATATGCTCTCCAGTGGTTTCGGCGGGAGGATCGGCTCGCCCGCGACATGGATCAACGCCGTACCTTTCATCGGTACACGGTCTGCAAAACCGGTTGGCGGAACCGACTTGCTGCTAGAAGCATTGACAACCTTTTTGGAAGCTAAGTCTTTCCTATTCGGTCTCTTCCTCGGCTTCTTCTGGGGGAGAGGTTGTGATGAGCCTTTCATAGCAGCCTTGATCTCCAACCCAAGTGTTGACGGGCTGAGCAAGGGTTGTTCATGCTGGTTTGAGGCGGCATCTGGAGGCGTGTCCTGCAAGGGTTGCACGAAGAGAGACTTTTTGCACTCAGACCTAGGATGCTCCTGCTCCGACAGAATATCCATCTCCTCATCCACATGCTCCTTATTGTCCGAGTCATATGGCTGACTCATCATTTCTACTTCCTGATTAATGAAGGCGGTGTTGAGGAATTTCATAGGGTCGTCCATGTCATCATCCATTGCTTGCTGGAGCACGGGGGAGAAATCACGATCCACTCTTCTTGGACCGCCTTCCTCGCGTCGCTCGCCGCTCTCACCCAGCATAACAGGCGGCGCTAATAATTGCGGAGGCGGGGTGGTGGTGTTCATACCTTCTTGGGTATGTGTTGTCGTTGGTGTGGTCATCACGGCGGCCGACTCGACACGAAGAAGACCCTTCGGCCATAAGATGAAATAGCCCTTGCAGTCTGCAAGCCGCTTAGGGGTCTCGTCTTCCTCTCCCCCGAGTTGTACTGGAGGAGCCAAATCCTCGTGGCCCGGTTTGACACTCGCCACGGAAACCTTGAAAGTGGTATTGGGCATCTGCATGGTGTGGATCATCCGATCCGTGGGATTTATTATCGTTGCCTTTCCCACATCCACCGTCTGGCCATTGATCATGTATAGTAAGGTGCACGGGGTTCTCTCGGCCTGCGAAAACATGTCTACGGCGTCAGACATCCAAAAGGCAACGAAAAAGGGATATATTATAGATATGTTGGTGTGACGCGTAATTACCGTGAGGGCGTCGAGCTCAGCCAAAGGCGAAGGCCCGCCTAGCACGCTAGAGACAGAGGACGGGCTGCTATGAGCGGCTAATGGAGCATGTCCGGATGCGAGAGCAGGCCCCGCTGGTGCGATGTTCACCGAGTTGCTCCCGACGAAGCTAGTACGGGGAAAATCCGCTGCTGTTTTGTCTGGATTTTGCTTCATCCACTCGATAACAGTCGGGATCAAGGATGAAACCGAAGCTGCGAACTCATCTCTACAGGCAGCTAAAGCTGCATTGACTGCCGACTTGATCATCTCTTGTTTGGTCGCTTGTTCGGTCTCAGCTGTTTTTTTCTCAACCGCAAGCTTCACCTTCTCGTCGATGTTGACCTGACTAAACTTCCTTCTCTGCCTTTTGGCCTCAGTGTCCTCGTGGTAGTAGTGCTTCCACTGGGCACCGTCTCCGACGCCGTGCACACGTCCATGCTGCGGCTAAGTGTCCACGGGGAGGCCCTTCAGTATGTTCAAGGCCCGATTGAGATGGGTGTCCCACTTGGGCCTCATCGTCGACTGAGACAATGAGTCGCTTTCGGCATCAAGCTTGTGTTGCTCTTTCTGCGAAAGAAACGTGGACCATTTACAAATGTTACTACAACGTGTATTCTGACTTGATGAGAAGCTAATATAAGGTGGAAAAAAATATTACCAGTAATCTCATCAATTCCCTCGTGGGCGCGTCCGTGGACCAAACCTTTTTCTCCGGGTCCCACTTGTAGCGGGCCCTGATGAAGTCATACTCCTGCGGGTCGGTGAACTCCGCCAAGGGGTCTGGGATCCCCGCGGCTTCACATTCCGCGTCCTCCTTGTCCCATATGGGGCTTTTGCCAATGTAACCACGGCTTCCGAGGCGGTGTTTCCCCGTGCTCCTTTCCTGAAGCCCCTTGAATTTCGCGGACCTAATCTTGGCTTCGTCGGTAGCGCAAGTGTCCTTGAATTTTAAGAACTCAGCTTCCGTAAGTGATGGATTCTCCGCAAAAATCTTGGACCAAGGTTTGTTCTTCTCAATCAATCGTTTCACCCTCACTTTCCACGCGGACAATGCGTTGCTGAACTTGACCATGGCGGTGGCGTTTATGTCAGTCATGGCATCATCATCCCACGGAGTTTTGCTCTCATCCCGATCTGGGAACTTGAATCTGTTGTGCAGCTTCGTAAGAAGTAAATGTTTCATATTTGGTATACTCCTCAAGTCATAGTCGTTGATGCTCGCGGTTTCCCGTAGGATTCATCCGACTTGGTTGCCATAGCACTTGCGAGCTTCCGCCAGCGCTATTGGCTCGAATTTGCCAGGATGCACCTCTGTCACTAGCAGTTTGTCAGTGCCGAGCTCGTTTGGTTTTCGTACCCTCTCCTTCTTCTTATTTGCTGGTTCATTAGCGGCTTCAGCGCCGCCGGTGTCGGTGGCGCCGGTGTCAGTGCCATCGGTGCCATCAGGAGTGTTATCGGACTCGATTTCGGCGTCCGTCGCACTAGCGGCATTTGGACCTTTGTCTCGTAGCTGAGAAGACATATGGTCGAGGAAGGCGTGTTCATGCTGCTGGTAGTCAAAATCTTCATCTGCACCGGCTTCGTCGTTGGTCGACATGTTTCCTACGATATATTTAGTCTCCAAGTTTAATTCTCAAACTATAAAAAAAGGACTAAATACCATCCTATCAAATACCGGGCACTCGATATGTCATACTTTGTAGCACAAGTCATGTCGAAATTCACGGTAAATTTCGGCATGACCTTTGCTAAAATGTGGACATATCGGGAACCTGAAATTTGCCGGAACGGAAATAAATCAACATTCCGGCAAAACATAGGCCCCTCGGATCCCTGCATATGGAAAAAAGAAGAAAATCCGTACACAATATCATTTCATTTGCATTTTCAACTCCAAAAGTTCAAATAACAACTGCACTGCACTGCACAGCCCGAGTTATTAAGAGCACCAACTGTGCTACAACGTCCCATCAAAGCATCTTTCCAACAAGCTTAACAGCTCAACTGAAACCAATTAAGTAAGAGGAGGAACTAATAACAACTGCAACACAGAAAATACAACAATATAGTCATACATTTTTATGTATTTTACTAACCAGTACTGCTAGCATCGTATGCAATTTTTAGCATCAAATTGAGGTGTTGCGAATTTGCTTTTGCCTGCTGCTGACTTATTACTAGTAGTTTTTCCGGTGATTCCTTGTCTATCTCATCTCCCTGTCTGGACGCTTCCGGCACAGTACCATACAATGTGAAAAATAAATAAAGTGGAGCGTGTATTTGTGTGTATAGTACTCCTACTTACCATATAATATGAAAAATAAATAAAGTGGAGTGTGTATTTGTGTGTGTATAGTACTGTACCATACAATGTAAAAAATAAATAAATAAAATTGGAGTGTGTATTTGTGTGTGTGTGTGTGTAGTGTACTATAGGAGCCTTTGATGCTAAAAATTGCATACGATGCTAGCAGTACTGGTTAGTAAAATATGATGCTAGCAGTACTGGCCTAAGCATAATAGTGGCCTGCAGGCATACCGGGGAGGCGAGGCGACGAGGGCGGGGAGGCGCGGCGACGACGACGGCGGCCGCGGAGGCGAGGCGACGAGGGCGGCGGAGGCGCGGCGACGAGGGCGCGGAGGCGCGGAGACGACGACGGCGGCCGTGGAGGCAGGCGACGAGAGCGGCGGAGGCGCGGCGACGAGGGTGGGGAGGCGCGGCGACGACGACGGCGGCCGGGGAGAAGTTCGAGAGGGAGATGAGATAGAGGGGAATGAAAAGAAGAACCTGCCCGACCGGTTTAAGTGAAACTTAGCAGTAGCGGGCCCTGTCAGGGCGCGCTACTGCTAAACGTAGCAGTACGCGCGCTGACAGGCCCCGCTACTGCTAAGTTTAGCAGTAGCGCGCTCTGACAGGGCCCTCTACTGCTAAAACTTAGAGGTGACCCGCTTAAGTTTAGCAGTAGCCCGCTCTGACAGGGCCCGCTACTGCTAAACCTTAGCAGTAGCGCGCGCTGACAGGGCTCGCTACTGATATTTCTGGCATTTTTTTCCCTCTTTCCATTTCCTTTTTAATTTTTTTCCCGAACAACAACCGATACATTTTATATAATGTATATTTAACAGCGGTAATATATAATTTGACCGATCGATAACACGGTTAAAGTGCAAGTATACAAAATAGATACATATATAGATTACAACACACATTTAGTTTCTCAGCATCGAGGACGTTTCTTAGTGATTAGTTTCTTTCCTTTTTTGTTCGTTTCCGAATAATTGAGGCCCTCGTTGTGACTTTTCCTTTGCCATGGAGTACGATCTTTCATAGGTAATGTAGTCTTCATTCTTCTTTTGACATATGCTTCATCGTCGTCGTCATCTTCCCTCATCGGGTTGCCGTACTGGTCATAGTCTTCTATGTTGGCGACTCCATCCATTCCGACGATGTTTCTTTTGCCTCTCCTCACGACAACACGGCTGGGATTGCTCGGGTCGGTTATGTAGAAACATTGTGTCACGTGCTTAGCGTGTATCCATGGCTCATTTTTGGCGATGACATTCACGGTAGCGCTCTTGGCGTCGAGTATAGACATAGTAGTGAAATACCGGTTTTCTCTTTCGACATTCTTAGCCCATCTGACACGGAACATCGTCGCATTGTGTAGTCCAGAGTAGTTAAGCTCCCAGATCTCTTCGACCCTTCCGTAATATCTTTCAGTTGAGTCGTTGTCGTCAGTCATGCATTCTATCGTCACCCCCGAGTTCTGGAAATCACTTTTCCTATCTCTGGCCTCCGTATAGAACGTGTATCCGTTTATATCGTATGCCTGATAGGTGAGGAAGTTGACAGCAGGGCCATGTGCTAAGGCGTATATGAGCAATGCGTCTGTAGACCCCTCTTCCGGGGGATTGGCAAGAACATGTTCTTTGAACCAAGGCAAGAAAGTGGAGTTGTGCTCTCTAGTAACTTCGGCGTCCGTCTTGCGTAGGCCCTGGTCATGGTACTTCTTGGCGATGGTTTCTTTGTGCAGTGTCACGAAAGGGTCTACCACGTCAAGATGTTGTAGCACTACTAAGTTTTCCCTGTCAAAGTCATTGCGTCGATCCGAGTGGTCGACATGCAGTTCCCTCCGACCGTTGGTGTGACCTTCTCCTCCGAGCCTCCCATGGTGCTTGTTAACGGGCAAACCAACAACAGGGACGTCGTCGTCTCCGTTTCTTAGATAATTCTCGCAGAAATAGATGCACTCTTGTGTCAGATAGCCCTGTACGATGCTTCCATCTGGTCGGGACATTATACGAACGAATCCTTTGATGACCCCATTCATCCTCTCGAACGGCATCATGTTGTGCAGGTATGACGGGCCAAGGTCGATGATGTCGTCCACAATGTGGACACACAGATGCACCATGACGTCAAAGAACGCGGGCGGGAAGTACATCTCGAGCTCACATAGTATGACAACAATCTCTTCCTGTAGCCTTGTGAGTTGCTTCGAACTGATCGACTTTCGAGAGATAACATCGAAAAAATTACAGAAACCAGTAAGCGTGTCACGGACGTGCTTGTCCATTATCCCTCTAAGGGCAACCGGTAGTATCTACGTCATCATCACGTGACAGTCATGAGACTTCATCCCGCTGAACCTTTTTTCTGCATGTCTAGATATCTGCTTATCTTCCCACAGTAACCGGAACTAACTTTTATTCCGGTAAGACAGTTGAAAATTTGATCGATCTCCTTCGTATTGAAGGTGAGGCAAGAAGGGGGGGCAATATTTCTCTTCCTTCTTCTTTACTTTTTTGCCCCGCCTGTTGTCCCCCGCCTCTGTCTCCGTCTCTGTCTCGGCCATTTTACGGGGCATGTGGAGATCTGCCCTTATTTCCAAATCTTCCAAGTCTCTTCTTGCCTTCGGCCCATCCTTGGTCTTCTCCGGCATGTTCATCAGTGTGCCAAGCAAACTCTCGAGAACATTCTTCGTGATATGCATTTGATCAAGACAATGAGGTGTATCGAGTTTGGGCCAGTACTCCAAGTCCCAGAAAACAGACCTTGTTTTCCATACCTTCAGCAGCGGCTCCGGTTTTTTCATCTTTCCAGGCGCGGGGCACTCTTTCCAGTTTTTCAACAACTCATCAATTTCGGCGCCGCTCCTCTTACGTGGAGGTCCTCGATGCTCAGTCTCACCATTGAATAGATCTCCACGGGTCATTCTTCTCGAGCCATCTTCGATGCCCCATGTACACGATTTTCGCAGACCCACCATCTTTCGTTAGCTGCTGAGACGTTGTATCATCCATGCACCTCGTGCATCCGCAATATCCATGGCACACCTGGCCTGATACATATCCATAACCGAGATAATCGTGCACCGTCGTCAGCACCGCGGCTTTCATATAGAAATATTCTTTTTCGAAAGCGTCCCATGTCTTGACTGGTGATTTCCATAACATTTCTAGCTCCTCTTTCAATAGCTCGAGATATAGATTAATATTATTTCCCGACTGTTTCGGCCCTTGAATCAGAATGCTCATGTGTATGTACTTTGTCTTCATGCACTTCCACGGGGGAATGTTGTACATCCATACAAACACGGGCCATGTGCTATGGTTGGTGTTCTGCTTGCCAAACGGATTCATGCCATCTGAACTCACGCCAAGCATGATGTTCCTTGGATCAAGATGAAATCCATATTCGGCGTTCAACGCTCTCCACTGGCTTCCATCCACAGGGTGTCTCATCTTCGGATCATCTCCATCATCGGGCACCTTCCTGACCGCGTGCCACCGCATGAGCTCAGCTTCCTTAGGATCTACGAAATAACGCTGCAGACGAGGAATGATCGGAAAGTACCATACAAATTTCTGAGGAGATTTCTTTCCGGCCTTCTTGTATCTATCAGCATTGCACACCGGACAACTGGTTTTTTCTGCGTTCTCGTTCCGATAAATGATGCAATCGTTGATGCATGCATGGTATCTAATGTGCGGCAGATCAAGAGGGCACACAATCTTCTTGGCCTCATCGACACTAGTAGGACAAAGGTTCCCCGGGGGAAGAACTGTCTTGTTTAGATACTTGAGATGATCATCGAAGCTTTTGTCGCTCCATTTGTTTTTAGCCTTCATCTTTAGAAGTTCGAGCGTGAAACTCAAGCGGGTCACCTCAGGAGCGCAACCATCATACAATGGAGTCTTCGAGTCTACCTCCAGTTGCTCCAACTTGGCCTCCTCTCTAGAACCAGCTCTGTCGCTAGTCGTCTTCTTGCGAAGCAGGTCTCGAACATGAGGGTCCCGCACGATGGAATTTAGTAGCGATGAAGGATCCGTCATGTCCGCATCTTATCCGTCATGTTCGGTCTGATCTTCTCCGCCATTACCATGTGCGGCCTCTTCTCCGCCGTCATTTCCAGCGCCCTCTTCGTCTTCGGATCCATCAATCATCTCTTCATCCGCTGCCATGGGGTTATTGGTTGCACCGTCGATATCGTCATCATCATCTTCAGTTATCCATCGAGTATAGCCATCCATGAAACCATATCTAAGCAGGTGCGCCTTCAAACGTCCACTCTTAAAGGGGTCCAGCCAGACGCCTTCTTTGCATTTTCGACAAGGACATAAAATCTCTTTTTCATTTTTTTCAACCATGTCGTCCACTGCGGATCGCAAGTATCTATCCACCATCCTTCCACAGACCTTCATGGTCGCCTACGAGTTATACAAACAAAAGATTATAACGACATGCATATGCATATCAAAGTCATACAAAAATTCGGCATGACCTTCCTAAAAATAGGACATATAGAGTTTGCCCGAAATTCGCCGAAACGGAAGTAAATCGACATTTCGGCAAAACATAGGCAAACTCTCATATCACACACCCATACACACACACACAAATATTTTCATTGATGCAAAGCACAATTTTTTACTCACATCTCATGCATCCACGTACCTAGCTAGCTAGTAATTAATTAAGAGAGAGAGAGAGAGAAAGTATATACCTTTTGTTAAAATATCACACTTGGGAGAAGCTTGCACTAGCTAGTGAGGGGAAGGAGACAAAGGTGAGAAAGAGAGATAGCTAGATGCATTTATGCATGATATGTGGTGGTGGAGGAGGAGCAAATTAGAAGGAAAGAGAGAGATATTTCATTAATGAAGATGGTGTGTAGTGCATTAATGGAGATGGTGTAATGCATTAATGGAGATGGACAAGAGGTAGGAGAAGGAATGAGGAAGAATCAAGTGAGGGAGAGAGAGGAGGGGGGAGGGGGATGGTTGGTGGAAAGGTGGCTGCTGCGCCTTACCAGTAGCGCATGTACTGCTACGGCGCTACTGCTATTCTTTTAGTAGTAGCGACCCAATAGATCACGCGCTGCTGCTATTTGCGGGCCTCTGGGTTAAGTTGGGTCCACATTAGAAGCAGCGGGCGTAACGGAAGGGCGCTACTGATAAGTAGATAGTAGTAGCGGGCTTTCCAGGGGGCGCTGCTACTAAAACTTGTCAGCTGGGTTTGGTGGGGACCACCTTTACCAGTAGCGGGTCCACAGATGAGGCGCTACTGATACAGGCATATCAATAGCGAGCGTCCATATAGCGCGCTACTGCTAATTAGCAGTAGCGCCTGTCTTTAGAGGGCGCTACTGTTAAGCCTCTACCTATAAGATTTTCCCTAGTAGTGTGGCCCCCTGGCTGCCCTCGTCCGCCTATTTATTCTCCGCCACAGGAAACTTCCGAAGACAGAACTCTATTTCTCAATCTCGCCTCTGTTCTGCCGCCGCCGCGCTTCCAAGATCGGGAGCACCACCAGGACCCTTCCCGGCACCCTGCCGGAGGGAGGATCGACCTCCGGGAGCTTCCGCTCCACCATGGACGCTTCCCGGATGTGCCGTGAGTAGTTTCCTTTGGACCATGGGTCCGTGATCAGTAGCTATGTGATGTTATCCTCCCCTCTTTGTTCTTCATGGTTTAGACCTCGTGAGCTGCCCTACATGATCAAGGCACATATGTAATCTCTCTGCTTTTGCTATGCTGAGTTTGATGGGGATCTGATGGATTATGAGATTATGTTCAGATTGTGATAGAGTAATATATTTGGTTTTTATCTCTTATATTTTTGTTCGTAAGTAATTCTTCCATGTTCTCCGTTGTTGTTTATTGCTTTGGCCAAGTAGTAGGTAGTGACTCCAAGAGGGAACGTTATGCTCGATTGTAGTACATGCCCCCTGATGACACGCTTGAGTGACAGAAAAATGAGTCTAGGGATGTGATGTGGCCACAAGGGGGAAAACAACGGTGCTTGTAACCGCGGTTGTAAGGATTGTTTACTTTACGCAAAGTTCCTTTTAATGCAGTTGTTTGTTGCTTTGGGTTTACACTTTGGGTGGGGCTCGCAACTTAATACCAGTGAGATGTTCTGGATAGATATCTCAAGGTGGATGATTAGTAGTAGATGGAGATGGATTTCGTTCTACTTATTTTGGCGTACTTCCCATGCTTATGAGCCTCTTCCTTTCTTTTGTAGCATAGTTAGAATTGCGGTGCGTTTATAATCCTGTCAATTGCCCTTCTGTAATTTGTTTACCTCGCATAGAAGTCTTATCGTGTTTTGGGAGAGACATCACTAGTGAACATCATAGGACCCCGGTCCATATTCTCATCATTGTTTACAAGTTTATTTACTTTCAGCTTCTATCATTATCATTATCCCTTGTGTTTTTTATCCTTTGTAAACAACAAGACCGAAGAGATTGACAACCTCTCTGAACTTCGTTGGTTGCAAAGTTATTTGTGTTGTGTGCAGGTCCAGGTCAAGGAAGCAACATTTGTCGTAAACGGTGCCATTGTTTTCTTGCCACCTACTTATCATCCCCGGAGTCCTACTGGTCGATACTCTCAACCTCGGTATCTTCACCGAGGGAAATTTGCCGCTACGTTGCATCTCACCTTCCACTTGGGGTAACCAACGAAGGGCGAGAAGCAATTATCATCTCTCGCGTATCAGCTACCCCAAGTGGAAGGTTGAGATGTAGCGTAGCGATAATTCCCCTCGGTTAAGATGTCAAGGTTTGTCTCCAGTAGGACTCCGACGATGACAAGTAGGTGGTTCCGGAAGTGAGGCGCTGTTTATGATAATCACTTGCTTTGCCCGGAACTACACACACAACAAGTAACTTTGCTCCCAACGAGTACAGAGAGGTTGTCAATCTCTTCGGCCTTGCCATTTAAAAATAATCACACGTAAGAGGCTAATTATAATGATAATTGCAACAAAATTAAAATCGGTAAAGTAAAGTGGAGGTGTAAACAATGGTGTAAATATGGACCGGGGTCCCTTGATGTTTACCAGTGATATATCTCTCCCAAAAGACGATAAACAGCTAAGCTGGATGAACAAATTACAGTTGGGCAATTGACAAAACTATAAACGCACTGCAATGCTAATTATGTTACTTGAAAGTAAGAGTGCTCTAAAGTATGGGTAGTACGCCAAGACAAGTAGACCGAAATCCATCTGCATTTATTCACTAATCATCCACCTTGAGATATCTATCAAGAACATCTCGCTGGTATTAAGTTGCGAGCCCCACCCAAAGTGTAAACTCAAAGCAAAAGACAATTGCATTAACAATCTATGTAAGGTAAACAATCATTGCAACCGTGGTTACAAGCATCGTTGTTTTCTCCTTGGTGGCAACAACACATCCCCTAGATTCATGTTTCTGTCACTCAAGCTAGTCACCAGGGGGCATGAACCCACAATCATGCATATCGCTCCCTCTTGGAGTTATTATCTACTACCTGGCCAAAGCAATAAAAAGCAACGGAGAACATGCAATAATTACTAAGAAAAAAATATAAAAGGTAAACCAAATATATAACTCATCACGATATGAACATAATCTCATAATTCATCGGATCCCAGCAAACACAGCATAGCAACAGCAGGAAAATTACTTAGGTGCCTTGATCATGTAGGGCAGCTCACAAGGTCTAAACATTGAAGAACAAAGGTGGAGAGAAGACATCACATAGCTACTGATCACGGACCCATGGTCCAAGTGGGACTACTCATGGCACATACGGGAGGTGTCCATGGTGGTAGAGAGGCTCCCGGAGGTCAATCCTCCCTTCGGCAGGTGTAACAGCCCAGTTTTCACAAAAATTAAAAAAATTTGTTTTCGGTGTGAATTGTTTGATTGTCTGATTTGTTTGCGGTGTTGCCTCCCCGATTTATCGATCGGCGATTATTTCTCCCCTTTTATCTCGTATCGGACGGAGACCGACCCTTGCCACCCTGACACTCGACCTTTGCGACACCGGGTTTCACCCGATCACGTCGTGAAAACCGCACGAGACCAGCCGCAGCCAACGGAACGAAAAACCCCGTTCAAATAATTAAACGGGATATTTTTATAGCGCGCCGGAAAGTGTTCTCGGAACGGTTCCAACGCGAGGTGAACGCCTCCGGCTCGACGCGCTGATCACGCAGTTCGAAGTCTTACCCGAATCGGAGGTCCTACGGACCCCCGGCGGTCAGAAACGTGAGCACCGCGCGCGCGAGAGAAAAACCGGAGATGTTTTGCAAACTGCCAGCCACCTGGGCTATATAAAGACCACCACACTCCCACCCCTTTCTAGGGTTTCCCTAGCCAAAAATTGCAGCCACCCCCTCCACTTTGCCCCAATCTGCCCAAAATACCCAATTTTTCGTCCAAAACAAACCCCAGCTGCTCCCGGCCGTTCGATCGGGCGATCGGAGGGCTACGGACGCGCCACGCCAGCCCCTTTTTTCTCTCTCCAATCTCTCCTCTCTCCTCGCGCGCGTGCAGCCCGTTGAGTAGCCGCCGCCGCCCGATTCTGGCCGGCGAGCCGCCGAAGCAGCCACTAGTCGTCGCCGCGCCGCGCTCCGGCGACCAACAGGCCGACCGCCTCCTCCCACGCGTTCTCCTCCCTCTCTCCTCTCCTTCCCTCACCCACTCCTCCTCGCTTCCAGGCCGCAGCCGGCGACGCCATGGAGCGCCCGACGCCGGCGAACCCCACAGCCGTGGCCGCCATGGGAGCCAAGGACCCGGAGCTCGCCCCCGCGGCCTCCCATGGACGACCCCGCCAGGACCCGAGCTGCCGCCCTGGTCGCCTCCTCTTCCCTCTGTCGCGCCTCTCTCCTTCTCCTCCGTCCTCACCTCCTGCTCATCTGCCACAGGACGCAGCCGCCGGGAGCCTTGACGCCGCGTTAGCCATGGATTACGGCCCGAGCACGTCGCCGCTCCAAGACCTCGCCACCGCACCCAACGCCAGCGCCGCCGCACCTCCAGGTCTGGTCCGATGCCCGCGCCCCTCTCCATCCCGCGTAGCACCTCACTCCCTGCAGCTCGACCTGTAACCCGTGCTCGATCAGGTTCAGTTCGTCAGTTTTGCTGTTGTTTTTCGTTGTATCTTCAGTTAGCGCCATGCAAGCATATGTTGCTTCAGTATTCGGGTCTGACATGATTCGGGCAAGTGTTGCAGTGGTTGGCACCGTGGTATTTCAATCGTGAGGTTTGGGGTTCGATTCCCCTTGGGAGCAATTCAGCGCCCCCCTTTTTCCTCTGTTTTTGCATTTGATTTAGTTAACACCATGATGTTGACTTATGTTCCCTAAGTCTCTGGTTTGTTTGTCAAATGATCTTTAGCCCAGTGGTGTGGGTGACCTTGTTGCATCCAGGAGGTCCCTGGTTCGACTCCCCTTGGAGACGAATTAAACCCACCTTTTTTTTCTTTTTTCCCTGTTTTGCTCCATGTTGGAGATGGGCTCGGCCCGCCGTATTTCTTTGTTTGTGGGCGCCAGATAGCCAACCCGTGCAGCGCGACTGGGCCACTTCGGACGAGGGAAGCCCACCAGAGATGTTTCCCTCCTTTTTTTCCTTTGGATTAATTCAAATCCTTTTGATTTGAACCAAATCTGTCCGATTTTTGCGTAGCATCTCAAATGTGCATCCTAGCTCCATTTTAATCATGTCATATATGTTTTTGGGCTAGAAAAATATGAGGAATATGATAGTTCTATTCATCTTGTTAAATGGGCATGCATTATTTTGGTGATGGTGCATTTTGCATGTAAACCCCTCACATGTTGCACTTGGCTTCGCGTTTTTCGATCACCGTAGTTCCGCGATGACCGTAGCTTGCCCGTAGCGTTGTCTCGCTCTTTATTTCATTGCTTGTAATAGATTGCATTAGTTGCATCATAATATGCCATGCCATTTTCATATATGTTATGTTGAGGAACCCCACCTCGAGGTTTATTCTCATGTGTGGGCATTTCTTGCTAATATTATGTTCTAGTCTTTTGCATCTGCCATGATCATGCATCGTAACAACTTCAACATAAGGATCCCCCGGATTCATTAATCACCTACCTAATGCATAAGAAGGTTGTCGGTAGCATTGCACCCTTGCTTCCCGATGCTTCATTTAAACTTTCCTATTCTTATGTTCAAGCCATGATATTAAAACGACATGCATCATACTTGATCGTGCTTGTTTGTTCATTGCTTGCTCGTGATTGCTTCGTAGTAATAGTTGCATCTCTGTTGATTGTCTTTCCAGTGTTTACTTCTTGTGTGCTTCCGCGGGTACCTCTCGGAGACGATGCGAGCTTTCGATCAACTACACCTTCGGAACCCGACTTATCAACAGGCAAGGACTATACATTACTTATGATCCATTCTATTTCAACCAGCGGTTTGCATGCTAGTATAGGTTAGGTTCGATGTTTGATCCTACCACATGTTTACAGCCTCTTTCAAACCGATACAGCCATGTCCCTTCCCAGCAAACCTTGTACTGCTATGTTACTATTGCTCGTTGCTCAGCCCCTGCTTAGTATGCATGCTTAGGATGCTACGATGTTACCCTCTTACTCCTTGGGTTGGGATATCACATTATTATATTGTTTTTGATGATATGATTATTATAATGTTGACTATATTCGACGAAGGATGGAAGGTCTAGGCTATCCCGCCCCGACGCTTTGTTCCATTCGAGTCACCTAGGATCTGAGTTCCGGGTATTGGTTTTAAGACTGAGCGTGCCTAACCGCGTGTGGGATTTTATGGGGTCCCCTTTTCTTACCTACCTAGCTTCAAACATTTCTAGTGGTGTCCCAAGTTGATTTACCATTTGAAACCGTGTGTGTGCTGGTCGACCGCTAGTTGTTTTCCAACCAACCTGGACCAGTGAGGACTTAGTTCCCTTGCTGGCCTACTTTGTCCGGCTGAGGACCCGGTGTCCCATGTGTGATTAACCGGCTATCCAAACCTACGACAGACGGTTGAGACCAGATCGAGAGCGCGGCCGGCTCCTGAGATGGATGTCGACTCACCGGGGGCCACCCGGATTTGTTCGTTGTTAGCTAGAGGGACCTGTCGTTTCGGATCTCTTGGAACTAAATCATAAAATGGTTGCCTATAATGGGTAGCAACTGAGAGAGATGGACGTGCGTGCGGAGCCTCGTAATGGGCAGTTGGTACACCCCTGCAGGGTTAAATCTTTTCGAGAAGCCGTGTACACGGTTATGGACGACTTGAGACCTACTCCTTGTTCATAGACAACAACAACTGAGATAATCTTAAATAACTTGATCAACGTGTGTGTGTGCCTTGACTGCTTCTTCTTCGTCGGGATGCGAAGAGGAGGACAAGGATAGGATAGGTGTTATGTTTGCGTAAGTAGTTAATAGCAAGACTTGTTGGAGGCAATTCCTCATCGAATGCTTGGCTTCTTACCTTACTCTCTAGATCGTTAGCCACTTCATAAATGCTAGTGCGGCAGCAACCTCACCACTTACCCTTTCCTTACCGTAAACTACTAGTTGTCCTAAAATGACGAGTGATGAAGTCCTTGCTGGGTCAGATGACCACTACAGTTGGATGCTGAGTACCTCTGTACTCATGATACTACCCCCAAACTCTTTTCAGGGTTCTTGATCGACAACAGGTATGGTGATCGACGTTTCACGTGGAGACTCGACGACGACTAGTTAGGCGGATCCCGGCGGAGGGCCTGGACCCGTGTGGTTATGGGATCGATGTTTTTCTCTTTGCCAGTAGGCATTTGATTGTAGTCTGTACTCAGACATGTATCTTCCGTTGTTGTATTGTATTAAGGCAGTTGTATGCCGATTGTATGAGATGTTGTATCCTTGTATCTGTAATGTTGTGATATCATGTTGGAAATCCGGGGCATATGGCTTTGTCATATGTCGCGGTGGGACCGATATGTGCTTCGTCCCCGGATCTGGGTGGAAACACCTAGATCTGGAACTGTACCGCATATCGGGCCTTACAGCAGGGTGCCAGGAAGGGGTCTTCTGGTGCTCCCAATCTTCGGAGCGCGGCGGCAGCGGAACAGAGAGGTAATTCACGATGCGAGATTCTCCTCAAGGGTTGCCTCGACGGATGGTAAAAATAGGCCGAGGGGGCACCAGATGTGGGACCCACCTTCCAGGCACCCTGGTGTCGCGGCCAGCGGTGGGGCCGCGCCACCTGGCCGCTTGGGAGGGGGTGGCCCCCCTCCGGCTCTCCTTTGGTGGTTTAAGAAGCTTCCTCCATGCTGATTTTTATTCTGATTTTTCCGAAATTTTCTCGCATTTTAAATTGATGAAAAATTATTGCAACTAAAGACATCAACAGACAGGAACTGACACTAAGTGCACTGAGTTAATAGGTTAATCCAAATATGTGTAAAATGATATAAAAGTGTAAAAAAATATATAACAATGTCACATAAAAGTGCATGGAACAAGCAGAAATTATAGATACGTTTGGGACGTATCAGGTTCCTACGATGGATGGAGCCGACATGGTCGCGAATGAACATGAGGGTAGTGCTCTTGGGCAGATCTTTTCACCTAATAATATGGTGGAGAATGACTGGGGGAGGTCCCCTGCAGAGTCCGAGCAATCGGTCAGTACCATGGATCCGAAAACTCCGGGGTGGATGTATCTTAGGTACACCACTAACTTGCCTTTCAATTGCAATGCATAGACCCGATAAACCCGCACAACTTCTGAACTACTATCGGCTGAATCTATTATTCCTGAAAGAAATGTCGTGAATAATTAACTAGAAAATCTGATAAAGTACTTCACTGTGTTGTAGCATCCATTGTTGTAATACTTAAACAGAGTGTAAGTACGAGTTATCTATGACAGAGTGTGAATTTTAATGTGCACAAATAGTGGTTCGTGTAGTGTGCTTTAGGTGATGGGTAAAATTAATGAGAAGAGTTTCTTTTGTTTCAAGTGTAATCGAAGGACCACTAAGTTCCTGTCCATGCACTCATATTTACATGTTGTTCCATACTTAACTCGTCTTGATATTGTGTTTTGCATTTTTCAAACCGTCTTCAGGGGAAGGCCATTGTTGAGAATACACGGTTCTGCAGGTGTGAAGGACCTGCACTAATCAAATTATTGCAGTCCAAAGACAATGCATGGTATATTGCAGAACACAGGCAGCAACACAACCATGCTTTATCTCCAAATCTTGGCGCATGAGAGTAGCTCGGTAGGTCTATGTGGATGTGATGAATCTACAAGATCCCATCTGAAATGGTGACACAAAATATTTGAATGGATTAGAGTGGCTAGAGCAACGAATTTAGAAAAAGGAAGCAGCCGATACTTACGTCCTTGTTGATGCATCCGTAAAAACGAGATCCAGGGCTCGATCCACTTTCAGCGATCCAAGTGATAATATCACCGCCGCAATCAGGGCAAGGAATGAGAGGAAGGAACTCGTCCCGCGCAGAAGATGAAAATGAAGTAGCCACGACGGATCTGGATTGAACACGAGGAGGAGGCGGATGCAGGAGGGAGAATGGGATTAGGTTGGCCGGATAAGAGTGGGAATACTAATGAGTTAGTAGGTCCGAAGTAATTAATGTGTGGACCTTGCACAGGTGACGCCGTTGGTACACAACAAAGTAGAAGACGACACACCTAGTTCTCTCCGTTATGATCCGTACATCTCTTGACGACGCCATAAGTTTACCTGTCTGGCAGGTGTGAGCCATGGTATTAGATAGGTATAGTATAACATACAGAGATACATTGTCTAATCCTTAAATTCACTATGCTCCGTAAGCTTAGAGGCACCATAATCAATTGAGCTCTCAATTTGCGATCTGTACATCATCGATTTTGACTTGGTCCAATCGTTAAACATTTTGTTTCGGTGATAGCCTGGGTTGTACTGATGGGCCTTTGTCCTAAGGGCCCAACCTATCGGGGAGAGTGTTCTCTGGCGGCAGTTGGAAGGCGAGGGGTGGCGTGGCGGCTGGAGGCTTCACCTTCGCCACGCGTCGTTTCCTTTTGGTCGGTGGCTGTCTACGAGAGAAGGGGATGGAAAGCTCGTCCGATGCGCCGCATTTTCAGTTGTTGGTTCGATCTATTGCCTCATGTCGTGCTCGCCAGTGAGGGCGGGTTTCTGCGCTTCGCCCATCTCATTCGCTGCAAGGACAGTGTGACCTACTGCCCCCTTTGAAGTGCTCCGTGCTTCTCTCGCTTGGTCGAAGTTGCCGGTTCATGGATCCCTTTGTTTTTTCGGATTACTTTATGTCTGATTTTGCGTGTTGCTTCTGATATTATGCTATTTATTGATTTTTTTTGACAGACAGTGACCAACCCGTAGAGTGTACGTGGGGGCGTTCATCCGGATTCCAGCCATGGGGAATACAGGGACGAAGCGTTGCGGTTCCCTGGTCGTCGTTCGTTGAGGGGAACTATGATTTCGTTGTCACTGTTTCTACTGACGTCTGCTGCTCTCTTCTTCTTCCGCTGCCTCCTTCTCCTGCGATGTATGTCCTCTTCCCCCCCCCCCCCTTCGTGTTCTTTTTTTGTCTGGTTTAGCTTGCGTACGTGCTCATATAGGCTGGGCTCGAAGATATGAATGTTTTGTTCATTTAAGATTGCTAGCTCCTGGTTCGACCCCCAGCAGGCTATCCCAACACCAAGATCATCATCTGAGTTCCTACACTGGTTTGAGCTGTCGGTACTTGTCATGGTTGGCTTCCCTAACTTGTGATGGACAGAGCCCTTCTGTTTAAACTGTCAAACATGCATCAAGAAGAAACATGATTACAAACATATGCATAATGTAATATTACTCGCAAGCTTGCAGAATTTAAAATAAAATCAAACTCTTAGCCAATCTGCTCCTTTGTTTTGCTCACCAAAATGTGACACTAGCATTATTAGTTCACAACCTCTTTTTATCTGTCTTTCACAACTTTTCAGCAATGCATTGCCTTTTAAAGCATTTCCAGTAGGCACAAACTAAACTGGAGCTAGTTTTCACCAATGAAAGTTCAAGCTTTAGTGCAAACATGAAATATTCCTATCACTGTTTTAGCACACTAGACAGTCAATATTTGTTTAGTACTCCTGCTACAAAGGACCATATGCTTACATCTGCATCATAATTCAACTACCCAGGCTTGTTTTCTTATTAGCTGGTTTGGCCTGTAAGGTTGAGTCTCAAGAATTACCGTAGTTAATCACTCTTACATAGAACCTGATACTTTTTTGTTCTGTCTATTCTTGGAGTCATTAAATTGTTAGTCTGTTCTCAAAATTCATTTACTTACAAATGTGCCACTGAGTTCACAGTCATTATCATCTAGATTTTGATGCTTTTATGTACTGTAATTTCTTCAATTCATTGCAATTGCCTCATGTAGATATTTTTGACAGAAACAGAACAGCCTGTACTGCGTGGAGGCGTTCATCCATATTTCGTCGATCACCGCGCGTTGTTCCTTTTTGGTCGGTTGTTGCCAGGGAGAGGACGGGATGGAAGCCCGGGTTTGATGCGCCGGCCGCAACATTCATTCGCTACTTTGATCAGTTGGTTGTCGTGCTCGTCGGTGAGGGTGGCTGCCTAGGCTGCTCCTCTCTCCTTCGCTGCAAGGACGACGCCACCTGTTACCTGTTGGGCTACCCTGTGCTGCCCGCACTTACTCCAAGTTACCAACTCATGGATTGGTTTGATTTTTGGGATTAGTTTGTATGTACGATTTTTCTGTGTTATTGCCGATATGTATGGATGGATGTTGTTGCATCGTTTTTTTCCCAGTTCCGGTGGGAAGCTCTTGCCATCCTCTGTCTTGAAGATTCAGCGTCTCCTTCCTGTTTCTTCTGCAAGAGTCCAACAACTTGAGCTGATGGATTAACTACAACATGCTACCACATGGTCCTAGAATGTTTATGCTAAAAATTAGCTATCTCATGCTTCTAGCTTATCTTTGAAGACGTCCTGCCTTTTTCAGTGGATTCTTTGTTGATGAAAAATGGTTGAAGGACCAATAAAAAGTCTTCATCGTTATTGTGGATCCACATCACCTCCTACTCACATGGAAGGATTGGTGAAGCGTTCTTGTGTACGCTTTTGGATGCCAGGAACATATATGAACTGAATTACCTGTTAATAGTCCCCAGTTAATAGATCAATAGCATTTTGTTTCCTTCAACATTCAGTATACTTAAATTTATTTCTCATTGTATAAACTCCAAAGTAAGAAAACCGGGGGACCAGGCCATGATTTTCAAAAAAAGAACAAGTTATGTTTAGTAGTTCTATTAAGTATCTCCACGAGGAAAATGGATTCGTTTGTTGTGATTGGAATATATTAAGGATTGTCAAGTTCGCCATAACACTACCTATGTGCTTAACATGCATGACCTGTCAAGTAATAGATGTAAAATGATTTTCCTCAACAACGATGGAGAAGTAACAACACATATTTCAGTGACAACTTATATGCCAATGATTGTAGTTGCAACAGCAATAGTCAAATAAGTTGATGGTTAATCACCATGTGGAGTTCTTTTAAAGTGGTCAGGCAAGTTATTTCTTATCCCCTTTTGTTTTGCATGAAATGAATTTAAGTTTGTGTTGCATAACAACGTCATTCTTGAATAATGAAGTATCATTTGGTAATAACATGAATTTTATTTTCACGGTGTCATCCTGTAACGCCCCCAAAATAAGACCGTGTACAGTAATCATACACGCAAGGTACACGATCGAGATTAGGGACTCACGGTGAGATATCACAACACAACTCTACAAATAAAATAATACAAGCCGTTTAATACAAGCCAGGGGCCACGAGGGCTCAATTACAACAGCTCGAAAGCACAAAGTTAGCGGAAGCAATAGTATCTGAGTACAGTCACAAGGGTACAAGGTTGCCTTAAGAAGGCTAGCACAAAAATCAGCACTCGATCGAAAAGGCGAGGCCTCCTGCCTGGGAACCTCCAAACTACTTCTGGTCAAAGGGGAACTCGACGTCGTAGTAGGCATCGGGGATCTTCACCTTGCGGTGGTCGGCATCGGGGATATCCTGCTCCTGGACTCCAACGTCGACTGCAGCGGCCGATCAGGCAAAACAGTAAAGGAAATAAAGCAGGGTGAGTATCTAGTATACCCGCGAGACTTACGTCCGCTACTAAGCATTATGCATGTATCAAATGGAAAGGGGAGGCTATATATAGTGGACTGAAGGGTAGAAATCAGAATAAGGGTAAGAAGCTAGGCCTATCGAAGACTAGCATCTTCCGACGATGTCTTGCAGCACAAGAAGAGAATAGCCAACAGTTTATATAAAGCAGTAAAGTAACAATGAAGCAGAAGTTGCTGCAACATTGTATAATAGTAAGTTGTAATAATTAATAATAATAATGCCTCCGAGTTCCCCTCCTCGACTTTCCATGCGAGGAACAAAACCTGGAACCATACAGTTTAATAGTAATAGTTTATAGTGCTAAGATCCAGCTTCAGCATAAAGCGTCCTGTTACCGTGGACACGGCTATTCGAATAGATTAATCTTCCCTGCAGGGGTGCACTGGCGTGACTCTACGACGCTCGGATCTCCAGGGTGGCGGGAACCTTGTTAGGGAACGCTCCACCAAAGCTATCCGACACAAAGTAGCCCATCCTTCGGCAATCAACAGAGAGGTCATCCGCCGGACTATATCCTATGTACGTCGGGCTTTGGACCCTAACCCGAACGTACTCCTGCACGGTGCGTGACTGGCCGATGAAGCAAAATAAAAGCAAATACAAATACACCGCTCGAGCAAGAGAAGACAACACCACTTCCCGGCAATCAGCCCGCGATACTGCTGACTTCTGAAGACCCTCGAACGAGACTACGATGCAGGGGAGCCCACACTCCTCGTCCCACGTGTAGGTAGTGCGTACAAGCCAAAAAGGCTACTCAAGACATCCGCCGAACCATTTAGCATTTTAATTAACCTGCGTGACAACCGTTATCGTTGCCTCGACTTAACCGACCCGCGGTCAACGACAACAGCCAGGACCACCAGTACATCGGTGCCTTCCCTGTCGTCCCACCAAGTCACTGCGGTTACCAACAAGGTGAACCGTCTCCTTACCTTGTCTCGCGTTTGCTCTTGGTAGAGCTCGACTTTTCGTAGTTTGGTAACTCTCGCGAGATACGAACAGGGGCCAAGCACGCCAGCAACGTCGTTCGTACCCTCCCTGTCGCTCCCGACAATATACCGCTCGCGGGCACCGTTGGGTCGCCCGACTCTTACCTTTAAGGACACCAGTTGGTTCGAGTGCCTACCATTAAGTGAAACCAAGAGGTATCACCCTCGATGGCACACTTAAAGAGGTTTGACAGAGATATCAGCGGAATGAACTAAAGAGGTAAACCTCGTATCATCCCGGTGATGCTCCGCTACTGAGCCGACGAGAGTGAAATACGAGTCCATTCCACTCGTAAGTCAAACTTGAAGCGACTCGGCAGAGTCTCGCCGTTGTAGGTTCCCTAGGGCGTCTGCATTGATCCGTACCTGTTGCAGTTATAATATTTTGTAATCCGCGTTCACTCACCAGAGTGATCACAGCCCGCTATCTAATCGTAGCTAACAATGCGCAGGGTTCACTGCTGAATACTATATGTATAATTATAAGGCAGCATAGGACAAGGAAATGTACATCAAGGGGCGAAAAAAACAGGGTATGCAATTGAATAGGATTGTAACGTAGCAGCAGCAGTAACCATGCCTAGTGCAAGAAATATACGGAAAGATAGGCGATATCTGGGGAAGAGAATGGCTCTGCTTGCCTGTAAGCTCGACGGTAGAGGTACGGTCGTCGACGAAGTAGTCGTACTCGATGGTGTCATCAGCGGCAGCAACGGGGTCTACCGGAGAATAAGGGGGGGGAAGAAACAGTAAATACACAACAATAATAGCAATACAAAGGTATGACACAGCAGATACAAAGCAACGGGGCTCTAACACAGTGTTAGGTGATTGCTCGGAGCGGAAATTCATCCGGGGATGAAATACCAGCTCCGGGTGATCACCGGACAGGGTGTCCGGAGGGGTTAAAGATCAAGCCGGGGGTGTCGTGGACATCCGACACACGTGTGGGTTGTGTATCCGGGTTAGTTGATCTATTCCGAACAACTTTCGTGTTCGGAATAAATTCATCCGGGCACTCTAACAGTACCGGACAGTTTAACGGTTATCGGGCAATCTATCGGACAGTGCCACCGGAGGGGGGACAGTTCGATGATCGGTATGTTAGAGGGGTGTGGTGAGGATATGGGTATCGTATCTGTATTCAGTGATCCTTTCTGAGCAACTTTCGTATACGAAAGTTTTTCATCCGGGCAATATTTATCGGTACCGGGAATTACCGACAAACGGCCCGAGAGGGGGGTGTTGATGTTCGGTGCGTTAGGGGGTGTGGTAGACATACGAATAGCGTATTCTTGCTCGTTGTATTTTTCTGATCAGTTTTGATGTATAAAGTTTTTTGATCCGGTATACGGATTAAAAGATATTAATTTAACAAGTTTAATTCATTTTTAAATTATTTAAATCATTTTCTATTTATTATTTACTTAATTCAATTAATATTCAATTTTAAATATACTCACTCGTCAGCCACACGTTTAATAAATTAAGTTAATTTAACCTAATAATAGTGGGGGTCCCACATGTCATAGGGACATTATAATTTAAAGAAATAATTATTAAGCAATTTTATTATCTAATAGGATGGGGCCCCACATGTCAGTGGGTTATTTAGTTTATTTAATTAAATTAATCTCTTACAGGTGGGCCATAGATGTCATAGACACATTTTAAATAACTGTTTAATTATCAATAAAATCATTTAAAAGGGTAGGGCCCACATGTAAGCCTTAGGGGGGTTTCCTAATCCTGCAATTAGAGGGGGGGTTGTTAACCCTCACTCGTTAGCCTGGCCCGTGCCGGGACAGAGCACGGCGAGGCCACGGTGGTGGCGAGGCGCACGCACAGGGGGGTGAAGGGGCTGGCCGGGGCGCGGGGAGCGTGGGCTGCGGCCACGCCCGGCAGCACGGCGAGCAGCAGGGGAGGGGCGCGGGAGCAGACCTCCAAGGAACCCGGACATGGCAGCAACGGCGCCGGAGCATGGAGGATGCAGGGCGGCGGCCGGAGCAACAACTCGAGCGCGGGAAAAGCGAGAAGGTAGGGGGGATCTCAGCTCACTGCGGGGGTAGGGGAGGTGTCTCGGAGGCCGGTGGCACGCGGAGGGCGTCGTGTTCGTCTCCGGCGAGCGGGGGAGGTCCACGGTTTCAGAGATGGGGAATTCCGGCGAGGTAGCGGCTTCGGGGCTCGAGGCAGGGCACGCAGGTGAAGAGGTGGAGGCCCGTGGCGACCTCGGACCTGCGCCCGGCCGACGAGGTGGCTTGCGGCCACGAAATCGCGACGGGCGGCGACGGTTCCGTCGGACGCAGCTCGACCCGAGCAGCAGACGGCGAGGGAGAGGCGGGGGGGAGGGAAGTGGGCGGCCTAGGGTTTCGCCGGGGTCACGGGGTCTCGGGGGAGCCATTTAACCTCTCCGGCGACGGCGCGATTGAAGCCACGGCGATGGGAGGCGGGGCGGCCGTGGGATGCCCTCCACGGCGCCTGCTGAATAGTGCGGGGGAGGTTGGGGATGAGGGGGGGTTTGGGCTGGGCCAGGTAGTTGGGCTGGGCCCAAGGGGAGCAGGGGGGTATGGGCTTCATTTGCCTTTATTATTTTTTTGTACTTTCTTTTCTGTTTGTATTTTGTTTAGCTAGGTTTTGATTTTTGTCAACAGGGAAACTTGCTCCAATAATATCGCAGCACCATACAGAAGTGCCATAAAAAGAATTAGACTTTTATAAACTCTTTTGCATTTTTGTTTTATTAAAAAGGCATTAAATCCCACTAGTTTGGCTACTGTTTGGGTTGTTGGATTTATTTTATTGCTTAATAAATCCCAAAAACCATAGGGAAATGGTCCACTGAATATTTGTGATTTAACAAAAGTGGTTTTATAATTTTTGGACAAAGTTTATTTTGCACTTTGGTTTTAATATTCCACCAAAGGCAATATGAGCATTTGATTTGAATTCAACTCAAAGGCAATTGACTTGAGCTTGGAATTGTTTTGATTCATGTTGACCAAGATCCATGATCACATTGCATTCAACAATATCAAAAGGAGAAATTGAATTTGAACTGAACCAAGTTGATCAAAACAAAATTTTGATCCAGGCCATTTTGAGCAAGAGATATTATCAACAGTGATTAGCAACAGTAATCCTGATTACTGTAGGTGATTACTGTAGCGTGGCACCCGGGGTGTTACACATCCCACTGAATTTATAGAGTGATATAACAAGGTAAAGAAAAAATACATACATAAATGCCAAATTAAAGGACTAAACGGCGCGGTAAAAGGCGCTGATTTGTAGCTCAATTTTGACCTGGTCCATGACGTTCTCTGCACCCGGCTCTGCTATGTGGGCCTCTGTTTTGCAACACCTTGATTGTTTTTTCGACGGGCCAGTTTGTCGGTGGGGAGGTACGCTTCTTTTGCTTCGCTGCTGGAAGGCATGGTGCGGTGTGGCGGCCCGAGGGTTCTCTTGTGCCACGCGTGGCTTACTGGCTTCTTCATGGTTCGTTGCTGCCAGGGAGAGAAGAGGGTGGAGGCTTGGGTTGGATGCGGCACAACACTGATTCAATCTGCTGGGTGTCGTGCTCGCTGGTGAGGCGTTTTGCTGCGCTGCTCCTCTCTCCCTCGTTGTCTTGTTGCAGCCATCTCTGCTGATAACCGGCGCCATAATCGTTTGTCCGGCCTCGCATCGATCCCTCCTCCACCGATTTTTTCTGCAGCCTGAACTTCCGTCCCATCTGCACATGCCCTGCAACAAACGCTAGCTGCAGGTCGGATAGCTTCCATGGTGGTCCGGCGGCCATTGGCATCGCCTCCGGCGCTCCAGTTACTACCGATTTACTTACCTTCTCAGCAGTTTTCCTCCTCTGGTTTCCACCCCCGCAATTATTGTGTTCTGCTCCTACACGAACTGAAGGTCTCCCTTTGGAGCACCCCCACGCCGCAATCGTTTTTCCACACATCGGGGTCTCCAGCCCACCCTCCTGGCCTCCTCGAGCTACTTCTCTAGCAGATCCAACACAAGATGTTGTTTCCAACAAGCTCTACCATATGTACAGGCGAGACGGGAGGAAGACGGGAGCATGCAGGTACTTTTAGTGGTTCCTTTGCTTGACTGAGCCTCCGTGTGGTTGGATTCAATCTAGATTTGTTTCAAGATATGAATAGGGGTATTTGGAATTGGAAACACATGTCGCGATTACTCATTGTTTTATCTTTTGACTTGTCTGCTTGCTTCAGCCACTACATGATTCGTTGCTCGGAAGAGACCAACATTGTGGTTGTGTGTAGCACGCATGGTGTTCTCATCCATGTGGCACTCCTCCGGAGGGGAGCTCCTCACAAGATGTGGTGATAACTAAAAGAAATCATGCTGGTTCATGTGGTAGACAGTAAAGAAAAAACTACACGCTTTTTCTGGATGGGGTTAATCTGCATTTGTTTGATGTAATGCCAAACATAGGTGATGGCCTTTCTGGACTTCATTTGTAGAAATTGCAGAAAAATATAACTTTTATTGTTATCTTGAGAAGTCCATTGACTCATTTGTTTTCAGAAAAGAGAAAAAGAAAATTTCTAATTAACAACAATGTCGTAGCAGTATATACACTTTAATGTTGTAGAGATATTTTTTACCACCTCATTTTTTTCTACAATTACGTCTTAAAGATATTACGCCCACCTTATCAAAAGTTGCAATTGTCTTATCACACTTACGCAGATATTTAATTCATAATCCCTCCATAAAAAAATATAAGACAATTTTTTATGCCCTATGCAAAACCAAAAAACCGTCTTCCATTTTGATATATAGGTGGTATTATTTTGCTTCACATGCAGATGTCACTTGGTATTGTGGGGGCATCTTGAGCATTTCAAGTGGCAACACTCTTATGTTAGTAGTTTCGAAGGATTTTTTTTGTTTTTCGTATTATCAATGTTTTTCATTTTTGAGTAATTGAATTATATTGGTTTTGGTTGAGTAGAGTTGCATTTGTATTTAAAAATAGATCTTAAATGTTCGTCTGAGCTAAGTCCAATTATTGGATCCGCTACTGATACAATGGGGAGTACCAACGACTCTCTATTTATCTCTCTATCCTCCCGGCGTACAAGAAAGTTAACATGTTACATCATGTTTGACTTGTCTAATTGGCAGTCCATGAAAAATATCTGCAGATTTGCATTGTATTAGCATGCATGCTTAAGGCTTACAGGTTTGCAAGCATGCATATTAGAGCTAGAAATATAATGTTTTTAACATAAATATTGGTTTTATAACATCTTGTTATCTGATTTGCTAAATATTATCATTTTCCATTTATTGCTCCTGGTGGTTGTTGACCTATTGTGTTGTTTGAACGGAACGTACTGATGTTAAGGTTCAACATCATTAGCATAATCTGGTAATCCTTCTTCATTCTTTTACCTTTTATTAATTAGAATAAGTTTAGAGCATACTTTTGGCTACTATAAATGTTTTGTATGCTCTAATTCAAAGAGCAGTTGTTTAGACAAGAGAATCAAAAAATACAATTATATAAGATCGTTAATAATGCATAAATAGTTGGGCAAGATAATTGTTTATTTTCCTTGCAGGGTTACTGGGATAACATATATCAAAAGAAACATCTTCTAAGGCCCAGTTGCTATATATTCCTAAAATTACACTTCTTACGAAGTTAACGATCCTATTGTTACCGTAGTCTTCTTTGTTTGTATAGATAGTACCTATCACAAGTTCAGTTATATATCTTACTATAGTTAAACTCCAAATATGTGTTGTCTATTCTTCTTTTAATACATTTGAACTACACCAAAACAAACAAGTATATCACCCAAATAGAAAGCGAGATAAGCCTTCTCTTCCTTCTCCATCTTCATCTCCGTTCCTTTCCAGTTTTTTGTAGTTGAATGTCATACCGCCTTAAGTATAATTATACTTATCATATTATATGCTCTATCTTCTGCTACTGAACTACTATGAAAAGCAGAATGACATTAGGGGTTTAACCATTTTCTCATCTTCTATGAAGATTTTTGCATATGCTCTGTATAGTACTGAACCTAGACAAAGTTGATCCAACAGAAATTATATTACTATCCAAGGTGCCTTTGAGCACAAGTTTAACCCAGTGTTGCTTGAAAATAGCACCAATAAATTTATGTTTATTATTTTGATAGAGATATCCATCATTATACGACTAAAACCAAGTTGCAATGTGTGGTACACCTTTTTGTTAAGATGGCATCTAACATTCTTGAATTGCCACTCCAATTCACAATAAAACCAAGTTGCATTACAGGTTACCTTTTTTCAAAATGACATCTAGCGTTCTTGAATTGTCACTACAATTCTCGAAGTCATTGATTATTCAAGGTTTAATACAGTTATTATTAGGAGAGATTACAATTAAGTTTTTGTGCGAGGGAGTATAATGAGGTTGGGGTGTAAGTCATGGCACTACACCCACTATTTAACATCTCAAATTACTTCCCAAATTTCCAAACTTCAGTTGGTTATTCCGTGAAGTATGCAACCCATATAAAGATACATATTGTGCCAAATAATTTGTAACATCCCGAATTTTTCTTTCGGGATTTTAAAACATTTCCATATTTTCTTGAATAAATTTCAGTCGCTCGAATTATTTTATTTCAATCTTTTGTCTATTTTACTTTCATAGATTTTTCTCAAACTTTTTAAAAGTTTGTTTTGGGATTTTCTTCTACTCGTATTCTCATGTTTTGATTAAATCATTTAATCAATATTTTATGATATTAATTCTCTCTCTCTTTTCTCTTTGAGCCATTGAGCAAGTATGCACATCTTGCCATGCATACATCATGCACGTAACACATTCTTCTATCCATGCATGCACCGTGGCCATCATTTTGTTTATTCTTTTTCTGTAGCAATGGACATTGCACCTCATAGTGTGTGTCACGATCAAGCCTGTGCATGGACTTTTTCTTTTCCTTCTCCTGTCCAAATCTAAACCGGCCCAAGGCCCAGGCGCCAGCAAGCCAGCAACCCAGCCACCCAACCAGCCCAGGCGCGGGGCAGCGAGCGAGCTGGGTCGTCTTCTTCCTCTCCTCTCCCAGAACGTTACACAAAGAAATATGCGTTCATGTCTGTCATCCTTCTCTCCTCTCAATCTTCAAATTTAGTGGTCGATTCATTGCGACTTAAACACGAGAATTACTCTCCATTAACTGAAGAATCCATTCAGACGATTTATTTGGAGTTTAATGGTGTTAATTCTGTGCAGTGGAACGGATGAACTAATGGCCTAGTGGAGACATACGACCCTTGATCTTTTTCCACAGGGCATTATTTGACGAGCCGTTCGCGTCCATTTGTGCGCCAGGAACCCCTCTATAAAAGCCCCAACCTCGCAACCACTGATTTCTTTCACAATAGTCGCAATCTTCCTCGTACTAAACACCACATCCCCATCTAGTTCTTCCTACCGTCGCCATAGGTAAGCTCTTCGGTCCGATTCCTTTTGCCCATCAGATTCCCTAGTCTCTGGCCACCTCCTAGACATGTTCTTTCTTCAATTCGTCGATGTTGGCCGCGCGCACCCAAGATCATGCCGATGCCACTGTTCGGACCGACGAACGCACGAGCTTCTTCAAGTTTTCTCTCCATCCTTTCTGTCATCATCAAGCCTCTAGTGATCCCAAACCTAACCCAAACCGTAGGATGCTTTGTTATGAAATTTGGGATAGATTGTTCTAGTTTTGTAAATTTTCTATGAAATGTACGTGTATGTTTTTTAGTATTTATATGTTGTATGTTGGTGCAATTTGATTCGTGCAAACTTGTTACTATGTATTATTCATGTTTAAATCATGCCTAAGATTTGCTCTAGAACTTTGTTTTGATTCTAGGATTGATTTATAATTTATTTGTAGAAATAGTCTTGCTTTTATAAAAATGAAGATGCATGTTGTTTTCGTTGTTGTGGTGTATTGTTCTTATGCACTTTTTATATGCATACATATTGTGTAAGTAGATATTTTGCCATGCATAGGAATTTTAATGCTTTAACTTAGTTTGATAGGAGATTATCATTGCTTAGCTAGATTGTTACATATCTTGTTGCTTGTCACTCATTATTTTATGCCACATAAAATATCAATGTCATGCCTAGAATATTTTGATCCTTGTCTCATGTACGATTTATGTTAATTTATGCCAAATGATTTAAGCCATTATGGTTTAGCATTGTTAGTATCTTTGTTGCATGAAATTGTAGCTTATGTTTTTAGTTAGCTTGATTGTTTTTTTATGTTGCTTTTGTTGCATGCATTAGTTGATGCTTGATGCTTTTAACCATTATAAATATTTAGACTTTGTCTAGACATTTATTTGTGGTTAAACTTTTTACATGTCATGTTAGGCGTGTGATACAAATATTTAGATGCTATTAACCATTATAAATATTTAAATGTTATCTAAATATATATATTTTTGGTTAAATATTTATTCCATGCCATGTTATGTGTGTTGTTGAAATGCGTATGATTGAAAATTATTCTTAGGTTCGTACCTTGTGGTTTGGTATATATGTATTGTTTATATAGATAGCCCGAGGTATATAGATAAGGGCATTGTTAAGTTTATCTAGCTAGGAAGGTGAGAACGTTAGTTGTGGTGACTAAGTTTTGCTTATTCACGAGAGACCTAAACCCAACCAATTCATTGAATCCCTCTACCCATCTTCAATCGTGCTACCTCCTTTGAATCTCCATATTGAATCCAATCTTCCTATCCATCCTTCCTATATTGTTATTTCGTGTGGTTGATATTTGGATTTTGTTGCACGTTTACTTATTTTGTTTCAACGTTACTACGAGTAGGAGGTGACGGTACGGGAGAGGAGAACTACGAAGAAGGCGGTAACGTGGTACTCGACAACGAAGGCATGCCTCCCTCTTTGATCATGTTTATCCTATGTTTTACAAAATTTCATTGTATTTTGCAACCATTATATGCATGCTATTTTATATCGTAGCTAGCGTGTCGATTGACACATTACCCTATCCGCTTGTCGCCTACTTACTTGACACTGCTTATTGGCTTCTCGCCCTTCGTTGGTTACCCCAAGTGAAGGTTTGAGATGCAGTGCAGCAGCAGTTTTTCCTCGGTGAAGATACCAAGGTTTGTCTCCAGTAGGACTCCAGAGATGATAAGTAAGTGCTAGTGGCGCAACTGACGCGGACCTGCACACAGACACAGATAACTTTGTTCCCAACGAAGTTCAGAGAGGTTGTCAATCTCTCTGGTCTTGTTGTTCACAAATGATAAAACGCAAGGGATAATGATAGCAACTTGAAAGTAAATGCAGAAAAGTAAATATAGCTTGGAATCGGTAATGAGGATATGGACCGGGATACGTGATATTCACTAGTGATGTCTCTCTCCCAAAAGACGATAAAAACTGCTATGCGAGGTAAACAAATTACAGAAGGGCAATTGATAGGATTATGAACGCACCGCAATGCTAACTATGCTACAAAAGAAAGGAAGAGGTTCAAAAGCACGGGCAGTACGCCAAGATAAGTAGACCGAAATCCATCTGCATCTACTACTAATCATCCACCTTGAGATATCTATCCAGAACATCTCGCTGGTATTAAGTTGCGAGCCCCACCCAAAGTGTAAACCCAAAGCAACAGACAACTGCATTAAAAAGAACTCTGCGTAAAGTAAACAATCCTTGTAACCGCGGTTACAAGCACCGTTGTTTTCCCCCTTGTGGCAATAGCACATCCCCTAGACTCATGTTTCTGTCACTCAAGCGTGTCATCGGGGGGCATGAACCCACAATCTAGCACAACGCTCCCTCTTGGAGTCACTACCTACTACTTGGCCAAAGCAATAAACAACAACGGAGAACATGCAAGAATTACTTAGGAACAAAAATATAAGAGATAAAAACCAAATATATTACTCTATCACAATCTGAGAATAATATCATAATCCATCAGATCCCTCCAAACTCAACATAGCAACAGCAGAAATATTACAAAGGTGCCTCGATCATGTAGGGCAGCTCACGAGGTCTAAACAATGAAGATCAAAGAGGGGAGGAGAACATCACATAGCTACTGATCACGGACCCTTGGTCCAAGGAAAACTACTCACGAGACATCTGGGGAGCATCCATGGTGGAGAGGAGACTCCCGGAGGTCAATCCTCCCTCCGGCAGGGTGCCGGGAAGAGGTGTTCTGGTCCTCCCGATCTTGGAAGCGCGGCGGCGGCGGAACAAAGGCGAGTTCGCAGAATAGGGTTCTTCTTCTGGAGTTTTCCCGTGACGTAGATTAAATAGGCGAAGGGGGGCAGCCAGAGGTGGACCAGGGGCCCCAGGCGCCCCCTGGCTCCCCTCTGGCCCCTCCCGAGCTATTCTCGAAGCTTCCGTCACGCTGATTTTTTATCTGAATTTTCCCAAATTTTTCTGGCACTTTTTATATGGGGGAAAACTGAAATAGAAAAACAGCAGAAAACAGGAACTGGCACTGGGGTGCACTGAGTTAATAGGTTAGTCCAAATATGATAAAAACTGTATGAAAGTGTATCTATAGCATAGCAATATCACACAAAACATGCATGGAGCAAGCAGAAATTATAGATACGTTTTGCACGTATCAACATCCCCAAGCTTAATTCCTGCTCGTCCTCGAGTAGGTAAATGATAACAAGCATAATTTATGTAGTGACATGCTAGAAACCATATAAGAACTTTGAAAAGTAAAGCAATCAAGGTTAGAGATTCAATTCAAGTCATAACATGCAAGAGTCTATATTAGCATTGAAACAAGTAACGAAAGAACAAAAGGTGCAAGAGCTCTCGCTGTCCGTGACTCGAATGTCTCCAAATGGTGTTTGCGTGCAAGAAGGGGGATAGGGAATACGAGAAAAAAGTATTTTTGTGTTGAGAACTCAATCTACTAAAGTTTCACACTAGGTCCTCTTTGGAATCTTATCTTGACTCGTCCCCAGACCACTAGCCAGGTACAAGTCAATTTGATCCACTCATTTTCGATATTTCGAGTACTCATGCAATGGATGAGAGTAAGCACGAGAGTTGACACTTAGGATGGCAAAGAGAGAAATATGGTGGAGGAGGAAGACAAAAAGGATGAGAAAGGCTCACATCAATGAGGACAATCATAGGCAATAGATGCCAAATGATAGATATGATGTGAGGAGTAGGGATTGCCATGCAACGGATGCACATACGAGCTAAGAAGCTCTCCAATGGAACTAGTGGGGGTGCATCTAACTTGCTCGCTCATGAAGACCTAGAGCTCGTTTGAGGAGGCTCATCCTTGGAATATGCAAGCCAAGTTCTATAGTGTGAAGGTCCCCACATAGCTATATGCATAAAGATCATCTCTATGGAGTACAAGAATATAAAGGGAGTACTAGTGTGGATCTCTCAAAAGGATAGTAGTGTTGCCCCTTTCTCTCTTTTTATTTCTTTTTCTATTTTTTTGTATTTTTTGGTGGCCTCAATGACTCTTTCTATTTAATTCTCGTTTGTCCTCTTTGGGATCTTTTATTGTGTCCACTTTGGGATCTTTTCCTCACTTAAGGGCAACACTCTATTTTACAAGAAGGTAAAGGAGATCTTTCACACTTTACAAGGTACTCAAAATCATAAATAAGATGTAACTATCATGATGTATGCAATGTATGTTGCTGCCAGTGTAGCAGGAACATGTATGACATGAAGATCAAGTCATGAAGAGGTGGAAGTTGCATGGCAATATAACTCGGAAAGGCTATGGAAATGCCTTGATAGGTAGGTATGGTGGCTGTTTTGAGGAAAGATATAAGGAGGCTTATGATGACAGAGCGTATCATGCCAAGGGTTTGGATGTACCGGCGAAGGTGGACACCAACTCTGGGAGTGAGAAGAAGGCAATGCACGGCACGGGAGAGGCTAGCAAAATATGGGAAGGTGGAAGTGACAACTCTCAATACTTACATTAGTCCGAAGAACTCATGCACTTATTATTGGTAACTCTCAATCTAATAAGGAGGATCACAAAGAGACAAGTACCCCGAGGAGGAGTGTATGGGGGTTTGGTTATCCTTGCGCATCCTCGACTCATGGTACGTGAGTGTTCTCTAATATTCGATCCCTCCAAGGATTAGTGATCCATCTAGTAGCTAGAGTTCTCAACTAGTTTTGTAAGTTTTGAAAATAAACACGGATTGCCCAAAATACGACACCTATCACTAATAGTCAAGAGCTCTTGACACCAAAAGTCCAAACATTACTCACATCAATACTTCAAAACTATTGCAAGCTACTACTAAAATTAAATAGCAACCTCAATTACCTACTCTCAAGACAAGACACAACTCAGTGCAACAACCAACTCTATTTAACAAGATAAACATGAAAACTAAAAAGATTTCCAGCAACAAACTAAACAAATCCAAGGCTCTTGCTAAAGACAAACTAAGACTAAAACTAAACATGGCAGCAGCTATGAAAAGATAAATAACACACAACAACAAAAAGATAGGCATGAAGAATCCTATGATGTGTTCTAGATTTTGAAATTGGAGCGTGTTTCTCTCCCACACAAAGTAAGAAGGGGTCTAACTTGTTATGAACAGCAAGCAAAGCTAAAGAAAACTAAAAACAAAACCTAAGAGTGAGACGCTCCAAGCATAGCACATAACGCATGAAGTGATAAAAATATAGTGAGACGAAGGACGAACTGATGATTGTTGATGGAGAAGGGGATGCACGGGGGCATCCCCAAGCTTAGACGCTTGAGTCTCCTTGAATATTTATTGGGGATGCATGGGGGAATCCCCGAGCTTGAGCGCTTGACACTCCTGGATCTTCTTTCATCATCTTCCATCGCACACTTGAAAACTCCCTTCATACATAACTCATCATAAACTGATTAGAGAGATTAGTACCCTTAATAAATAATTTTTTACCCACTGGATATAAAGATATTCTTGAAGAGCTACTGTTTCTCAAGAGTGCCAAAAAGTTTTTGCAAAGAAAAAGCAAGCTTAAGGTTTGCAAAAGTAAGGAGAGACAAAACGTGGCAGAATCTGTGAAAAACAGAACAGCAGATAGTAAAGAATTTTTTAGGGACACTTCTGCAACTCAAATAAAATAACTCAGAACATACGGAAGTTTTGTAATTGTATAGATCATACTGTGTAAAAAATTCAGCTCAAAAAGATGAACTGGGATTTTTCTGGAATTTTTCTAGTCACGAGGACAGAATCTGTTTTCTGGACAGCATGTCACAACTTTTACTTCCCTTGCCGTAAGAGGCTATAACTTGGCACAAAGCTGAAAAATAAAGATACAATGATGTTGCTACAGAAGTAACAATCATCAAGACACAACAAAAGCAAAAATAAACACCTAAGTTCGTTGCGGGCTTCCTCCCGAAAGCGCTTCTTTAAAGCCATTAGCTAGGCATAATGCAAAAAAGAAGAATCAAGTTTTATCAAGAGAAAGAGAATAACTAGCCCGTGTAACTGACTCAAAAGGTAACTTGATTTTCTTTCTAGGGAAGTGTTCCATCCTCTTTTTTAATGGGAATTGGAATTTTATATTCCCCTCTTTCATGTCAATAACCGCACCAACGGTGCGAAGAAAAGGACATCCCAAAATAATTGGACACAAAGGTTCACACTCTATATCCATAACAATAAAATCAACGGGAACATAGTTGTCATTGACAATAATAAGAACATCGTCGATCTTCCCCAAAGGTTTCTTTACGGAAGAATCAACAAGACGAACACCAAAAGAACAAGGCTCAAAAGGCTTCAATTCAAACATATCAAATATTCTTTTGGGCATAACGGAGGTACTAGCTCCAACATCACATAAAGCATAGCAAGAGAAGTTATTTAATTTAATTTTGATCATAGGGTCCCAACCATCATCTAGCTTCCTAGGTATGGACGCTTCTACTCTAAGCTTCTCCTCCATAGCTTTGATAAGAGCATTTGTGATATGCTCCGTGAAGGCAAGATTAAGTGTGCTAGTGTGTGGGTCTCTAGACATTTTGTGTAACAAGCTAATAACTTCTGAGAGGGTACAACTATCAAAATCAATATCACTACTATCAAAGGTGGTAGTAGTGTCATCTAGGCTCACTTGTTTGAAACCCTCTATGTTCATAGGAGTTTCTTTTTCTATGGTTGAGGTATTAGCATCACCATTAATAGGTCCAACAGGACTAGGAGTGCATTGGGTGCTAATAGTTTGAGTGTCCTCAACAATTTGGATAGTGGCAACTGTGTGGTGTGTAGGAAGGCTCTTAATTATATCCTCTTCCTCTTCTTCTCTAGCCCATCTTTCTTTAAGTTTAGCCATCATCCTAACATTTTCATTGATTTGTAACTGGATAGCATTAATAGGAGTGGCCTTATTCTCCTCAAGGGGGGAGGTTCTCATTTTAAGCATCTCAATATCAAGGGCTAAGCTTTCTACCTTCAAAGAGAGATTATCTATTTTAGCTAATTTCTCCTCTACATTTTTGTTGAAGGCTTTTTGGGTAGTGATAAAGTCTCTAAGCTTGCTTTCTAATTCAGAAGGGGGTTCTTGTTGCTAGGGTAAGTGTTGTTGTTCCCATAATTGGATGGAAACGGTCTAGGATTGCTAGCAAAATTTCCCATATAAGCATTGTTGTTGAAGTTGTTTCTAGCAATAAAGTTCACATCTACTTGTTCTTGAGCAACCAAAGAATTTAAAGGCACATCATGAGGATCAATAGAGGGTTGCTTGGTAAGTAGAGTGCCAGAACCCTCTGTTAGGTAATGTGCTAGGGTCTTTTTCACTTTGCATTCATGAAAGAAATCAAAGGAAATTCAAAATCAAAAGCAAATGAGAGAAGGAACCCCCCCCATATGAATTAATTCAAAAGGCCAGATAAAAATCTTTTCGAAAAATTCATGTTAGATTTTTGAAAAATCTTATAAATGAGTGTGATCACATATCAAGTGATGTGGGACCCACCCCATGCTCATAGATTTTTCAAATATTCAAACAGTGCCTTGGAATTAAAGAAATACCCCTATTTGATTTAAGATTCAAATTATTTGAATTTTAAAAATGTTGAAACTTTATAAGTGGCTAGTCTATATTATTATGAGACCACATAAAATTTTTCAGCATTTAATAAAATGTTTAGCTATTTTTTTGGCTAAACAGAACAAATGTCAGAAAAGAAAAATAGAAAAGAAATCAGAAAATCCTTACCTGGCGCCTAGGCGGAGCCGGCCCATCCAGCCCACCCGGCCCACAGGGGCAGCGGGGTCTTCTTCCCCGTCCCGCGCCTCCAAGCTGCTCGGTGGAATGCCATCGAGCCAGCCGTGGGCGCCACATCGCCGCCGAGAGCTTCCATGCCTCCCCGTGGCCTCTTCTCGCGTCCTGGAGACGTCTCGCAGCCGCCCCAGTTCATTCCTCCCCTCCAGCGCGACTCCTTCCTCCTCCTTCGCCGATTTCTTCCTCCACCCGAGAGCGCCGCCGCTCGTCGTCGCAAGAACTCGCGGCCATCGACGTCGAGGAGCCAAACCAAGGTGTCCAGGGAGTTCGTCGTCGTCGTCTTCATCGACCTGCAGAAGGAATCGGAGCCGGACGCCTCCACGAGCTCGCTAGCTTCGTCATCTTCATCTCCGGCCGCCACGGATCGACTTGGAATTCCGGCAACACCAGAGCCTTCCCGAGCAAGCCGCCGTTCCAGTTAGACTCAGGGTGAGCTCGCAAGCAAAACCCCTCTCTTCTCCCCCTGGATTGCTCCCTCTAGCCGGATCCACCATGGGAACCGAGCAAGCTCGCCGCCATGGTCGAGCTAGAACTCGCTCTCGTGCCTCTGTTGATGCCCTAGTGCGCGCGTTTGGATCCTACGTGCACTAGCGTTCGATTGCACCAAGTCCCAGCTAAATCCGTGCCCCCTAGCCTCGACTACGACCTCGCCGGTTCTCTGTTTCCGCCGGAGTCGTCGCCGTCGTCGCTCCCGACCTCCCCGTGAACCCCTGTTACTTCCAGACGACGCGGAAGACCTCCAGGAACACGCCGATGCCCTTCGTTTCCTCTCTCGTGGCCCCTAGGCCATTCCGGCGATTCGCCGCCGCGGCTCCAGTCACCGGCGTTTAGCCGCCGGCGTGTCATCCAAAACTCCCCCCTTAATCACCCAGCTAATGACCCCTGGTCACTAACCAGTGGGCCCAGTGGGTTAATTAAGCCACTGGATTAATTTAATCCACGGGTTAATTAAATCCAGCCACTGACAGGTGGGACCCCCATGTCAGGCCCCCCCCTGACGCCAGCTTGACGTCAGCCTGACGCAGTAAATCGATTTAAATGAATTTCCAGAGATTATTTGAATTAAAAGAATTCCAGAAATTCCAGAAAATACCCCAAACTTTGGAAATTCATAGAAAATTCATATTAACTCCAAATTGGACAAATAATATATGAAAAATGATCAGGAGAAAATTATCTTTCCAAATATGCAACTTTCAACTATGTTTGAGTTGAATTTAAATTGGGACCAGTAGCATATGTCATTTGGTTTATTTGAATTTAATTCAAATTCAAATCAAATGATCTTGCTACTTTGACCATGGAATTAAGCTACAATTCAACCACACTTCAGAGGCATATAATACACATTTGAAGATAATTCAAAATGATCAAACCATGTCACATGTAACTTGGTAAATGTTGAATTCAAATGTGGAGTTTGAATTTGCAATTCAATTTGCAATATACTCCATTTAAATGGAATGCTCAACACATCAGTACCATGAACATCACCCTTTCAATCTTATTCATGTGATTGTGCATTGTACATTCTGTTGATTTTCATGTTGCTGATAGACGTGGAGCCGGAACCCGAGGTCACCCCCTACGTTGAAGACCCCGAACCCGAACCTCGTCAGCAAGGCAAGCAAACCCCCATTGATCATGTCGATAAAATCCCACTTCCCTCTCATGTATCGCTTATGCATTGTTTAGGATGATCACCATGATTCGTTTCTACCGCATAGATGAACCCATTCCTTTGCATGACCTATCTTTTTGTCACAGTAGTAAGCAAACCACAATCCTAGCAAATGTAGGAGTTGTTTGATATCATGTGGCCCCTGCAATGTTACTGCTTATTGCATGCTTAGTATGATACCATGTTGTTACTGTGATGTGAGTCGGGATGGGAATGATCATGTTGATGATGGTAGAAAAGTGTTGGTGAATCGACCCTAATACAAGGTGAACGATGAGAGGCTGTGTAGGAGTACACGGTGGGTTGTCTCGTTGAACACCGCCCTAGTACGAGTTCTTGTGTGGTGATCCAAGATGAAGAGTACAACCACACATTGGGCTCACTGACCCCTCTCAACTTACTAACTCATCCCTTTCGATGTCCAGATGTCGCAATAGTTCGGAGTTCTGGTAGGTCTGTGGCCTGGATGCTAAGTGAGAGAACGGCTCATCCGAGACCGGCTTATGCACCACGCACACATCACTTGGGTCCACTTCGGTAAACCGGTCGGGTTCACGATAGTGGTAACCAACCCAAGTAGGCGGCTTTCTCGGACTAGATCGGCTATGAGGTAACAGTTGTGGTGAGCATCCTCGCTGGCACCCCTTGAATGGTTTCGAGATCAAAGGCGGTAAATGATGATCATGTGTGTGTAGCGGTACACCCTTTCAAGGTTAACAAAACTATTCGAATAGCCGCGTCCGCGGTTATGGACTGCTTGGAAAGCTTAGCTTGATTATTAGATAACTTGAACTGGATACTTCTAAAACACACCAAGATAAGTGTGAGTGCTATGGCGTGCTTTCTCGTGGGGAAGTCGAGGAAGGCACCATAGTGGTGTAATTGGTTGGAGAATGTAGTGGACTCGTGTACGCTTCTTACCTCAAAGTCTGGTACTCGTAGTTCAGGACTAGCCAAGTCAAAGCTGGCATTTCTGCAAGTGAACCCCACCTCCCTTTACCTTGATACATGTGCATGAGTAGTATAGCTCCTATGTAAGTCTTGCTGAGTACGATTTTGTACTCACGTTTGCTTAATCTATGTTTTAGATGATGCCACTGACCCCGAAGGTGGCTTCTTCATCGAGCTGGACGACTGCAGACCAACTAGTCTAGTCCCAGTCAGACAACTGGTTTTCCCTCGTGGAGGGCTTGTGTTTAAATAAGGCTTCTTAAGCCATTTGTTAAACTTGTCTATACTCAGACATAATTTGCTTCCGTGTGTGTTGTAATGTTGGATCACATGTTTGTGATCTCTGTTTGCACTCTATAAGAGTTATCAATAAAAATGTACACTTTGTAGAGAATTGCAATGGTACCTGCTGTTCATACAAGGCATGTGTGCTGCGTGTATGTTTATAACATGCATGTCTTTGTATGGGTTTTCGAGACCTTAGTTGTGTTCTGGCTAGCGGTCTTTCATACACCAAGTGGCCCTTAGATGTGCTCGGCTTGGGGCATCGCGATGCGATTGTTCGAGACTCCGTCTCGTGCACACTTTGTGGTATGATCGAGCCCGCCCTAGACCCCGACTAAGTGATCGGGCTGGAGTAAGTCTATGTAAGAGTTAAGAGATAGTCGTTAGTATGGTTGAGGCGACTTGTCTTTGAATATGGGAGTTCACCACCCATATCATTAGACTTGTGTGCGGACGATGAGGACCCATCTCAGTTGATCATCCGGCCTGGATGGGATGCCCCTCACGTACGATGCTTTCCGAGAACGTTCTGTGCTTGGCCTTGTCTGCTTAGACAAGTGGGTACGGTTCTCGACTCTCCATATGACTATGTCTTAGCTGTACTTGCATACGCTAACCCCGGGTCCCGACAGACTTGGTATCAGAGCAGGACTGACTGTAGGACTAGTAGCCTTGGCCAGAGTCGAGTCTAACTTGCTATAGTTATATAGTTACTCTGGGTATATAAGGGAACAACGTAAGGCTTTTTTTTTCTCCTTACCCCTTCGTTCTGAGTTCTGAGTCACCCTCATCTTATTCTACGGGAAGATAGGACTAGGCTCTCCTCTGTCTGATTAGAACATCTCGTTGTTTGCTTCCTCATAGCCGTAGGAAAGTTGTGATCGGTTTGTTAGAGTGGTTATGTTCCCTGTTTTATTACATAGTATGTAAGTGATGTTTCCATGTTGTAAGAAATTGTCTTTTTCTTGCAATTACAGCCGTTATGTTGTCCGAGTCATTCCAGGTTTATCTCATAATCTGATGCATTTGCAAACTCCTTTCTGTTTCAGATGGCAGATCTTCCCCCTCGACAGATTGTTCGTTTGACCAGGTGCCTCGGTGTGCGTGGCCATCCCGCCACGTTGATCGAGATGATGTCCTATGTGGGATATCGGTGGTACCCTGAGTACACCATCGAGGAGCAGTTCCACGACTTCAACCAGACGCAGTTCCACTGCATTGTTCGGATCTACCCGCACCACGTTGGAGTCACTCAGCCTATCCACTTTGGACATGGCATTGGCGTTACCGAGAACATGGTTGTGCAGGATGCTGCATACTCATGTATGACACTGCTGAGAGAGGAGCACACTTTGCTGAGAGAGACTTCTTTCCGCTATATCCCTGCTGCACTTCCAGGAGAAGAGGGATATTACACCGGACTCTACTCAGATCACTCTGCAGAATATCCAGCACTTCAGATGACTGCTAGGTTTGCTAGTGACAGAGATCGTGATGCACGCGCTCTCCGTTTTGAGCTCCACGCCACCCGTGTTCGTCTGTATCGAGCACTGACACTTTTGGCACCCTTTGTGAGCGAGGGATCAGTTGAGTTTGATGCGATCTACCCAGTGAGGACTCAGATGCCTTCTCGATTTGCTTGGCCCGAGATTGGAGGCAATTTTCCACCCCGTGGTCCTTTGCTTCCACCCTACGCTGGACCTAGGCCCCATCCTTGCCCAAATGGATATCAGGGTCCACAAGCCTCCGTGTTTTCCGATGGTCACCTCCAACTACCGGGATACGCGGGTAACTTTTATGAGGACTACTATGGAGATGGAGATGAGTGAGACCGCCTGTGGTCTTACTTAGTGATGATGTAGTAGTATCTTAGTATATTGTAAGCAAGGTGTCTAAGTTCCAGAGGCTTAGATAAATAATGTATAGGAAGTCAGAGTGCCTCTGAAGGATGTATCATCTTCATCACGTTTGTATTAGCTTGGTGCTTGTACTAAAATGATGTATGGTTTGTATGACAGCTTGTGAATATATGGCTTGTATGCTTTTATCACCATGTTGTCAAGATGATTACTTCCTTTGCTCTGTAATCCTTCCAGTACTTCAATACCTTGTTTAGACTCTTCAAATCAACTCTGTTTGACTTTGTTTTTTCCTTCAGGATGTCTCAAGGAACCCGTGGCCAGGTTGGTCGTAACCAAGGTCGTGGGAATGACCAGGAGGAAGGCAACCTTCCACCCCCACCCACGATGGCTCAGGTTCTGATGGAAGTCGAGAGGAACCGCCGAGACTCTCACCACCTGTTGGAAGTCATTGCTCGCAACACCACTCAGCAGCGCAACGAGTTGGTGTCCCTGAACGACTTCATCCAACTTCATCCCCCGGTTTTCAGTTACTCCACCGAGCCCCTTGACGCCGATGACTGGCTTCGCAGCATCGAGAGGAAGCTCCAAGCAGGCCGTGTTGCAATTGGTGACAAGGTCAGCTATGCCACCTATCACCTTGAAGGTGCAGCTAGTTCTTGGTGGGAGAAATTTCTGAATATGCGTCCCGATGGACCGCCTGCATCTTGGGAGGAATTCTGTACGTCCTGCCGTGAGCACCACATTCCCAAAGGTCTTATGGACCGCAAGCGTGAGGAGTTCTGCAACCTCACTCAAGGCAGAAGGACCGTTGACGAGTTCAGTCGTGAGTTCAACCGACTTGCTCGTTATGCTACTGAAAAAGTCTCCACCGACTCCAAGAAACAAGAGAGGTTCCGTCGTGGCCTCAACACTGGACTCCGTCGTGAGCTCAACCTTCATGACTTTGCCACCTTCCAGGTCCTTGTCAACAAGGCCATCAAAGCAGAGGACATGAACACCCCCAACAATTTCCGCAAACACCCTAGAGACGACAGTTCATCCAGTTCTGGCTCCCAGAAGCGCAAGATCTGGATCCCAAACAGCATGTTCCGCCAGAACAACCCACCGAGGCCATCCTATGTGGCGCCTCGTCCACCAACTCAGTTCCACCCAGCTCCACCAAACAACCCAGCTCCACGCACTGTTTTCGGAGCCTGTTACAAGTGTGGTCAGGCAGGCCACTACTCTCGCGAGTGTCCCCAGAACCAGATCCAGCATCAGAATGCTCCACCACGTGTCGGAGGCAACAACAACAACAATGGTCGTGGCAAGCCACCCCAGAAGGTCTACACCGCCAAACCCGCTCCTCCCGCCACTCGTGGACGTGTGAACCAAATCGCCGCCGAAGAGACTGACGACACCACTGACGTCATTCTTGGTACGCTCCCAGTCAATTATGTTCCTACTTCCGTTCTTTTCGACCCAAGAGCATCTCATTCATTCATGTCGGAAAGTTATGCACTTCGTCATGACTTAACCTTTGTTGAATTGTCCACCCCAATGATTATTCAAACTCCAGGGTCAAGATGGCAAACTAATAGAGTAAGCCATGGTAATCAAATTGCAATTGAGGGTTTAGTATTCCTTGCTTCACTCATAGCCCTCAAGTCTTCAGACATTGATGTCATCCTTGGCATGGATTGGCTATCAAGACAGAATGCCTACTTGGATTGCAAAGGCAAATCCGTGAAACTCACCCACCCTTCAGGCAAAACAGTCAACTACACCGCACCCAGAACAAGAAACCAAGTGCATTCCTTGAATGTACTTCCCCTTCCTGAACTTGAAGATATTCCGGTGGTTCGTGACTTCTCGGATGTCTTTCCTGAAGAGCTACCGGGCATGCCACCCGATAGATGTGTAGAGTTTATAGTGGATCTTTCCCCAGGAACCGCACCAATTTCTAGACGTCCCTACAAAATGGCCCCACGTGAGTTAGCTGAGCTTAAAACCCAACTGGAAGCTTTTTTGGAGAAAGGCTTCATCCGCCCTAGCTCATCGCCATGGGGTTGCCCCGTTCTGTTCGTAACGAAGAAAGATGGAACAGAAAGGATGTGCGTAGACTATCGCCCGCTAAATTTAGCGACGATAAAGAACAAGTACCCACTGCCCAGGATCAATGATCTTTATGATCAACTTGCAGGATCCTCTGTCTTCTCAAAGATGGATTTGAGATTAGGTTATCATCAAATCAAGATCTGACACGAGGACATTCCCAAAACGGCTTTTACTACTCGTTATGGTCTTTACGAGTACACCGTCATGTCCTTTGGTTTAACCAATGCCCCCGCCACTTTCTCACGCATGATGAACTCGATCTTCATGGAGTATTTGGACCAGTTCGTCGTGGTTTACCTCGATGACATCCTTATATACTCGAAGAACGAAGAAGAACATGCCGAACACCTAAGGCTGGTATTGATGAAACTTAGAGAGCATCGCCTGTATGCTAAATTCTCCAAGTGTGAATTTTGGCTACCAGAAGTGACCTAATTAGGCCACGTAATTTCTGCAAAAGGCATTGTTGTGAATCCCGAGAGAGTTCAGGCCGTCCTTGACTGGACTCCACCTGAATCGGTTAAGCAAGTTAGGAGTTTTCTTGGCCTAGCCAGCTATTGCCGTCGCTTCGTCGAGAACTTTTCTAAAGTTGCAAAGCCTCTAACTGAACTCCTCAAGAAAGATAAGAAATTCCTATGGACTCCCAAGTGCGAGGAAAGCTTTCAAGAGCTAAAAAGAAGATTGACTTCTGCACCCGTACTTGCACCTCCAGACACCAAAAAGGATTTCGAGATCTATTGTGACGCATCACGGCAAGGGTTAGGATGCATACTTCCACAAGATCGACATGTGGTAGCTGATGCTTCACGCCAGTTGCGGCCACATGAAGAGAACTATCCTACCCATGACCTTGAACTCGCTGTCGTAGTTCATGCCCTAACAACTTGGCGACATTACCTCCTTGGTAACCGTTGCGAGAATTATTCCGACCACCAAAGCCTCAAATATATTTTCACCCAGCCAGATCTTAATCTCAGGCAAAGACGCTGGATTGAGTTGATAAAAGATTACGACATAGTAATTTCTTACACCCCAGGCAAAGCCAATGTCATGGCTGATGCACTAAGTCGTAAGTCGTATTGTAACAACCTCATGTTACAACAGTATCAACCACTTCTTCATGAGGACTTTCGCAAGCTCAATCTTGAGATTGTTCTTCATGGCTATCTTTCTACCTTGGTGGCGAAACCAACTCTTGAGGATCAAATCATAGTTTCCCAAAGGCGTGCACGAGGTGTTCGCCGGATCAAAGAGAACATTGCTAGCGGAGTTGCTAAATGTTTTTCCACAGATAGCAAAGGAACGGTATTCTTTGAAAATCGTTTGGTAGTACCTAAGAATAGGGAACTAAGGCAACTCATCCTCAAGGAAGCCCATGACACACCCCTCTCAATTCATCCCGGTAGCACAAAAATGTACCGAGATCTACGCCAGAGATTTTGGTGAACTAGGATGAAGAGAGACATTGCTCAATTTGTTGCCGAATGTGATGTTTGTCGTCGCATTAAGGCAGAACATCAAAGACCTGCTGGTACACTTCAACCTTTGTCTATTCCCGAGTGGAAATGGGACAAAGTCGGTATGGACTTCATCACCGGCTTTCCAAAAACCCAGAAAGGAAACAATGCCATCTTCGTTGTCATAGATAGGCTTTCCAAAGTTGCTCACTTCCTTCCGGTTCGCGAGTCTATAACTGCTAGCCAGTTAGCGGACTTGTACGTCTCTAGAATTGTATCCCTTCATGGTGTTCCTTTGGAAATCAATTCTGATCGTGGTAGCCTTTTCACCTCTAGATTTTGGGGAAGCTTTCAGAATGCTATGGGAACTCATCTCTCCTTTAGTAAAGCTTTCCATCCTCAGTCTAGCGGTCAAGTCTAAAGGGTTAACCAAATTCTTGAAGACATGCTCAGAGCTTGTGTTATCTCATTCGGAAAGAATTGGGAGAAGTCTCTTCCATTTGCCGAATTTGCTTATAACAATAGTTTTCAATCTAGTCTGAACATGGCTCCTTTTGAACTCCTTTATGGACGACGATGTCGAACACCACTAAACTGGTCAGAAACCGGTGAAAGACAATTCTTTGGACCGGATGTGATCAAGGAAGCAGAAGAGCAAGTTCGCATTGTTCGTGATCAATTGAAAGCAGCCCAGTCTCGTCAGAAAAGCTACTATGATCGTCATCATAGGCAAGAGAGCTACAATCTGGATGAGAAGGCTTACCTTCAGGTTACTCCTCTGAAGGGAACCCAACGTTTCGGTATCAAAGGAAAGTTGGCCCCACCTTACATCGGACCTTTCCGCATTATTTCTAAATGTGGAGAAGTTGCCTACCAACTTGAACTACCCCCGCACCTTTCCCGAGTACACGGTGTATTCCATGTGTCCCAACTCAGGCGTTGCTTCAAGGACCCCATCCGCGAAGTCGACCATGAAACGCTTGATCTCCAAGATGACCTTTCTTATCGAGAATACCCCGTTCGTATTCTTGATTCCGCAGAGCGTGTCACTCGTCGTCAGAAGATTAGGTTTCTGAAAGTGCAATGGTCACACCACTCTGAAAGAGAAGCTACGTGGGAAAGAGAAGACTGTCTCAGTGCCGAGTACCCCTCCTTCCTCCCGCGGACTTCTGAATCTCGGGACGAGATTCTTTTGAGTGGGGGCGAGTTGTCAGAACCCTCTGTTAGGTAATGTGCTAGGGTCTTTTTCACTTTGCATTCATGAAAGAAATCAAAGGAAATTCAAAATCAAAAGCAAATGGGAGAAGGAACCCCCCCATATGAATTAATTCAAAAGGCCAGATAAAAATCTTTTCCAAAAATTCATGTTAGATTTTTTAAAAATCTTATAAATGAGTGTGATCACATATCAAGTGATGTGGGACCCACCCCATGCTCATAGATTTTTCAAATATTCAAACAGTGCCTTGGAATTAAAGAAATACCCCTATTTGATTTAAGATTCAAATTATTTGAATTTTAAAAATGTTGAAACTTTATAAGTGGCTAGTCTATATTATTATGAGACCACATAAAAGTTTTCAGCATTTAATAAAATGTTTAGCTATTTTTTTGGCTAAGCAGAACAAATGTTAGAAAAGAAAAATAGAAAAGAAATCAGAAAATCCTTACCTGGCGCCTAGGCGGAGCCGGCCCATCCAGCCCACCCGGCCCACAGGGGCAGCGGGGTCTTCTTCCCCGTCCCGCACCTCCAAGCTGCTCGGTGGAATGCCCCCGAGCCAGCCGTGGGCGCCACGTCGCCGCCGAGAGCTTCCAGGCCTCCCCGTGGCCTCTTCTCGCGTCCTGGAGACGTCTCGCAGCCGCCCCAGTTCATTCCTCCCCTCCAGCGCGACTCCTTCCTCCTCCTTCGCCGATTTCTTCCTCCACCCGAGAGCGCCGCCGCTCGCCGTCGCAAGAACTCGCGGCCATCGACGTCGAGGAGCCAAACCAAGGTGTCCAGGGAGTTCGTCGTCGTCGTCTTCATCGACCTACAGAAGGAATCGGAGCCGGACGCCTCCACGAGCTCGCTAGCTTCGTCGTCTTCATCCCCGGCCGCCGCGGATCGACTTGGAATTCCGGCAACACCAGAGACTCCCCGAGCAAGCCGCCGTTCCAGTTAGACTCAGGGTGAGCTCGCAAGCAAAACCCCTCTCTTCTCCCCCTGGATTGCTCCCTCTAGCCGGATCCACCATGGGAACCGAGCAAGCTCGCCGCCATGGTCGAGCTAGAACTCGCTCTCGTGCCTCTGTTGATGACCTAGTGCGCGCGTTTGGATCCTACATGCACTAGCGTTCGATTGCACCAAGTCCCAGCTAAATCCGTGCCCCCTAGCCTCGACTACGACCTCGCCGGTTCTCTGTTTCCGCCGAAGTCGTCGCCGTCGTCGCCCCCGACCTCCCCGTGAACCCCTGTTACTTCCAGACGACGCGGAAGACCTCCAGGAACACGCCGATGCCCTCCGTTTCCTCTCTCGTGGCCCCTAGGCCATTCCGGCGAGTCGCCGCCGTGGCTCCAGTCACCGGCGTTTAGCCGCCGGCGTGTCAGCCAAAACTCCCCCTTAATCACCCAGCTAATGACCCCTGGCCACTGACCAGTGGGCCCAGTGGGTTAATTAAGCCACTGGATTAATTTAACCCACGGGTTAATTAAATCCAGCCACTGACAGGTGGGACCCTCATGTCAGCCCCCCCCCTGACGCCAGCTTGACGTCAGCCTGACGCAGTAAATCGATTTAAATGAATTTCCAGAGATTATTTGAATTAAAAGAATTCCAGAAATTCCAGAAAATACCCCAAACTTTGGAAATTCATAGAAAATTCATATTAACTCCAAATTGGACAAATAATATATGAAAAATGATCAGGAGAAAATTATCTTTCCAAATATGCAACTTTCAACTATGTTTGAGTTGAATTTAAATTGGGACCAGTAGCATATGTCATTTCGTTTATTTGAATTTAATTCAAATTCAAATCAAATGATCTTGCTACTTGGACCATGGAATTAAGCTACAATTCAACCACACTTCAGAGGCATATAATACACATTTGAAGATAATTCAAAATGATCAAACCATGTCACATGTAACTTGGTAAATGTTGAATTCAAATGTGGAGTTTGAATTTTCAATTCAATTTGCAATATACTCCATTTAAATGGAATGCTCAACACATCAGTACCATGAACATCACCCTTTTAATCTTATTCATGTGATTGTGCATTGTACATTCTGTTGATCCTATGATTGTCATGTTGCTGATAGACGTGGAGCCGGAACCCGAGGTCACCCCCTACGTTGAAGACCCCGAACTCGAACCTCGTCAGCAAGGCAAGCAAACCCCCATTGATCATGTCGATAAAATCCCACTTCCCTCTCATGTCTCGCTTATGCATTGTTTAGGATGATCACCATGATTCGTTTCTACCGCATAGATGAACCCATTCCTTTGCATGACCTATCTTTTTGTCACAGTAGTAAGCAAACCACAATCCTAGCAAATGTAGGAGTTGTTTGATATCATGTGGCCCCTACAATGTTACTGCTTATTGCATGCTTAGTATGATACCATGTTGTTACTGTGATGTGAGTCGGGATGGGAATAATCATGTTGATGATGGTAGAAAAGTGTTGGTGAATCGACCCTAATACAAGGTGAACGATGAGAGGCTGTGTAGGAGTACACGGTGGGTTGTCTCGTTGAACACCGCCCTAGTACGAGTTCTTGTGTGGTGATCCAAGATGAAGAGTACAACCACACATTGGGCTCACTGACCCCTCTCAACTTACTAACTCATCCCTTTTGATGTCCAGATGTCGCAATAGTTCGGAGTTCTGGTAGGTCTGTGGCCTGGATGCTAAGTGAGAGAACGGCTCATCCGAGACCGTCTTATGCACCACGCACACATCACTTGGGTCCACTTCGGTAAACCGGCCGGGTTCACGATAGTGGTAACCAACCCAAGTAGGCGGCTTTCTCGGACTAGATCGGCTATGAGGTAACAGTTGTGGTGAGCATCCTCGCTGGCACCCCTTGAATGGTGTCGAGATCAAAGGCGGTAAATGATGATCATGTGTGTGTAGTGGTACACCCTTGCAAGGTTAACAAAACTATTCGAATAGCCGCGTCCGCGGTTATGGACTGCATGGAAAGCTTAGCTTGATTATTAGATAACTTGAACTGGATACTTCTAAAACACACCAAGATAAGTGTGAGTGCTATGGCGTTCTTTCTCGTGGGGAAGTCGAGGAAGGCACCATAGTGGTGTAATTGGTTGGAGAATGTAGTGGACTCGTGTACGCTTCTTACCTCAAAGTCTGGTACTCGTAGTTCAGGACTAGCCAAGTCAAAGCTGGCATTTCTGTAAGTGAACCCCACCTCCCTTTACCTTGATACATGTGCATGAGTAGTATAGCTCCTATGTAAGTCTTGCTGAGTACGATTTTGTACTCACGTTTGCTTAATCTATGTTTTAGATGATGCCACTGACCCCGAAGGTGGCTTCTTCATCGAGCTGGACGACTGCAGACCAACTAGTCTAGTCCTAGTCAGACGACTGGTTTTCCCTCGTGGAGGGCTTGTGTTTAAATAAGGCTTCTTAAGCCATTTGTTAAACTTGTCTGTACTCAGACATAATTTGCTTCCGTGTGTGTTGTAATGTTGGATCACATGTTTGTGATCTCTGTTTGCACTCTATAAGAGTTATCAATAAAAATGTACACTTTGTAGAGAATTGCAATGGTACCTGTTGTTCATACAAGGCATGTGTGCTGCGTGTATGTTTATAACATGCATGTCTTTGTATGGGTTTTCGAGACCTTAGTTGTGTTCTGGCTGGCGGTCTTTCATACACCAAGTGGCCCTTAGATGTGCGCAGCTTGGGGCATCGCGATGCGATTGTTCGAGACTCCGTCTCGTGCACACTTTGTGGTATGATCGAGCCCGCCCTAGACCCCGACTAAGTGATCGGGCTGGAGTAAGTCTATGTAAGAGTTAATAGATAGTCGGTAGTATGGTTGAGGCGACTTGTCTTTGAATATGGGAGTTCACCACCCATATCATTAGACTTGTGTGCGGATGATGAGGACCCATCTCAGTTGATCATCCGGCCTGGATGGGATGCCCCTCACGTACAATGCTTTCCGAGAACGTTCTGTGCTTGGCCTTGTCTGCTTAGACAAGTGGGTACGGTTCTCGGCTCTCCATATGACTATGTCTTAGCTGTACTTGCATACGCTAACCCCGGGTCCCGACATAGAGACATAATTAAGTCAACTTTCTCATTGAGGGAGGTAATTTCCTCGACAGAGTTTACCTTCCTACCTGTTGGAGCGCGTTCGGTGTGCCATAGGGAATAATTGGTCATCATTTCATCGAGAAGCTTCGTGGCAGCACCAAGTGTAGTTGACATAAAGGTTCCTCCCGCGGCCGAATCTAATAGGTTCCGCGAGGTAAAGTTCAAGCCTGCATAAAAAGTCTGGATAACCATCCAGGTAGTCAAACCATGTGTAGGGCATTTCTTAACAAGAGATTTCATTCGTTCCCAAGCTTGGGCAACGTGTTCATTATCCAATTGCTTAAAATTCATAATATTACTCCTCAATTGGATAATCTTAGCAGGAGGGTAGTACTTCCCTATAAAAGCATCTTTGCACTTATCCCAAGAAACTATGTTATTTCTAGGCAAAGATTGAAACCAGATTTCAGCATCTCCCCTTAAAGAGAAAGGAAAGAGCTTGAGCTTAACAACATCACCTTCTACTTCTTTATACTTTTGCATATCACATAATTCAACAAAATTATTCAAGTGTAAAGCAGCATCATCTCCAGCACCAGAGAATTGATCTCTCATAACAAGGTTTAGCAAAGCAGGTTTAATTTCATAAGAGGTAGCTGAAGTGGCAGGTGTGGCAATGGGAGTGTAGATAAAGTCCTGGTTGTTGTGACTAGTGAAGTCACACAACTTGGTGTTTTCAGTGGAACCCATAATAGCAGAGGGTGTTGCAGATTTTTTTTGTAAATTTTGACAAAAGACACAAAGATAAAAACTGAAAGGTAAACTAACAAGACTAAAAAACAACGGCGCCAGAAATACTCTTGCTTATTGGCTTCTCGCCCTTCGTTGGTTACCCCAAGTGAAGGTTTGAGATGCAGTGCAGTAGCAGTTTTCCCTCGGTGAAGATACCAAGGTTTGTCTCCAGTAGGACTCCAGAGATGATAAGTAGGTGTCAGCGGCGCAACTGACGCGGACCTGCACACAGACACAGATAACTTTGTTCCCAACGAAGTTCAGAGAGGTTGTCAATCTCTCCGGTCTTGTTGTTCACAAATGATAAAACGCAAGGGATAATGATAGCAACTTGAAAGTAAATGCAGAAAAGTAAATATAGCTTGGAATCAGTAATGAGGATATGGACCGGGATACGTGATGTTCACTAGTGATGTCTCTCTCCCAAAAGACGATAAAACTGCTATGTGAGGTAAACAAATTACAGAAGGGCAATTGACAGGATTATGAACGCACCGCAATGCTAACTATGCTACAAAAGAAAGGAAGAGGTTCAAAAGCACGGGCAGTACGCCAAGATAAGTAGACCGAAATCCATCTGCATCTACTACTAATCATCCACCTTGAGATATCTATCCAGAACATCTCGCTGGTATTAAGGTGCGAGCCCCGCCCAAAGTGTAAACCCAAAGCAACAGACAACTGCATTAGAAATAACTCTGCGTAAAGTAAACAATCCTTGTAACCTCGGTTACAAGCACCGTTATTTTCCCCCTTGTGGCAACAGCACATCCCCTAGACTCATGTTTCTGTCACTCGAGCGTGTCATCGGGGGGCATGAACCCACAATCTAGCACAACGCTCCCTCTTGGAGTCACTACCTACTACTTGGCCAAAGCAATAAACAGCAACGGAGAACATGCAAGAATTACTTAGGAACAAAAATATAAGAGATAAAAACCAAATATATTACTCTATCACAATCTCAACATAATCTAATAATCCATCAGATCCCTCCAAACTCAACATAGCAACAGCAGAAATATTACAAAGGTGCCTCGATCATGTAGGGAAGCTCACGAGGTCTAAACAATGAAGATCAAAGAGGGGAGGAGAACATCACATAGCTACTGATCACGGACCCATGGTCCAAGGAAAACTACTCGCGAGACATCCGGGGAGCATTCATGGTGGAGAGGAGACTCCCGGAGGTCAATCCTCCCTCCGGCAGGGTGCCGGGAAGAGGTCTTCTGGTGCTCCCGATCTTGGAAGCGCGGCGGCGGCGGAACAGAGGCGAGTTCGCGGAATAGGGTTCTTCTTCTGGAGTTTTCCCGTGACGTAGATTAAATAGGCGAAGGGGGGCAGCCAGAGGTGCACCAGGGGCCCCAGGCGCCCCCCTGGCGCGGCCAGGGGTGGCGCCGCGCCGGGTGGCCGCCTGGGCCCCCCTGGCTCCCCTCTGGCCCCTCCCGGGCTCTTCTCGAAGCTTCCGTCACGCTGATTTTTTATCGTAATTTTCCCGAATTTTTCTGGCACTTTTTATATGGGGGAAAACTGAAATAGAAAAACAGCAAAAAACAGGAACTGGCACTGGGGTGCACTGAGTTAATAGGTTAGTCCAAATATGATAAAAAATGTATGAAAGTGTATCTAGATCATAGCAATGTCACATAAAACATGCATGGAGCAAGCAGAAATTATAGATACGTTTTGGACGTATCAGACACCTGAGTAGAACTATATAGTAATCTTGTAGAGTAGAAATGCTTAGCCATGCTCATTATTATATAGGTGCTTATCTGAATGATCTTCAGATCATTAACACTTGAAACTTGTTACTGAGCTCGCTGAGCCAGGCCGGTTGGCCATTGTTGACTTCCTCTACTCTCTTCTACTCTGGGTGAAACTTACCATCTAAATACTGGCGCGGACGACAGCTGGATCAAGGATTGAAGGAGAGATTGGCTGCCCTTCACGAGGTGAAGGGGGCAATCCGTCGTCCGTGCCGCATGAGGCCCAATAAGTCTTGGATTTGAAGATTCTGACAACCGTACAACCACATACTATATGGGCACTGGCTTGGTTAATTACTTAGGTCATCCTTATTATGGTCATCGTCGTACCGCAGATGGGATAGTTGCCTTGCGAGGAGAACCTCGGCACAAAAGGGGGCAAGGACTGTGAACTGCGGTTACTACCTTGTGAAACCTAGTGGGCATGTCATAGTAAGGGTGGGTCTAATGAAAGACCTCGTCACAATCTCCCTGCCGGTATACAAAATAGTGTACTACGCCAGCGGCCACTGGTGGCAACAAGACGAGATTGTGTCGTGTGGGTAAAGGGTACAACCTCTGCAGAGTGTAAAACTATTCGAATAGCCGAGTCAACTGTCATGGACGACACATGAATCTTCCTTGACATACGGGAACCTGTCTTTCTTATTCCCTCTTTTCCCTATTATTGGAACCTATGAAGGATGTGAGTGGATCGAGGATCCTCACCTTGATGAATGTTGTGATGAAAAATTCTTCTTTTCGTCTAAAACCGCTTATCCAACTATATAGTTTTTTTCAAACAAAACTAGCTTTATGCAAATGAACCATACAACCTTCCTTTGAAGCCTCATGTAGTTAATAGGGCCTTTCCCGGGAGGCATGTTGAGTACGAAATGTACTCAAGGCAATCCTTTTGTTTTACTCCAGAGATATATGAAGATCAAGGCGCAGACTACGACTATTATGATGATCCTGAGGCGTGAGGTCGCGTGGACTACATCGACTTTCCTATGGATGAGATGGAGTCGCTACGCAATAAAATTTCCGTTGTTTTTCTGATTGTAATAAATGTCATGACACATTAGTGCTATGTAAGCCATATGGCAAATTATGATGCTTGTAATAATTTAAGTACTCTGCAATGATACCATTTCGCTGTGTTATCAACAATGATATTGGGGTTGATGATTAAACACAGGAGGGTCTGGAAATTATTTTCGGGTTCTCACAGAAGTGGTATCAGAGCCGACGTCGACCTAGTCCCGTGACCTTAGTTAGCAATGGAAAGCCTTAGGATTTATGTTGAAAAATCTATGTTAAAAAATAATCTAGTATTTCGTTGCTTTATTCATTTTCCTTCTCTTGTTAAAATAGTTATTGATTTTTTTAAATCAAATTTATGTAGATGGTGATATCATCCTCGCGCCGCATTGAGAATTTTGGCCATCTCGGACGTTAGTTTCGTGATATGCTGACTTACTTAGGCTACACCATAGATCCGGAAGTTTCTTGCCACTCCTACCGCATCGTCTCGGGCGATGAGCGCTTCCGGGTCAAGATGGTGATATATCTAAGTGGGGATGAGGATACTGGATATCGATACAATGACGACGGAGAGGATGGCGTGGATGCTGTCATTCGAGTTGTACATCAGGCGATGCAACACATAGCTGGATACTACCAGGATGAGCTGAAGAACTCTCCATTTCGGTATCTTGGTTTCCGTAACAGAGAAGGACCAATCCAGCTGAACAGAGAGTACACGGAGGAGGATGATCCTACGATCATTCATATGGCTTCACTTACCCTTGGGCTAGAGCGTCACCTCGCTGATACTTCATCGATGCTGGAGGAGACGCGTCGTTGCTTGGATTATTACCAGGGGAGAGTGGAGACACTTGAGGAGAGACTAGTGGAGGCAAACACTACCTTACTCGCAGCCCATGAAGCACGGGAGGCTGCCGAGGCAGTTGTACGGCAGGGGATCGTCGTCACTATGATTGATGAAGCCGCAAGGAATTCTACGGTTGCAATGGACGATGGTGACCACCAGGAGATGCCACCAGAGAATCTTCCACCTCCGCCACCACAGAGGATGCATCCATGCATGAAGATTACACGGAAGAAGCAATGCCTCCAAGCAAAGAAGCGTCGCCTTACACGTCAAGCCATTGCACCTTCATCGCCGCTTGCACTTCCAGCACCACCGACTCGCGAGGAGCAGGTCAACGACACCCAGGGGGAGACTAATTCCGAGGAGGGAATTGCGCCTACAGCAGAGGAAACCACGTCAGCGTCGTTCCAGCTTCACTTTGCGCCGGCACCTACCCATCCATATGATGGACCTGAGCAGTACGGGTACCTCAACGAGTAGTTGGTCCGTAGGAACCCTGAGTATGTTATCTAAGATTATGTGAGTGAAAGGTTGTTATTTTCTTGTTTGCTATGTGTGTAGTAGACTATGCCGATATGTGGTATAGCTACTAATGTATCCAGTACTTCGTGCAAGAGTGTTTAATTTGGAGTTTATTTGGAGTTCTTCTACTCGTGTTTATTTTATTTTGCATGTTGGGCTATGGGTTAGATATTTCCCTCTTATCTATCCTAACCTTGGAAAGGCCAACAGGATGGATGCCAATCGCGGAGGTCGTGGTCACGGAGCACGTGGACGTGGCTGTGGACGTGGTCGTGGACGTGGACGCGGACGTGGACCAGCTTTTTGAGAGCCCAATTTTGAAGAGAACTTTGAGGAAGGACATGCCCATGAATCTGACGCTGAAGAAGAAGACGCTCCACCACCACCGCCACCACTCAAAATTGCACAGATGATGTTGATGCAAATCCAGATACTGCAGCAGCTTGCATCCAATGCTGCGAATCAGAATCAGGGTCATGCATCACAACCAAGATTTGCTGAGTTCATGAGGGCCAAACCACCGACCTTTGAAGGATCATCGGACCCACTTGATGCTGATGATTGGCTTAAGGACATTCTAAAGACACTCAATTTGGCCAATTGCACTGTGGCGGATCGTGTCAAGTTTGCGGCTCACCAACTCAAGGGTGTAGCTGCAGATTGGTGGGAAAATTATTGTGAAGCACATGAGGATGCACAGGCAATCACATGGAATGAGTTTGCAGGAGCCTTCCGCACTGCGCACATTCCCGCAGGCATCATGGAGCTGAAGAGGGATGAGTTCCGAGCTCTTATCCAAGGAAAGATGACAGTGTCTGAATATCTGAGTCGCTTCACACAGCTGGCACGTTATGGAAGGGCGGACATTCCTATTGAAGCTGACAAGACTGCCAAGTTTATGAAGGGGCTGAATCCCGGGTTGAAGGATAGGCTAGTTTCTCATGACTTCCCTACCTTCCAAACTCTTGTCAACAAGGCTATACTCCAAGAGAACTCAAGGAGGGAGCTAGAGGAACACCGCAAGCGCAGAGCACCACAGGGACATAATGGGGCAGGAAGTTCACGGCAGAAGAGTGGGTCTCACCCTGGCTATCATGTGCAAACTGTTAGGATATCAAGGCCTGACAACACATCTCAGCGCAATGTGTATAAGACCCCACGAGCTGAAGTGGGAGGAAATCATGCTAATACAGCTGGAAGGGCATGTTTCAATTGTGGGAAAGAGGGTCACTTTGTAGCTGCTTGTCCCAACAAGAACAACGGTCCTACTCCAGTAAAGTTCAACTTGGGTTCTACAGCAAAGACGACACCATCAGGACGCGGCCGAGGCATACTCAATACACCTGGGAGTGCACCTCGAGCACCTGACCAGACAGTACATGGCAGGGCCAATCATGTCACCATCGAGTAGGCTCAAGAGAGACCAAATGTTGTTCTTGGTATGTTTCCAATCAACTCACATTATGGTTCAGTGCTTTTCGATTCTGGAGCTTCCCATTCGTTTTTTTCGAAAAGCTTTGCTGACAAACATCTATTTTCAACCAAGAATATGAGTAGGGATTGGTTGATACAATCACCTGGGGGTACCTTAAGGGCAAGTTTGGGATGCCCAGGGGTGGTTATTCAAATAGAAGGGGTGGACTTTCTAGCAAACCTTATCATGTTAGATTCCAAGGGTTTGGATGTGATCCTGGGTATGGATTGGTTAATGGAGCACAAGGCATTGATAAATTGTGCTGGAACCTCTGTGACCTTAACTAGCACTGGAGGGGCCATTGTGGATTACCAAGCCAAGGTTGAACCTCATCCTGAGGTAGTTTCCATGTTGAATAAGTTGAAGGAGTTGTTAGTGGAGGATGTTCGGGTTGTGAACGAGTATGCAGATGTTTTCCCGGATGAATTGCCTGGTCTACCACCAGACCGTGACATCGAGTTTGTTATTGAGTTAGTACCAGGAACTGCTCCTATTGCAAAGAGACCTTATAATATGCCGGAAAATGAACTAGCAGAATTGAAGAAGAAAATTCAGGAGCTAGAAGAGAAGGGTTACAATAGACCAAGCACGTCACCTTGGGGCACACCAGTGCTATTCGTGAAGAAGAGAGACGGTAGCATGCGTATGTGTGTGGATTACCGAGCTCTGAACGCTGCAACTATTAAGAATAAGTATCCTTTGCCAAGGATTAATGACTTATTTGAGCAGTTAGAGGGAGCGTGTGTGTTTTCTAAGATAGATCTCAGATCAGGGTACCATCAATTGAAGATTCGCCCACAAGATGTTCCAAAGACTGCATTTGTGACTCGATATGGTCTTTATGAGTTTTTGGTGATGTCATTTGGACTTACAAATGCACCAGCCTATTTCATGAATCTTATGAATAGTGTATTCATGGATTGCCTGGATAAGTTTGTTGTTGTGTTCATCGACGATGTTTTGATCTATTCTCGGAGTGAAGAAGAGCACGAGATACACCTTTGAGTGGTTTTGGAGAGGCTAAGAGCTCATCAGCTCTATGCCAAGTTCGGTAAGTGTGAACTCTGGTTGAAACAAGTGGATTTCTTGGGACATGTTATGTCAGCAGAAGGAGTTACCATGGACCCAATAAAGGTAGAGGCAGTACTCAATTGGACGCAACCCAAGAATGTGTCAGAGATACGTAGTTTTCTTGGACTCGCTGGATATTACCGTCAATTCAGAGAGGATTTTTCCCGAATCGCAAGGCCTATGACTCAGTTGTTAAAGAAGGATAAAAAGTTTGAGTGGTCTGACGCTTGTGAAACCAGTTTCCAAGAACTCAAGAGGAGATTGACGTCTAGTCCAGTTTTGATATTGCTTGATATTCAAAAGGATTTTGAGGTTTATTGTGATGCTTCTCAACAAGGTTTGGGATGTGTGCTTATGCAAGAAGGAAAAGTAATAGCTTATTCATCGAGACAACTTCGCCCTCATGAGGTTAACTATCCAACACATGACTTGGAATTAGTTGTCGTAGTGCACGCATTGAAAACTTGGAGGCATTATCTTATTGGGAACCGATGTGAGGTATACTCGGATCATAAGAGTTTGAAGTACATTTTCACACAGCCAGACCTAAATCTCAGACAAAGAAGGTGGCTCGATTTAATCAAAGACTACAACCTTGGCATCAATTACCACCCTGGTAAAGCCAATGTTGTAGCAAATGTGTTGAGCAGGAAAGTTTATGTCAACAATGTGATGATTCAACAGGGAGTGCCAGAACTCTATGAGGACATTAGAGAGTTGAATCTATATGTGAGTATTGCAGAAAATGGTGAGATGTTGGAAGTCAAATTTACTCTTCAAGATCAAGTGCGAGAAGCGCAGAAAGATGACGATGGTATTGAGGAGATTCGAGAGAAAATCAAATTGGGTGAAGCACCTGATTATAGAGAAGATGAGAGTGGAAGCATATGGTTTCGAGATCGTTTATTGGTGCCAGATCGAAAGGAGATTAAGAATGCGATCATTAAGGAAGCGCATGAGTCCGCCTACTCAATACATCCTAGAAGTACGAAGATGTATAATGATCTCCGGGATAGTTTTTGGTGGTCTAGTATGAAGCGAGAAATCGCCGAGTACGTTTCACAATGTGATGTATGTCGAAGAGTCAAGGCGGAGCATCAGAAGCCTGCAGATCTACTGCAACCACTCAAGATTCCGGTGTGGAAATTGGAAGAGATTGGGATGGATTTTATCACGGGTCTTCCAAGAACATCTTCGGGATTTGATTCTAGGGTCATAGTGGACAGATTGACCAAGTCAGCTCATTTCATTCCAGTAAAGACTACCTATAGTGGAGAGAAGCTAGCAGAGTTATATATGGCAAGAATCATTTGCGCACATGGAGTTCCTAAGATGATAGTGTCAGATCGAGGTACTCAGTTTACGTCACAATTCTGGAAGAAAATACACGAGGTTCTGGGAACTCGGTTGGATTTTAGTATAGCTTATCATCCGCAAACTGATGGACAAACTGAGCGGGTGAACCAAATTCTTGAAGACATGCTTCGAGCGTGTGCTTTGACTTATCAGCGCAGTTGGGATAAGAGTCTTCCTTACGCTGAGTTTTCTTATAACAACAGCTATCAAGCAAGTATACAAATGGCTCCGTTTGAGGCTTTATATGGGCAGAAGTGTCGTATACCACTGAATTGGCATGAAGTAGGAGAAAATCAGGTGTTCGGTCCCGACACATTGGAGGAGGCGGACAAGCAAGTAAAAATGATTCAAGAAAGGTTGAAGGCAGCTCAATCTAGACAGAAGGCCTATTCGGATAAAAACGTCGCCATAACATATCATTCAGGATAGGAGACGATGTGTACCTAAAAGTATCTCCACTACGTGGAATGCGTCGTTTTGGGATCAAGGGTAAGATAGCACCATGATATATTGGACCGTTTGGGATTACCGCTCGACGTGGAGAGGTAGCTTATCAGTTAGAACTCCCAGAGAAGTTGTCAAACATGCACAATGTATTTCACGTGTCACAATTGAAGAAGTGTTTCAAGAAACCTGAGTAAGAGGTGCAGAAGACTTCGATGGATAACATAGAGGTCAAGGATGATCTGACATATGAAGAGTATCCTATCAAGATTCTTGATGAGCAGTTGAGAACCACTAGGAGTAAGGTGATCAAACTTTGTAAGGTGCAGTGGAGCAATCACACAGAGAAAGAAGCAACTTGGGAGCGGGAAGACGATCTCAAGGAGGAGTTTCCAAATCTATTCTCTTAGCTCTGAATCTCGGGGTCGAGATTCCTTTTTAAGTGGGGCATGTTAAATATATATATTTTTTTGGTTAAATATTTATTCCATGCCATGTTATGTGTGTTGTTCAAATGCGTATGATTGAATATTATTCTTAGGTTCGTACCTTGTGGTTTGGTATATATGTATTGTTTATATAGATAGCCCGAGGTATATAGATAAGGGCATTGTTAAGTTTATCTAGATAGGAAGGTGAGAACGTTAGTTGTGGTGACTAAGCTTTGCTTAGTCACGAGAGACCTAAACCCAACCAATTCATTGAATCCCTCTACCCATCTTCAATCGTGCTACCTCCTTTGAATCTCCATATTGAATCCAATCTTCCTATCCATCCTTCCTATACTGCTGACGTCTGAAGACCCTCGAACGAGACTACGATGCAGGGGAGCCCACACTCCTCGTCCCACGTGTAGGTAGTGCGTACAAGCCAAAAAGGCTACTCAAGACATCCGCCGAACCATTTAGCATTTTAATTAACCCGCGTGACAACCGTTATCGTTGCCTCGACTTAACCGACCCGCGGTCAACGACAGCAGCCAGGACCACCAGTACATCGGTGCCTGCCCTGTCGTCCCACCAAGTCACTGCGGTTACCAACAAGGTGAACCGTCTCCTTACCTTGTCTCGCGTTTTCTCTTGGTAGAGCTCGACTTTTCGTAGTTTGGTAACTCTCGCGAGATACGAACAGGGGCCAAGCACGCCAGCAACGTCGTTCGTACCCTCCCTGTCGCTCCCGACAATATACCGCTCGCGGGCACCGTTGGGTCGCCCGACTCTTACCATTAAGGACACCAGTTGGTTCGAGTGCCTACCATTAAGTGAAACCAGGAGGTATCACCCTCGATGGCACACTTAAAGAGGTTTGACAGAGATATCAGCGGAATGAACTAAAGAGGTAAACCTCGTATCATCCCGGTGATGCTCCGCTACTGAGCCGACGAGAGTGAAATACGAGTCCATTCCACTCGTAAGTCAAACTTGAAGCGACTCGGCAGAGTCTCGCCGTTGTAGGTTCCCTAGGGCGTCTGCATTGATCCGTACCTGTTGCAGTTATAATATTTTGTAATCCGCGTTCACTCACCAGAGTGATCACAGCCCGCTATCTAATCCTAGCTAACAATGCGCAGGGTTCACTGCTGAATACTATATGTATAATTATAAGGCAGCATAGGACAAGGAAATGTACATCAAGGGGCGACAAAAAAAGGGTATGCAATTGAATAGGATTGTAACGTAGCAGCAGCAGTAACCATGCCTAGTGCAAGAAATATACGGAAAGATAGGCGATACCTGGGGAAGAGAATGGCTCTGCTTGCCTGGAAGCTCGACGGTAGAGGTACGGTCGTCGACGAAGTAGTCGTACTCGATGGTGTCATCAGCGGCAGAAACGGGGTCTACCGGAGAATAAGGGGTGGGGGAAGAAACAGTAAATACACAACAATAATAGCAATACAAAGGTATGACACAGCAGATACAAAGCAATGGGGATCTAACGCAGTGTTAGGTGATTGCTCGGAGCGGAACTTCATCCGGGGATGAAATACCAGCTCCGGGTGATCACCGGACAGGGTGTCCGGAGGGGGTAAAGATCAAGCAGGGGGTGTCGTGGACATCCGACACACGTGTGGGTTGTGTATCCGGGTTAGTTGATCTATTCCGAACAACTTTCGTGTTCGGAATAAATTCATCCGGGCACTCTAACAGTACCGGACAGTTTAACGGTTATCGGGCAATCTATCGGACTGTGCCACCGGAGGGGGGGACAGTTCGATGATCGGTATGTTAGAGGGGTGTGGTGAGGATATGGGTATCGTATCTATATTCAATGATCCTTTCTGAGCAACTTTCGTATACGAAAGTTTTTCATCCGGGCAATATTTATCGTTACCGGGAATTACCGACAAACGGCCCGAGAGGGGGGTGTTGATGTTCGGTGCGTTAGGGGGGTGTGGTAGACATACGAATAGCGTATTTTTCTGATCAATTTTGATGTATAAAGTTTTTTGATCCGGTATACGGATTAAAAGATATTAATTTAACAAGTTTAATTCATTTTTAAATTATTTAAATCATTTTCTATTTATTATTTACTTAATTCAATTAATATTCAATTTTAAATATACTGACTAGTGGGTCCCACTGGTCAGCCACACGTTTAATAAATTAAGTTAATTTAACCTAATAATAGTGGGGGTCCCACATGTCATAGGGACATTATAATTTAAACAAATAATTATTAAGCAATTTTATTATCTAATAGGATGGGGCCCCACATGTCAGTGGGTTATTTAGTTTATTTAATTAAATTAATCTCTTACAGGTGGGCCATAGATGTCATAGACACATTTTAAATAACTGTTTAATTATCAATAAAATCATTTAAAAGGGTAGGGCCCACATGTAAGCCTTAGGGGGGTTTCCTAATCCTGCAATTAGAGGGGGGGTTGTTAACCCTCACTGGTTAGCCTGGCCCGTGCCGGGACAGAGCACGGCGAGGCCACGGTGGTGGCGAGGCGCACGCACAGGGGGGTGAAGGGGCTGGCCGGAGCGCGGGGAGCGTGGGCTGCGGCCACGCCCGGCAGCACGGCGAGCAGCAGGGGAGGGGCGCGGGAGCAGACCTCCAAGGAACCCGGACATGGCAGCAACGGCGCCGGAGCATGGAGGATGCAGGGCGGCGGCCGGAGCAACAACTCGAGCGCGGGAAAAGCGAGAAGGTAGGGGGGATCTCAGCTCACTGCGGGGGTAGGGGAGGTGTCTCGGAGGCCGGTGGCACGCGGAGGGCGTCGTGTTCGTCTCCGGCGAGCGGGGGAGGTCCACGGTTTCAGAGATGGGGAATTCCGGCGAGGTAGCGGCTTCGGGGCTCGAGGCAGGGCACGCAGGTGAAGAGGTGGAGGCCCGTGGCGACCTCGGACCTGCGCCCGGCCGACGAGGTGGCTTGCGGCCACGAAATCGCGACGGGCGGCGACGGTTCCGTCGGACGCAGCTCGACCCGAGCAGCAGACGGCGAGGGAGAGGCGGGGGGGAGGGAAGTGGGCGGCCTAGGGTTTCGCCGGGGTCACGGGGTCTCGGGGGAGCCCTTTAACCTCTCCGGCGACGGCGCGATTGAAGCCACGGCGATGGGAGGCGGGGCGGCCGTGGGATGCCCTCCACGGCGCCTGCTGAATAGTGCGGGGGAGGTTGGGGATGAGGGGGGGTTTGGGCTGGGCCAGGTAGTTGGGCTGGGCCCAAGGGGAGCAGGGGGGTATGGGCTTCATTTGCCTTTATTATTTTTTTGTACTTTCTTTTCTGTTTGTATTTTGTTTAGCTAGGTTTTGATTTTTGTCAACAGGGAAACTTGCTCCAATAATATCGCAGCACCATACAGAAGTGCCATAAAAAGAATTAGACTTTTATAAACTCTTTTGCATTTTTGTTTTATTAAAAAGGCATTAAATCCCACTAGTTTGGCTACTGTTTGGGTTGTTGGATTTATTTTATTGCTTAATAAATCCCAAAAACCATAGGGAAATGGTCCACTGAATATTTGTGATTTAACAAAAGTGGTTTTATAATTTTTGGACAAAGTTTATTTTGCACTTTGGTTTTAATATTCCACCAAAGGCAATATGAGCATTTGATTTGAATTCAACTCAAAGGCAATTGACTTGAGCTTGGAATTGTTTTGATTCATGTTGACCAAGATCCATGATCACATTGCATTCAACAATATCAAAAGGAGAAATTGAATTTGAACTGAACCAAGTTGATCAAAACAAAATTTTGATCCAGGCCATTTTGAGCAAGAGATATTATCAACAGTGATTAGCAACAGTAATCCTGATTACTGTAGGTGATTACTGTAGCGTGGCACCCGGGGTGTTACACATCCCACTGAATTTATAGAGTGATATAACAAGGTAAAGAAAAAAGACATACATAAATGCCAAATTAAAGGACTAAACGGCGCGGTAAAAGGCGCTGATTTGTAGCTCAATTTTGACCTGGTCCATGACGTTCTCTGCACCCGGCTCTGCTATGTGGGCCTCTGTTTTGCAACGCCTTGATTGTTTTTTCGACGGGCCAGTTTGTCGGTGGGGAGGTACGCTTCTTTTGCTTCGCTGCTGGAAGGCATGGTGCGGTGTGGCGGCCCGAGGGTTCTCTTGTGCCACGCGTGGCTTACTGGCTTCTTCTTGGTTCGTTGCTGCCAGGGAGAGAAGAGGGTGGAGGCTTGGGTTGGATGCGGCACAACACTGATTCAATCTGCTGGGTGTCGTGCTCGCTGGTGAGGCGTTTTGCTGCGCTGCTCCTCTCTCCCTCGCTGTCTTGTTGCAGCCATCTCTGCTGATAACCGGCGCCATAATCGTTTGTCCGGCCTCGCATCGATCCCTCCTCCACCGATTTTTTCTGCAGCCTGAACTTCCGTCCCATCTGCACATGCCCTGCAACAAACGCTAGCTGCAGGTCGGATAGCTTCCATGGTGGTCCGGCGGCCATTGGCATCGCCTCCGGCGCTCCAGTTACTACCGATTTACTTACCTTCTCAGCAGTTTTCCTCCTCTGGTTTCCACCCCCGCAATTATTGTGTTCTGCTCCTACACGAACTGAAGGTCTCCCTTTGGAGCACCCCCACGCCGCAATCGTTTTTCCACACATCGGGATCTCCAGCCCACCCTCCTGGCCTCCTCGAGCTACTTCTCTAGCAGATCCAACACAAGATGTTGTTTCCAACAAGCTCTACCATATGTACAGGCGAGACGGGAGGAAGACGGGAGCATGCAGGTACTTTTAGTGGTTCCTTTGCTTGACTGAGCCTCCGTGTGGTTGGATTCAATCTAGATTTTTTTCAAGATATGAATAGGGGTATTTGGAATTGGAAACACATGTCGCGATTACTCATTGTTTTATCTTTTGACTTGTCTGCTTGCTTCAGCCACTACATGATTCGTTGCTCGGAAGAGACCAACATTGTGGTTGTGTGTAGCACGCATGGTGTTCTCATCCATGTGGCACTCCTCCGGAGGGGAGCTCCTCACAAGATGTGGTGATAACTAAAAGAAATCATGCTGGTTCATGTGGTAGACAGTAAAGAAAAAACTACACGCTTTTTCTGGATGGGGTTAATCTGCATTTGTTTGATGTAATGCCAAACATAGGTGATGGCCTTTCTGGACTTCATTTGTAGAAATTGCAGAAAAATATAACTTTTATTGTTATCTTGAGAAGTCCATTGACTCATTTGTTTTCAGAAAAGAGAAAAAGAAAATTTCTAATTAACAACAATGTCGTAGCAGTATATACACTTTAATGTTGTAGAGATATTTTTTTACCACCTCATTTTTTTCTACAATTACGTCTTAAAGATATTACGCCCACCTTATCAAAAGTTGCAATTGTCTTATCACACTTACGCAGATATTTAATTCATAATCCCTCCATAAAAAAATATAAGACAATTTTTTATGCCCTATGCAAAACCAAAAAACCGTCTTCCATTTTGATATATAGGTGGTATTATTTTGCTTCACATGCAGATGTCACTTGGTATTGTGGGGGCATCTTGAGCATTTCAAGTGGCAACACTCTTATGTTAGTAGTTTCGAAGGATTTTTTTTGTTTTTCGTATTATCAATGTTTTTCATTTTTGAGTAATTGAATTATATTGGTTTTGGTTGAGTAGAGTTGCATTTGTATTTAAAAATAGATCTTAAATGTTCGTCTGAGCTAAGTCCAATTATTGGATCCGCTACTGATACAATGGGGAGTACCAACGACTCTCTATTTATCTCTCTATCCTCCCGGCCTACAAGAAAGTTAACATGTTACATCATGTTTGACTTGTCTAATTGGCAGTCCATGAAAAATATCTGCAGATTTGCATTGTATTAGCATGCATGCTTAAGGCTTACAGGTTTGCAAGCATGCATATTAGAGCTAGAAATATAATGTTTTTAACATAAATATTGGTTTTATAACATCTTGTTATCTGATTTGCTAAATATTATCATTTTCCATTTATTGCTCCTGGTGGTTGTTGACCTATTGTGTTGTTTGAACGGAACGTACTGATGTTAAGGTTCAACATCATTAGCATAATCTGGTAATCCTTCTTCATTCTTTTACCTTTTATTAATTAGAATAAGTTTAGAGCATACTTTTGGCTACTATAAATGTTTTGTATGCTCTAATTCAAAGAGCAGTTGTTCAGACAAGAGAATCAAAAAATACAATTATATAAGATCGTTAATAATGCATAAATAGTTGGGCAAGATAATTGTTTATTTTCCTTGCAGGGTTACTGGGATAACATATATCAAAAGAAACATCTTCTAAGGCCCAGTTGCTATATATTCCTAAAATTACACTTCTTACGAAGTTAACGATCCTATTGTTACCGTAGTCTTCTTTGTTTGTATAGATAGTACCTATCACAAGTTCAGTTATATATCTTACTATAGTTAAACTCCAAATATGTGTTGTCTATTCTTCTTTTAATACATTTGAACTACACCAAAACAAACAAGTATATCACCCAAATAGAAAGCGAGATAAGCCTTCTCTTCCTTCTCCATCTTCATCTCCGTTCCTTTCCAGTTTTTTGTAGTTGAATGTCATACCGCCTTAAGTATAATTATACTTATCATATTATATGCTCTATCTTCTGCTACTGAACTACTATGAAAAGCAGAATGACATTAGGGGTTTAACCATTTTCTCATCTTCTATGAAGATTTTTGCATATGCTCTGTATAGTACTGAACCTAGACAAAGTTGATCCAACAGAAATTATATTACTATCCAAGGTGCCTTTGAGCACAAGTTTAACCCAGTGTTGCTTGAAAATAGCACCAATAAATTTATGTTTATTATTTTGATAGAGATATCCATCATTATACGACTAAAACCAAGTTGCAATGTGTGGTACACCTTTTTGTTAAGATGGCATCTAACATTCTTGAATTGCCACTCCAATTCACAATAAAACCAAGTTGCATTACAGGTTACCTTTTTTCAAAATGACATCTAGCGTTCTTGAATTGTCACTACAATTCTCGAAGTCATTGATTATTCAAGGTTTAATACAGTTATTATTAGGAGAGATTACAATTAAGTTTTTGTGCGAGGGAGTATAATGAGGTTGGGGTGTAAGTCATGGCACTACACCCACTATTTAACATCTCAAATTACTTCCCAAATTTCCAAACTTCAGTTGGTTATTCCGTGAAGTATGCAACCCATATAAAGATACATATTGTGCCAAATAATTTGTAACATCCCGAATTTTTCTTTCGGGATTTTAAAACATTTCCATATTTTCTTGAATAAATTTCAGTCGCTCGAATTATTTTATTTCAATCTTTTGTCTATTTTACTTTCATAGATTTTTCTCAAACTTTTTAAAAGTTTGTTTTGGGATTTTCTTCTACTCGTATTCTCATGTTTTGATTAAATCATTTAATCAATATTTTATGATATTAATTCTCTCTCTCTTTTCTCTTTGAGCCATTGAGCAAGTATGCACATCTTGCCATGCATACATCATGCACGTAACACATTCTTCTATCCATGCATGCACCGTGGCCATCATTTTGTTTATTCTTTTTCTGTAGCAATGGACATTGCACCTCATAGTGTGTGTCACGATCAAGCCTGTGCATGGACTTTTTCTTTTCCTTCTCCTGTCCAAATCTAAACCGGCCCAAGGCCCAGGCGCCAGCAAGCCAGCAACCCAGCCACCCAACCAGCCCAGGCGCGGGGCAGCGAGCGAGCTGGGTCGTCTTCTTCCTCTCCTCTCCCAGAACGTTACACAAAGAAATATGCGTTCATGTCTGTCATCCTTCTCTCCTCTCAATCTTCAAATTTAGTGGTCGATTCATTGCGACTTAAACACGAGAATTACTCTCCATTAACTGAAGAATCCATTCAGACGATTTATTTGGAGTTTAATGGTGTTAATTCTGTGCAGTGGAACGGATGAACTAATGGCCTAGTGGAGACATACGACCCTTGATCTTTTTCCACAGGGCATTATTTGACGAGCCGTTCGCGTCCATTTGTGCGCCAGGAACCCCTCTATAAAAGCCCCAACCTCGCAACCACTGATTTCTTTCACAATAGTCGCAATCTTCCTCGTACTAAACACCACATCCCCATCTAGTTCTTCCTACCGTCGCCATAGGTAAGCTCTTCGGTCCGATTCCTTTTGCCCATCAGATTCCCTAGTCTCTGGCCACCTCCTAGACATGTTCTTTCTTCAATTCGTCGATGTTGGCCGCGCGCACCCAAGATCATGCCGATGCCACTGTTCGGACCGACGAACGCACGAGCTTCTTCAAGTTTTCTCTCCATCCTTTCTGTCATCATCAAGCCTCTAGTGATCCCAAACCTAACCCAAACCGTAGGATGCTTTGTTATGAAATTTGGGATAGATTGTTCTAGTTTTGTAAATTTTCTATGAAATGTACGTGTATGTTTTTTAGTATTTATATGTTGTATGTTGGTGCAATTTGATTCGTGCAAACTTGTTACTATGTATTATTCATGTTTAAATCATGCCTAAGATTTGCTCTAGAACTTTGTTTTGATTCTAGGATTGATTTATAATTTATTTGTAGAAATAGTCTTGCTTTTATAAAAATGAAGATGCATGTTGTTTTCGTTGTTGTGGTGTATTGTTCTTATGCACTTTTTATATGCATACATATTGTGTAAGTAGATATTTTGCCATGCATAGGAATTTTAATGCTTTAACTTAGTTTGATAGGAGATTATCATTGCTTAGCTAGATTGTTACATATCTTGTTGCTTGTCACTCATTATTTTATGCCACATAAAATATCAATGTCATGCCTAGAATATTTTGATCCTTGTCTCATGTACGATTTATGTTAATTTATGCCAAATGATTTAAGCCATTATGGTTTAGCATTGTTAGTATCTTTGTTGCATGAAATTGTAGCTTATGTTTTTAGTTAGCTTGATTGTTTTTTTATGTTGCTTTTGTTGCATGCATTAGTTGATGCTTTATTTTGATGCTTTTAACCATTATAAATATTTAGACTTTGTCTAGACATTTATTTGTGGTTAAACTTTTTACATGTCATGTTAGGCGTGTGATACAAATATTTAGATGCTATTAACCATTATAAATATTTAAATGTTATCTAAATATATATTTTTTTGGTTAAATATTTATTCCATGCCATGTTATGTGTGTTGTTGAAATGCGTATGATTGAAAATTATTCTTAGGTTCGTACCTTGTGGTTTGGTATATATGTATTGTTTATATAGATAGCCCGAGGTATATAGATAAGGGCATTGTTAAGTTTATCTAGCTAGGAAGGTGAGAACGTTAGTTGTGGTGACTAAGTTTTGCTTATTCACGAGAGACCTAAACCCAACCGATTCATTGAATCCCTCTACCCATCTTCAATCGTGCTACCTCCTTTGAATCTCCATATTGAATCCAATCTTCCTATCCATCCTTCCTATATTGTTATTTCGTGTGGTTGATATTTGGATTTTGTTGCACGTTTACTTATTTTGTTTCAACGTTACTACGAGTAGGAGGTGACGATACGGGAGAGGAGAACTACGAAGAAGGCGGTAACGTGGTACTCGACAACGAAGGCATGCCTCCCTCTTTGATCATGTTTATCCTATGTTTTACAAAATTGCATTGTATTTTGCAACCATTATTGTAAGGCCCGATATGCGATACTGTTCCAGATCTAGATGTTTCCATCCAGATCCGGGGACGAAGCACATATCAGTCCCACCGCGACATATGACGAATTCATATGCCCCGGATTTCCAACATGATATCACAACATTACAGATACAGGATACAACATCTCATACAATCGGCATACAACTGCCTCAAATACAATACAACAGCGGAAGATACATGTCTTAGTATAGACTATAAGCAAATGCCTAGTGGCAAAAGAAAATCAACGATCCCATAACCACACGGGTCCAGGCCCTCCGCCGGGATCCGCCTAACTAGTCGTCGTCGAGTCTCCACGTGAAACGTCGATCACCATACCTGTTGTCGATCAAGAACCCTGAAAAGAGTTTGGGGGTAGTATCATGAGTACAGAGGTACTCAGCATCCAACTGTAGTCGTCATCTGACCCAGCAAGGACTTCATCACTCGTCATTCTAGGACAACTAGTAGTTTATGGTAAGGAAGGGGTAAGTGGTGAGGTTGCTGCCGCACTAGCATTTATGAAGTGGCTAACGATCTAGAGAGTAAGATAAGAAGCCAAGCATTCGATGAGGAATCGCCTCCAACAAGTCTTGCTATCAACTACTTACGCAAACATAACACCTATCCTATCCTTGTCCTCCTCTTCGCATCCCGGTGAAGAAGAAGCAGTCAAGGCACACACACACGTTGATCAAGTTATATTAAGATTGTCTCAGTTGTTGTTGTCTATGAACAAGGAGTAGGTCTCAAGTCGTCCATAACCGTGGACACGGCTTCTTGAAAAGATTTAACCCTGCAGGGGTGTACCAACTGCCCATTACGAGGCTCCGCACGCACGTCCATCACTCTCAGTTGCTACCCATCACAGACAACCATTTTATGATTTAGTTCCAAGATATCCGAAACGACAGGTCCCTCTAACTAACAACAAACAAATCCGGGTGGCCCCCGGTGAGTCGACATCCATCTCAGGAGCCGGCCGCTCTCTCGATCTGGTCTCTACCGTCTGTCTCGGGTTTGGATAGCCGGTTAATCACACATGGGAAACCGGGTCCTCAGCCGAACAAGGTGGGCCAGCAAGGGAACTAAGTCCTCACTGGTCCGGGTTGGTTTGAAAACAACTGGCAGCTGACCAGCACACACACGGTTTCAAATGGTAAATCAGCTTGGGCCACCACTAGAAATGTTTGAAGCTAGGTAGGTAAGAAAAGGGGACCCCATAAAATCCCACACGCGGTTAGGCACGCCCAGTCTTAAAACCAATACCCGGATCTCGGGTCCTAGGTGACTCGAATGGAACAAAGCGTCGGGGCGGGGTAGCCTAGACCTTCCATCCTTCGTCGAATATAGTCAACATTATAATAATCATATCATCAACAACAATATAATAATGTGATATCCCAACCCAAGGAGTAACAGGGTAACAGCGTAGCATCCTAAGCATGCATACTAAGCAAGGGCTGAGCAACGAGCAAAAGTAACATAGCAGTACAAGGTTTGCTGGGAGGGGACATGGCTGTATCGGTTTGAAAGAGGCTGTAAACATGTGGTAGGATCAAACATCGAACCTAACCTAGACTAGCATGCAAACCGCTGGTTGAAATAGAATGGATCATAAGTAATGTATAATCCTTGCCTGTTGATAAGTCGGGTTCCAAAGGTGTAGTCGATCGCAAGCTCGCATCGTCTCCAAGAGGTACCCGCGGGAGCACACAAGAAGTAAACACTGGAAAGCAATCAACGAGCAAGCATCAACAAGAAGCAACACGAGACATCGCACCTACCGTCGAGAGCGGTTACTAACAGTTTAAGTGGGATACCGGTCACACACGAAGAATACCGCACGTTTACGATGGTTCAAGTTGCTTAGCTACAGGTGACCAAACAACGGTTATTAACATGGAAACTCAAGCAAGCATGGCATAGCACACAAACATGGCAAGAGGTGAAGCACAAAGTAAACTATCTATGCTAGTCAATTTAAGTGAGGCACAACCTAAACATGGCATAACACTAAGTGTCGCACGATGATTAAAACATTTGGTGATGTTCTTCCCTAAACCATATTTTAGGTTGGTTATCAACAGCAAACAATAGCATAAACACAAAGTACATGAAAAACTAATCAAGTTACATATAAGGCACACTCCAAACGGAGTTACGGTTAAAAAGATACAAGCAAAACAAGTTACGGGCACAAACTGCCAACATCACGAAGCACACTTTAGAGCAATGAAAAAACAGGATAATCAATGCAAACATGCTCACAAATGATATGAAATTAAACTAGACATGACAAGGAAGGCATGGCAAAAATAATCATGCAAATAGACATCATAGATCAAAAGATATTAAGCAAACAACATGGCATCGCAAAGTAACAGACTTAGAGAAAAACAGAGGTGGTTGTCAACAACAGCAGCGTAGCAACTTTGGAGCTCAATAACTATATGACCAGCAAGCATATCATGGCAATGCAGTACATGGGATGAAAGTAGACGTGATGCTTAACAATATGCAACTGGAATCACTCAATTCCGATAAACGGTCGCGACACACTCGTCGACCGAAGTTGCAACAAAATAACAGTTTCAGCATCAGCAGCACAATAACATCAGGATCACCACTTTGGACAAGATATAAACATGATGCAGCAAGCAAATATGGCATGTGAATGCATGAAACTGAAGTAGAAACATTTCTTAACGCAACGCAAAAGGAATCAATGCAATAGGCCTCATGGATTAGTCACAATCATCATGCAAAGTTGCAACAAAATAATAACAGCAGCTCATAACAGGAAAAAGTAGCAGTTTAACGGCCTGATGCCCTGTTCAGCACACAATTACACAATCAAGATGAGCTCAAATGCAAACTCTCACAAAAGATGAAAGCTAGAGCACGCAATTCTAAACAATTCGTCTTTTGGGCGCGAAGTCATCCGGGCTACGGATCGCTTGCTATCGTCAACGCGGAATCGAATCAGCAGCAAAATTGACAAAGACTTAGCAAAATTTTGAGGGTCTCGGGGGAAAAAAAATAGACCTCTTGGGCCGAGGCCCATCTGGCCGGCCTGCTGGTGTTGGGCTACTGGATCTGGGCCGGTGGGGGGGCGCTGCAGGCCGTGGCCGCGCTGGGCCAGCCCAGCTGGAGGCCGGCTCCCTCCCGAGCGGCTGCTCGGTCCCGACCGGGGCCGTCCGGTGGCCAGCGGCGGCGCGGCTCGCCGGCTCTGGTGAGGGGCGAGACGGGGCGCGGCGTGGCTCCTACGGTAGAGGGCGGCGACGAGGCTCCCCGGGTGGCGGGGCAAGGAAGGCGGCGACGAGCTCGAGCCTGGCCGAGCCATGGCGGGCGGCGCTCGGGACCCCATGGCCACTGTGCTGCGAGGAGAGACGAGGGAGGAAGTTAGATAGGAGAAAGAGGAGAAGGGAGAGGAGAGGGAACCAGAGGAGAGGAGGGCGCGGTGGCCTGCCGGCTGGCCGGAGCAGTGGAGAGCCGGCGGCGGCGTCGGGTCCGAGGCGGCTGGGAGAGGAGAGAGAAACAGGTGGGAGAAGAGAGAGGTTGGTGGGAGGCGATCTCGGCCGTCAGATCGGGCCAGATCTGCTGGGCTGGAACTGCTGCGAAAATTGGGGTAAACAGGGGTGTGGCTGCATATTTTGGCTAGGGAAACCCTAGAAATGGGTGGGAGTGTGGTGGTCTTTATATAGCCCCGGTGGCTGGCAGGTTGCAAAAACATCATCGGTTTTTCTCTCGCGCGCGCGGTGCTCACGTTTCAGACCGCCGGGGGTCCGCAATACCTCCGATTCGGGTAAAACTTCAAACTGCGCGATCGGTGCGTCGAGCCGGAGGCGTTCACCTCGCGCTGGAACCGTTCCGAAAACACTTTCCGGCGCGCTATAAAAATATCCCGTTTAATTATTAAACGGGGTTTTTGTTCCGTTGGCTTCGGCTGGTCTCGTGCGGTTTTCGCGACGGTGATCGGGTGAAACCCGGTGTCGCAAAGGTCGAGTGTCAGGGTGGCAAGGGTCGGTCTCCGTCCGGTACGAGGTAAGAGAGGGGAAAATAATCGCCGATCGATAAATCGGGGATGCAAACACCGCAGACAAATCAGACAAGCAAACAATTCACACCGAAAACAAAAATTTTAATTTTTGCAAAAACTGGGCTGTTACAATTATATGCATGCTATTTTATCTCGTAGCTAGCGTATCGATTGACACATTACCCTATCCGCTTGTCGCCTACTTACTTGACACCTGAGTAGAACTATATAGTAATCTTGTAGAGTAGAAATGCTTAGCCATGCTCATTATTATATAGGTGCTTATCTGAATGATCTTCAGATCATTAACACTTGAAACTTGTTACTGAGCTCGCTGAGCCAGGCCGGTTGGCCATTGTTGACTTCCTCTACTCTCTTCTACTCTGGGTGAAACTTACCATCTAAATACTGGCGCGGGCGACAGCTGGATCAAGGATTGAAGGAGCGATTGGCTGCTCTTCACGAGGTGAAGGGGGCAATCTGTCGTCCATGCCGCATGAGGCCCAATAAGTCTTGGATTTGAAGATTGTGACAACCGTACAACCACATGCTATATGGGCACTGGCTTGGTTAATTAGTTAGGTCATCCTTATTATGGTCATCGCCGTACCACAGATGGGATAGCTGCCTTGCGAGGAGAACCTCAACACAAAAGGGGGCAAGGACTGTGAACTGCGGTTACTACCTTGTGAAACCTAGTGGGCATGTCATAGTAAGGGTGGGTCTAATGAAAGACCTCGTCACAATCTCCCTACCAGTATACAAAATAGTGTACTACTCCAGCGGCCACTGGTGGCAATAAGACGAGATTGTGTCGTGTGGGTAAAGGGTACAACCTCTGCAGAGTGTAAAACTATTCGAATAGCTGAGTCCACGGTCATGGACGACACATGAATCTTTCTTGACATACGGGAACCTGTCTTGCTTATTCCCTCTTTGCCCTATTCTTGGAACCTATGAAGGATGTGAGTGGATCGAGGATCCTCACCTTGATGAATGTTGTGATGGAAAAATTCTTCTTTTCGTCTAAAACCGCTTATCCAACTATATAGTTTTTTCCAAACAAAACTAGCTTTATGTAAATGAACCATACAACCTTCCTTTGAAGCCTCATGTAGTTAATAGGGCCTTTCCCGGGAGGCATGTTGAGTACGAAATGTACTCAAGGCAATCCTTTTGTTTTACTCCAGAGATATATGAAGATCAAGGCGCAGACTATGACTATTATGATGATCCTGAGGCGTGAGGTCGCGTGGACTACATCGACTTTCCTGTGACTGAGATGGAGTCGCTACGCAATAAAATTTCCGTTGTTTTTCTGATTGTAATAAATGTCATGAGACATTAGTGCTATGTAAGCCTTATGACAGATTATGATGCTTTTAATAATTTAAGTACTCTGCAATGATACCATTTCGCTGTGTTATCAACAATGATCTTGGGGTTGATGATTAAACACAGGAGGGTCTGGAAATTATTTCCGGGTTCTCACATAATTGCATCATTTTGTGCGATATTTTGGTTTCATAATGCACACATTATTAAGCATGAACCCATGTGATTCCCTGCAATCATCGGGAGAAGGTGCTAATGTATTCATTTTTTGGAAGTGCTAAATTTGTTGGACATTGGTACGAGGGGACAAGATTTTGATTTGCATATGTATGCTCATGTAATTGTAATGGATGGAGTTTCTTTTATATTTGCCAATTCTTCTCTCATGTAAAGAAGGATTATATAGTAAATTAGTATGGGAAGTTGTGCATGTATTCAATTGTCTATGACAAAACTCTTCTAGAGTGGAAAGTTTACACGTTTGCAAGTTGGATCCTATTTGAATGGTGTAAAGCATTCGGCTATACCTGTAATTGTTAAAACTTATGTAATAGAGATTTTTTTAATGGATACATGATCTTGGATAATATGTTGTAATTTCAAAACATATTTCACGAGGATACTTTACTTTTCATGGGGGCAGCGTGCATTGATTGTACATCTTCATGCCACATAAAACATCAAATGATCAAATACATGACATAAATTATATGTAGAAAACGGCGCAACAAAGCGCGTAGACCGCTTCTAGTACATAACGATAGGGAACCTTGTACAGGGGCACATGAGCTCGCGATCACAATGTTACTTTCGACTATTTAGGTATTATAGATACAAGTGTTATCCTTTTCCTTTATGAAGAATGGACAAAAGCACTGATTTTTTTTGAGTAAAAAAATGATTTTTATTGTAGAAAAATAATAGATGAAATTAAACTAAATAGCCACGGTGATTGTTTGATAATGGCCACCTTCTTTAAAATTATCTTGATTATATCTTAGTATTTTTATGAATCTGACGCAGATAGCAGCATGTTTTTAGTCTAGCATGGAATATTGTTTCCTTTTATATTATCTACTAGGAAATATGCCCGTGCGTTGCAACGGGAAAATTAAATTCTTCCACTCCGTTATTGATCTATTCATGTTGTGTCTTCTCTACACCACATTGTTCTCCTATTCAACATGAATGTAATCGTTGCGGATTTATGATGATAGTGGATATCACTCATGTCTCATTTCTCCCCCTTAGGCCTTGTCTTGTATAAGAGTTTTTATCGGGATTAGAGGGGTATCTCCCCTAATCCCCCCCTTCCACAAAAAAATTCTACTATCAAACAAAGCCTTACCGGCTCAGTCTTTCTCGACACATATTCATAATTACTTTGTAAAGATATTGGGATCACCAGTTCACCATCATCTTACCTGCAAATGGTGCATGTGTCGGTGCATTTGTCTTTGTTGTGGTATTTGTCGTATAAGGGCATGCGTGTATCATAACTATTTTTTTATCTCCACTAACAGTGTTCTTGCCTTCTGTGAAGGTTTACAAAGGGAGCAAATGAACTACTAAGCCTTGTCATGATATAGGATGAAATTTAGCCTAATGAAATAGACAGTGTTTGTGCAAAAAAATATATCATCATTACAATATTTTTTTCTTGGTTACAACAGCTCAGTCTGAAGATGCCCAAGGGCATGTTGATGCCCCTTGCTGTCTACACCCAATGGTTCCCTTCCTCTCGCGCACCTGTGTGCGAACGCCCCGCCGTTCGCTTTTTTTTTCCTGCAGGTTCCCCTAGCGTCAATCGACATGTGCCTTATTTCTGAGCCACTCGGGCGCGCTGAAGGAGGCGAGGACGATTCACATGTAGAACAACTGATGTCGTGGTAGGTGGCACCCACACATTGCAGCTCTCTACGACGTCAACATTGAACATCTCGGCGACGGCGCCCAGATTTTTTGGCACGACGGACTTGAGTCATGGGGGAACCACATGTGACGCCATGGGCTCGCCGTTGGCATTGTCGTGCACATCGCCCATTGTCTAGCACATGTCCGTGAAGTTTGTTTGAAGTCCTCTCCTCATCCTGTGTAATCCATGTACACATGTCCGTGACAATGATTTCGGCATAGGTCCCATGTTATCACATTAATCCCGTTTGTAATTTGTAATTATAACTCACCTAGAAGAGAGTGCATCGATCGTTAAGTCAATCACATTTGTAATTTGTACGCACTAAGGACGCTGCATATGCAGCGAGCACATTTGTGTCAATAATTTTCTGTTGGACTGGTTCTCTTCCGTCCTTAGCTCGGTGTTAAAATCGTTTTCAAATCCTCTTCCTATCATGTGCTTATTGATTTTCGAGCCTGCTTATTGAGTTGATGATAATAAACGAATATAAATTGATTATGATTGTCGTAAAGGGGCGAGGTTGTACTTTAGTTGGCGTCAGCAAAATATCTTTTAGCACCGTGTCACCCGGACATGCTGGAGCCTGGATGGATGTTTGCGATTTCAAATCCTCACCGCAACGATTATTTTCTGTAATTTCGTAAGCCAAGTATTTTTTTTGAGGGGTCTAAGCCTAGTAAGCAAATCCTTGACGAGGGCGAAGGATAACCAAGGCCCAGCAAATCATTAGTACAATTTTATAGGCCCAGTAAAGCCTTCCCCAAAAGAAAAAAGCTAATATTGGAGTGCAGGTTGATTTCCTAAAATTACAGGGTGTTTTTGAAAAACATATGTGCTGAAACGTTTTTCTACTACAATGCCACTTATGGATGTACTGTGGGTTGATTTACTAAAAGCTCGAGGGGTTTTCTGCAAAATGTGCTGACGTAAGGAGAAACTCACCTCCCTTTATTATTAGGTAGAGATTTGAAATATTTATTTAGTTAAACGTGTTTTTTCTCATTGCCACCGCCATATTTCTTCCTCCTTCTCCAATAAATTGTGTACAGACAGACGGGGCCCGCATCTCAGCCCCTTCATTGCCATTTGCCTCCGTTGGCTTGGTTCATCTCCTCCTTTGTGTCCCCTCCCTCATACCGTGTCGGCTCGAAAGTAGAAACCCTAGACCAACCACCCTCCCCCCCCCCCCCCCCCCCCCCCCCTCCCCCCCTCCTAGGTAGAAGAAACCGGGACGAAGATGTATGCGGACCAGATCTGCACCGGCCGCAAGCGCTCCGTCCACGATCGTCTTGACGCCGACCTCCCCTCCGGTCGCGGCGGCGCGGACGCCGTCGGCCGGGCTCGTCACGTCGTGTCCAAGAGGTCAGCTCAAGCTCTTGCTCCTGCTCCCTCCATATCGCTAATACCGCTTACTCTGTAACCCTACCCTAGGGCTTCTCGCTCGGTGCGCTCCTATGTGCTCTGGGATGGTGCAAATAGGACTATGTTGTAGGTTGCCCGGGCTGAGGGTGGCGCCTCTAGATTTCGTCCTTTCGTTCATGTTACTCCTAGAGTAGAATTGAGGCGCTGGAGAGTAGGACGAGCTCTGAGCTGCGTGATGTGCGTTGTTGTCTGAGTGATGGAGATTGTGTTAGTCAGATTCACTGATTCAGCTTGGCAAAAATTATGAATTGGTCTCTTTGGACGCATGCCATTATGCAGAATAACATGGGGATTGCACCTTAGGTTTCAGGATGATCAATTTAAATATTACCTCCGATCCATATTAATGGACTCAACTTTGTCTAGATTCGCATGTATCTAGTTAAATATTTAGACTAGATGCATGTGTATCTAGACAAACTTAAGTCCATTAATATGGATCGGAGGGCGTATATTTTTTGTTGCCAGGCGCTTGCTTGCTTTACAGTTGACCTGAGGTTTTGTGATTCCATAAGTTGAGTATCATGGTATGGACTATGGAGTGAGCTCGGATACTACTAGTTGATAACGCGCGTGGGAGCTCGAAGCTAGCGATGTAACCTTGGAAATAGTGTTTTACTCAATCTAGCAGTAACTTATGTAACTGATGTATGAACTGTTGTAGTATCACTCACCAATGCATTCCCCACTATCTGTAGGCAACGGCAAACTGATGATAAATGGAAGCATGATCTTTACCGGGGTGATGAATCAGCTTCAAGTAATCTATTTGTTGATGTACCTTAAATGAAGTCAGGCAAGCTACCTTATATTGTGGTCCCATTTAACTTTATCTGTTTGCACTTAAGGATCAGCTGATCCACGGGATTTGCGATTCAAGCTTCAGAGGAAAAGCTCTCAGCAAGGGTTTGCTGGCCAAAAGGGTTCTGGGGTACGTGATCTACGTGAGATGCTATCTGGAACAATGCACGCACAACCATCAAATGCTGACCCTCAAAAGGGAAAACAAGTAGCGGAGATTGTGAAAGCAACAAGGCGTAAAAATGCTGATGAAAGGCCCGTACGCCAAACTAAGAAAGTATCAAAACCATCGTCATCCAAGAAGACTTCTCAGCCAAAGGTAGGGATTCTATTGGTAATACACAGTTTCCCAGTTTCTTGCTTTCCACTTGTGCCAGAATTTTCATTTGATGCTAGGCTTTATTTGGTGGTTGATGTTTTAGATTGAAGGGTCACTGCTGGAACCGACCTTCCTAAATAATACCCAGCATGAAATTTGTCGTAACCTTTTTAGACGATATTGTGTTGTGTTGTGTTGTGATGCTATATTTGCTTAGCTTACTTGATTTTCTATTCCATACTGAGTATCATTAACACTTGATCCTGGTGATGTATTTGTCTACATAGGTTTGAGCTTGTACTTATTGACTTTGTGTGTGTTATTTTATGCTCTTTCATTAGCATTTAATTTCTAACTACTCATGTTTTTCTGTAGACGAATGTTTACCTGAATTTTTGTGTATATATAGTCTGGTCAACAATTTTAGAGATAGCCAAGTTGCCATAATTTAAGCTTGTAATGAAAGGATAATGATGCTTTACACTTTGTTATGCTTCCAAGCAACAAATCACATTAGCTCATCATCTTTCAAGTGGTCATGCTACATTTCAGTATGAAGAATTCATGATGAGGGTCTGTTCAGTCGTTTTATTCAAAATTTCTGCCCTAGTTAACCAATGGGTTGCTGAATGTTGCATTTTGACTTGGTAGTAGGTACTACCTCTATCTCATTATATAAGACGTTTTTAGAAACTAATTTAGTTTTAAAAACGTCTTACATTATGAGACAGAGGGAGTACCTTTTAGTACATGGTTATCTCCTCTAGTTGTCCCTTGGCTATGTATATTCGAACTACTCATGTTTGGCTCCAGAGCATGTAGAATTAACTAGTACAGTATCATACATTCATACTATCATGCCTTTCTAGTTTGCTACATTAAGACTAGAGTGTTTGCTGTAGAACACCTTATAAAAAACTTTAAATGTACATGCTTTAGGTAGTTAGTGAGCTTGCGTATTCAGAGAATGTGTGATATACCACTTCTTTAATATACTTTCTGCCTTGTTTTACTTTCTGATCTAACATCTTTTCTTGTGGGAATGCTTGTAGACTGAAAGTCCACTCGACAGTTTTCTGAAATCACTTGGGCTTGAGAAGTATTCTATTACCTTCCAGGCAGAGGAGGTTTGACTACTTACCTAAATCTTTACATTGTTTTTTTCGTCTATTTGGTTGACAATTGTTGTTTTGCAGGTTGACATGGCGGCCCTACGTCACATGACTGAAAGTGATCTAAAGGCGTTGGGCATCCCGATGGTAAGTAAATTACATCATGCTGGATCTTGAATTTTGCAAAAACAGCCATTTCTTGGCTTCTGAGATCCTTCATCTAAAGAGTAATTTCAGTATGGTTTGGCTATATTTTGAATAAAATCGCCGACAAAATCAAGAGGACATGATTTGGGTGATGGCGGGTGCAAAGAAACTAGGGTCTATCATGCTGGGAGAGTAATACATTCATGTAACTCTATTCCCTCTTCTTAATTAATATACGTGGCAAATCTTTTTCCTGTTCAAAAAAACACACACACACTAGTACATACAAGTAGTTAGAACGCATCATTTTGCTGAGGAACTGGTCTGAACCTGCTTTACAGAACTACTGCACTTATATTTTTTGTCTGACTAATTCTTGTGTGAGTCTGCATTCTTTTTTCATTGTGCATACGTATAATTTGATTCGAGGTACAGTGGCCAAGCTTAAGGTGTCTGTTGTTTCAGGGTCCTAGGAAGAAGATTACCCTTGCCTTGGAATCCTGACCGTAGGGCAATGGGGTACAATGTAGAAAGAAAAGCAGGGAGACGTGGTAGGTTTTTGCTTCATCTGCAAGTTGGGCATATCATGGAAGGGTACAGGTGCAGTTCTCCCTTTTTTTCTACCCCAGGCTTTGCAACATTTCGAAATCGGGAAATTGGGATACCAATGTGGGGCTCTTCTAATCTGTACTGATAAGCATGCATCAGGCAGGATTAGGTTGTTTAGAACAAAGTGTGGCGGTTAAGAAGGCTGGTTGATGCTGTAAGATTATTGGACTGCTGTTATTTATCTGGTATAATGCATGCTTTGCTGGCCAGACCAGCTGATCAACTGATGTGATGATATCCGTGCCGTTGGAGCTGGGATGGTATTCTCATCGCTGTAGAATATTGTTACATTGCCTTTTCTATTCATTGGAAGTAACTAAGGCTCTTTTAGAGTCGGTGTTTTGAGATTCTCCAATTGGTATTGTGTTGCGGTGCTCAGTGGCAAGGTTTTATTTCTGCATTCTATTCTCATGCTGAGCCATGTTCGGAATGTTCTCTATTGCTTTAAGTGACGTTAATCGGTAGAAAATTAAACAAAGTGATGAAATTAAATAATCTCAGAATATTAAGCAGCCTCTGCTAACTCTGACGGTGCTCAAAGTTGTTATCCTCATGAACATGCGTGTCAAGTGTCAACTGTTGATAGCGTTTTTTTCTTTTTTGCGATAAAACTGTTGATAGCGTTGCTCGTGGAGAGGATTGAATATCCAAATCCTCTTGACGAACATGTGTTGATAGCGTTGCTCGTGGAGAGGATTGAATGTAGTGATGCAAAAAGGTTTTTTTTTTGGGCGCTGCTAGGTACCGTAGCAACCGTTTCCTACAAAGCGTGATCGTACGGTCCCAGTTCTTGGGCAATGACAAATAAAATGAAGTTGTGTGCTCTCCCGTGAGCACATAGTAATACTCCGTCCGTAAAGTAATATAAGATGTTTAAAAATATATTATATTACTTTACAAAGGAAGTATTTCTTTCTCCCCTCGTCCTTTTGCTGCTGTCCACAATCAATAATAAAAATCAATCTTTAAACAAATTAAGAGAAATAAAAATTAAAACTCATAAAATATTGAAATCAAGCTATGATTTTAACATATGCATCTCTGTCCACAACCAAATCTTTTGTAATATCCTAGTATTTTAGATCTTTCTTCTCGTACTCCTTTCATGTGAAGGTTTAGTCTTCTTTTGGTATTAGCGGTTCAACTTAATCATTCGCTATGCATTGGTGCTTCTGAAGGTCTATGTTGGAGTATATGCTTAAATTGATATTGGACAAGCTATTTTTAAATGGTGCCACCTCAACTCTATCACGTATACTATCATTTCAAATTGGATCCTTTTCATGTTCATCTCAACATACACATCTTTACTACACCTACTTGTTGAACATTTCACCTTTTAGTTGATGAACATTGAGTGGCATACAACATAGCAAGTCGAATCACCATTCTGTAGCACAAGCCTTATAACTTTTATCGCGCTCTCTTATCACAGAGAACGCCAGAAGCTTGACGTCACTTTATCCATCCAACTTTGATTTAACGACTCAAATCTTCATCGATACCATCATCCTTCTACAACAGATCTCAGATATCAGATGGTGTCCTTTTGAGATACCATTCACCCATCAGAATACTTGTAGTCTAGTACATAAAATGCTAATGATGATGTGCCAAAAATCACATTGATGATGTATGCGCGCACATCATCAATATGTCTCTTTAATACTATCGACGACGTGTTGACTTCCATGCCATTAGTAACACATTATTAATGACGTGATATAGTGTGCGTGCTATTGGTAATAAAAATAGTGACGACGTGCACTTTTCCTCCCGCCGATAATACATAAAGTGATACTATTGTGCAATCAATTAGACACACCACTAATAAAATTAGCAAAAAATAGGTCTATTTTTTTTCATCGGCAAAAGAGAGATACTACTACATATATAACTTAATTCACTAGTTAAAAATTACAAACTAAGTATACTAATACCACAGTGCTTCAGAACTCCATGCTGATGTTGCCATCGTGCCTCTACGATGTGTCTAGATCGGGCTTTGGAACTACACATTGGCCTACTGCAGCTCCCTTACCACGTGCCATCCTCGGGAAGATGTGATCGAAGCAACCGAGCATCATTTTCTCCTTCTCTTCTATGATCTCATGAAGGGACATGTCAGTTTATAAAAAAAGTATTAGTACTAGATTATCTAATCAAGGCCTAATCAATACTAGAAGTCTCGAACTAGTCACGAAGGCCTCAAGAATTGGAGGAATAAAGGCGTCTGTTAGTTTGTAGCTTTTATTGTAATTAGAACAGTACACACGAGCGATCAAATGATTTCTTGATAGCTTGCAAGAAGAGAAGAAGGAAATTGGATGGGGAGGGGGAGAAAGAAGTGGAAAGGGGATGTGATGTAACACCAAGATCCATAATTCACATAGAAGGGTAGGTGGGAAGGAGTAGGTGAGCTAGACGTGAGGAAGGAGAAGGGAAGGAAGCGAAGGAGAGAACCATCAATGACATTATGATTTTCCTTGGGTCTTGCAGCAAGTGATCAAACTTCATTGCGAAGAAAGTTGCTTCAACCCATTCCGGTTCATCAAAAGCATCTACGAGGACCCATGCTAGAGATCGACGGGTGTAACACCCCGGGTGTCACGCTACAGTGATCACTTATCTAATGCCTCGTTATCATAATTATCCTCATTAAAACTTTGCATTAGGAGATAATTCAACTCCAACTAAAATTTGCAAATGCTAGTCAAGATAAAACTTTTATATGATGATTAAACAGAAGTGTCCATAACCTTGCAAATAACCCATAGGCAATTATATAATTTAAATTATTTTTTAGGAGTTATTAAATTGCCCTGGATTTTTAATAAACAAGTGGAAATTATAATTGAACTAAATTTTTTGCAATCATTTTGTTAAATGTCTAATAATTAGTAGGTCATAATAAATAAAAATAAGTATTTAATAAAATATTTAGATATTATAAATAATACAAACAGTAGCTAAAACTGTCCATAATCATCATTTGTTGTTTATATAAAATTCAAAATAATTTATATAAGTCTCAAACTTTTTGTAGAAGGATATTAAAGTGTAATAGAAATATTGGGACATGTGACACATTTTACAAAATTGATTTGCTAGACAGTTGAAGTTAAAACAGTGGTGAGGGCACAACAGAAATCGAAAAAATGAAAATGGGTTATCCATCGCCTAGGGCCATCCCTCAACCGGCCCAACCCTTTTCCCCTTGTCTTCTTCCTCCCCTCACCTGTTCATCACATGCATCAGTGTCGACAGGCACGCAACACACCGAGACCCCCTCCATGTCTCCTCTCGCTGCTCGACAGTGAGGCAACGAGGAGGATAAGAACACCCTGCCCCCTTTTCTCCCTCACTGGAACCCTAAACCCCCATTTTTCTCTTTTCCCTTCCCCACACCCCGTTGGTGTTCCTCGCGCCATGGCTGTCGCCTACATCGACATGGCTAGCCGTGACTGAGGCCAAGGACCTCGCCACGCCTCGTCCCCGGCGATACAACCCCACCGTCGACCGCTACTACCACTGCACCGGCGAACGCGAGCAGGGAGGCCACCGCACGCCCGCCCTCGATCTCGCCCCTGCACCGACGACGTCACGCCTGATTAGCCGCCGACGAAGCCTCCCTGGGCCTCCCCGAGCCCTTGGACTGCCTTGCTGCGCCCCTTGTGAGATCCACCTTTGAATCCCCTCCCCTCGGTCGATTTGGCCCCTGTAGCCGCCGTCTTTGAGCTCGGTCGCCACGGCTGAAGCCCACGCCCGCGGCGCCTCCGCCTGCGCACGACCGCCCCTGGCCACGCCCCCGCCGCGCACCCCTGTGCCCCCCGCGCCCCCTCACCGTGCCCCCCTCGCCGGAATGGCCTCCGTCGTGGCCCTAGTCGTCGGCGAGGTCATGCCATGGGCACGCCTATGGGCTAAGCCCTCACCCCACTGACCAAAGGGCCCCTCACCACTAATCCCCTGTTAACCACCCAAACCCTAAGTAATCTGATGTTAAGACTAATAGAGATAACCCCCCTGTCAATGACTGTTGGGCCCCAAGCCATTGTTAAATTAAATGAACTGGTTAATTAAAACATGTGTCACTTACTGTTGGGCCCCACTGGATATTTAGATTAATTGAAATAGAGTTATATACAATCAATGTATGACATGTGGGCCACTACTATTTTTGAATAATTAAAATGATTTAATTGAGCCCAGTCAATGACAGAGGGGCCCCACCTACCAGTTGACTGCTCAACAACCAGTGTTTTGGATAATGTTGAATTAATAAATAAAACAAATTCCTGAAATTCCTTTAAATTAATTAAAACTTTGAAAATCAATATCTTTTAAACCGTAAGTCGGATAAAAAAACTTTATACACCAAACTTGATCAGAAAAATGCCACAGATAAGAATACATCACTCGTATGCCCACCACACCCGTCTAACATACCGGACGTGGAACATTTATCCTCCGGTTCATCTGTGTGTCAGACGACCGGCGCCGGCAAAAATTTCCGGATGAAAATGTTCTAAAAATGAAAGTTGTTCAGAATGGATCTACGAGCATGGATACACTATCCACATGTCTGTCAGATGTCTCTAACACTGCAGACATGGAGCCTTCCCCTTCGAACCATCTGTCTGGTAATCAACCGGTACTGATGAGTCATCCCCGGATAAATTCCTGCTCCACCTAAAATACTTAACACTGCGTTAGAACATCGCGTACAATTCAATTGGCATGTCCTTTTTCTATGTTTGCATTGTGTGCATTATATTTACTATTTCTCCCCCTTTATTCTCCGGTAGACCCCGAGACTGCCACCGACTACACCGTTGCTGAGTATGACTACTTCGTTGACGATCGTACCCCTACTGTCGAGCTTCCACGCAAGCAGAGCCATTTTCCTTCCCCATATATCGCCTATCTTTTCTGTACATTTCTTGCACTAGGCATTGTCGCTGCTGCTACGTTACATTCCTATTCATTTCATAGCCTGTCATTGTCGCCCCTTGATGTACCTTCCTTTATCCTATGCTGCCTATTATCTATATATATTATATCCAGCAGTGAACCATGCGCATTGCTAATCAACTAAGATTAGATAGAGGGCTGTGATCACTTTTGGGAGTGACACGGATACAATTTATTATAACTGCAACAAGTACGGTACAGAGCAAACGCTGTGGCACCCCGGCTCAGAGCAACCGGTTTACCTTACATTGCCAGCCCAGAGATCAAGTCTTCTGGCAATGCACAACATATTGGTACAGAATACAACCGCTTCATAGTAATTATACATGTACATAGGTTCGGGATTACAACTGCTACGAGGCATGGCGGCACATCTCGTGCGGCAACAGTATCAACATTATTTATGTCACATCTCAGGGCCTCGATACGATCGACGAAGGACTCTACGGCAGCGGAATAACGAGGTGACGGGACTCCAATCCACGGGGACACTGCTGGGACACGGCCTAGTTCGCGTAGTACAGCTCAGCCAACTCTTCAGGTGCAACACCTCCTGCATCTGGCATGACACGCCAGGTCAGTACATTGAATGTACTTGCAAGCTCATAACAGCCAAGTCATCAGTAGAAACAATAGCATGGCAATAATGCAAACAATAACATGGCAAACATGGCAAGAATAATAGTAACACTTGTCTCATGAACATCACATGATTCATCCAGCTTACCTCCGAGTCGTGCGGACTAGGTAACCGGGCCATCTCTTGACCCACCATCATACGGGTCGTAGCTCGACCACTCAACGGGTTAGGTGTCCTCAGTTACCACCCAACCAATCACATGACCACAGTTTCAGCATTAACATTCATATTATTAAACAGATTAGTGTTGACCTCCGTGTGACCTAGTACGAACTGTGTCCCATGACCGAGGACGCGGCTATTCGAATAGATTTTGACTCTGTAGAGTTTGTGCACGTTACCCACATTATGGAGTTCCTCCTCCATCCAGCACCTCGGTACTTGTCCCACAGGATCCTTGGAACTCGTACTGCAGGAGTGGACTAGGACATCTCCAACGAAACCCGACAACCGCGTTACCTCCCTACGGACTCACCGACACACGGTCTTGGGTATCCCTGCGGTTAGGTGTCCACGTTACCACCATAACCACTCGGCCACCTTGTGGCAAACTGTCCCAACAGGGACTCCCGGGTAAACAACTATGGATGTCGAGATTATCACCACCTACCTGATCAGGGTAGCGTGCGTGCATAACCTCCCCTACTGGGTGATATCCGTAGAAAGCACTATGATACCACGAGTCAAGGCCCGCCCATACAAGCGAATGTGGCTGCACGGATAAGCTCGGTTCGGTGGCACTTGGTCAACAATTTTGTTCATTAGGTTCTGGTGAAAAAGCAATATGAAGACATGGCAACATGGCATGCGTATGAACTACTATCATGCATATGCAACTACTAGCATGACATACAACCCGGAGCACGATCATCACTAGCATGATTCCGGCATAGGCATGGCAACAAAATAAACATGGTGATAACATGTACTAGAGTGACATGATAAAATCAGTAGCATGGCATATTTATACCAATCAACTTATTATGGTTATTTATTTTTATTAGCAAGCAATGTGAAGGCAATTAAAATAAACCCAAGTAAATGATTTAAATCATCAAAAGCAACGCGGAGGCGTGCGTGCCACTGTGGCCACTACGCGCGGGATTCAGACAGACCGCGGCGGCGACGACGAGGTCTCTGGCGGGCGGCGGGGCTTTGGGGTGAGCCAGGTGGCGCACGGGTGTGCCACGACGACTACGGACACACGCAAGCGGCCGCGGGTGCTCGGGGTGCGGCGTGCCCGTGATGGCGACCTCACGGCCACGGCCAGAGCACGCCTATGGCAGGCAGTGCGCGTGGTCACCCCTGGCACGCGTGCAATGAGGGCGTCCAGGGCGTGCGCACTGTGTCCTTGGCACGTATCTAACGTCCAGTAGCATGGGTGAGGGGTTGGGAGGCTAGCAGGTGGGCTCAAACACTTGGTAGCTTCAAAAATGTGTTTCCGCTGGAAAGTTTGAGAATTTCTCCAGAGAGTTTGGCTAGGCTTTTGGGGATGAAACTTGGTGTGCCTGGGTTATCTAGGAAGGTGCTTATGTGGTAAAAATTTCAAGGCAAAAGGATAAGTCTACAGGGTACTTGCTTCACAAAGTGCCTCTCTGGTCAGAAATGGAAAAGAATTTCTAGAGGTGAATTTTTTTACTAAGCTTTCCCATGTTTTTGCTTAGAATCATGAGGCATGTACCCCTTGCTTAGCACAAAAAGTTTCAGGCCAACAGGAGGAGCAGAAATGAGGCTAGCTTCAAAAGGGAGAGGGAAAAGACCAATTTCCCTTAGTGAAAAGGGGTTTTTAAGAAAAATAAAAAAGGGCAAGGGCTAGTTTGACCAAAGCTTGATCATAGCCATAGGGGAGAAGGGTTTAGGGGTCACTTGGCCTAGGGGAAAAATTAGGCCCAAGTGATCAAGGCCATCTGAGTTGAGAAAATCTAAGCAAATGATTTCAAACTCCAGAAAATCAGCAAATAAAGTTGCAAATAAAAAGGGGCCAAAAACCAGGGTGTCACAAACCTACCCCCTTAGGGTAAATCTCGTCCTCGATATTTGGTTGCTCAGGGAACAGATACATATATGCAGCCCTCAGAAACTCTTCCCTTTCCCAGGTGGCTTCTTCCTCAGTATGGCGCTCCTAGAGCACCTTGTAAAACCGTATCACCTTACTGCGGGTAGTCCTTTCCATCTCATCCAAAATCCTTACTGGTTTCTCCTCATATGTCAGATCCTGGGCCAGCTCTAACTCCTTCACATCCACTCGTTTGACTGGTGGCGAGACACACTTGCGAAGTTGCGATAGATGGAATACGTCATGGATATCTGCCATTTCCGAGGGTAATTCCAGTTGGTACGCTACTTTTCCCCTCTTAGCCATTATTGGGAATGGCCTGACTTACCTTGGGGCAAGCTTTCCACGGGTCTGGAATCTCCTTACTCCTTTCATTGGCGTCACTCGGAGATAGACGTATTCTCCAGGCTCAAAGTTCACCTCTCGATGCTTGGTGTCATAGTAACTCTTTTGTCGAGACTTGGCGGCTCTCAACCGGTCCTGAATCTCCTTGACTTGCTTTTCTGCTTCAAGCATTAAGTCGGTGCCAAATATGCGGCTGTACCCTGTCTGTGACCAGTTCAATGGGGTGCGGCATTTCCGCCCATATAATGCTTCAAAGCGTGACATCTTGAGGCTGGCCTGGTAGCTGTTGTTGTATGAGAATTCTGCGTATGGCAAGCAGTCCTCCCACTTGGAACCGTGGGCTAATACACATGCCCTGAGCATATCCTCCAATATCTGATTTACTCGCTCTGTCTGGCCGTCTGTTTGGGGATGGTAAGCGGTGCTGTGCTTTAGTACGGTCCCCAAGGCTTCGTGAAGTCGTAGCCAGAATGCCGACGTGAACGCTGACCCTCTGTCTGAGGTGATGGTCTTTGGTATTCCATGGAGACTGACAATCCGGGACATGTATAACTCTGCCAATTGATCAGCTCGGTAAGTGGCCCTGACGGGAATAAAGTGGGCCACTTTGGTGAGCATATCCAAAATTACCCATATGGAATCGTGACCCGGGCGGTCTTTGGGAGCCCTACAATGAATTCCATGCATATGTCATCCCACTTCCATTGCGGAACCTGCAGGGGTTGCAGCAGTCCAGCTGGCTTTTGGTGCTCGGCCTTGACTCGGTTGCATATGTCGCAGCATGCCACATAGTATGCGATATCTTTGCGCATTCCGGGCCACCAAAATGTGGTCTTCAAATCCCTGTACATCTTGGTGCTGCCGGGGTGGATAGAGTATGCAGACTCATGTGCTTCTCGCAGTATTTGCTGTCTCAAATTAGCCTGGTCCGGTACACAGATTCGGTTTTCGAACCATAGCGCTCCTTGGGTATCCAGGTGAAAGGATTCGGCCTTGCCACGCGGAATCCGTCTCTTGATTTCTTGAATTTCCGGATCTTGAGGTTATGCTCCCTTAATTTCCTCTACCAAGGTTGGGGTGATTTCCAATGTCTTCCTAGTCATTGAGTCACACAAGACGAGGTTGAGTTGAGTGACTTCCTCCCGTATCTGAGGGTGAAGCCTTTCCCAGAGCGCACTCACTGAACTTGGCTTGCGGCTAAGGGCGTCGGCGACCACGTTAGCCTTCCCGGGGAGATAATTCATCCCGAGATCGTAATCCTTGACCAACTCGAGCCATCTTCTCTGCCTGAGGTTGAGGTCTGGCTGCGTGAAGATGTACTTGAGACTTTTATGATCGGTGTACACCTCACACCGTTGCCCGATGAGATAATGCCTCCACAATTTCAATCCGTGTACCACAGCAGCCAGCTCCAGGTCATGCGTGGGGTAGTTTACTTCATGTTGGCGTAGCTGTCTGGAGGCGTACGCTACAACCTTTCCTTCTTGCATTAGCACGCAGCCAATGCCATGCTTGGAGGCATCGCAATATATATCAAATCCCTTGTGGATGTCCGGCAGAGTCAAAACAGGGGCTGAGGTTAGCTTGGTCTTGAGTTGCTCGAAGCTTTCGCCGCACTCCTTGGTCCAGACAAATTTCTGGTTCTTCTTCAACAACTCGGTCATTGGCTTGGCTATCTTGGAGAACCCTTCAATGAATCGGCGGTAATATCCCGCCAATCCTAAGAAACTTCGGACTTCCGTCACGGTGGTTGGTGGCTTCCAATTCAACACATCGGTCACCTTGTTGGGGTCTACGGCTACTCCTTGAGCCATCAGAATGTGACCCAGAAATCCCACCTCCTTTAACCAGAACTCACACTTGCTGAACTTGGCATAAAGGCGATGAGCTCGCAGTCGTTCCAGCACCGTACGGAGGTGCTGCTTATGCTCTTCTTCACTTTTGGAGTATATGAGTATGTCATCAATGAATACCACCACGAACTTGTCCAGAAAGTCCATGAAGACCTTGTTCATCATGCCCATGAAATAGGCTGGGGCATTCGTTAAGCCGAAGGACATGATCGTGAACTCATACATGCCATATCTGGTGGTGAAGGCTATCTTGGGAATGTCCTCCTTTCGGATCTTCAGCTGGTAATAGCCTGTACGAAGATCGACCTTAGAGAATACCCGGGCACCTTTCAGTTGGTCAAACAAGTCATGGATGCGTGGCAGTGGATACTTGTTCTTGATGGTGACTTCATTCAGGGGGCGGTAGTCCACACACATCCGCAAAGTGCCATCTTTCTTCTTGACAAATAATACCGGTGACCCCCAAGGTGAGGTGCTGGGGCGAATGTACCCCTTCTGCAATAGCTCATCCAGCTGTTTCTTTAGTTCCACCAGTTCCGTGGAAGGCATCCGGTAATACTTCTTGTATATAGGGGAAGTACCGGGAACAAGCTCAATGGCGAACTCCAGCTCCCTGTCTGGCGGCATACCCGACAATTCTTCTGGGAACACATCTGGAAACTCTCTGACAACCAGAATCTTGTCCATCTCTGAGGTGGTGATCTGGCATACAGCTTCTTCCTTCTTGCGTGGCATACCAACATCTGTGAATTGAGTTGCCTTTCCGTCCGGTTTAACCAGTTCCACTATCCGGGTCTTGAAGGCAAGGCGGACCTCATGGGTGGTGAGCCAATCCACTCCAAGGATTGCATCAAGTCCCTTGGATTCCAGCACCATGAGAGAGGTAGGGAACTTCACTCCATATATTTCAATGGTCAGGTCCTTGCATATACTTTCTGCTTTGAGCACACCTCCAGGGGTTTTGACCAGCACAATTGTGTCCAAAAGATCAACAGAAAAATTGTTTTGGGTGGGGAAACTCCGCGATATAAACAAATCGGTTGCCCCAGAATCAAATAATATAGCTGCGGGTATGTTATTAATAGGAAACATACCGATGAACACGTCGTGGGATCCGCGGGATTCTTCGGCCGAGACGTGGTTGACTTGAGCCTGGCGATAGTTGTTCTGCCCCCGGATGTTGTTGACTTGAGGTGCTGGGTTCCCCGGCTTGCTATGACAGTCTCTGGCAAAGTGTACTTGTTTCCCACAATTAAAGCAGGCGCCCTTCCGAATGTAGTCTGCTTTGGCTTGGGGGTTGAGGTTAGACTTCTCTTGAGTGGCCGACTTGTCGATTGCGGAGCCGCCGCGGTTCCAGGCGGGCATGGAATTGGCTTGAGCCTGCTGGGGAACGGGCTGCACCACTCGGGGCTTCTGGGCTTATGGCTCGTACGGGGTCTTCTTGGGCTCATACTTGCGCTTGTGGTCTTCATAACTTCCCTTGAGTTCGACGACCGACTTGTATTCGCGTTCTTCTATGAGTGCCTTGTTGACGAGTGTCTGAAAGTCTAGGAAGTCCAGCATGCTGAGCTGACAACGGAGAGTGGGGCTAAGACCACCAAGGAAGCGGTATACCTTTCTCTCTTCAGTGGCCACATCATGAACCGAGTATCTTGCCAGATGGTTGAACTTGTTCAAATATTCAGTTACAGTCATGCTGCCTTGGACAAGAGCGAGAAATTCCCTCTGCTTGGTTTTCAGCACTCCGGTGGGGATATGGTAAGTGCGGAACTTCTCCTTGAATATCTCCCAAATGATATCTTCTCCTGCAGGCCATACTGCCTTGGTATTGTCCCACCAGATTGCGACATAGCCCTCAAGGTAATGGGTGGCAAATGGAACCTTATCCACCTCATCACAGTGAGCGATTTCCAGCTTCTTTTCCATGGTTCTCAGACAATCATCAGCCTCAATGGGGTCTGTTGCCTGATCAAAGCTCGGCGGTCGGGTGCGCTGAAAGTCAGATAGCTTGGAATGTGACCCTTGATTCTGATTCTGTCCCACAATGTTCTGCATGCCTCGCAGTAATTCCATGAGTCCCTGGTTCCTTCTTTCCTCAAACATCCTGATAACCTGCTCTGTGGTAGGGGCTTGTGGTGGAGGAGGTGGTGGACGCTCGGGTGATAATCCAGCTTTCCTGGCGGATCGACGACGGGGGGTGTCGTCATCACCCGAGTGGCTGCACTCACCTCACCTCATCCTATATCCATTCCCAAATAGAGCACCAATATCAAGAGAAACCACAAAGAGGGAAATAGGCGAAGTGACGGCAAAACGGAAGGAGCTCGAAACTCCAAGAGTTGGTGGTTGGTGATCATCCGAATCTCTTTATAAAACGACAATTAATCCAGCGGCCACCAGAACGGTCTTGACAACTCGGATCTGGGGCGTTGCCGGGGTAACTCACCACTTTCTCAAGACGGCCGCAAAACATCTCAGAGCTTGGAGAAGGGTGATTAAGAAGAAGGCAGAGGTCCCCTAAGACGGCCGAGAAAACAGCTCAGAACATAGGGTCTCCACTGCGAAAAGAAACTCAGCGACTGCCTGAGACGGCCGAAAAGCAACTCAGAACACAAGACAGTCGCTGAAAGAGAAGGAAAAAGGAGGCATCCACCCCGGACGGCCGACCAAGAATCAACACAGAACCAGGCGTGGTGCCATATAAGAGAAAGCAAGCAAGGATCCATCTGAGTCACCTACACCAAAACAGGGAATATGAGAACATCATCAACAAAATCCGAACGAAAGAGCGAAGCAACCTCATAATTATACATAGCATCATGACCTCATACATAACAACTAGCATGGATAGCATAATGAGTACTGCTCATACGGCAGTTGACAACATGCATATCATAACGGTAGAAACGACCATACTACTCGACCTCGTCCTAGTCGTGAGGGAGCGGGCACTGGCAGTTAGCGGAACCATCAGAACTATCCTCGGAGTCAGAACTAGCAACATGGATCACGCTGCGGGTAAGGATGTCAAGGCGGCGACGCTGATGAGAGGGCTCTCCCTCAGGGGAAGGAGGAGTGTGCTGGCTAAGCATGGGAGCAGCAGGGGTAGCAGTCAATGCGACCCACTCCTCTGGGGTCTCGCTCCGAACAGCTATCTGAGCAACTGGGGTCGGTGGGGTGGGTGTAGGTGGAATAGGTGGAGCTGGCACCGGAGTATAGGTGGGAGGCGGTGGAGGGGGTGACTGAATACTGCTGATAGACGCGAGTGCCTCCCGGGAACGAGCCAACTCCTCAGCAAGACTAATGGTGCTGCGCTTGCCTAAAACCGTGCTACGTTATGAAAGCAAATAGGATAATAATTAACCCATGCGAATCCTGGACCCTAGTCGGGGTGAGTTAATAGGTCGAGAGGGGTCAATGAGCCCAACATGTGGTAGTAATCTGTGTCTTGGATAACAACACAAGAACTCGGGGCCTAGGGCAGTGTAAATGAGACAACCCACTGTGTACTCCTACACAGCCTCTCATTGTTCACTTATATTAGGGTGACTTCATCAACACGTTACCACCTTGTTGCATGTGTTCACTACCATCCCGATACATCACCCAGATGGATCAACTTTATTGCAAACAACTCTAGCATGGCATAGCATATCATGGATGAAGGGCCACATGATGAACACAAACAATCTTGTATCTGCTAGGTTGAGGTTGGCTTAATACTGTGGTAGCAATGATAGGTCATGCAAAGGATGGGTTCAACTAGCGATAGAACGGTAACATGTGAATCACCTAATCATGCATAAGAGAACAAGAGGGAAATTGGGTTTTTATAGATATGATCAAAGGGGGTTTGCTTGCCTTATTGTCGAGACTCGGGGGTGCCACTCTTCGGAGAAAACAGGAACTACGTCCGGCGATGGATCTATCGAGAAGAAGCAAACATCGAGACAACAAAGTATAAACATCACATTGCAATGCACATTCAAGAATGAAACATGGCATGGTACTGATGTGATCTAGGTTCAATTTGCAACAAGTTAATTGAAGTTGATTTGAATAAGAAATCAAATTCAAACTCCAAATGTTGTTCAAATTAGCCAAAGTTGCATTTGCTAATGTTTGGATATGGTAAACCATGTTGTCATGTGTATGATATGCCTCTGATGTTCATGTGATAAGGTTGGCATTGCAAAGATTTAATTTGAAATGATTTAAACATTTATTCTGATTTATTCCAAATAAGCCATATAGCTAAATGCTACTGGTTCCCCACCATAGATGTGTTTTTCATCTATGAAAGTATGATATTTGGAATCCTTGCATTTTTCTGATGATTTTTCATATATTATTTGTTTGATTTGGAGTTATGATTTAAAAGTTATTGAATTTCAAAGATTTAATAGTTTTCTGGAATTCTGTTAAATAAGAAAAGGATTTATTGCGCAAGCATGACATCAGCATGACGCAGGGGGGGGGGGGGGCTGACGAGTGGGCCATCACTGTCAGTGGGTCTGGGGTTAATCCCCATTTAATTAAAATTAAACAAAGGATTAAGGGCGCTAGGTCCCACATGTCTGTGAGAGAGAGAGGGATTAGGAGGGGGGGGGGTTAGCTCTAATGACCCAGTGGCCGGCGGTTAGCCGCCGGCAGCACTGGACGCGGCGGCTCCCACTGGAGAGGGCGGCTCCAGCCACGGTTCGTGGCGCCGCGACCACCAGGAGACAGAGAACGCACGCGCGCATCTCCCTGGCGAGTCGGGCGTGACCGGCGTGGTCTAGGGCGACGACTGTTTGCGGCGGGGGCGGCTGCCGGAGACGGCCACGACGGGGAGGGTGACTCCGGGGGCTAGGGCGAGCGGGGATAGGGGGGAAGGCAACGTCATCTCACCCTGAGCGCGAAGACGAGCTCGGGAAGCCGGGGAGGCGTTGGTGGAGGCGCAATCGACGGCGAGGTCCGGCAACCGGCGACGAAGACGATGAAGGGGACGACGACCCTTGAGGCTCCTTGGTCCAATTGATGGCGCAGGGTGATGAAGACGATGGAGGCGGAGCTCTGGGACAACTCGGCTCGGCGGGGGGGGGGGGGGGGGGGGACGGTGGCCACGCCGGGCACGGTGGCGCGGTCCGGCTGGTCTCGGGGCAGTGCGCGATTCGACGAGGGAGGGGGAGAGAGGACCAGAGAGAGAGAGGGGGAAGGGCATCGACGGGTCCAGGGGGGCTCCACGGCGAAGAGATGAGGACTGGCGGGAGCAGGCAACTCCGTGGCAAGCAGGAGGTGGCAGCCGGCCTAGGCATGCCCTCCACGGCGCTGTCCTCCTGGCGCCAGGAAGAAGACAGGCGTGCCCCTGGTGGGCTGGGTCGCTTCTGCCCACTTGGGCCAGGTAAGTGGGGCTTTGCCCCTTTTTCTGTTTTTTTTTCTTTTTATTTGTTTCTGTTTCTTTTGTTTTGCTCTGAAAAAAATACCAAAGCATTTTTAAAAATCCCCAAATATTTATCTTGGACATATGTGACATACTAATAGCCACTCCCAAGTTTTGGAGATTTTTGGAATCCAAATTATTTGAATCCAATTCAAAAAGCATTTAAATTTAATTTCCAAGCCTCTGTTTGAATATTTGAAAAATCCATGAGCATGGGTTTGACTCCAAATCATTTTTAAAATGATCATACTCATTTATAGGACTTTTCAAAATTGTTTGGAAGAATTTTGGAAAAACTTTTTATCTGGCCTTTTATTTAAAATTCTTTTTGAGGCTTTTCCAAATCCCCAATTCTTAAACCAAGAATTTAAACATGATGCAACTATTTCTAGTAATAAAAGCACATACAAAAACTAGGGTTGTGACATGACCCACCATCATACGGGTCGTAGCTCGACCACTCAACGGGTTAGGTGTCCTCAGTTACCACCCAACCAATCACATGACCACAGTTTCAGCATTAACATTCATATTATTAAACAGATTAGTGTTGACCTCCATGTGACCTAGTACGAACTGTGTCCCATGACCGAGGACGCGGCTATTCGAATAGATTTTGACTCTGCAGAGTTTGTGCACGTTACCCACATTATGGAGTTCCTCCTCCATCTAGCACCTCGGTACTTGTCCCACAGGATCCTTGGAACTCATACCGCAGGAGTGGACTAGGACATCTCCAACGAAACCGGACTACCGCGTTACCTCCCTACGGACTCACCGACACACGGTCTTGGGTATCCCTGCGGTTAGGTGTCCACGTTACCACCATAACCACTCGGCCACCTTGTGGCAAACTGTCCCAACAGGGACTCCCGGGTAAACAACTATGGATGTCGAGATTATCACCACCTACCTGATCAGGGTAGCGTGCGTGCATAACCTCCCCTACTGGGTGATATCCGTAGAAGGCACTACGATAGCACGAGTCAAGGCCCGCCAATACAAGAGAATGTGGCTGCACGGAGAAGCTCGGTTCGGTGGCACTTGGTCAACAATTTTGTTCATTAGGTTCTGGTGAAAAAGCAATATGAAGACATGGAAACATGGCATGCGTATGAACTACTATCATGCATATGCAACTACTAGCATGACATACAACCCGGAGCACGATCATCACTAGCATGATTCCGGCATAGGCATGGCAACAAAATAAACATGGTGATAACATGTACTAGAGTGACATGATAAAATCAGTAGCATGGCATATTTATACCAATCAACTTATTATGGTTATTTATTTTTATTAGCAAGGAATGTGAAGGCAATTAAACTAAAATGATTTAAATCATCAAAAACAACTTAAGCTCCTCATGACCAGATTGTTATGGCTTGCCTTGGTCAAGTGGAGCATCCTTGAACTCCTGGTCTCCTGCAAGCACTTGGTCACCCTCTGAAAAAAATAAAGAAGTGGCAAATAGAAATAAGTCCAAAGTACTCCTTCACTGTCCAGTGGACCTAAATAGTGAGCCAAGCTCCCAAATTTTTTCAACTTGAAGAGGAGCTCAAAAGAAAAATGTAGCAAAAAGAATCAACTCATTTGGCCTTTTGGTTTAGGAGATATTCATGGTCAAAGTTTGGTCAAACATTAATTTTAAATGGATTTAAAATGATTTTCAGGAAATAACCAGAGAGGACCACGTCGAAGGCGTAAACCTACGCGGGCGCCTCCACTTATACCGGTTCGGACCGGCTGGAGTGGCTGACGGGTGGGGTCAGGGCGTCAGGTTGAAATAAACAGAGAGGGAGACAGAGGCCGCGGCTCCGGCGACGGTGGTTCACCGGCGAGGAGGCCTCGGAGGTGAACTAGGGCTAGGGGAGGAGACGCAGGGGATCACGGCGAGCAGCTGCGTACCCGAAACTCCTCGAACGGTGGCCTGACGGCTTCGCTAGGTTCTTCTCCAGCTACGGTGGCGGCGGCGCTGCGAAGTGATCTCCGACCAGGGGCCTCCCCGGCCGGCTTCCTCCTTGAGTGTGCCTTCTGCGAGTGGAGTGGGGGTGTGTGGTGGTGGCTACGAGCAAGGGAGGAGCCAATTTATAGCCATGACGTCGATTCCCCTCCGGGTGTCGCCGGACAGAAGACGACGGCGCCGTGCTTGCATGCGGGTGAGCAGTGGAGGCTCGGGTGAGCTCTAGGAGGTTCTGATGACGGTGTAGCACGCGTGCGTGCGTGCCCAGGGTCTCTGCAGCAGCGGGGCGACGAGACGGATCAGGCGTAGCTGCGGTGGAGGCTTTGCATCGACAGGCGGCATGTCTTTGAGGGGGTTCTGATGCCTCGCGTTCTTGCTAGGGGTAGGGGACGCGGGGAAGACGACGCGGGCAACGCGGAGGCGTGCGTGCCACTGTGGCCACTACGCGCGTGATTCAGACAGACCGCTACAGCGACGACGAGGTCTCCGGCGGGCGGCGGGGCTTTGGGGTGAGCCAGGTGGCGCACGGGTGTGCCACGACGACTACGGACACACGCAAGCGGCCGCGGGTGCTCGGGGTGCGGCGTGCCCGTGATGGCGACCTCACGGCCACGGCCAGAGCACGCCTGTGGCAGGAAGTGCGCGTGCTCACCCCTGGAACGCGTGCACTGAGGGCGTCCAGGGCGTGCGCACTGTGTCCTTGGCACGTATCTAACGTCCAGTAGCATGGGTGAGGGGTTGGGAGGCTAGCAGGTGGGCTCAAACACTTGGTAGCTTCAAAAATGTGTTTCTGCTAGAAAGTTTGAGAATTTCTCCAGAGAGTTTGGCTAGGATTTTGGGGATGAAACTTGGTGTGCCTGGGTTATCTAGGAAGGTGCTTATGTGGTAAAAATTTCAAGGCAAAAGGATAGGTCTACATGGTACTTGCTTCACAAAGTGCCTCTCTGGTCAGAAATGGAAAATAATTTCTAGAGGGGAAATTTTGTACTAAGCTTGCCCATGTTTTTGCATATAATCATGAGGCATGTCCCCCTTGGTTAGCACAAAAAGTTTCAGGCCAACAGGAGGAGCAGAAATGAGGCTAGCTTCAAAAAGGAGAGGGAAAAGACAAATTTCCTTTAGTGAAAAGGGTTTTTTAAGAAAAATAAAAATAGGGCAAGGGCTAGTTTGACCAAAGCTTGATCATAGCCATAGGGGAGAAGGGTTTAGGGGTCACTTGGCCTAGGGAAAAAAATTAGGCCCAAGTGATCAAGGCCATCTGAGTTGAGAAAATCCAAGCAAATGATTTCAAACTCCAGAAAATCAGCAAATAAAGTTGCAAATAAAAAGGGGCCAAAAACCAGGGTGTCACAGACGCCCAAGGGAACCTACAATGGCGAGACTCTCTGAGTTGCTTCAAGTTTGACTTATGAGTGGATGGAATCGTATTTCACTCCCGTCGCCGGCTCGGTAGCGTAGCACCACCGGGATGATACGAGGATACTCCTCTTTAGTTCATTCCGCCGATGTCTTGGTCGAACCTCTTCAAGTGTACCATCGAGGGTGATTCCTCCTGGTTTCACTTGATGGTAGGCAGTCGAATCAACTGATGTCCTTAAAGGTAAGTAGTCGGGTGACCCAACGGTGCCCGCGAGAGGTATTGTTTCGGGACGGCAGGACAGGAGGATACCATCGTGGGCCTGGTCCTTGCTCATTGGCCGTGAGATACCAAACCACGAAAGTCGAGCTCTTCCAGGAGCACACGCGAGATATGGTAAGGAGACGGTTCACCTTGTTGGTAACCGCGTGCTTTGACGGGACGACAGGGAAGGCACCGATGTATTGGTGGTCCTGGCTGCTGTTCGTTGTCCGTTGTGTTCACTAGTCGGGCAACGATAACAATTGTCCGCGAGATAATAATAAAATGACTAATGGTTCAGGTGGATGAATTGAGATGCCGCAAAGGCCTGTACGCACGACCTTCACGTGGGATTACGGTGTGGGACCTCCGCGTTGTGGTCTCGTTCGAAAGCTCTGAAAGACGTCCATTTCACCATTGTGGTTGGGTTAGATCCTGGAAGAGTTGCGTGGAATCCACCTGGTGCACAACGACCCGAGGGCGAGGGGCGACGGTCCAAGACCCCCTTGCGCTTAGGACTGTAGATCGGCGGGGACCTCTCTGATGAGCCGTAGGATGGGCCTCTGTGGGGCATTCCCTAACAAGGTGTACGCCACCCTGGAGATCCAAGCGCGCAGGCTGAACAGTAGTGCACCTCTGCAGGGAAGATGATATATTCGAATAGTCGTGTCCACGGTAACAGGAGGCTTTATGCTGAAGCCAGAGCCTACTACTACTAACTACTACTATTAAACTGTTGGTTCCGGTTTATCTTCCTCGCAGGGAAGTCGAGGAAGGATTCTCGGAGGCATTGGTAATTGTTATATAATACAACTTACTATTATACAATGCTTCAACAATTTCTGCTGCATTGTTACTTTATGCTTTATATGAACTGTTGGCAGTTCTCTTCTTGTGCTGCAAGACTCGTCGGAAGATGCGAGTCTTCGCTAGGCCTAGCTTCTCATCCTTATTCTGGCTTCTACCATTCAGTCCACTATATATAGCCTCTCCTTTCCATTGATACAAATGCATAAATGCTTAGTAGAGGATGTAAGACTCGCGGGTATGCTAGATACTCACCCTTGCTTTCCCCCTCCCCTTTTGTTTTGTATACACGGTTGCTGCAATAAGACGCGAGGCATCCAGGAGCAGGAGATCCCCGATGCCGACCACCGCAATGTGAAGATCCCCGATGCCTTCTACGACATGGAGATCCCCGACGACCAGGAGTAGTTTGGAGGTTCCCAGGCAGGAGGCCTCGCCTTTTCGATCGTTGTTGTGTTTGTGCTAGCCTTCTTAAAGCAAACTTGTATCCTTGTGTCTGTACTCAGATACATTTGCTTCCGCTAACTTTGTGCTTTCGAGCTGTTGTATTCGAGCCTTCGTGGCCCCTGGCTTGAATTAAACAACTTGTATTATTTTTATTTGTAGAGTTGTGTTGTGATATCTTACCGTGAGTTCCTGATCTCGACCGTGTACCTTGCGTGTATGATTACTGTACACAGTTCGATTATGGGGGGCGTCACAAGTTGGTATCAAAGCCGACTACCTGTAGGATACCCCCTTCCAACTCCTTGGTCGAAGTCGAGTCTAGTCTTTGCAAAACTACTTTACTAACAGTGTCGTGTGGCTTATCGGCCCACGTCGCGAAAATAGTTGGTATTAGGATCTTTTTCTCCGTACTTTTACTCTGGGATTATGATTTCTAATCTATTTCAGGTTAATGATTTTACTAACTCTGACTCTAGGTTCCCGTACCTCCTTCCTTCCGGAGAGCCCTGCATTCCAGATGGTCGCTTACTTCGCCAAAAGATTCTGAGATACTCTCCGATAAATTCCCGAGAACCTACGTGTTCATTGCCTTTGCAATCCCCTGCCATCGATAAGTCCGGATGGATAATTGCATCCACCTCCCGACCTAGAAATCATAATTCCCTTGTACTTAAGCATCGAATTATTCTGATGCTTGTATCACCCGATGCCTTTGCATTCTTTCTCCTTCTGGTTGAGTGCCGATACTCACATCCGATTCTTTGCGAACCACCCGACCTTTGGTGAATTATTATCCGACTAATCTTACATGGCTTCTTCCATGTGTCGATTGGATTCATCGTGTGAAATACCATCCCTGCCCCTCGATTATTTATGTTATCATCGACAACCTCCGTTGACTCCATGCCAATACAACTTGGTCGTGTATATTGTGCTCTACTTTCCTTGGGCAGGAAATACACCTAATTCTTGCGATCATTATAAACTAAGCAGTGATAATTCCCTGATTATGTAAACACCTCGGTATACAAATTCATCAGTAACACCTTGTGGCCATTGTTGTTGACATTTAGGTAACCACCGGGATGAGAACTTTGCCAATGGGTCCACCTCGTATAACGAGCAGGAAATGGTTCTCAATGTCCACTGCCCTTGGTACCGGCGTTGTTACCGGCAAAGCTAACAAAATGTTCCCCGACAAATCTTTCATCATGATCGATTGGAATGTCACCACCCTTCTTATACAATGTGGCCCATAACCCATAGTTCCACAGGACCGAAACCTGACGCTTTTGTACATTCCTGTTCCCAAGGATTATTTCTCGTGCTTGACCTCGTATGCAATTCACGAGTCACCTACCTTGTGATATTCAATCCGGTATCAGACTCAGTGCTTATGCCTAATGCTTTGGACCCCTCTTTCACCATCCGTCATCGACATCGAATGCATGCCTATCCGCTTGAAACTCCTCTTGCCTTCTTTTGTTTCTCTCGATGTATTCCCCCGAGTTAAACTCAGAAGATACTTTGTACCCCATCCCCTTGGACAACATCAGTTGATTAACTTTGTACCGGTCGGACCCATTGAGTTTACCCCCAACCTATTCGTAAGTATGATGGAGCCCTGAAGGAAGGATGACAACACGTCGAGATGCATCGATGCAGAGAAATGAAGACATCAACGTGAAGGATTAATTTCTTTGAGAAGGACAACAAGCACGAGAAGAATCTTAGAACACGAAACCAAAACCATACGCCTTACACTACCTTTAATTCTCAGGACGAGAATTCTTTGAGTGGGGGAGATTTGTAACACCCCGGGTGTCATGCTACAGTGATCACCTTATCTAATGCCTCGTCATCATAATCATCCTCATTAAAACTTTGCATTAGGAGATAATTCAACTCCAACTTAAATTTCCAATACTAGTCAAGATATAACTTTTATATGATGATTAAACATAAGTGTCCATAACCTTGCAAATAACCAATAGGCAAATATAGAATTTGAATCAATTTTTAGGAGTTATTAAATTGCCCTGGACTTTTAATAAACAAGTGGAAATTATAACTAAACTAAAAATTGTGCAATCATTTTTTTAAATGTCTAATAATCAGTAGGTCATAATAAAATAAAAATAGGTATTTAATATAATATTTAGATATTATAAATAATTCAAACAATAGCTAAAACTGTCCATAATCATCATTTGTTGTTTATATAAAATTCAAAATAATTTATATAAGTCTCAAATTTTTTGTAGGAGGATATTAAAGTGTAATAGAAATATTGGGACATGTGGCACATTTTACAAATTTGATTTGCTAGACAGTTTAAGTTAAAACAGTGGTGAGGACACAACAGAAATCGGAAAAAATGAAAATGGGCTATCCATCGCCTAGGGCCATCCCTCAACCGACCCAACCCTTTTCACCTTGTCTTCTTCCTCCCCTCTCCTGTTCATCAAGTGCATCAGTGTCGACAGGCATGCAGCACGCCGAGCCCCCCCCTCCATGTCTCCTCTCGCTGCTCGATAACGAGGCAACGAGGAGGATAAGAACACCCAACCCCCTTTTCTCCCTCGCTGAAACCCTAAACCCATATTTTCTCTTTTCCCCTCCCCACACCCTGTTATTGTTGCTCGCGCCATGGCTGTCGCCTACATCGCCATGGCTAGCCGTGGCTGAGGCCAAGGACCTCGCCACCCCTCGTCCTCGGCGAGACAGCCCCACCGCCGACCGCTACTACCACTGCACCGGCGAAAGGGAGCAGGGAGGCCACCACATGCCTCCCTCGAGCTCGCCCCTTCACCGGCGACGTCACGCCCGATTAGCCGGCGGTGGAGCGTCGCTGGGCCTCCCCGAGCCCTTGGACTGCCTTGCTGCGCCCCCCTATGAGCTCCACCTTCGAATCCTGTCCCCCCAGTCGATTTGGCCCCTGTAGCCACCGGCATTGAGCTTGGTCGCCATGGCCGAAGCCCACTCCCGCGGCGCCTCCTCCTGCGCCCGACCGCCCATGGCCATGCCCCCGCCGCGCACCCCTGTGCCGCCCCCGCGCCCCCTCACCGTGCACCCCCTCGCCGGAATGGCCTCCGTCGTGGCCCTCGTCGTTGGCGAGGTCATGCCGTGGGCACGCTCGTGGGCTAAGCCCCCCACCAAGCTGACCAGAGGGCCCCTCCCCACTAATCCCCTATTAACCACCAACCCCTAATTAATCTCATGTTAAGACTAATAAAGATAAACCCCCTGTCAATGACTGTTGGGCCCGATGCCATTGTTAAATTAAATGAACTGGTTAGTTAAAACATGTGTCACTTACTGTTGGGCCCCATTGGATATTTAGTTTAATTGAAATAGAGTCATATACAATCAGTGTATGACATGTGGGCCACTGCTATTTTTGAATAATTAAAATGATTTAACTGAGCCCAGTAAATGACAGAGTGGCCCCACTTGCTAGTTGACTGGTCAACAACCAGTGTTGTTGATAATGTTGAATTAATAAGTAAAAGAAATTCCAGAAATTCCTTTAAATTAATTAAAACTTTGAAATTCAATATCTTTTAAACCGTAAGTCGGATCAAAAAACTTTATACATCAAACTTGATCAGAAAAATGCCACGAATAACATACCCCTATGGCCACCGCACCCGTCTAACATACCGAACGTGGAACATTTCTACTCCGGTTAATTTGTCTGTCAGACAACCGGAGCTGGTAAACTTTTAGGATGAAAATGTTCTGAAAATGAAAGTTGTTCAGAATGGATCTACGAGCACGGATACACTATCCACATGTCTGTCAGATGTCCCTAACACTGCAGACATGGAACCTTACCCTCCGGATCATCTGTCCGGTAATCAACCGATACTGATGAGTCATCCCCGGATAAATTCCTACTCCACCTAAAATACTAAACACTGCGTTAGAACATCGCGTACAATTCAATTGACATGTCCTTGTAAGGCCCGATATGCGGTACTATTCCAGATCTAGATGTTTCCATCCAGATATGGGGACGAAGCACATATCGGTCCCACCGCGACATATGACAATGCCATAAGCCCCGGATTTCCAACATGATATCACAACATTACAACTATAAGGATACAACATCTCATACAATCGGCATACAACTGCATTAATACAATACTTAAGTGGAAGATACATGTCTGAGTACACACTACAATCAAATGCCTAGTGGCAAAGATAAAACACACCATTCTCGTAACCAAACGGGTCCAGGATCTCCTTCGGGATCCGCCTAACTAGTCGCCATCGAGTCTCCGCGAAGGCGTCCAGAAGAAGGGTTGTCGAGCTCCTCTGAAGTCCAAGATCGTTCGCATAACATAAGTAAAATAGAAAAGAAGGGGTGAGCTATATCAACAAGTCTTGTAACTAACTTCTCACGGTAATATGGGGGTAGTGTTTGAGGTTGCAGCCGCACTAGCATTATATGAGTGGCTAACTTTCTATTTATAGTAAGATGAGAACCAATCATTCGATGAGGAATCGCCTCCAACAAGTCTGCTATCCGCTAATTACGCAAACATAACACCTATCCTATCCTTGTCCTCCCCTTCGTATCATGACGAAGAAGAAGCAGTCAAGGCACACCCACGTTGATCAAGTTTATAAGATTATCTTAGTTGTAGTTGTCTATGAACAAGGAGTAGATCTCAAGTCGTCAATAACCATGGACATGACTTATCGAAAAGATTTAACCCCGCAGGGGTGTACCAATTGCCCATTACAAGGCTCCGCACGCACGCCCATCTCTCTCAGTTGCTACCCATCACATGCAAACATTTTATGATTTAGTTCCGAGAGATTAACATACCATCATAGCCTAGACCTTCCATCCTTCGCCGAATATAGTCAACATTATAATAATCATATCATCCACAAAAATATAATAATGTGATAACCCAATCCAAGGTGTAACAGGATAACAGTTGAGAGCATCCTAAGCATGCATACCGAGCAGTGGTTAAGCAAGCAAGGTACATGGCCAAACAATGGTTTTCTAGGATGTGGGGGACATGGATGTTTGGGTTTATTTGGGAGGCATAAATATGAAGTGGTAGGATCAAGAAATCGTTCTATCCTATACCTAGGCGCAAGTGAGCTGAAAGTTATAAACATGATATATACTCCCCGTTACCTGATGAGAAGACGAAACCGAAGGTGTAGTCGATCGCAAGCTCGCATCGTCTCCGAGAGTAACCGCGGAAGCACATAAGAAGGAAACACTGGAAAATGCAATCGACGAGCAAGACAACGCAATACGATATCGCATCTATCGTCGAGAGCGGTTATTAACAGGTTAAGTGAAGTATTCGTCACACACGACAATACCGCATATTTATCATCGAGGGTTCAAGTTGTTTAGCTACACAATATGATCAAAGGTTTTTAACATGACATCTCACTCAAGCAATGCATATCACACAATCATGGAAAGAGGTGACGCATAAAGTAAACTATCTATGCTAGTCAAGTTAAGCGGGTAAAATTCCTACACATGGAATATCACTATTACCCCGCGATAATTATAACATTTGGTACTGGTTTGCCCTAAACAATATTTTATTATTTTTATTAGCAAGGAATAACAGCATATTAACGATCTACACGAAATTCTAGTCAAGTTACATGTAAAGAACATTTTAATCGGAGCAACGGTTAAAAAGTTACGACCTATTACATTTACAGTGGCAAGGGTTGTAATTAGCAGGTAAACAACATGTAGACAAGTTAAACATGGAAAAAGAGCACATTTTACTAATCTACACAAAATTCTAAGAAGGTTTCATGTTTAATGCGTCGCGATCCGAGCTACCTTTAAAAAGATATCGCCAACGCAAAAATCCTATGTTTTATTGTATTTATAAATGGACAAAAATAGCTAAACGTTTACTAGGCCGAAATATGCTCTAACGGGCCTAACTAGCGAGTACAGGAAAACTAAACTAGCACTGAGCGTCATATAGCAGAAATAGATCTGGGCCTGGCCCAAATCGGGGGGGGGGGTGGTCGAGGGATAGCCTCACCTCGCCCTGAGTGTTAGGAGGCGCCGTGGGCTGCGGGTGCTGGACGGGCAGTGCTGGGTCTGGGGCGCTGCTGTTGGTGGTCCTGCTGAGCTGTAGGCCGGCTCGGCCGAAGGAACCGAGCGGGCGAGCGGCACGGGAGGTCGTCCTCTCCAGGACGAGCATGCGGCAGCGGTCTACCCCAACAGCGGACGCCGGCGGACATGGGCGACGGGGTGGCAAGGAGACAGAGGGAATGGGCAGATCGAGGGTCGCTGCAGCCGGATCCGGTGAAGGGGCGGCCAGCGGCGAAGGAAGGCTGCCGGACTTGGCGCCCATTCCATGGTGGCTGCGAGCTCTGGTCGAGAGGCATCCATGGCGGCTCGGCCTCGGAGAAAAACAGAGAGAAAAGAAGAGAGGGAGAGAGAGGGAAGGAGAAGGAGAGGAGGGAGCGCGAGGGGGTGACATGGGTGGCGATGGCGGGCTGCTTCTCGCCAGAGGACGAGGGCGTGGCGGCGGGATCGACTTGAGAGGAGGCGGCTCGGGGATGCCCGGGAGGGAGAGGAGCTCCCATGGGCTGGCTGGGCTTCTGGCTGGGTGGAGATCTGGCGAGATCTGAGCCACAGATCGTCCAGATCGACGGCTGTTGTGGCTTGGATGGTTAGGGTTACGTATCTGGAGGGCTTGGAGGCAGATTTGGGCAAATTGGCGGGGGTGGCTACAATTTTTACAAGAGGGAAACCCTAGAAAGGCTAGGGAGAGTGGTGGTCTGTAACAACCCAGATTTCACAAAAATTAAATTTTTTGTTTTCGGTGTGAATTGGTTGATTGCCTGTATTGTTTGCAGTGTTTGCTTTGCCGAATTACTAATCGGTGAATATTTCTCCCCCATATTTCTTGTATTGGATGAAGACCGACCCTTGTCACCCTGACACTCGACCTTTGCGACACCGGGTTTCACCCGATCACCATCGCGAAAACCCGCAAAAGACCAGCCGTAGCCAACGGAACGAAAACCCCATTTAATAAGTAAACGGGATATTTTTATAGCGCGCCGGAAAGTGTTCTCGGAACGGTTCCAGCGCGAGGTGAACGCCGCCGACTCGACGCGCTGATCGCGTATTTCGAAGTTTTACCCGAATCAGAGGTCCCGCGGACCCCCGGCGGTGAGAAACATAAACACCGCGCGCGCGAGAGAGAAACCGGGGATGTTTTTGCAAATTGCCAGCCACCTGGGCTATATAAAGACCACCACTCCCCCACCCCTTTCTAGGGTTTCCCTAGCCAAAAATTGCAGCCATCCCCTCACATTAGCCTCAATTTTTGCATTTTGCCTAATTTTTCGTCCTTTTGCTAGCCCATCAGATCTGGACCGTCAGATCACCCAATCTGACAGCCAGGAAGCCGCCATGTCAGCCCCATCTCCTCCCAACCTCCTCTCTCCTCCGAGCCGCCTCCACGCTCGCGGGCTCACGCCGCCGCCGCCGCTTCCACCGGCCACCGGCGCTGTGCCGCGCTGCCAGGTCCCCTCCTCCCGTGCCTCCTCTCTTATCTTCCTCTCCTCTCGGCCTCACCTCCATCTCTCCCCTTCCCGTAGAGCCGGCGAGCCACCATGGATGAAGACCTCGCCGCCAGAAGCTCCCGCACCGGACACCATGGCCTCCCTAGCGCCGACCACCTCGCCCTCCGGCCTCACCGCGCCCAGATCCAGCCGGATCCGCCGCCCCACCGCGCCAGGACCTCGCCGGAGTCCGGCCATGGCCGCCGCCGCGCCCCGTTCGGTCGAGATCAACGCCCACCCGCTCGGGATCGAGCATCGGCTCGCTGGGAAGCCGCTCGCTGTGCCCGCGTGGGCCAGGCACCCCACCACGGCCCAGCGGCCCAGCACCGCTCCCCCAAGCCCAGCCGAGCACGGCCCGCTAAGGTGAGGGCCCCAGCCATTCCCCCTTTTTTTCTTTTTTTTCTCCAGCGTTGGGCTCGGCCCATTAGCCTAGCCCCCGTGTAGCACCATGGGCGTCGGTTAGTAGTCTTGCGCCCACCCTTTTAGCCCAGCAACCTCAGATTCGGCCCGTGGGGCTTATTTGTTTTTTCTGGACTGATTAAATAACATATATTGTTGTATTTTGCGTCGCGCGTATCTTTTCAACGGTAGCCCGGATCGCGACGCTTTAAACATGGAACTTTCTTAGTTTTTTGTGTAGAATAATAAATTGTGCCCCTTTTCCATGTTTGACCTTGTTTACAAGTAGTTTTACTGCTAATTACAACTTTGCCACTGTAAACTGTAAGTGCCATAAGTTTTTTACCGTTGCTCCGATTAAAATGTTTCTTATATGCAACTTGATTAGAATTTCATGTAGATTGTGTTTATGCTCCTCTTTCTTGCTAATAAAATAAAATAAAATATGGTTTAGGGCAGATCAGCACCAAATGCTTTAATTGTTATGGGGCTCTTAGTTGTTTGTCATGTTTAGGGTGTTACCTCATTTAAACTTGACTAGCATAGATAGTTTATTTATGTTTCACCTCTTGCCATGTTTGTGTGCTATGCCATGCTTGAGTGAGTTGCCATGTTAATAACCTTTTCTCACCTTGTGTAGCTAAACAACTTGAATCATTCTAAATGTGCGGTATAGTCGTGTGTGACGTGTACTCCACTTAACTTGTTAGTAACCGCTCTCGACGATAGATGCGATACCGTGCGTTGTTTCGTGTTGCCTCCTTGATGCTGCTTTCTCGTGATTGCTTCGTATTAATAGATGCTTGCTCGTCGGTTGTCTGTCCCAGTGTTTCCTTATTGTGTGCTTCCGTGGGTACTTCTCGGAGACGATGCGAGATTGCGATCGACTACACCTTCGGTTTCGTCTTCTCATCAGGTACGGGGGAGCATATATCATGCTTATAACTTTCAGCTCACTCGCTCCTAGGTGTAGGATAGAACGGTTGCTTGATCCTACCACTTTATATTCATGCCACTCAAATATACCCAAACAGCCATGTCCTCCACATCCCATCAAACCTTGTTCGGCTATGTTACTATTGCTTCCTGCTCAACCAATGCTTAGTATGCATGCTAGGATGTTATCAACTGTTACCTCCTGTTACTCCTTAGATTGGGCTATCACTATTATATTTATTGTGGATGATATGATTATTATAATGTTGACTATATTCGACGAAGGATGGAAGGTCTAGGCTATCCCTCCCCGATGCTTTGTTCCATTCGAGTCACCTAGGACCCGAGTTCCGAGTATTGGTTTTAAGATTGAACGTGCCTAAACGCGTGTAGGATTTTATGGGGTTCCCTTTTCTTACCTACTTAGCTTCAAACATTTCTAGAGGTGGCCCAAGCCGATTTACCATTTGAAAACCATGCATATATGTCTGTCGGGTCGCTCCTAGCAGACATCCTTTAAACCAACCAGGGCCAGCGGGGACATTTTTTTAACGTATATGTCTGTCGGGTCGCTCCTAGCAGACAAACAAACTATTTTGTAGTTACTAAGTTAGTTATCGGAGAGTAGGAATCTTTTTACTCCTTACCCTTGCTCTGGTCAGGACAAGTGCTGTAAGTGTTTTATTCTCGTCTTATCCCCTTCAAACTTTAGGATCTCGAGTATTTCGAGTATCGGAATAGTTACAATGCCTTGCTTGCAGCGTATTGTCTCGATTCCGATCTCAGGTTGGGAAATCCTGTAGAATCTTTAGTTCTTCCGACTCTGGGTTGACATCTTGGTCGTCCATTGACTTCATTTCTCTTGCCTAGTATCCTCACAATTCCAGGGAGAATGCTTCCTTTGATCGTCGCTTTGAAGTGTTGTTCTTCTTTTTGATCACCTGATGGTTTCCTTCTCCGACATTGCCATCTCTCTGCGGAAATTTTATCGAGGACAGTTCGACGTCGACATGGGGCAGAGTCCCTTGTTGGTGGTGTTGAAGATCGTCGACTCTCTTTTCTCTCCACCTCTCCCCCGGATCGTCCAGGATCTCGGGACGAGATCCCTTGTTGGTGGTGTTGTATTGTAACAACCCAGATTTCACAAAAATTAATTTTTTTTGTTTTTGGTGTGAATTGGTTGATTGCCTGTATTGTTTGCAGTGTTTGCTTCACCGAATTACTAATCGGTGAATATTTCTCCCCCATATTTCTCGTATCGGATGGAGACCGACCCTTTCCACCCTGACACTCGAACTTTGTGACACCGGGTTTCACCCGATCACCGTCGCGAAAACCCGCGCAAGACCAGCCGTAGCCAACGGAACGAAAACCCTTTTAATAAGTAAACTGTATATTTTTATAGTGCGTCGGAAAGTGTTCTCGGAACGGTTCCAGCGCGAGGTGAACGCCGCCGGCTGGACGCGCTGATCGCGCAGTTCGAAGTTTTACCCGAATCGGAGGTCCTGCGGACCCCCGTCGGTTAGAAACATAAACACCGCGCGCGCGAGAGAGAAACCGGGGATATTTTTGCAAACTGCCAACCACCTGGGCTATATAAAGACCACCACTCCCCGACCCCTTTCTAGGGTTTCCCTAGCCAAAAATTACAGGCACCCCCCTCACATTAACCTTAATTTTTTCATTTTGCCTAATTTTTCGTCCTTTTGCTAGCCCATCAGATCTGGACCGTCAGATCGCCCGATCTGACGGCCAGGAAGCCGCCACGTCAGCCCCATCTCCTCCCAACCTCCTCTCTCCTCCGAGCCGCCTCCACGCCCGCAGGCTCACCGCCGCCGCCGCCGCTTCCCCCGGCCACCGGCGCCGCGCCGCGCTGCCAGGTCCCCTCCTCCCGTGCCTCCTCTCTTCTCTTCCTCTCCTCTCGGCCTCACCTCTATCTCTCCCCTTCCTGCAGAGCCGGCGAGCCACCATGGACGAAGACCTTGCCGCCAGAAGCTCCCGCACCGGACACCATGGCCGCCCTAGCGCTGACCACCTCGCCCTCCGGCCTCATCGCGCCTGGACCTCGCCGGAGTCCGGCCATGGCCGCCGCCGCGCCCCGTTCGGTCGAGATCGACGAGCGCCCGCTCGGGATCGAGCATCGACTCGCTGGGCAGCCGCTCGCTGTGCCCGCGTGGGCCAGGCACTCAACCACGGCCCAGGGGCCCAGCACCGCTCCCCCAAGCCCAGCCGAGCACGGCCCGCTAAGGTGAGGCCCCCAGCCATTCCGCTTTTTTTCTGCTGCGTTGGGCTCGGCCCATTAGCCTAGCTCCCGTGTAGTGCCATGGGCGTCGGTTAGTAGTGTTACGCCCACCCTGTTAGACCAGCAACCTCAGATTCAGCCCGTGGGGGCTTATTTTTTTTTCTGGACTGATTAAATAACATATATTGTTGTATTTTGTGTCGCGCGTATCTTTTAAACGGTAGCCTGGATCGTGACGCTTTAAACGTGAAACTTGCTTAGTTTTTCATGTAGAAAAATAAATTGTGCCCCTTTTCCATGTTTGACCTTGTTTACATGTTGTTTTACTACTAATTACAACATTGCCACTGTAAACTGTAATTTCCATAACTTTTTAATCGTTGCTCCGATTAAAATGTTTCTTATATGTAACTTGACTAGAATTTCATGTAGATTGTGTTTATGCTGCTCTTGCTTGCTAATAAATATATATATAAAATATGGTTTAGGGCACATCAGAACCCAATGCTTTAATTGTTATGGGGTACTTAGTCGTTTGTCATGTTTAGGGTGTTACCTCATTTAAACTTGACTAGCATAGATAGTTTATTTATGTTTCATCTCTTGCCATGTTTGTGTGCTATGCCATGCTTGAGTGAGTTTCCATGTTAATAAGCTTTGCTCACCTTGTGTAGCTAAACAACTTGAATCATTCTAAATGTGCGGTATCATCGTGTGTGACGTGTACTGCACTTAACTTGTTAGTAACCGCTCTCGACGATATATGCGATACCGTGCGTTGTCTCGTGTTGCCTCCTTGATGTTGCTTGCTCGTGATTGCTTCGTATTAATAGATGCTTGCTCGTCGGTTGTATTTTCCAGTGTTTCCTTCTTGTGTGCTTCCGCGGGTACCTCTCGGAGACGATGCGAGCTTGCGATCGACTACACCTTTGGTTTCGTCTTCTCATCAGGCAAGGGGGAGCATATATCATGCTTATAACTTTCAGCTCACTCGCGCCTAGGTGTAGGATAGAATGTTTTCTTGATCCTACCACTTTATATTCATGCCTCTCAAATAAACCCAAACATCCATGTCCTCCACATCCCAGCAAACCTTGTTCGGCTATGTTACTATTGCTTGCTGCTCAGCCACTGCTTAGTATGCATGCTAGGATGTTATCAACTGTTACCTCCTGTTACTCCTTGGATTGGGCTATCACTATTATATTTATTGTGGATGATATGATTATCATAATGTTGACTGTATTCGACGAAGTATGGAAGGTCTAGGCTATCCCGCCCCGACGCTTTGTTCCATTCGAGTCACCTAGGACCCGAGTTCCGGGTATTGGTTTTAAGACCGATCGTGCCTAACCGCGTGTGGGATTTTATGGGGTCCCCTTTTCTTACCTACCTAGCTTCAAACATTTCTAGAGGCGGCCCAAGTTGATTTACCATTTGCAAACCATGCATATATGTCTGTCGGGTCGCTCCTAGCAGACATCCTTTGAACCAACCAGGGCCAGCGGGGACTTTGTTTCCTTGTTGGTCCAACCTGTTCAGCTGAGGACCCGGCCTCATGTGAGAATTACCGGCAATCCAAACCTGCGACAGACGGTAGAGACCAGATCGAGAGAGCGGCCGACTCCTGAGCTGGATGTCAACTCAGCGGGGGCCACCCGGATTTGTTTGTTGTTAGTTAGAGGGACCAGTTGTTTCGGATCTCTCGGAACTAAATCATAAAATGGTTGCCTATAATGGGTAGCAACTGAGAGAGATGGGCGTGCGTGTGGAGCCTTGTAATGGGCAGTTGGTACACCCCTGCAGGGTTAAATCTTTTTGAGAAGCCGTGTCCACGTGTATGGATGACTTGGAACCTACGTCTTGTTCATAGATAACATCAACTGAATCATAACTATAACTTGATCAACGTGTGTGTGCCTTGACTGCTTCTTCTTCGTCGGGATGCGAAGAGGAGGACAAGGATAGGATAGGTGTTATGATTGCGTAAGTAGTTGATAGAAAGACTTGTTGGAGGCGATTCCTCATTGAATGGTTGGTTCTCATCTTACTCTAAAATAGACCGTTAGCCACTCATATATTGCTAGTGCGTCTGCAACCACACCACTACCCCCATGTTACCCGTGAGAAGTTAGTTACAAGACTTTTGATATATTCTCACCCCCTTGCTTTTCTTTTCCCTTTTATGTTTTGCCTGATTGGCCGCTGCGGTTGATTACTACCTCGACTCCTCTTTTGGATGCCTTCGTGGAGACTCGATGACGACTAGTTAGGCGGATCCCGAGGGAGATCCTGGACCCGTGTGGTTACGGGAATGGTTTGTTTTACCTTTGCCACTAGGCTTTTAATTGTAGTCTATACTCAGACATGTATCTTCCACTGATGTATTGTATTAAGGTAGTTGTAACCCGATTGTATGAGATGTTGTATCCGTGTAGCTGTAATGTTGTGATATCATGTTGGAAATCCGGGGCATATGGCATTGTCATATGTCGCGGTGGGACCGATATGTGCTTCGTCCCCGGATCTGGATAGAAACATCTAGATCTGGAACAGTACCTCATATCGGGCCTTACATGGTCATTATATAGACTGGCCTGGATGCCAGGTTTATGCAAATTCCCTCGGGTTTTCTCTCTCGCGTCTGGTACTCCACGTTTCTAACCGCCGAGAGTCCACACGACCTTCGATTCAGACGAAATCTCGAACCACATGCTCAACGCGTTGAGCCCATCAGTCCTACCTTACTTTGATACCGTTCCGAGAATATTTTTCGGCGCCTGATACGTCCCAAACGTATCGTTAATTTCTGCTTTCTCCATGCATGTTTTGTGTGATATCGCTATGATCTAGATACACTTTCATACACTTCTGATCATATTTGGACTAACCTATTAACCCAGTGCACCCCAGTGCCAGTTTCTGTTTTCTGCTGTTTTTCTATTTCAGTTTCCCCCATATTAAAAGTGCTCGGAAAATTTGGGAAAAATCAGATAAAAAATCAGCGTGGAGGAACCTTCCGGAGTCCCGAAGGGGGTCCAGGTGGGACCCACCAGGGCCCCAGGCGCCTTTGGACCATGGGTCCGTGACCAGTAGCTATGTGATGTTCTCCTCCCCTCTTTTTTCTTCATGGTTTAGACCTCGTGAGCTGCCGTACATGATCGAGGCACATATGTAATCTTTCTGCTTTTGCTATGTTGAGTTTGATGGGATCTGATGGATTATGAGATTATGCTCAAATTGTGATAGAGTAATATATTTGGTTTTTATCTCTTATATTTTTGTTCCTAAGTAATTCTTGCATGTTCTCCATTGCTGTTTATTGCTTTGGCCAAGTAGTAGGTAGTGACTCCAAGAGGGAACGTTATGCTCGATTGTGGGTACATGCCCCCTAATGACAGGCTTGAGTGACAGAAACATGAGTGTAGAGGATGTGCTGTGGCCACAAGGGGGAAAACAACGGTGCTTGTAACCGCGGTTGCAAGGATTATTTACTTTACGCAAAGTTCTTTTTAATGAAGTTGTCTGTTGCTTTGGGTTTACACTTTGGGTGGGGCTCGCAACTTAATACCAGCGAGATGTTCTGGATAGATATATCAAGGTGGATGATTAGTAGTAGATGCAAATGGATTTCGGTCTACTTATCTTAGCGTACTGCCCATGCTTATGAGCCTTTTCCTTTCTTTTGTATCATAGTTAGCATTGTAGTGCGTTTATAATCTTGTCAATTTCCCTTCTGTAATTTGTTTACCTCGCATAGCAGTCTTATCATATTTTGGGAGAGAGATATCACTAGTGAACATCACGGGACCCGGTTCATATTCTCATCATTGTTTACACATTTTTTTCCTTTTCAGTATTTACTTTCAGCTGCTATCATTATCATTATCCCTTGTGTTTTTGATCCTTTGTAAACAACAAGACCGGAGAGATTGACAACCTCTCTTAACTTCGTTGGGAGCAAAGTTATTTGTGTTGTGTGCAGGTCCAGGTCAAGGAAGCAACGTTTGTCGTAAACGGTGCCATTGTTTTCTTGCCACCTACTTATCATTTCCGGAGTCCTACTGGCCGATATTCTCAACCTCGGTATCTTCACCGAGGGAAACTTGCCGCGACGCTGCATCTCACCTTCCACTTGGGGTAACCAACGAAGGGCGAGAAGCAATTATCCTCTCTCGCGTATCAAGAAAATTTCTGGCGCTGTTGCCGGGGACTCCGAGTGATAAGATAGGGGAGTTTCCCACTACCTTTTACCTTTACTTTTTAGTCTTGTTAGTTTACCTTTCAGTTTTTATCTTTGTGTCCTTTATCAAAAATTACAAAAAAAATCTGCCACACTTGCTGCTAGTATGGGTTCCTCTGAAAACACCAAGTTGTGTGACTTCACTAGTCACGACAACAAATAATTTATCTGCACTCCTATTGCCACACCTGCCACTTCAGCTACCTCTTATAAAATTAAACCTGCTTTGCTAAACCTTGTTATGAGAGATCAATTCTCTGGTGCTGGAGATGATGCTGATTTACACTTGAACAATTTTGCTGAATTATGTGATATGCAAAAGTATAAAGAAGTAGAAGGTGATGTTGTTAAGCTCAAGCTTTTTTCCTTTCTCTTTGAGAGGAGAAGCTAAAATCTGGTTTCAATATTTGCCTAGGAATAGCATAGATTCTTGGGATAAGTGCAAAGATGCTTTTATTGGGAAGTATTACCCACCTGCTAAAATTATCCAATTGAGGAGTAACATTATGAATTTTAAGAAATTGGATAATGAACACATTGCCCAAGCCTGGGAACATATGAAATCTCTTGTTAAGAAATGCCCTACACATGGTTTGATTACCTGGATGGTTATCCAGAATTTTTATGCAGGCTTGAACTTTACCTCGCGGAACCTGTTAGATTCGGCCGCGGGAGGAACCTTTATGTCAACTACACTTGGTGCTGCCACAAAGCTTCTCGATGAGATGATGACCAATTATTACCAATGGCACACTGAACGCGCTCCAACAGGTAGGAAGGTAAACTCTGTCGAGGAGATTACCTCCCTAAATAAAAAAGATGACTTAATTATGTCTCTACTTACCAAGCAACCCTCTATTAATCCTCATGATGTTCCTTTAAATTCTTTGGTTGCTCAGGAACAAGTAGATGTGAACTTCATTGCTAGAAACAACTTCAACAATAATGCTTATAGGGGCAACTTTGCTAGTAATCCTAGACCGTTTCCATCCAATTATGGGAACAACGACACCTACCCTAGCAACAAGAACCCCACTTCTGAATTAGAAATTATGTTTAGAGACTTTATCACTACCCAAAAAGCCTTCAACAAGTACGTAGAAGAAAAATTAGCTAAATTAGATAATATTTGTTTGAAGGTAGATAGCTTAGCCCTTGATGTTGAGATGCTGAAAATTAGAACCTCTCCCCTTGAGGAGAGGACTGCCACTCCTATTAATGCTATCCAGTTACAAATTAATGAAAACATTAGGATGATGGCTAAACATAAAGAAAGATGGGCTAGAGAGAAATAGAAAGAGGATAGAATTAAGAGCCTTACTACCCACCACACTATTGCCACTATCCAAATTGTTGAGGATACGAAAATTATTAGCACCCAATGCACTCCTGATCCCATTGGACATATTAATGGTGATGCTTATACCTCAACCGTAAAAGAAGAAACTCCTATGAACATAGAGGGTTTCAAACAAGTGCGCCTAGATGACAGTACTACCACCTTTGATAGTAGTGATATTGTTTTCGATAGCTGCACCCTCTCAGAAGTTATTAGCTTACTACACAAAATGTCTAGAGACCCCCACACTAGCACACTCAATCTTGCCTTCATGGAGCATATCACAAATGCTCTCATCAAATCTAGGGAGGAGAAGCTTAGGATAGAAGCCTCCATACCTAGGAAGCTAGATGATGGTGGGAACCTATGATAAAAATTAAATAATATAACTTCTCTTGATATGCTTTATGTGACGTTGGAGCAAGTACCTCCGTCATGCCCAAAAGAATGTATGATATGTTTGAATTGAAACCTTTTGATTCTTGTTCTTTTGGTGTTCATCTTGTCGATAAAGAAACCTTTTTGGGGAAGATTGATGATGTTCTTATCATTGCCAATGACAACTATGTTCCCGTTGGTTTTATTATCATGGATATAGAGTGTGAACCTTTATGTCCAATTATTTTGGGACGTTTTTTTTCTTCGCACCGTTGGTGCCATCATTGACATGAAAGAGGGGAATATAAAATTTCAATTCCCTCTCAAAATGGGGATGGAACACTTCCTTAGAAAGAAAATCAAGTTACCTTTTGAGTCCGTTACACGGGATAGCTATTCTCTTTCTCTTGATAAAACTTGATTCTTTTTTTGTCTTATGCCTAGCTTAAAGGCGTAAAAGAAAGCGCTTGTTGGGAGGCAACCCAAGATGTTTTTACTTCTGTTTTTAGTGGTCTTGATGATTGTTACTACTGTAGCAACATCATTGTATCTTTATTTTCAAGCTTTGTGCCAAGTTATAGCCTCATATGACAAGGGAAGCGAAAGTTGTGACATGCTGTCCAGAAAATAGATTCTGTCTTCGTGACGGGAAAAATCGGATCAAATCACCAGTTCATCTTTTTGAGTTGATAATTTTACATAGCGTGCTCTATGCAATCACGGAACTTTTGTATGTTCTGAGTTTTTTGATTTGAGTTGCGGAAGTACCCCTAAAAATTCTCTACTACCCGCTATTCTGTTTTTCACAGATTCTGCCATGTTTTGTCTCTCCTTACTTTTGCAAACCTTAAGCTTTCTTTTTCTTTGCAAAAACCTTTTGGAAATCTTGAGAAACAGTATATCTTCAAGAATATCTTTATATCCAGTGGGGAAAAATATATTTTATTAAGGGTACTGACCTCTCTAATCATCTTATGATAAGTTATGTATGCAGGGAGTTTTCAAGTGTGCGATGGAAGATGATGAAAGAAGATTCGGGAGTGTCAAGCGCTCAAGCTTGGGGATGCACCCATGGATCCCCAATAAATATTCAAGGAGACTCTAGCATCTAAGCTTGGGGATGCCCCCGTGCATCCCCTTCTCCGTCAACAATCATCAGTTCGTCCTTCGTCTCACTATATTTTATCACTTCATGCGTTATGTGCTATGCTTGGAGCGTCTCGCTCTTAGGTTTTATTTTTAATTTTCTTTAGATTTTCTTGTTGTTCATTACAAGTTAGACCCCGTCTTACTTTGTGTGGGAGAGAAAAACACGCTCCACTTTCAAAATCTAGAACACATCATAGGATTTTTCATGCCTATCTTTCTACTGTTGTGTGTTCTTTATATTTTCATAGCTACTGCCATGTTTAGTTGTAGTCTTAGTTTGTATTTAGCAAGAGCCTTGGCTTTTGTTTAGTTTGTTCCTGGAACTCTCTTTAGTTTTCATGTTTATCTTGTTAAGAGAGTTGATTGTTGCACTGAGTTGTGTCTTGTCTTCAAAGTAGGTAATTGAGGTTGCTATTTAATTTTAGTAGTAACTTGCAATAGTTTTGAGGTATTTATGTGAGTAATGTTTAAACTTTTGGTGTCAAGAGCTCTAGCCTATTAGTGATAGGTGTCGTATTTTGGGAAATCCGTGTGTATTTTCAAAACCTACAAAACTAGTTGAGAACTCTAGCTACTAGATGGATCGCTAATCTTTGGAGGGATTGAATATTAGAGTACACTCAAGTACCATGAGTCGAGCATGCACAAGGATAACCAAACCCCCATACACTCCTCCTCGGGGTACTTGTCTCTTTGTGAACCTCCTTATTAGATTGAGAGTTACCGATAATAAGTGCATGAGTTCTTCGGACTAATGTAAGTATTGAAAGTTGACATTTCCACCACCTCATATTTGCTAGCCTCTCCTGTGCCGTGCATTGCCTTCTTCCCACTCTGAGAGTTGGCGTCCACCTTCGCCAGTACATCCAAACCCTTGGCAAGATACGCTCTATCATCATAAACCTCCTTATATCTTTCCTCAAAACAGCCACCATACCTACCTATCAAGGCATTTCCATAGCCTTTCCGAGATATATTGCCATGCAACATCCACCTCTTCATGACTTGACCTTCATGTCATACATGTTCCTGCTACACTCACAGAGGCATACATTGCATAAATCATGATAGCTACATCTTTTTATGATTTGAGTACGTTGTAAAGTGTGAATTAGAGTGTTGCCCTTAAGTGAGGAAAAGATCCCAAAGTGGACAAAATAAAATATCCCAAAGAGGACAAATGAGAGTTTAATAGAAAGAGCCATCGAGGGCACCAAAAAATACAAAAAAATAGAAAAAGAGAAAAAGAAATAAAAAGAGAGAAAAGGCAACACTACTATCCTTTTGAAAGATCCACACCAGAACTCCCTCTTATCCTTGTACTCCATAGAGATGATCATTCATGCATATAGCTATGTGGGGACCTTCACACTATAGAACATGGCTTGCATATTCCAAGGATGAGCCTCCTCAAAAGAGCTCTAGGTCTTCATGAGCGAGCAAGTTAGATGCACCCCCACTAGTTCCATCGGAGAGATTTTCAGCTCATATGTGCATGGCAATCCATACTCCTCACATCATATCTATCATTTGGCCTTCTTGCCTATGATTGTCCTCATTGATGTGAGACCTTCTCACCCTTTTTGTCTTCCTCCTCCACCATATTTCTCTCTTTGACATCTTAAGTGTCAACTATTGTTCTTACGCTCATCCATTGCATGAGTGCTCAAAATATCGAAAGGGAGGGGATCAAATTGACTTGTACCTGGCTAGTGGTCTGGGGACGAGTCAAGATAAGATTCCAAAGAAGTCCAAGTGTGAAACATTAGTAGATTGAGTTCTCGACACAGAAATACTTTTTTCTCGTATTCCCTATCCCTCTTCTTGCACGCTAACACCATTTGGAGACATTCGAGTCACGGACATCGAGAGCTCTTGCACCTAATATGCTTTTGTTACTTGTTTCAATGCTAATATAGACTCTTTCATGTTATGACTTGAATTGAATCACATGCCTTGATTTTTTTACTTTTCAAAGTTCTTATATGGTTTCTAGCATGTCACCACAGAAATTATGCTTTTTATCATTTACCTACTCGAGGACGGGCAGGAAATAAGCATGGGGATGTTGATACGTCCCAAACGTATCGATAATTTCTGCTTGCTCCATGCATGTTTTGTGTGATATTGCTATGATCTAGATACACTTTCATACACTTTTGATCATATTTGGACTAACCTATTAACCCAGTGCACTCCAGTGCCAGTTTCTGTTTTCTGCTGTTTTTCTATTTCAGTTTCCCCCATATTAAAAGTGCTTGGAAAATTCGAGAAAAATCAGATAAAAAATCTGCGTGAAGGAACCTTCCGGAGTCCCCAAGGGGGGCCAGGTGGGACCCACTAGGGCCCCAGGCGCCTAGCTGGCGCGGCCGCTCCAGGGGGGGGGGCGCCTGGACCCCTGGTGGCCCCCTGGCTGCCCGCTTCACCTATTTATTCTCCGCAACAGGAAACTTCCAAAGACAAAACCCTATTTCACAATCTCGCCTCTGTTCCGCCGCCGTCGCGCCTCCAAGATCGGGAGCACCACCAGGAACCTTCCCGGCACCCTGCCGGAGGGAGGATCGACCTCCGGGAGATTCCCCTCCACCATGGACGCTTCCCGGATGTGCCGTGAGTAGTTTCCTTTGGACCATGGGTCCGTGATAAGTAGTTATGTGATGTTCTCCTCCCCTCTTTGTTCTTCATGGTTTAGACCTCGTGAGCCGCCCTACATAATCGAGGCACATATGTAATCTTTCTGCTTTTGCTATGCTGAGTTTGATGGGATCTGATGGATTATGAGATAATGTCCAGATTGTGATATAGTAATATATTTGTTTTTTATCTCTTATATTTTTGTTCCTAAGTAATTCTTGCATGTTCTCCATTGCTGTTTATTGCTTTGGCCAAGTAGTAGGTAGTGACTCCAAGAGGGAACGCTATGCTCGATTAAGGGTACATGCCCCCTGATGACACGCTTGAGTGATAGAAACATGAGTCTAGGGGATGTGCTGTGGCCACCAGGGGAAAATAACGGTGCTTGTAACCGCGGTTGCAAGGATTGTTTACTTTACGCAAAGTTCTTTTTAATGCAGTTGTCTGTTGGTTTGGGTTTACACTTTGGGTGGGGCTCGCATCTTAATATCAGCGAGATGTTCTGGATAGATATCTCAAGGTGGATGATTAGTAGTAGATGCAGATGGATTTCGGTCTACTTATTTTGGCGTACTGCCCATGCTTATGAGCCTCTTCCTTTCTTTTGTAGCATAGTTAGCATTAGGGTGCGTTTATAATCCTGTCAATTGCCCTTCTGTAATTTGTTTACCTCACATAACAGTCTTATCGTGTTTTGGGAGAGATACATCACTAGTGAACATCACGGGACCCCGATCCATATTCTCATCATTGTTTACAAGTTTATTTCCTTTTCAGTATTTAATTTCAGTTGCTATCATTATCATTATCTGTTGTGTTTTTGATCCTTTGTAAACAATAAGACCGGAGAGATTGACAACCTCTCTTAACTTCGTTGGGAACAAAGTTATTTGTGTTGTGTGCAGGTCCAGGTCAAGGAAGCAATGTTTGTCGTAAACGGTGCCATTGTTTTCTTACCACCTACTTATCATTGCCGGAGTCCTACTGGTCGATACTCTCAACCTCGGTATCTTCACCGAGGGAAACTTGCCGCTACGCTGCATCTCATCTTCCACTTGGGGTAACCAACGAAGGGCGAGAAGCAATTATCCTCTCTCGCGTATCAACGCCCAATAAAATAATCCATTTAATTATTAAATGGGGTTTTTCGTTCCGATGACGATGGCTGGTCTTGTGCCAGAAGTTGCGACGGTGCTCGGGTGAACCTGGTTTTTTTTTTGAATTTAAGGACTGTGAAGCATGAGCTCCACAGTATTTTATTTCCAGAAATTCCAGACCTGTTTTAAATTCGCTCCCACAAGGAGTCGAACCCAGGACCTAGCGTGCTACTAGGTTTGCTGCAACCACTAGGCTACATGCCCGTTCGCCTCGGGTGAACCTGGTGTCACAAAGGTCATGTGCTGTTTGGGAAAACGGTTTAGTCACGCATGCCGGTACGAGAAAGAGGGGAGAATATTCACCGATTAATATTTAGGCGAAGCACACATTGCAAACAATTCTAGAAATCAACAAAATAAAGCAGCAAACAATTTTTTTTAATTTGGGTGAAAATCCCGGGCTGTTACAATACAACATAACCAACAAGGGATCTCGTCCCGAGATCCTGGATGATCCGGGAGAGAGGAGGGGAGAGAAAAGAGAATCAACAATCTTCAACACCATCAACAAGGGACTCTGTTCCATGTCGACGACGAGCTTCCGTCGAGATAAATTTCCGTAGAGAGACGACAACGTCAGGGAACGAAACCATCGGGAGATCAAGAGGGAGAACAATAGTCCAAGCGGCGATCAAGAGAAGCATCCTCACTCAAATCGTGAGGATACTGGGCAAGAGGAATGTGGTCAACAGACGACCAAGATGTTATCCGGAGTCGGAGACGCTAAAGGTACTACATGAATTCCCAATCCTGAGATCGGAATCGAGACAAGACGCTGCAAGCAAGGCATTGTAACGGTTCCGAAACTCCACCCTCTTGAGATCCTAGAATTTTAGGGGATAAGAAGAGAATTAAAACACTTATGACACTTGTCCTGACCAGAGAAAGGGTAAGGAGTAAAAAGATTCCTACTCTCCGATAACTAACTTAGTAACTACAAAATAGTTTTTCTTCTAGACTTGACTTCGGCTAGAGAAGGGATCCTACGGTCTGTAAGGCTCTGATACCAAGTTGTAAGGCACGATATGCGGTACTGTTCCAGATCTAGACGTTTCCATCCAAATCCGGGGACGAAGCACATATCAGTCCCACCGCGACATATGACAATGCCATATGCCCCGGATTTCCAACATGATATCACAACATTACAACTACAAGGATACAACATCTCATACAATCAGCATACAACTGCCTTAATACAATACATCAGCAGAAGATACATGTCGGAGTACACACTACAATCAAATGCCTAGTGGCAAAGGTAAAACACACCATTCCCGTAACCACACGGGTCCAGGCTCTCCGCCGGGATCCGCCTAACTAGTCGCCGTCGAGTCTCCGCGAAGGCCTTCCAGAATAAGGGTCGTCGAGCTCCTCTGAAGTCCAAGATCGTTCGCATAACGTGCGTAAAAGAGAAAAAAGGGGTGAGCTATATCTACAAGTCTTGTAAGTAACTCCTCACGGTAAGATGTGGGTAGTGGTTGAGGTTGCAGCCGCACTAGCTTTATATGAGTGGCTAATGGTCTATTTAGAGTAAGACGAGAACCAAGCATTAGATGAGGAATCACTTCCAACAAGTCTGCTATCCGCTACTTACGCAAACATAACACCTATCCTATCCTTGTCCTCCCCTTCGTATCCCGACGAAGAAGAAGCAGTCAAGGCACACACACGTTGATCAAGTTTTTAAGATTATCTCAGTTGTAGTTGTCTATGAACAAGGAGTAGGTCTCAAGTCGTCCATAACCGTGGACACGTCTTCTCAAAAAGATTTAACCCTGCAGGGGTGTACCAACTGCCCATTACAAGGCTCTGCACGCACACCCATCTCTCTCAGTTTCTACCCATCACAGGCAACCATTTTATGATTTAGTTCCGAGAGATCCGAAATGAAAGGTCCCTCTAGCAAACAACGAACAAATCCGGGTGGCCCCCGGTGAGTCGACATCCAGTTCAGGAGCCAGCCGCGCCCTCGATCTGGTCTCTACCGTATGCCTCGGGTTTGGATTGCCGGTAAATTCTCACATGAGGTCGGGTCCTCAGCCGGACAAGTTGGACCAACAGGGAAACCATGTCCCCGCTGGCCCTGGTTGTTTTAAAGAATGTGTGCTAGGAGCGATCCGACAAACATATGTGCATGGTTTTCAAATGATAAATCAGCTTGTGCCACCACTAGAAATGTTTGAAGCTAGGTAGGTAAGAAAAGGGGACCCCATAATATCCCACACGCGGTTAGGCACACTCATCAAGGGACAAAAAATACCTGGAACTCAGGTCCTACGTGACTCGAATGGATCAAAGCATCGGGGCGGGATAGCCTAGACCTTCCATCCTTCGTCGAATATAGTCAACATTATAATAATCATATCATCCACAATAATATAATAATGTGATACCCCAATTCAAGGTGTAATATGATAACAGTTGATAGCATCCTAAGCATGCATACTGAGAAGTGGTTAAGCAAGCAAGGTACATGGCCAAACAATGGTTTGCTAGGATGTGGGGGACATGGCTGTTTGGGTTTTTTGAGAGGCATAAATATGAAGTGGTAGGATCAATCAATCGTTCTATCCTTTACCTAGGCGTAAGTGAGCTGAAAGTTATAAGCATGATATATGCCCCCCTTACCTGATGAGAAGATGAAACCGAAGGTGTAGTCGATCGAAAGCTCGCATCGTCTCCGAGAGTAACCACGGAAGCACATAAGAAGGAAACACTGGAAAAGGCAATCGACAAGCAAGCATCTAATACTATGAAGCAATCAGGAGCAAGCATTAATAAGAAGACAACACGAGACAACGCAATACAATACCGCAATACATCGAGAGCGGTTATTAACAGGTTAAGTGAAGTATTCGTCACACACGACGATACCGCACATTTATCAGCGAGGGTTCAAGTTGTTTAGCTACACAATATGAGCAAAGGTTGTTAACATGGCATCTCACTCAAGTATGGTATATCACACAATCATGGCAAGAGCTGAAGCATAAAGTAAACTATCTATGCTAGTCAAGTTAAGCGGGTAAAATTCCTACACATGGCATATCACTATTACCCTGCAATAATTATTACATTTTGTACTGGTTTGCCGTAAAAAATATTTTATTATTTTTATTAGCAAGCAAGAGCAGCATATTCATGATCTACACAAAATTCTAGTCAAGTTACATGTAAAGAACATTTTAATCGGAGCAACGGTTATAAAGTTACGGCCTATTACATTTACAGTGGAAAGGTGTGACACCCCGCCTGAATACCAATGTACACAGACGAGTGTCGCCCACACACCAGCCCAGGAATCACTCTGGTGTGTGCGCTTACAACATGTACCAATAACATAGGCACAACTGTAAAAGGATTCATAAGCCAAAGTGGCTTGAATCAATATATTACCACCATAGATGGTTCATTACAGAGATGGGGCAGCGGAATATAAATGTCTACGGCAGCACAGACTTGGAGCAGCTCCAATCTACAGGGATCTGGCTGGGTTACTCTTCCTAGCTGGCAAACGCTTGACTCCTCCTAGGGAAAGCGGATCCTTAGATAAACCTGAAAATCTGGCTACGCGAATAGCCAGGGATGAAAGCCATGTGAGTACGTTTGAATGTACTCGCAAACAAGCAAACCAAGTAACATATACACCAAGCAAAGCAATCCATGGCATTCAAGCATGCACAAGTTATTAGAGTATATTAGTTATCATGGCATAGCAGTTTACACAATATTTAACATGATGAATCTGAAAAATATAAACATGATGAATCTAGCATATTATCATGAATAAGATTAGTGCAATAACCATCATCACATGGGCACTCATGACAACCTCATGATCATGCAGCTTACCTCGGAGTCCTTACCGACTCCAAATCGGGTCATCTCATGACCATTCAACGGGTTAGGTGTCCCTCGTTACCACCCAACCAATCCGGTCATCTGTCAGAAACCTATGTTAGGTAATGTGCTAGGATCAAGTAACCTTGCATCATGTCAAATTTTTTCAAAGGAAATCAATTTCAAAATCAAAATGGGAGAAGGAACACCCCCCAGATGAATTAATTCAAAAGGCCAGATAAAAATATTTTCCAAAAATTCATGTTAGAGTTTTGAAAAGTCTTATAAATGAGTGTGATCACATATCAAGTGATGTGGGACCCACCCCATGCTCATAGATTTTTCAAATATTCAAACAGTACCTTGGAATTAAAGAAATACCCCTTTTTGATTTAAAATTCAAATCATTTGAATTTTAAAAATGTTGAAAGTTTATGAGTGGCTAGTCTATATTATTAAGAGGCCACATAAAATTTTTCAGCATTTAATAAAATGATTTGGTATTTTTATCAGAGCCAAAAAAAATTACAGAAAAAGAAAGGAAAGATTAAACAGAAGAAATTAGAAAACGTTACCTGGCGCCCAGGCGAAGCCGGCCCATCCCAGCCCAGCCGGCCCAAAGGGGCACGGGGGTCTTCTTCCCCCTCCCGCGCCTCCAAGCTGCTCGGTGGAATGCCACCGAGCTAGCTGGGCACGCCACGTCGGTCGGTTCGCCGGATTCACAACCTTCCCCTATCGGTTCGTCGACGAGCTTCCAGGCCGCCCCGTGCCTCTTTTCGCGTCCTGGAGACGTCTCGCAGCCTCCACGTCCATTTCCTTCCCTCCAGCGCGACTCCTTCCTCCTCCTTCGCCGATTTCTTCCTCCACCCGAGAGCGCCGCCGCTCGCCGTCGCAAGAACTCGCGGCCATCGACGTCGAGGAGTCAAGCCAAGGTGTCCAAGTGCTTCGCTGTCGTCGTCTTCATCGAACTGCAGAAGGAATCGGAGCCGGACGCCTCCCCGAGCTCGCTAGCGTCATCGTCTTCATCGCCGGCCGCCGTGGATCGAGTTCGAATTCCGGCAACTCCAGCGCCTCCCCGAGCAAGCCACCACTCCAGACAGATTCAGGGTGAGCTCGCAAGCAAAACCCCTCACTTCTCCCCCTCGATTTCTTCCTCTAGCCGGATCCGCCATGGGAACCCGAGCACCTCGCCGCCATGGTCGTCGTCCTCCTCGCTCCCGTGCTCGTCGTGAACCCCCAGTGCGTGCGTTTGACTCCCAGTGTTGCCAGCGTTCGAACGCGCCCCGAATCGCCTCAAGTCTTGCACTACAACGTCGCTTCCGACCTCGCCGTGGTTCTGTTGCCGCCGGGGTCGTCGCCGTCGTCGCTCCCGACCACCCCGTGACCCCCTGTTGCCTCCAGAAGATGCGGACGACCTCCAGGAGCAAGACGGTGCCCTCCGTTTCCCCTCCCGTGGCCGGAATCGTGTTCCCGTGCTGCGCCGCCGTGGCCAGGACGCCGGCGAGTCAACTCTAAACCCCCCTGTTTTTACCAGTTAAGTGACCCCTGGGTCACTGACCAGTGGGCCCAGTGGCTTAATTAAGTCACTGGATTAAGTTAACCCACGGGTTAAGTTAACCAGCCACTGACAGGGTGGCCCCACATGTCAGCCCCCCCCCCTGACGCCAGCTTGACGTCAGCCTGACGCAGTAAATCATTTAAATGAATTTCCAGAGATTATTTGAATTAAAAGAATTCCAGAAATTACAGAAAATACCCCAAACTTTGGAAATTCATAGAAAATTCATATTAACTCCAAATTGGACAAATAATATATGAAAAATGATCAGGAGAAAATTATCTTTCCAAATATGCAAATTTTAACTCTGTTTGAGTTGAATTTAAAATGTGATCAGTAGCATTTGCTATTTGATTTAAATGGAATTAAATCAAATTCAAATCAAATAATTTTGCAACTTGAACCATGGCAACATGCTACAATTCAATCACACATCAGAGGCATATCTTATACATTTGAAGATAATTCAAAATGATCAAACTATGTCACATACAACTTGGTTAATTTGAATTCAAATGTGGAATTTGAATTTGCATCTTAAATGCAATATATTCCACTTAAATGGAATTGTCTCACACACATCAAAACTTATACTTCAAGTTTCAACATTCATTCATGTGTTTGAGCATTGCATTCATATTGATTGCTACTTCGTGCTTTGTTTGTCGAGTAGAGGTGGAACCGGAGCAGGAGGCTACCCTCTTCGCTGAAGATCCAGAACCCGAACCTCGTCAGCAAGGCAAGCAAACCCCCATTGATCATGTCGATAAAATCCCACTTCCCTCTCATGTCTCGCTTATGCATCGTTTAGGATGATCACCATGCTTCGTTTCTACCGCATAGATGAACCCATTCCTTTGCATGACCTATCTTTTGTCACAATAGTAAGCAAACCACAATCCTAGCAAATGTAGGAGTTGTTTGATATCATGTGGCCCCTGCAATGTTACTGCTTATTGCATGCTTAGTATGATACCATGTTGTTACTGTGATGTGAGTCGGGATGGGAATGATCATGTTGATGATGGTAGAAAAGTGTTGGTGAATCGAACCTAATACAAGGTGAACGATGAGAGGCTGTGTAGGAGTACACAGTGGGTTGTCTCGTTGAACACCGCCCTAGTACGAGTTCTTGTGTGGTGATCCAAGATGAAGAGTACAACCACACATTGGGCTCACTGACCCCTCTCAACTTACTAAGTCATCCCTTTCGATGTCCAGATGTCGCAGTAGTTCGGAGTTCTGGTAGGCTTGTGGCCTGGATGCTAAGTGAGAGAACGGCTCACCCGAGACCGGCTTATGCACCACGCACACATCGCTTGGGTCCACTTCGGTAAACCGGCCGGGTTCACGATAGTGGTAACCAACCCAAGTAGGCGGCTTTCTCGGACTAGATTGGCTATGAGGTAACAGTTGTGGTGAGCATCCTCGCTGGTGTCGAGATCAAAGGCGGTAAATGATGGTCATGTGTGTGTAGCGGTACACCCTTGCAAGGTTAACAAAACTATTCGAATAGCCGCGTCCGCGGTTATGGACTACTTGGAAATCTTAGCTTGATTATTTGATAACTTGAACCGGATACTTCTAAAACACACCAAGATAAGTGTGAGTGGTATGGCGTGCTTTCTCGTGGGGAAGTCGAGGAAGGCACCATAGTGGTGTATTGGTTGGAGAAAGTAGTGGACTCGTGTACGCTTCTTACCTCAAAGTCTGGTACTCGTAGTTCAGGATTAGCCAAGTCAAAGCTGGCATTTCTGCAAGTGAACCCCACCTCCCTTTACCTTGATACATGTGCATGAGTAGTATAGTTCCTATGTAAGTCTTGCTGAGTACGCCTTTGTACTCACGTTTGCTTAACCTATGTTTTAGATGACGTCACTGACCCCGAAGGTGGATTCTTCATCGAGCTGGACGACTGAAGTTAAGCTAGTCTAGTCCCAGTCAGCAGACTGGTTCCCTCGTGGAGGGCTTTGTGTTTAAATAAGGCTTCTTAAGCCATTTGTTAAACTTGTCTGTACTCAGACATAATTTGCTTCTGCCTATGTTGTAATGTTGGATCACATGTATGTGATCTCTGTGTGTACTCTATAAGAGTTATAAATAAAATGTACACTTTGTAGAGAATTGCAATGGTACCTGCTGTTCATACAAGGCATGTGTGCTGCGTGTATGTTTATAACATGCATATCTTCGTATGGGTTTTCGAGACCTTAGTTTTGTTCTGGCTGGCGGTCTTTCATACACCAAGTGGCCCTTAGATGTGCGCAGCTTGGGGCATCGCGATGCGATTTCTCGAGACTCCGTCTCGTGCACACTTTGTGGTATGATCGAGCCCGCCCTAGACCCCGACTAAGTGATCGGGCTGGAGTAAGTCTATGTAAGAGTTTTGAGATAGTCGGTAGTATGGTTGAGGCGACTTGGCTTTGAATATGGGAGTTAACCACCCATATCATTTGACTTGTGTGCGGACGATGAGGACCCATATCAGTTGATCATCCGGCCTAGATGGGATGCCCCTCACGTACGATGCTTTCCGAGAATGTTCAGTGCTTGGCCTTGTCTGCTTAGACAAGTGGGTGCGGTTCTCGGCTGTCCATATGACTATGTCTTAACTGTACTTGCATACGCTAACCCCGGGTCCCGACATCATCGCATGACCGTCCACTTACCACAACCATCCACCAAACTTATGTTGATCCAAGTGTGACCTAGTACGAACTATGTCCCATGACCGAGGACTCGGCTATTCGAATAGATTTGTGATCTGCAGAGTTTGTGCCCTTTACCCACACTATGGAGTTCTTCCTCCACCCAGCACCCCGGAACTTGTCCCACAGGATCCTTGGAACTCGTTCCGCAAGAGTGAGCTAGGACTTCTCCAACGAAACTTTCCTACCGCGTAACCTCCCTACGGTATCACCGACATACTGTCTTGGGTATCCCTGTGTCCTCCCGACACTGACCATCACATGACCCTGACCATCACGTGGTCCAATAAACTTTTTCCTCCTCAGGGACCCCCGGGTAAATAACTATGGATGTCGAGATTATCACCACCTACTGGGCCAGGGTATCATGCGTGCATAATCCCCCCTCTTTGGTGATACCCGTAGAAGGCACAACGATAGCCCAAGCCAAGGCCTGCCCATACAGGCGAGTGCGGTTGCACTAGTAAAGCTCGGTTCGGTGGCACTTGATCAACGGTTACTCCAGTCCAATCCCATCAACAATATTAACTGAGCAACATATGATCAAGCATAGCAACAAAACATACCATATCAATACTAGTACAACATGATATCATATAAGCAGGGTGAAGGCAGATGATCCATACAAATTAACATGGATATGATCAACATGAACGGGGATGATAGCATGAACATAACATGAACAACATGGGAATGATGCGAACCAATAAACATGGCATGATCATTTCTAACTCATCATATCAAGTAGGCATGTCAAGAGAACATAAGCATGATACTCACAAGTGAACATGGCATGATAAATATAAGCATATCACCCAAGCATGGCATAAGCATGTCAAGTCAAATTAACATATCAGGGTTTAATTCATCAGTTAAGCAATATCACATTTTAAAGCACACAAGAACACACGGCATGATGCTTCAGAGCATATATTCGATGGATAGCTTGCCTTGGGGGGGGGGGTCGAAGAATCAACCAGACGGACATGCGATCACCTTCCGAAAAGATCCGACGGGACCGACGGTTCTCCGGCGAAGCCTAACGACAACAGGGGGCAAAAGGGTTAATTTGACAATGCAAACACATCATGAAAATTGCACCAAGGGAACGGGCTCAGAAAACGGTGAACCTGGGCACTTGAATCACCGCAATTGGAGTTGCGGTCGCGGAGATACGGCCATTCGTTCGATAGGTAGAAAAATGAGCCTATCAGGTGAACGTCCACAAAATAGTGGTTTCGGCCTGGAGACAGAAAGCGCCTTCTGGAAAATACGTTTTCACCAAAGCAAAAGCGTATTATGGTCCGGCGCTGTGGGAATATACGCTTCCAATGAAGGGAAAACACATTTCTCCCTAAAGCCGTACCGGAGTACGCTTTTGAAGCAGGGAAGCGTATTTTGGAACTGCGCTTCCACTGATCCTGCGCGGCCCCGAGGCTAACTCGCTGACAGGCGGGGCCGGCCGGTCAGCCTCACTCTCTCCTTCTCCTGCATCTCTCTGCTTCCTCTATTCTTCTCTCCCCCCGCTCTGTCTCCGGCGACGAACGAAGAGGCAGGGGGGGCTCGGCTGGGGTGGCAGCCGGCGAGCCGGTGGGGGCGGGGCCGCCGTGGTGTCCGCCGGTTGCGGCGCGCAGGGGCGGAGCCTCCAAGGCGTGGGGTGGCCAGCGCGGAGTCGGGTCCGAGGCCATGGCAGTGCGCGGTCGTGGGCGCCTTGGCCCAGCCAGGACGGCGGCAGTGGCGGCCTCCTGGGCCAATGGGGGGTGCGGCGGCGGGCCGAGGGGGCGTAGGGGTCGTGATCTCGGGGGGCAGGGGGGCTAGGGGCGCGGCGATCCAGGAAAGCCGCGGTGGAGAGGCTACGACCACGGGGGGTGAGTGTGGCCGTGGGGCGAGCTCGAGGGGAGGGGGAGAGGACTGTGGCTGCTGCTGGTTGTGCTGGGGCTCGGGGTTGCTCCCTTTATAGCCCGGGGAGGGCTCGGGATAAGACCGGCAAAGCTTCGAGACCATGTCCACGTGGCGGCCAGGCCATGGCGAACCTCGTGTCGGCACCGGCGTCCAACAGGAAACAAACAATCCGATCTTGCACGCGGTGGTTAGGACCAGCTGGAGATTCACGGTGGACATGATTAGACACGAAGCGGACGCGGGAAAGCAGGGGCCAGCACAAGCACCTTGCAGAGCACACCATGTGCATGGTCACCAAGGAAACCACGTGTCCAGAGCGTGCGCTTGGCCTAGGGAAATGTCCACTTGGGAAGGTGACATCTCAGGAGGTGGAATCACTCACTTGGAAGGGCATGCATGGCATGGAGCTTTGAAAGTGACCTGACCTTGGTCCAAGCAGCAAAATGTTTGTGCTGAGCTGGGGGAGGCTCATCTGGTGAAATGGTCTGGAACTTGGGTCAGCTCAATCTTATCCATAGTTGATTACCTCTACCAAGTTTGAGCTCAAATGGACCACTGTACATACCACTTCTATTACAAATGCACCAACTAGGCAGAAGGTATTTGTGCTGTGGTGTGGCTAGCACACTAGTCCCCCTGGCTTCAAATTTAGCAGAGCTTCATCATACACTAGGATATGTATGTACACAAAATTTAAGCTCAAATGGGCAAGGCTAGCTTGCACTTCCTTCACAAAGTTGCCTGCTGGACAGGAACTTTGGGAATTTAGTGTGCATTACTGGCTTGGACATTATGGCTCAAATTTGGTACAACACCATGACATAGGCAGGGGAAATGGCACAAAAAGTTTGGGAGGCAATGGGCAAATAGAAATAACACTTCCTTTAGAAAGTGCCATTCTGCACTAAATTTGCAAATGGAATCCATGCTCAAACTTTGAACTATGGGACCCCATGTTTTGATATAAATGGCCTTGGGTTGGATAATAGGAGCTCCACAATCCATTTGAGCACCAATGGGGCAACCAAAATGGTAGCTCCTTTGGAAATGGGCTAAAAAGGGATTATTGGCTTTATAAAGAAAATCACAATTTCCTTTATTCAATCATAGCCAATATCTTTGGGAGAGGTCAAGAGGCTAACCAAGATCATCTACACAAGTTTACACAACCTTTAGAGATGTCTAGGTATTTTCCGGGATTTAATTCCATCGATTGGCACAAATGGAATTAAGCTGATATGAAGAACATTGCACCGGACTTGGCAATATCCTTGCATATCTAGGGCTCGAGGGTCTGGGGAGGGATCTTTCCTTGTAAAGGGGCAGAGAAAAGGGTTGCAAGGTCAAGGATTGTCTGTATTCTTCTGGTCATTAACCAGACTCCAGGGGAAAAAGATTGGGAGAAAAAGCTAGGAAGGAATAACAGCACAAAAATCGATAATCCGATTTTTGGGGTGTTACAAAAGTGTTGTAATTAGCAGGAAAACAACACGTAGACAAGTTAAACATGGAAAAGAGCACATTTTATTAATCGACACAAAATTCTAAGCAAGTTTCATGTTTAACGTGTCGCGATCCAAGCTACCGTTAAAAAGATATCACCAACACAAAAATCCTATGTTTTATTGTATTTATAAATGGACAAAAATAGCTAAATGTTTACTGGGCCAAAATCTGCTCTAACGGGCCTAACTAGCGAGTACAGGAAAACTAAACTACACACTGAGCGTCATATTGAAGAGACAGATCTGGGCCTGGCTCAAATCATGGGGGTGGGCGAGGGATAGCCTCACCTCGCCCTGAGCGCTAGGAGGCGCCGTGGGCTGCGGGTGCTGGACGGGCCGTGCTGGGTCTGGGGTGCTGCTGTTGGTGAGCTTGCTGAGCTGTAGGAGGTCTATGTAAGGCCCGATATGCGATACTGTGCCAGATCAAGATGTTTCCATTCAGATCTGGGGACGAAGCACATATCGGTCCCACCGCGACATATGCCAATGTCATATGCCCTGGGTTTCCAACATGATATCACAACATTGCAGCTACAAGGATACAACAGCTCATACAATCGGCATTCAACTGCCTTAATATAATACATCAGCGGAAGATACATGTCTGAGTACAGACTACAATCAAATGCCTAGTGGCAAAGGTAAAACACACCATCCCCGTAACCACACGGGTCCAGGCTCTCCGCCGGGATCCACCTAACTAGTCGTCGTCGAGTCTTCATGAAGGCGTCCATAAGAAGGGTCGTCGAGCTCCTATGAAGTCCAAGATCATTGCATAACGTGCGTAAAAGAGAAAAGAAAGAGGTGAGCTATATCAACAAGTCTTGTAACAAACTTCTCACGATAAGATGGGGGGTAGTGGTGAGGTTCCAGACGCACTAGCAATATATGAGTGGCTAACGATCTGTTTTCGAGTAAGATGAGAACCAAGCATTCGATGAGGAATCGCCTCCAACAGGTCTTGCAATCAGCTACTTACGCAAATATAGCACCTATCCTATCCTTGTCCTCATCTTCGCATCCCGACGAAGATGAAGCAATCAAGGCACACACACGTTGATAAGGTTATTAAGATTATCTTAGTTGTTGTTCTCTATGAACAAGGAGTAGGTCTCAAGTCGTCCACAACCGTGGACACGGCTTCTCGAAAAATTTAACCCCGCAGGGGTGTACCAACTGCCCATTACAAGGTTCCGCACGCACGCCCATCTCTCTCAGTTTCTACCCATCACAGGCAGCCATTTTATGATTTAGTCCCGAGAGATCTGAAACGACAGGTCCCTCTAACTAACAACGCACAAATCCAAGTGGCCCCCGGGGAGTCGACACCCAATCCAAGAGCCGGCCGCCCTCTCGGATGGGACTCTTCCGTATGGCCAAGGTCAGGGTTAGCCTCACCTGAACTCAGGGGCTTCCCTAGCTCACCAGTGTGGACAAAGAGAGGAACTCTATCTCCGCTGGCCCGAGTTATTTTAAAATATGCTGGGGGCCCAACCAAGCACACACACGGTTTCAAATGGTAAATCAGCTTGGGCCACCTCTAGAAATGTTTGGATCTTGGTAGGTAAGAAAAGGGGACCCCATAAAATCCCACACGCGGTTAGGCACGCTCGTCAAGAGACACAATACCCGGAACTCGGATCCTAGGTGACTCGAATGGAGCAAAGCATCGGGGCGGGATAGCCTAGACCTTCCATCCTTCGTCGAATATAGTCAACATTTATAATAATCATATCATCCACAACAATATAATAATGTGATAGCCCAATTGAAGGAGTAACAGGAGGTAATAATTGATAACATCCTAGCATGCATACTAAGCAGTGGCTGAGCAGCGAGCAATAGTAACATAGCCGAACAAGGTTTGCTGGGATGTGGAGGACATGGCTGTTTGGGTTCATTTGAGAGGCATGAATATGAAGTGGTAGGATCAAGCAATCGTTCTATCCTACTCCTAGGCGCGAGTGAGCTGAAAGTTATAAGCATGATATACGCTCCCCCTTACCATATGAGAAGACGAAGCCGAAGGTGTAGTCGATCGAAAACTCGCATCGTCTCCGAGAGGTACCCGCGGAAGCACACAAGAAGGAAACACTGGAAAAGGCAATCAACGAGAAAGCATCTATTACTATGAAGCAATCACGAGCAAGCATCAACAAGAAGGCAACATGAGATAACGCACTACAGTATTTCATCTATCGTCTAGAGCGGTTACTAACAGGTAAACATGGGAAAAGGAATCATGCAAATAGGCATCATGGTTCACTAGTTATAAGCAACACAAGAAGCTATAAAACATTACTAGTCAAGGACTTAGTGAAAAACAGGTAAACATGGCAAAAACTGTTATTAGCAAGCTGTATAAACAGGAGTAAAAATATATAAAAAGTGCAGCAACATGACATAGCAATATGTGGGCAAGAACTAGATATGATGGTGATCAGGTACAAACAAGAATCATGGTCATAAGCCTTATAGATCAAAATATATTAAGCGTGCAATATGGGTTCCGGAAAGTTACAGACTTAGTGAAAAATAGAGGTGGCTGTCAAAAACAGCGGCATAGCAACTTTGGAGCTAAATATAACTATGACCAGGAATGTAAACATGACCATGCAATACATATAATGAACGTAGACATGACATAGATCAAAATTACATATGGCATTGCTCAATAGTATGCACGGTTAAAAAGATATAGGGCAGCAAAGTGTCAATGTTTCGCAAACAGCAGCACACAGTTAACATGTAGCTACTTTGGGTGATGATGCAATCAACATGCAACAGGCCAACATGACAAGTGAAAGCATATAACTGAAGTAGACATGATGCTTAATAGTATGCAACAAGAATCACTCAATTCCGATAAACGGTCACGACGCAAACGTCGCCCGAAGTTGGCTCAAAATAACAATTTCAACAGTTTAGCAGCAGTTAACAACGGGAAGCCTTGTTCAGCACACAATAACCACATCTAAACAACCGTAAACCAAACAACTCAAAAAAATATGAAAGTTAGAGCACATCATCAGCAACAAAATTCCTTTTGGGCGCAAAGTCATCAGACCTATGGTTCATTCGCAAATCACATCGCAAAACAGATCACAGCAGCACAATATACTCAGACTTGAAAAAAGGGGGTTCGGGCCTGGCTCACCAAATTGGGCCGAGCCCATCTGGCCAGGCGACTGGGAGGCCTGTGGATGGGCCGTGGCTGCTGGACGGGCCGCGACTGGGCCCTGGGCCGGCCCACATGGGCGCTGGCTGGGTCAACCGCCCGATCCAGATCGGATCGGGTCCGTCGCCGGCAACCAGGCGGCGGCGGTGCCCCGGCGGCAAGCGACGGCGCTGTAGAGGGCTGAGGTGGCCGGGACCTGGCGGAGGGCGGCCTGGGCGACGTGGCCTTTCGGTGGCCGGAGGCGGCGCTGGCAGGCGACGGTGAGGGCGGCGGCTCAGCCCGACGAGCTCGAGCTCGTCCCGTCAATGGCGTGCGTCGGCCGACGTCCTTCAAGGAGGAAGGCAGCACGGTCAGGGAGGTGAAGAGAGAGGAGATGCCGCAGCGGGCTTCTCACCGGAGGGTTTCCACGAGAGGCGGCGCGGATAGGCTCCGGCGGGCCTGGCGGCGGAGGAGCGGCCCCGCGCGGCCTAGATTGGGTCTGTGGGGTGGTGGGGTGACGTGGCATGCTGAGAGCCGTCGATCTCGCGATCCGACGGTCCTGGCTTACCTGGGCTAGGTTTTTTCGGATCTTGAGGGGTTAGATGCAGATCTGGGCTATTTGGAGGGGGGAAGCTGCAAATTTTTATGAGAGGGAAACCCTAGAAAGGGGTGGGAGAGTGGTGGTCTTTATATAGACTGGCCTGGATGACAGGTTTACGCAAAATCCCCTCGAGTTTTCTCCTCGCATCCGATACTCTACGTTTCTGACCGCCGGGAGTTCCTACGACCTCCGATTCAGACGAAATCTTGAACCATGCGCTCAACACGTCGAGATCGTCAATCGTACCTCACTTCGATACCGTTTCGAGAATATTTTCCGGCGCCCAATAAAATAATCCATTTAATTATTACATGGGTTTTTCGTTGCGATGGAGATGGCTGGTCCTGTGCCGGTCGCGACAGTGCTCGGGTGAAACACCGGTGTCGCAAAGGTCGTGTGCCATTGGAAAAAGGTTTGGTCCCACATCCGATATGAGAAAGAGGGGGGAAATATTCACCGATTAATAAATCAGCGAAGCAAATACTACAAAAAATTACAGCAATCGGCAAAATAAAGCAACAAACAAAATTTTTAATTAAGGAGGAATTTCCGGGCTGTTACAGTCTGCCCCGACAGCGAACGCCGGCGGACAGGGGCGACGGGGTGGCGAGGAGACAGCTGGAACGGCCAGATCCGGGTTCGCTGCAGCCGGATCCGGTGAAGGGGCGGCCACCGGCGAAGGAAGGCTGCCGGACTTGGCTCCCAGGCCATGGGGCTGCGAGCTCTGCTCGAGAGGCATCCATGGCGGCTTTGCCTCGCAGAAAAATAGAGAGAAAAGGTTAGAGGGAGAGAGAGGGAAGGAGAAGGAGAGGAGGGGGCGACCTGTGGGGCGATGGAGGGCTGCTGCTCGCCGGAGGACGAGGGCGCGGCGGCGGGATCGGCTCGAGAGGAGGCAACTCGGGGAAGCCCGGGAGGGAGAGGAGCTCCCATGGGCTGGCTGGGCTTCTGGCTGGGTGGAGATCTGGCGCGATCTGAGCCACTGATCGGCCAGATCAATGGCTGTGGTGGCTTGGATGGTTAGGGTTTCAGATCTGGAGGGCTTGGAGGCAGATTTGGGCAAATTGGAGGGGGTGGCTGCAATTTTTACAAGGGGGAAACCCTAGAAGGGCCAGAGAGAGTGGTGGTCTTTATATAGGCTAGCCTGGATGCCAGGTTTACGCAAATGCCCTCGGGTTTTCTCTCTCGCGTCTGGTACTCCATGTTTCTGACCGCCGAGAGTCCACACGACCTCCGATTTGGACGAAATCTTGAACCACGCGCTCAGCGCGTCGAGCCCGTCAGTCCTTGATACACGAGATAATTTCTCGTCCCTCGTTGGTTACCCCAAGTGGAAGGTGAGATGTAGCGTAGCAGCAAGTTTCCCTTAGCAAAGATGATAAGGTGGAATATCGAACCAGTAGGACTCCAACAGATACAAGTAGGTGGTGAAGTGAACGATGTCGCCGTTCACAACTCTAAGTTACTTACTTCACCTGGACCTGCTGCAAGGCCCGATATGCGGTACTGTTCCAGATCTAGATGTTTCCATCCAGATCCAGGGACGAAGCACATATTGGTCCCACCGCGACATATGAAGAAGTCATATGCCCCGGATTTCCAACATGATATCACAACATTACAGATACAAGGATACAACATCTCATACAATCGGCATACAACTGCCTCAAATACAATACAACATCGGAAGATACATGTCTGAGTACAGACTACAATCAAATGCCTACTGGCAAAGAGAAAAACATTGATCCCCATAACCACACGGGTCCAGGCCCTCCGCCGGGATCCTCCTAACTAGTTGTCATCGAGTCTCCACGTGAAACGTCGGTCACCATACATGTTGTCGATCAAGAACCCTGAAAAGAGTTTGGGGGTAGTATCATGAGTACAGAAGTACTCAGCATCCAACTGTAGTGGTCATCTGACCCAGCAAGGACTTCAACACTCGTCATTCTAGGACAACTAGTAGTTTACGGTAAGGAAGGGGTAAGTGGTGAGGTTGCTGCCGCACTAGCATTTATGGAGTGGATAACGATCTAAAGAGTAAGATAAGAAGCCAAGCATTCGATGAGGAACCGCCTCCAACAAGTCTTGCTATCAACTACTTACGCAAACATAACACCTATCCTATCCTTTTCCTCCTCTTCGCATCCCGACGATGAAGAAGCAGTCAAGGCACACACACACGTTGATCAAGATATATTAAGATTATCTCAGTTGTTGTTGTCTATGAACACGACGTAGGTCTCAAGTCGTCCATAACCGCGGACACGGCTTCTCGAAAAGATTTAACCCTGCAGGGGTGTACCAACTGCCTATTACGAGGCGTCGCATGCTCGCCCATCTCTCTCAGTTGCTACCCGTTAGAGGCAACCATTTTATGATTTAGTTCCGAGAGATCCGAAAGGACAGGTCCCTCTATCTAACGACGCACAAATTCGGGTGGCCCCCAGGGAGTTAACATCCAATCGAAAAGCCGGCCACGCTCTCAGATCGGACTCTTCCATACGGCTAAGGTTGCGAAATCACACCTGACATCACGGGACCCCTAGATCACCAAGTGTGGACCAACAGAGGAACTCTGTCTCCGCTGGCCCGAGTTGTTTGAATACTACTGGCAGCTGACCAGCACACACACGGGTTTCAAATGGTAAATCAGCTTGGGCCACCTCTAGAAATGTTTGAAGCTAGGTAGGTAAGAATAGGGAACCCCATAAAATCCCACACGCGATTAGGCACGCTCAGTCTTAAAACCAATACCCGGAACTCGGGTCCTAGGTGACTCGAATGGAACAAAGCGTCGGGGCGGGATAGCCTAGACCTTCCATCCTTCGTCGAGTATAGTCAACATTATAATAATCATATCATAAATAGCAATGTAATATAATAATGTGATAGACCAAACCAAGGAGTAACAGGGTAACATCGTAGCATCCTAAGCATGCATACTAATCAGGGGCTGAGCAACGAGCAATAGTAACATAGCAGTACATGGTTTGCTGGGAGGGGACATGGCTGTATCGGTTTGAAAGAGGCTGTAAACATGTGGTAGGATCAAACATCGAACCTAACCTAGACTAGCATGCAAACCGCTGGTTGAAATAGAATGGATCATAAGTAATGTATAGTCCTTGCCTGTTGATAAGTCGGGTTCCGAAGGTGTAGTTGATCGCAACATCGCATCGTCTCCGAAGGGTACCCGCGGAAGCACACAAGAAGGTAAACACTGGAAAGCAATCAACGAGCAAGCACTCTATTACGACGAGGCAAACACGAGCAAGCATCAACAATAAGGCAACACGAGACATCGCACCTACTGTCGAGAGCGGTTACTAACAGGTTAAGTGGAGTACTCGTCACACACGACGATACCGCACATTTAGAACGGTTCAAGTTGTTTAGCTACAGGTGATCAACAAAGGTTGTTAACATGGAATCTCACTCAAGCATGGCATAGCACTTAAACATGACAAGAGGTGAAGCATACGATAAACTATCTATGCTAGTCAATTTAAGTGAGGCACAACCTAAACATTGCATACACTAAGTACCCCACGAAAATTAAAGGATTTGGTACTGTTCTGTCCTAAACCATATTTTAGGTTGCTTAACAGCATCAAACAATAGCATAAACACAAAGTACATGAAAAACTAATCAAGTTACATATAAAGAACATCCCAAATGGAGTTACGGTTAAAAAGATATAAGAAAAACAAGTTACGGGCACAATCTGCCAACATCAGGAAGCACACTTTAGAGCAATGCATAAACAGGATAATCAATGCAAACATGATCACAAATGATATGTAACTAAAGTAGACATGACAGGGAAGGCATGGCAAAAAGAATCATGCAAATAGGAATCATAGATCAAAAGATATTAAGTATGCAACATGACATCAGAACGTTACAGACTTAGAGAAAAACAGAGGTGCCTGTCAAAAACAGCGGGATAGCAACTTTGGAGCTCAATAACTATACGACCAACAATCAAATCATGACAATGCAATACATATAATTGAAGTAGACATAATTCTTAACAATATGCAATTGGAATCACTCAATTCCGATAAACGGTTGCGACGCAACCGTCACCCGAAGTTGCAACAAATTAACAGTTTTCAGGACAGCAGCACATTAACATCAGGATCACCACTTTGGAGCAAGATTTAATATAGCTAAAGCACCCAAACATGACAAGTTAAAGCATGGAAATGAATTACACATGATGCTTAACACATAGGAAAAATAATCAATGCAATAGGCCTCATGGATTTGACACAAGCGTCACCCAAAGTTTGAACAAAATAATAGCAGCAGTAGTTAACAGCAGATTAGCAACTTAACGATCTGGTTCCCTGTTCAACACACAAATACATATTCAAGATGACCTCAAAATGAATAACTTCCTAAAGATGAACTCTAGAGCACATAAAGCACAACCAAACAAAAAAAGAATCACTTCATTCGGAGCTACGAGTCAACGGGAAATTATGTTTCAAAACAATACCAGCAACAGTTACATCTCAGACTTGGTAAAAAACGCAGGCACTTCAACAGAAAAAAAACCCAGGGGAGCTCGGGCCTATTCTCACCATGGGCCGATTTCCGGCCCATCTGGCCTGGCTGGTGGCGGCTGGGCTGGGGGCGCTGGGCCGCGAGGCGCGCTGGACCTGGGCCGGCCCAGGCGGCGAGAGGGAGGCCGGCTGGAGGAGCGCTGGATCGGGCTCCTCCCGATCCCAGCGAGAGGCAGCAGGCAGCGGCGGTGGAAGGCAGGGCGGAGGAGGAGGCCGATGAAGGGCGCGGGGTCGCCGGAGTAGGGGAGGTCGCTAGGCTTTAAGGCGGCGGCGCTCGAGCTCGAGGCCTTGGCCATGGCGCAGCGCCGTTCCTTGCACACAGGAGGTGGTGAGGCGAGGGCAGGAGAGGGAGAAGAGGGAAGGAGAAGGAAGGGCGCGAGGGGAGGAGGCGTCAGGCGGCGGCTGGGGCTGCTTGTGGCCGGCGGCGGCGGCCGGACGAGGCGGCTCCACGGGAGGCGGCTGCGTGAGGAAGTCCACGGCAAGGAGAGAGGTGGGAGACGAGGTGGAGGCCAGAGCTGATCTGGGCCGTTGGATCGGCCGATCTGACGGTCCAGATCGCAGGGAGCTAGGGTTTGGGAAAAAATGGGGCTAAATTGCGAAAATTGGGGCTATTGTGAGGGGGGTGTCTGCAATTTTGTGCTAGGGAAACCCTAGAAAGAGGTGGGGGAGTGGTGGTCTTTATATAGCCCAGGTGGCTGGCAGTTTGCAAAAACATCCCCGGTTTTTCTCTCTCGCGCGCGGTGCTCACGTTTCTGACCGCCGGGGGTCCGCACGACCTCCGATTCGGGTAAAACTTTGAACTGCGCGATCAGCGCGTCGAGCCGGCGGCGTTCACCTCGCGTTGGAACCGTTTCGAGAACACTTCCTGGCGCGCTATAAAAATATCCCGTTTACTTATTAAACGTTGATCGGGTGAAACCCGGTGTCTCAAAGGTCGAGTGTCAGGGTGGCAAGGGTCGATCTCTGTCCGGTATGAGATAAGAGGGGGGAAATAATCGCCGATTGATAAATCAGGGATGCAAACACCGCAAACAAATCATACAATCAAACAATTCACACCGATTTTTCTTTAATTTTTGTGAAATCTGGGCTGTTACACCTGCACACACAACAGATAGCTTTGCGCCCAACGAGTACAAATGATTTTTCAATTCCTCTGGCATTGTTGTTTACAAAGGATAAAACGAACGGGATAATAGTGATAATGATAGCTACGGAAAAGTAAATACTGAAAGTAAATTGAAGGTGTAAACAATAGTAGAAATATGGACCGGGGTCCTATGATGTTCACTAGTGATGTCTCTCTCCCAAAAGACGATAAAATAGCCATGGGAGGTAAAAAAATCACAGCTGGGCAATTGACAGGATTATGTGCGCAAACCAATGCTAATTATGCTATGCAGAAAGGAAGAGGCTCAAAAGCATGGGCGGTACGCCAAGACAAATAGACCAAAATCCATCTGCATCTACCCACTAATCATCCACCCTGAGATATCTATCGAGAACATCTCGCTGGTATTAAGTTGCGAATCCCACCCAAAGTGTAAACTCAAAGCAACGGACAACTGCATTAAAGAACTTTGCGTAAAGTAAATAATCCTTGCACCCACAAGTACAAGCACCGTTGTTTTCCCCCTTGTGGCAACAACACATCCCCTAGACTCATGTTTCTGTCACTCAAGCTAGTCATCGGGGGGCATGAACCCACAATCATGCATAACGCTCCCTCTTGGAGTCACTACCTACTACTTGGCCAAAGCAATAAACAGCTACGGAGAACATGCAAGAATTACTCAAGAACATAAATATAAAAGAAGAGAATCAAATATATAACTCAATCACAATCTGAACATAATCAAATAATCCATCGAATCCCAGCAAACTCAGCATAGCAATAGCAGAAAGATTACATATGTGCCTCGATCATGTAGGGAAGTGTAACACCCTCAGATCCAGTACAGTAATCACTACAGTGATTTCACTGTTCCTGGTCATCACTGTAACTGATCAAGCCATGATCACCTTGTATCATAGCTCTTTCAAATTCCGACCCCGATAAAATTTTCAATTACATGTGGATTATAAATCTTGCTCCAAGAATTGTGGATACATGTCAATCAACTTGGTCTTGGATAAACCAAATCAACCCTAGTCAGTTGCAGGATCCCAAGTCATTGATGATTATAAAACCCATGTTGCGGGGTTATCAAATTTGTCATGGGAATTTAACTGAAAATGAAAATCATTGTAAACCATAAATGATGCTACCACTTTGATCAGTTGTAATTACTCAGTGGGTCACCTTAATATGAATTAGATTTTAATTAAAGTGAATTAGGAATAATAAATGAAATAAAACAATAGCTAGGACATTATTAATTGCCATGGGATAATAATAAACAAGTGGAAAATTAAAGATTATTTAAAAATTCTGCAAACAATTTTATAAAATTCCTAATAATCAGTAGGTCATGATAACTTATTAATTGTATTTATTTACATTGTTTAAACATTTTAAAACAAATCAAATAGTAGAAAAATAGCCACGTTTAATCCACTTTTAAATACAACAGAATTCAAATGAATTTATTAAAGGCTCAAACTTTTTGTAGTCTTGTATTGGTATGCCATTACAATATTGGTGACGGTCCCATATTTTACAAAATCCCATTGGATGGCTAATTAAAAATAAAACAGAAACGAAAAGAAAATAAGAACAATAATAATAGAAAAACCCCTAAGCCTCGCCCTGGGCGAGGCCCACCCACCCAGCCCACCTTCCCCCTCCCTTGTCTTCTGCCCCTCACCTGCTCCCTGCCCTCACCCCCACAAAGCCATGGCTCTGGCCATGCCAGTCCGCCCCCCCTCCCCTCACCTGCCCGTTCCCCCCACCCCACCTGCTCCCTTCCCACTTTCCCCCTCTGGATAAGGCCGAGGGCCGCCATCCCCCCTCGCCCTCATCTCCCCCTCCTCCTCCCTGCCCAGTTCTTCCCCCTCTCTCCTCTGCGTGCTCCCCTCCCTCAGCCGTGCCCGCCATGGCCGCCCCGTGGTGTAGCCGTGGCCAACGTCCACCTTTGGACGCGCCGACGCGTCCCGGGGCACCCTCGACGACGACTACTTCATGTGGGCGCATCAAATCATGGCGGGACTCACAGCAGCTCGCGAATCGGGCCACCTGGTAAAATGTCCTCTGTCCATGACAGGTGGGCCCAGTACTTATATTAACCCCCTGGATTAATTAAATAAATGAGTTGTGTCACTGCCTATGATAGTTGGGCCCCACACTAGTTAAAACAATTAAATTGATTTTATTAAAATCCAGTGCATGACATGTGGGTCCTCTGTGTTATTTATTTAAATAAAACTGAATTTAAATGTCTCTATGTATGACATGTAGGTCCCACCTGTCACTACTGTTATGGATAAGGTTGGGGATAATGTTGGATTTTTATTAATAAAAGAAAATTAAGAAAATCTTTTAAAATGATTTAAACTTCAGAAATTAATATCTTTTAAACCGTAACTCAGATTGAAAAACTTTATACATCAAAATTGATCAGAAAAATATAAAGAATACGGATACGCTACCCATACCCCCACCACCCCCTCTAACCTACCGCACACGAGACATTTCCCCTCCGATTGCACTGTCCGGTAATTACCTGGTACCGGTAGAACTTTCCGAATGAAAATATACTGAACATGAAAGTTGTTCAGAATAGATCAACTAACACGGATACACTATCCACATGTCTGTCAGATGTCTCCAACACTACAGACATGGAACCTTCCCCCTCCGGATCATCTGTCCGGTAATCCACCAGTACTGATGAGTCATCCCCGGATAAATTCCCGCTCCGACTAAAATACTTAACACTGCGTTAGAACACCGCCAACAATGTGTTGCCTTGTCTTATATTTGTATTGCTATTATTGCTGTGTATTTATTGTTTCTCCCCCCTTTTTATTCTTCGATAGACCTCGACACTGCCGCCGACGACACCGTTGCCGAGTACGACTACTTCGTCGACGACCGTACCCCTACTACCGAGCTTCCAGGCAAGCAGAGCCATTCTCTTCCCCAGATATCGCCTATCTTTCCGTACATTTCTTGCACTAGGCATTGTTACTGCTGCTGCTACGATTACAATCCTATTCAATTGCATAGCCTGTTTTTGTCGCCCCTTGATGTACCTTCCTTTAATCCTATGCTGCCTATTATTACTTATGCATTATTCAGCAGTAAACCCTGCGCATTGTTAGCTAGGTTTAGAATAGAGGGTCGTGATCACTTTGGGAGTGATCGTGGGAACGATATATTACAACTGCAACAGGTACGGATCAATGCAGACGCCCTAGGGAACCTACAACGGCAAGACTCTACCGAGTCGCTTCGAGTTTGACTTACGCATGGACGGACTCGTATTTCACTCTCGTCGGCTCAGTAGCGTAGCATCACTGGGATGATACGAGGGTATTCCTCTTTAGTTCATTCCGCTGGTGTCTCGGCACCACCGGGGTGATACGAGAATATTCCTCTTTAGTTCATTCCGCTGATGTCTCAGTCGAACCTCTTCAAGTGTACCATCGAGGGTGACTCCTCCTGGTTTCACTTGATGGTAGGCACTCGAATCAACTGGTGTCCTTACAGGTAAGGAGTCGGGTGACCCAACGGTGCCCGCGCAGGGTATCTTAGCGGAACGACAGGTCAGGTGTATTCCACCGGTGTGCGGCGGGCCTGGTACTGTTCGTGGCCGACAGATATCCTGTTGTACGAAAGTCGAGCTCTTCGGAGCAAACGTGAGACAAGGTAAGGAGACGGTTCACCTTGTTGGTAACCGCACGAGTTGGTGGGACGTCAGGGCAGGCCAGGACTGATCGTCATGTCGGGACCCGGGGTTAGCGTATGCAAGCCTCGCTACAACACAATCATATGGAGAGCCGAGAACCGTACCCACTTGTCTAAGAAGACAAGGCCAAGCACAGAACATTCTCGGAAAGCATCGAACGTGAGGGGCATCCCATCCAGGCCGGATGATCAACTGAAATGGGTCCTCATCGTCCGCACACAAGTCTAAATGATATGGGTGATGAACTCCCATACTCATAGACAAGTCGCCTCAACCATACTATCGATTGTATTATAACCCTTTACATAGACTTACTCCAGCCCGATCACTTAGTCGGGGTCTAGGGCGGGCTCGATCATACATCAAAGTGTGCACGAGACAGAGTCTCGAACAATCGCATCGCAATGCCCCAAGCTGCGCACATCTAAGGGCCACTTGGTGTATAAAAGACCGCCAGCCAGATCACAACTAAGGTCTCGAAAACCCATACAAAGACATGCATGTTATAAACATACACACAGCACACATGCCTTGTATGAACAGCAGGTATCATTGCAATTCTCTACAAAGTATATATCTTTATTAATAAATCTTATAGAGTGCACACAGAGATCACAAGCATGTGATCCAACATTACAACAGACAAGCGGAAGCAAGTAGGTCTGAGTACAGACAAGTTTAACAAATGGCTTAGAGAAGCCTTATCTAAAAACAAGCCCTCCACGAGGGAACCAGTCGTCTGACTGGGACTACACTAGCTTGGTCTTGGTCTGAGTCTTCATTCTTCGAGCTTCGGTTATAAGCCACCATCGGTGTCGGTGGTTCATCTAAAACATAGATTAAGCAAACGTGAGTACAAAATCGTCTAGGAGACTTGCAGTTCTCCAAGATGGAAGGACAATTACTCTTCGGCTGCTTGACAGGCGACGCCTAACCGTCTAGGAGACTTGCAGTTCTCCAAGATAAAAGGATCGGCTAATTTCAACCTAAGTCATAGTGAATTGCTCAACTCAGTTCAGACTTGGGTGTTGGTTTTCTCTCGATGGATCTCTTTGGGATGCTCACAGACTTCTGTCTTAGAATCTTTAGTGGAGCAGCCCACCCGAAATGGCGGGTAGGTGCGGGGTATTTATAGTTGGCGATCCCGATGGGTAAAATGACTTAAGTGACCCGATGAAACCGCTTGACGCGTGTCCAGAACGGTCGGATTCCAATCACTGCGCAACTTTACTTGAGGAACAAGTAAGCTGACGAACTAGTTCTCTCTCGAAGGCACGAAGTGCGATGACTTTTCCTTCGAGCTATTCGCTCGACTCGGTAAGATTTCTCTCGGTAGGCTTTTGTGGGTTTTGGTTGAGCAGAGCAAATTCACTTCGACAAAGATCTGAACTAGCAAACCCTTCTTAATAGTACGGTTTTTCCTACGACTCAAGAAATAAAGAGAAACTAGCAAAAAGATTAAGTCTTCGACCAGTTTCAGCGTTCTCCTCATTGCGCTTTTACTCGAGAGAGACATCTTCTTCGACGACATTTTTAGGGGTCGTCTTCCTTCAAAGCTTTCGGTAGATAACTGCAGCTTCACTGCAGCGAGTTGTCCTTCGACCTTCTACTTGCAAACTCCATTCTTTCGGAACCTAAGTATCTGTTTATACTCGAAAACAATATTAGTTCCACTTCTTCTTTGTCCAACAATGTCCAAAACCTTCGGGGGCAAAACTTGCTCTTACAGGTTTCACTTGCAGAAGTGCCAGCTTTGACTTGGCTAGTCCTGAACTACGAGTACCAGAATTTGAGGTAAGAAGCGTACACGAGTCCACTACATCTCTTCAACCAATTACACCACTATGGTTACTTCCTCGACTTCCCCACGAGAAGCACACCATAGCACTCACGCTTATCTTGCGAGTTTTAGAAGTATCCAGTTCAAGTTGTCTAATAATCGAGCACAGCTCTCCAAGCAGTCCTTAACCGCGGACGCGGCTATTCGAATAGTTTTGTTAACCCTGCAGGGGTGTACCGCTACACACACGTGTCATCAGTTACCGCCTTTTTCATGTCACCGTTCAAGAGATGACAGCGAGGATGCCACCACAACACTTCACCCACAGCTCCGTTCTAGTCCAGAGAGTCGCCTATCTGAGGGGGATCCGTATGGAAGTCCGACCGAGGTTCCAGTGCAGCCTCAAACGATGTGTGCAGGGTCCCAAGCCGGTCTTGAAAAGCCGTTCATCCACTTCGCAGACCGTGCCACAGCCCTACCAGAACTCCGAACTACTGCGACTCTTGGGGTTCGAACGGGGTGAGGTACTAGGATGAGAGGGGTCAGTGAGCCCAATGTGTGGTTGTACTCTTCTTCTTGGATCACTACACAAGAACTCGGGCTTAGGGCAGTGTTCAACGAGACAACCCACTGTGTACTCCTACACAGCCTCTCATCGTTCACCTTGTATTAGGGTAGATTCACCAACACGTTTCACTTTCATCAACACCATGTTTATCAACATCCCGACTCACATCATAACCAACCTCATTGTACCACTAAGCATGCAATAAGCAGTAACAATTGCAGGGGCCACATGATATCAACCAACTCCTACATATGCTAGGATTGTGGTTTGCTTACTACTGTGACAAGATGATAGGTCATGCAAAGGATATGGGTTCAACTATGCGATAGAAACGTTATCATGGTGATCATCCTAAACAATGCATAAGCGAGACATGAGAGGGAAGTGGGATTTTATCGACATGATCAATGGGGTTTGCTTGCCTTGCTGACGAGGTTTCGATAATGGAGTCTTCAACGAAGGGGGTGATCTCGAGCTCCGAATCCACTTCTATCAGCAACATGACAATCATAGGATCAACATAATGTACAATGCACAATCACATGAATAAGATTGTAATGGTGATGTTCAAGGTACTGATGTGTTGAGCATTCCATTTAAAAGGAGTATATTGCATTTGAAATGCAAATTCAAACTCCATTTGATTTATTGATGAATTTCAAATGCATTTGACTGCATGAAAGTTCATTTGAATTTGTGTATCATGAAGTGATGTTGTATAGTTGAAGTAATGTTTCTGATGTGTGGATGAAACCATTGGAATTAAGGGTGTTGCAAAATCATTTGCAAAATCACTCCAAAATTGAATTTGAAAAGGATCCATATGCATGTTTGCTACTGTTCACCCATTTAAAAATGGTCAAACATGAAAACAAATTACATATTCATAATCCTTGTATTTTTCTGATAATTTTAGACATATTATTTGCTATATTTGGAGTTAGGATGAATTAATTATGAATTTCCAAAGTTTATTTCATTTTCTGGAATTTCTCTGATTATTTTAATTCTTTTTGATTTATTGCGTCAGCACGGGGGGCTGACCAGTCAAACTGACTAGGGGACCCCACCTGTCAGCCACAGTGGGGTTCAACCCGGTTTAAATTAAAACTTAAATTGGTTAAGAGGGGGCTGGCCCCAACTGTCAGTGGCCCAAGGCCTAACTAAATAGGGGTTAGCCCCCTAAACTAATCGGGCCGCCGGCGGTTAGCCGTCGGTGACCATCCCGCGCGGCGGCGTCCACTGGTGCCGGCGTTCCCGTGGTCCTCTTGATGCGCCAAGACCACCATTATGGAGCCCTGAGCATCGCGCTTCGAACTGGACCAAGAACAAAGCCTGGGGGGCACGGCATCGTCGTCGGCGACGAGCCCTAGCGGCGGCGGAGCTACTGGCCCGAGGTGGAACTAGCTGTGAAGCGCCATTTGAAACAATCGTGGTTGCAATCGTAGCAGAGGAGCACAGGGAGCAAGTTAGACATGGCCTCGGGGTTCTAGGGTTCAAGGCTGCACGACGACGAGCATCCCGGCGGCGAGGAGCTCCTGCGTTCATGGCGGATCCAGCTAGAGTTGAGGAGGGGGACGATGGAGTAGTTCGGGAGAACCATAATCTCACCGTGAACTCAACGGAGTCAGTGGCGCGCTCGGGGAGGCTTCACGGCGGCCGGAATTTAACGGCGACGTGCGGCGGCTGGAGGTGAAGACGATGAAGGGGGTGGCGATCCTAGAGCACCCCTGCTCGATTCCTTCTGCTCCGTGGCGTAGACGACGACGGCGAAGACGATGGACATCACGGAGGGGCCCGAGGAGGTCACTGGCCACGGCTGGGCGGTGGCTTGCTCCGGTGGAGCGCTCGGTCTTTTCTGGCGGCGAGGAAAACAATGAGAGGAGAGCGAGAGACAGAGCAACGAGTGAGGGGAAGGAGGTAGGAGCTCCTGGGCGATCTCGTGGCGCATGCAGAGGGCAGGTGGAGGCCTAGAAGCCTCCTGGCTGCCACGGCGGCGTCGCCGGGCTCTCCCAGCTCGCCACCGAGATGGTTGAGGAAGAGGACAAACGGCGAGGTGGGCTGGGCCGTGGTGCTGGGCCAGACAGGCTTGAGTTGGGCCGAAGCCAGGGGCTGTTCCTTTTCCCTTTTCTTCTCTCTTTTTCTTTTTATATTTTCTGTAATATGTTTGACCTAGCTAATAAAAATAGCTAGGCATTTTTACAAATGCTGAAATTTTTTATATGGCCTCATAATAAAATAGACTAGCCACTTATAAAGTTTCAACATTTTTAAAATTCAAATAATTTGAATCTTAACTCAAATAGGGTTATTTTATTAATTCCAAGGCACTGTTTGAATATTAGAAAATTCCATGAGCATGGGATTGCTCCCAAACCATTTTTAAAATGATCAGCACCATTTATAGGAATTTTCCAAATGTTCAAATGATTTCTGGAAAAAGAATTTTATCTGGCCATTTGATTTAATTTCTCAGGGCTTTTCTTTTCCCCAATTTTGATTTTTCTTTTGAATTTTTCACATGATGCAAAGTAGCACTTGATCCTAGCACATACCTAACTTGGGGTTGTGACAACTCGCCCCCACTCAAAAGAATCTCGTCCCGAGATTCAGAAGTCTGCGGGAGGAAGGAGGGGTACTCGGCACGGAGACGGTCTTCTCTTTCCCACGTGGCTTCTTTCTCTGAGTGATGAGACCACTGAACTTTCAGAAACTTGATCTTCTTTCGGCGAGTGACACGCTCTGCTGAATCAAGAACACGAACAGGGTATTCTCGATAAGAAAGGTCATCTTGGAGATCGAGCGTTTCATGGTCGACTTCGCGGATGGGGTCCTTGAAGCAACGCCTGAGTTGTGACACATGGAATACATCATGTACTCGGGAAAGGTGCAGGGGTAGTTCAAGTTGGTAGGCAACTTCTCCACGTTTGGCAATAATGTGGAAAGGTCCGATGTAACGTGGGGCCAACTTGCCTTTGATACCGAATCTTTGGGTTCCCTTCAGAGGAGTAACCCGGAGGTAAGCCTTCTCATCCAGATTGTAGCTTTCTTGCCTATGATGACGATCATAGTAGCTTTTCTGACGAGACTGTGCGGCTTTCAATTGATCACGAACAATGCGAACTTGCTCTTCTGCTTCCTTGATCAAGTCCGGTCCAAAGAACTATCTTTCACCGGTTTCTGACCAGTTAAGGGGTGTTCGACATCGTCGTCCATATAGGAGTTCAAAAGGAGCCATGTTCAGAGTAGATTGAAAACAGCTGTTATAAGCAAATTCGGCGAATGGAAGAGATTTCTCCCAATTCATTCCGGAAGAGATAACACAAGATCTGAGCATGTCTTCCAAGATTTGATTAACCCTTTCGACTTGACCGCTAGACTGAGGATGGAAAGCCGTACTAAAGGAGAGATGAGTTCCCATAGCACGTTGGAAGCTTCCCCAAAATCTAGCGGTGAAAAGGCTACCACGATCAGAATTGATTTCCAAAGGAACACCATGAAGGGATGCAATTCTAGAGACATACAAGTCCTCTAACTGGCTAGCAGTTATAGAATCACGAACTGGAAGGAAGTGAGCAACTTTGGAAAGCCTATCTATGACAACGAAGATGGCATTGTTTCCTTTCTGGGTTTTTGGAAAGCCGGTGATGAAGTCCATACCGACTTTGTCCCATTTCCACTCGGGAATAGACAAAGGTTGAAGTGTATCAGCAGGTCTTTGATGTTCTGCCTTAATGCGACGACAAACATCACATTCGGCAACAAATTGAGCAATGTCTCTCTTCATCCTAGTCCACCAAAATCTCTGGCGTAGATCTCGGTACATTTTTGTGCTACCGGGATGAATTGAGAGGGGTGTGTCATGGGCTTCTTTGAGGATGAGTTGCCTTAGATCCCTATTCTTAGGTACTACCAAACGATTTCCAAAGAATACCATTCCTTTGCTATCTGTGGAGAAACATTTAGCAACTCCGCTAGCAATGTTCTCTTTGATCCGGCGAACACCTCGTGCACGCCTTTGGGCAACTATGATTTGATCCTCAAGAGTTGGTTTCGCCACCAAGGTAGAAAGATAGCCATGAGGAACTATCTCAAGATTAAGCTTTCGAAATTCCTCATGAAGAAATGGTTGATACTGCTGTAACATGAGGTTGTTACAGTACGACTTACGACTTAGTGCATCAGCCATGACATTGGCTTTGCCTGGGGTGTAAGAAATTACTACGTCGTAATCTTTTATCAACTCAATCCAGCGTCTTTGCCCGAGATTAAGATCTGGCTGGGTGAAAATGTATTTGAGGCTTTGGTGGTCGGAATAAATCTCGCAACGGTTACCAAGGAGGTAATGTCGCCAAGTTGTTAGGGCATGAACTACGGTAGCGAGTTCAAGATCGTGGGTAGGATAGTTCTGTTCATGTGGCCGCAACTGGCGTGAAGCATAAGCTACCACATGTCGATCTTGCAGAAGTATGCATCCTAACCCTTGCCGTGATGCATCACAATAGATTTCGAAATCCTTTTTGGTGTTTGGAGGTGCAAGTACGGGTGCAGAAGTCAATCTTCTTTTTAGCTCTTGAAAGCTTTCCTCGCACTTGGGAGTCCATAAGAATTTCTTATCTTTCTTGAGGAGTTCAGTTAGAGGCTTTGCAACTTTAGAAAAATTCTCGACGAAGCGACGGCAATAGCTGGCTAGGCCAAGAAAACTCCTAACTTGCTTAACCAATTCAGGTGGAGTCCAGTCAAGGACGGCCTGAACTCTCTCGGGATTCACAGCAATTCCTTTTGCAGAAATCACGTGGCCTAAGTAGGTCACTTCTGGTAGCCAAAATTCACACTTGGAGAATTTAGCATACAGGCGATGCTCTCTAAGTTTCATCAATACCAGCCTTAGGTGTTCGACATGTTCTTCTTCATTCTTCGAGTATATAAGGATGTCATCGAGGTAAACCACGACGAACTGGTCCGAATAATCCATGAAGATCGAGTTCATCATGCGTGAGAAAGTGGCGGGGGCATTGGTTAAACCAAAGGACATGACGGTGTACTCGTAAAGACCATAACGAGTAGTAAAAGCCGTTTTTGGAATGTCCTCGCTTCGGATCTTGATTTGATGATAACCTAATCTCAAATCCATCTTGGAGAAGACAGAGGATCCAGCAAGTTGATCATAAAGATCATTGATCCTGGGCAGTGGATACTTGTTCTTTATCGTCGCTAAATTTAGCGGGCGATAGTCTACGCACATCCTTTCTATTCCATCTTTCTTCGTTACGAACAGAACGGGGCAACCCCATGGCGATGAGCTAGGGCGGATGAAGCCTTTTTCCAACAAAGCTTCCAGTTGGGTTTTAAGCTCAGCTAACTCACGTGGGGCCATTTTGTATGGGCGTCTAGAAATTGGTGCGGTTCCTGGGGCAAGATCCACTATGAACTCTACACATCTGTCGGGTGGCATTCCCGGTAGCTCTTCAGGAAAAACATCCGGAAAGTCACGAACCACCGGAACATCTTCAAGGTCAGGAAGGTGAAGCACATTCAAAGATTGTACTTGGTGTCTTGTTCTGGGTGAGGTGTAAACTATTGTCTGGCCCAAAGGGTGTGTAAGTCTAATGGACTTGGCTTTACAATCAAGAAAAGCATGTTGTCTTGATAACCAATCCATACCATGGATGACATCAATGTCTGAAGACTTGAGGGCTATGAGTGAAGAAAGGAATACTAAACCCTCAATTGCAATTTGATTACCATGGCTTACTCTATTAGTTTGCCATTTTGAACCAGGAGTTTGAATGATCATAGGGGTGAACATTTCTTCAAAGGATACATCATGTCGAAGTGCATAACTTTCCGACATGAATGAGTGAGAAGCTCCTGGATCGAAAAGAACAGAAGTGGGAAAAAAATTGACTGGGAGCGTGCCAAGAATGACGTCAGAAGTACCATCAGTTTCCTCAGCTGAGATTTGGTTCACACGTCCAAGATTTTCTGAGGTGGATGGCTTGGAAGTGGAAACCTTCGGGGGTGGTTTGGCACGAACAGTGGGTTTTCCTTTGGCATGGGGTGGAGCATTTTGGTTGACGGGGCACTCACGAGAATAGTGACCAGGCTGGCCACATCTAAAGCAGGCTCCAAAGATAGTGCGGGGAGCGGGGTTGTTTGGTGGAGCTGGTGGACGAGGCGGCACAAGGGATGGCCTCGGTGGGTTGTTTTGGTGGATCAAACTGTTAGGAATCCGGATCATACGCTTCTGAGGGAGTGAACTGGAAGAAGGGGCAAGATCAAGAGCATGCTTGCGAGACTTCTCGAAAACTTCATTGCCATGCTCAGCTCTGAAGGATCTGTTGACTAAATCCTCAAAGGTGGCAAATTCGATGAGGTTGAGATCATGACGGAGGATGGGGCTAAGTCCCTTGCGGAACCTTGCCTGCTTTCTGGCATCGGTGGTGATCTCATCTTGGGCATACCGAGCAAGACGGTTGAATTCCCTCACATACTCATGAATGGACATCTCTCCTTGATTCAGATTGCAGAACTCTTCCTTCTTGCGCTCCATCAACTCATCCAGAATGTGGTATCCTCGAAAGGAAACACAGAACTCTTGCCAAGTCACTATGTGACCATCTGGCTGCATTGCAACATAGTTCTCCCACCACTAAAGAGCAGCACCTTCCAAGAAGTATACCGCGAAAACAACTCGGTCATCGGGAGCAACATGTGCTGTGTCAAGCTTACGCTTGATGGAACGGAGCCAATCATCAGCTTCAAGGGGCTCAGAAGAACATCGAAATACCGGTGGCTTGAGGAGGATGAAGTCCTGAATGCTGACCACCACATTACGATGGTGGGCGGTATTCTGCTCGATGAGCTCCAGAAGGCGTGTTTGATCACGTCTATTCCGCTCAGCTTCCATCATGATTTCCGCCGCAGAAGGCGGGGTTGGAGGTTCATCATCATTTCGATTCCGATCACGGTCTCGATTCCGAAGAACAACACTACGAGTTCCACCTAACATCCTGTGTGATAAAAATCAACAATCAGAACAGGTTGTACGATGGAGGCAAGGATAAAATGATATGATTTCAGAAGGAGAAGACTATAATGCAAAGGCAATGATTCAAAGAAACACGGAACAAATCTGGCAGCATAACGGCTACACTGGGATGGAAATTGAAACAACCTCGAAGAAATTGGACAGAACTTCTTCAAGGAACTCAAAACACGGAGACTCTGGACAACCACAACCATCCTACGGCTTTAAGGAGGCAATCAACGAGATGTTCTAGTATAGACATAGAAGATCCTAGTCCTATCTTCCCGTAGAACAAGCTGAGGTTGACTCAGAACTCAGATCGATAAGGGTAAGGAGAAAAATGAAGCCTTACGTTGTTCCCTTATATACCCAGAGTAACTATATAACTATAGAAGGCTAGACTCGACTTTGGCCAAGGCTGATAATCCTACAGTTAGTCCTGCTCTGATACCAAGTCTGTCGGGACCCGGGGTTACCGTATGCAAGCCTCGCTACAACACAATCATATGGAGAGCCGAGAACCGTACCCACTTGTCTAAGCAGACAAGGCCAAGCACAGAACGTTCTCGGAAAGCATCGAACGTGAGGGGCATCCCATCCAGGCCGGATGATCAACTGAAATGGGTCCTCATCGTCCGCACACAAGTCTAAATGATATGGGTGATGAACTCCCATACTCATAGACAAGTCGCCTCAACCATACTATCGATTGTATTATAACCCTTACATAGACTTACTCCAGCCCGATCACTTAGTCGGGGTCTAGGGCGGGCTCGATCATACATCAAAGTGTTCACGAGACAGAGTCTCGAACAATCGCATCGCGATGCCCCAAGATGCGCACATCTAAGGGCCACTTGGTGTATAAAAGACCGCCAGCCAGATCACAACTAAAGTCTTGAAAACCCATACAAAGACATGCATGTTATAAACATACACGCAGCACACATGCCTTGTATGAACAGCAGGTATCATTGCAATTCTCTACAAAGTATATATCTTTATTAATAACTCTTACAGAGTGCACACAAAGATCACAAGCATGTGATCCAACATTACAACAGACAAGCGGAAGCAAGTAGGTCTGAGTACAGACAAGTTTAACAAATGGCTTAGAGAAGCCTTATCTAAAAACAAGCCCTCCACGAGGGAACCAGTCGTCTGACTGGGACTACACTAGCTTGGTCTTGGTCTGAGTCTTCATTCTTCGAGCTTCGGTTATAAGCCACCATCGGGGTCGGTGGTTCATCTAAAACATAGATTAAGCAAACGTGAGTACAAAATTGTACTCATCAAGACTTACATAGGAGCTATACTACTCATGCACATGTATCAAGGTAAAGGGAGGTGGGGTTTTGAAAGCTCAAGAATGATCAGAGGGGGAAGGGGTGAATGATCACTTCTAAAAATTCTAAGGAACTTAGAAGGAATTCATACAAACTGCAAAGAACTAAGCACATCTCGAAGGAAATACAGTATCGAAGGTAATTCATAGCTCGAAAGGATTGGGAGCGAAGGAAAACATCGAAGACAAACAGGCAACGAGTAAATGCTTAATATAAAAGCATGAAGGAAAACGAGCCTGACACGACGATGTTTGGTAAACTAGTTCACACTCTGCAAAGTGCTACGTCTGGTTGGAGGGACTGGTGATTGAACACCTGGAGCAAAACTCTCTCCGTCCTATTCTCCACTGCAAAAAACTCCTCGAGCTTGTCCAGTTTTCACTCGTGGTAGATGATTCAGGACATCTCCGAGACCTTTACAAACTTCCTTCAGCAGTGACAATTACTCTTCGACTGCTTGACAGGCGACGCCTAACCATCTAGGAGACTTGCAGTTCTCCAAGATAAAAGGATCGGCTAATCTCAACCTAAGTCATAGTGAATTGCTCAACTCAGTTCAGACTTGGGTGTTGGTTTTCTCTCGATGGATCTCTTTGGGATGCTCACAAACTTCTGTCTTAGAATCTTTAGTGGAGCAGCCCACCCGAAATGGCGGGTACGTGCGGGGTATTTATAGTTGGCGATCCCGATGGGTAAAATGACTGAAGTGACCCGATGAAACCGCTTGACGCGTGTCCACAACGGTCGGATTCCAATCACTGCGCAACTTTACTTGAGGAACAAGTAAGCTGACTCACCGAACGAGTTCTCTCTCGAAGGCACAAAGTGCGATGACTTTGCCTTCGAGCTATTCGCTCGACTCGGTAAGATTTCTCTCGGTAGGCTTTTGTGGGTTTTGGTTGAGCAGAGCAAATTCACTTCGACAAAGATCTCAACTAGCAAACCCCTCTTAATAGTACGGTTTTTCCTACGACTCAAGAAATAAAGAGAAACTAGCAAAAAGACTAAGTCTTCGACCAGCTTCAACTTTCTCCTCGTTGCGCTTTTACTCGAGAGAGACATCTTCTTCGACGACATTTTTAGGGGTCGTCTTCCTTCAAAGCTTTCGGTAGATAACTGCAGCTTCACTGCAGCGAGTTGTCCTTCGACCTTCTACTTGCAAACTCCATTCTTTTGGAACCTAAGTATCTGTTTATACTCGAAAACAATATTAGTTCCACTTCTGCTTTGTCCAACAATGTCCAAAACCTTCGGGGGCAAAACTTGCTCTTACAATCTCCCCCTTTTTGGACGATTGTTGACAAAACAGGCATCGATAAATAATTTGAAAAAGTTTGAGTTTTCGATGATAAACCAGTGCTAAGATCGATGAAGTACTCCCCCTTGATGTATGCACGAAAGATAAAGATTTCCTGTGAAGTGCATATTTGACAAGAAGTGTCGAGGGAAAAACATCAAAAATCTTAGCGAGAGAAATTGCATTCCAGATAGTATCCAATGAGAAATATGCAATCTCCTCGAATGATTTGTGAACTTATATGAAAGATAACTTCCTGCAAAAATGGTTAAGTATAGCAAGCAGCAGATAGATATCTTACGAAAAGAGTAGCAGTTCAGAGTCCTACTTAGAGTTAGTTACAACTAGATCGAATGTGAATCGAAAGTTTGTTGAAACTACTCAGAAACCTCAAAAGCAAGAGTATGTCGAATGAAAAAAAACAAACAAAACCCTTAACCCCGTAGGAAAACTAATTTCTTCGATGCCACTACATCTCCCCCTTTTTGTCACAACGTACAAAAAGTCGAGAGAATAGGGTCGAAAGAAATCCCTACTCGCGACGCTGGCTCCGGCGACGATGAGAAGATTCGGCGAGCGTTGGAGCACGACGAATTGGACGAGCGCCTGGAGGAGTGATCTTCGTGCGGAAGGAGTGTTGATCTCCAGAAGATTCCAGCTGCGATTCCGGCGTTGTCCTGGGGCTTCGAGGAAGTGGCGAGTGAACTCTGGGTTGACGGTGAGGGGCTTCTTCTTGCTCGGAGTCGGAGGAGAAAGTGTCCAAAGTGATATGATAATAATCATCAACACTGAGAATATCTCTGTTCTTCGGCAGACGAGGGATATTGGGATCCGGTCGATCTACTCGATCATCATTGGTCCAATTTCTGTTCAGGTGAGGAGGATATTCTTCGAAACCACAACGTTGGAGTTGACCGAGGGAATTGAACTTCCGAAGACCTTTCCAATCACGGCGAAGACATTCACGCATCATCTGATTGTTGTTCATGGCAATGTTTCGCAGGTGATTGATCTTGTCCATCATAGCTTGCTTCTGAATAAAATCTTGATCAATGTGATGTTGAAGCATTTGCTGGGACCGAAGAGAAACTTCCGTATGATGCACTGGCTTGATAAACTTCGAGCGAATATTGCGCTCAGTTAAGTGGGCGCGGATGCCAGTGTGCTCAGCAAAAGGATCGTTGGGTCGAGCAACAACCTGCAATACCTCACGAACAGGTGGAGTGAAAATCTTCGGGTAAATAGATACTGGGAATGGCACGTCCCGAGAGTAATTGCAGATTGCCATCAGCCAAGGTGCATATGGCTTGTGGGAGTTGTGGTCATCAGCACAAGACACTAAAGTTCTGAGGAAGTAGTCTTCAAAATCGAAGGGATGACCGTGGACTAACTTCAACAGAGCAAGTTGCACATCATTTGGAATTGGAAAATTATCGTGCACATCAAGCATTGGCATCAAAGTCTTCGAGAGAATATAAAACCATGCCTTTTCTTCAAATACCAAGTGTCTTGGCTTCAGCTCAGTGGGGTAGTGATCTCCTACGACTTCTGGATCCATCAACGTAGAGAATTCAGCAGGAGTTGAAGCAGGTAAGTCATGAAGTTTGTGAGGTAATCCTTCGAACCGAGGTAAATTGATGATAGCCAGAAATTGGTCGACAGTCATGTGAAAAACTTGGCCTTGAATCATATAGTCAAATTTCCATGTCTTCGAGTTCTCAGGATCTCCAGAGACATAAAGTGTTGCATAAAACTGCTTGATAAGCTCGGGATTGTAACCAAAATCGAGAGAAAACATCTTGTGAGCATGCAGGCTATCAATTGTCTCGGCAATGTTCTCGAAACAAGTAGTGGAGTACACCGAAGGCATATCAAGATATTGATGCTGGAAAACTCTTGCCTTGTTGTACAACACACGAGTATAATAGATAGCTTGCTCTTGGGTCCAAAACCGAAGAGAATAAGCACTTCTGGGCTTCTCGTAGGGATTGGTACCGAAGAAAAATGGCTTGTGTTCGCGCCTTTTGAAGATGGGACCTCCTCGAGGAACATCTGAGCGGAACAAAGGCAGCATTTCTCTCGGATGAGCAGAGTGAAGCAGCTCATCAATGGGAAAAACCTCAGCAGCGTTATCTGGCATCTGGAACTCTGGTTCAGCAGGTCGAGTGATAGATGATGGGATGTTGACAATATCCTGAGCCGGAGTGACTGCAGGAGCATTCTCCTCGGCCTGAGCTACGACGGCATCTCCTTCGTCGGTCTGAGCATTCTGCGCAGCCTCTTCATTTTCCATGGCCTCCAAATCTTCATCAAATTGAGCAAAGGCATCAACCATTTCTTTGTTCGAAGAAATTGATGAGGAGGATGAAGAATTATCACTGGAACTGGCATCTCCAGAACTATTGCTTTCGACAGGGTCTTGCCGAGAGGAAACTGTCGTGATATCAACATCATCATCTTCTCCTTCAGGCATAGTCCGGGCAGAAGAGAAATCTTTCTGGACTTGAGTTTCTTGCTCGACACGAGCAACTTGCTCGGTCTCTGCATGAACTTGGGTTTCAATGGCCGGGGAGGTCGATGGAATGACTTGAGGTGGAGATGGTGGGTTTGGAGGTGGTGGCGAGGCTTTTGGTGGTGAGGGTTGACGGGGTGGAGGTGGAGGTGGAGGTGTTTGTTGTCTAGGTGGAGGAGTGGCTTGGCGAGGGGGTGGAGTTGTTTGTCGCGGCGGTGGGGTTGTTTGGAGAGGTGGTGGATTTGTTTGTCGCGGCGGTGGGGTTGTTTGGTGAGGTGGTGGATTTGTTTGTCGCGGCGGTGGGGTTGTTTGGCGAGGTGGTGAAGTTGTCTTGCGGGGGGGAGTGGGTTGCTTGGTGGGGATTGGTTCAGTTTCTTGTCGTTATGTGGTAGCAACGACCTCGGTGGACTTGGCCTTCTTGGCGTTCTTCTCGATCTCTGGCGTCCCACGCTCAGAGGTTGGGGCAGCAGACTTTCTCTTTCGAGATTATCTATGGAACAGAGCATCATTATGCTCTTTGCAAACAGCAGACACAACTTGTTTTACCTTGTCAAACACAGCAGTTAAATTTTCCTTCTGAGTCCTCCTGGAAGCTTCAGCAGATGCAATCTTGGACTTGAAAAAATTTCGGGACTCAATGTCCTTGGTTTCCTCTTGGAGTTGCCTGGTGTAAAACCTGACTTGCTCCTTATCCTTTTTATCTTGGGTGATGTAGCCTTCCCAGCGAATCATGTAGCGAGCAACATGCTCTTGGATTTCAGCAGGAACATCATCCTCGGTAGTGACTTTGCTCGGTGTAGTAGCCATCTTCCAGAGAATGTGAGATATATGTGCAGCATCCCAAGGAGCATTGGCATTTGATCCTCCTTCATTGGAACTCTCTTCATCGGCACGAGGACCGGAAACAGCTGGTGCAACAGGGGCAGGAGCTGGTGCAGCTCGAGGAACTGGAGCAGCTTGAGCCTTCTGTCTTGCCTCCTTGGCTTTCTTTTCGGCTTACTTGGTGGCCTTGGCAGCAGCAATGGGTTTTGAGACCACTGCTTTATCCTTCGAGGCACTAGGGGCCTCAACATTCTTCTTCGAAGCACTTGGGGCTATTACCTTTTCTTTCGTGACTGTGGGAGTCACAACTTTCTCGGTGACCTTTTCTTTCGGGACACTAGGGATAGTGCCTGCAGAAATCTGTCGTCGATATTTTTCACTGACCAAATGAAGATTGCCAAGTTGTTGAGCAACCAGAGCCTTTTTATGCTCGGGCTGACTGTGAAAGTTTAGGAGCTTAGAATTAATCAAGTCTTTTTCCTCTTGTTCCTTTTGCTTGGCCAGCCTTTCCTTTCGCTGAATAAGCGTTTCATCATCTTCACCAACTTGAGCTTGCTTTCCCTTCGTTGGAGCCGAAGGTTTTGGTTGGCGAGCAGGAACAGGTGGAGCAGATGAAATAGGTGGATCTGTGACCAAGTTGGTCAAGTCAATATTTCCTCGAGGAGCCTGTGGTGCTGGCTCCTGGATCCTTATGCCTCTACTGCTTGGCTTTTTCTTCAGAGGTAAGTCCTCGACATCAGCCTCTGTGCCAGGGTCTTGATCATCTGAATTAGCTTCTCCTTCGGAGCTTGCATCAGGGGGTGAAACTATTACAACCTTTTTCTGTCTCTTGGCAGACTTCTTGCCACCTTTCGATTTGGCGCTAGGGCCAACATCCTCAGCAGATTTAGCAGCCGCAGCTTCCTTTCGTGCTTTGGCTTCTTTCCTCTTTTGTGCTCGAGCTTCTCGAGCTTCAACAAGCTCTTTAAAATCATCAGGTGTTTTGAGAGCTGTAGGGTGAGCATCAGCAGTAGGAGGTGGTCGATTTGCTTTCGTCCACTTTGGCCTTAGAGCTTTGACATCAGTCCATGGATTCTTCATGGCGAACAGCCTCTCCCAGCGAGGCAAAAGGGACTTGTACTCATACCAACGAAGAGCTTGAAGCCTTCGTATCTCTTGCAGACGATTTTCTCTCGTACGTTCATCCTCAGAACCTGAAGGTGTCCTCAAGTTCTTTTCAATGATCAAATCCTCTGATAAACCTTCAGAGTTATTGGTGATTCTTGTTCTGCCACCCATACGCTTGGGTGCTCTGATAATTCCTTCGTTGCCAGACATTTTCCTGCGAAAAAGAGAGGTACGAGGGAATATAGGAAAGTTGTGAACAAGTACCAGCAATTTCGAGGAAATTTTTTTTGAATGCAGCAATCTTTTCGAGAGATTTGTCTTATCGCAAGTTTTCATGAAAGTGCTAGGCTAGATTTTCATCGGGTGGAAATCTAACGAAGAACTTGTATGAATAAATCGCACAAGATTAAATTTATCGAAACGATACTGTAGGATTTTCCTAAGTGAGAGAATCCGAGGGATTTCTTACCAAGGACAGATGGGGAATCGACAGAAAAGGCTAGAGACAGATTTCCCAAGTTTCAAAGATCCAAACGGATCAAACAGACCTAAAAGAAATCACAGAAAAATCAACACAGAAACTGGAAACGATGAACAGAACGAGATTGAATCGAATCCAGAGCCACACATACCCTAACTTGGTGATGTGAGGCGACTACGGCGACGCGGATGAAGATCTTAGTCGACGGGAACGTCTCCGGCGGCTTCCTTCCGGCAGCTAAGCGGTGAGGGAGTCGACGGCGACGAGGCAGCACAGCGGCGTACGAGAGAGAGCTTCTGGAGGCGAAGAGACGAAGTCGAAGTAATAGCGATGTCTAAGCCGGTGGGGTGGATCAGTATTTATAAGGGGGGGGGTCTGAACGAGCTGTCAGATCTGATCCAACGGCGCAGATTTCGCGTCTCTCCGCATTCAACGGACGGATTTTGTGACGGTAATCGCGGGAAATCCCAACGAACCGAAAGATAGTTACTCCACGTCCGAGACCAAACTCATCGAACATCGAGTATAAAAGTAGATAAAACTTCGATAGATTTTCCTTCAGAATCAATGACATTCGAAGGGAATCTTGATCGAGTAAAATATATACATGTTCACGAGAGAAAAGCACAGAATAGGTAGGGATAGAATAGAGGGAAAACAGGGTCCGATACTTAGTCAATCCGAGATAAAACAGCGATAAAACTCGGAGTGATAAGTGTATAGGACAACACCAAACGAACAAAATAAACGAAAAAGGAACACGACAGAAAACTAACGAAAGTAATCAACAATGAAAACTAATGATACATAGTACCGATGGTTATGATCTTACTGCACATTGCGTGAGTCCAATATGTTTAACTCACACCTTAGTGCACAGAACCTCTTTTCATCCAAGGGCTTCGTAAAGATATCAGCCAATTGATCTTCGGTGCGCACATGGCTGATAACAATATCTTCTCGCTGAACGTGATCTCGAAGAAAATGATGACGAATATCAATATGCTTCGTTCGAGAGTGTTGCACTGGATTATGAGCAATTTTGATTGCACTCTCGTTATCACATAGCAATGGAATTTTCTTCATAAGAATACTATAATCTTTCAGCGTTTGCTTGAGCCACAGAATCTGAGTACAACATGAACCGGCAGCAATATACTCGGCTTCGGCCGTAGAAATAGAGACGCAATTCTGTTTCTTCGAGGCCCAACAGACAAGAGATCTACCGAGAAAATGACATGTGCCTGAGGTAGATTTCCTGTCGACTCGATCACCAGCCCAGTCGGAATCTGAATATCCAACGAGATCAAACTGGGCACCCTTGGGATACCAAAGACCCAAGGTTGGTGTGTGAGCCAGATATCGAAGGATTCGCTTGACAGCAATATGATGAGATTCTTTCGGATTTGCCTGAAAACGAGCACACATACAAACTGATAGCATAATGTCAGGTCTAGATGCACAAAGGTAAAGAAGCGAACCGATCATCGAGCGATATTTCTTCTGATCGAAAGGTTTGCCCTTCTCATCTGCATCTAGATGAACATTCGTAGGCACTGAAGTCTTGATAGTTTTGCAACTGACAAGATCAAACTTCTTCAGGCAATCTCTGAGATACTTCTCTTGTGAAATGAAAGTACCATTTTTCTGTTGACGGATTTGAAGCCCGAGAAAGAACTTCAATTCACCCATCATTGACATTTCATATTTCTTCGACATCATGCGAGCAAATTCTTCGCTAATATCAGGGTTAGTACAGCCAAAAATAATATCATCGACATAAATTTGACACACAAAAAGGTCATTTTTGTATGCACGAGTAAAAAGAGTCGGATCAGTTGTTCCTGGTTTGAAGCCCTTCTTTAGAAGAAAATCCTTCAGTGTTTCATACCAAGCACGAGGTGCTTGCTTTAACCCATATAGGGCCTTGTGCAATCTGTACACCTTATCAGGATTCTTCGGGTCTTCAAAACCTGGTGGCTGCATAACATACACTTCTTCTTCGATTTCACCGTTAAGAAATGCACATTTGACATCCATTTGATATAGCAATATACCATTGTAATTGGCAAAAGCAAGCATGACACGAATGGATTCAAGACGAGCAACTGGGGCATAAGTCTCACCAAAATCAATACCTTCGATTTGGGTATAGCCTTGTGCAACCAGTCGAGCTTTATTTCTTACCACTATGCCATCTTCATCTTGCTTGTTGCGAAAAATCCACTTCGTACCAATGATATTATGCTTCGTGGAATCAGGTCTATCGACAAGGGACCAGACTTTATTTCTCTCGAACTGGTTAAGTTCTTCGAGCATGGCAGTCATCCAGTCTGAGTCTCTCATGGCTTCATCAAATTTTGAAGGTTCTAGCATGGATACAAACGAGAAATTTCCACAGAAGTTAGCTAATCGAGTATGAGAACGAGTGGTGGGACGACCTGGTAAACGAATCTCTTCGAGAATTGAGTCGACATCCACTCTTCTTCGAACACGAGTAAAAGTTTCTTCATCTTGTGGATCAGGTTGATCTTCGGGATCAGCTTGTCCTTCGGGATCATTTCCTTCGGGTTCAGCTTGTCCTTCGGGATCAACATATTCTTCGTTTATGCGTTCTCCTTCGACTTGTGCATCAATTTCTTCAGGATGTTGATCTCCAGCGCCCCGGGCTATGTGTGGGAACATTGGACCATCATCATCCCTGTTTGCTTGTTGAGCATTTCCATCGACAGGTCGAATATCTCCAATAGCCATGTACCTGATAACTTCATCCAAAGGTGGTTCATCCAGGTTAAGAGGTAATTGCTCCTTTTGAGAGCCGTTAGTTTCATCAAATCGAACATTTACAGTTTCTACAACTTTGCCAAGATGTGAGTTGTAAACTTTGTAAGTGTGAGAATTTGAACCATAACCTAGAAGAAAACCTTCGTGTGCCTTTGGGGTGAACTTGGAGCTGTGATTCATGTCTCTGATATAACATGGAGCACCAAAAACCCTGAGATAAGACACATTTGGCTTTTTACCAGTGATGAGTTCATGTGAAGTTTTCTTCAGAAACTTATGCAGATAAACCTTGTTGAGAATATGACATGCAGTGTTGATAGCTTCGGCCCAGAACCTGATAGGAGTCTTGTATTCAGCAAGCATTGTTCTGGCCATTTCAATAAGTGTTCGATTCTTTCTCTCGACCACACCATTTTGTTGCGGTGTATAAGCAGCCGAGAATTCATGAGTAAAGCCATATTCATCAAGAAAATCTTCGATATGAGTATTTTTGAATTCTGTACCATTATCACTTCCGATATGCTTGAGAGATAATTCATATTCAGTTTGAGCTCTCTTTGCGAAAGTTTTGAAAATTTCAACAACCTTGCTCTTGTCATCTAGAAAGAAAACCCAAGTATATCGAGAGAAATCATCAACAATAACCAGACCATACTTGTTACCTCCAAGACTAGCATAATTTTGAGGACCGAATAAGTCCATATGAAGTAATTCAAGAGGACGAGTAGTAGTCATGAAGGTTTTTGCTGAGTGATGTTTCTTGGCAATCTTTCCTGCTTCACAGGCACTGCATAGACGATCTTTATCGAATTTCACATTATCAATTCCAACGATGTTCTTCTTCGAGATAAGAGTTTGAAGATTTTTCATCCCTGCATGACCAAGTCTTCGGTGCCATAACCAACCAGAAGTGGCTTTGGACATTAAACATGTGGACACTGCAGGTCCCGAAGAAAAATCAACGACGTAAAGATCACCCTTGCGATATCCTTCGAACACGAAGGAATAATCATCCTGTGAAAAGACAACACAGCGAGACGCAGAAAACAGTACAAGCATACCCATATCACAAAGTTTTGATATAGACATAAGATTATATCCTAGAGATTGTACAAGCAAAACCTTATCAATATGCTTGTCTCTCGATATGGCAACCTTACCCAAACCAAGTACTTTTCCTTTGTTGTTGTCACCGAAGGTAATGTATTTCTGTGAAGATTCAGACAGTTTTTCTTCGGTGAACAAATCTTTGTCTCCGGTCATATGATTTGTACATCCACTATCCATGACCCATTCGGATCCACCGGAGACATAGCCCTGCAGAAGAATTAGTTCTTCTTAACCACCCACAAACGAGCAGGTGACTTAGAAGGCATGGTAGAGCTAGATGGATCAGCAATATTATATCGAACAGGATTGCATTGTCGATCAGGACCATCAAGCACACCATAAATATAATTCCTCGATGAGGGGTTAGAGTAACGATGGGTAATTGCAATTTTGGTGCGATTGTCACGATGGCGATAAACATTTCTATCTATACGATAGTAATCCTTTTGCGGAACATTTGAAGCAGGCACCAAGGGTTCATTTCTATCCTCGAGAGAATAGTAGTGATTCGGTGGTACCGAGGATTTTCCCTGCAAAGAATGATTAGGGGGCAGTTTTTCTACGAGAGATTTGCGAACCCAAATCTGTCGCTTATAAAAGCCATTCTTTGGAGGAGTACCAACGAACTCAGCCGACACCTTTCCTTCCTGATCTTTGACAAGCTTGTAGTCAGAATCAAGTGATTCATCAACAATAGCTTTGTCAATTTTGCAACTGAAACCTGAAAGGTTAGCAATATCAATGGGCTTTTCTTTCGCAAGAACCCAGACAGTTTTAGGATACTGCTTGGGTTCCCAGTAGGTTCCATCAGGATTGATTTTCCTTTCGAAGCCAACTCCTTCGTTTCGGGGATTTCTGTGAAGAAGAGCCTTTCGTAGGATGTCACATAAGTACTGGTGTCCCTGCGCACTTTTGAACATGCCTGTTTCAAATAAATTTTTCAACCTGAGGAGTTCCTCGGTAATGGTTTCCTCGTTCGAGGGGTTAGTATCATCGATAACAATAGGTTGCTTTCCTTTCGATCTCTCAGAAATAGACTCAATTTTACTTCGTTCCAAACAGGTTAAGCAAGGTGAAGTAGATTCATTTTTAGTTTCTGAGCCTTGTTGAGCCATGAGCGTGAGATTAACACTTTCCAACTCTTCATTAGCCTCTCTCAGTTTCTCGAGAGCCATTTTCCCTTGAAGTAATTCATAGGTTAGCTTCTCGTAGTCCACTGAGAGAAGATCATGCCGAGAGGAAAGCTCATCATACTTTTCCTTCAGAGCAACATGCTCATTTGTCAAAGTTTGACCCTTCTCAATCTCATCGATCAACAAGGTCTCAGATTTTTGAATGGTTTCACTTAGAGAATCTAGCTCATCTTGTTGGATAGAAGCAATTTTAGCAAGTTTAGCATAGCTTATCCTAGAGTCACTTTCATAAGCAGATCCATCAGAAGTATCGTAGGATTTCTTAGATGAGGATACCTTAGCCTTGGCCATGAAGCAGTAAGCGGGAGATTCATCTTCACTGCTCTGGTTGGAGAAGAATGAACTTGAATTCTTGTTCGAGGCGAATGCTATTCCAGCAACACCATCAGATTCAGAACCAGAACCAGATCTTGACTTTGATCCTGCTTCAGAACCGGAAGCTTCATCTTCAGAGTTCATCTCTTTACCCAGATAGGCTTTGGCTCGGTGTGAATTCTGTCGACGAGAGGAATGTGATTTAGAGGAAGAACCCTCTCGATGCTTGTGATAGTTCTTCTTCTTGTCATCATCAGAACCATCTTTCTTGTCTTTTCTGGACCTTGAATCATATTTCTTCGAATCGTGGTTTTTGCTCGATCTGTAAGACTTGCTCGAAGAGCTGCTGTGAGAGTGCTTTGATTTATGTTCAATTTCCCAGAGAGGACAATCAGCAATGAAGTGACCTGGCTTCTTGCACTTATAGCAACAGTTATCTTTCGCTGAAGAGTTTCTGGATGATGATCGATGTTGAGATGAATTACTTGAATGTCTTGAAGAATAGTTTTTCTTCGGTGAAGAGGAGTTCCTTCTTTGAAAGAGATTGAATCTTCTCATTATCTGTGCCAGATCTTTTCCAATGTTCTCGGGGTCATCTGAGGCACAACCCGATTCAGAACTAGCTTCAGGAGAGGAGTGATGTGAAGCTCTGGCCTTCAGTGCATGAGATTTTCTCCGACTCCCATTGACGTCACGTTTCTCATCTTCTTCCATCTCGAAAGTATTAAGCCTTTCAAGAATATCAGCGGCAACCATATCCTTGAAATCAGTTCTTTCCTTAATCATCAGCACAATGTGATCGAAGGAATCATCAAGAGAACGGAGCAAAGTTCTGACAATAATCCGATTGGTAATGTCATCTGCACCAAGGGAAATCAGTTCATTTGACAGCGCAGTGAGTCTGCTGTATATGGAACAAACTTTTTCTCCCTCGTGCCTCTTGAAGCGATAGAACTTGCTTCGAAGAGTGTCAATTCGAGCATCTTTCTGAGTAGAGACACCTTCCCCAATCTTCTCGAGATAATCCCAAAAACCTTTGGCCGAAGGAATATTCTTGACCTCATGATATTTTTCAGGAATCAGATCATTTGTGATGAATACCCAGACTTCAGCATCGAGCTCTATCTTCTTTGCCTCTTCAGGAGTGATGGCATCAGTGTCCTTGATAGTTACACCATTCTTGACAACTTCCCAAGCGGCAGAGTTGATAGCCATGATATTCCTCTTCATTTTGTCCTTCCAATAGGGATAGTCCTTCCCATTGAAAATAGGGATTGGTTCCCCCGAGCGAACAGCTGCAAACGACATTCTTGACAACACTCGAGGTTGTTAGACCAAAATACGTAGAGCGTAGGGAGTGCCTAGCTCTGATACCAATTGAAAGCTCAAGAATGATCAGAGAGGGAGGGGGTGAATGATCACTTCTAAAAATTCTAAGGAACTTAGAAGGAATTCATACAAACTGCAAAGAACTAAGCACATCTCGAAGGAAATACAGTATCGAAGGTAATGCATAGCTCGAAAGGATTGGGAGCGAAGGAAAACATCGAAGACAAACAGGCAACGAGTAAATGCTTAATATAAAAGCATGAAGGAAAACGAGCCAGACACGACGATGTTTGGTAAACCAGTTCAAACTCTGCAAAGTGCTACGTCTGGTTGGAGGGACTGGTGATTGAACACCTGGAGCAAAACTCTCTCCGTCCTATTCTCCACTGCAACAAACTCCTCGAGCTTGTCCAGTTTTCACTCGTGGTAGATGATTCAGGACATCTCCGAGACCTTTACAAACTCCCTTCAACAGTGACAATTACTCTTCGACTGCTTGACAGGCGACGCCTAACTGTCTAGGATACTTGCAGTTCTCCAAGAAAAAAGGATCGGCTAATCTCAAACTAAGTCATAGTGAATTGCTCAACTCAGTTCAGACTTGGGTGTAGGTTTTCTCTCGATGGATCTCTTTGGGATGCTCACAGACTTCTGTCTTAGAATCTTTAGTGGAGCAGCCCACCCGAAATGGCGGTAGGTGCGGGGTATTTATAGTTGGCGATCCCGATGGGTAAAATGACTGAAGAGACCCGATGCAACCGCTTGACGCGTGTCCACAACGGTCGGATTCCAATCACTGCGCAACTTTACTTGAGGAACAAGTAAGCTGACTCACCGAACTAGTTCTCTCTCGAAGGCACGAAGTGCGATGACTTTGCCTTCGAGCTATTCGCTCGACTCGGTAAGATTTCTATCGGTAGGCTTTTGTGGGTTTTGGTTGAGCAGAGCAAATTCACTTCGACAAAGATATCAACTAGCAAACCCCTCTTAATAGTACGGTTTGTCCTACGACTCAAGAAATAAAGAGAAACTAGCAAAAAGACTAAGTCTTCGACCAACTTCAGCTTTCTCCTCGTTGCGCTTTTACTCGAGAGAGACATCTTCTTCGACGACATTTTTAGGGGTCGTCTTCCTTCAAAGCTTTCGGTAGATAACTGCAGCTTCACTGTAGCGAGTTGTCCTTCGACCTTGTACTTGCAAACTCCATTCTTTCGGAACCTAAGTATCTGTTTATACTCGAAAACAATATTAGTTCCACTTCTGCTTTGTCCAACAATGTCCAAAACCTTCGGGGGCAAAACTTGCTCTTACAGGTTTCACTTGTAGAAGTGCCAGCTTTGACTTGGCTAGTCCTGAACTACGAGTACCAGACTTTGAGGTAAGAAGCGTACACGAGTCCACTACATCTCTTCAACCAATTACACCACTATGGTTACTTCCTCGACTTCCCCACGAGAAGCAAACCATAGCACTCACGCTTATGTTGCGAGTTTTAGAAGTATCCAGTTCAAGTTGTCTAATAATCGAGCACAGCTCTCCAAGCAGTCCTTAACCGCGGACGCGGCTATTCGAATAGTTTTGTTAACCCTGCAGGGGTGTACCGCTACACACACGTGTCATCAGTTACCGCCTTTTTCATGTCACCGTTCAAGAGATGACAGCGAGGATGCCACCACAACACTTCGCCCACAGCTCCGTTCTAGTCCAGAGAGTCGCCTATCTGAGGGGGATCCGTATGGAAGTCCGGCCGAGGTTCTAGTGCAGCCTCAAACGATGTGTGCAGGGTCCCAAGCCAGTCTTGAAAAGCCGTTCATCCACTTCGCAGACCGTGCCACAGCCCTACCAGAACTCCGAACTACTGCGACTCTTGGGGTTCGAACGGGGTGAGGTACTAGGATGAGAGGGGTCAGTGAGCCCAATGTGTGGTTGTACTCTTCTTCTTGGATCTCTACACAAGAACTCGGGCTTAGGGCGGTGTTCAACAAGACAACCCACTGTGTACTCCTACACAGCCTCTCATCGTTCACCTTGTACTAGGGTAGATTCACCAACACGTTTCACTTTCATCAACACCATATTTATCAACATCCAGACTCACATCATAAGCAACCTCATTGTACCACTAAGCATGCAATAAGCAGTAACAATTGCAGGGGCCACATGATATCAACCAATTCCTACATCTGCTAGGATTGTGGTTTGCTTACTACTGTGACAAGATGATAGGTCATGCAAAGGATATGGGTTCAACTATGCGATAGAAACGTTATCATGGTGATCATCCTAAACAATGCATAAGCGAGACATGAGAGGGAAGTGGGATTTTATCGACATGATCAATGGGGTTTGCTTGCCTTGCTGACGAGGTTTCGATAATGGAGTCTTCAACGAAGGGGGTGATCTCGAGCTCCGAATCCACTTCTATCAGCAACATGACAATCATAGGATCAACATAATGTACAATGCACAATCACATGAATAAGATTGTAATGGTGATGTTCAAGGTACTGATGTGTTGAGCATTCCATTTAAAAGGAGTATATTGCATTTGAAATGCAAATTCAAACTCCATTTGATTTATCGATGAATTTCAAATGCATTTGAATGCATGAAAGTTCATTTGAATTTGTGGATCATGAAGTGATGTTGTATAGTTGAAGTAATGTTTCTGATGTGTGGATGAAACCATTGGAATTAAGGGTGTTGCAAAATAATTTGCAAAATCACTCCAAAATTGAATTTGAAAAGGATCCATATGCATGTTTGCTACTGTTCACCCATTTAAAAATGGTCAAACATGAAAACAAATTACATATTCAGAATCCTTGTATTTTTCTGATAATTTTAGACATATTATTTGCTATATTTGGAGTTAGGATGAATTAATTATGAATTTCCAAAGTTTATTGCATTTTCTGGAATTTCTCTGATTATTTTAATTCTTTTTGATTTATTGCGTCAGCAGGGGGGCTGACCAGTCAAACTAACTAGGGGACCCCACCTGTCAGCCACAGTGGGGTTAAACCCGGTTTAAATTAAAACTTAAATTGGTTTAGAGGGGGTTGGCCCCACCTGTCAGTGGCCCAAGGCCTAACTAAACAGGGGTTAGCCCCCTAAACTAATCGGGCCGCCGGCGGTTAGCCGTCGGTGACCATCCCGCGTGGCGGCGTCCACTGGTGCCGGCGTTCCCGTGGTCCTCTTGATGCGCCAAGACCACCATTATGGAGTCCTGAGCATCGCGCTTCGAACTGGACCAAGAACAAAGCCTGGGGGGCACGACATCGTCGTCGGCGACGAGCCCTAGCGGCGGCGGAGCTACTGGCCCGAGGTGGAACTAGCTGTGAAGCGCCATTTGAAACAATCGTGGTTGCAATCGAAGCAGAGGAGCACAGGGAGCAAGTTAGACATGGCCTCGGGGTTCTAGGGTTCAAGGCTGCACGACGACGAGCATCCCGGCGGCGAGGTGCTCCCGCGTTAATGGCGGATCCGGCTAGAGTTGAGGAGGGGGACGATGGAGTAGTTCGGGAGAACCATAATCTCACTGTGAACTCAACGGAGTCAGTGGCGCGCTCGGGGAGGCTTCACGGCGGCCGGAATTTAACGGCAACGTGCGGCGGCTGGAGGTGAAGACGATGAAGGGGGTGGCGATCCTAGAGCACCCCTGCTCGATTCCTTCTACTCCGTGGCGTAGACGACGACGGCGAAGACGATGGACATCACGGAGGGGCCCGAGGAGGTCACTGGCCACGGCTGGGCGGTGGCTTGCTCCGGTGGAACGCTCGGTCTTTTCTGGCGGCGAGGAAAACAACGAGAGGAGAGCGAGAGAGAGAGCAACGAGTGAGGGGAAGGAGGTAGGAGCTCCTGGGCGATCTCGTGGCGCAGGCAGAGGGCAGGTGGAGGCCTAGAAGCCTCCTGGCGGCCACGGCGGCGTCGCCGGGCTCTCCCAGCTCGCCACCGAGATGGTTGAGGAAGAGGACAAACGGCGAGGTGGGCTGGGCCGTGGTGCTGGGCCAGACAGGCTTGAGTTGGGCCGAAGCCAGGGGCTGTTCCTTTTCCCTTTTCTTCTCTCTTTTTCTTTTTATATTTTCTGTAATATGTTTGACCTAGCTAATAAAAATAGCTAGGCATTTTTATAAATGCTGAAATTTTTTATATGGCCTCATAATAAAATAGACTAGCCACTTATAAAGTTTCAACATTTTTAAAATTCAAATAATTTGAATCTTAACTCAAATAGGGTTATTTTATAATTCCAAGGCACTGTTTGAATATTAGAAAATTCCATGAGCATGGGATTGCTCCCAAACCATTTTTGAAATGATCAGCACACTTTATAGGAATTTTCCAAATGTTCAAATGATTTTTGGAAAAAGAATTTTATCTGGCCATTTGATTTAATTTCTCAGGGCTTTTCTTTTCCCCAATTTTGATTTTTCTTTTGAATTTTTCACATGATGCAAAGTAGCACTTGATCCTAGCACATACCTAACTTGGGGTTGTGACACGTCACCTGTGGTGTACGGATCTCCCGCCTCACAACGACCCGGAGAGCGAGGGGTGATAGGCCCATGAGCCCCTTGCACTTAGGGCTGTAGACCGGCGGGGACCTCTCTGATGAGCCGTAGGATGGGCCTCGGCGTGTCGGATAGCCTCGGTGGGGTGTTCCCTAACAAGGTGTACGCGACCCTGGAGATCCGAGCGTGTAGTATGACACCAGTGGACCCCTGCAGGGAAGATTGATCTATCGATAGCCGTATCCATGGTAACAGGACGCTTTATGCTGAAGCCAGACTCTACCACTACAAACTACTACTATTAAACTGTTGGTTCCGGTTTCTCTTCCTCGCAGGGAAGTCGGGGAGGGGATCTCGGAGGCATTGATATTATTAATAATTATCACTTATTATTATACAATGCTGAAGCAACTTCTCCTACATTGTTACTTTCATGACTGTTATATTAACTGTTGGTATGATTCTTACCTCATGCTGCAAGACTCGTCGGAAGATTTTAGTCTTCGTTAGGCCCATCTTCTTACCCTTATTCTGATTTCTATCTTGCAGTCCACTATATACAGCCTCTTCTTTCCGTTGATACAATGCATAATGCTTAGTAGCGGACGTAAGACTCGCGGGTATGCTAGATACTCACCTACTTTATTTTCCCCTTTTATTGTTTTGCCTGAACGGCCGCAACAGTCGACGTTGGAGCCTTGGAGTCTAGGAGCAGGAAATCCCCGATGCCGACCACCGCAACATGAAGAGCCTCGATGCCTTCTACGACGTCGAGTTCCCCTTTGACCAGGAGTAGTTTGGAGGTTCCCAGGCAGGCGGCCTCGCCTTTTCGATCATTGTTGTTTTGTGCTAGCCTTCTTAAGGCAACCTTGTATTCTTGTGTCTGTACTCAGATACTATTGCTTCCGCCAACTTTGTGCTCTCTAGCTGTTGTATTCGAGCCCTTGTGGCCCCTGGCTTGTATTAAACAACTGGTATTATTTTATTTGTAGAGTTGTGTTGTGATATCGCACCGTGAGTCCCTAATCTCGATCGTGTACCTTGCGTGTATGATTACTGTACACGGTCTGATTTTGGGGGCATCACAAGTTGGTATCAGAGCCGACTGCCTATAGGACACCCCCTTCCAACTCCTTGGTCGAAGTCGAGTCTAGTCTTTGCAAAACTACTTTACTAACAGTGTCGTGTGGCTTATCGGCCCACGTCGTAAAATGGGTGGTATTAGGATCTTTTTCTCCGTACCTTTACTCTGGGATTCTACTCTCTTATCCTTTCGAGAATTTTTTCTAACTCTGACATTAGGATCTCGTGGTCGCATCTACCCGGAGAGCCCTTCACCCAAGATGATCGCTGGCTTCACCTGAAGATTCCGAAGATACTCTCCGATAAATTCCTGAGAACCTATGTGTTCATCGCCCTAGCAATCCCCTTCCACCGATAAGTCTATGTGGATAATTACATCCAGCTCTCGATCTGGAAATCACAATTTCCTTGTACTTGAGCATCGAATTATTCTGATGCTTCTATCACCCGATGCCTTTGCATTCTTCCTCCTTCTGGTTGAGTGTCGATACTCACATCAGATTCTTTGCGAACCACCCGACCTTGGTGGATTATTATCCGACTAATCTTACATGGCTTCTTCCATGTGTCAATTGGATTCATCGTGTGAAATACCATCCTTGCCCTCGATGATTTGTGTTATCATCGACAACCTCCCTTGACTCCCTGCCAATACAACTTGGTCGTGTATATCGTGCTCTGTTTTCCCCTGGGAATGATATATATCTGATACTTGTGTATCATCACATTTTCCCCTTCCATTGGTCTGTTTAACCTTCCTTGTAATGTTTTTTATCTGAGCTGTGATAATTCCCTGCTTATGTAAACACTTTGGTGTACTACTCTGACGGTAAAACCTGTTACTATCATGGATAACCTTTCGGTTAGCACCGATGGACGAAAGTTTTGCCGATTGGTCTGCCTCATCTTAACGAGCAGGAAAATGGTTCTCTTAGTCCACTGCTCCTGGTACCGTTGATGTTGCCTACATAACCGACCAAAACCAGATTCTCTATGGGCCCATAACCCACAGTTCCACAGGACCGAAACCTGACTCTTGTCAGCTGCCTCGTGATCTTCCGCCCGATAACAGACTCAGTACCTATGCCTGATGATCTGCCCCCCCTTCCATCATCCGCCATCGGCATCGAATGCATGCCTAACCGCTTAAAACTTCTCATGCGTTCTTTTATTCTCACGACGTAGTCCCCTGAGTTTAAACTCGGAGCATACATTGTACCCCTTACCTTGGACAAACCCGGTTGATCAACCTTGTATCGATCCGATCCCCCTTTACCTCTTAGCCTATTCGTAAGTGCGAGGAAGCCCCCGAAGAAAAGATGAAAACTCATCGAGATGCATCGATACAGTGCAGTGAAGGCCTCAACGTGAAGGATTAATTTCTTCAAGTAGGACAACAAGAAACAGAAGATTTGTTAGAAGGAGAAACCGAAACTCTACCCCTTACACTACTTTTAATTCTCGGAACGAGAATTCTTTGTAGTGGTGGAGATTTGTAACACCCTCAGATCCAGTACAGTAATCACTACAGTGATTTCACTGTTCCTGGTCATCACTGTAACTGATCAAGCCATGATCACCTTGTATCATAGCTCTGTCAAATTCCGACCCCGATAAAATTTTCAATTACATGTGGATTATAAATCTTGCTCCAAGAATTGTGGATGCATGTCAATAACCTTGGTCTTGGATAAACCAAATCAACCCTAGTCATTTGCAGGATCCCAAGTCATTGATGATTATAAAACCCATGTTGCGGGGTTATCAAATTTGTCATGGGAATTTAACTGAAAATGAAAATCATAGTAAACCATAAATGATGCTACCACTTTGATCAGTTGTAATTACTCAGTGGGTCACCTTAATATGAATTAGATTTTAATTAAAGTGAATTCGGAATAATAAATGAAATAAAACAATAGCTAGGACATTATTAATTGCCATGGGATAATAATAAAAAAGTGGAAAATTAAAGATTATTTAAAAATTGTGCAAACAATTTTATAAAATGCCTAATAATCAGTAGGTCATGATAACTTATGAATTGTATTTATTTACATTGTTTAAACATTTTCAACAAATCAAATAGTAGCAAAATAGCCACGTTTAATCCACTTTTAAATACAACAGAATTCAAATGAAATTATTAAAGGCTCAAACTTTTTGTAGTCTTGTATTGGTATGCCATAACAATATTGGTGATGGTCCCATATTTTACAAAATCCCATTGGATGGCTAATTAAAAATAAAACAGAAAAGAAAAGAAAATAACAAAAATAAATAAATAGAAAAACCCCTAAGCCTCGCCCTGGGCGAGGCCCACCCACCCAGCCCACCTTCCCCCTCCCTTGTCTTCTTACCCTCACCTGCTCCCTGCCCCCACCCCCACGAAGCCAGGGCTCTGGCTATGCCAGGCCTCCCCCCCTCCCCTCACCAGCCCGTTCCCCCCACCCCACCTGCTCCCTTCCCGCTTTCCCCTCTGGATAAGGCCGAGGGCCGCCATCCCCACTCGCCCTCATCTCCCCCTCCTCCTCCCTGCCCAGTTCTTCCCCACTCTCTCCTCTGCGTGCTCCCCCTCCCTCAGCCGTGCCCGCCATGGCCGCCCCATGGTGTAGCCGTGGCCAACGTCCACCTTTGGACGCGCCGACGCGTCCCGTGGCACCCTCGCCGACGACTACTTCGTGTGGGCGCATCAAATCATGGCGGGACTCACAGCAGCTCGCGAATCGGGCCACCTCCTCCACTACGGCCGCCGGCACCTCGCCGCGATTCGCACGTCTCCGGCCGCCACAGACTCCCCTGAGACCCTCATTGAGCCCGCTGTGAGCTCCTCTGCCCATTCCTCTTTTCCCCTGCGCGTTTTGGCTGCCGAAGCTCCTTCCCCGTCGTCGCCGTTTCCACCGGCCGCCATGGCCAGGAGCTCGCGCTCCTGTGGCCACAGGCTGCGCCCAGGCAACGCGCCGCTCGCGCCTTGCTCGTGAGCGCGCGCACGCGCGGGTGGCCACACCCCCACGCCCGTGCCGCCGTGCTCCTGGACTGCCTCGCCGTGCCCTCCACTAGCCCGTGGCCATGGCCATGGCTGGTGTGCCCTCTGGCTCGGGCTACCCCCCCAAATGAGCAAATCCCCCCTAATTAAAATAGATTAGAAAATAAACCCTCCCCCCTAAGTCAATGACTGCTGGGCCCCTAGCCCTAACTAAAATTGGTTAGTTTAGTTAATTTGGTTAAATGGCCTCTGTCCATGACAGGTGGGCCCAGTACTTATATTAACCCCCTGGATTAATTAAATAAATGAGTTGTGTCACTGCCTATGACAGTTGGGCCCCACACTAGTTAAAACAATTAAATTGATTTTATTAAAATCCAGTGCATGACATGTGGGTCCTCTGTGTTATATATTTGAATAAAACTGAATTTAAATGTCTCTATGTATGACATGTAGGTCCCACCTGTCAGTACTGTTATGGATAAGGTTGTGGATAATGTTGGATTTTTATTAATAAAAGAAAATTAAGAAAATCTTTTAAAATGATTTAAACTTCAGAAATTAATATCTTTTAAACCGTAACTCAGATTGAAAAACTTTATACATCAAAATTGATCAGAAAAATATAAAGAATATGGATACGCTACCCATACCCCCACCACCCCCCTCTAACCTACCGCACACGATACATTCCCCCTCCGATTGCATTGTCCGGTAATTACCTGGTACCGATAAAACTTTCCGGATGAAAATATTATGAACATGAAAGTTGTTCAGAATGGATCAACTAACACGGATACACTATCCACATGTCTGTCAGATGTCACCAACACTGCAGACATGGAACCTTCCCCCTCCGGATCATCTGTCCGGTAATCCACCGGTACTGATGAGTCATTCCCGGATAAATTCCCGCTCCGACTAAAATACTTAACACTGCGTTAGAACACCGCCAACAATGTGTTGCCTTGTCTTAAATTTGTATTGCTATTATTGATGTGTATTTATTGTTTCTCCCCTCCTTTTTATTCTTCGATAGACCTCGACACTGCCGCCGACGACACCGTTGCCGAGTACGACTACTTCGTCGACGACCGTACCCCTACTACCGAGCTTCCAAGCAAGCAGAGCCATTCTCTTCCCCAGATATCGCCTATCTTTCCGTACATTTCTTGCACTAGGCATTGTTACTGCTGCTGCTACGATTACAATCCTATTCAATTGCATAGCCTGTTTTTGTCGCCCCTTGATGTACCTTCCTTTAATCCTTTGCTGCCTATTATTACTTATGCATTATTCAGCAGTAAACCCTGCGCATTGTTAGCTAGGTTTAGAATAGAGGGCCGTGATCACTTTGGAAGTGATCGCGGGAACGATATATTACAACTACAACAGGTACGGATCAATGCAGACGCCCTAGGTAACCTACAACGGCAAGACTCTACCGAGTCGCTTCGAGTTTGACTTACGCGTGGACGGACTCGTATTTCACTATCGTCGGCTCAGTAGCGTAGCATCACTAGGATGATACGAGGGTATTCCTCTTTAGTTCATTCCGCTGGTGTCTCGGCACCACCGGGGTGATACGAGAATATTCCTCTTTATTACATTCCGCTGATGTCTCAGTCGAACCTCTTCAAGTGTACCATCGAGGGTGATTCCTCCTGGTTTCACTTGATGGTAGGCACTCGAATCAACTGGTGTCCTTACAGGTAAGGAGTCGGGTGACCCAACGGTGCCCGCGCGGGGTATCTTAGCGGAACGACAGGTCAGGTGTATTCCACCGGTGTGCGGCGGGCCTGGTACTGTTCGTGGCCGACAGATATCCTGCTGTACAAAAGTCGAGCTCTTTGGAGCAAACTCGAGACAAGGTAAGGAGACGGTTCACCTTGTTGGTAACCGCACGAGTTGGTGGGACGTCAGGGCAGGCACCGATGTTACTGGTGGTCCTGACTGCTGTCGTTGTCCGCGACTCATTTCAATAAGGGGCAACGATAACGGCTTGTCTCGAAAGAAAATAATAAAATGCTTAACGGGTTCGGCGGATGACTTGAGTAGCCTTTCGGCTTGTACGCACTACCTATACGTGGGATTACGGTGTGGGCCCTCCGCGTTGTGGTCTCGTCCGAAAGCTCTGAAAGACGTCTAGTTCAGCATTGTGGTCGGGACTGATCGTCACCTGTGGTGTACGGATCTCCCGCCTCAGAACGACCCGGAGAGCGAGGGGTGATAGGCCCATGACCCCCTTGCACTTAGGGTTGTAGACCGGCGGGGACCTCTCTGATGAGCCGTAGGATGGGCCTCGGCGTGTCGGATAGCCTCGGTGGGGTGTTCCCTAACAAGGTGTACGCTACCCTGGAGATCCGAGCGTGTAGTATGACACCAGTGCACCCCTGCAGGGAAGATTGATCTATCGATAGCCGTGTCCACGGTAACGGGACGCTTTATGTTGAAGCCAGACTCTACCACTACAAACTACTACTATTAAACTGTTGGTTCCGGTTTCTCTTCCTCGCAGGGAAGTCGGGGAGGGGATCTCGGAGGCATTGATATTATTAATAATTATCACTTATTATTATACAATGCTGCAGCAACTTCTCCTGCATTGTTACTTTCATTACTGCTATATTAACTGTTGGCTGATTCTTACCTCATGCTGCAAGACTCATCGGAATATGCTAGTCTTCGTTAGGCCTAGCTTTTTACCCTTATTCTGATTTCTATCTTGCAGTCCACTATATACAGCCTCTTCTTTTCGTTGATACAATGCATAATGCTTAGTAGCGGACGTAAGACTCGCGGGTATGCTAGATACTCACCTACTTTATTTCCCCCTTTTATTGTTTTGCCTGATCGGCCGCTGCATTCGACGTTGGAGCCTTGGAGTCCAGGAGCAGGAGATCCCCGATGCCGACCACCGCAACATGAAGATCCCCGATGCTTTCTACGACGTCGAGTTCCCCTTTGACCAGGAGTAGTTTGGAGGTTCCTAGGCAGGCGGCCTCGCCTTTTCGATCATTGTTGTTTTGTGCTAGCCTTCTTAAGGCAACCTTGTATTCTTGTGTCTGTACTCAGATACTATTGCTTCCGCCAAGTTTGTGCTCTCGAGCTGTTGTATTCGAGCCCTTGTGGCCCCTGGCTTGTATTAAACAGCTGGTATTATTTTATTTGTAGAGTTGTGATTTGACATGTCACCGTGAGTCCCTAATCTCGATCGTGTACCTTGCGTGTATGATTACTGTACACGGTCTGATTTTGGGGGCATCACAAGTTGGTATCAGAGCCGACTGCCTGTAGGACACCCCCTTCCAACTCCTTGGTCGAAGTCGAGTCTAGTCTTTTCAAAACTACTTTACTAACAGTGTCGTGTGGCTTATCGGCCCACGTCGCAAAATGGGTGGTATTAGGATCTTTTTCTCCGTACCTTTACTCTGGGATTCTACTCTCTTATCGTTTCGAGAGATTTTTCTAACTATGACATTAGGATCTCGTGGTCGCATCTACCCGGAGAGCCCTTCAACCAAGATGATCGCTGGCTTCACCTGAAGATTCCGAAGATACTCTCCGATAAATTCCTGAGAACCTATGTGTTCATCGCCCTTGCAATCCCCTTCCACCGATAAGTCTGTGTGGATAATTACATCCAGCTCTCGATCTGGAAATCACAATTTCCTTGTACTTCAGCATCGAATTATTCTGATGCTTCTATCACCCGATGCCTTTGCATTCTTCCTCCTTCTGGTTGAGTGTCGATACTCACATCAGATTCTTTGCGAACCACCCGACCTTGGTGGATTATTATCCGACTAATCTTACATGGCTTCTTCCATGTGTCAATTGGATTCATCGTGTGAAATACCATCCTTGCCCTCGATGATTTGTGTTATCATCGACAGCCTCCCTTGACTCCCTGCCAATACAACTTGGTCGTGTATATCGTGCTCTATTTTCCCCTGGGAATGATATATACCTGATACTTGTGTATCATCACATTTTCTCCTTCCATTGGTCTATTTAACCTTCCTTGTAATGTGTTTTATCTGAGCTGTGATAATTCCCTGCTTATGTAAACACTTCGGTGTACTACTCTGACGGTACAACCTATTACTATCATGGAGAACCTTTCGGTTAGCACCGATGGACGAGAGTTTTGCCGATTGGTCTGCCTCATCTTAACGAGCAGGAAAATGGTTCTCTTAGTCCACTGCTCCTGGTACCGTTGATGTTGCCGACATAACCGACCAAAACCAGATTCTCTGTGGGCCCATAACCCACAGTTCCACAGGACCGAAACCTGACTCTTGTCAGCTGCCTCATGATATTCCACCCGATAACAGACTCAGTACCTATGCCTGATGATCTGCCCCCCCTTCCATCATCCGCCATCGGCATCGAATGCGTGCCTAACCGCTTAAAACTTCTCATGCGTTCTTTTATTCTCGCGACGTAGTCCCCTGATTTTAAACTCGGAGGATACATTGTACCTCTTACCTTGGACAAACCCGGTTGATCAACCTTGTATCGACCCGATCCCCCTTTACCTCTTAGCCTATTCGTAAGTGCGAGGAAGCCCCCGAAGAAAGGATGAAAACTGATCGAGATGCACCGATACAGTGCAGTGAAGGCCTCAACATGAAGGATTAATTTCTTCGAGTAGGGCAACAAGAAACAGAAGATTTGTTAGAAGGAGAAACCGAAACTCTACCCCTTACACTACTTTTAATTCTCGGGACGAGAATTCTTTGTAGTGGTGGAGATTTGTAACACCCTCAGATCCAGTACAGTAATCACTACAGTGATTTCACTGTTCCTGGTCATCACTGTAACTGATCAAGCCATGATCACCTTGTATCATAGCTCTGTCAAATTCCGACCCCGATAAAATTTTCAATTACATGTGGATTATAAATCTTGCTCCAAGAATTGTGGATGCATGTCAATAACCTTGGTCTTGGATAAACCAAATCAACCCTAGTCATTTGCAGGATCCCAAGTCATTGATGATTATAAAACCCATGTTGCGGGGTTATCAAATTTGTACCGGGAATTTAACTGAAAATGAAAATCATAGTAAACCATAAATGATGCTACCACTTTGATCAGTTGTAATTACTCAGTGGGTCACCTTAATATGAATTAGATTTTAATTAAAGTGAATTAGGAATAATAAATGAAATAAAACAATAGCTATTACATTATTAATTGCCATGGGATAATAATAAACAAGTGGAAAATTAAAGATTATTTAAAAATTGTGCAAACAATTTTATAAAATGCCTAATAATCAGTAGGTCATGATAACTTATCAATTGTATTTATTTACATTGTTTAAACATTTTAAACAAATCAAATAGTAGCAAAATAGCCACGTTTAATCCACTTTTAAATACAACATAATTAAAATGAATTTATTAAAGGCTCAAACTTTTTGTAGTCTTGTATTGGTATGCCATAACAATATTGGTGATGGTCCCATATTTTACAAAATCCCATTGGATGGCTAATTAAAAATAAAACAGAAAAGAAAAGCAAATAACAAAAATAAATAAATAGAAAAACCCCTAAGCCTCGCCCTGGGCGAGGCCCACCCACCCAGCCCACCTTCCCCCTCCCTTGTCTTCTTCCCCTCACATGCTCCCTGCCCCCACGCCCACGAAGCCAGGGCTCTGGCTATGCCAGGCCTCCCCCCCTCCCCTCACCTGCCCGTTCCCCCCACCCCACCTGCTCCGTTCCCCCTTTCCCCTCTGGATAAGGCCGAGGGCCGCCATCCCCCTCGCCCTCATCTCCCCCTCCTCCTCCCTGCCTAGTTCTTCCCCACTCTCTCCTCTGCGTGCTCCCCCTCCCTCAGCCGTGCCCGCCATGGCCGCCCCGTCGTGTAGCCGTGGCCAACGTCCACCTTTGGACGCGCCGACGCGTCCCGGAGCACCCTCGACGACGACTACTTCGTGTGGGCGCATCAAATCATGGCGGGACTCACAGCAGCTCGCGAATTGGGCCACCTCCTCCACTACGGCCGCCGGCATCTCGCCACGATTCGCACGTCTCCAGCCGCCACAGACTCCCCTGAGACCCCCATTGAGCCTGCTGTGAGCTCCTCTTCCCATTCCTCTTTTCACCTGCACGTTTTGGCTGCCGAAGCTCCTTCCCCGTCGTCGCCGTTGCCACTGGCCGCCATGGCCAGGAGCTCGCGCTCCTGTGGCCACCGGCTGCGCCCAGGCAACGCGCCGCTCGCGCCTTGCTCGTGAGCGCGCGCACGCGCGGGTGGCCACACCCCCACGCCCGTGCCGCCGTGCTCCTGGACTGCCTCGCCGTGCCCGCCACTGGCCCGTGGCCATGGCCATGGCTAGTGTGCCCTCTGGCTCGGGCTACCCCCCCAAATGAGCAAATCCCCCTTAATTAAAACAGATTAGAAAATAAACCCTCCCCCCTAAGTCAATGACTGCTGGGCCCCTAACCCCTAACTAAAATTGGTTAGTTTAGTTAATTTGGTTAAATGGCCTCTGTCCATGACAGGTGGGCCCAGTACTTATATTAACCCCCTGGATTAATTAAATAAATGAGTTGTGTCACTGCCTATGACAGTTGGGCCCCACACTAGTTAAAACAATTAAATTGATTTTATTAAAATCCAGTGCATGACATGTGGGTCCTCTGTGTTATTTATTTAAATAAAACTGAATTTAAATGTCTCTATGTATGACATGTAGGTCCCACCTGTCAGTACTGTTATGGATAAGGTTGTGGATAATGTTGGATTTTTATTAATAAAAGAAAATTAAGAAAATCTTTTAAAATGATTTAAACTTCAGAAATTAATATCTTTTAAACCGTAACTCAGATTGAAAAACTTTATACATCAAAATTGATCAGAAAAATATAAAGAATATGGATACGCTACCCATACCCCCACCACCCCCCTCTAACTTACCGCACATGAGACATTCCCCCTCCGATTGCATTGTCCGGTAATTACCTAGTACAGATAAAACTTTCCGGATGAAAATATTCTGAACATGAAAGTTGTTCAGATTGGATCAACTAACACGGATACACTATCCACATGTCTATCAAATGTCACCAACACTGCAGACATGGAACCTTCCCCCTCCGGATCATCTGTCCGGTAATCCACCGGTACTGATGAGTCATCCCCGGATAAATTCCCGCTCCGACTAAAATAATTAACACTGCGTTAGAACACCGCCAACAATGTGTTGCCTTGTCTTAAATTTGTATTGCTATTTTTTGTTGTGTATTTATTGTTTCTCCCCTCCTTTTTATTCTTCGAGAGACCTCGACACTGCCGCCGACGACACCGTTGCCGAGTACGACTACTTCGTCGACAACCGTACCCCTACTACCGAGCTTCCAGGCAAGCGGAGCCATTCTCTTCCCCAGATATCGCCTATCTTTCCGTACATTTCTTGCACTAGGCATTGTTACTGCTGCTGCTACGATTACAGTCCTATTCAATTGCATAGCCTGTTTTTGTCGCCCCTTGATGTACCTTCCTTTAATCCTATGCTGCCTATTATTACTTATGCATTATTCAGCAGTAAACCCTGCGCATTGTTAGCTAGGTTTAGAATAGAGGGTCGTGATCACTTTGGGAGTGATCGCGGGAACGATATATTACAACTGCAACAGGTACGGATCAATGCAGACGCCCTAGGGGACCTACAACGGCAAGACTCTACCGAGTCGCTTCGAGTTTGACTTACGCGTGGACGGACTCGTATTTCACTCTCGTCGGCTCATTAGCGTAGCATCACTGGGATGATACGAGGGTATTCCTCTTTAGTTCATTCCGCTGGTGTCTCGGCACCACCGGGGTGATACGAGAATATTCCTCTTTATTACATTCCGCCGATGTCTCAGTCGAACCTCTTCAAGTGTACCATCGAGGGTGATTCCTCCTGGTTTCACTTGATGGTAGGCACTCGAATCAACTGGTGTCCTTACAGGTAAGGAGTCGGGTGACCCAACGGTGCCCGCGCAGGGTATCTTAGCGGAACGACAGGTCAGGTGTATTCCACCGGTGTGCGGCGGGCCTGGTACTGTTCGTGGCCGACAGATATCCTGTTGTACGAAAGTCGAGCTCTTCGGAGAAAACGCGAGACAAGGAAAGGAGACGATTCACCTTGTTGGTAACCGCACGAGTTGGTGGGACGTCAGGGCAGGCACCGATGTTACTGGTGGTCCTGACTGCTGTCGTTGTCCGCGACTCATTTCAATAAGGGGCAACGATAACGGTTGTCTCGAAAGAAAATAATAAAATTCTTAACGGGTTCGGCGGATGACTTGAGTAGCCTTTCGGCTTGTACGCAGTACCTATACGTGGGATTACGGTGTGGGCCCTCCGCGTTGTGGTCTAGTTCGAAAGCTCTGAAAGACGTCCAGTTCAGCATTGTGGCTAGGGCTGATCGTCACCTGTGGTGTACGGATCTCCCGCCTCACAACGACCCGGAGAGCGAGGGGTGATAGGCCCATGACCCCCTTGCACTTAGGGATGGAGACCGGCAGGGACCTCTCTGATGAGCCGTAGGATGGGCCTCGGCGTGTCGGATAGCCTCGGTGGGGTGTTCCCTAACAAGGTGTACGCCACCCTGGAGATCCGAGCGTGTAGTATGACACCAGTGCACCCCTGCAGGGAAGATTGATCTATCGATAGCCGTGTCCACGGTAACAGGACGCTTTATGCTGAAGCCAGACTCTACCACTACAAACTACTACTATTAAACTGTTGGTTTCGGTTTTTCTTCCTCGCAGGGAAGTCGAGGAGGGGATCTCGGAGGCATTGATATTATTAATAATTACAACTTATTATTATACAATGCTGCATCAACTTCTCCTGCATTGTTACTTTCATTACTGCTATATTAACTGTTGGCTGATTCTTACCTCATGCTGCAAGATGCTAGTCTTCGTTAGGCCTAGCTTGTTACCCTTATTCTGATTTCTATCTTGCTGTCCACTATATACAACCTCTTCTTTCCGTTGATACAATGCATAATGCTTAGTAGCGGACGTAAGACTCGCGGGTATGCTAGATACTCACCAGCTTTATTTTCCCCTTTTATTGTTTTGCCTGATCAGCCGCTGCAGTCGACATTGGAGCCTTGGAGTCTAGGAGCAGGAGATCCCTGATGCCGACCACCACAACATGAAGATCCCCGATGACTTCTACGACGTCGATTTCCCCTTTGACCAGGAGTAGTTTGGAGGTTCCCAGGAAGGAGGCCTCGCCTTTTCGATCGTTGTTGTTTTGTGCTAGCCTTCTTAAGGCAACCTTGTATTCTTGTGTCTGTACTGAGATACTATTGCTTCCGCCAACTTTGTGCTCTCGAGTTGTTGTATTCGAGCCCTCGTGGCCCCTGGCTTGTATTAAACAGCTGGTATTATTTTATTTGTAGAGTTGTGTTGTGATATCTCACCGTGAGTCCCTAATCTCGATCGTGTACCTTGCGTGTATGATTACTGTACACGGTCTGATTTTGGGGGCGTCACAGGCAGCTCACGAGGTCTAATCCATGAATAACAAAGTGGGGAGGAGAACATCACATAGCTACTGATCATAGACCCATGGTCCAAGGTGGACTATTCACGGTTCATCCGAGAAGCATCCATGGTGGTGGAGAAGACCCCGGAGGTGTATCCTCCCTCCGGCAGGGTGCCGGGAAGAGGTCTTATGGTGCTCCCGATCTTCGAAGTGCGGCGGCGGCGGAACAGAGGAGAGATTGCTAAAAAGGGTTCCGTCCCCGAGGGTTTCTCGTCACGGGTAATAAATAGACGAAAGGGGGCAGCCAGAGGTGGGCCAGGGGTTCCAGGCGCCCCCCTGGCGCGGCCAGGGGTGGGGCCGCGCCCTCTGGCCGCCTTGGGCCCCCTGGATCCCCTCTGGCCCCTCTCTGGCTCTTCGCGAATCTTCCGGCACACTGATTTTTCCTATATTTTTCCCGGAATTTCTCTGGTACTTTTAATAAGGGGGAAACCTGAAATAGAAAAACAACAGAAAACTGGAACTGGCATTGGGGTGCGCTGAGTTAATAGGTTAGTCCGAATATGATCAAAAGTGTATGGAAGTTCATCAATATCATAGCAATATCACACAAAAGAGGCATGGATCAAGAAGAAATTATAGATACGTGGACGTATCAACATCCCCAAGCTTAATTCCTGCTTGTCCTCGAGTAGGTAAATGATAACAAGCATAATTTGTGTGGTGACATGCTAACAACCATATAAGAACTTTTAAGTAAAGAAATCAAGGCATGCAATTCAATTCAAGTCATAACAAGCAAGAGTCTATATTTAGTATTGAAACAAGCAACATAAGAACATAAAGGTGTAAGAGCTCTCGCTGTTCGTGACTGGAATGTCTCCAAATGGTGTTTGCGTGCAAGAAAGGGGATAGGGATATACGAGAAAAAGTATATTTATGTTGAGAACTCAATCTACTACAGTTTCTCACTTGGTATTCTTTGGAATCTTATCTTGACTCATCCCCAGACCACTAGCCAGGTACAAGTCAAAATGATCCACTCCTTTTCGACATTTTGAGCACTCATGCAATGGATGAGCGTAAGAAAGAAAGTTGACACTTAGGATGGCAAAGAGAGAATATGGTGGAGGAGGAAGATAAAAAGGTGTGAAAGGCTCACATCAATGAGGACAATCATAGGCGAGAGAAAGCCAAATGATCGATATGATGTGAGGAGTAGGGATTGCCATGCAACGGATGCACATATGAGCTAAGGTAAGCTCTCCAATGGAACTAGTGGGGGTGCATCCAACTTGCTTGCTCAAGAAGACCTAGATCTCATTTGAGGAGGCTCATCATTGGAATATACAAGCCAAGTTCTATAGTGTGAAGGTCCCCACATAGCTATATGCATGAATGATAATCTCTATGGAGTACAATATATAGGATAGAGTACGAGTGTTGATCTCTCAAAAGGAATAGTAGTGTGCCCCCTTCTCTCTGTTTAGTTCTTTTTTTTCTCTTTTTTCTATTTTTTTCGTGTGGCCTCAATGGCTCTTTCTATTTCTCTCATTTGTCCTCTTTGGGATCTTTTAATTTGTCCTCTTTGGGATCTTTTAATTTTGTCCACTTTGGGATCTTTTCCTCACTTTAGGGGCAACACTCTATATCTTACAAAAAGTATAGAAGATCTTTCACACTTTACAAAGTACTCAAATCATAAGGAAGATGTAACTATCATGATGTATGCAAATGTATGCCTCTGCCAGGGTAGCAGGATATGCAATGATACTAGCGCGTCATGTAGCAACGATTAGGGCAAGGCCCAACTAGCATGCAGCTCATCGATCAAGCAAGTAGCATGTATGACATGAAGATCAAGTCATGAGAAGATGGATGTTGCATGGCAATATATCTCGGAAAGGCTATGGAAATGCCTTGGTAGGTAGGTATGGTGTATGTTTTGAGGACGGATATAAGGATGTTTATGATGACAGAGTGTATCGTGCCAAGGGTTTGGATGTACCGGCGAAGGTGGACGCTAACTCTCGGAGTGAGAAGAAAGCAATGCACGACACAGGAGAGGCTAGCAAAATATGGGAAGGTGGAAGTGTCAACTTTCGAATACCCACATTAGTCCGAAGAACTCATGCACTTATTATCGGTAACTCTCTATCTAATAAGGAGGTTCACAAAGAGACAAGTACCCCGAGGAGGAGTGTATGGGGGTTTGGTTATCCTTGCGCATCCTCGACTCATGGTACATGAGTGTACTCTAATATTCGACCCCTCAGAAGAGTAGTGATCCATCTAGTATCTAGAGTTCTCAACTAATTTTGTAAGTGTTGAAAATAAACAAGGATTTCCCAAAATACGACATCTATCACTAATAGGCTAAAGCTCTTGACACCAAAAGGCCAAACATTACTCAAACACAACACCTCAAGACTATTGCAAGTTACTACTACAAAAGAACAGCAACCTCAATTACCTACTTCAAGTCAAGACACAAAACTCAGTGCAACAGGCAAACTCTCTAAACAAGATAAACATGAAAACTCAAGAGAGTTCCAGAAACAAACTAAACAAAAGCTCTTTGAAAAGATAAGCATGAAAGCTAAGAGCAAAACATGACAATAGCTACGGAAAGATAAAGAACAAACATAGCAAAGATAAGCATGAAAAGTCCTATGTTGTGTTCTAAATTTTGGAAGTGGAGCGTGTTTCTCTCCCACACAAAGAAATCTGGGTTCTAACTTGTTATGAACAGCAAGAAAAGCTAAAGAAAACTAAAATTAAAACCTAAGAGCGAGACGCTCCAAGAATAGCACATAATGCATGAAGTGATAAAAATATATTGCAACGAGAGACGAACTGATATTTGTTGATGGAGAAGGGGATGCACGGGGTCATCCCCAAGCTTAGACGCTTGAGTCTCCTTGAATATTTCTTGGGGATGCATGGGGCATCCCCAGGCTTGAGCGCTTGATACTCCTGAATCTTCTTTCATCATCTTCTCTCGCACACTTGAAAACTCCCTTCATACATAACTCATCATAATCTGATTAGCGAGGTTAGTACCCATAATTAAATAACTTTTCTCTACTGGAAATAAAGATAAAATTGAAGAGCTACTGTTTCTCAGGATTCCCAAAAGTTTTTGCAAAGAAAAATCAAGCTTAAGGTTTGTAAAACGAGGAAAAGGCAAAACAGGACAGAATCTGTGAAAAACAGACCACCAGGTAGTAAATAATTTTTTAGGGATACTTCTGCAACTCAAATAAAAAAACTCAGAACATACGAAAGTTTCGTAATTGTATAGAGCACGCTGTGTAAAACATTCAGCTAAAAAAGATGAACTGGGATCTGTCTGTGATTTTTCTAGTCACGAGGACATAATCTGATTTCTGGGCAGCATGTCACAACTTTCACTTCCCTTATCATATGAGGCTATAAAAGGCACAAAGCTTGAAAAGTAAAGATACAATGATGTTTCTACAGTAGTAACAATCATCAGGACCACTAAAAACAGAATAAAAACAAAAAAAGGAAAACCTAAATTCGTTGCGGGATGCCTCCCGAAAGCGCTTCTTTAAAGCCATTAGCTAGGCCTAATGCAAATAGATCAAGTTGTATCAATTGAACCATCATCAATATCATCAAAAAGATCTTCCATAATACAACCACTCTTAAGAGGTTTTTCAAATAAAGGCCTAATAAAGATACTTCTAGGAATAAAATAAAAAGGCGGAAAATCAATTGGAGTCTCATTTATCTTAAAGAGAGGTATCTCTTCCAAAGTCTTCACAGTTTCAACTCCTTTGGAAATGGATAGATTATTTTTGGAACGAGCAGCCTTTGGAACGTAAATGAACCTAGGTTCCTTCTTTGCCGGAGTTTCCACCTTTTTGGTTTTGATTGAGGAGAAATTTGTTCCTAGAGTGTCAATAATTTCCTCAATCTTATCAATCCTAGAAGGGTCCAGGTCATGGGATTTGATGGTCTCCAAGGTTTTGAAAATTTTATGCATGGATCGATCTAATCTATTCAAATTCCCTTGAACCTTACGATCCAACTCACTTATCTTATTAATACTTGGCATCTCTAGCTCCATCTTTTCAAGTTTTTTCATAATATGAGCTAGGGTAATGTTCTCTTGAATGCTATCAACAGGGAGATTTCCAACAAGATTTTCCATAACACTAAGAGCTTCCCAAACTGGTGCTTCTATGAAATTCCCATTGATAGCAGTATCTAGAATAAACCTATTCCAAGAAGTAATTCCAACATAAAAGTTTCTAAGCAGGATAGTAGTGGTTTGCTTCTTGGTGGCTCTCTTTTGAGAATCATTAATTCTATACTAGGCATCTTTCAGACTTTCACCACCTCTTTGTTTAAAGGTGAGCACTTCTGACTCACAAAAGGAAAAAGGACCAGACATAATGATAACTAATAGCAAGATAACTATTTTTTTGATTTTTGATAAAAGACACTAAAGCAAAAATTGAAAGGTAAACAAACAGGACTAAAAATCAAAGATAAAAGATAGTGTGCAACTCCCCTATCTTGAAGAGTGGAGTCCCCGGCAACGGCGCCAGAAATTTGCTTGACAGACGAGATAGCTTCTCGTCGCTCATTGGTTACCCCAAGTGGAAGGTGAGATGTAGCGTAGCAGCAAGTTTCCCTTAGCAAAGATGCTAAGGTTGAATATCATACCAGTAGGACTCCAACAGATACAAGTAGGTGGTGAAGTGAACAATGGCGCCGTTCATAACTCTAAGTTGCTTACTTCACCTGGACCTGCACAAACAACAGATAACTTTGCTCCCAACGAGTACAGAGGAGTTGTCAATTCCTCCGGCCTTGTTGTTTACAAAGGATAAAACGCATGGGATAATAGTGATAGTGATAGCTACGGAAAAGTAAATACTGAAAGTAAATTGAAGGTGTAAACAATAGTAGAAATATGGACCGGGGTCCTATGATGTTCACTAGTAATGTCTCTCTCCCAAAATACGATAAAATAGCCATGCGACGTAATCAAATCACAGCTGGGCAATTGACATGATTATGTGCGCAAACCAATGCTAATTATGCGATGCAGAAAGGAAGAGGCTCAAAAGCATGGGCGGTACACCAAGACAAGTAGACCGAAATCCATCTGCATCTATCCACTAATCATCCACCTTCAGATATATATCCAGAACATCTCGCTGGTATTAAGTTGCGAATCCCACCCAAAGTGTAAACTCAAAGAAAAGGGCAACTGCATTAAAGAACTTTGCATAAAGTAAACAATCCTTGCACCCGCAAGTACAAGCACCGTTGTTTTCCCCCTTGTGGAAACAACACATCCCCTAGACTCATGTTTCTGTCACTCAAGCTAGTCATCGAGGGGCATGAACCCACAATCATGCATAATGTTCCCTCTTAGAGTCACTACCTACTACTTGGCCAAAGCAATAAAAAACAACAGAGAACATGCAAGAATTAATCAAGAACATAAATATAAAAGAAGAGAATCAAATATATAACTCAATCACGATCTGAACAAAATCTCATAATCCATCGGATCCCAGCAAACTCAGCATAGCAACAACAGAAAGATTACATATGTGCCTCGATCATGTAGGGCAGCTCACGAGGTCTAATCCATGAAGAACAAAGAGGGGAGTAGAACATCACATAGCTACTGATCATAGACCCATGGTCCAAGGTGCACTACTCACGGTTCATCCGGGAAGCATCCATGGTGGTGGAGCATCTCCCGGAGGTGGTTCCTCCCTCCGGTAGGGTGCCGGGAAGAGGTCTTCTGGTGCTCCTGATCTTGGAAGCGCGGCGGCGGCAGAATAGGGGAAAGATCGCGAAAAAGGGTTCCGTCCCCGAGGGTTTCTCGTCACGGGGAATAAATATGCGAAAGGGGGAAGCCAGAGGTGAGACAGGGGCTCCAGGCGCCCCCTGGCGTGGCCAGGGGTGGGGCCGCGTCCTCTGGCCGCATGGGCCCCCTGGCTCCCCTCTGGCCCCTCTCGGGCTCTTCGCGAAGCTTCCGGTACGCTGATTTTTCCTATATTTTCCCGGAATTTTTCTGGTACTTTTAATAAGTGGGAAACCTGAAATAGAAAAACAACAGAAAACAGGAACTGGCACTGGGGTGCACTGAGTTAATAGGTTAGTCCAAATATAATAAAAAGTGTATGGAAGTTCATCAATATCATAGCAATATCACACAAAAGAGGCCTGGAGAAGCAGAAATTATAGATACGTTTTGGACGTATTAGTCCTACCTCACTTCGATACCGTTTCGAGAATATTTTCTGGCGCCCAATAAAATAATCCATTTAATTATTAAATGGGGTTTTTCGTTCTGATGGCGATGGATGATCTTGTGCCGGAAGTTGCGACGATGCTCGGGTGAACCCGGTGTTGCAAAGGTCGTGTGTCGTTTGGGAAAAAAGGTTTAGTCACGCATGCCGATACAAGAAAGAGGGGGATAATATTCACCGATTAATAATTCGGCAAAGAAGACACTGCAAGCAATTCTAGCAATCAACAAAATAAAGCAGCAAACAAAATTTTCAATTTGGGTGAAAATCCCAGGCTGTTACAGTCCTTTTTCTGTGTTTGCATTGTGTGCATTGTATTTACTGTTTCTCCCCCCTTTATTCTCCGGTAGACCACGAGACTGCCGCCGACTACACCGCTGCTGAGTACGACTACTTCGTCGACGACTGTACCCCTACTGTCAAGCTTCTAGGCAAGCAGAGCCATTTTCCTTCCCCAGATATCGCCTATCTTTTCCGTACATTTCTTGCACTAGTCATTGTTGCTGCTGCTACGCAACAGGTACGGTACAGAGCAGACGCCCAAGGGAACCTACAACGACAAGAATATCTGAGTCGCTTCAAGTTTGACTTACGAGTGGATGGACTCGTATTTCACTCTCGTCGCCGGCTCGGTAGTGTAGCACCACCAGGATAATACGAGGATACTCCTCTTTAGTTCATTCCGCTGATGTCTCGGTCGAACCTCTTCAAGTGTACCATCAAGGGTGATTCCTCCTGGTTTCACTTGATAGTAGGCACTTGAATCAACTAGTGTCCTTAATGGAAAGTAGTCGGGTCCCCAACGGTGCCCGCGAGAGGTATTGTATCGGGACGGCAGGACATGCAGATTCCATCGTGGGCCTGGTCCTTGCTCGTTGGACGTGAGATGCCAAACCATGAAAGTCGAGCTCTTTCAAGAGCACACGCAAGATAAGGTAAGGAGATGGTTCACCTTGTTGGTAACCGCGTGCTTTGACGGGACGACAGGGCAGGCAACGATGTACTGGTGGTCCTGGCTGCTTTTCGTTGTTCGTTGTGTTCACTAGTCGGGCAACGATAATGGTTGTCTGCGAGATAATAAAACTACTAATGGTTCAGGTGGATGACTTGAGAGGCCGCAAAGGCCTGTACGCACTACCTTCACGTGGGATTATGGTGTGGGCCCTCTGCATTGTGGTCTTGTTCGAAAGCTCTGAAAGACGTCTAGTTCACCATTTTGGTTGGGTCAGATCCACATACTGGAAGAGTTGCGGGGAATCCACCTGGCGCAAAATGACCCGGAGGGCGAGGGGCGACGGTCCAAGGCCCCCTTGCGCTTATGACTATAGACCGGCGGGGACCTCTCTGATGAGCCATAGGATGGGCCTCGTCGTGTCAGATAGCCTCGGTGGGGCATTCCCTAAGAAGGTGTACGCCAACATGGAGATCCGAGCGTGCAGGATGAACAGTAGTGCACCCCTGCAGGGAAGATGATCTATTCGAATAGGTGTGTCCATGGTAACATGATGCTTTATGCTGAAGCCAGAGCCTACTACTACAAACTACTACTATTAAACTGTTGGTTCCGGTTTATCTTCCTCGCAGGGAAGTCGAGGAAGGATTCTCGGAGGCATTGATAATTGTTATCTAATACAACTTACTATTATACAATGATGCAGCAACTTCTGCTGCATTGTTACTTTATGCTTTATATGAACTGTTGTTTGTTATCTTCTTGTGTTGCAAGACTAGTCGGAAGATGCGAGTATTCGATAGGCCTAGCTTCTCATCCTTATTCTGACTTATACCATTCAGTACATTATATATAGCCTCCCCTTTCCATTGATACAAATGCATAAATGCTTAGTAGCGGACGTAAGACTCGCGGGTATGCTAGATACTCACCCATGCTTTCCCCCTCCCCTTTTGTTTTGTACACACGGTTGCTGCAATCAGACGCGAGGCGTCCAGGAGCAGGAGATCCCCGATGCCGACCACCGCAACGTGAAGATCCCCAAAGCCTTCTACGACATGGAGATCCCCGATGACCAGGAGTAGTTTGGAGGTACCCAGGCAGGAGGCCTTGCCTTTTCGATCGTTGTTGTGTTTGTGCTAGCCTTCTTAAGGAAAACTTGTATCCTTGTGTCTGTACTCAGATACTTTTGCTTCCGCTAACTTTGTGCTTTCGAGCTGTTGTATTCGAGCCCTCGTGGCCCCTGGTTTGTATTAAACAACTTGCATTATTTTTATTTGTAGAGTTGTGTTGTGATATCTTTCCGTGAGTCCCTGATCTCGATCGTGTACCTTGCGTGTATGATTACTATACACGGTTCGATTTTGGGGGCGTCACAACGGGGAGAATCGCTTTCGCCCCGTAGATGAGAAAGAAGGGTGATTCTCTGGTAGGCTTGGTCTTTGTTGTGCGGATCGCTCATAGAACGGACGGGAGCTCGGCGGTCTAGTTCTTGCCACTGTATTTGAGTTTTTTCTTGAAGCTCCTGGTCTTGAGGCGCTTGAGCACCTTGGCTTTGCTCGTTCTTCCTTGTCCTTGCTCCGCGAGCGAGCGGTGGAGGAGTAACAGATTTGGGTGTCCAGGTCGGCGCAATAGGACTTGAAGAGGTCGTTGGTGAACCGGGAGCTATTGGCGGCGATGATGTGGTTGGGGACGCTAAAACAACACACCACCCCCTTGATGAACTTGACAGTTGACCTTGCCGGGATAGAGTGGACATGCTCCACTTCCGCCCACTTGATGAACTTGTCGATGGCAATGTAGAGGTAGCTTTAGCCCCCAGCCACGCAAGGAAAAGACCCCAGGATGTCAAGCCCCTAGACTGCGAAAGGCCACGAGAGGGGGATTGTTTGTAGTCCTTGCGCCGACTGATGGATTTGCTTGGCGTGGAATTGGCAAGCCTTGCAGGACCTGGAAAACTCAGTGGTGTCTTGAAGTGTTGTAGAACCCTCTTTAGAGACCTTGTCGGTGAGGGAGCGCAACAAGGAGTGATGGCCATAGTCTCCACCATGTCGGTGAGGAGCTCGCGCCCTCCTTTGTAGAGATGTACCGCAACGTGACCCCGTTGGGGCGCTTGTGGTATATATCACCATCCTTAATGCAGTAGGCTCCAGCATCACGGGCTATGCGTTCTGCTTCAGTGTCGTCCTCAGGGAGGGTCCCGCTCTCCAAGTAGTCCTTGAGCTCTGCGATCCGGCTTGAGACCATATGTGACAGCACCAACAACACACGATTACTTGAATGTGGGCTCCAATCTAAAGTTCCCATTGCAGGAGCAGGTTGGAGTTCCTCGTCGAGGGTTTTGCATCATTGCCGGCAGGCGGTAGTACTAACGCCTTCAGGAGCCTCTGCTCGAAGATGCCTGTGCGTTGAGGTTTGCGCCGGAATGCCCTCTTGGCGACGTCGTCAGCTTCCTTATTATCACCACGAGGGATGTGGATGAGCTCCACGCCAAGGAAACACTTCTCGAGCTTGTGCACCTCCTCGAGGTAAGCGGCCATGTGATTGTCCTTGGGCTTGTAGCTCTTGTTGGAGAAGTTTACGAGGAGGTGTGAATCTCCCTTGATGAGCACTGATACGTCCCAAACTTATCTATAATTTCTGCTTGGTCCATGCATGTTTTGTGTGACTTTGCCATGTTTTTCTTGAACTTTCATACACTTTTTATCATATTTGGACTAACCTATTAACTCAGTGAACCCAGTTTCCAGTTCCTATTTTTCTGCTGTTTTTGTATTTCAAGTTTTCCGGCCATTAAAAGTGCCCAATAAATCCCGGAAAAATTATATAAAAAATCAGCATCACGGAAGCTTCCAGAATAACCAAGATATGGCAGGAGAGCCACCACCGGGGGCCCAGGAGGGTCCCTGGTGCGGCCCCACCCTAGGCCGCGCCAGGAGGCTTCCTGGCTTCCTGGTGGCCCCCCTCGGTGCCCCCCTTCGCCTATATTTACCCCCTATGATGGAAACCCCTAATATGGATCTGCTATGCCCGTTCTCCAATCTGTTCCGCCGCCACCTCCGTTTCAAGATCGGGGCTGCCTGGAGAAGCTGCCCCTTCACCCTGCCGGAAGGAGGAATCCCCTCCTAGAGGCCATCCATTGCCATGGACGCCTCCCGGATGTGCCGCGAGTAGTCCCCCTTGGACCATGGGTCTATGACTAGTAGCTATGTGACGTACTCCTCCCCTCTTTGTGTTTCCACTTTCGAGACCTCGCGAGGTGCCTCACATGATCGAGGCACTTTTGTAGTTTTCTATGTTGCTATGCTGAGTTTGCTGGGATCTGATGGATTATGATATTATGTTCAGATTGTGATGAGTAATATATTTGGTTCTCTTTTATATTTGTGTTCTTTAGTAAATTCTTGCATGTTCTCCGTTGCCGTATTTTACTTTGGCCACGTGATTTGTTGCAACTCCAAGAGGGAGCGTTATGCTTGATTGTGGGTTCAGCCCCTTGATGTCTAGCTTGAGTGACAGAAACATGAGACTAGGGGATGTGTTGTTGCCACTAGGGACAAAACAACGGTGCTTGTAATTGTGGGTGAAAGGATTTTTTACTTTACGCATGGTTCTTTTAATGCAGTTGTCCGTTGCTTTGTGTTTACACTTTGGGTGGGATTCGCAACTTAATACCAGCGAGATGTTCTGGATAGATATCTCAAGGTGGATGATTCGTAGTAGATGCAGATGGATTTCAGTCTACTTACCTTGGCCTAATGCCCATTGCTTTTGAGCCTCTTCCTTTCTTTTGCAGCATAGTTAGCATTGCAGTGCGTTTATAATTCTGTCAATTTCCCAGCTGTGATTTGTTTACCTCGCTAGCACTTTTATCTTCTTTTGGGAGAGAGACATCACTAGTGAACATCATGGGACCCCGGTCCATATACACATCATTGTTTACGCTTTCAATTTACTTTAAATTCTTACTTTCAGTTGCCACCATTATTATCTCTTGCGTTGATCCTTTGTAAAAGCAAGGCCGGAAGAATTGACAACTCCTCTGTACTCGTTGGGAGAAAATTTAGTTGTTGTGTGTGCAGGTCCGGGCGAAGTTAGCAACCTCGGCGCCACTGTTCACTTTACCACCTTCTTGTATCTCTGCGAGTCCTACGGGAGACGAACCCTATCCTCTACATAGGGGAAATTCTGCTGCTACGCTACATCTCACCTTCCACTTGGGGTAACCAACAAGGAGCGAGAGAAGTATCTTGCTAGAATCAAGAAATTTCTGGCGCCGTTGCCGGGGACTCCAGCCTACAAGATAGGGGAGTTGCACACTATCTTTTATCTTTGCTTTTTAGTCTTGCTAGTTTACTTTTCGGTTTTTTCTTTCGTGTCCCTTATAAAAAATACCAAAAATACCTGCTACTACTATGGGTTCCAATGAAAACACTAAGTTATGTGACTTTACTAGTCACAACAACAGTGACTTTATCTGCACTCCTATTGCTCCACCTGCCATTTCAGCACCTTCTTATGAAATTAAACCTGCTTTGCTTAATCTTGTTATGAATGATCAATTCTTAGGTGCTGGAGAGGATGCTGCCTTGCACTTACATAATTTTGTTGAGCTTTGTGATATGCAAAAGTACAAGGAAGTAGATCGATACATCGTCAAGATGAAGATTTTTCCTTTCTCCTTGAGAAGTACTTTCCCCCTACTATAATTATCTAGTTAAGAAGTGGCTGCAATCCTTACCTAAGAATAGTTTCGATTCTTGGGACAAGTCTAAGGATGCTTTTATTGGGAAGTACTTTCCCCCTACTAGAATTATCTAGTTAAGAAGTAACATTATGAATTTTAGGCAATTGGATAATAAAAATGTTGCCCAAGCTTGGGAATGAATGAAATCTCTTTTTAAGAACTACCCTACACATGGTTTGACTACTTGGATGGTTATCCAGACTTTTGATGAAGGCTTAAACTTTACCTCGCGGAATCTGCTAGACTCGGCCGTGGGAGGAACTTTTATGTCAACCACACTTGGTGCTTCCACGAAGCTACTTGATGAGATGATGCTGAACTACTCTCAATGGCACACCGAACGATCTCCTACTGGTAAGAAGGTAAATTCTGCCGAGGAGATCTCCTCTCTTAATGAAAAGATTGACTTGATCATGTCTCTACTTACCAAGCAAGCTCCTATTGATCCTCAGGACGTTCCTTTAAATTCGTTGGTTGCTAGAGAACAAGTAGATGTGAACTTTATCTCTAGAAACAACTTCAACAATAATTCTTATAGGTGTAATTTTGGAAGCAACAATCCTAGACCTTTCCCATCCAACAACTATGGGAACAACAACACTTATCCTAGCACCAAACACTCCACTTCTGAACTAGAGAGTATGCTTAAAGACTTTATCACTACCCAAAAAGCCTTCAACAAGAGTGTAGAAGAGAAATTAGACAAATTAGATATCCTCTCTTCGAAGGTAGACAACATAGCTCATGATGTTGAGATGCTTAAAATTAGAACTTCTTCCCCAGAGGAGAGGAAGACCACTCCTATGAATGCTATCCAAGTGCAAATTAATGAAAACATTAGGATGTTGGGAAAACTTAAACTGAGATGGGCTAGAGAAAAGGAGGAAGAGGAGAGAGAGTTAAGAGCCTTCCTACCTACCACACAGTAGCTACTATCCAAGTTGTTGAGGATGTTCAAACTGTTAGCACCCATCACACCCCTAGTTCCACTGGACCTATCAATGGTGATGCTACCACCTCAACCATAGATGAAGAAACCTCTATGAACATAGAGGCTTTCAAACAAGTGAGCCTAAATGATATCACTACCTACTTGATAGATAGTAGTGATCTAGACTTTGACAACTGCACCTTACCTGAAGTTATTGGTTTCCTACACAAAATGTCTAGAGACCCCCACACTAGCACACTTAATCTTGCCTTCACAAAGCATATCACCAATGCTCTAATAAAAGTTAGGGAGGAGAAGCTTAGACTAGAAGCCTCCATACCTAGGAAGCTAGAAGATGGTTGGGATCCTATGATAAAAATCAAATTGAATAACTTCCCTTGCTCTTCTCTTTGTGATGTAGGAGCTAGTACCTCCGTTATGCCCAAAATAATGTATGCCATGCTTGAATTGAAACCTTTTGATCCTTGTTCTTGTGGTGTTCGTCTTGTCGATTCTTCCGTAAAGAAACCTTTGGGGAAGATCGACGATATTCTTATCATTGTCAATGAAAATTATGTTCCCGTTGATTTTACTATTATGGACATTGAGTGTGAGCCTTCTTTTCCAATTATTTTGGGACGTCCTTTTCTTCGCACCGTGGGTGCTGTTATTGACATGAAAGAGGGGAATATCAAATTCCAATTCCCTCTCAATAAAGGGATGGAACATTTCCCTAGGAAAAAGATCAAGTTTCCTTTTGAGTCCGTCACACGGGCTAGTTATTTTCTTGATAAGGCTTGATCTTTTGCTTTAAGCCTAGCTAATGGCTTGAAAGAAGCGCTTTCAGGAGGCAGCCCGCAACGAATTTAGGTTTTGATTTTTGTTTTTCTTCTGTTTTTAGTGGTCTTAATGATTGTTACTACTGTATCAACATCATTGTATCTTTACTTTTCAAGCTTTGTGCCATTTATATCCTCATATGACAAGGGAAGTGAAACTTGTGACATGGTTTCCAGAAAACAGATTCTGTCATCGTGACGGAAAAATCGTAGAAAAATCCCATTTCATATTTTTGAGCTGATTTTTAACACAGCGTGCTCTATACAATCACAGAAATTTCGTATGCTCTGAGTTTTTTGATTTGAGTTGCGGAAGTATCCCAAAAGAAAATGATTTACTACCTGCTGTTCTGTTTTTCATAGATTCTGCCACGTTTTGTCTCTCTTTACTTTTGCAAACCTTAAGCTTGCTTTTTCTTTGCAAATTTTTTTTTGGCAATCGTGAGAAACAGTAGCTCTTCAAGAATATCTTTATTTACAGTAGAGGAAAATTATTTTAATAGGGTACTAACCTCTCTAATCAGTTTACAATGAGTTATGTATGAAGGGAGTTTTCAAGTGTGCGATGGAAGATGATGAAAAAGATCCTAGAGTGTCAAACGCTCAAGCTTGGGGATGCCCATGTGCACCCCAATAAATATTCAAGGAGACTCAAGTGTCTAAGCTTGGATACGCCCCCATGCATCCCCTTCTTCATCAAAAAATATCAGTTCGTCCGTCGTTGCACTATATTTTTATCACTTCATGCGTTATGTGCTATGCTTGGAGCGTCTCGCTCTTTACTTTTCTTAGGTTTGTTTTTGCTTTGTTTGCTGTTCATAACAAGTTAGACCCAACTTTATTTTGTGTGGGAGAGAAACACGCTCCACTTGAACTAGAACTCCTCATAGGATTTGCATGCTTATTCTCTTAGCTGTGAGTTGTTCTTTTTCTTTTCTTAGCTGCTGGCCTGTTTAGTTATAGTGCTTTATTTTTCTTCTAGAGATTTTGTCTTGTCTTAGGTTGAACTTTCTATAGGTTGCATGTTTTATCTTGTTATAGAGTTTTCCTGTTGCACTGAGTTTTGTGTCTTGACTAGAAAGTAGGTAGTTGAAGTTTCTATTCTCTTTGTAGTAGTAACTTGCAATAGTTTTGAGGTATTGACTGGAGTAATGTTTGAACTTTTGGTGTCAAGAGCTCGATCCTATTAGTGATAGATGTCGTATTTTGGGCAATCCGTGTTTATTTTCGAAAACCGAAACCCCTGCTGAGAACTCTAGCTACTAGATGGATCACTAACCTCTGGAGGGTTCGAATATTAGAGTACACTCACGTACCATGAGTCGAGGATGCGCAAGGATAACCAAACCCCCATACACTCCTCCTCGGGGTACTTGTCTCTTTGAGAACCTCCTGATTAGATTGAGAGTTACCGATAATAAGTGCATGAGTCTTCAGACTAATGTGAGTATTCGAAAGTTGACACTTCCACCTTCCCATATTTTGCTAGCCTCTCCTGTGCTGTTCATTGCCTTCTTCTCACTCCGAGAGTTGGCGTCCACCTTCGCCGAAAAATCCAAACCCTTGGCATGATACGCTCTGTCATAATAAACCTCCTTATATCTTTCCTCAAAACAGCCACCATACCTACCTATCAAGGCATTTCCATAGCCTTTCCGAGATACATTGCCATGCAACATCCATCTTCTCATGACTTGATCTTCATGTCATACATGCCACTTGCTTGATCGATGAGCCGCATGCTAGTTGGGCCTTTCCCTAATCATTGCTACATGACGCGCTAGTATCATTGCATATCCTGCTACCCTGGCAGAGGCATACATTTGCATCATGATAGTTACATTTTCTTTATGTGAGTACCTTTGTAAAGTGTGAAAGATCTCCTATATTCTTGTAAAATATAGAGTGTTGCCCATAAAGTGAGGAAAAGATCCCAAAGAGGACACAATTAAAAGATCCCAAATAGGACAAATGAGAGAAATAGAAAGAGCCATTGAGGCCACCAAACGAGCTCTAGGTTTTCATGAGTGAGCAAGTTGGATGCACCCCTACTAGTTCCATTGGAGAGCTTTTTTTAGCTCATATGTGCATCCGTTGCATGGCAATCCCTACTCCTCACATCATATCTATCATATGGCCTTCTCTCGCCTATGTTTGTCCTCATTGATGTGATCCTTTCACACCTTTTTGTCTTCCTCCTCCACCTTCTTTCTGTTTCGCCTTTTAGGTGTCAACTTTCTTGCTCACGCTCATCCATTACATGAGTGCTCAAAATATCGAAAGGGAGTGGATCAGTTTGACTTGTACCTGACTAGTGGTCTGGGGACGAGTCAAGATAAGAATCCAAAGGAGACTAAGTGTGAAACTTTAGTAGATAGTGGTTCTCAACAATTAATTTTTTTATCTCGTATTCCCTATCCCCTTTCTTGCACACAAACACCATTTGGAGACATTCGAGTCACAGACAGCAAGAGATCTTGAACCTTTTGTTCTTTTGTTACTTGTGTCAATGCTAATATAGACTCTTGCTTGTTAATACATGAATTGAATTTCATGCCTTGATTGCTTTACTTAAAAGCCTTTATATGGTTGTGTGGCATGTCACCACAGAAATTATGCTTGTTATCATTTAACTACTCGAGGACGAGCGTGAATTAAGCTTGGGGATGTTGATACGTCCCAAACGTATCTATAATTTCTTCTTGGTCCATGCATGTTTTGTGTGACTTTGCCATGTTTTGCTTGAACTTTCATACTCTTTTTATCATATTTGGACTAACCTATTAACTCAGTGCACCCAGTTGTCAGTTCCTGTTTTTCTGCTGTTTTTGTATTTCAGGTTTTCCGGCCATTAAAAGTGCCCAATAAATCCCAGAAAAATTATATAAAAATCTGCTTCACGGAAGCTTCCGGAATAACCAAGATATGGCAAGAGAGCCACCACCGGGGGCCCAGGAGGGTCCCTGGAGCGGCCCCACCCTAGGTTGCGCCAGGAGGCCTCCTGGCTTCCTGGTGGCCCCCCTCGGTGCCCCCCTTCGCCTATATTTACCCCCCGTGATGGAAACCCCTAATATCGATCTGCTATTCCTGTTCTCCTCTTTGTTCCGTCGCCACCGCCGTTTCAAGATCGGGGCTGTCTGGAGAAGCTGCCCTGGCACCCTGCCGGAAGGAGGAATCCCCTCCGGGAGAACATCCATTTCCATGGATGCCTCCCGGATGTACCGTGAGTAGTCCCCCTTGGACCATGGGTCGGTGACCAGTAGCTATATGATGTACTCCTCCCGTCTTTGTGCTTCCCCTTTCGAGACCTCGTGAGCTTCCTCACATGATCGAGGCACTTTTGTAGTTTTCCATGTTGTTATGTTGAGTTTGCTGGGATCTGATGGATTATGAGATTATGTTCAGATTGTGATGAGTAATATATTTGGTTCTCTTTTATATTTGTGTTCTTTAGTAAATTCTTGCATGTTCTCCCTTGTCATATTTTACTTTGGCCAAGTGATTTGTTGCAACTCCAAGAGGGAGCGTTAGGCTTGATTGTGGGTTCAGCCCCTTGATGTCTAGCTTGAGTGACAGAAACATGAGACTAGGGGATGTGTTGTTGCCACCAAGGACAAAACAACAGTTCTTGTACTTGCGGGTGCAAGGATTGTTTACTTTACACATGGTTCTTTTAATGCAGTTGTCTGTTTCTTTGAGTTTACACTTTGGGTGGGATTTGCAACTTAATAGCAGCGAGATGTTCTGGATAGATATCTCAAGGTGGATGATTCGTAGTAAATGAAGATGGATTTCGGTCTACTTACCTTGGCCTAATGCCCATTGCTTTTGAACCTCTTCCTTTCTTTTGTAGCATAGTTAAGATTACGGTGCTTTTATAATCCTGTAAATTGCCCAGCTGTGATTTGTTTACCTAGCACTTTATCGTTTTTTGGGAGAGAGACATCACTTGTGAACATCACGAGACCCCGGTACATATACACATCATTGTTTACACTTTCAATTTTCTTTCAGTTCTTACTTTCAGTTACCACTATTATTATCTCTTGCGTTGATCCTTTGTAAATAGCAAGGCCGGAGGAATTGACAACTTCTCTGTACTCGTTGGGAGAAAAGTTATTTGCTGTGTGTGCAGGTCCTGGAGAAGTTAGCAACCTCGGTGCCACTATTCACTTTACCACCTTCTTGTATCTCTGCGAGTCCTACGGGAGACAAACCCTATCCTCTACATAGGGGAAATTCTGCTGCAACGCTACATCTCACCTTCCACTTGGGGTAGCCAACGAGGAGCGAGAGAAGTATCTTCCTTGCTAGCATCAAGCACGCGCTTGATCCTTAGAGCAATCGCGGCTCTAAGCCTGGTGAGTAGATGATGGTGGTGATAGTCACACCGGTCTTTGTTTACCCCAAGTGGAAGGTTGTGATGTAGATAGCAGAAATTTCCCCTAAACTTAGGAGGATTGGGTTTTGTCTCCCATAGGATTTCAGAGACGATAAGTAGGTAGTAACGGCGTCAGAAATATGTCGCGTAAGTTGACGGCTACCACTTACCTGCACACAAGACACAAATAACTTTTCTCCCAACGAGTACAGAGAGGTTGTCAATCTCACCGTCCTTGCTGTTTACAAAAGGTCAAACACAAATGGGAAATAGTAAATGCAACACAAAGGAAAAGTAAAGCAGTAAATGTTGACAGTGTAAACTATAATGTGAAGATGGACTGGGGTACCATGATGCTCACTAGTAGTGCTCCCAAAAGACAGTATACAACTATGCTGGGTAAACAAATTACAGCTGTGCAATTGAGAGAATTATAAACGCACTGCAATGTTAATTATGACACTAGAAAAGTAAAAGGCTCAATCGTATGTGCATTACGCCAATACAATTAGATCGTTTATTCATCATCATCTACTCACTAATCATCCACCTTGAGATATGTATCCAGAACATCTCGTTGGTATTAAGTTGCGAGCCACAACTAACGTTGTAAACCCAAGGCAACAGACAACTGCCTTAATACTCTATGCGTAATGTAAGCAATCCTTATGACACGTAGTCATAAGCACCATTGTTTTACCCCTAATGGTAACATCACATTCCCTAGTCTCATGTTTATGTCACTAAAGCTAGACATCGGGAGACATGAACCCATTATCTAGCATAACGTTCCCTCTTGGAGTTACAATCTGCTACTTAGCCAAAGCAATAAACGACAACAGAGAACATGCAAGACTACTCAAGAACAAAAATATAAAGGTGAACCAAATATATTATTTTCACAAATCCGAACATAAAATCATAATCCATCGGATCCCACCAAACACAACATAGAAAACGACGGAATCATACATAAGTGCCTTGATCATGATAGATAGGTCACAAGGGCTGAACATTGAAGCACTCCATTGGAGAGAAGACATCTACTATCTTGCTAATCACGGACCCATGGTCCAAAGGGGACTACTCACGGCACATCCCGGAAGCGATCATGGTGATGAAAGAGCTTCCAGAGATCAATCCTCCCTATGGTAGGGTGCCGGGACAAGAACTTCTGCTGATCTCGATCTCGAAATCGCGGCAGCAGTGGAACAATAGGGTATTTTGCGTGATGGGGTCCTCCTCGATGGTTTTCGGAACAAGAGGTCATTATAGGCCAAAGGGGGGCATCGGGGGGTGGCCTCACTGGTCCAGGCAGCCAGAGGGTGTAGCCCCCCTAGGCGGGCCCTAGGGTCGCCTGGTCCAGGGGGTGCCCCCCCACCCCGGCGCCCTTCTGGCTTCTGGAGTCTTCCGACATAAATGAATTTTGGGATTTTTATGGAATTTTCCGAGCACTTTGATTTTTCACCTATTTTCTGCAATGCACGGACAAAAACAGATACAAACTGGCACTGGGCACTAGGTTAATAGGTTAGTCCAAAATATGTCATAAATGATACTCCCTCCGTTCCTTGATTTAAGGTGCCTAAGGTTTTGACTAACATTCCAAAATACATGGCATATTGGTATTATAGCACCCCTCTAGGCAAATATACCTATGGAAATAGATAGAATAGAGGGTATCTTTCCTAATATTGGCTGATTCGAAATGTTTTCTCTCGATTTTTTCTAAGGGAAGATCAGTCCAATTGTAGCATTATACGTATGCGTTAATATTCGTGCAAAAAGCTTAAGCACCTTATATCAAGGAACGGAGGGAATATGAAAGTGCATCAAAACATATAGCAATATCACCAAAAGAAGCATGGAATAAGCAAAAATTATAGATACATTTGGGACGTATCAACATCCCCAAGCTTAATTCCTCCTTGTCCTCGAGTACGTAAATGGCAACCAAGATAATTTTTTGGTGATATGCTATCAATATAAGTTTGAACTAAGTAGAGAAGACAAAAGATGTAAATCAAGTCAAGGCAATAACAAGAAAGATTCATATCTAGTATTGAAACTAGTAAAGTAAGAGCATAAAGGTGCAAGAGCTCTCGCTGTCCGTGACTCGAATGTCTCGAATCGGTGCTCCTGTGCAGAAAGGGGGAGATGGGTTTAGAGTAAAAAGTACTTAATATTTGTTGAGAATTGAATCTACTAAATTTCACACATGGTATTTTTGGATTCTTATTATGACCCCTCCCCAGACCGTCGTCCAGTTACAAGTCAATTAGATCCTCTCCCTTTCGACTTCGAGCGCTCATGCAATGAATGAACGTGAGCAAGATTAGTTGCAAGAGAAAAAATAATGGAGATAGGAAGTCAAAAAGTGAGAAAGTCTAATGGAGACAGGAAAACCTTAGGCAAGGGTAAGAATAATGGTAGATATTGTGTGAGGAGTAGGGATTTCCATTCAACGGATGCACAATGAGATAAGAGTATATGAAATCTCTCCAATGGAACTAGTGGGGGTGCATACAACTTGTATGCTCAAGAAGACCTACAACTCTTTTGAGGAGGCTCATCATTGGAATATACAAGCCAAGTTCTATAGTGTAAATGTCCCCACTTAGTTATGCATGAATGAAATGAAAACTCTCTGTGAAGTACAAGTGCTACTTTTAAGCACAAGTGTGGATCTTTTTTCAAAAAGGAATAATAGTGTTCCCCCCTTCTCTCTTTTCTTTTTTTATTTTTTTATTTTTATTTTTTATGGCCTCTTTGGATCTTTCTATTTATCTCTCATTTGTCCTCTTTGGGATCTTTTCATTTGTCCTCTTTTGGGATCTTTTTTTGTGTCCTCTTTGGGAAAATTTCCTCACTTTAAGGGCTACAAAGATAAACAAGATCAACACACTTTTACAAGATACTCATAATAAAACTTAAACTATATAATGATGTACGAAACGTATGCCTCTGCCAGTGTAGCAAGATATGCAATGATACTAGCGCGTCATGTAGCAATGAGAAAGGGCAAAGCCCAACTATCTTGCGGCTCTACGATGAAGCAAAAACATGTATGACAAAGAAAGATCAAGTCATGATAAGATGGATGTTGCATGGTGATACATATCAAACGTATCGAATTTTCCAAACACTTTTGCTATTGTTTTGGCCTCATTCTTGCATGATTTAAACGAAATTAACCCGGAATGACGCTGTTTTCGGCAGAGCTGCCTCCATGACTTTTTTTTGTGCTGGAAAAGGGAAATTTAAGCATCTCAGAAAATTCCAAGAAAAACCCCAGAAAAATCCACGCAATAGAAGAGTCCCGGAGCCAGAAGATGGGCTAGAGGGGGCCACCCCTGGTCGAGGCGTCCAGGTGGCACGACCTGGCTCCTGGTCACGCCACCAACCCGCCTGGTGAGGTGGGGCCACCCCCAGGCTCTCCTTCAGCTGGTATTTCTACTCCCGATGAGGAAAACCTGAAACAAAAGTTGATACTCCAATTCTCATCGCGAAGCCGCCGCCACCTCTGTTCTTCTCCGGGAGAGCTAATCTGGAGGCTGTTTGGCCTCCGGTGAGGGGAAATAGACGGCATCGTCATCACCATCACCACTCCATCAAACTTCCATGTCTCCCCCATCCATGTTTAAATAATTCCCTGCTGTTGGCGAAGGGTATGGTAGGGATTGGATGAGCTAGATCATGTAATAATTTGTCAGATTGTGGGAGGCATGTTGCCTATCATCTACTATGGTGTTTATCGTCTTTGCTACTACTTGTTTCTCTTCATGCTTGACACTTTGGGCCCGAGTGCCATGATTTCAGATCTGAACCCTTTATGTTTTTAGAATATATATTTGTGTTCTTGATCCTATTTATGAGTTGTATGCACCTATTATAGTCCGGAACCGGCGACCCCTTTGGTGTCGACCATAATTTGAGGATTCCATGTATCCATTGATCGTTAATGCTTTTTTCTGCTGCTCTTTGATATGAGCACCTTAATCTCCATAAGTTCCTTTTGGCCCCGTTGGTAGCGGGATGGTAAGACAAAATATGTTGTGCAAAGTTCTTATTGCAAGCACGTACAACTACCTTGGGATACATGCCTAATGTTTGATATTTGCCTAGATGACCATTACTGTTTTGTGTGCTTTGCCCTATGTAAATTACATGTTATCTCTCATCCATGCAGCGCCCAACTATCCATTCCCCTAGCCTACAATGTTTTTAATCCTTCTTGTTACAAGTTACTTTAGAGCATCTCCAGCCGCCCCACAAGAGGCCCCAAAGCCGGCTCTATTTGTGTTGGACGAAGGAAATATCCCCAGTCGTGCCCCCAAGAGCCCAAATAGCGCAGGATTGGGCCTAACTTGAGTCCGGCGAACCCAAGCCGACCCGGGGCGCTGGGGGGCACTTGGGGGCGCCGGACGAAGCGAAAAGCGCAGAGTGGCCCACTATCAGGTCAAACCGTCCAAAATCGGCCACCTCTCTCCCCACCACCCTTGCTGCCGCCGGCGCAACATGCCGCAAAAGGGTCGTTGCTCGCCCCCGCTGTCCTTTCCAGACCTTGTCCTAGCACATCAGTGGCTGGCCGGCTGGCCGCGCCCAGCCGAGCACACTGGCGGCTGGTCGAGCCCGCCCCATGCCCCAGGTGTTCGGCGAATTGCCTGAACCACGCGCCATGATGGACTCCGACTAAGAGGCGCTGTTTGCTGTGCTGATGGAGAAGAGGCTGACGCCGGCGCCCAAGACGAGGAGCACCTCCTGATGCTCGCCTCCCTGGGTGACCTGTTCGGCGCAAAAATGGCGCCGCAGCGACGCGACTCCAAGATGGGCGACCGAAAGGCAAAAGAGAGGCAACATTCGGAGGGCAACTGCTTGCTCTACTCCGACTACTTTGTTGAAGTTCCCCTCCACGGCAGGAAGGTATACCGGCGCCTGTATCATATGTGCCGAAAGCTCTTTCTTCGCATTGTCAGTTCACTCTGAGAGTACGACAACTATTTCATTTGCAAGAAAGATTGCACTGGCATAGTTGGATTCTCCTGACTTCAAAAGTTCACAACGTCCATGAGGATGCTTGCATACATAGCTCCTGGTGATCAACAAGATGATTATGCACGCATGGCCGAGTCCACCGCCCTTGAGTGTATGTACAAGTTTTGCAGAGCAGTGGTGGGCTGCTTTGAAGGATAGTACTTCCGAGCACCCAATGTTGAAGACACTGCTCGGATCCTAGCAGAGAATGAAGCAAGAGGATTTCTTGGGATGCTTGGAAGCATGGACTGCATGCATTGGGAATGGAAAAACTGTCCATTTTCTTGGCAGGGGATGTACAAGGGTGCAAATGGTCACTGCAGTGTGGTACTTGAGGCAGTTGCTACACATGATCTCTGGATTTGGCACTCCTTCTTTGGCATGCCAGGAACACACAATGACATCAACGTCCTACAGTGCTAAAATGTCTTTGCCAAGCTTGTCGAAGGTCATGATCCTCCGGTGAACTTCGAGGTCAATGGGCACCAGTACAATAAGGGATACAACCTAGCAGATGACATCTATCGAAGATGGCCAGTATTTGTGAAGACTATCTCAAACCCTGTGCCAGGAGGGAAGTACGCCCACTTTTCCAAGTGCCAGGAGTCTTGCAGGAAGGATGTCAAGTGGGCATTTGGGGTTCTCCAATCTCGATTTGCCGTTGTCCGGTACCCCGCTCAGACTTGGTCGGAAGATCAAATGTGGGAGGTGATGAATAGTTGTGTCATCTTGCACAACATGATCATTGAGAGCGAGAAAGGGGATCCAGTGTATGACTCTGAAGTATATATCAACCAGGGGCCTCTTGCAGTTGTTGATCACGAGATACTGCCAGATTGGACAGCCTACCTCAACATGCGTCAGAAGATCCGAGACCCGCAAGTGCATTGTCAACTTCAAGAAGATCTAGTGGATCATCTATGGATGCGCAAAGGAAATGCCTAGTTTGATTTGTACAGTTTTTAGTATTTGTGTCGAACTATGTATTTGTACTGCATGTTGTGCGCCGAGCTACGCCGAATTTGCGTCGATTTGCGTTGAATTTAACCGAAAGTAGCGAATTTGGGCCAAAACAAGCCGAATCTGGGACGAATCTGCGCCGATTCCAGGCGCCGGGGGGGGGGGGGCGACCTTGGGGCCGCGGCTGGGTGGCCCATGCGCCCAAGCCTTTTCGCCGCCCGAGCGCCCCCAAGCGGCGCTAAAATAGCACCGAAAAACGGAATGGGGGGGCCGAACGGCTGGAGATGCTCTTACTTTGCTGTTTTACTTTCATTGCTCTGGCCACCACTATTTCCGTTGCCACCATCACTTCCATCACACTGTTACTACTTATAAGTTGTTTCCAAGCAAGTAACTTTCATGTGTGGATGAATTGACAACTCAACTGTCAAAGCTTATAAATATTCTTTGGCTCCCCTTGTGTCGAATCAATAAATTGGGTTATTCTTACACGCGAAGACTATTGCAATCCCCTACACTTGTGGGTGATCAAGACTATTTTATGGCGCCATTGCCTGGGAGCATAGCTTTATTTACAAGTCTACTTGGAGTTATTTTGCTTGCTGCAATTTATCCGCTATGGGTAAGAAAGGAGACCCCAAAGTTCCGATCTTACCATCCACTAGATGAAAATGTACTGTTCTTAGCACTAGTGTTACACTTGATTTACTTTCCGTTATAAGTAAGTGTTATTCACCACCACGTGCTGTTTCTACTGAGTCTGTTTCTATGTCTGGTACTTTTGATGACGCTTCTACTATTTTTAATGAGACTGGTTTGCTTGGTCACTTTATTGAGTCTCAGATTGCCAATACCGCAAAGCAATCTAGACCCTCTTATTTCCATGATTTGAGTAGCCACAAGGATAAAATTCTCGAGGAAAATTATATTGAGCTTGATGATGAATTCTGTAGAGAGCTTCTAGACAATTATATTCTGCAGACCCCGATGTTGTGAAAGTTGCTTAAAAAGCATGCTATGAAGAACAAGTTTGCTCCTGATCCTGAATTTTCTACATCTCCTATTTGCATTAAAGATGCTGATTTTGATTTCTCCATTGATCTTTCACTTATATCTACAGTTGAAGCTTCCCCCTTTTATGGCAGAGAAAATGATGATGCTATAGCACACCTTACTAAACTCACTAAGTTGGGTGGCTTATTTTCTAATGATGACAAGAAGATACATTATTATGTTACTAAGCTACTTCCTTTTTCTTTGCAGGAGGGTGCTAAAGCATAGTATGATGCATTACAATGTGGTTCTATTAAAATTTCTCAATATTTAGCTAAATATTTTTTTGCTAAATATTTTCCTGCTCATATGCAACATGCTTCTTTACAAAGAATTTATAATTTTAAAACAGTTGTAGGATGGGAACCTCCCTAATGCTTGGGGGAGGTATTGCAGTTTACTCAAGGCTAGGCTAGGACACGTAGTCCCTAAGAATGAATTGCTTGATATATTTTATAGTGGTCTAATAGAAGAATCTAGATTCTATCTGGATAGTTGTGCTGTTTGTGTTTTCAGGGAAAGAACATCGGAAGATGATGAAGAATTAATGGGCAAGATAGCCAAGAATCATGATGATTGGTCCGTCCCTATACCACCTCCAACACCAAAGAAGAGGGGAATGCTTGTCTTGAACCCCGAAGATATGAAAGAAGCTAAGAAGTCTATTAAAGAGAGAGGTATTAAAGCTGGAGATGTGAAGAACCTACATCCTATTGAAAAACTTTGTGAGCCTACCACTCACCCTCCTATGGTAAAGGTACACTCTCTTTTAGATTTCAATGCAAGTGATATCCCTCATGGAAAGCCTCGTGATCAATGTTTAGATGAGCTTGATAATTTTATTATCAAGAAAAGTCATTTTAATGAGTGGATTCAAAGTCAGTTGCATGATAATTCTCTTGCTATCAAAAGTTTTCTTGATGATTTAAGTAGAGCTCTTAATGATGTTAAAGGTCTTGTTAAGCATTTTCATATGGTTCAAACTCAGCTTGAACTAATTTTAATGTGCAAAAATATTTGCTTGCTAACAATGCCAAACAAGATGATATACATTCTTATCGTATTAAGAACCGATGTGGGACGCTCACCCAATACCCTCTCTATCTAAAGGGGCATCTGATACGTCTCAAACGTATCTATAATTTTTGCTCGTTCCATGCCCTTTTTGTGTCATTGCTACATGTTTTTGCCATGCTTTTGAATCATTTATTAGACTAACCTACTAATATAGAGCCTAGTGCCAGTTTCTGTCTGTTTTGTCTTTGCTCAGAAAATTCCCAAAAAATTACCAAAAAATATTTACATCGGAAGAGTCCTCAAACCGGAGGATGAAGTCAGGAGGTGGCCCCAGGTGCCCTCCCGGCACAGCCGGGGTGGGGGGGCGGCCGCAGGCCGCCAAGGTGACCTGGGCACCGCCTCAGACTCCCCCATGGTGTATATATTTACCCGTGATGCAAAAACCCGAGATATGGAAGTCCTTTTTCCAGAAGCGCTCCCGATCTCCGCCGCCATTGAAACCTGGCTTCGAGGGTCACCAGGATCCTGCTACGGCACCCTGCCGGAGAGGGCCTTGGCCCCCGGGTCCATCTTCATCAACTCTTCTTCACCCCATGATGGATCGTGAGTAGTTCCTCCTTTGACTACGGGTTCTTGGCAGTAGCTATGTGGTATCTTCTCCCCCTAGATCTTCAATACAATATTCTCATGAGCTACCCTACATGATTGAGATCCATATGATGTAATTGGTGTTGTGTTTGTTGGGATCCGATGAATTTTTATCTTGTTCAGTCCTGAGAGGTTTATGAATTATTGTTGCTGCAATTTTGTTGTTCTTAATGCTTGCTACCAGTGCACGAGTAGCATGATTTCAGATCTGAGCACGTTATGGTTGCATGATTATAATTGTTGTTCTAGATCTTATCTACGGTTGTATGCACCTATTATAGTCCAGAACCGGCGATCCCAATAGTGACAGCTTGGGACACCAAAGAGGATGGGCTATAATTTGAGGATTACATGTGTTCATAGACTATTAATGCTTTGTTCCGGTGCTCTTTGACAGGAGCACCTTAATCTCCGTAAGTTCCTTTTGGCCCCGTTTGCAGCGGGACGGTAGGAAAAAAGATGTTGTGCAAGTTCTTATTGCAAGCACATACAACTACATACGGAACACATGCCTACGTTTGGTTCTTAGACTAGGATGCTCTAGTTTGTTCTTTGGCTAGAGTTAGTGCAATTTTGTCAATTTCCCAACTGTAATTTGTTCACCCAACACTAGTCTTTTTGGTTGGAGAGTTACCACTAGTGAAACCTTGAACCCCGGTCCAGCTTTCATCTTCATTTCCTTCGTTGTTACTATTGCTCTCGTTACTGCTGCTACTACTTTGTAACTACTTTGCGGTGTTGGTGATTGGGGAAGTCTTAAAGGCTACACCCGTCAACACACCGTTGCTACTTATATCTTGTCTAGTGATTTTTCAGGTGTGGTTGAATTGACAACTCAACAGCTAAGGCTTATAAGTGCTCTTTGGCTCCCCTTGTGTGGAATCAATAAATTGGGTTATACCTACCCACGAAGACTGTTGCGATCCCCTATACTTGTGGGTTATCAAGACTATTTTCTGGCGCCGTTGCCGGGGATCATATATTTACTTGTAAGTTCGCTTGATAAGTACACTTTGTCTTATTACTCTGTTTGCTTACAATGGTTAGTTTTTATGAAACTAGATCTTATTGGCAAGGTGGATTCACTGATCATCAACGAAAATATTATAAGGAATACCGTTTGTCTGAAAAAGGGATATTTATATGGAAAATAATTCATGGACTTGAAAGTTATGCTAGAAACTTATGCTCTGATTATGATAAATCTTATTGCTGTTATGAATCTTGTTGCTGCTTGATGTTTAAACACCTTCCCTTGCAATGTTGGTGTAATGATAACGAAACCTTGGCTTCTTATGCTAAAGATCGTTATGATTTCTTTAATGTAGCACAAATAGAAGAATTTGTTGTCTTTAAGGGTGCCTATGAAATTGCTTCCTTTGTTGAAAATATTGAAGATGCCCCTTACAAATATGAGAGTCTTGCTATACATAATTTTAATGATAGTGCTTATATTACTAACTATCTCAAAAGGTTCTCTCCACAAGAGTAAGAGACTAATGCTTTGCAGGACTCTATGGAAGAAGAAATTGCTGAAACTGAATGCTCCTTGGATGAAAAGGAGGAGGAGAGTGACAAACAAAAGGAGTAAGAATGGAGTAGCTACCCATCTCTACCAACTAATGAGAGTAACTCTTTGACTCTTACTTTATATGATTGCCCTCCATGCTTACCAAAGGAGGATGAATGCTATATTGATTGTTATGATCCTATTGAATCTTTTGAAATATCCCTTTTTGATGAAATTGATGCTTGTGCCATGATGCCTCTATGAATGCGACTTTCAAGGATGATTTTTCTACTGTTCTTTATGATAACCCTTGCTATTTTGATAATTCATATGATAACCCTCTATTTTTGCCTACTATGGATGTTCATAATGATGAGGAGTTTTGCTTAGAAAGTTTATTTGATTATGTACTAGTAGATCATGAAAAGCATGTTTTATGTGATGGTTATATTGATGAGTTTGTTCATGATGCTACTGAAAATTATTATGAGAGAGGAAAATTTGGTTGTAGAAATTTTCATGTTAGGAAAAAACCCCTCTCCATGTTGAAAATCTTGAAGGTTCTCTTGTTTTACCTTCCTATGCTTGATACTTTCTGCTTCATTGATTTATTTGCTTACAAGATTCCTATGCATAGGAAGCATGTTAGACTTAAATGTGGTTTATATTTTCTCCTTTGATGCTCTCTTTTGGGCTTCAACTTTTATTATTTTGTGAGCATCGTTACACCAATGCCTAGCTAATGGCTTTAAAGAATCGCTTCTGGGAGGCAGCCCAAAATGGATTAGGTTTCTTTTTCTTTTGTTGTGTCTTGGATGTTTTTACTATTGTGGAAACACCATTGTATCTGTATTTAAAAGTTTTGTGCCAAGTTTTAGCCTCTTATGATAAGGGAAGCCAAAGTTCTGACATGCTTTCCAAAATACAAATTCTGTTTGCTTCATTGAAAAAATCAGAAAAAATCACCAGTTCATCTTTTTAAGATGATTTTTTTACACAGAATTATATATACAATTGTGAAACTTTCATATGTTTTGAGTTTTCTTATTTGAGCGGCAGAAGTGCACCTGAAAAATCAATCTTTACAATCTGTCCTGTTTTGGCAGATTATCTATTAGTGTACTAACCGCTATAATAAGTTTATGAGAAGTTTTGTGTGAAGGAAAATCAGAGGAAAAAGCTCAAGGATGGGGAAGCCCCGGCTCCCCCAACAAGTATTTTAGGAGACTCAAGCATCTAAGCTTGGGGATGCCCCCGTGCATCCCCTTCTTCATCCAACGATTATCTGGTCGTCTCTCTCAATACTATACTTTTATTACTTCGCATGATATGTGCTGTTCTTGGAGCGTTTGTATATTTCTTTTAGTTTTGTTTGGTTTTGTTTGCTGGTCATTACAATGTCGGACCCTAGCATGCTTGATTGGGAGAGATACACGCTCCAATTTGTCATAGAACACTCTAGAGCTTCACTTAAATCTATTGAGTGTTAAATTTATTTACTGCCTGTTTGTTAGCTCTTGTGCTTCACTTAGATCTTGTTTGAGAGCATTTAATTGCTTTTGTAGAAAGTTTATAACTCTCGTTCTTCACTTATATTTTTTTAGAGAGTTGTTTCTGTTGCAATGGTTTATATGTCTCATGGTATGTTTTATATGTGGTGTATAGGTAATCTAGATCACTAGGTCTAGCTTAGGATATCTTGCAATAGTGTTGAGGTATTGATTGAGTAATGATGAATGTTTATGCAATTTAGCTTGCGCCCATTAGTGATAGGTGTCATATCTTGGCTAATCGTGCCTTATTTTCGAAAACTAAAAAAAATTAGTTGAGAACTCTAGCTACTAAAAGGACCACTAATCTTTGCGGGGTTGGAATATATAGAGTACCCCCTCGTACCATGGGTCGAGAATGCGCAAGGATAACCAAACCCCCATACACTCCTCCTTGGGGTACTTGTCTCCTTGTGAATCTCCTGACTAGATAGAGAGTTACCGATAATAAGTGCATGAGTTCTTCGGACTAATGCGATTATTCGATTGTTGGCACTTCCACCTCCCCATATTTTGCTAGCCTCTTCGGTACCCTGCATTGCCCTTCTCGTGAGAGTTGGTGCAAACTTCGCCAGTGCATCCAAACCCTTGGCACGATGCGCTCTGTCATCATAAGCCTCCTTATATCTTTCCTAAAAACAGCCACCATACCTACCTATCAAGGCATGTCCATAGCCTTTCCGAGATATATTGCCATGCAACATGCATCGTTCTTCATGTTCATATGACTTATCCTTCATTGTCATATTGCCTACTGCTACACTAGCAGAGGCATTCTTATAGAGTCATTACTTTTTGATTTAGAGTTGTAATTAAATAAAAGTGTGTTGATGTTCTTATAGAGTGTTGCCCCTACAGTGAGGAAAGGAATAAAAGACCCCAAAGTGGACGAAATACAAAAAGATAGATAGAGAGAGAGAATAAAGAGCCATGGAGGCCACCGAAAAACAGAAAAATACAAAAAAAGGTGAAAAAGAAAAAAAGAGAAAAAAAGAGAGAGGGGGCAGCACTACTATCCTTTATTCCACACTTGTGCTTCAAAGTAGCACCTGTACTTCATGGATAATTTTCCTATCATTCATTCATAGCTATGTGTGGATCTATACACTATAGAACTTGGCTTGCGTATTCCAAGGATGAGACTCCTCAAAAGAGCTCTAGGTCTTCATGAGCAAGCAAGTTGGATGCACCCCCACTAGTTCCATTGGAGGGTTTTCATATACTTATAGCTCTATGTGCATCCGCATGTTGCATGACAATCCCTACTCCTCACTCCATATCTATCATTTGGCTTTCTCCCGCCTATGATTGTCCTCATTGGTGTGAGTCTTTCTCACTTTTTTCTTTCTATCGCCATCATTATCCTATTTTGCCATCCTAAGTGCCAACGTATCTTGCTCGCGCTCATCCATTGCATGAGTGCTCAAAGTCGAAAGGGAGAGGATCAGTTTGACTTGTACCTGACTAGTGGTCTAGGGACGAGTCATAATAAGATTCCAAAGGGACCATGTGTGAAAATTAGTTGATTGAGTTCGCAACAACTATTCAGTATTTCTATGCTCTAAAACTACCCCACTTTTGGAACGGGTATTCCGACTGAGACATTCGATTCACGGACAGCAAGAGCTCAATTGTTTATATGGTCTTCATTGCTTTCTTAATATTAACTATAGATTGATTGCCTTTACTCCTCAGTAGCATGTCACATAAAAAATTATCTTGTTATCATTTACCTACTCGAGGACGAGTAGGAATTAAGCTTGGGGATGCTGATACGTCTCAAACGTATCTATAATTTTTGCTCGTTCCATGCCCTTTTTGTGTCATTGCTACATCTTTTTGCCATGCTTTTGAATCATTTATTAGACTAACCTACTAATATAGAGAGATCAGTGCCAGTTTCTGTCTTTTTTGTCTTTGCAATATAGAAAAAGTCCAAAAATGAAGTTGCTTAGAAAATTCCCAAAAAAATACCAAAAAAATATTTACATCAGAAGAGTCCTCCAGCTGGAGGATGGAGTCAGTAGGTGTCCCGAGGACCCTAGGCGCCCTCCCGTCGCGGCCAGGGGGGGGGCGCAAACCTCCTGGGTGACCTGGGAACCGCCTCGGACTCCCCCTTGACCTATATATTTACCCGTGACGTAAAAACCCAAGATATGGAAGTCATTTTTCCAGAAGCGCTCCCGATCTCCTCCGCCGTTGAAACCTAGCTTCGGGGGTCACCAGGATCCTGCTCCGGCTCCCTGTAGGAGAGGACCTTGGCCCCCGGGGCCATCTTTATCAACTCTTCTTCACCCCATGATGGATCGTGAGTTGTTCCTCCTTGGGCTACGGGTTCTTGGTAGTAGCTATGTGGTATCTTCTCCCCCTAGATCTTCAATTCAATGTTCTCATGGGTTTCCCTTCAAGATTGAGATCCATATGATGTAATTGGTGTTGTGTTTGTTGGGATCCGATGAATTGTTACCTTGTTCAGTCCTAAGAGGTTTATGAATTATTGTTGCTGCAATTTTGTTGTTCTTAATGATTTCTACTAATGCACGAGTAGCATGATTTCAGATCTGAGCACGTTATGGTTGCATGATTATAATTGTTGTTGTAGATCTTATCTACGGTTGTATGCACCTATTATAGTCCGGAACCGGCGATCCCAATGGTGAAACCTTGGGACACCAAACGGCATGTGCTATAATTTGAGGATCACATGTGTTCATATAGTTTTAATGCTTTGTTCCGGTGCTCTTTGACAGGAGCACCTTAATCTTCGTAAATTCCTTTTGGCCCCATTTCTAGCGGGACGGTAGGACAAAAGATGTTGTGCAAGTTCTTATTGCAAGCACGTACAAATACATACGGAACACATGCCTACGTTTGGTTCTTAGACTAGGATGCTCTAGTTTGTTCGTTTGCTAGAGTTAGTGCAATTTTGTCAATTTCCCAATTGTAATTTTTTCACCCAACACTAGTCTTCTTGCTTGGAGAGTTAACACTAGTGAAACCTTGAACCCCGGTCCATCGTTCATCTTCATTGCCTTCGTTGTTACTATTTCTCTCGTTACTGCTGATACTACTTTGTTACTACTTTGCGGTGTTTGTGATTGGGGAAGTCTTAAAGGCTACACCCGTCAACACACCGTTGCTACTTATATCTTGTCTAGTGCTTTCTCAGGTGTGGTTGAATTGACAAATCAACTGCTAAGGATTATAAGTATTCTTTGGATCCCCTTGTGTCGAATCAATAAATTGGGTTATACCTACCCGCGAAGACTGTTGTGATCCCCTACACTTGTGGGTTATCAACATCCAAAGAGATTCGAGAAAGACTCTCAAATGCAGGAAGAAGATGTTGATAGCTTTCCGAAGAAGAAACACAAGGAAGCTGACAACTCTAATGATCCCACAATTAATGAAGAGCCTATTGTTGATCCCAATAGTATATCTTCTTCTGATACTGAGACTAAAGATGGTGCTGAACCTGATAATGTTAATGAGAAGAATGATCCACCTGAAGTACGAGAAGAAGAAGAAGCACATGGCAAGTGCAGGAGATATACTAGAGAAGACTTTATTACAAGAAAACATGGGATGGAAAAATAACCTTGGGAATGGATCCCAGGTAAGTCTCTCAAAACTAAAGAAGAACATTACAATAAATTTTGTGAATGGATGAAACCTCTTTTTCTTCAAATTCCTTTGACTGATGCTATTAAGTTGCCATGTACTCGAGTTAAATGAAAGACATTGTTACTAACAAGAGAAAAGTTCCTAATGAGGCAATATCTACTATGCTTGCTAACTATTCTTTCAGCGTAAGATTCCTGAGAAACTTGGTGATCTTGGTGCAGGAGTGATTGTTATGCCTTTTTCTCTTTACAAGAGACTTTGTTTAGATAAACTAATCCCTACATATCTCTCTCTGCAAATGGCTCAAAAGTCAACAGCCGTCCCGATTGTATTTGTGAGGATGTTCCCGTTGAAGTTGCTAGTTGCTTAATCCTTACTGATTTTTTTGTGCTAGACACGCCCGAGGATGGGAGCATGTCTATAGTTCTTGGAAGACCTTTTCTCAACACCGCAAGTTCCATTATTTATTGCAATAAAGTGGTTACTTTGAATGTTAATGAGAAGGAGCACACGGTGTATTTTTCGAAAAAGATTGATAAAAGGCATGGCCTTAATTCCATTGAAAATGCTGAAACCGTAAAGATTGGAGATTGGGATTGTCCTCTACATGTGCACCACAAATACAAAACTATTATGCTGAGGAAAATTCTCGTTAAAATAAAGGTATGATGAACACCTTACAAAAAGTGAAACTTTTTGCTCTATATATAACTTGTTTGGTAGTAAGACTTGATCAACCTTGCTAACAAACCCGTTCTATATAAGTAAAAAGGGAAGCTTATTATGCTTTTGTTTCTTTTACTTCCAATCTTCCTTGCTGTACCTGAGCTTTATGTTTTTGATACTTCATAAGTTTAACAAATATTTTGAGCTTTCCGGAAGTTTTACAGCTTTCGCCACCTCGAAAAATCTTCAAAAATGAAGTTTTTAGAAAAAATCTAGAAAATTCAAAATAAAAATTTCTGTCAAAAATGTGACCTGGGGGCTCCACCGCCATACCAGGTGGCGCGACCACCCCCTGGCCGCGCCACCATCCCACTAGGTCCTACCAGCCCCCCTTCAGGTGAGTCTTCTTCCTCTCTCTCTCTTTTGCTCCAAAAATCTCGAGTATCCAGTCCAAGCTCGTGTTCTTTGTGCTATTGGATGGAAATTCCGATCTCCTTCCACATCCTATCATTTTTGCTGAGATTTTGGGCATTTTATCCTTGGTATGTGACTCCTCCACTCCTCCAAATAGAATTTGGAATGGTAAACTTATATGTGACTATTTTGGAGTTCTTGGTGGCTGTTCATATGAGCTTGCATGCATGCTTAGGAATTTATTTTTGATGTTTTGATGCAAGTATAGGCCTTGGGGAAGTGAGTAGATTAGTATGCTTCAACTCTCTTTTCTTATTTATAACTTTTTGTGACTTGCCAAAATTTCAGAATAGGGACGTTTGGGAGAGCTAGAGGATGGTTTGGGGGAAAACAACCCGAACCTATGGACCGAGTTTCTAGAGCTGCAGCATCATTCTCAAGTGCGAGGGTGAGCTACAATGATGGCATTGTACCCCCGGAGCTACTCAACGAGTCTGACACGGTGCAAGCATGGTGTACCCGTGCCCGGATTTTCTTGCTGCAATAGGTATTAAAGATGAATTCAATGAACTTTGTGCAGCTGCAGACCTGACACACCTCGTGACACATCAAGTGCACCAATATCCTGTGGCACCCCGGCTCAGAGGACCGGAACGCCCCATGCTCCAGCCCAGACATCAAGTCTTCTGGAACAAGGCAATGCTTGATAAAGAACTGAACAACTTTCTATTATCGATGATAGAGGTACACGAGGTTATTACAACGCTAGCGGAGGCACATCTTGCTCCTCAGGCTAGCCTCAGCACTACACCAAGCAGCGGCATAACTCTCTAGCAGCGGAACAACAACGACGGTGATGAACTCCACTCCACAGGGACACTGGCTAGGACACCTCCTAGCTCGCAAACACCTGGAACGTCGTCCTACGCATCCAAAGCACGGCCTGCAAATCTGGCATGACACGCCAGGTCAGTACATTGAATGTACTTGCAAGCTCAAAACATCCAAAGTACCAAGGCAAAACAATAACATGGCATTAGCAGGTTCAAATATCTTAGTGAGTTAAACAGGTGAACAACAGTATCATGCAAACAGATATCCATCAAGAATATTATCAACATTTAGACTAATGCACAGACAATCATTGTTTAAGGTCACATGGACCCCACATGATCATCGCATGATCACGTGACTTACCTCGGAGTCCTTACAGACTCAAGCACTGGGTCACCTCGTGACCAATTATTTCCACGGGTCATCACACGACCAAACGGGTCATCGCATGACCAATCAACTTACCACAGACATTCCACCGAACTCATGTTGATCTCATGGTGTGACCTAGTACGAACTGTGTCCATTACCGCGGACGCGGCTATTCGAATAGATTTGTGTGACTCTGCAGAGTTTGTGCATGTTACCCACACTATGGAGTTCTTCCTCTGTCCAGTACCCCGGAACTTGTCCCATAGGATCCTTGGAACTCGTACCGCAGGAGTGGACTAGGAATTCTCCAACGACCGTTCCACCGCGTTTCCCTCTTACCATAACACCGACATGCTTCGCAAGTCATGCCTTGGGTAGCCCCGTGTCCTACAGACACACCAGCCATCGCATGGCAACTGACCATCGCATGGTCCATAAACTTGTCCCACTCGGGGACGGGATACCAATAACATAACCGGCTCTCAAGACTATTGTCGCTTACCGGGCCAGGGTACCGCGCGCGCGTAGCCTTTCCTCCTTGGTGATATGCATAAGAGAACCCACCGGAAAACCGAGCCAAGGCCTCCCCATCCAGGCGAGTGTGGCTGCACTTGATAAGTCCGGTTCGGTGGTACCTGATCAACTTGGCACGGAACATATCCCCAATAGCGAACACAAGCATCAGGTGCAACATGAGTATTTAAACTAATGGCCTTACAATATAAGTGGAACAAGCTAATATATAGTCATAGTCACATCATGATTCAAATCATATTTTGGTTGATTAACCTAGTTACATAAACATGATTGAGATCTTATCATGCAACATGGCAATATTACGATGAGCAAAGTATGAGACGGTAACAACATGGTCAAAACTTATCATGAGCATAACATAGCAAATCATGTATGAAAGCATATGGACATATCCGAATCATAACATGGTCAAGCATGGCATGGCATAATCAAACATGATATAGTTATATGGCATCAGCAAAGTGATCCAAGCATATGAGCATAACATGATCAATAAATATCAAAGTAATCATTATTCATCGAAGCATAAAGCACGTTTTAAAATACGTCAAAGCTTTGCAAAGGTTCAAAAGGTATTGCGTCTTGCCTTTCACCAGAGTGGTGTGAAACGCTCCTGGTCTTCGACACCGACACACCCTGCAAAATATTTTGAAATAAAGCAACGGAGAAAAAGTCAAACACCATCTTTGGTTTGACCAGCAAATAAAAACACCAAAACATGGCGTGAAACCAATGCCAACATGAAGAGGAGATCAAAAGAAAACCAACACAAAAAGAATCGCCTCGTTTGGACTTACAGTTGCGGAGATATGAAGGAAACGAGACCAGGGGCTGATTTTGGTAGAAGTACGCTTTCTATGAAGTGAAAGCGTATTCTGGGCTGAAGAAGAGGAAAAATGCGCTTTCGACAGATGAAAGCGTATTTCGGCTGAAGTGGCGTAGAATACGTTTCCCTTAGAGAAAAACGTACTTCGGAAAATCCGTCTCCACTTGAAGAAAACGGCCCAGGCGGGCCGACACGTGGGACCCGCATGACAGCCTCTCCTTCTCCCCTCCTCTGCTTTCTTCTTATTCTCTCCTTCGACACAGAAACAAGGAGGCCACGGCTGGGCCGGCTCGTCACCGGTTGCTTGCGCGGGAGGATCCGTCGTCAGGGGCGCGGGATGCGGCGCGTCAGGCCGCTTCGGCCGATAGCCGCGGCACCTCGCGGGGTGGCCGGTGGCGCTGCGCCCACTGGACGACACGACGGCCATGGGTGCCCACGGGAACGCGGAGCGGACGCGAGGAAGAGAGCTCCGGCGGGGATTGGAGGGAGTGGGAGCAACAGGGCGGACCAGGAGAGGAGGCTAGGTGGATAGGGGGAGCTCCGGGTCACCGGAATCGGGGAGGACCGAGGCGGCGGTCATGGGGACAGTGGGGAAATGGCGGGGCTCCGGCGAGCATTTGATGAGGGGGAGATCGGCTAGAAGGGGCGGGGAAGCTGCTGGTGCTCCTTGGGGCTCGGGGCAAGCCCCTCTTATAGGGGGAGAGCGGAATCTATGCTCGGACCGCGACAATGGCGAGCGGCCGTGGCGTGGGGTGAGCTGGCGACTTGGAGGGTGGCGGGACGGCCGGCGTGCAGCACTCGGGCGGCGGGAAAGCCTTGCGGCGGAGGGACATGGGCTAAACGACTGGGGGGGGCACTGGTGCGCGATGTGGACGCGTCGGGCATGCGCGGAGCCCGTCCAGAGCACGCCATGTGCGTCCAGGAGCGTGGCCACCAAATGCACTGTGGTTGTGGATAGAATTTCTCGTGGCCAGCTGTGTCCACTGTGTAGTCCCTTCAACGCTGATCACAGTGGTATGCTTGGTTGTCAAGATGGGCTACTGTGGTGATCCCTATCTCAAGCAATAGTTGGATGCAGCATCCTTGGGAGGCAAGCTGGGCTCATGTGGTGGGAGGGGGTGAATGTGGGGTTGTCTCCTGGGCTTAGGGTAGGAAGGACAATAGTCCTGCAAAGTTTGGGCCCAAAGTGATCAATGCACATGGCACTTCTTTTGTAAATACACCATGGAGGCTGAAGGTGTTTGTACTGTGGTATGGCTGGTACATTGCTCCCCTAAGCATGAATTTTGTCAGAGCTTCATCATACACAAGGGTGAGAATGTGTACCAAGTTTTAGATCAAATGGATCAAGCTAGCTAGCACTTCCTTTGCAAATGCCCAATTGGACCAGAAATGCAATGTTGAAGCTAGCCTCACATAGGGTTGATGGAATTGGCTGAAAATTGGTGGAGTGAGGTTATTTGGTGTCTTTCACATGTGTGTAAAATTTCATGGCCATTGGACAAGCCTAGGTAGCATTTGCTTCACAAGGTGTCCTGCTGACCAGAAACTTAAACATGATGATGCACAGACATGGGTGATGGGATTTGGATAAAACTTGGTTTAGTGGAGTAATTTGGGTGTGGGAGTAGGCACAAAATGTTTCAAGGAAAATGGGATCGCCTATCATGCACTTTCTTCACAATGCCCCCTTGCTGCATCCAAACTTTGGGAATTTATTGTGCGAGTTTGGCTAGGCAAAATGTGGTGGAATGTGGTGTAGGCCAATTACATGATCATAATAGTTGCACAAAAAGTTTCACCAGCAATGGATCAAGAGAAATGACATTCCCTTCACAAAGCTCCATTCTGCCCCCACAGACAAATGAATTTTTCTAGAGGAAAAAATCCACTTGGGCCATGCAATGTTTTTGGAGAATTTGGTAAGCTAAGATGTCAAGAGAATGTGTGAATTATTTGAGGATTTATGGAGCAATAGAAATATGGGTTGCTTCACAAACCTCAAATAATAGGAATATCCATTTTATTGGAAAAGGAATATATGGTTTGAATAAAAATGGTGGCTTGGATGGGATGGACCCACGGAATGACATGGGAGAGGCTTGGGTTCAAGGTCCAATTGAGCATGGAAAGAAAATATGCTCAAGTTTCAAGTCCAAAGAGGTGCTCAAAATCAAATCCAATAGCAAATCCAGAAATAAATCAAAAAAGTTTTTGGAAAAAGAAAGTTCCAAAATCCAGGATGTCACAAACCTACCCCCCTTAGAAAAATATCGTCATCGAGATTTGGTTGCTCAGGGAATCATTGCAAACTTTCCGTCCTTTGGAAATCCATTGCTTCTCGGATTTCCTTTTTCTGTGTACCGTTCCCTTAGGAGCATCCAATATATTTGGATCAGGGGACTTGCTTCACCCAATCCATATCTCTGACTGAATGTTCTTCCTGGCTATATCAGATCCTTTCCTGTTGACATCCATCCTCATGTCTGCTGAAACGTACGATACCGAACTATTTTGTCATGGGCTAAATGCTGACAATACCCATATTATTCTCGTGGTATTTCGGGCCTTATATACGGTACGATCTTAAACCCTTTGTGTGGGCCTCTTCGAGAAAAAGAGCTTGGCCTTCACAGGTAACTGATATCTCAGGCTGATTACAGTCGTGGTGTTCCATGGTGCGGGACTTGGAATATCTGCACCAGGGGTTGCATTTCTTTTGCTTTCGGCTCATCCATCTTGAGTATGAATTTTGGTCGGAACACAAATTTCTGAATGTTTCCTTACGCTGAGATTCATCTGCCATGCTGCCATATCCATGGGTGGGGATAGACCGTGTTACTCTCCGACGCGGTCGTTATAGCCAAAATGCTGAGTTGGCCAGGTGATATTCCGCGAAGCACACTGGGGTATCTCGGTAAGACGGACAATTCCGATCTTGAGTAACTACTCGGGCTGACGGGCTGGGTACGTGGTCCTTTTCCCATGGAGTGAGATCTCTCAGTGGTGGGTGCCCATGGTGGTCCATATGGCCGCAACTGATCGAGGCAAATTTGGCCTTGAGGTCCATACGATTCATCCTTTTGCCTTACCCGTCGGGCTTGTAAGGGTTGCATACTTTTTACAGCCTGTGAGGTGCAACGCTTATTCTCGTAGCATATATTGCAGCGCGATTAGACATGGGCCATGTATGTCTGCCCTAGGTCTTGTTACTGTGGCAACCATATTCTTGTGCTGCTTCCTTCGTCAACATTCTTTACTTTGTACTGCTTGCATAACGGCTTGTTATTCTGTCGGCATCTTCCCCTGAGACAGACGGGTTACCTTCACATTTTGTCTCTTGGCTCACCATGATAATCTGGGTGTCAATGAGTGGGGTCTCAAGATTATCCTTCTTCGGGGCCTTGTCGGGCTTGAGGAGCTGACCCTCATGATTGGGGCTCGATCCAATGCTTCATTGCTTCCTTTCCTCAGGGTGCTTCTTCATGACTTTGCCAGTCTTTCTTCCAGGCTGAGGTGTATATCTGATTCTTCTGCTGACTGGTCTTCCGAGAGTTGCGGTCCTTCATCGCTTTCCATGTGTATATTCTTTCCTGATTACGAGCACGATGGTATCCACACCGGGGTAGCTTGCATCTTGAGAAGAAATGCCCATAAAATGTGCGGGTCCTGACAATGCTGGAGCCTTTACTTCCTTTGAATAATTGGATTTTCTGACAATACCGTGGCAGGCACGATGACATGTCGAAGCCGACTGGGTAGCTTGTCTTTGAAGCTTCGCTGGGGTAGCTTGCTGGGGAAGGCCGGGTGTTGTACACGGGAAGCTGTCTTGATAGCTTGCTAAAGAAGACTAGGTTGCTTTGCCTCGGAAGCTTTCCTGATAGCTTACTGAAGAGGATAAATTTTCTTGTCTCGGAAGTTTTGTCGGGACCCGGGGTTAGCGTATGCAAGTACAGCTAAGACATAGTCATATGGAGAGCCGAGAACCGTACCCACTTGTCTACGCAGACAAGGCCAAGCACAGAACGTTCTCGGAAAGCATCGTACGTGAGGGGCATCCCATCCAGGCCGGATGATCAACTGAGATGGGTCCTCATCGTCCGCACACAAGTCTAATGATATGGGTGGTGAACTCCCATATTCAAAGACAAGTCGCCTCAACCATACTATCAACTTTCTCAAAAATCTTACATAGACTTACTCCAGCCCGATCACTTAGTCGGGGTCTAGGGCGGGCTCGATCATACCACAAAGTGTGCACGAGACGGAGTCTCGAACAATCGCATCGCGATGCCCCAAGCTGCGCACATCTAAGGGCCACTTGGTGTATGAAAGACCGCCAGCCAGAACACAACTAAGGTCTCGAAAACCCATACAAAGACATGCATGTTATAAACATACACGCAGCACACATGCCTTGTATGAACAGCAGGTACCATTGCAATTCTCTACAAAGTGTACAATTTTATTGATATATCTTATAGAGTGCAAACAGAGATCACAAACATGTGATCCAACATTACATTACAAGTGGAAGAAAATTATGTCTGAGTACAGACAAGTTTAACAAATGGCTTAAGAAGCCTTATTTAAACACAAAGCCCTCCACGAGGGAACCAGTCGTCTGACTGGGACTAGACTACTTGGTCTTCAGTCGTCCAGCTCGATGAAGAAGCCACCTTCGGGGTCAGTGGCATCATCTAAAACATAGATTAAGCAAACGTGAGTACAAAGTCGTACTCAGCAAGACTTACATAGGAGCTATACTACTCATGCATATGTATCAAGGTAAAGGGAGGTGGGGTTCATTTGCAGAAGTGCCAGCTTTGACTTGGCTAATCCTGAACTGCGAATACCAGACTTTGAGGTAAGAAGCGTACACGAGTCCACTACTTTCTCCAACCAATACACCACTATGGTGCCTTCCTCGACTTCCCCACGAGGAAGCACGCCATAGCACTCACACTTATCTTGGTGTGTTTTAGAAGTATCCGGTTCAAGTTATCTAATAATCAAGCTAAGCTTTCCAAGCAGTCCATAACCGCGGACGCAGCTATTTGAATAGTTTTGTTAACCTTGCAAGGGTGTACCGCTACACACACATGATCATCATTTACCACCTTTGATCTCAACACCATTCAAGGGGTGCCAGCGAGGATGCTCACCACAACTGTTACCTCATAGCCGATCTAGTCCGAGAAAGCCGCCTACTTGGGTTGGTTACCACAATCGTGAACCCGGCCGGTTTACCGAAGTGGACCCAAGTGATGTGTGCGTGGTGCATAAGCCGGTCTCGGATGAGCCGTTCTCTCACTTAGCAACCAGGCCACAGACCTACCAGAACTCCAAACTATTGCGACATCTGGACATCGAAAGGGATGAGTTAGTAAGTTGAGAGGGGTCAGTGAGCCCAATGTGTGGTTGTACTCTTCATCTTGGATCAGCACACAAGAACTCGTACTAGGGTGGTGTTCAACGAGACAACCCACTGTGTACTCCTACACAGCCTCTCATCGTTCACCTTGTATTAGGGTCGATTCACCAACACTTTTCTACCATCATCAACATGATCATTCCCATCCCGACTCACATCACAGTAACAACATGGTATCATACTAAGCATGCAATAAGCAGTAACATTGCAGGGGTTACATGATATCAAACAACTCCTACATTTGCTAGGATTGTGGTTTGCTTACTACTGTGACAAAAATGATAGGTTCATCTATGCGGTAGAAACGAATCATGGTGATCATCCTAAACAATGCATAAGCGAGACATGAGAGGGAAGTGGGATTTTATCGACATGATCAATGGGGGTTTCCTTGCCTTGCTGACGAGGTTCGGGTTCGGGGTCTTCAACGAAGGGGGAGACCTCGGTTTCCGGCTCCACTTCTATCAGCAACATGACAATCATAGGATCAACATAATGTACAATGCACAATCACATGAATAAGATTGAAAGGGTGATGTTCATGGTACTGATGTGTTGAGCATTCCATTTAAATGGAGTATATTGCAAATTGAATTGCAAATTCAAACTCCACATTTGAATTCAAATTAACCAAGTTGCATGTGACATAGTTTGATCATTTTGAACCTTTTGGAAATGTGTATGATATGCCTCTGATGTGTGATTGAAATGTAGCATGTTGCCATGGTTCAAGTTGCAAAAATATTTGATTTGAATTTGATTTAATTCCATTTAAATCAAATGGCAAATGCTACTGATCACATTTTAAATTCAACTCAAACAGAGTTGAAAGTTGCATATTTGGAAAGATAATTTTCTCCTGATCATTTTTCATATATTATTTGTCCAATTTGGAGTTAATATGAATTTTCTATGAATTTCCAAAGTTTGGGGTATTTTCTGGAATTTCTGGAATTCTTTAAATTCAAATAATCTCTGGAAATTCATTTAAATTGATTTATTGCGCAAGTGCTGACGTCAGGGGGGGGGGCTGACATGTGGGGTCACCTTGTCAGTGACTGGGTTAATTAACCCGTGGGTTAAATTAAACAAGTGGCTTAATTAAGCCACTGGGCCCACTGGTCAGTGACCCAGGGGGTCATTAGCCAGGTGCTTAATTAAGCCACTGGACCCACTGGTCACTGCTTAATTCCATTGTATCATCCATGGTGTTCACTGTAATATTTTTAGAGTTCTTGCCTGTTCTTCTGTAAGGCCCGATATGCGGTACTGTTCCAGATCGAGATGTTTCCATCCAGATCCGGGGACGAAGCACATATCGGTCCCACCGCGACATATGACATAGCCATATGCCCTGGATTTCCAGCATGATATCACAACATTACAGATACAAGGATACAACATCTCATAAAATCGACATACAACTGCCTTAATACAATACAACAGCGGAAGATACATGTCTGAGTACAGACTACAATCAAATGCCTACTCGCAAAGAGAAAATCATCGATCCCCATAACCACACGGGTCCAGGCCCTCCGCCGGGATCCGCCTAACTAGTCGTCGTTGAGTATCCACATGAAACGTTGATCGCCATACCTATTGTCGATCAAGAACCCTGAAAAGAGTTTGGGGGTAGTATCATGAGTACAGACGTACTCAGCATCCAATTGTAGTGGTCAACTGACCCAGCAAGGACTTCATCACTCGTCATTCTAGGGAAACTAGTAGTTTACGGTAAGGATGAGGTAAGTGGTGAGTTTGCTGCCGCACTAGCATTTATGAAGTGGCTAACGATCTAGAGAGTAAGAGAAGAAGCAAAGCATTCGATGAGGAATCGCCTCCAACAAGTCTTGCTATCAACTACTTACGCAAACATAACACCTATCCTATCCTTGTCCTCCTCTTCGCATCCCAACAAAGAAGAAGCAGTCAAGGCACACACACGTTGATCAAGTTATATTAAGATTATCTCAGTTGTTGTTGTCTATGAACAAGGAGTAGGTCTCAAGTCGTCCATAACCGTGTACACGGCTTCTCGAAAAGATTTAACCCTGCAGGGGTGTACCAACTGCCCATTACAAGGCTCCACACGCACGCCCATCTCTCTCAGTTTCTATCCATTATAGGCAACCATTTTATGATTTAGTTCCAAGAGATCCGAAACGACAGGTCCCTCTAACTAACAACGAACAAATCCGGGTGGCCCCCGGTGAGTTGACACCCAACTCAAAAGCCGGCCGAGCTCTCGAATCGGTCTCTACCGTCTGTCGCAGGTTTGGATAGCCGGTTAATCTCACATGGGAAACCGGGTCCTCAACCGAACAAGGTGGACCAACAAGGAAACCATGTCCCCGCTGGCCCAGGTTTGTTTGAAAACTACTGGCGGCCGACCAGCACACACAAGGTTTCAAATGGTAAATCAGCTTGGGCCACCATTAGAAATGTTTGAAGCTAGGTAGCTAAGAAAAGGGGACCCCATAAAATCCCACACGCGGTTAGGCACGCTCAGTCTTAGAACCAATACCCGGAACTCGGATCCTAGGTGACTCGAATGGAACAAAGCGTCGGGGCGGGATAGCCTAGACCTTCCATCCTTCGTCTATTATAGTCAACATTATAATAATCATATCATCAACAACAATATAATAATGTGATAGCCCAAACCAAGGAGTAACATGGTAACATCATAGCACCCTAAGCATGCATACTAAGCAGGGGCTGAGCAACGAGCAATAGTAACATAGCAGTACATGGTTTGCTTGGAGGGGACATGGATGTATTGGTTTGAAAAAGGTTGTAAACATGTGGTAGGATAAAACATCGAACCTATCCTAGAATAGCATGCAAACCGCTGGTTGAAATAGAATGGATCATAAGTAATGCATAGTCCTTGCCTGTTGATAAGTCGGGTTCCGAAGGTGTGGTTGACCGTAAGACAGAAACACTGGAAAAGGCAATCGACGAGCAAGCTTCTATTACTACGAAGCAAACACGAGCAAGCATCAACAAGAAGGAAACACGAGACATCGCACCTACCGTCGAGAGTGGTTACTAACAGGTTAAGTGGAGTACTCGTCACACACGACGATACCGCTAATTTAGAAAGGTTCAAGTTGTTTAGCTACACAAGGTGAGCAAAGGTTATTAACATGGCATATCACTCAAGCATGAGATAGCACACAAACATGGCAAGACGTGAATCATAAGGAAAAATATCTATGCTAGTCAATTTAAGTGAGGCACAACGCTAAACATGGCATATCACTAAGTACCCCACGACAATTAAAAGATCTGGTACTGTTCTGCCCTAAACCATATTTTAGGTTGGTTAACAGCAGAAAACAAAATCATAAACACAAAGTACACGGAAAACTAATCAAGATACATATATAGAACACTCCAAACGGAGTTACGGTTAAAAAGATACAAGCAAAACAAGTTACGGGCACAATCTGCCAACATGAGGAAGCACACTTTAGAGCAATGCATAAACAGGATAATGAATGCAAACATGCTCACAAATGCTACGCAATTAAAGTAGACATGACAAGGAATGCATGGCAAAAAGAATCATGCAAATAGGCATCATGAACAACTAATTATAGCTCATGCAAAATGTAATAAAACATTACTGGTCAAGGACTTAGAGAAAATCAGAGAAACATGGCAGAAACTGTTATTTTTATGCTGTATAAACAGGAGCAACACTATATGAAAAAGTGCAGCAACATGACATAGCAATATATGAGCATGAACTAGACATGATGGTGATCAGGTACAAACAAGAATCAAGGTCATAGGCATAACCGATCAAAAGATATTAAGCATGCAACATGGCATCGGAAAGTTACAGACTTAGAGAAAAACAGAGGTGGCTGTCAAAAACAGCAGCATAGCAACTTTGGAGCTAAACATCTCTAGGACCAGGAATGTAAACATGAAAATGCAATACATATAATGGAAGTAGACATGATGCTTAACAGTATGCAAAAAGAATCAATGCATTAGGCCTCATGGCTGTGTCAAAATCATCAACCAAAGTTGCAATAAAATAACAGCAACAACACACTAACAGAAATTAGTAGCAATTAACGGCCTGATGCCCAACTTCAACACAAATTAACAACATCAAGATGGCCTCAAATCAAAATGCTCACAAAATATGAACTGAAGTACACACAATTCTAAACAATTTTCCTTTTGGGCGCAACGCGATCCGGGCTACGGTTTACTCGCAATAATCGTCGCAAAAACGTAACAGCAGCAAAATACACAGGACTTAGCAAAAACTGGAAAAAAGGAAAACCAAACAGAAAAAAGGAGCCGGGCCTCACCCTGGGCCTCGGACCAAATTGTTCTGGAGAGGCCAAGGAGGCCGGCTGGAGATGGGCTAGGGCGCGTTGTTAGGCCGATGGGGCGCCGAGGCCCACGACGACGGTTGGAGGTGCTGGACGCTGGCTGCTCGTCCCGTCCCGAACTGAGCGGCGGCGGCGGATGCGTTGACGCCGACGTACGGCGTCTCTCCGGTGAGGGGGCGGATCGGCGGCCGGGGTGGACGGGAACGGCGCGGCGGTGGCGCAACTTCCAGATCCCGCCGACGCGACGTACTTCCGGTGGCTGGAGCGGCGCGGGCTGCGGCTTCCAGGTCGAGGCCGGCCGGTCATGGAGGCGGCGGCTCGGCTCAACGCCGGCGGCGACCTGCAACGAGGCGAGGGAGGAGGTTAGGGACGAGATGAGGAGAGGAGTGCCGGGGAGAGGAGGAGATGGCCGGCGGCGTCCTGGCCGACTGGCCGGAGCGGGCGCGGCGACGACTCGGGCTGCCCGCGGGGTCGGCGCGGTGGAAATGGAGAGGAGAGAGGAGGATGTGGAGCGGGTGACGTGGCGCGCTCTGGGCCCTCCGATCTCGCGATCGAACGGCTGCAAACGGATCTGGGCTAGGTTTGGACGAAAATGGGGTAATTTTGGGGAAAAGTGGAGGGGGTGGCTGCAAATTTTGTGGCTAGGGAAACCCTAGAAAGGGGTGTGACTGTGATGGTCTTTATATAGCCCAGGTGGCTGGCAGTTTGCAAAAACATCCCCGGTTTTTCTCGCACGCGCGCGGTGTTTACGTTTCTGACCGCCGGGGGTCCGCAGTACCTCCGATTCGGGTAAAACTTCAAACTACGTGATCAACGCTTCGAGACGGCGGCATTCACCTTGCGCTGGAACCGTTCCGAGAACACTTTCCGGCGCGCTATAAAAATATCCCGTTTACTTATTAAACGGGGTTTTTGTTCCGTTGGCTGCGGCTGGTCTTGTGCGGTTTTCGCGACGGTGATTGGGTGAAACCCGGTGTCACAAAGGTCCAGTGTCAGGGTGGCAAGGGTCGATCTCCGTCCGATACGAGATAAGAGGGGGGGGAAATAATCATCGATCGATAAATCAAGGATGCAAACACCGCAAACAAATCAGACAATCAAACATTTCACACCGAAAACAAAAAATTTAATTTTTGTGAAATCTGGGCTGTTACAATACAGCACCACCAACAAGGGATGTTGTCCCGAGATCCAGGACGATCCGGGGGAGAATGGAAGGGGGAGAAAGAGAGTCGACAATCTTCAACACCACCAACAAGGGACTCTGCTCCATGTCGAATGGAGAACCTCCAGCGAGAAACTTTCCGCAGGGAGACGGCAACATCGGAAAACGAAACCATCGAGAGATCAAGAGGAAGAACAACAATTCAAAATGATGATCAAGGAAGTACTCTCACTCAAATCGTGAGGATACTAGTCAAGAGGAATGAAGTCAACGGACGACCCAGATATTATCCGGATTCGGAGAACTAAAGGTACTACAGGATTTCCCAAACCTGGGATCGGAATTGAGACAATACGCTGCAAGCAAGGCATTGTAACGGTTCCGAACTCCACACACTCGAGATCCTAGAGTTTGAAAGAGGATAAGTCGAGAGTAAAACACTTACGACACTTGTCCTGACCAGAGTAAGGGTAAGGAGCAAAAAGATTTCTACTCTCCGACAACTAACTTAGTAACTACAAAATAGTTTTTGTCTATACTCGACTTCGGCAAGAAAATGGATCCTACGTTCGGTAAGGCTCTGATACCAAGTTGTAAGGCCCGATATGCGGTACTGTTCCAGATCTAGATGTTTCCATCCAGATCCGGGGACGAAGCACATATCGGCCCCACCGCGACATATGACATAGCCATATGCCCCGGATTTCCAACATGATATCACAACATTACAGATACAAGGATACAACATCTCATACAATCGGCATACAACTGCCTTAATACAATACAACAGCGGAAGATACATGTCTGAGTACATACTACAATCAAATGCCTACTGGCAAAGAGAAAATCATCGATCCCAATAACCACACGGGTCCAGGCCCTCCGCCGACATCCTCCTAACTAGTCGTCGTCGAGTCTCCACGTGAAACGTCGATCGCCATACCTTTTGTCGATCAAGAACACTGAAAAGAGTTTGGGGGTAGTATCATGAGTACAGAGGTACTCAGGATCCAACTGTAGTGGTCAACTGACCCAGCAAGGACTTCATCACTCGTCATTCTAGGACAACTAGTAGTTTACGGTAAGGATGAGGTAAGTGGTGAGGTTGCTGTCGCACTAGCATTTATGAAATGGCTAACGATCTAGAGAGTAAGATAAGAAGCCAAGCATTCGATGAGGAATCGCCTCCAACAAGTCTTGCTATCAACTACTTACACAAACATAACACATATCCTATCCTTGTCCTCCTCTTCGCATCCCGACGAAGAAGAAGCAGTCAAGGCACACACACATTGATCAAGTTATATTAAGATTATCTCAGTTGTTGTTGTCTATGAACAAGGAGTAGGTGTCAAGTCATCCATAACCGTGGACACGGCTTCTCGAAAAGATTTAACCCTACAGGGGTGTACCAACTACCCATTAAAAGGCTCCGCACGCACGCCCATCTCTCTCAGTTGTTACCCATTATAGACAACCATTTTATGATTTAGTTCCGAGAGATCCGAAACGACAGGTTCCTCTAACTAACAACGAACAAATCCGGGTGGCCCCCGGTGAGTCGACACCCAAATCAAAAGCCGGCCGCGTTCTCGAATCGGTCTCTACCGTCTGTCGCAAGTTTCGATAGCCGGTTAATCTCACATGGGAAACCAGGTCCTCAGCCGAACAAGGTGGACCAACAAGTAAACCATGTCCCCGTTGGCCCAGGTTTGTTTGAAAACTACTGGCGGCCAACCAACACACACACGGTTTCAAATGGTAAATCAGCTTGGGCCACCACTAGAAATGTTTGAAGCTAGGTAGGTAAGAAAAGAGGACCTCATAAAATCCCACACGCGGTTAGGCACGCTCAGTCTTAGAACCAATACCCGGAACTCGGATCCTAGGTGACTCGAATGGAACAAAGCGTCGGGGTGGGATAGCCTAGACCTTCTATCCTTCGTCGAATATAGTCAACATTATAATAATCATATCGTCAACAACAATATAATAATGTGATAGCCCAAACCAAGGAGTAACATGGTAACATCATAGCATCCTAAGCAGGGGCTGAGCAACGAGCAATAGTAACATAGTAGTACATGGTTTGCTGGGAGGGGACATGGCTGTATCGGTTTGAAAGAGGCTGTAAACATGTGGTAGGATCAAACATCGAACCTATCCTAGACTAGAATGCAAACCTCTGGTTGAAATAGAATCGATAATAATTAATGCATAGTCTTTGCCTGTTGATAAGTCGGGTTCCGAAGGTGTAGTTGATCGTAAGCTCACATCGTCTCCGAGAGATACCCGCGGAAGCACACAAGAAGGAAACACTGGAAAAGGCTATCGACGAGCAAGCATCTATTAGTACGAAGCAAACACGAGCAAGCATCAACAAGAATGCAACACGAGACATCGCACCTACCGTCGAGAGCGGTTACTAACAGGTTAAGTGGAGTACTCGTCACACACGACTATACCGCACATTTAGAAATGTTCAAGTTGTTTAGCTACACAAGGTGAGAAAAGGTTATTAACATGGCATATCACTCAAGCATGGCATAGCACACAAACATGGCAAGAGGTGAAGCATAAGGTAAACTATCTATGCTAGTCAATTTAAGTGAGGAACAACCCTAAACATGGCATATCACTAAGTACCCCACGGCAATTAAAAGATTTGGTACTGTTCTGCCGTAAACCATATTTTAGGTTGCTTAAAAGCATAAAACAAAAGCATAAACACAAATTGCACGGAAAACTAATAAATATACATATAAAGAACACTCCAAACGGAGTTACCGTTAAAAAGATACAAGAAAAACAAGTTACGGACACAATCTGCCAACATCGGGAAGCACACTTTAGAGCAATGCATAAACATGATAACGAATGCAAACAGGCTCACAAATGATACGCAATTAAAGTAGACATGACAAGGAAAACATGGAAAAAATAATCACGCAAATAGGCATCATGAACAACTAATTATAGCTCATGCAAAATGCAATAAAACATTACTGGTCAAGGACTTAGTGAAAATCAGAGAAACATGGCAGAAACTGTTATTTTTATGCTGTATAAACGGGAGAAACACTATATGAAAAAGTGCAGCAACATGACATAGCAATATATGAGCATGAACTAGACATGATGGTGATCAGGTAGAAACAAGAATCAAGGTCATAGGCATAACAGATCAAAATATATTAAGCATGCAACATGGCATCGGAAAGTTACAGACTTAGTTTTGCTTCGGAAGAAAAAGTACGAAGTCTTTTCTACTGAAACTTAAATCAGTGCACATGAGATTTCTTCACTCTGGCTTCTCACTTGGTTTAGATTTGATCTGAGAATTTTCACAATAGCTTCGGTGTCCACAAACTAAACCCCTCTTGATAGTACAGTTTTTCCTATGACTCAAAGAACAGAAAAAGAACTACACAAAAACAACTAAGTCTTGCGCTGTCTTCATTTCCTTCGATGAGTTGAGCTTCAGGAAACCATCATTTTTAGGGGTCAACCTCCGTGATTAATCTTCGCTCGAAGGGTAATGCTTCGATAACTTGAAAACCTTCCTGGAAGCTTTATCACCTGACTTGTCCTTCAGGAACCTAATCAACTGTTTACACTAGAAAACATTGTTAGTTCCTCTACTGTCTTATCCAACAATATCCAAAACACATGGGGAAACACTTTGCTCTTACAATCTCCCCCTTTTTGGAATATTGTTGACAAAACAGGCATCAATAAAACATATTGAGGTTTTTGTGAAGTGATGAGACAAATTCTAAGATATGAAGTTTTTCACTCCCGTTGAATTCAAGCATCAAAGATTTATATAAGTGAAGTAAATGCTTGAGGAATATTTTTCGTTGGAGAGCAAAACAAATAGCTTAGCGAAGGAAATTGTATGTGAGAATAGAAATCCCGAAGTAAGTGCAATCCCTTCCAATGACCTGTGACTTAAAGTAATAACCACCCGCAAGATAGAAACTATGAAGCAATACTTGCGAGCAAAGGGGGTTATTAAAACTTAAGTGTAGCACAGGAGTAGCACGACCGAATGTAATACTTGTTGTAACTTAACCAATCGAATGGAGTGGAATGTTTGTTGTAACTTAACCAAAAGCGAATGCAAACTAAAAGCAGAAGCCCTTTCCCCGATGAAAATCTAACTCATCAATGCCTACATTCTCCCCCTTTTTTTCAATGATTGGAAAAGAGGTTGGGAAGTGGATCGAGAGAACTATCGCGCGGCATCAGCACCCTTGGAGCCCGACGAAGCAGAACTAGACAAGGACTCACCCAAATAAGATTGGTCTCCTGAAGATTCTTCTTCCGACTCAGGCGAAGGAAGAACTTCAAGATTTTTCTAGGTGATGAGGTCGATCTTGAGGTCGCTGTCGTCGAGGCCGGCATCGTCCTTAGAGGTGACGGAGTCGTTGTCAAAGACGGTGTCGGGCCTGATGGGTTTTGGCTCATTGACGAAGAAGACTTCATCAATCTTGTGAAGGGGCAGGATCTTCTGATTCAGGTGATCAGCTGTGTCGTCCCTGGAAAAGTTTTGCTGGAGGTGCTCATATTCTTTGTATATGTGATATTTGCAAAGACCCTTGAGGGAATTAAATTTCCGCAGCCCTTTCCAGGAATGGCGCTTCAGCACACGAAGATATTGGTTGTTGTTCAGTGCTATGTTGCCAACATGATTGATCTCATCTACTAAGAATTGCATTTGGCGCTGATTGTCTTCAATGAAGTTGTCAAGCAATTGCTGCGACCGAAGATTTACTTCGAATTGATGGCAGTCTTTCTGAAATTTCTTCGAGGCATTCCATTCATTGACTTCGTGACGCACACCAATATATGTTGCGAAGATGTCGTTGGGTTTCCTTAGCAATTCCAAAGTTTCACGCACTGAAAGTGTGAAAAGCTTCAGATGATGACGCACCACAAAGTCTTCATTGCGGCCATAGTTGCATACATCTTGCACCCAGGGAGCATATGGCTTGAAAGTGAATGGGAGTTCTGCAGCATGCTCCAAGTTGTGAAGGAAACAATGTTCGAAGTCGAAAACCATTCCATGCATGAGCATCATTATTGCATGCCTGACCTATGGATAAAGGTTCGATTCCTCCAAAGCAGTACTCAAGGGAATCAAAGAGTTTGACAAGATATAAAACCAAGTCTTGGAGATGAATATTAAGTGCTTCGGGCGAATGTTTTCTGGGATGTAATCGGCAGTGATTTCAGTGTCCAGTAAAGTGGCAAATTTTTCTTCAGTGAGATCTGGCTCCATGTTAATCTTTTCAAGTTCTCTAGTATGCCTTGGAATATTAACAATTTCCATGAATTCTTCAGAAGACATTCTGAAGATTTGACCTTGTATCATCCATTCTAAAATCTAAGTCCTGGGCTCATAGCATCACCCGAAACATATAATGTAGCATAGAATTGCTTGATGAGTTAAGAATTTAAGGGAGTGCTCAAGGCAAATAACCGAGTCAAATTCTGAGACACAATGGTTTCGGAGACGTTCTGAAAGTATGTTGCAGTGGATAGGCTTCGCATGTCAAGGTAGCGGTGGCGAAACAGCACACCCTTCTGGCAGTAGACTTTGGTGTATAGAATTTGTTGTTCTGCTGTAACATCCCATCAGTGAGATTACTATTCATGTTGTAATTTTACTTTGTCCAATGGCTATAAAACTTGTTCACATGCAAGATGATGTAATATTATGTGGTGATCTTGAATGCCATCCATGTTTGAACCCATTTGAATTTGATTTCAAATAAATCTTTGTGAGTAAAGAAGGGTGATTGGGCATTTCTTCCATTTGCATGTGAACTCCCCTAAGCTTCAAACTTGGACTAGCCCAATCCTTCCCCTTTCCAAGATTTTCAAAAACCTTGCACCCATTTTAGCTCCCCCAAAAATATGGGTTCTTATTCAAAGTGAATTTGAATTCAAAAAGGGACTCCACATTTGGTTGCTCAAACATTGGTCAAACCAATTTTATAAAATCGATAATATTGCAAGGATTCAGAAACATATTTTTATATGTTCTTCTCTGTTATGGTTTTCCCTCAAAAAGTCTTGGAAGTTTTTTGTTTTATTTAAATGGGAAAACTTTTCCTTTTCTTGTTATTGGAGAGAGAGAGAGAGCCTGCCAGACCTAGCCCAGCAGGCCTCCCCTCTCCTTCCCCGCAGCCCAGCTGACCCGTGCCAGCGAAACGTTACGCAAAAGCCATTTGCGTCGTTCGATCTTGATCCGAGGGGCCACGGTGGCAGCCTTTCCACCGTGGACGGGGTCCCCTCCCCCTCCTCTCTCATGGACGGAGAGACCGTCGACGTCGACGGCGCCGACGTGGCTGGGAGGCCTCCCCCTTTTTAACAAGGGCACCTGAGGGCTACGGGAACCCTAGATCCCCAGTTCCCCCTCCCATTTTTTTCGTCGCCGCCGCTCTTGTCTTCCTCCCCAAGCTCCCCTGGTCCATCATGAACTCCGGTGAAGAGCGCAGCAATTTTGCGCCACCAAGCCTCAATCGTTGAGCGTGTGCTCGCTCATCTTTCCCGTGCACCTCACCCTCACCTTCCCCGACGTGCAGGTCGGAGCTAGCAGCCGCGAGACCCCCCAAGCCATGCTCCTCCGCCGCGGTCACCTTCTTCCCTGACGACGTCTCCTTCCCCTTCTTCCTCTCCGGCGTACTCTCGGTCGTCCCCAGCAATCCCTAGGTGAGCGTCGTCCCATCCCTTTCTCCCGTAGCTTGCCGCGTAGCGCGCCCAACGAGTAGCCGTTTCTGACGCCGCCAGCAAGTCGCCGGCGAGCCGTACGTGTCCGTTCGAGCGCTCACCGTGACCACGTAGTGTTCCTTTTAATCGAGTCCGTGTGGCCGTCGTGCCAGCATGTGTGCGTCTCCTCGCGTCGTGTGCGTTGCGGCCTGAATCCGTTCGCCGCCGTGACCTTTCCGGCGAGGAAAGGCTCCCCCTTGAGCTCGCCGAGGTCAGATCTGGGCACCCACGTGATCGTGGAGGAGCCCTGCACCGATTTCCCATCGCAGCCAGGTCCGTGGCGACCTGTGTGCGACGCCCGCGTCGTCTGAAGTTGACGTCGGTGAGGGCCCTCTGAATCTTGTAGCCGTGCGCCACCATGCTGTTCCTGTGAAGGTCCCGGGGTCGTGGTAGCACCGCCGTGGCCGTGGAGTGTATCTTTGCGTAGGTGGAGGTGCCAGCTAGCGATCCCAAGCAGTGGCATCGCCGCCGGCGACGTGAGCGCGACACCATCATCGCCGCAAGAGCTCGCCGTCGATGGGATGCAGAGAAGTAAACTAGCGGCAGGGATAACTCTTCTGGTTTCAGTCTTGTTTCATTTCAAACTGGATTCAGTAACGCAGTGGTAGCGAGCAGCGGCAGCAAGGCGTGGGATCGAAATCCACGCGGGGCTATTTGGCTCCCCCTTTTTTTATTTTGTTGAGGTGGCTGACAAAGGGGCCCCGCAGGTCAGTGGGCAGCCACTGATGTTCAGTGGGCTGGGCCTTGGCGCCTAGGCCAGAGGGAGAGAGAAGAGAGAGGATTGGGACATTTTGGCCGAGAATAGCCCAAGTGCTGATGTCTCCTCTTCTTTTGTTTTTCCTTTTCGGATTTGATTTGAATTCAAATTCAAATCTGATTTTCAAAGTTTGAGTTCCCGAACCCAAATACATAGTGCCATATATGGTTTTGGGGTAGCAGAATTCAGTGGACCTCATGGTGATGTTAATTCTGCATTTTGAGCATCACAAGAATGAGGTGGTGATCTTTTGTCACATAAACCCTCTAGCTTTCTTGATTTTTCCAACTTTTTCATGCAACCAGATCATGTCCTGATGCATGCCTCCTCTGACACTTGTTGTTCTTGATCTTTGAATGTTAGTCTCAACAGTTTTTTTGATATGACATGACTGGATTTCCTTCCCTATTTTGAAACCTCCCGGTGTCAACCTTTGTAGACACCTTCAGTCTCCGGAATCGATAGATTACTTTAACGTTGTTATGCATTACTTTTTTCCTTCATATCTATGCCATGTCATGTTAACCATGTCACCTACACCAAAGCTAAGGCCAAGACCAAGGCCATTAAAATTAATAAACTGCATATGGAGCATCGTTGACGTGTCGACACGACCTTCATTTAAACTTGACTAGCTAGGGTCACACCATGCTATAAACTTTAACATGCTTTTCATGCTTGTGCATCTTGATCTCAATGCTTATTTCTGGTGTTTCTCCTTGCCAGTACGGTACGCTAGAGCCTAAGCTTGCCGAGCAGAACTACGTGGAGCTGTCCGACACCGAGCCCGAGGACCCTGCTACGTCTGCTCCGTCGACTACTGAACCAGGAAAGGGGGTTTATATATCATTCCTTATAGCTTTCAGCTCGCTTGCCTAGCTATACTTAGAACGGTTGTTTGATTCTACCACCATATAATTAAGCCTTTCAAATAAACCCAAACAACTATGATCCCCACCTCCTAGCAAACCTTGTTTGGCTATGTACCTTGCTTGCTTAACCATTGCTTAGTATGTGTAGGACCTTTACCTGCTGCTTATACCCATTGCTGATGGGTGGAATATCATGCTATTATCAGAAATTGGTTGATATTTATTTATATGATGTTAACTTATATTTTGACGAAGGATAAAAGACCGGGCTATTCCCGCCATGTGTTTGGCTTCATTCGAGTCACCTAGGTCCCGAGTTCTGGTTATTGTGTTTCTTGATGAGCATGCCTAATCGTGTGTGGGATTCTATGGGGTCCCCTTGTCTTACCAACCTAGCTCCAAAAAGTTCTAGTGGATGCCCGACCTGATTTTACCATTTGAAACCCGTGTGTGTGTCTGGTTAGCGCTCCAACAGAATTTAAAACAACTCGGGTCAGCGAGGACAGATTTCCCTTGTTGGTCCACCCTTGGAAGCTAGGGGGCTTCCCACAGTGATGGGTTAGTTACCCTGAACTCGTCCAGACGGTAGAGGCCGATTCGAGAGCGCGCCCGGCTTTTGTGTTGGATGTCGACTCACCGGGGGCCACTCAGAGTTGTGCGTTGTTAGTTAGAGGGAATCTGACGTTCCGGAGTTTCAGTCGCCTTCACCCGCCAAGTGGAAACCGGGTGTACATGCGAAGCCTATAATGGGAAGTTGGTACACCCCAGCAGGGTTAAATCTTTTCGAAAAGCCGTGTCAGCGGTTATGGACGACTTGAGACCTACTCCTTGTTCATAGAATAACATCAACTTAATAATGCTTTAAAATTTCCAACGTGTGAGTTGCCTTGATTGCTCTTCTTCGTCCGGAGCGACAAAGAGGGGAAAAGGTTGTGTTATGTTTTGCGTAAGTAGGTGAATAGAGCCTTATTGATGCGATCATCAACGGATTCTTGGATCTTTCCTTACTCTAATTAGATCGTTAGCCACTCATATATGCTAGCGCGGCTGCAACCTCAACCACTATCCTTTCCTTACAGTGAGAATTTAGTTATACTGTATTGATATATACTCACCCCTTGCGTCTTCTTTCACGTTATGTACAAATGATTGGCCTTCAGACTACTACTTCGACTCGAGCACCGGCAAGTAATTCCTGGAGGTTTCGTCGGAGGAGGACGACGACGACTTTGCGTAGTAGACCTACAGTTGGGTTTCGACGATCCGCGGGTGGACGACATCTTTATGTGTAGCCCTCTCTAGGGAAATTTGCATCTTGTCCGTACTCGGACGAGTGTGTCTTTTGAGATGTTGATGTGATGTATTGTTGGACCATGAGGTCTCTGAATGATGTAATAATACCATTGGGAACAGTATGCCTTGGATCTATATATTTATGTCTTAGCTTATGTTCATGCACTTGTTACCTGTTGTCGAGAATCCGGTAGCGAAACGAGTGCGAGTTCGTGCGCCGGTGGCTAGTTATGCGCTCCCATCTCAAGTCAGATGCGAAAGCGTCTAACTCGAGATGGTACCGCATCACGGGCCTTACAACTACTGTCTAGAAGTGAAGATCATCTGCGGTGCGATCGGAAGCATAAGGAGTTGCTCCAAAGAATCTGTGCCTTTTCTGATGCGGCTCATGATTGAATTCTGGTCCGTGGCGCAAAGAACAACCAGCACCCTTGAAAATTGGAAAAGTTTCCCTGGGGTAATTTTTTTTGAGCTGGGTTTCTTGGCTTGGACGACAGTGAGGTTGAATCCTTTGTTGAGGTGCAAATGGGGCAACTTGGGAAGTGCCAGCAATCTGAGCAACAAACAAAGCCCGTTTTTGCGAAGGGTTTAGGATCTACACTTGTTCCTCTTCGTCATGAGCCTCTGGCTGGGCAGCAGGTGCTTCGGACTCTTGTGCCGTTCTGGCAGGAGAAAATTCACGAATATCTCGAGTCCTTGAGTTTGAAGGGATGGAGTTGTCGGGACCCGGAATATGTTTATGTAATTCCAGTCACAACTCAATCATATGGAGAGCTGAGAGTCGTACCCACTTGTCTAAGCAGACAAGGCCAAGGAGAGAACACTCTCGGAAAGCATCATACGTAACACGCATCCCATCCAGGCAGGATGATCAACTGAGATGGGTCCTCATCGCCCGCTCACAAGTCTAAATGATTATGGGTGGTGAAATACCATACTCATAGACAAGTCGCCTCAGCCATATTATCGATTGAATTATAACACTTACATAAACAGACTCCATCCCGATCACTTAGTCGGGGTATGGGGCGGGCTCGATCATACAACAAAGTGCGCCACGTGACAAAGTCACGAGCAATCGCATCGCGATGCCCCAAGCTGCGCACATCTAAGGGACACTTGGTGTATAAAAGATCGCCGGCAAGGACACAACTAAGCTATCAAACCCCACACCAAGACATGCATGTTTTAATCATACACGCAACATACATGTCCAGTGTAAACAACAGGTACACATTGCATGAACTCTACAAAGTATATCTTTATTGACTTACACATAGAGTACACAAAGATCATATGAATATGATCCATCATTACATCAAATAACGGAAGAAAATTAGGTCTGAGTACAGACAAGTTTAAGAAATGGCTTAGAGAAGCCTTGTTCATCCTACATGCCCTTCCACGAGGGACCAGACTGCTGTTTGGAACTATACAATCTTAGTCAATGTCGAGCTTCAGGAAGGTGACTCCATCGGGGTCTGGGTTCTCATCTAAAACATAGAATAAGAAAACGTGAGTACAAAGTCGTACTCAGCAAGACTTACATCAGAACTATACTACTCATGCTCAAGTTTCAAGGTAAAGGGAGGTGGGGTTTCAATGCAGAAGTGCCAGCTTTGACTTGGCTAGTCATGTACTACGAATACTAGAATGAGGTAAGGAGCGTACTCGAGTCCACTACCAAGTCTCCAACCAATACACCACTATGGATACTTCCTCGACTTCCCCACGAGAAAGCACGCCATAGCACTCACGCTTATCTTGCGGGTTTTAGAGTATACATTCAAGTTGTCTATGATCAAGTAAAGGTCTCCAAGTAGTCCATAACCGCGGACACGACTATTCAAAAAGTTTGTTAACCCTACAGGGGTGTACTTCTTCACATGCGTGTCATCACTTACCGCCCAGAAATCGTCATCCTTCAAGTGGATGTCGGACGAGGATAATCACCAAGGCACTTACCTCACATCACCTTCTCTAATCCAGGAGTCGACTATCTGAGTTAGACCCCACTTGAGAGTCCGGCCGGTTCACGATACGGACCCAGACAATGCAGGCGACCGAGACGCCACCCTGGAAGATGGTTTTACTGTCTCACTGGTCCACCCAGATATCTAAATGATGCAACCTTTCATTCATTATTTTTCTATGCATATGCCAAATGGAAAGCCCGAACTAGTATGACTCTTGGACTTGATCGGGGGTGAGTTAATAGGCCAAACCGGGTTCCCATAAAACCCTACATGTGGTAGTAATCTTTGTCTTGGATCACAACACAAGAACTCGGGGCCTAGGGCTGTGTTCAACAAGACAACCCACTGTGTACTCCTACACAGCCTCTCATCGTTCACCTTGTTTAGGGAAAATTCACCACACCCTTTTCATCACAAATAACATGAACATGATTACTACCATCATCAATTCATCACCCAAGATTGACCAATTCTCCCAAAACTCTAAGCATAGCATAAGCATAACATGGATGAATGGCCACATGATGATCACAAGCAACTCCTAGATCTGCTAGGTTGAGGTTTGCTTAATACTGTGGCAGAAATGATATGTCGTGCAAAGGAATGGGTTCAACTAGCGGTAGAACGTATTATTGTAACATCCTAATCATGCATAAGCTTGAGCGAGAGGGAAATGGGTTTTTATAGACATGATCAATGGGTTTTGCTTGCCTTGCTATAACGATACACGGGTTACTGGTCTTCTGCTTCAGGAACATAGTCCGTCTCGGAAACTCTGTTACCGAAGCAATCATCAACGAGGGGAAACATACATCAAAAGTACAATGCTCAAGCACATGTTAAGGTTGTGACATGATGTATATAGCACTGATGTGTTGAAGATTCAAGTTAAATGAAGTGTATTGCAATTGAATTGCAAATTCAAACTCCATATTTGAGTTCATAATATGGCATATACACGTTTACTTCTGTTCACCCATTTTAAAATGGTCAAAAATAAAAATAAATTGCATATTCACAATCCTTGCATTTTTTTGATAATTTTTCAAATATTATTTGTTTAATTTGGAGTTTGTAAGAATTTTCTATGAATGTTTGAAGTTTAAACTTATTTCAGGATTTTTCTGAATTTCTTTAAATAGGAAAAGGATTATGGCGTCAGCATGAGGTCATGCTGACGTGGGGGGGGGGGGGGCTCTGACCAGTGGGCCAGGCTTGTCAGCCACAGTGGGTTAATTCCCTGTTTATTTTTAAACAGAGGGGGCTATTAGGGCAGGGCCCCACCTGTCTGTGGCACAGGGTGGATTAAGGGCTCATTAGCCCTTAAGCTAATTGGGGCACACATGGCCGCCGGCGTTGAGTCGCCGACGACTCCAGAACACGGCGACGCTCTCTTGGAAGTCGGGGCTTGCCACCAAATGCCAAGCCAAGGGCACCATGGGGCAGCCCTCGCACGCGCACGTCTACGGGAGCATGTGGGCGACCTCGGGAGGCATCGGAGCATGGCCGGCGACGAGTTCCCACGGCGGCCGGAGTGGAGCTCGACGGGCAGGGTGGTTTTGGGCACGGGAGAGGTCGGGGTTAGGGGGAAAAGCAGAGGCGCTCACCCCGGAGCGAATGCAGGGGACGGAGTGGTCGGGGGGGGGGGGGGCTGCGGTGGCGGAGGAATCGTCGCCGGAATTCCACGGCGGCTGGAGCGGGTTGGTGGCGATGGCGTCGCGGCCGAAGTCCCTCGTGCTCGATTGGCTGCGCAGATCGATGAAGACGAAGATGGTGCGTCGTCTGGACAGGACGGAGTGGCCTTGGGGTGGCTCGGGGCACGAGGGCGCACTGCGGCGTGCTCCGGCGGCTCTCGGGCGGCGCATGATTCGCGAGAGGGAGAGAGGGAGAGCGAGCGGAGAGAGGGGGAAATTAAGGGGGCGTTCTCCAGATGCTTCCAGGCGCGAGGACGTGGGCGGGGAGGCAGCTGCGTGGCCTCGGCGGCCACGGCGACGGCGTGCATGCCGGCCACCGAGCTGCTTGCGGCCGTGGGAGGAAGACGCCAAGAGGAGGGGGTGGGATGGGCCGGCCTGGTGGGCTGAGTGCGGTAAGTTGGGCTTCTTCAAGGGGAAGCCCTCTTTTATTAATTCTTTTTGTCTTTTCTTTCTGCTAATATGTTTTTCTTTGAAATAAAATAGCAAAACATTTTATAAAATCTCCAAAATTTTAATTTGGACTTACATGGCATATAACTAGCCACTCCCAAGTTTTGAAGATTTTTGAAATTCAAACTATTTGAATTTCAATTCAAATTGGGGTTTTCTTTAATTTCCAAGCCCTTTTTGGACTTTTTGAAAAATCTTGGAGCATGCAGTGGGACCCACTTCACTTTATATGTGGTCTTGCATATTTATAAGACTTTTCAAAAATACCAGAGGAATTTTTGGAAGAAATTTTTATCTGGCCATTTGAATTAAATTCTTTAGGGCTTTTCTTTTTCCCCATTTGGAATTTCTTTTGGAATTTTTACATGATGCAAAGGATCAAACAAACCCTAGCACATACCTAAACTTGGGTTGTGACAGGAGTGGTGAGAAGGTTGTGCTTCCGGTAGGGGGATCTTTGGAGCTGGGGAGTGAGGCTTATTTGTAGCAGGTGGGGTTGGATCTCTTTGTGGGACGGGGGTTGGAGCAGGCGGTGGAGATGGTGCATGAGGAGGTGGAGTTGGAGCACGAGGTGGAGTTGGGGTTCTTTTGGGAGTGGGGGGTTTTGGTGGTGGAGGTGGAGTCTTTTGTGGCTTCGATGGCTTTGGCTTCGGTTGAGGGGCAGGAGTGGGAGTTGGGTTTGGCTGTTGGATGTGAGTTTCATCACTGATGTCCATGTCTGAAGCCGAGGCTAAGGTCATCTTGCGCCTCTTGGTAGTTCTCTTCTTTAGTGAGGGATCAGAATGTTTTGCGTCAGATGGTTTTGCTTCAAGTGCGGTCGTGCACTTCTTTGAATCCCTTTCCATGATTGAAGCATTATGATTCTTGACCATTTCTTCTACGACAGCTTTCACCTTGCCTTTGTAGAGTTTGATGTTGTCCTTGGTGACAGTATTCACACCAGTCACCTTTTGAAGCATTTTTAGTGCATGCACCTTGAAGTCTCCATCAGTTTCAGCTTCGGCGCGCTGTTGGTAATTGTGAATCTTGGCTGTTTCAGCCCTGTCACGAGAGTGCAAGTCTTTCAGCTGGCTTATCATTGTGGTTATCATTGCTTCAATGGAGCTTGAGATATACACTTCACCAAGATCAAGTGCTTCGGGATTTTCTGCCTTGCACTTCACCACGGCTTTATTCTGAGCATCTCTAGCTTCTTTCTCAGCTTTCTTTGTGGCAAGAACAGTAATAGTTGCCTTGCGCTTGGCTTCGTTCTCAGCTTACTGTCTGGCTTCAGCAGTAGCTTTCTCTTCGTTCTTCTAGGCTTCCGCGAGCTTTCGCTTCGTTTCATCCTGAGAAGCAGCAAGAGTAGCAGTTTCAAGTTCACGTTGTTTCTTGGCTGCTTCTTGTTCTTCCCTCTGCTTGACAGCAGACTCGCGGGCAAGAATACTTCTGTCAAGTGCCTCCTCGAGGTCTTTCTGTTTTAGCTCTTCTTCCGTGAGCTTGCGCTTGGTTGAAGGCTTTGGTGCAACAGTGGGCTTAGGCTTCACTGGAGCAGCAGGTTGTTTGGGCTTCGCTGGGGCAGCAACTTTCTCTGTCTTCAATTTCTTCGATGGGTCATGCTTTAGCTTTGATCGCTTCTCAGTATTGAGGTTCTCAGCAGGTGGTTTGGAGGACAATGGCTTTGTAATCACCAAATTGGTGGTGTCGATCACAGGGCGAGCTGCGGGCTTATCTGTTGGATCTTGAATCCTTAGCCCTTTTGCAGCAGGTTTTTCTCCAGCCTTCTTCTTCAAAGGAACACGAAGCTTTTCCTTCGGTGGAGGAGCGGGTTCAGACTCATTATCTGCTTCAACATTCGATTCATCATCAGCTTTAGCATGTAACTCATCATGCATTGCGTCTTCAAGAGCAGCTTGTTCCAGCAGAGCTCGCTCATCATCATCAGTGAATGCTTGGGGAGGTGAAGCTGATTTCTTCCTCATTTTTCTGGTTCGTTTCTTCTTCGAACTTTGGCCCTCTCCAGCTGCTTCGGCAACAACTTTCTTAGTTGCCTTCTTTTCATCCTTGATGCGCTTCTTTTCAGCAGAAATTCTCAAACGCTCATGTTCCTCAGGATAGTCATCTGGGTCTTGAGACAGTTGGGATGTGGTAGCTTTAGTTGAACAGGGTAGTACAAATGCCGATTTTCTTCGGTGTACTTGCCACACATGTGCGTAGTGTACAGATATGGTGGGTGGAAGGCAAGCTGCATAGCCCACTTCCAATCCGGCACACTCTTGTACATATACCATCTGAAGGCCCAGTACCTCCGAATCCCTTGTAGGCAAATCTTGTGCTGATCTTTGCCTTCTTCAACTAGGGTGTTGTGACGCCCCTAAAATCAGACCATGTACAGTAATCATACACGCAAGGTACACGATCGAGATTAGGGACTCACGGTGAGATATCACAACACAACTCTACCAATAAAATAATACAAACTGTTTAATACAAGCCAGGGGCCACGAGGGCTCGAATACAACAGCTTGAAAGCAGAAAGTTAGCGGAAGCAAAAGTATCTCAGTACAGACACAAGAATGCAAGGTTGCCTTAAGAAGGCTAGCACAAATAACAACAGATCGAAAAGGCGAGGCCTCCTGCCTGGGAACCTCCAAACTACTCTTGGTCAACGGGGAACTCGACGTCGTAGAAGGCATCGGGGATCTTCATGTTGTGGTGGTCGACATCGGGGACCTTTGCAGCGGCCGATCAGGAAAAACAAAAAGGGGGAAATAAAGCAAAGGTGAGTATCTAGCATACCCGCGAGTCTTAGGTCTGCTACTAAGCATTTATGCATTTATATCAAATGGAAAGGGGGGCAGTATATACTGGACTGCAAGATAGAAGTCAGAGTAAGGATAAGAAGCTAGGCCTATCGAAGACTAGCATCTTCCGACGAGTCTTGCAACATGAGGAGAGAATAGCCAACAATTTATATAAAGAAAAAAGTAACAATGCAACAGAAGTTGCTGCAGCATTGTATAATAATAAGTTGTAATAATTAGCAATGCCTCCGAGTTCCCTTCCTCGACATCCCAGCGAGGAAGAAAACCCGGAACCCTACAGTATTGTAATAATAGTTTGTAGTGGTAAGATCCAGCTTCAGCATAAAGCGTCCTTTTACCGTGGACACGGCTATTCGAATAGATTAATCTTCCCTGCAGGGGTGCACTTCTGTTGCACTACAACGCACGGATCTCCAGGGTGGCGTACACCTTGTTAGGGAATGCCCCACCGAGGCTATCCGACACTCCGTAGCCCATCTTTCACACTCAACAGAGAGGTCATCCGCCGGACTAAATCCTATGTACGCGGGGCTTTGGATCCTAACCCCGACGTACTCCTGCACGGTGCGAGGCTGGCCAGTGAAGTTAAAGCAAATCCAAATACACACCGCTCGAGTGAAGAAGACAACACCACTTCCCGGCACAGGCCGCGGTACTGCTGACGTCTGAAGAGTCCTCGGACGAGACTATGAAGCAGAGGAGCCCATAACTCATTATCCCACGTGTAGGCAGCGCGTACAAGCCAAAAGCTACTCAAGTCATCCACCGAATCCATTAAGAAGTTTATTTATTTTCTGTCGGAACAACCGTTATCGTTGTCCTTATTTAGGTGAGTCGCGGACAACGACAGCAGGCAGGTCCACCAGTAACATCGGTACCTGCCCTGACGTCCCACCAACTCGTGCGGTTACCAACAAGGTGAACAGTCTCCTTACCTTGTCTCGCGTTTGCTCTTTGAAGAGCTCGACTTTCGTACAACAGGATAACTCTCGGCCACGAACAGTACCAGGCCCGCCGGACACCGGTGGAATACACCTGACCTGTCGTTCCGCTAAGATACCCTGTGCGGGCACCGTTGGGTCACCCGACTCCTTACCTTTAAGGACACCAGTTGATTCGAGTGCCTACCATCAAGTGAAACCAGGAAGAATCACCCTCGATGGTACACTTGAAGAGGTTCGACCGAGACATCATCGAAATGAACTAAAGAGGAATATTCTCGTATCACCGCGGTGGTGCCGAGACACCAGCGGAATGAACTAAAGAGGAATACCCTCGTATCATCCAATGATGCTACGCTACTGAGCCGACGAGAGTGAAATACGAGTCCGTCCACTCGTAAGTCAAACTCGTAGCGACTCAGCAGAGTCTCGCCGTTGTAGGTTCCCTAGGGCGTCTGCATTGATCCGCCCGTTGCAGTTATAATAATTGGTAATCTGCGTTCACTCACCAGAGTGATCACGGCCCGCTATTCTAAACCTAGCTAACAAAGCGAAGGGCTCACTTCTGAATATTATATATATTTATAAGGCAACATAGGACAAAGGAGGGTACATCAAGGGGCGACAAAAATAGGCTATGCAATAGAATAGGATTGTAACGTAGCAGCAGCAGTAGCAATGCCTAGTGCAAGAAAAGTACGGAAAAGATAGGTAATATCTGGGGAAGGAAAATGACTCTGCTTTCCTGGAAGCTCGGTAGTAGGGGTACAGTCATCGATGAAGTAGTCGATCACAGGGGCATCGGCAGCGGACGTCGAGACTATCGGAACAATTAGAGAGGGGGAAGAAACAATAAATAAATAGCAATAATAGCAATACAAATTTAAGACATGGCAAATGCAGTGTTGGCGGTGTTCTAACGCAGTGTTAAGTATTTTAGTAGCAGCGGAACTCTATCCGGGTTTGACTCATCGGTACCGGTGGATTACCGGACCGATGATCCGTAGGGGGAAGGTTCCATGTCTGCAGACAACAGACAGACATGTGGATAGTGTATCTGAAACTGAAATATATCGACCAGAGGGGGGGGGGGTGAATTGGAGATTTTCAAATATCTCGAGGAATTTCTATTTCCTCAGGACTGAGGCAATACGAAATTGAGGAAGTTGAAACCTAAGGAATAACAAATGACGTACAAAAGAAATGACGTGAGTGGAAAACAACCTATTGCACAACTAAGGTAAGATTGAAGCACGAACTGAGGAATCAGTGCAGTGTGAACTCAGAAAGTAAAGCATCAGGATAAGTCATCAGTGCATAAACATAATACTGAGGTTGAAGAAATAGCACCAGGGCACTGAAGACGAAGACTTGATGAACCAGTTCAATTTGCTGTTACAACTCTACGTCTGGTTGGAGAGGCTGAGATTGAACTCAGAAGACATAGTCTTCACCTTATTCTCCTTGAACTAAAGTCCTCAGACTCCGTCCAATAACTCAGGTGAGTCTTCAAGGTAGACTCCCGAAACCTTCACAGACTCAGTCACTCAGGGAAGCCACAATTTCCTCTTTACTTCCTCAGACTGAAGACTTCTACACCGGATGGAAGATCACAGTCTTCAAGAGTAAAAAGCTTCATATCACTCAAACCGACTTCCTCAGAAATTCTCAACTACTCAGGCTGGTGATTTTCCTCGCTTAGCTTCTTCAGTGCCCTCAGAGGTGGGTTTCTCTCAAATGACAAGTGTTAGTTTTTCTCTCGGAGCAGCCAACCCACAAATGGGGCTGGGGGTGGCTATTTATAGCCGCGGAGCAATCCTAGGTGAAAGGACATAAATGCCCATGCACGCAATTACTCTCGTGCCCTCGGATATGACCGTTGCTAGACAAGTTCTAGCATCTCACCATGCAACACGTGGCACGGTCAAACTATTCTTTATCCTCAGAATCTTCAGAAGAATCGCACTGGAGATCTCCAGACTCCTGAACCGAAGTTAGTTGCCTTAGTGTCCTGAAGAACAACGTCTCAGACACCCGAGGACTGAACTTCTACTGTAGGAGATTTCCTGAGGGTTTTCTTCAGGATTTCTAATTGAGCACTTCCTCAGAAATACAGAACTCATTTTCCTCAACCCCTCCAACAGTGCGGTGTTTTCCTACGACTCAATAAGTATAAAAAGTCTTAGCGAAGACTATGCTTCAACTTTGTCTTCAGCGCAAACGTCCTCAGTATCGTCCTTAGCTTCATCTTTAGCCGAGCGCTTCAAGATCCTGATTCCTCAGGATTTCGCACAACTTCAATCTTCAGGAAACACACCGATTTCTCCAATGTTCCTCAACATTTTGGGGGGTCGACAACGGTGGTTAACCTCATCCTCAGGGACTGTTTTCCTGCGTATACTCACAAACACATCAGTCCCTTAACCGTTTTGTCATAAAATACTCCAAAACCTCAAAGGGGGCACTAGATGCACTTACAATCTCCCCCTTTTTGGTGATTTGATGACAATCAGGTTAAAGCTTCAATGGGATAAACTAAATAATTTTGAGGAAGGACTTGAATAAAACAATTCATTGTTTCCGGATATAGAGATGCTCCCCCTGAGGATATGCATGTTTTGAGGACTTGATATAATTTTTTGAAAAACATGAGGAGCTCCCCCTATATCCCGGATTGTTTGAAACAGTGCATCATATGGAATAATTTGAGGAATCAAACATAGCACTGAGTAATGTGGTTGCTGAGGAATAACATGAGTAATAGATAACCATGAAGAATTGATGAGGTAACTTAAGAGTATCAGAAACCGCACAAAATATCAGTGTACAACTCATTACAAAAATGATTGGAAGAACGAGAGTTGTAACTGAGGAACCCATAAGAACCCGCTTGAAGACAACTATTTCTCCCCTTTGTCATTAAATGAACAAAAAGGAGAGACTACTGCTAACGTCCCATAGAAGTGCCTCAGGGTTGAGCATCAGGACGGAGGCATGCCGTGGCAGTGTGAGGACAAGCCGCGGTGTCTTCAAATTCTTCAGGAGAGAATTCTTGCACTGAAGAAAAGGAGTCCATCGCCAGAGGTGGTTTCTTGCTTTTGGTGAACTGACGTGGAGGCCGAATCTCAGGAAGTGGAGGCTGTCTGAGGCCAAGCTTGGCGAGGTCTTCATGAGTGATCACCTCAGTAAAAAGAGCATCAAGCTGTTGATACGTATGATGAGCATACTGATGAACTTTCTTCTGAGTTGTATGCATCTGCGCCATATATTTGAGGATGTCACCGATATGACGCTTCGTCCAGTCATGATTCCGATCCACCTTCTGATGCAGACTGATGATGAGCTCACGATCAGTCATCAGGCGAGCTTGAGTTGTTTCCTCAGTCGAGGCATGAGTGCGCTCCTCATGAGTGGTGCGAGACTGAGGCTGGTGAATGTTTCCACCGAGCGAGTCCTGAGGAAGTACTACTTCATAAAAAGGCGCTTTGCCCTTGGCATTAGCATCAAGAGTGTGTTGAAGCACTTCAACAGGAGGAACGTATGGACGATGATTAGCCTGATCAGGCTTGAAGTTGATGCCAGTCTTGATGTAGGTGAGCTTCATAATCCATGGAGCATATGGCTTCAGAATATGAGGATTCTGAGTAGCATCCACCAGTGTCCTGGAGAAGAAGTCTGAGACATTAATTGGAGCCGACATGCAGAGTCTATATAGAATGTTCTTCATGATGCCCACGACTTCCTCAACAGATGATTCATATCCCTTGATGGGGCAGAAGGACTTAGACAAAATTCGGTACAAGGTGCTGAGCAGATACTGAAGCTCAGAAACGAGGAACTTTGTCCGGGGTGGAGCTTCAGGGGCTTGTGGCTTCATTAGCATATTCATCAGGTCGTCTCGAAGTACTGGAGCACCGTATGTGCTGGGGACTGAGGCTTCAGAAGGAGGGAGCTGAAGAATCTCCACAATCTCAGGTACTGAGGCAGCATAGTGCTGATGCTGAGTCATCCATTCAAGAACCCAAGTGTTGATGTATTTGGGGTCCCCTGAGACATATAGTGTGGCATAAAATTGAAGCACAAGTTCTTCATTCCAATGGATGCACTCGGAGCAGAACTGAAGCAGTTTGGCATGATACAAGTCCTGCAACACATTGTTGAAGCAAGGGATGTTCTCCATATCCAAAAATAGGAATATGTTTATGAGGAAACACCTTTTGTGCCATGTAGAGGACTGAGGCATAATAGTTCTTCTGTGTAGCTGTCCAGAACCGCAGGAGCTTGCTGGGCGGAGGAGAGTGATACGGATTCTGGATCCCATCTTAAAAGAAGCTCATAGCATTGAAGAATGCATCAGTGTTGAAGTTTGGACGTGCATCAGCTTCAAGATTGCGATAAAATGGCTTCTTCTGCTTTGGGCACAGAGAAATGGATGAGGAAGTTTCCTGAGGAGCTAGTGAGGCTGAAGCAGAAGGTGGCTGCTGTGGAGAGGCATGGTCTTCAGCATGCGACTCAGGCACTGGTTTTGGCGAAGTTGCAGGTGCTGAGGGAGATGTAACTTGTCTATCCTCAGTGCGATCTGGTGCAGCCTCAGTATCAGCATTGGTGCTGTGCTCGGCTTCAGCTTCAGCTGCGGGGGGATCATTCTCAGGTTCAGCAGTTCTTGTCGCCGCAGCATCAGTATCAGCAGCAGAATTGGGGGGGGTGCACTCGTGGCTTCAGGTTCATCAGCATCAGAGGCTGAGCACAATGCACCAATAGATTCTTCAGACCGCAGAGAGGTATCAGGAAGCACCTCGGTCACAGTGGGAGAGTGAGGCTCTAGGGAGAAGATTGTATGAGTGTTGGAGTTTGTCAGCCCATATTCCTCATCATGCACGCGAGGAGTACCATGATCCATAATATCGACATCCATGTCTTCAATCTCAGTTTTAATTGGGGGAGGTGGGCACTGAGGTGTTGGAACAATGGGTGTGACAACAGTTGGTGGGGTGAAGACGATGATGCTGCGCTGAGTATTTGTGAGTGGAGGTGAAGCAGAAGTGGAGTTAGATGTGGTATCAGCAGCCCTAGATGCCGGAGGAGCCGAGGAGAGTGGTGTAGCATCAATTTTGTCCTCAACTGTGGGCTCTAGTGTGGGCTTCTTCGCAGATGGAGGAGTTGAGGGTTGGGCATCAGGCAGGCGCTTGAGGCCTTTGGTGGGATCCGTAGTCACATTATCAGTAGGGGCTGAGGCAGCAGGGGTTGCGGAGGCAGCGGGCTGTCGAAGCTTCATTAACTTGTTCATCTGCTGAGACATCTGTTCCTTGGATTTTCCGATGTAGGCACACTTGGAGGCATACTCAGTGTTGAGGCGATGAACCTCACATTGATGCTCGATGAACTCCTGAGGAGTAACATCCGTGACAGGTTTCTTTTTGAAGTCACTGTGGACTTTCTTCAGTTGATCCTTCAACTATTTCTGAAGATCACGATGATGAATCTCATTGATGAGGAACTGTTGAACGTAGAACTTGATGTCTTTAGGTATGTCCAAATCATCAAGAGGAGTATCAGGCTTGACAGACTAGATTTCAATGTATTCCAAGATCTTCTTGGGATGGAGGAGAAGTGGGATTTCAGACCCAGTTGCTTCAGCTTTGCGTCTGGCTGCAGCACACACATATTCAATCTTGTCTTCTTCAGTGGCGCAGAATCCGGCCAAATATTCAAATTCATCTTCATCATCAGAACTCTGTGTATCATGATGAATGGAACCATGCATAGCGGTTTTCTTGGGTGAGGGTCGCGGGCCGCGTTGAAGAATAGTTTTGGTCTTCAGCTGAGGCTGAGGCATTGTGGTTGAGGCCTCAGGAGCACTACCAGATTCATCAGTTCGAATCCTTCAGGCAGGGGCAGCACCGTCCGTGCGTTGACACGAGGAACCTGGAACTTGAGGCTTAGCTGAAGACTTCTTTGAGGGCTTGATGTGAGGAGCCTTTTTTCGATGCTGTGCTGGAGGTTGGGGCTTCGGCTGAGGCTGAGGCTGAGGCGGAATCTGCACTGAGGCAGCCAAGTCACGGGCCAGATCACGGGCGAGATGTGCTGTTCGCTTGAGATAACGCTGATAAGCCTCAGGGAAATCATCACGGGTCTTCAGGGTTGAAGGATGAGGAATAACACCCGGTGCAGGAGGAGGACGAGCCTTGATGCTCAAGGTCTTCAGTGGTGGAGTGGCTGCGAATGATTCCTCATGCTCAGGATTGATCCATTCATATGCAGCCCATCGTTTAGCCCATTCCCGCGTGATTTTCTGAACTCTTTTCTTTCGTTCACTCGCGGTTTCACGTTCGGGAGTCTTCAGCTTCTCATAGAGCTCAGGAGGTAGGTCTTCAGAAGTATCAGTGAGCTTACGCCGAGGAGCCATTTTCTTCAGTGGTGGAGACTGAGGAATGGTACGTTCAAGCTGAGCTGCAAATGAAGTGAGACTATGATAACCATATGATTCCTCAGCAGACATGTACCTGTGACAGAATTAAGTTGCGAGGAAAGTGGGGTATGGTTATATGCGTTCATGAGGAATAGGCTGAGGAAATCAAAATATTGAAGAAAAGGTTTTAGTTCTCAAAAAGCTAGCAACACTGTTGAGGAATGTAGTGGCATGATGAAACGGGAAGGTTACTTGAAGACACAATAGTACTGAGGAATAAACAACTGAGGAATAAGTGTACCAGAACTGAGGAAAATGCGGAGGAACCACGAGTTAGTCTTCCCCGGCGATGACGAACGCTGGCGACGTTAGCACGAGAGCTTGAGGAGCTCAAGGGCGGCGGCGCGAGAGGGAGAGGAGAGGTGGGGGGAAATGACCGTGGGGTGGATGGCTATTTATAGAGGGGTGAAAGCTGAGGGGTTGCGATATTTGTGGACAAGATTTCCCCTGATGGTTGGGATCCTCAGTGGTTATCATAATGGGAGATAAGCACGACGTGCGGTAAAATCGCAACAAATTAAAGAAAATCGTAACTGATAATCCTCAATTTTGGGAACCTGAGGACAAAGGCTGAGGATGAAGACAAATGGTCTCAGGCTGAGGAATACATGATTTCCAGACGAACGCATATGAGATAGAAAGAATACATAAGTGAGCACAGAGGGACGGGTCCGATCACGTTCACCTAGATGAAGAAGCAAATGCTGAAGAACAATAACTATAGGTGAACGTTGGTGAGGACAAACACAGTAATAATCAGGATGAAGACTTCATCTGAAGAAATTGAGGATCAATAAATCCTGAGGAATTTGGGCGGTGGCGCTACCCACCTTATAGGTAATGAGACACTTGATACCATACAAATTCCATATGGATCTTGAGTCAATTCCACGTTAATTTCTTCACACTTAGTAAGGTAGTTCCTCATGAATTGAGGAGTACGACGCATCGTGTGTTGTACATCAGGATTCTTCAATATTGTTTATGCATTTGGATGTGTGTCCATTCACTGGATGTTTGAGGAATCTAAGATATTTAGCTCACATCTCAGAGTGCTAAATCGCTTCTCATCCAAAGGCTTAGTGAATATATCAGCAAGTTGGTCTTCGGTCTTCACATGGCTGATGACGATGTCTTCCTTCAATACATGATGACGAAGAAATTGATACCGAATCTCAATGTGCTTCGTCCTCGAATGCTGTACTGGGTTCTGAGAGATCTTGATGGCGCTCTCATTGTCACATAGTAGTGGTACTTTCTTCAGGTTGATGCCGTAGTCCTTCAGAGTTTGCTTCATCCAAAGAAGCTGTGAGCAGCTTGCACCAGCAGGAATGTATTCAGCTTCAGCAGTGTAGAGGGAGACGCAGTTCTGCTTCTTCGATGACCAGCACACCAGAGATCGTCTGAGGAAATGACATGTTCCTGAGGTAGACTTCCGATCCACTCCGTCTCCAGCATAATCTGAGTCTAAGTACCCAACGAGATCCAGCTGTGTGCCTTTTGGATACCATAAGCCTAGCGACGGGGTGTGAGCCAAATATCGAAGAATTCGTTTCACCTCTTGGTGATGCGATTCCTTAGGTGCCGCTTGGAATCGGGCACACATGCAAACGCTCAACATTATATCAGGCCTAGATGCACATAGATATAGAAGAGAACCTATCATGGAGCGGTATACCTTTTGATCGTAGTCCTTGCCATTTTCATCAGGGCCAAGTTGCCCATTTGTAGGCATCGGTGTCTTGATACCCTTGCAGTCTTGCATCCCGAATTTCTTCAGGCACTTCTTGAGGTACTTCTCCTGAGAGATGAAGATGCCATTGCGTTGTTGACGAATTTGAAGCCCTAAGAAGAACTTCAGTTCTCCCATCATCGACATCTGATACTTTTCATTCATCAAGAATGCAAATTCTTCACTGTATTTCTTGTTAGTGCATCCAAATATAATGTCATCAACATAGATTTGACATATGAATAATGCATCATCATATCGTTTTGTGAAAAGAGTTGGATCGAGGGAACCAGATTTGAAGCCCTTATTGATGAGGAAATCCCTTAGTTTGTCATACCAAGCCCGAGGGGCTTGCTTCAGTCCATATAGGGCTTTCTTCAATCTGTACACCATATCAGGTTTCTTTGCATCTTCAAAACCTGGGGGTTGAGCAACACATACTTCTTCCTCGATATTACCATTGAGGAATGCACTTTTTGTTGGAAATATGCCCTAGAGGAAATAATAAAATGTTATTATATATATATTTCCACGTTCGTAATTAATGTTTATATTTCTGTGCTATAATTGCAATGACCCTGACTGTGAGATTCAGAAGAAAACTCATTTGCATGTGTGGAAATGTAAACACCAAGAGATCCTGGTTTAGCCTCTAAGACCAGCTCATGTGCTAACTGATGATTACGTTTTCTTAATCATGGACATTGTTCTTGTAACAAGGATGTCAGTAGCAATGGGAACATATTGTTAGCAGAATAATGATGTTGAACCGACCCCAGTATTGAATGATATACTTAGAGATCACATCGTAACTACGTTATAAGTCATATCATGAAATGTTTTCATATACGTAATTCCTTAGACCATGAGAGTATCGAGTTGCTTCACACAGGAAGACATGCTTTGGTTCTTAGATGAATCCTCCCGTAAATGGGAAGTAGTAAAATAAGTTCTGGGTATGTCAGATGGTGTGGCTAGTGACTGTGATAGTTCAAGAATGGGATTTGCTCCTTCACGATGAAGCAGATATTCACTTCGGGCCCACTCGGTATGACGGTATCCATTATAGTCTGGCCAGACGCATTGTGATTCAGTCACGGGGATACCGGAATACGATAACGAGAAAAGGGAAAAACGAGCAAAGAGGATAACGAGTGGCTTGTGTTCAAAAGTTGTTACACATGGGTTCCAAACTTCTCTCCTCTAACTTTGTCATATATCACGAAGCAAAGGGAATGGTACATGACTAAACATAATGGTTCACTCGAAGTTTCTTCGTGTATGTGCGGGAGTCAACATGGGTGTCCATGGCTCCGCTGTTGATTATTGGCTATTGACAAAAGGCTGTTGACCTATGTCCGGAAGATGTTCTGAGTCATGTCCGCATTATACCGAACCTATTGGGTCACACACTTAACGAGCAGTAGTCTGTTAGAATACTAGTATGGTAGAAGGTTTAGTGGAAGCAAAGCAGAATAGTTCATACGGGTATCGGAAGTAGTTCCGGAGATTTATGGAATTGTTCATAAGGGAACTAGAAGTAGTTCTGGGTATTTAAGGTTATGTCCGGATCACTCTGGAGTAGTCCCAGGTGGTTCCGGAACATATGAGAATGGTACTGGGAAGTCCTGGATCACCCGGAATAGTTTCCGGATAATCGCTGGGCGTCCCGACAACCTTCGCGGTCATCGGGTGGCTTAAACTATAACTCGGATGGTCTTGGAAACTATCCGGATGGCTCCGGAACGTCCGAGAACGGTCTCGGAAGGTCATGGAAGTGCTCCAGAAGTGTCCGGAATGTCCCGAAACGGTCCCGGTATGTCCCGGAAGGTCCTGGAAGCTTCTAGAAGGTCATGGAAGGTTCCGGAAGGTTTCGGGCAGTACCACCCACTCCCCTGCGCCCCTAGCCTTGGGAGGCAAGCCACCTAGGCTGCCCTGGCCGGCCAAGGGGTGGGGGGCGCACCAAGGGGAAGGAATACCCCTCCAGGTGGAAAGTCCAACTCTCCAATATGGCAGGTTTCCGGTGGGAAGGTTTGGGAGGTTTTGGGAGTCCAAGTTGGACTCCCCACCCCCCTTATTGCGCCCCAAGGGCCTCTTGGCCACCTATATAATGTGGGGGAGGGGTGGGGGGCGCAGCACAACTTATCCCCAGGGCCTATGCGCCACCCTCCCTCCTCTAAACCCCGTTGCTCCACTTTTAGACCCCGATTTAGACGCTGTTCTAGATCGGAATCCGTTAGGGTTTTCTCCCTCTAGTTTTCTCGGTGGCGTTCATCTCTGGACGGCGGAGCGCTGCTGGATTGCTGCTACGGGATGTGTGGATACTAATGGAGGGGTCGTACCTTCGACCCTTCTTCGAGGAGCTTGTTCATGGGACTTGTCCGTGGGACTAGATCCCGGGACTTGTTCGTGGGATTGATCAAGGGACTGTTCGTGGGAGAACTTGCGAGATCTAATTCCACTACGTCCACGAGCTTCACCAAATCTACTTTCGCTACATCGGTTGGTGAGCCATGACCTAAAACCTTGTATGCAATCTTCTTGGATGATCTTGGGTTCTTGATTCGTAGGCCGAAATTTTTTGTTTTCTACTACGTTTCCCAAGAGTGGTATCAGAGCGATCCTTGATTAGATGCATGTTTAGGTCTAGATCATATGTGTGATATGAGGCATTGATTTTCTTGTTGCTTCCCTGTCATGTGATTTTTTCTATGCTTGATGGCAAGTTGAGGTTTTGCTACAAGGATTGAGTTTTCCATCGATCCCTCTATGCTGCTTTCAGTATGCTGGTTGCCTTGATCGTGGTCTACATCAAACTCCTTGGATCTCATCTTAATCTCGCAATAGAAGATTTAACATGGAGGGGCTTGTGGATTTTATGAACTCAAATCCACACGGGGGTCACGCGTTTAACGAAGTTTGGCTTGTGGCATTAGTTGTTGCACGCACCCCGTATGTTAAACTAGCAACAAAAGAAGTATCGTGTTTTGTTTTATCTAGGGTTTCTCGTTTGCCTTGTAAACCTTCTTAACAACCACGATAAAAGTTGCAACAACCCGTGTAGATGGCGATCTAACTTGTTTTTGCAGAGTATGCATATGATGTGGTATAGCCTTCAAGATTTGCAATGCGTTTGTATGAGATGCTATATGTTATGAAATATTTATTCGCGACCTGCGTGTCGTGGTACGGCATGATGACTGGAGTCATATGATTCTCACTTAATTATGGCCTGCGTGCCAGAACTTTTTATTAGCTCGAGGCAAAGCAATAGATAGATGCAAAGGTGATGATCTACGATGCGGAGGTGGACCCCGACGCACATGCCGGAAGCCGTGGTGATGTTCCCGGCGCCAAGGACAAAGTTGTTGGACACGGTGACTTCAACCACGACGACGTGAAGACAATGAAGACTTCACGAAGCAAAGGGCTATACTATATCACAAAATTTTATGAACTGCCTGTGATGTTTATCCCTTTGATGCACCCTTGTTTGATGCGCGATAGTCGTATTTTATTAGGGTGATCTCTTGCAAAATAATATCAAGTTGATAGTGTTCTTCCAACTGTAGCACCGTCTATACTATGTTTCACATCGGAGCAGGTCATGTCACATGGGTGCACACGGTGTGACGCATAAAAGACGGGTGTGTTAAAAGAACACACAACACATTACACTTGGTTATCTTGACGGTTTGGATAAAAGTTTGCTACCGGAACACGCCCATCGAAAGATGAACAAGAATCACCTTTGGCGTGATTGGCAAGTTGGCCTACCGGTCCAGTCTAAGTCATCAGTGATGTCACATCAATGGAGGACGATTGGGTTGGATCTTGAATCACTCCAACATCAATTACGAGAGATATTGATCTGAGTGGGAGCGCACTAAGTAATTAAATTGATTAATCACAAGTGCAACTTAATTATGAACAAAGTCTTAGTATTTGCATTATCGTTGTAGAATAATGGCTCGCGTTACCACCTTCCCAAATTGATTTTGATTAACTGTTTTATCTGGTAAAAACTTTACGATTGGTACCGTATTGTGAGGACTATCCTCAATAGTGTCGAGAAGGAGCTTGTCCTATCGCAAATTTTTGATGCTCTCTCGCTGATGCTATGGATGATGTGACTTATGTCCATAATCCAAAATGCTAGAATTCCACGACAGCTAAGTGCATTGTCTTCACCACCATGAAATCCGAACTTCGAAAAGTTTGGGATAGTTATGTTATATTCATGGAACTGAAAAATAAGTTTTCAGTAGTAAGACAATTAATGTTGGATATAAGATATCTAGTACAATGTATGATTGTAAGCATTAGTGAAAATGTTCACTGTGCTCTAAACAAAACTGATAAGTGTGGGATCCAGAAGAACACCGATCATATGATGATGAGAATTAAGGGAAAGAAGTCCAAAGGATGTTAGTAAGACTTACACGCCGGAAATTCCATGGCCTGTGCCATCCTTAATCATGTGTGATCTTTTGTGAGTAGGAGTGACATTGGAAATAGAACTATGATACGTATAAAGGCAAAACAAAAGAAGACTGGAGTAAACAGCTCAGAAATGAAAGTCATACGGAGTTATAGATTAATTCATTGTTGGTCAAGAGATGTAATTCTTGGGAATCATGATTAAGCAGTTAATTGTGGATTCTGTATATTGTGATTAAACTGTTGATCACCGGAATATCACATCGATTGCATATTGTTGCAACTCGATGCAAGAAATACTATGGCCTTTATGACCAGCTAATGATGAGTTTTGACACGCTTGGGAACACGGTAAAAGGTTTACTATGCCGTGTGTTGACTCTATGATTATCTTCATAATTCATTTTAGAGTTGAGTAAATTGTTACTACACTTTAGCCTTGTTGCAAAACATCATTTTGAATCATGTTTATTGTAAGAGAGTTGTTCAAAGCTATGAATAACATAAAGGACATACTTCTATTGTGAATAGGTTGTATGTTATGAATCTTGATAATAATGCTAAACATCCATAACACTGACGCTAAACGTCGCAAGACTGACAGAAATACCACATAGATGTGGCACTGCCGTTTATCACAAGTGACATAAAATGCATGTAGAATTTCCATAAGTGATGGACTTTCGAGTCATATGATTATGAAATCACTTGACGCTTGCGATCTTTGTCTCGAAGTAATGTGACTAAAACACCGTTGATAGGTCATACATGAACGGGCAACTAAACCATTGATAATCATACATGATGATGTGTGTAGTCTAATAAGTGTAGTTGTGTGCAGTGGATTCCCTATCTTCACTCATGAGTTGAAGTAGATATGTGGATATCTGTTCAATAGACACATACGTCTGAAATCTTTGAAATGTTCAAGGAATTTTAGAGTGAAATAGAAATTCATTGTAACGAGAAAATAAAGCTTCTGCAAATTAGATTGTAGAAAGTAATATTTGAGTTACAAGTTTAGCGAACGTCTGATGAGTTGTGAAGAGTGTCATAACTTGCGTCTCCCGGAACATCACTATGAGTAAGATGTTCGAGAGATGTAATCAAGCCATGTATGACACGGTAAGATCAAACATGACGTTTATCAATTTTCCATTATACTTATTAAAGTTATGCGTTAGTGACTACGGCTTTTACACTGAAAAGAGCACCATCAAATCTGTTGAAATGACACCATATTAGATGTGGTATGGACTGTTAAAACCATGTTGTCTTTTCTTAGAATTTGGGTATATGAGGCATATGTTTGACATACTCAAAAACCCCAAATCAGATAAGTGCTACTTTGTTAAGGTTATGCCAAAAGTTTTGGTATTCCTCTATCACTACACAAAAGCAAAACTGTTTGCTGTTAAGAACAATGTGTTTTGAAGAAAATGGTTTCTTGCAAAAGAGTGAGTGGGAGGACAGTGCAACTTGTTAAAGATTGTTGAATCTTCAAATAAGTGCGCAGCTGAACCACACAGGTTAGACAAAACTCGTACAAACATTCATGATATGTAAGACGAGATATTATTGTTTGACAATGATAAACCTGTGATATACAAAGAAGCGTTGATGGGCCCTGACTCCGGGATTTGGCTAAATGCCAAATAATCCGAGATAGTATCCATGGAAGTAAGTCAAGTTTTGAACTTGGTAGACCCTCTGAAAGACTAAAAGTCTAGAGAATATATATATGGATCTATAATTGATTCGGATGAAATTGTTTTATCCATAAAGCTCAACTCGTTGGAAAAATTGTTTTCTAGCAAGTTCAAAGGTTGACTAAGGAGAAATAGTTTCGACCGTAGAGATGCTTTAGTCAGTTCGGGTTATATTAGCAATTACTACATATCTCATTTATAGGATATGGTAGAATGAACGTCAAAACAAAGTTCCTACACGGAAATATAACGAAGGACGTATATGTGATACGACCGGAATGTTTTGTCGATTCAAAGGATGCTAAAATAGATGCAAGCCTTGGATATCCAGTGATGGACTGAAGCTAGCATAATGGAGTTGGAATTTTTGTTGTGATGAAATTGCCAAAAGAGTTTGTTTTCATCAGGAATAACGAAGATGCTTGAATATTCAAGAAAGTAAGTGGGAGCTGAATAACATTTCTAAAACCTTATGTAGATGACATATTGTTGATTAGAAATGATATAAATTTCTTGACACGAATAAGGACTTCATTGGAAATGGTTTTCGGTTGAAGAACTTGGGCTAATATAGCCTTAGTATTGAGCACAGTGATCTATGTAGATAGTAAGTGCCTGATCATGCTAAAGCCAACATTACATGTTGACATGATACTAAAGTAGTTTAGTATGAATACGCCAAGAAGGATGTTCTTGCCGAGGTCACGGTGAAAAGTTGTTTGCGGAAATCGGTGTTCATGAACACAGATAAGCAAAAACACGTGAATTGAATTCCACTCACCTGTGTGTTTGGATTAATCATGTACACCATAATATGTAAAACGACCAGATATGTCCAACGCTACAAAAGGTTGTGAGCAAGATACCAAAGTGATCCATATGTTGATCATTGGACAAACAGTGAAAAGTTAAACTTATGATAGATAAGATATGTTTCTCGGAAAAATGGAGATAATGAAGAGCTTGTTGTAACAAGTTACACCAGCTGAATTTTGATGTAAACAGTTACACCAATTCAGTCTTCATACTTACTCCGATCGATTTTCGATTTTAATTGGGATTATGTGTTTCACACATAAGGGTGGCACAGTATGAAGGAACTGTGTTAAAGTTAGATACTGTGGCGAATTCTATAACAGAGGCTAAGTATATTGTTGCTTAAAGAAGTAACAAGGGAGGGTATTTTGAATCATCAGTTCATTTATGAACATGGTATGGTTTCCTAGATGCTTGAAGCTCATGGAACATTGATGAATGATTTCATGACTTATTCTACGGAACCAATGTCCTACCAAATGATTCAAACATATACAAAGCTAAACTGATAAAATTAGTGAATTTTATGATAGCGTGAAAACGCGAAGATATGCAAGATACAAACGGGCCTGAAACGTCAGATCCGAAGATGAGGTCTATACCACAAATGAGGCATTTATTACACCGGTATGCCATAGGTGTAAAGTGCTCAAGCACTGACAATATTATTGACTCTAGTGCAAGTGGGAGACTGTTGGAAATATGCCCTAGAGGCAATAATAAAATGTTATTATATATATATTTCCACGTTCGTAATTAATGTTTATATTTCTGTGCTATAATTGCAATGACCTTGACTGTGAGATTCAGAAGAAAACTCATTTGCATGTGTGGAAATGTAAACACCAAGAGTTCCTGGTTTAGCCTCTAAGACCAGCTCATGTGCTAACTGATGATTACGTTTTCTTAATCATGGACATTGTTCTTGTAACAAGGATGTCAGTAGCAATGGGAACATATTGTTAGCAGAACAATGATGTTGAACCGACCCCAGTATTGAATGATATACTTAGAGATCACATCGTAACTACGTTATAAGTCATATCATGAAATGTTTTCATATACGTAATTCCTTAGACCATGAGAGTATCGAGTTGCTTCACACAGGAAGACATGCTTTGGTTCTTAGATGAATCCTCCCGTAAATGGGAAGTAGTAAAATAAGTTCTGGGTATGTCAGATGGTGTGGCTAGTGACTGTGATAGTTCAAGAATGGGATTTGCTCCTTCACGATGAAGAAGATATTCACTTCGGGCCCACTCGGTATGACGGTATCCATTATAGTCTGGCCAGACGCATTGTGATTCAGTCACGGGGATACCGGAATACGATAACGAGAAAAGGGACAAACGAGCAAAGAGGATAACGAGTGGCTTGTGTTCAAAAGTTGTTACACATGGGTGCCAAACTTCTCTCCTCTAACTTTGTCATATATCACGAAGCAAAGGGAATGGTACATGACTAAACATAATGGTTCACTCGAAGTTTCTTCGTGTATGTGCGGGAGTCAACATGGGTGTCCATGGCTCCGCTGTTGATTATTGGCTATTGACAAAAGGCTGTTGACCTATGTCCGGAAGATGTTCTGAGTCATGTCCGCATTATACCGAACCTATTGGGTCACACACTTAACGAGCAGTAGTCTGTTAGAATACTAGTATGGTAGAAGGTTTAGTGGAAGCAAAGCAGAATAGTTCATACGGGTATCGGAAGTAGTTCCGGAGATTTATGGAATTTTTCATAAGGGCACCAGAAGTAGTTCTGGGTATTTAAGGTTATGTCCGGATCACTCTGGAGTAGTCCCAGGTGGTTCCGGAACATATGAGAATGGTACTGGGGAAGTCCTAGATCAACCGGAATAGTTTCCGGATAATCGCTGGGCGTCCCAACAACCTTCGCGGTCATCGGGTGGCTTAAACTGTAACTCGGATGGTCTTGGAAACTATCCGGATGGCTCCGGAACGTCCGAGAACGGTCTCGGAAGGTCATGGAAGTGCTCCAGAAGTGTCCGGAATGTCCCGAAACGGTCCCGGTATGTCCCGGAAGGTCCTGGAAGCTTCTTGAAGGTCATGGAAGGTTCCGGAAGGTTCCGGGCAGTACCACCCACTCCCCTGCGCCCCGAGCCTTGGGAGGCAAGCCACCTAGGCTGCCCTGGTCGGCCAAGGGGTGGGGGGCGCACCAAGGGGAAGGAATCCCCCTCCAGGTGGAAAGTCCAACTCTCCAATATGGCAGGTTTCCGGTGGGAAGGTTTGGGAGGTTTTGGGAGTCCAAGTTGGACTCCCCACCCCCCTTATTGCGCCCCAAGGGCCTCTTGGCCACCTATATAATGTGGGGGAGGGGTGGGGGGCGCAGCACAACCTATCCCCATGGCCTATGCGCCACCCTCCCTCCTCTAAACCCCGTTGCTCCACTTTTAGACCCCGATTTAGACGCTGTTCTAGATCGGAATCCGTTAGGGTTTTCTCCCTCTAGTTTTCTCGGTGGCGTTCATCTCTGGATGGCGGAGCGCTGCTGGATTGCTGCTACGGGATGTGTGGATACTAATGGAGGGGTCGTACCTTCGACCCTTCTTCGAGGAGCTTGTTCATGGGACTTGTCCGTGGGACTAGATCGCGGGACTTGTTCGTGGGATTGATCAAGGGACTGTTCGTGGGAGAACTTGCGAGATCTAATTCCACTACGTCCACGAGCTTCACCAACTCTACTTCCGCTACATCGGTTGGTGAGCCATGACCTAAAACCTTGTATGCAATCTTCTTGGATGATCTTGGGTTCTTGATTCGTAGGCCGAAATTTTTTGTTTTCTACTACGTTTCCCAACACTTTTCACATCCATTTGATATAACTTGATATTATGATGGTTAGAGAATGCAAGCATAATACGAATGGACTCAAGTCTAGCAACAGGAGCGAAGGTTTCACCGAAGTCAATCCCCTCGACTTGTGTGTATCCTTGTGCTACGAGACGAGCTTTGTTTTTGATGACTTGTCCATCTTCATCGAGTTTGGTGTGGTAGATCCACTTTGTGCCGATGGCATTGTGAACTCGAGGATCATGTCGTTTGACTAACTCCCACACATCATTCAGTTTGAACTGAAGAAGTTCGTCTTGCATCGCCTGAATCCATTCCGCTTCTTGGAATGCCTCAGTAACTTTGGTGGGCTCTGAAATTGATACAAACGAGAAATTCCCACAAAAGTTAGCTATACGATTAGCTCTTTCACGAGTAAGAGGACCTGGTAGATTGACGTCGGCGAGGATTTTGTCCACTTGAACTTCATTCTCCACTCGAGGAAGACGAGGAAGATGATCTTGAGGCGCATCTTCGTCACTACTATCAGAGTCATTTGCATCTGCTTCACGTGCTTCAGGAGCTTCAGGGGTATCAGGAGCCTCAGGATCAGGATCGTCATCAGGATTATTTGCATCTGGATTTGGATGTTCTTCAGGAGCAGGAGGTATGTGCGTTTCTTCAGGATGATCCACATGAATGATATCACCAACACCCATCTTCTTGATCTGTTCTTCAGGTAGAGCTTCATCTAAATCAGGTGGCAGGTGCTCTCTTGCGAGCCGTCAGATTCATCAAACCGCACAACTACAGTCTCAACAATTTTATAATGACCGATATTGAAGACTCTATAGGTGTGCGAGTTGATACCATAACCAAGCATGAAACCCTCACATGCTTTGGGTGCAAATTTGGACTGGTGATGAGGATCACGAATCCAGCAAAGTGCACCGAATACTTTGAAGTAACTCACATTGTGTTTCTTACCGACCATTAGCTCATATGATGTTTTACTGAAGAACTTGTGAAGATACACTCTATTGACGATGTGGCATGCAGTGTTGATTTCTTCAGCCCACCACTTGAGTGGAGTGTTGTACTCAGCCACCATCGTGCGAGCCATCTCGATGAGGGTTCAGTTCTTCCTCACAACAACTCCATTTTACTGAGGAGTGTAAGGCGCAGAGAATTCATGAGTGATTCCCAAGTCGTCGAGGAATTATTCCACACCGAAGTTCTTGAACTCAGTGCCGTTGTCGCTTCGAATGTGCTTGATCTTCAAGTTGTAGTTGTTCATGACTCGCTGGGCGAAGCGCTTGAGGATAGCTGGAGTTTCTGACTTATAGAGAAGAAAATGCACCCAAGTGTATCGTGAGAAGTCATCAAAAATAACAAGACCATAAATATTACCTCCAAAGCTTGAATACTTTGGAGGCCGAATAGGTCCATGTGAAGCAATTCCAGAGGTCTTGTAGTAGTCTGCCGAGACCCAATACCTTACTTTTACCTTTATCGGCGAAGGTGATGGTTTTCTTTGAAGAAGGACTCAGAGATGATTCCATAAGAAGGCTTCTATCACCAGTCATGTTATTTGTGCATCCACTGTCCATCACCCATTCAGTATTTCCCTGCAACGGAATTAGTATCTCATACAACAAGTTATGAGCCAGCCTTAGTTTGAGGAATTTATGGTTCCTCAGAATTAATTCCTCAGGACGTTCCTCAGGATTGATTCTATGAAACCAAACAATATACATATCCTTCAACTAACTCAAATGATCTGCAAAATTTATGATTTCCTCAGGACATGTCCCTGCAAAGATGATCAGTTCTTCTTTACCATCCACATCTTAATAGGTGGTTTTGAGGTATATGAGGACTAATGAGGGCGATGAGACCTAATGGGACGTGAGATGGTGGTATCAGGATAAACAAATGAATAAGCATTCTTATGAGGGTCTTCCCTGTGAACAAAATGGTTAGCTGATACATGATGATAACCATTTCCATTTGAGGTATCGTCCTCAGATGATACCCTCAGCTCATTTGCATCTGCATTCACAGGAAGGTTAGTGATGAGGTCCTTCTGAACCCAGATCTTCTTGACTGGAGGACCGTTCCTGCAGTTAGTTCCGATGTATCTGGCGAATACCTCACCATTGACATCCTTAAACAGTTTATAGTTTGAGTCAAAAGACTCAATCACCACATCTGAGGAAACAACATCATAACCAGATAAAGTGTAGGGATCAAGAGGAGGCATCTTTGCCCGAACCCAAGTGGTCTCTGGATATTGTTCAGGTTTCCAGTAAGACCCATCAAGGTTGAGTTTCCGAGTGAATTCGACACCTTCTTTCCTCGGGTTCCTGTTGAGAATCTGTTTCTTGAGGATGTCACATAGAATCTGATGTCCTTTCAGACTCTTGAACATGCCGGTTTCCAGTAGACTCTTCAACCTAGCATTTTCTTAAATAATGTCTATGGTATGCTCAGATGAGGGGTCAGATACCACAGAAGCAATAGAAATAACAGAGTCTGAAGACATTGAAGAACTAGGCACAGAGGTAATACGGTCATGTTCAATGCATTTTAAACAGGGAGGATTAAATCCTTCTTGTGGCATGATGATCTGTTGGGAGAGGAGTGAATCATTTTCTTTCCTCAGATCGTCATGAGACATCCTCACACGTTCAAGTTCTTGCTTCCTCATGGGGAACTCATGAGCCAGCTTCTCATGATCGGTGAGGAGTGCCTCATGACGACTGAACAAGTCATCAAACTTTGACTGAAGAATTTTTGATTCATCAGTCAATTTTTGAGTCTTCGTCATTTCCTCAACCAACATATCATCACTCTTGTTTAGTGAGATCTGGATCTTTTCAAGTGCACGTTGTTGTTTAGATGCAAGTTTAGCAGGTTTAGCATAGTTTTCATCAGGTTCTTCATCAGAGGGATCATCCGATGATGAGTAAGAAGATACCTTGGAGGACTTGTCCATGAAGCAGAAGGAAGGGGTTGTGTCTTCAACTTCATCATCAACATGTGATGGATCAGATACCTCAGTGCTGAAGATTGACTTGTAGACAAGCGACTTGGCAAGAGCCAGACCAGCCACACCCTCAGATTCTTCAGATTCTTCTTCCTCAGCATCAGGGTCGGAACCAGATTCTTCAGAGTCCAATTCTTTGCTGAGATACGCGCGAGCCTTACGGGAGTTGCTATTCCTTTATCCAGCAGACTTTGAGGATCTTGAAGATTTCTTCTTTGTCTTTTCATCAGAATTGTCATCTTTCCCTTTCTTCTTTTTCTTCAGTCTAGCTTCCTTTTCCCATAGAAGACACTCCGCGATGTAATGCCCAGGTTTCTTGCACTTGTGGAAGACTCTCTTTCTTGTTTCGATAGAGTCATCATCTTTGTTTTTTCTTGAGGAAGATCTTGAGGAATTTCCAAAGCGATTCTTCTTCGTGAATCTTTGGAACTTTCTGGTGAGGAGAGCAAGTTCCCGGCTGAGGGTTTCAGGATCATCGGTATCAGCCCCAGACTCTTCATCAGAGGACACTCTTTGTGCTCTAGCTTTTAGCGCGCGGACTTTTGGCGTGGAGCTGTACAAGTCTCATTTTTCAGGGATATTCAGTTCGAGAATGTCAGCAGGATCCAGAGTTTTGAAGTCAGGCCTTTCTTGAATCATCAGCGATAGGAACTCAAATGAGTCATCCAGTGATCTCAGTAGTTTCTTCACCCCCTCATGATCTGTGATATCAGCGGCACCCAGTGCTTGAAGTTCATTGAAAATGTTAGTGAGTCTGTCAAAGGTTTGCTGCACGTGCTCGTTGTCCAGCCTCTTGAACCTGTTGAAGAGACTGCGGAGTGTATCAACTCGTGAGTCTCGTTGAGCAGAGACTCCTTCATTAACTTTTGACAGTCTTTTCCATATCTTCTTTGAAGTATCCAGACCACTGACACGGTTGAACTGAGCCTTGTTGAGATGACCACCGATAATGCTTCCAGCTTTTGCATCAAGCTGCCAGTTCTTCTTCACAACTTCAGGAGCAGTCATCAGAGTTGCTTCAGGAATGCCTTGATCAACAATATCCCACAGATCCTTGTCAATGGCTTCAAGATGCATCCTCATCTTGTTCTTCCAGTATGGGTAGTCTGTCCCGTCGAAGATGGGGCAGTTTGAGGCAACGCTCATTGTACCTGAGGTCGACATGACTAAAACTCCAGGTGGTTAAACCGAATCACACAGAACAAGGGAGTACCTTGCTCTGATACCAATTGAAAGTGCAATATATCGACCAGAGGGGGGGTTAATGGGTGATTTTCAAATATCTCGAGGAATTTCTATTTCCTCAGGACTGAGGCAATACGAAATTGAGGAAGTTGAAACCTAAGGAATAACAAATGAAGTACAAAATAAATGACGTGAGTGGAAAACAACCTATTGCACAACTAAGGTAAGATTGAAGCACGACCTGAGGAATCAGTGGAGAGGGAACTCAGAAAGTAAAGCATCAGGATAAGTCATCAGTGCATAAACATAATACTGAGGTTGAAGAAATAGCACCAGGGCACTGAAGACGAAGAATTGATGAACCAGTTCGAGTTGCTGTGACAACTATACGTCTGGTTGGAGAGGCTGAGATTGAACTCAGTAGACATAGTCTTCCCCTTATTCTCCTTGAACTAAAGTCCTCAGACTCTGTCCAATAACTCAGGTGAGTCTTCAAGGTAGACTCCCGAAACCTTCACAGACTCAGTCACTCAGGGAAGTCACAATTTCATCATGACTTCCTCAGACTGAAGACTTCTACACCGGCTGGAAGATCACAGTATTCAAGAGTAAAAAGCTTCGGATCACTCAAACCGACTTCCTCAGAAATTCTCAACTACTCAGGCTGGTGGTTTTCCTCGCTTAGGTTCTTCAGTGTCCTTAGAGGTGGGTTGCTCTCAAATGACAAGTGCTAGTTTTTCTCTCGGAGCAGCCAACCCACAAATGGGGCTGGGGGTGGCTATTTATAGCCGCGGAGCAATCCCAGGTGACAGAACATAAATGCCCATGCACGCAATTACTCTCGTGCCCTCGGATATGACCGTTGCTAGACAAGTTCTAGCATCTCACCATGCAACACGTGGCACGGTCAAACTATTCTTTCTCCTCACAATCTTCAGAAGAATTGCACTGGCGATCTCCGGACTCCTCAACCGAAGTTAGTTGCCTCAATGTCCTGAAGAACAACGTCTCATCCACCCGAGGACTGAACTTCTACTGCAGGAGATTTCCTCAGGGTTTTCTTCAGGATTTCTAATTGAGCACTTCCTCTGAAATACATAACTCATTTTCCTCAACCCCACCAACAGTGCGGTGTTTTCCTACGACTCAAGAAGTATAAAAAGTCTTAGCAAAGACTACGCTTCAACTTCGTCTTCAGCGCGAACGTCCTTAGTATCGTCCTTAGGATCTGGTATAACTTCAGCTTCAGCCGAGCGCTTCAAGATCCTGATTCCTCAGGATTTCGCACAACTTCAATCTTCAGGAAACACACCGATTTCTCCAATGTTCCTCAACATTTTGGGGGGTCGACAACGGTGGTTAACCTCATCCTCAGGGACTGTTTTCCTGTGTATAATCACAAACACATTAGTCACTTAACCGTTTTGTCATCAAATACTCCAAACCTCAAATAGTACACTAGATGCACTTACAGTATCCGTGCTAGTTGATCCATTCTGAGCAACTTTTGTGTTCAGTACAATTTCATCTGGAAAGTTTTACCGGTTTCGGTCGTCTGACTGACAGGTGAACCGAAGGGGAAATCTTCCACGTTCGGTATGTTAGAGGGGTGCGGTGGCTATACGGGTGATGTATTATTATTCGTGGCATTTTTCTGATCAACTTTGATGTATAAAGTTTTTCGATCCGAGTTACGGTTTAAAAGATATTAAATTTCAAAGTTTAAATCAATTTAACAGAAATTCTGGAATTATTTTTATTACTAAAACAACATTATCCAGAACAGGAACTTTGACTGGTCAAACCTGGCATGTGGGGCCTACATGTCATAGGCTGGGCCTTTGACTGGTCAACTAACCAGTGGGTCCCACATGTCATACATAGTGACAATTAACCATTTTATTTAATATAAAATATCACAGGGCCCACATGTCATTCAATGAATTTTTTTATTAATTTATTTAACACAATTTCTTAAAGGTGGGACCCATGTGTCATTGGCACAGGTGTTAATTATCTAGAGAATTTCTTAAGTAACAGGGCCCACCAGTAAGTGGCAGTGGGTATCTCTATTTACCTTAACCAAAGGCTATTGAGGGGGGCGGGCCCATGCGTCAGTGGAGGATTAGGGGGGCAGTTAGCCCACTGGTTAATTAACTAGTGTCCGCAGGAGACGTACAAGGAGCACAGCGGCAAGGCCGGGACGATGATCCGGCGAGGGGGTGTGGAGGGGTTGCGGCCAGGGGTGGCGGAGGTTGGTGCGGCGAGCACGGAACGCGCCCACGCGGGCGGGTGGGCGCGCGAGGTCAGGACCGAGCGCGGGGTGAGCGCGGCGTGCTCCGCCGGGCGCAAATGGCGACCACGGCGAGCCAAGGACGATGACATCGGGGCATAACGGAGGAGGAAAGAGGGGTAATCGACAGGGCTCACAGAGGGGAGGTCGATGGTGAGCGCGCACGAGGTTGGGGTGGTCGGGGCACGACGAATTTGGCCGGAGGAGCGCGGCGGCCATGGCGAGAAGACGATGACGATGGAGAGCGCACTGGGCCTCCCGGATCGATTCCTTCCGCGGGGAGAGGAAGTCGATGACGGCGCACCTCATGGACACGTCGGCGGGGCGATGCGAGGTCAGTGGACGCGCGAGTTTGCGAGGTGGCGACCATGGCGCATCGGGTTTCCATAGGAGAACGAGCAGGAGGGGAAGAAAGAACTTGCGGACGTCAAGGGGGCAAGGGGAAAATGGGGTGGGGTACTAGGGTTCCAACCAGGGGCGAGGGGGGTCTTATCGACGCCGGGGAGCCGCCCAATGACCACCACGGCGACAACTGTGGCCGTGTCACCATGGATGGTCGCCAGCGCGCGGTGAATAGGGGAGGGGATGGTGGGGGTGGGCCGGATGGGTTAGGTGGGCTGGCCCAGTGGGGAGGAGAGGAGAGGGGTGGGGTGGGCTTCTGTTTGTTTTATTCTTTTTGCAATTTCTTTTCTGTTCTTTTCTATTTTTCATTTCTTTTAGTTGTTTTATAATTTTTCAAATTATGTTATAGGTCCCATAATTATTGTTGGCCTATAGAACAGTGCCACAAAAATATTTGGCCACAAATAGAATCATATAACATTTGTTTTAATTATTCAATTGATTAAGAGGGGTTTTTGGCTATTGTTTATATTTGTTTGATTTATTCTAGAGCTCAATAAATTCCAATGCACATATGGAAGTGATCCACTAAATATTTGGGATTTAACAAAAGTGGTTGCAAAGTTTTTGGACCAAGTTTTATTTGTCACATAATATTAATATTCAACAAAAGTGAAATTTGACTTTGCATTGGTCCAAGATTAACATGGTTGATCAAAGCAAGAATTTTGGAACAGTAACCATCATTAGCAACAGTGATTACTATTCACTGAAAGTGAGGGTATTACAGGTGTCATATCCAAAATTCTTGCGAATAGCTTCAGGAATTTCACGAGCATTGTTCTTCTCCTTCGTTCGGCCTCCTTTCTTCTTCGGAGCCATTTGTTCGGCTTCGTGGACGTGTTCCATAATTGGAGACTCATCTCCGAAACCCAAATCAGCAGACATCCTGTGAGAAAGCAAGGGGAAAGGAGGGAAAAAGGTATAGGTATGGAATGAGCACCAGCAAAAGTTTCGACCAAATCACTCAAGTTTTGACAAGAGATTCAGATGGATTTTGGGTGTTGATTCAGGCTTGTTCTGAGCTAGACTTAGCAAGCACTAACTCAAACATCAATGATCTTCAAACCCTAGCACATAACAGATGGATCAAACGAAACCCTAGAATCTGACCTGAATTGGGATTGGAATCTTTTGATGGTTAAAATAGTTTACCAAAAGAGCAAGTATACAAAGGATCAAAGCAACCTAATAAAATAAAATAAAAACTGTAACAACCCAGTTTTCACAAAAATCAAAAATTTTGTTTTCGGTGTGAATTGTTTGATTGTCTGATTTGTTTGCGATGTTTGCATCCCCGATTTATCGATCGGCGATTATTTTTCCCCTTTATCTCATATCGGACGGAGACCGACCCTTGCCACCCTGACACTCGACCTTGCGACACCGGGTTTCATCTGATCACCGTCGCGAGACCGCACGAGACGAGCCGCAGCCAACGGAACGAAAAACCCCGTTTAATAATTAAACGGGATATTTTTATAGCGCACCGAAAAGTGTTTTCGGAACGGTTCCAACGCGAGGTGAACGCCGCCGGCTCGACTCGCTGATCGCGAAGTTCGAAGTTTTACCCGAATCGGAGGTACTGCGGACCCCCGGCGGTCAGAAACGTGAGCACCGCGCGCGCGAGAGAAAAACCGGGGATGTTTTTGCAAACTGCCAGCCACCGGGGCTGTATAAAGACCACCACACTCCCACCCATTTCTAGGGTTTCCCTAGCCACAATTTTGCAGCCACCCCCCTCACAATAGCCCCATTTTTCGCATTTTGCCCATTTTTGTAGCAAAACCTAGCCAGATCAATCCTGGACCGTCAGATCTCGCGATCCGATGGCCCAGGGAGCTCCCAGCCACCCACCTTTCTCTCTCTCCTCTCTCCCTCACCAAGCCGCTGCCCGCCCGTGGAGGCTCCATGCCCGCCCGCTGCCAGCCGAGGCCTTCGTCGGCAGCACCCCCGGCGAGCCCCTCTGCTCTGCCGTGCCCCTTCTCCTCCCCCTTTTCCTCTCCTCTTCCTTCCCTCCTCATCCCTCACCTCTCCCTCTCTCTCTCGCAGGTACCCAGCGCCGCCGCCATTGGAGGCCCGAGCCGGAGCTCGCCTGAAGCCGCGCCAGCCGCCGCCCCTCCTCCAAGGTCCGGCCGGATCCGGCACCCCCTCGCCCGCCGCCTCCGCTTCCTGGGCGCCCCGCTGCCCCTCGTCGCCGGTGGCCGGCGCGCCACCAGGAGGCAGCCGCCGCCGCCGCCTGCGGTCGTGCTCGGGAGGGAGCCCGAGCCGGCCAGCCCCTCAACCTCCCACGTGGGCCCGCGGCCCAGATCTGCTGGCGCCGGCCCAGCCACCAGCCCGAGCCCAGCAAGCCCCCAGCCCAAGCCGGCCTGCCTCTTGGGCTTGGCCCATGTGGGTGAGGCCCCCTTTTTTTATTTTATTTTTTTCAGCCTCTGTTTTTTTTGTCTGCTGTTTCAGTTTTGCAACGATGATAGCGATCAAACCATAGCTCCGATGAACGTGCCCCCAAAACAAAAGTTTCTCAGTTTTGCGTGCTCTAGAATTCGTATGTAGAAAGTTTTTGCATTTGAGCTCATCTTGATTGTGTAATTGTGTGCTGAACAGGGCATCAGGCCGTTAACTGCTAGTTTTTCCTGTTAAGTGCTGCTGTTAATATTTTGTTGCAACTTTGCATGATGATTGTAAGAAATCCATGAGGCCTATTACATTGATTCCTTTTGCGTTGCGTTAAGCAATGTTTCTATTTCAGTTTCATGCATTCACATGCCATATTTGCTTGCTGCATCATGTTTATATCTTGCTCCAAAGTAGCTATCCTGATGTTAATGTGCTGCTGTTGCTGAAACTGTTATTTTGTTGCAACTTCGATCGACGAGTGTGTCGCGACCGTTTATCGGAATTGAGTGATTCCAATTGCATATTGTTAAGAATCATGTCTACTTTCATCCCATGTATTGCATCTTCATGTTAGAATTACTGGTAATATAGTTATTTAGCTCCAAAGTTGCTATGCTGCTGTTTTTGACAGCCACCTCAGTTTTTCACTAAGTCTGTTATTTTGCGATGCCATGTTGTTTGCTTAATATCTTTTGATCTATGATGTCTTTTTGCATTATTCTTTTTGCCATGCCTTCCATGTCATGTCTACTTTAATTGCAAGTCATTTGTGAGCATGTTTGCACTGTTTATCCTCTTTATCCTGTTTATGCATTGCTCTAAAGTGTGCTTCCTGATGTTGGCAGTTTGTGCCCGTAACTTGTTTTGCTTGTATCTTTTTAACCGTAACTCCGTTTTGGGTGTTCTTTATATGTAACTTGATTAGTTTTTCGTGTACTTTATGTTTCTTCTTTTTTTTGCTGTTGTTAACCAACCTAAAATATGGTTTAGGGCAGAACAGTACCAAATCCTTTAATTGTCGTGCGACACTTAGTGTATGCCATGTTTAGGTTGTGCCTCACTTAAATTGACTAGCATAGATAGTTTACTTTGTGCTTCCCCTCTTGACTTGTTTGTGTGCTATGCCATGCTTGCTTGAGTTGCCATGTTAACAACCGTTGGTTGATCACCTGTAGCTAAAGAACTTGAACCACCGTAAATGTGCGGTATTCGTCGTGTGTGACTGATACCCCACTTAAACTGTTAGTAACCGTTCTCGACGATAGATCCGTATCGCGTTGTCGTGTCGTGTGATGTCTTCTTGATCTTGTATTGCTCCGTAGTAATAGTGGTGCACCGTTGATTGCTTTCTAGTGTTTACTTCTTGTGTGCTTCCGCGGGTACCTCTCGGAGACGATGCGAGCGTGCGATCAACTACACCTTCGGAACCCGACTTATCAACAGGCAAGGACTATACATTACTTATGATCCATTCTATTTCAACCAGCGGTTTGCATGCTAGTATAGGTTAGGTTCGATGTTTGATCCTACTGCTATGTTACTATTTCTCATTGCTCAACCCCTGCTTAGTATGCATGCTTAGGATGCTACGATGTTACCCTGTTACTCTTTGGTTTGGGATATCACATTATTATATTGTTGTTGATGATATGATTATTATAATGTTGACTATATTCGACGAAGGATGGAAGGTCTAGGCTATCCCGCCCCGACGCTTTGTTCCATTCGAGTCACCTAGGATCCGAGTTCCGGGTATTGGTTTTAAGACCGAGCGTGCCTAACCGCGTGTGGGATTTTATGGGGTCCCCTTTTCTTACCTACCTAGCTTCAAACATTTCTAGTGGTGGCCCAAGATGTTTTTACCATCTGAGAAACCGTGTGCGTAACTGGTCTGCAGCCAGTGGATTTTAAACAAACCGGGCCAGTGGGATGGTATATCCTGTTGGTCCAAATCTGGAAGCTAGGGAGCCTGCCCGGACGAGGGTAGGTTATCCCGACCTCGTCCAGACGGTAGAGGCCGATTCGAGAGCGCGGCCGTCTTTTGAGTTGGATGTCGACTCACCGGGGGCCACCCGGATTTGTGCGTTGTTAGTTAGAGGGACCTGTCGTTCCGGATCTCTTGGAACTAAATCATAAAATGGTTTCCTATAATGGGTAGCAACTGAGACATATGGGCGTGCATGCGGAGCCTTGTAATGGGCAGTTGGTACACCCCTGCAGGGTTAAATCTTTTCGAGAAGCCGTGTCCACGGTTATGGACGACTTGAGACCTACTCCTTGTTCATAGACAACAACAACTGAGATAATCTTAATATAATTTGATCAACGTGTGTGTACCTTGACTGCTTCTTCTTCGTCGGGATGCTAAGAGGAGGACAAGGATAGGATAGGTGTTATGTTTGCGTAGTAGGTGGATAGCAAGACTTGTTGGAGGCGATTCCTCATCGAATGCTTGGCGTCTTATCTCACTCTCTAGATCCTTAGCCACTTCATAAATGCTAGTGCGACAGCAACCTCACCACTTACCCCTTCCTTACCGTAAACTACTAGTTGTCCTAGAATGACGAGTGATGAAGTCCTTGCTAGGTCAGATGACCACTACAGTTGGATGCTGAGTACCTCTGTACTCATGATACTACCCACAAACTCTTTTCAGGGTTCTCGATCGACAACAGGTATGGTGATCGACGTTTCACGTGGAGACTCGACGACGACTAGTTAGGCGGATCCCGGCGGAGGGCCTGGACCCGTGTGGTTATGGGGATCGATGATTTTCTTTTGCCACTAGGCATTTCATTGTAGTCTATACTCAGACATATATCTTCCGCTGTTGTATTGTATTTGAGGCAGTTGTATGCCGATTGTATAAGATGTTGTATCCTTGTATCTGTAATGTTGTGATATCATGTTGGAAATCTGGGGCATATGGCTTTGTCATATGTCACGGTGGGACCGATATGTGCTTCGTCCCCGGATCTGGGTGGAAACACCTAGATCTGGAATAGTACCGCATATCGGGCCTTACAAAAACCCTCAACAACACTTAGATCCAATCTGAGAAGATGAACAGAGGGAAGATTGGATCGAAGTTGCTCAGTGTACCCTAATTCGGTGGCATCGAGCAGCTACGGCGGCGAGGAGCGGAGGATAGATGCTCGAAGATGCGTGAAGTCTCAGCGGCGACTGTCCGGCCGCGAAGCAACGCGGTTGTCATTGGGGAGGAGGAGCTGGACGGCGCGCTCGGGAGAGAGAGGGGATCCGGGAGAGACGAAGTGATTGGTGGTTTCGGTGTTGCTGGGAGATGCCTTATATAGGGCTGGCCTGGCACCCGTGGCATATCAGATCGAACGGCTCCCAACGACTGCCTCTCTGGATTCTGCGGTTAGGATAAGGTAGCGAATCGCGAGGGAATCTCAACGACCTGGATTTGATGGGATCTCAATGACTGAAGAATATGTCTTGGTCTTGAGTAAAAACTTCGATAAAGATGGAAGCATTTGGTTCGGAACTCAATGACGTTCAAAACAAATTACTTTTCGTTTCAACTATGCTCAACCATTTTAGAAAGATAGAGTAAGAGAGAACAAGAACAGAGGGGGTAGGGTCCGAAACTTATTACCTCAAAGAAAAACAAGCAACGAAGCTAAAGGTGATAAGTATGGAGGACTAAATCCAATCAAAATAAAAGATAGAAGTTGAAGCAACAACGAAAATCGACTCCAATTTCAAAAACGAAGTAAATGAATATTTACAGGGAGGTAAAGGTTTGGTCTTACAGAACATTGCGTGAGTCCAAAATATTGAGCTCACATCTCAACGCACAGAACTTTTTCACAACCAATGGTTTCGTGAATATATCAGCCAATTGATCTTCAGTTCTGACATGACTGATCACAATATCTTCACGTTGAACATGATCACGAAGAAAATGATGGAGAACGTCAATATGTTTCGTGCGCGAGTGTTGCACAGGATTATGGGAAATTTTGATAGCACTCTCATTATCACGTAGGAGAGGAATTTTCTTCACATGAATTCCATAATCTTTCAGCGTTTGCTGAAGCCATAGAATCTGAGGCAGCAACAATGTATTCAGCTTCAGCAGTTGATATTGATACACAATTTTGCTTCTTGGAAGCCCAACCCACAAGTGATCTTCCTAGGAAATGACAAGTGCTTGAAATAGATTTCCTATCAACACGATCACCAGCCCAGTCCGAATCAGAATTGCCAATGAGGTCAAACTGAGCATCCTTGGGATACCATAAGCCCAAGGAAGTTGTGTGAGCAAGATACCGAAGAATTCGCTTAACAGCAGTATGATGTGATTCCTTTGGATTTTCCTGAAAGCGGGCAAAAATACATACTGAAAGCATGATGTCAAGTCTAGATGTACATAAGTATAAGAGTGAACCAATCATTGATCGATACTTCTTTTGATCGAAGGGTTTCCCTTCTCATCTGCATCTAGGAATCCATTAGTAGGCATTGGAGTCTTAATCGTTTTGCATCAGTGAGTCCAAACTTCTTCAGGCAATCCTTGAGATATTTTTCTAGAGAAATAAAGGTTCCATTCTTCTGTTGACGAATTTGAAGTCCAAGGAAGAACTTCAATTCACCCATCATAGACATCTCATATTTCTTCGACATCATTTTGGAAAATTCTTCGCTGATTTCAGTGTTAGTGCAACCAAGAATAATATCATCTACATATATTTGACATACAAACAAGTCACCATTATAAGAACGAGTGAAAAGAGTTGGGTCAGTTCTTCCTGGTTTGAAGCCTTTCTTCAGAAGGAAATCCTTCAGGGTGTCATACCAAGCACGAGGCGCTTGCTTTAACCCATAAAGAGCTTTGTGCAACCTGTACACCATGTCAGGATTCTTAGAGTCTTCAAAACCTGGAGGCTGCATAACATACACTTCGTCTTCGATTTCTCCGTTAAGAAAAGAACTTTTCACATCCATTTGAAAAAGGAGGATACCATTGAAATTTGAAAAAGCAAGCACAACACGAATAGATTCGAGACGAGCAACTGGGGCATAAGTTTCGCCGAAATCGATACCTTCGATTTGGGTGTAACCTTGTGCTACCAGTCTTGCTTTGTTTCTTACCACAATACCATCCTCATCTTGCTTGTTGCGAAATATCCACTTGGTACCAATAATGTTGTGCTTCGTGGGATCATGTCTTTCAACTAAGGACCACACTTTGTTTCGCTCGAATTGGTTGAGTTCTTCGAGCATAGCCATTAACCAATCTGGTCCTTCATGGCTTCATCAAACTATGAAGGTTCTAGCGTGGAGACAAATGAAAAGTTTCCACAGAAGTTAGCCAAACGAGTACGAGAGCGAGTTGTGGGACGACCTGGTTGTTGAATTACTTCAAGGATCGAATCAACATCAACTCTTCTTCGCACACGAGACAATGCATTTTCATTAGCTTGTGAATCTGGTTCTTCTTTAGAACTATCATTTCCTTCGGGATTGGCATTTCCTTCAGGATCAACATTTCCTTCGGGATCTGCATTCTCTTCGTTCCTGGGTTCTTCTTCATCATGTCCATCATTAGCTTCAGGATGTTGATCTCCAGCGCCCCGGGCTATGTGTGGGAACATTGGACCATCATCATCCCTGTTAGCTTGATGAGTATTTGCTTCAGCAGGGCGAATCTCTCCAATAACCATGGACTTGATTACTTCATCAAGAGGAGGTTCATTTAGATCCTGAGGAAAATGCTCCTTTTGGGATCCATTAGTTTCATCAAACCTCACATTTACAGTTTCCATAACCTTCCCAAAGTGGGAGTTATACACTCTGTAAGTGTGAGAATTTGAGCCATAACCTAGTAGAAAACCTTCATGTGCTTTAGGGGAAAATTTGGAGCTATGATTCATATCTCTAATAAAACATGGAGCACCAAACACTCTAAGATATGAAACATTGGGCTTGTTACTAGTGATAAGCACATGTGAAGTTTTCTTCAGAAATTTGTGAAGGTAAACCTTGTTGATGATATGACAGGCAGTGTTAATTTCTTCGGCCCAGAACTTGATCGGAGTCTTGTATTCAACAAGCATTGTTCTGGCCATTTCAATAAGAGTTCTGTTCTTCCTTTCAACCACACCATTTTGTTGAGGTGTGTAAGCAGCTGAGAGTTCATGAGTAAAGCCATGATCATCAAGAAAATCTTCAATATGAGTATTTTTCAATTCAGTTCCATTGTCAATTCGGATGTGCTTCAGAGATAATTCATATTCGGTTTGAGCTCTCCTAGCGAATGACTTGAAGATTTCAACAACTTTGCTCTTGTCATCCAGAAACAAATCCCAACTATAGCGAGATAAATCATCAACAATAACTAGACCATATTTGTTGCCTCCCAGACTAGCATAATTTTGAGGACCGAAAAGATCCATGTGAAGCAATTCTAGGGTACGAGTAGTGGTCATGATAGTCTTCACTGAATGATGTTTCTTTGTAATCTTGCCAGCTTCACAAGCACTGCAGAGACGATCCTTGTCGAGTTTAACTTCGCTAAGGCCAATCACATGCTTCTTATTCACTAAAGTTTGAAGATTTCTCATCCCTTCATGACCAAGTCTTCTATGCCATAATCAACCAGACGAAGCTTTTCCATTAAGCATGTGGATACAGCAGGGGCCAAAGAAAAATCAACGAAATATAAATCTCCTTTTCGGTAACCCTCGAAGACAAATGTATAGTCATCCTATGAAAAGACAACACAGCGCGAAGCAGAAAATATAACAAGCATGCCCATATCACATAGCTTTGAAATAGACATGAGATTATATCCAAGTGATTGAACAAGCATAACTTTCTCAATATGCTTATCTTTCGATATGGCAACCTTACTCAAATCTAAAACTTTACCCTTGTTGTTGTCACCGAAGGTAATGTACTACTGAGAAGATTGAGATAATTTTTCTTCGGTGAACAATTCCTTGTCTTCGGTCATATGATTAGTGAAACAACTGTCCATGACCCATTCGGATCCACCGGAGACATAGGCCTGTAGAAGAATTAGTTCTTCTTAACCACCCACAAACGAGCATGTGACTGTGAAGAGGTGGAAGCACTTGTTGACTTAATATTAAATCGCACAGGGTTATATTTCCTAGGGGGGCCATCAAGTACACCATAAATGTAATTCCTCTACGAGGGGTTAGGATATGAATGAGCATATGAAATATTATCATTATTATCACGGTGTCGATAAGTGTAACGACCAGTACGATAGTATTCCTTTTGAGGAGCATTTGATTTGGGCACCAATGAATCATTTCCCTCCTCGAGAGAATAGAAGTCTTTCGGTGGTACCGAAGACTTTCCATGCAGAGAATGGTTAGCAGGAAATTTCTCAACGAGTGATTTGCGCACCCAAATTTGTCTCTTATAGAAACCATTCTTTGGAGGGGCAATAATGTATTCGGCCGAAACCTTTCCTTCCTGGTCCTTGACAAGCTTGTAGTCAGAATCAAGTGATTCATCAACAATAGCCTTATCAATTTTGAAGTTGAAACCTAAAAGATTAGAAATATCTATAGGCTTATCCTTCGCTAGGATCCATACAGTTTTTGGGTACTGCTAAGTTTCCCAGTAAGTGCCATCAGGGTTTAGCTTCCTTTCAAAGCCAACACCTTCATTCCTAGGATTCCTGTGAAGGAGTTCCTTCTTCAGGATAGCACAAAGATACTGGTGTCCCTGAACACTTTTGAATTGTCCTGTTTCAAACAAATCTTTCAACCTGAGGAGTTCCTCACTAACAGTAGAGTTTTCCACATCTGAGGCATTAGTATCATCAATAACAATAGGTGATTTTCCTTTATAATCAGTTTTGATTCGTTCCAAACAAGTTAAGCATGGTGAATCATAATTATGATTTTCTTCAGAACCTTGTTGAGCCATGAGAGAGATTGACGTTTTTCAACTCTTCATGAGCCTCTTTCAGTTTTCCGAGAGCCATTTTCCTCTAAAGAAATTTATAGGTGAGCTTCTCATAATCAACTCAAAGAAGATCATGCCGAGAGGATAGTTCTTCAAACTTCTCCTTCAAAGCACCAAGCTCATTAGTTAAAGTTTGATCTTTCTCTATCTCATCGATCAATAGGGTCTCTGATTTATTAATAGTTTTGTTTAGCGAATCAAGTTCATCTTGTTGGATTGAAGCATTTTTAGCAAGTTTAGCATAGCTTATCTTTGAGTCACTGTCATATGAAGAAATATCAGAAGTATCAAAGGTAACTTTGGATGAAGATTGTAAGTCCCGATATGCGGTACTGTTCCAGATCTAGATGTTTCCATCCAGATCCGGGGATGAAGCACATATCGGTCCCGCCGCGACATATGACGAAGTCATATGCCCCGGATTTCCAACATGATATCAAAACATTACAGGTACAAGGATACAACATCTCATACAATCGGCATACAACTTCCTTAATACAATACAACAACGGAAGATACATGTCTGAGTACATACTACAATCAAATTCCTAGTGGCAAAGAGAAAAACATCGATCCGATAACCACACGGGTCCAGGCCCTCCGCCGGGATCCGCCTAACTAGTCGTCGTCGAGTCTCCACGTGAAACGTCGATCACCAAACCTGTTGTCGACCAAGAACCCTGAAAAGAGTTTGGGGGTAGTATCATGAGTACAGAAGTACTCATCATCCAACTGTAGTGGTCATCTGACCCCGCAAGGACTTCATCACTCGTCATTCTAGGACAACTAGTAGTTTACGGTAAGGAAGGGGTAAGTGGTGAGGTTGCTTCCGCACTAGGATTTATAAAGTGGCTAATGATCTAGAGAGTAAGAAAAGAAGCCAAGCATTCGATGAGGATTCGCCTCCAACAAGTCTTGCTATCAACTACTTACGCAAACATAACACCTATCCTATCCTTGTCCTCCTCTTCGCATCCCGACGAAGAAGAAGCAGTCAAGGCACATACACGTTGATCAAGTTATATTAAGATTATCTCAGTTGTTGTTGTCTATGAACAAGGAGTAGGTCTCAAGTCGTCCATAACCGTGGACACGGCTTCTCGAAAAGATTTAACCCTGCAGGGGTGTACCAACTGCTCATTACAAGGCTCCGCACGCACGCCCATCTCTCTCAGTTTCTACCCATTATAGGCAACCATTTTATGATTTAGTTCCGAGAGTTCCGAAACGACAGGTCCCTCTAACTAACAACAAAAAAATCCGGGTGGCCCCCGGTGAGTCGACACCCAACTCAAAAGCCGGTTGATCACACATGGGAAACTGGGTCCTCAGCCGAACAAGGTGGGCTAGCAAGGGAACTATGTCCTCACTGGTCCAGGTTGGTTTAAAAACTACTAGCAGCTGAACAGCACACACACGGTTTCAAATGATAAATCAGCGTGGGCCACCACTAGAAATGTTTGAAGCTAGGCAGGTAAGAAAAGGGGACCCCATAAAATCCCACACGCGGTTAGGCACGCTCAGTCTTAAAACCAATACCCGGAACTCGGGTCCTAGGTGACTCGAATGGAACAAAGCGTCGGGGCGGGATAGCCTAGACCTTCCATCCTTCGTCGAATATATTCAACATTATAATAATCATATCATCAACAACAATATAATAATGTGATATCCCAAACCAAGGAGTAACAGGGTAACATTGTAGCATCCTAAGCATGCATACTAAGCACGGGCTGAGCAACGAGCAATAGTAACATAGCAGTACAAGGTTTGCTGGGAAGGGACATGGCTGTATCGGTTTGAAAGAGGCTGTAAACATGTGTAGGATAAAACATCGAACCTAACCTAGACTAGCATGCAAACCGCGGGTTGAAATAGAATGGATCATAAGTAATGTATAGTCCTTGCATGTTGATAAGTCGGGTTTCGAAGGTGTAGTGGATCGCAAGCTCGCATCGTCTCCTAAGGTACCCGCGGAAGCACACAAGACGATAAACACTGGAAAACAATCAACGGGAAAGCATCTATTACTACGAGGCAAACACGAGCAAGCATCAACAAGAAGGCAACACGAGACATCGCACCTAGCGTCGAGAGCGGTTACTAACAGGTTAAGTGGAGTACTCGTTACACACGACGATACCGCACGTTTAGAAAGGTTCAAGTTGCTTAGCTACAGGTGATCAACAAAGGTTGTTAACATGGCAACTCAAGCAAGCATGGCATAGCACACAAACATGTCAAGAGGTGAAGCACAAAGTAACTATCTATGCTAGTCAATTTAAGCGAGGCACAACCTAAACATGGCATAACACTAAGTGTCGCACGATGATTAAAACGTTTGGTACTGTTCTGTCCTAAACCATATTTTAGGTTGGTTAACAACAGCAAACAATAGCATAAACACAAGGCACACTCCCAACGGAGTTACGGTTAAAAAGATATAAGCAAAACAAGTTACGGGCACAATCTGCCAACATCACGAAGCACACTTTAGAGCAATGCATAAACAGTATAATCAATGCAAACATGCTCACAAATTATATGGAACTAAAGTATACATGACAGGTAAGGCATGGCAAAAAGAATCATGCAAAAAGGCATCATAGATCAAAAGATATTAAGGATGCAACATGGCATCGGAACGTTACAAACTTAGAGAAAAACAGAGGTGGCTGTCAAAAACATTGGCATAGCAACTTTGGAGCTAAATATCTATATGACCAGGAATGCTAAAATTAAGATGCAATACATGTAATTAAAGTATAAATGATTCTTAACAATATGCAATTGGAATCACTCAATTCCGATAAACGGTTGCGACGCAACCGTCACCCGAAGTTGCAACAAATTAACAGTTTCAGCAACAGCAGCACATTAACATCAGGATCACCACTTTGGAGAAAGATTTAATATAGCTAAAGCACTCAAACATGACAAGTTAAAGCATGGAAATGAAGTACACATGATGCTTAACACATAGGAAAAAAATCAATGCAATATGCCTCATGGATGTGTCACAATCATCATGCAAAGTTGCAATAAAATAACAACATCAGCACATGACAGAAATTATTAGCAGTTTAACGGCCTGATGCCCACTTCAACACAGATTTGCAACTTCAAGATGGCCTCAGTTCAAAATGCTCGCAAAATATGGATTGAAGTACACACAATTCTAAGCAAATTTCCTTTTGGGCGCAACGTCATCCGAGCTACGGTTCTTTCACAAATTACGTCGCAAAACAGATCACAGCAGCAATATACATAAAGACTTGGCAAAAACTGAGAAAAGAAAAAAAGACATACAGGAAAAAAAAGGTGGGCTCGGCCTCAACATGGGCCTCGGCCCAACTGGCCGGCTGGGTGGCGGTTTGGCTGGGCCTCGCAGACTGGGCCGGCCCACTGGCGGCTCCGGTCAATGGATCGGGATCGGGCGTCCCTGACCTCACGAGACGAGCCACCGGTGGCTATCTCCGGCGGAGTCGGCGCGAGGAGGCCGCGGGCCCAGCGGGGTGAGGGGCGATGCAGGCGGCGTCGCGGGGTCGCCGGACTCGTCGGTGGTCATGGCGGGCGGCACGCGAGCTCGAAGGTCGTCGATCGGCCATGGCGTGGCGGAGCTCCTGCGAACTAGAGAGAGGGAGGGAGATGAGGGATATGGGAGAGAGGAAGAAGAGAGGAGAAGGAGGCGCGGCAGGGGAAGGAGGAGAGGGGCGCGGCGGCGCGCGGCGGGGACCGGCGGCGGCTCGCTAGCCGGGGCGAGGTGGCGGCGGCTTCGGCCTCCACGGGCGGTGGCTGTGTCCAGGAGAGAGAGAGGAGAGGGCTGGAGGGCTAGGGCGCATCTGGGCCGTCGGATCGCGAGATCTGACAGTCCAGATCGCTTGGGGGAAATTTTCAGATCTGGGCTAGGGTTTGGACGAAAATGGGGATATTTTTGGGGCAAAGTGGAGGGGGCGGCTGCAATTTTGTGGCTAGGGAAACCCTAGAAAGGGGTGGGAGTGTGGTGGTCTTTATATAGCCCAGGTGGCTGCAAGTTTGCAAAAACATCCCCGGTTTTTCACGCACGCGCGCGGTGTTTACGTTTCTGACCGCCGGGGGTCCGCAGTACCTCCGATTCGGGTAAAACTTCGAACTGCGCGATCAGCGCGTCGAGCCGGCGGTGTTCACCTCGCGCTGGAACTGTTCCGAGAAAACTTTCCGGCGCGCTATAAAAATAACCCGTTTACTTATTAAACGGGGTTTTTCGTGCCGTTGGCTGCGGCTGGCCTCGTGCGGGTTTCGCGACGGTGATCGGGTGAAACCCGGTGTCGCAAAGGTCGAGTGTCAGGGTGGCAAGGGTCGGTATCCGTCCGATACAAGATAAGAGGGGTAAAATAATCGCCGATCAATAAATCGGGGATGAAAACACCGCAAACAAATCAAACAATCAAACAATCCACACTGAAAACAAAAAATTTCATTTTTTGTGAAATGGGCTGTTACAAAGATGCCTTTGCCTTGGCCATAAAGAAGTATGAAGGACTTTCATCTTCACTGCTATTTTTGGTGAAGAAAGAGCTCGAAGCACCGGCCGAAGAAAATGCCAATCTAGCAACACCATCAGACTCGGATCCAGACGCTGATCTTGAGCCTGATTCTGCTTCGGACCCAGAGGTTTCTTCTTCACAGTTCATCTCTTTACCTAAATAGGCCTTGGCACGGTGAGAATTGCTTCGCCGAGACGAGTGTGTCTTCGAAGAAGAACTCTCATGTTTCTTGTGATACTTATTTTTCTTGTCATCATCAGAATATTTCTTCTTGTATCTTTTTGAACTGGAATCGTGTCTCTTTGACTCACAGTTTCTATAGGATCTGTGAGACTTGCTTGAGGAATCTCTGAGTGAATGCTTTGATTTGTTTTCAGCTTCCCACAATGGGCAATTAGCAATGTAATGGCCTGGTTTCTTGCACTTGTAGCAGCAGTTGTCCTTCGATGGAGAGCTTCACGAGGATGAACGGTGAGAAGAATTGCTTGAGTGCTTTGACGAGTAATTCTTGTTCGGTGATGAAAAACCTTTTCTTTGGAAGCGGTTGAAGAGCCTCATGATCAATGCCAAGTCCTTCCCTATACTTGCAGAATCATATGACTCAACACCGGAAGCAGAACTGACTTCAGGTGAGGAGTGGCGTGAAGCTTGTGCTTTTAGGGCATGCGATCTTCTTCGAGAACCATTTATATCTCGCTTCTTTTCTTCTTCCATCTCAAAGGTATAGAGTCTTTCCAGAATATCAGCAGCAACAAGTTTTCTGAAATCAGTCCTTTCATTGATCATCAGCACAATGTGATCGAAAGAGTCATCCAATGAGCGAAGCAAAGTTCTCACCACCATGTGAGGGGTGATGTCTTCAGCGCCAAGGGAAATCAACTCATTTGTGAGAGTAGTAAGTCTGTTTTATATGGAGTTGACTTTCTCTCCCTCATTTCTCTTGAATTGATAGAATTTGCTTCGGAGGGTGTCAATTATGGCATATTTCTGAGTGGAAACTCCTTCTCCAATATTTTCTAGATAGTCCTAGACACCTTTGGCAGATGGGATATTCTTCAATTCATGATACTTCTCTGGAGTCAAATGATTCGTGATGAACACCCATACTTCAGAATCGAGTGCTAGACCTTTGATTTCATCAGCAATGCGGTTATCCTTTTCCTTGAGCTGAACTCCATTCTTGAAAACTTCCCAGGCAACATAATTGATAGCAATGATATTCCTCATCATATTTTCCTTCCAGTACGGGTAGTCCTTCCCATTGAAAACGGGAATAGGTTCTCCGGAGCGAACAGCAGCAAAACACATACTTGGAAACACTATAGGAGGTTAATCCAAAACACACAGAGTGTAGGGAGTGCCTTGATCAGATACCAATTGAAAGTCCAAGTATGTGATCAGAGGGGGAGGGGGTGAATGATCACTTCAAATTTTCGAGTAAAGCTTTGAAGTGAAGCATAAACTCAACACATAATTAACAAGGAACCAAGTAACAGGGAAGCAAAATTGGGAGCGAAACTAAATACATCGAATCAAAACAAGTTGAAGCATAACTGGGAAGCAAATGAAATGCAGAATGTAAGTACTTGAAGTAAAACGAACTCTTGACTCAACGATATTTGTTCGACCAGTACACGCTCTGCACAGCACTACGTCTGGTTGGAGGGACTCGTGAGTGAACACATGGAGCAAAACTCTCTCCGTCCGTTGCTCCACTGCACCAATCTCCTTGAGCTTGGCCAGTTTTGACTCGGGGTAGATTATCAAGGAAAACTCCGAAACCTTTGACAAAATTGAACTTCGAGGTGACAATTACTCTTCGCTCTCTGAAGACGACACTCTAACCGTCTAGGATAATTTTAGTTCTCCAAGATAAAAAGGCTAGCAAGTTTTCACCTAAGTCATTGTAACAGCCCAGATTTCACAAAAATTAAAAAAATTTGTTTTTGGTATGAATAGTTTGATTGTCTGATTTGTTTGCGGTGTTTGCATCCCCGATTTACCGATCGGCGATTATTTTTCCCCCCTTATCTCGTATCGGACAGAGACCGACCCTTGCCACCCTGACACTCGACCTTTGTGACACCGGGATTCACCCGATCACTGTCGCGAAAACCGCACGAGACCAGCCGCAGCCAACGGAACGTAAAACCCCGTTTAATAATTAAACGGGTTATTTTTATAGCGCGCCGGAAAGTGTTCTCGGAATGGTTCCAGCGCGAGGTGAACGCCTCCAGCTCGACGCGTTGATCGCGCAGTTCGAAGTTTTACCCGAATCGGAGGTACTGCGGACCCCCGGCGGTCAGAAACGTGAGCACCGCGCGCTCGAGAGAAAAACCGGGGATGTTTTTGCAAACTGCCAGCAACCTGGGCTATATAAAGACCACCACACTCCCACCCATTTGTAGGGTTTCCCTAGCCACAAAATTGCACCCACCCCCCTGAAAAATTGCCAGATCTGCCCAAAAACACCCCAAATCCCGAAATTTTTGCCCCCAGGCGCTCTGGACCGTCAGATCTGGCGATCCGACGGCCCAGAGGCCACCCCGTCGCCCCACCAGCCTCCTCTCTCCACCCGTGCCCGTGGAGCCCAAGCCGGCCGCGCCACCGTCTCCAGCCGAGGCCGCAGCTGCCGTGAGTCGGCTAGCCTCCCGCCGGCCACCCTTCTCCTCTCCCTTCTCCTCTTACTCCCTCTCCTCCTCCCCTTGCCTCACCCTCCTTCTCCTCTGCGCAGGGCCGCCACCGGAGGAAGAAGCCGCGGACGCCATGGAGACCGACCCGGAGCTCGCCGCCTGGGGTCCTCCGTCGCCGCCTCGGCATGGCCTCATATGGATCCGCTCGCGCCTGGCCCCACGCGCCTGCCCAGGCCTCCGGCGCCACCACGGCAGGCAGCCAGCCGCCGCCTCCAACCTCGTCGGGATCGGGAGCTCCCGATCCGGCGCCTCCAACCACCGACCAGGCCGGATCCAGCCCAGCGCGACCCAGCAAGCAGCCAGGCAAAGCGACCCAGCCAGCCCGAGCCGGCCTGCAAGAACCAGGGCCCAGGCGGCCAGATCCAGTCCAAGTCCAGGCCAGTGGGCCGAGGCCCACTAGGGGTGAGCCCCATTATTTTTTTTCCTTTCTTTTTTTTCTTTTTTTAACCTGCTGCCTTTTTTTTCTAAGTCCCTGGTAAACTGTGTGCTGATTCAATTTTGCGAGTAGATTAACGATTAAACCGTAATTCGGATCACGATGCGCCCAAAAGGAAATTTGCTTAGAATTGTGTGTACTTCAATCCATATTTTGCGAACATTTTGATTTGAGGCCATCTTGATGTTGTTAATCTGTGTTGAAGTGGGCATCAGGCCGTTAAACTGCTACTAATTCCTGTTAAGTGATGCTGTTATTATTTTATTGCAACTTTGCATGATGATTGTGACAAATCCATGAGGCCTATTGCATTGATTCTTTTTCCTATGTGTTAAGCATCATGTGTACTTCATTTCCATGCTTTAAATTGTCATGTTTGGGTGCTTTAGCTATATTACATCTTTCTCCAAAGTGGTGATCCTAATGTTAATGTGCCGCAGTGCTGAAAACTGTTAATTTGTTGCAACTTCGGGTGACGGTTGCGTCGCAACCGTTTATCGGAATTGAGTGATTCCAATTGCATATTGTTAAGCATCATGTCTACTTTAATTACATGTATTGCATCTTCATGTTAGACTTCCTGGACATATAGATATTTAGCTCCAAAGTTGCTATGCCACTGTTTTTGACAGCCACCTCTGTTCTCTGTAACGTTCCGATGCCATGTTGCATGCTTAATATCTTTTGATCTATGATGCCTTTTTGCATGATTCTTTTTGCCATGCCTTCCCTATCATGTCTACTCTAGTTCCATGTCATTTGTGAGCATGTTTGCATTCATTACCCTGTTTGTGCATTGCTCTAAAGTTTGCTTCGTGATGTTGGCAGATTGTGCCCGTAACTTGTTTTGCTTGTATCTTTTTAACCGTAACTACGTTTGGGGTGTTCTTTATATATAACTTGATTAGTTTTTCGTGTACTTTGTGTTTATGCTATTTTTTGCTGCTGTTAACAATCCTAAAATATGGTTTAGGACAGAACAGTACCAAATATTTTAATCGTCGTGCGGCACAAAGTGTTATGCCATGTTTAGGTTGTGCCTCACTTAAATTGACTAGCATAGATAGTTTACTTGTGCTTCACCTCTTGACATGTTTTTGTGCTATTCCATGCTTGCTTGAGTTGCCATGTTAACAACCTTTGTTGATCACCTATAGCTAAACAACTTGAACCTTTCTAAATGTGCGGTATCGTCGTGTGTGACGAGTACTCCACTTAACCTGTTAGTAACCGCTCTCGACGGTAGGTGCGATGTCTCGTGTTTCCTTCTTGTTGAAGCTTGCTCGTGTTTGCCTCGTAGTAATAGATGCTTGCTCATTGATTGCTTTCCAGTGTTTATCATCTTGTGTGCTTCCGTGCGTACCTTCGGAGACGACGCAAGCTTGCGATCCACCACACCTTCGGAACCCGACTTATCAACAGGCAAGGACTATACATTACTTATGATCCATTCTATTTCAACCAGCGGTTTGCATGGTAGTCTAGGTTAGGTTCGATGTTTGATCCTACCACATGTTTACAGCCTCTTTCAAACCGATACATCCATGTCCCTTCCCAACAAACCTTGTACTGCTATGTTACTATCGCTCGTTGCTCAGCCCCTGCTTAGTATGCATGCTTAGGATGCTATGATGTTACCCTGTTACTTTTGGTTTGGGCTATCGCATTATTATATTGTTGTTCATGATATGATTATTATAATGTTGACTATATTCAATGAAGGATGGAAGGTCTAGGCTATCCCGCCCCGACGCTTTGTTCCATTCGAGTCACCTAGGACCTGAGTTCCGGGTATTGGTTTTAAGACTGAGCGTGCCTAACCACGTGTGGGATTTTATGGGGTCCCCTTTTCTTACCTACCTAGCTTCAAGCATTTCTAGTGGTGGCCCAAGATGATTTACCATTTGAAACCATGTGTGTTCTAGTCAGCTGCCAGTAGTTTTTAAACCAACCCGGACCAGTGAGGACATAGTTCCCTTGCTGGCCCACTTTGTCTGGCTGAGGACCCGGTTTCCCATGTGTGATTAACCGGCTATCCAAACCTACGAGAGAGCGACCGACTCCTGAGATTGATGTCGACTCACCGGGGGCCACCCGGATTTGTTCGTTGTTAGTTAGAGGGACCTGTCGTTTCGGATCTCTTGGAACTAAATCATAAAATGGTTTCCTGTGATGGGTACCAACTGAGAGAGATGGGCGTGCATGCGGAGCCTTGGAATGGGCAGTTGGTACACCCCTGCAGGGTTAAATATTTTCGAGAAGCCGTGTCCACGGTTATGGACGACTTGAGACCTACTCCTTGTTCATAGACAACAACAGCTGACATAATTTTAATATAACTTGATCAACGTGTGTGTGCCTTGACTTCTTCTTCTTCGTCGGGATGCGAAGAGGAGGACAAGGATAGGATAGGTGTTATGTTTGCGTATGTAGGTGGATAGCAGACTTGTTGGAGGTGATTCCTCATCGAATGCTTGTCTTCTTATCTTACTCTCTAGATCGTTAGCCACTTCATAAATTCTAGTGCGGCAGCAACCTCACCACTTACCCCTTCCTTACCGTAAACTACTAGTTGTCCTAGAATGACGAGTGATGAAGTCCTTGCTGGGTCAGTTGACCACTACAGTTGGATGCTGAGTACCTTTGTACTCATGATACTACCCCCAAACTCTTTTTAGGGTTCTTGATCGACAACAGGTATGGTGATCGACGTTTCACGTGGAGACTCGACGACGACTAGTTAGGCGGTCCCAGCGGAGGGCCTGGACCCGTGTGGTTATGGGATTGATGTTTTCTCTTTGCCAGTAGGCATTTGATGGTAGTATGTACTCAGACATGTATCTTCCGCTGTTGTATTTTATTTGAGGCAGTTGTATGCCAATTGTATGACATGTTGTCTATAATGTTGTGATATCATGTTGGAAATTCGGGGCATATGACTTTGTCATATGTCGCGGTGGGACCGATATGTGCTTCGTCCCCGGACCTAGATGAAAACATCTAGATCTGGAACAGTACCGTATATCGGGCCTTACAGTCATCGTGAATCCACTCAGATCAATGGGACTTAGGATTCAGTGGATTGGCTTTTGGGTTTTTCTTTGGTGGCATTCTTGGGATGCTCTCTTCAGTCTCTCTCAGGAATAATCTTAGAGAAGCCACCCGCAAATGGAGGCGGGGGCGGCGTATTTTTAGTTGGCGATCCCGAGGTGCGAAAAGACTTATTTGACCTGAAGTGACATCTTGACGCGTGTTCACGACGGTCAGATTAGTCATCAATGCGCAACTTTACTTTCGGAACAAGTAAATCTAACTCACGGACTTAGTTCTGCTTCATAAGCCAAAGTACGAAGTCTTTGCTATCGAAACTTAACTCAGTGCACATGAGATTTCTTCACTCTGGCTTCTCACTTGGTCTAGATTTGATCTGAGCATTTTCACAATAGCTTCGGTGTCCACAAACTAAACCCCTCTTGATAGTACGGTTTTTTCTATGACTCAAAGAACATAAAAATAACTACACAAAAACATCTAAATCTTGCGCTGTCTTCTTCATTTCCTTCAATGAGTTGAGCTTCAGGAAACCATCATTTTTAGGGGTCAACCTCCGTGATTAAGCTTCGCTCCAAGGGTAATGCTTCAATAACTTGAAAACCTTCCTGGAAGCTTTATCATCTGACTTGTCCTTCAGGAACCTAATCAACTGTTTGCACTAGAAAACATTGTTAGTTCCTCTACTGTCTTGTCCAACAATATCCAAAACACATGGGGGCAACACTTTGCTCTTACAATAATTCACAAAGCAATACTCAAGCACTGCAAAATTTTCAGACTTATGAATTGTATCGTAATACTTTTCAATCAAAGAGGCAATCTCATACGCACCCTTAAAAGCAACAAATTCTTCAATCTTATCAACATTGAAGTAATCATAAACACCTTTAGCATAAAAAGATAGGATATCATTGTCATTAAACTCACATTGCAAAGGAAGCTGTTTACGATCTATTTTAGAACTACAAGTAAAATCGTAAATGTGGCATAAAGACTCAACATAGCAATAAGAAGTTCGTATTTGATCCCATAAGTGTTTCCCTTTCTGAGATAGGTGGTGCCGCGTAAAATGAGAGTGCTCATCCAGTGATTTTCCCTCAATCAAGTCGGTTGGGGTTTTAGCGCGAGCGTAGATGGATCGAAAACGATCCAAGTAAAAAGTGTCCATCCTATCATATTTGGGTGATTCCACACCAATGATAAGATAGCATCAATAGGCAATGAGAGACAAGGACAAAAGGTAGCAACTAATTATTTTTTGTACTTTTTTAATAAAGACACACACACACACAAAGATAAAAACTGTAAAGTAAACTAGCAAGTCTAAAAAGCAAAGGTAAAGGTAATGTGCAACTCCCCTATCTTGAAGCTTGGAATCCCCGACAACAGCGCCAGAAATTGCTTCATGGTGGTGATAGTCACACCCCTCGTTGGTTACCCCAAGTGGAAGGTTGTGATGTAGATAGAAGCAATTTACCCTAAACTTAGGAGGATAGGGTTTTGTCTCCCGTAGGATTACAGAGACGACAAGTAGGTGGTAACGGCGTCAGAAATATGGTGCGTAAGTAACGGCTACCACATACCTGCACACAAGACACAAATAACTTTCTCCCAACGAGTACAGAGAGGTTTTCAATCTATCCGGCCTTTCTATTTACGAAGGGTCAAACACAAAGGGGAAATAGGAATAATGGAACAGAAAGGAAAAATACATAAGTAAATGTTTGCGGTGTAAACTATAACGTCAAGATGGACCGGGGTACCATGATGCTCACTAGTAGTGTCTCTCTCCCAAAAGACAGTAAACAACTATGTTGGGTAAACAAATTATAGTTGTGCAATTTACATAATGATAAACGCAGCACAATGCTAATTATGCTTCTAGAAAAGTAAAAGGCTCAATCGTATGGGCATTACACCAAAACAAGTAGATCGTTTACTCATCAACATCTACTCACTAATCATCAACCTTGAGATATCTATCAGTAACATCTTGCTGGTATTAAGTTGCGAGCCACAACTAAAGTTGTAAACCCAAATCAACGTACAACTGCCTTAACACTCTATGCGTAATATAAGCAATCCTTATGACACACAGTCATAAGCACCATTGTTTTACCTCTAATGGCAACAACATATTCCCTAGTCCCATGTTTCTGTCACTCAAGATGGACATCGGGAGGCATGAACCCATTATCTAGCATAACACTCCCTCTTGGAGTTGCAATCTACTACTTGTCCAGAGCAATAAAACACAATGGATAACATGCAAGACTACTCAAGAACTAAAATAAAAAGGTAAACCAAATATGTTACTCATCATGATCTGAAAATAATCTCATGATCCATCGGCTCCCAAAAAACACAACATAGAAAAGTAGGAATTAATACATACGTGCCTTGATCATGATAGGCACCTCACAAGGGCTAAACATTGAAGCACAAGATTGGAGAGAAGACATCATCTAGCTAATGGTCATGGATCCCTGGTCAAAGGGGACTACCAGCGACGCATACCAGAGGCGATCATGGTGATGGAGAGGCCTTTGGAGGTCAATCCTCCCTCTGGCAGGGTGTCGGGACAGGTTCTTCAGGCGATCCCGAGATCGGAATCGCGGCGGTGGCCGAACTGTAGGTCTTTTCGTGTGGCGGAGCTTTCTTTAGGGATTACCTCGAGGAGAGGTAAATATAGGCCAAAGGGGACCTGGGAGGTGGCCCCCCTGGGCGAGTGGCAGAACCCCTCTTACCCTCCTTCAGGCTGCTGGAGTCTTCCGCCTTGGATATGTTTTAGGTATTTTCTGGATTTTTTCGAGCACCTTTATTTTTCACCCTTTTCTATGATGCACGGAAAAAACAAACAGAAAATGGCACTGGGCAATAAGTCAGTAGGTTAGTCCAAATAAGATGGAAATGATATGAAAGTGCATCAAAACATATAGCATTATCACCAAAACAAGCATGGAACAAGCAACCATCATAGATACGTTTTGGACGTATCAGTGAAACAGTAGGGTATTTTGCGTCATGGGGTCCTCCTCGAGGGTTTTCGGAGAAGGAGGTCATTATAGACCAAAGGGGGCATCGGGGAGGCCCCACTGGTCCAAGCGGTCAGAGGGCGCGCCCCACCCTGGGCGTGCCCTAGAATCGCCTGGGCCAGGGGTGGCCCCCCTCCGGGCACCATTCTAGCTTCTGGAGTCTTCCGACATAAATTAATTTTGGGAATTTTTCTAGAATTTTCCGAGCACTTTGTTTTTCACCTTTTTCTACAATGCACATACAAAAACAGACATAGACCGGCACTAGGCACTATGTTATTAGATTAGTACCAAATACGTTGTAAATGATACGAAAGTGTATCAAAAAATATAGCAATATCACCAAAAGAAGCATGGAACAAGAAAAAATTATAGATACGTTTGAAAAGTATCAGTAGGCAGTCGTATCCGGCGATGTTGTTGGACACCTTGTCTTCATGCTTGAAGCAGAGCCGTATGGCGTAGTAGAGCTTGTCTCCTGCTGGGAAGGTGAGCACGACACCAACCCCCATGACCCGCCGTGAGAATGCATTGTCAAAGTGCATATCCCAATCACCGGTGGCGTCCTTCCCGTGTAATTAGGATTCTTCTTCACGAGGATCCTCCGCGAGGGGATCTGTCCACTTTGAAGTGAAATCCTCCAGAACGACACCCATGATGGTCCTGGTGGTGAGGAACTCCAGTTTGAAAGGTTGTAGCTCGATGTCCTACTCAGTGACGTGGCCTGTGGTGTTGGGGTTGCGCAAAACCTGCTCCGAGGGAAAAGATGAGACCACCTTGACGGGGTGGCCTTGGAAGTAGACGCACAACTTCGTCAAGGCGATGAGGAGAGAGAAGAGGAGCTTTTGTTGCATGAGGTACCGCTCATGCTCATCACTTGCTCCATCTTTCATAATTATGTTCCTTATTTAAGCTTGCAGGTGTATCCAGAAATTTTGTCATGAGGAAAATTTCTCTCTATCTTTAAAGGATAAAGCTTGTGACTGGTATAAGCTTCTAGGTAACTCTCATCTATTAAATTGGCAAGAGCTTATGTCTATCTTTTATACAAAGTTTAATCCGCTTCATGAAATACATCAAGACAAGAGTCATATTTATAACTTTTGGTCTCGTGATGGAGAAAGTATCGCCAAAGCTTGGGGAGATTGAAATCCGTAATGCTCAAATGCCCCAATCATGAGCTCCCCAAGGAAATTATTCTTACAATTTTTATTGAAGACTTTCTCGTCAAGATAGAGATATGCTTGATGCCTCCTCTAGTGGTGTATTTCAAAACAAACGCGTTGAAGCTAGAAGGGATCTAATTGAAAGGATCCAGAAAAATAATGAACATTGGGTGATTGATACTGGTAATGAACTGTAAGAGCAAAGTTTATCCCCCATGTGTTTTGGATATTGTTGGACACGACAGTAGATGAGCTAACAATGTTTTCAAGTATAAATAGTTTCTTAGGTTCCTGGAGAACAAGTAAAGTGGTAGATCTTCAAGGAAGATGGACAAGATGTCGAAGCTTATTCCTTGGAGCGAAGCTTAATCAATATGGGTGACCCCTAAAAAGTTATGGTGTCCTGAAGCATAACTCACCGAAGGAAATGAAGAAGACAGTGCAACAGTTAGTAGTTTTTATGTAGTTCTTTTTCTATTTTTTTGAGTCATAGGAAAAACCATACTATCAAGACGGGTTAGTAAGTCGAAGCCGAAGTCATTGTGAAAATGCTCAGTTCGAATCTAAATCCGGTGAGAGATTCAGAGGAGAAATCTCATGAGTGTTGATTTAAGCTTTGGTGGCAAAGGCTTCGTACTTTCCGCCTCCGAATCAAAACTAAGGTTGTGAGTCAACTTTACTTGTTCCGCAAGTAAAGTTACGCATTGATGACAAATCCGACCGTTGTGGACACGCTTCAAGCTGACACTTCGGGTCAGATCGGTCATTTAGCACCTTGGGATCGCCAGCTATAAATACGCCGCCCCCGCCGTCATTTGCGATTGGGTGCTTAGTGATTATTCCCAAGCCATCGCCGGTGGGTGCTTTGCTTTCTTACTTGATAGACTTGGCTTCATCCCCGAGAAGACTGCAGAGAGCATCCCAAGAAACATACCGATGATAAACCAAAAAGGCACCCACCGAATCAAAAGTCCTATTGATCTGAGCTTATTCACTAAGGTGGAAGTTTGATAGCCTTTTTATCTTGGAGGACTGCAAGCCTCCTAGACGGTTAGAGAGTCTTCTTCAGAGAGCGAAGAGTAATTTTTGCCTCGAAGTTAAAGTCTGTCAAAGGTTTCAGAGATTTCCTCAATAATCTAGCACAAGTCAAAACTGGCCAAGCTCAAGGACATAGGTGAAGTGGAGAAACGAACGAAGAGAGGTTAGCTTCTGTGTTCAATCACAAGTCCCTCCAACTAGATGTAGCACTTTGCAGAGTGTGAACTGGTTGAACAAACATCGCTGCATACTAAGGCTCGTTCTACATTCCTGAACTTACTTTTAGTATATTTAGTTTCGATGTTGTGCTTCATTATGTTCTGTTTCACTATGTTTAGCTTCACTACATAGTTTTGCTACCCAGTTATATGTTTTGATGTTCTTCCTTTGCTGCTTTTTTGCTTCACTTTGAAGTTTCTGTTGAAAATACTGAAGTGATCATTCACCCCCTCCCCCTCTGATCACATCCTTGGTCTTTTAATTAGTATCAGAGCTAGGCACTCCCTATGCTCTGCGTGTTTTGGACTAATCTCCTTGAGTGTTGCCAAGTATGTCGTTTGCAGCTATTCGTTCCGGTGAACCTATTCCAGTGTTCAGTCGAACCGACTACCTATACTGCAAGGACAAGATGATGAGAAATATTGGCTCCATTGATAAAGATGCCTGGGAAGTTGTTCAGGATGGAGTTCAAGTCAAAGACAAAGATGCTCTTACTCCTTATGAAATGAAGAAATGGGCACTTGATTCACAAGTCTGGGTGTTCATCACAAACCATTTGATTCCTGAGAAATATCATGAAGTGAAGAATATACCCTCTACCAAAGGTGTCTGGGACTATCTTGAGAATATTGGAGGTGTCTCTACACAGAAAGATGCTAGAATTGACACATTCCAAAGCAAATTCCATCGGTTCAAGTGCCATGAAGGTGAAAAGGTTGGTTCTATCTACAACAGACTCACTGCTCTAGCGAATGAATTGAAAACCCTTTGTGCAACTCATGTCACTAGCCAAATGGTTGTAAGAACTTTGCTTCGATCACTGGATGACTCCTTCGCTCACCTTGTGTTAATGACCAAAGAGAGAACTGACTTCAGAGACCTAGTCCCTGCTGACATTCTTGAGAGACTCACAACCTTTGAGTTGGAAGAAGATCAGAAACGTGATGTCAACGATTCACGAAGAAGAACTCATGCCCTCAAGGAAAGAGCTTTGCGCTATTCTTCTCGGGATGCCAGTTCTGACTCTTGTGGTGAAACATATGACCCTTCAAGCATTGGAAAGAATTTGGATCTAATCATGAAGCGCTTCAATCGTTTACAAATAAAAAGCTCTTCATCATCGAAGAAGAATTACTCATCAAGGCACTCAAGCAATTCCTCTCACCGCTCGTCCTCAAGAAACGCACCAGCGAAAGACAACTGTTGTTACAAGTGCAATAAACTAGGCCATTACATTGTTGATTGTCCTCTATGGGAAATTTAAAACAAATCGAAGCATTCCCACATCAACTCCTCTAGCAAGTCCCACAAATCATCCAAAAGCTATGATCCAAAGAAACATGAATCAAGACACAAAAGAGAGAAGAAAAATGATTATGTTGATGAAAAGTGGAAGAAGTATCACAAGAAGCATGAGGGCTCATCTTCAAAGACTTATTCATCACGTGGAAGCAGCTCTCACCGGGCCAAAGCTTATCTGGGAAGGAAATGAACTTCGAAGAAGAAGCATCTGGATCCGAAGCTGAATCAAGATCAGGATCTAGTTCAGGATTAGAATCAGATGGTGTTACTGGAATTGCATTCGCTTCGACTCCTACTTCAAAATCTGCTTCGAGCTCATTCTTCATCAACCAAAGAAGCAAAGATGAAACTCCTGCCTATTGCCTCATGGCCGAGGCAAAGGTATCTCCTTCTAAAGTTGCCTATGATACTTCCGATGGGTCCCCATATGATAGTGACTCTAGAATCATTTACGCTAAACCTGCTAAAATTGCTTCTATCCAACAAGATGAGCTTGATTCACTTGGCAAAACTATTAAGAAATCAGAAACCCTGTTGATCGATGAGATAGAGAAAGGTCAAACTTTAACTAATGAGCATGCTGCTCTGAATGAAAAGTTTGAGGAACTTTCCACTCGGCATGATCTTATTTTAGTAGACTATGAGAAGCTTACCTATGAATTCCTTCAATGGAAAATGGCTCTCGAGAAACTGAAAGAGGCTCATGAAGAATTGGAAAATTTCAACCTCTCTCTCATGGCTCAACAAGGTTCTGAAGCTAAAATTGATTTTTCTTCACCATGCTTAACTTGTTTGGACCAAAGTAAAACTGAATCTAGTTCTAAACTGAACAAATGCAAAGATCATATGGTTATTGATGCTACTAATCCCTCGGATAAGGAAAATTTTGTTGTGACCGAGGAACTCCTCAGGTTGAAAGATTTGTTTGAAAAAGGTATGTTCAAAAGTGTTCAGGGACACCACTACCTCTGTGATATCCTGAAGAAGGCTCTCCTTCGCAGGAATCCTAGAAAGGAAGGTGTTGGTTTCGAAAGGAAGCTAAACCCTAATGGAACTTACTGGGAACCTGAGAAGTATGCAAAAACTGTGTGGGTTTTGGCGAAGGAAAATCCCATTGATATTGCTAACCTTTCAGGCTTTAACTGCAAAATTGATAAGGCCATTGTTGACGAGTCACTTGATTCTGACTACAAACTTATCAAAGATCAGCAAGGAAAGGTTTCAGCCGAATACATTGGTACCCCACCAAAGAATGGTTTCTATAAGAGATAAATCTGGGTGCGTAAGTCACTCGGTGAGAAACTGCCTGCTAACCATTCTATGCAGGGAAAATCTTCGGTACCACCAAAACACTTCTATTCTCTTGAAGAGAGAAATGATCCTTTGGTTCCTGAATCAAATGTTCCTCAAAAGGAATACTATCGTGTTGATCGTAATGTTTATCGCCATCGTGATAACAATGACAAGATTTCCTATGCTCATACATACACTAACCCTTCACAGAGGAACATTTATGGTGTGCTTGATGGTCCTCCTTGTAGATATAATCCTACTGATTTTTATTTCGCTGCATCAACCAATACACATGCTCCTTCTCAGTCACCTGCTCGTTTGTGGGTGGTTAAGAAGAACTAGTTCTTCTGTAGGCCTATGTCTCCGGTGGATCTGAATGGGTCATGGACAATGCTTGCACTAATCATATGACTGGAGAAAAAGAGTTGTTCATTGAAGAAAAACTGACTCAATCCTCACAAAGGGATGAGGAATCTTCAAACTTTAGTGAAGAAGATACATGTCACTGGACTTAGTCAAGTAAAATTCGACAAGAATCATCTCTGTAGTGCCTATGAAGCACGGAAGCTTTCTAAGAAACATCATTCAGCAAAGAAAATCATGACTACTACTCGTCCTCTTGAATTGATTCATATGGATCTATTTGGTCCTCAAAATTATGCCAGCCTAGGAGGTAACAAGTATGGTCTCTTTATTGTTGATAATTTTTCTCGCTTCACTTGGGTTTTATTTCTAGATGACAAGAGCGAAGTTGTTGAGATTTTTAAGTCATTCGCAAAGAGAGCTCAAAATGAATATGAATTCAAAGTGAAGCACATCCGAAGGGATAATGGAACCGAATTCAAGAATACTCATATCGAAGATTTTCTTGAAGATTATGGTATTACTCATGAGTTCTCTGTTGCTTACACACCTCAACAGAATGGTGTTGTTGAGAGAAAGAATCGTACACTTAATGAAATGGCCAGAACTATGCATGCTGAATACAATACTCCTATCAGGTTCTGGGACGAAGCAATTAACCTTTCTTGCCATATCATCAACAAGGTTTACCTTCATAAGTTCCTGAATAAAAACTCACATAAAATTATCACTGGTAACAAGCCTAATGTTTCATACCTTCGGGTGTTTTGTGCTCCATATTTCATTAGAGATGTGAATCATAGCTCTGAATTTGCCCCTAAGGCACATGAAGGATTTCTATTAGGTTATGGCTAAAATTATCACACTTACAGAGTGTATAACTCTCACTTTGGGAAAGTTATGGAAACTGTAAATGTGAGGTTTGATGAAACTAATGGCTCACAAAAGGAGCATTTGCCTCATGATCTACTTGAACCTCCATTTGATGAAGTGATCACGTCCATGGCTATTGGAGATATTCGCTTTGTCGAAGGAAACCCTAATCAAGATAACAAGGATGATGATGAACCAATGTTCCCACACATAGCCAGGGACGCTGGAAATCAAAATCTTGAATACAATGATGGACAGGACGAAGAAAAACCCATGAACGAAGAAAATGCTGATCCCGGAGGACAAGCTGATCCCAAAGGTAAAGCTAACCCCGAAGAACCTGAGCCACAAGAAAATGAAGTAGCATTATCTCAAGTTCGAAGAAGTGTTGATGTTGATTCAATCCTCTAAGACATTCGTCAACCAGGTCGCCCCACTACTCGATCTCGTACTCGTTTGGCTAAATTTTGTGGAAATTTCTTGTTTGTCTCCATGGTAGAACCATCAAAATTCGATGAATGCATGAAGGACTCAGACTGATTAACTGCTATGATCGAAGAACCTCATCAGTTCCAGAGAAACAAAGTCTGGTCCCTATTGAGAGACATGATCCCACGAAGCATAATATCATTGGTACAAAGTGGATTCGTCGCTAAAAACAAGACAAAGATGGTATTGTGGAAAGAAACAAAGCACGACTGGTTGCACAAGGTTACACCCAAATTGAAGGTAATGATTTTGGTGAAACTTATGATCCATTTGCTCATCTCGAATCCAGTTGTGTTATGCTTGCCTTTGCCAACTACAATGGTACTTTTCTATATCAAATGGATGTCAAAAGTGCTTTCCTTAATGGTGAAATCGAGGAAGAAGTGTATGTTATGCAGCCACCAGGTTTCGAAGACCCGAAGAATCCTGACATGGTGTACAGGTTGCACAAAGCTCTTTATGGGTTGAAGCAAGCACCTAGTGCTTGGTATGAAACTCTTAAAGATTTTCTTCTCAAGAAGGACTTCAAACCAGGAACAACTGACCCAATTATTTTCACTCGCTCCTATAATGGTGATTTATTTGTGTGTCGGATATATGCAGATGATATTATCTTTGGATGTACTAACCCTAATATTAGCGAAGAATTTTCCAAAATGTAGTCAAAGAAATATGCGATTTCCATGATGGGTGAATTGAAGTTCTTTCTCGGACTTCAGATTCTTCAACAAAATAATGGGACATTCATATCTTAGGAGAAATATTTTAAGGATTGTCTGAAGAAGTTTGGCCCCACTGGATGCAAAACTATCAAGACACCTATGCCAACTAGTGGGTTTCTTTATGCAGATGAGAAGGGCAAACCTTCGATCATAAGAAATATTGGTCTATGATTGGTTCTCTTTTATATCTATGTGCATCTAGACTTGACATTATGCTTCTAGTATGTATTTGTGCTCAATTTCAGGCGAATCCAAAAGAATCACATCATATTGCTGTAAAGTGAATCCTTCGCAATCTATCTCACACACACACCTTGGGCTTGTGGTATCCTAAAGGTGCTCAGTTTGATCTCATTGGTATTCTAATTCGGACTTGGCTAGTGATCGAGTCAATCATAAATCTACCTCAGGCACTTGTCATTTTGTTGGTAGATATCTTGTGTGTTGGGCTTCGAAGAATCAAAATTGTGTATCAATATCTACTGCTGAAGCCGGATATATTGCTGCTGGCTCATGCTACACTCAGATTCTTTGGCTCAAGCAGACGCTGAAAGATTATTGTATTCATGTGAAGAAAATTCCTCTTCGATGTGATAATGAGAGTGCCATCAAAATTGCTCACAATCCAGTGCAACACTCTTGCACGAAGCATATTGACATTCGCCGTCATTTTCTTCGTGATCATGTTCAGCGTGAAGATATTGTCATTAGCCATGTTAGAACTGGAGATCAATTGGAAGATATATTCATGAAACCATTGGATGAGAAGAGATTCTGTGCATTGAGATGTGAGGTAAATATTTTAGTCTCACACAACGTTCTGTAAGACTTAATCTCACTCCCCTGTATATATTCATTTCTTACTATTTGAGTGTTTAATTTCGTATTCTTGTTTGTCTTTAAGTTCTATCTTTTGACTCTATTTGATTTGTCTCCCCTGTTCTTATCACCTTTAGCTTCATTTTGATGTTTGGTTTCGAGGTGATAAGTTTCCGACCCTATCCCTTCTATTATTTTTCGTTTACATTCTGTCTAGTCTAAAATGGTCAAGCACATTTAAAACGATATGCATTTTTCTTCGAACATCATTTAGTTCTAAATCAAATGCTGTCAACTTTTATCGAAGTTTTTACTCAAGGTAGAGTGTTTGGATTCAGCCATTGAGATCCATATATTTCGGGCCTTTGAGATTTTGTCGCGATCTGCCAATTGATCCTTGACGTAGAATCTGGAAAGACAATCGTTGGGAGCCATCCGATGCGATTTTATAGATCTGTCAGATCGGCCACTATATAGGGCAACCTATCAGGGGGATGGATCAGGCCCATAGACCCTGCATTAGAAACCTCTGGGCCGACTTCATATGAAGGCCCACAAAGAAGACCCGACCAGGAGTCTGACGTGCCAAGCGTGAAGATTGAAGCCATAGAAGGAATTCGACTTACCTTGTATAGCACGTAGCAAACTTGTAAAGTAGAATAGAACTCCACATCGTGTAGGAGTCAGACTCTAGGAATCCTGGGACCCAGCGCATTTATAAGCGGAGGTCCACGGGAGCCAGGGCCAGAACTTACCTCAAGCCAGGACTAGACAACTCGCGTCATAACCTAGATCTCCATGAGACTAAGTTTGCGAAACATCATCACTGCAATCGATACGATCGGCTCTTCCTATTGAGGAGTCGATCCCACAATAGTCAAAAAGCAGGAGTAGGTCTTTACCGCACCGACGGGGCCGAACCTGGGCAACTCGCCGATTCCTGTGTCTATGTCAACTCTCTCCTCGAATTCGCCTCGCAGCAAAGGTCCCATGATAAGTCCGACTCTACGGACATCTGCCGTGACTTTCCCACGACAGTTGGCGCCCACAGTGGGGCGGAGATTCTAAGGGGAGCTCTGCAAGGCATGGAAAGATTCGTGACCGGACGAATCACCAGGAGCCGGCGTGGAAATCTCTGCATCGACGACTGGACTTGGGGTCCCGACATCGATTCCGTCGAATCCGATTATCGGGTCCCGATCGGATCTATTCATATCTTCATTGGGAAGATAGACGGATCTGAGCCAGAGCCGGATCCTGAAGTCCCCCTGGAAACCTCGTGTCGGCGACCTGCGGGCTCAAGGCACACTTTTGCTGGGTTCATCGCTGGATCTCTGTAGTCGGCGCGCTCCGTCGAGTCTCTGACGCCCAACACCACGGGAGAAACATCTGACGCTTTCTCACACCCCAGTGAAACAATCTTCTCAGATACTGGATCCATCCGATCCGCCGAAAGCAACACACTCGGCGTGGGAACAGCTGAATACAACCCCGAATTTCCGCAGTACGAGCCTCCATATTGCGTGACAGTGTTCATGGCAGGCACCGAAGAGCAGGGAAGCCAACCGGCTGAAGATGCAGCGCAGAACCAGAATGTGGAGACGACTCACAACACGTCCCCTAATCTAGATAGGGAACAACCAGAAGTTCTTACAGAGAAGAAGTCCTCTCAGATGCCCTAAACGCCTTGGATGAAGCCTTAGCTGCGTCGATGACTGCTTAAAACCAGCAAGCTTGGAGAACCAGGGTCAATGGACTCAAGGACCAGGTGATGAGAATTCGGAGGGAAATTAACTCCCAGAAGGCACAAATGGTGGAAAGAGAAACCAAACTCGCCCAAGAAACCAGATGCTTACGACACGAGTCGGAGTTGATAGAAGCCCAGAAACTAAGTCTCGCCAACGCATGCTCCGCAGGACCCTCGAGTCGAATCCCTGCTCATCTGCCGGCCTAGAGACTATTTCAAGATATGCATCAGTCAACTCCCCCAGGATACATGCCACCAAGGGAACATGTCCCTTCACCACGGCAGAAACGATTCCATACACCCCCGGATCACTTCAATAACCCCTTGGCAAATGTGGTGGCGGCGACACGGTACCTCGCCAATGTGCCTGTGCATGGAGACACTCCGGTGGACTAGGCCACTCGAGGGGCGATCGATCTGCTCAAAATTGCAATCACACAGCAAGCCCAGTACTCAAAGGAATTCCAATACTTACATGAAACCCCATATCAAAGTATGAGCCGGCAAGGAGATTCACCGGCTCCAGCCGGCTCGAGCAGCTATCGCCCGCGCAGGGCTCCACCACCTCCAAACCCGCAGGGGGCGATAAGGATCCAAGACATACCATCCAGTTTCCACCCCGAACGACGGGTAGAGCAGATGTTCCAATCTCCGCCCCTAGATCAAGATACCGGGTCCATCAACAGATCTGTGGGCAATCGATGACTGGTGCCGGCTCTAAGAAATACACGCCTGCCACCAGACTTCAAAGGACCACGTAAGAACGCAAACTACACAGCCGACATGGTCCCGGCGGCTTGGATCAAAAGTTATGACCTAGCCATGGAAATGTTACAAGCCAGCGAAGGAGTCTGCGCTCGTTACTTGTAACACCCTCAAAATCAGTAACAGTAATCACTACAGTGATTCCACTGTTAGTGATCATTAGTGTTGATGATCAAGTGTAAGTGCATCAAGTGCCCTCCCCTTGAGGTTTTGGAGTTTGATGACAAAACGGTTAAGGGACTGATGTGTTTGTGAGTATACACAGGAGAACAGTCCCTGATGAGGTGTTTAACCACCAATGTCGACCCCCCAAAATGTTGAGGAACATAGGAAAAATCGGTGCGTTTCCTGAAGAATGAAGTTGCGCGAAATCCTGAGGAATCAGGATCCTGAAGCGTTCGGTTGAAGCTAAAGCTGAGGACGATCCTGAGGACGTTCGCGCTGAAAACGAAGTTAAAGCGTAGTCTTTGCTAAGACTTTTTATACTTCTTGAGTCGTAGGAAATCACCGCACTGTTGGAGGGGTTGAAGAAAACAAGTTCCGAAGTTCTGAGGAAGTGCTCAATTAGGAATCCTGAAGAAAAACCCTTAGGAAATCTCCTGCAGTTGAAGTTCAGTTCCTCGGGTGTCTGAGATGTTGTTCTTCAGGACACTGAGGAATCTGTCTTCGGTTGAGGAGTCTGGAAACTGCGAGTGCAGTTCTCCTGAAGAGAGAGAAATCTCCTGCAGTAGAAGTTCAGTCCTCATGTGTCTGAGACGTTGTTCTTCAGGACACTGAGGTAACTAACTTCGGTTGAGGAGTCTGGAGAGAGAATAATTCGACCGTGCCATGTGTTGCGTGGTGAGAGGCTAGAACTTGTCTAGCAACGGTCATTTTCGAGGGCATGAGAGTAATTGCATGCATGGGCATTTATGTCCTTTCGCCTCGGGTTGCTCCGCGGCTATAAATAGCCACCCCCAGCCCCATTTGTGGGTTGGCTGCTCCGAGAGAAAAACTGACACTTGTCATTTGAGAGCAACCCACCTCTGAGGAAACTGAAGAACCTATGAGAGGAAAACCACTAGCATGAGTAGTTGAGCATTTCTGAGGAAGTCGGTTCGAGTGATCCGAAGCTTTTTACTCTTGAAGACTGTGATCTTCCAGCCGGTGTAGAAGTCTTCAGTCTGAGGAAGTCAAGATGAAATTGTGACTTCCCGGAGTGACTGAGTCTGTGAAGGTTTCGGGAGGCTACCTTGAAGACTCACCTGAGTTATTGGACGGAGTCTGAGGACTCTAGTTCAAGGAGAACAAGGTGAAGACTATTCTGAGTTGACTCTCAGCCTCTCCAACCAGACGTAGAGTTGTCACAGCAACTTGAACTGGTCTACCAAATCAATGTCTTCAATCTCTGGTGCTATCTCTTCAACCTCTTAAGCTTCAGTATTTTCTATGTTGAGTTCTTATGCCTCAGCTCTCCCTATGCTATTTGTCTTCATACTATGCCTCTGAAGCACTTCTGCTTATCTGAATTGATTTATTTATGTTGCATTATGATGAGGTGCCCTAATGATTACATTCTGTGAAGTTTTATTTCTTCATGATTTTGGTTACTTCTTCAGCCTCATGATTGCTTCAGTCCTGAAGAAAATCAAAATCTGGTAGTAAAGTTTAAAATCTCCCATTCACCCCCCCTTCTGGTCGATATATTGCACTTTCAATTGGTTTCAGAGCAAGGTACTCCCTTGTTCTGCGTGATTCGGTTTAACCACCTGGAGTTTTAGTTATGTCGACCTCAGGTACAATGAGCGTTGCCTCAAACTGCCCCATCTTCGATGGGACAGACTACCCATACTGGAAGAACAAGATGAGGATGCATCTTGAAGCCATTGACAAGGATCTGTGGGATATTGTTGATCAAGGCATTCCTGAAGCAAATATGATGACTGCTCCTGAAGTTGTCAAGAAGAACTGGTAGCTTGATGCAAAAGCTCGAAGTATCATTGGTGGTCATCTCAACAAGGCTCAGTTCAACCGCATCAGTGGTCTGGATACTGCAAAGAAGATATGGACAAGACTGTCTAAAGTCAATGAAGGAGTCTCTGCTCAACGAGACTCACGGGTTGATACACTCCGCAGTCTCTTCAACAGGTTCAAGAGGCTGGACAATGAGCACGTGCAACAAACCTTTGACAGACTCACTGACATATCCAATGAACTTCAAGCACTGGGTGCCGCTGATATCACAGATCACGAAGTAGTGAAGAAACTACTGAGGTCACTGGATGACTCATTTGAGTTCCTATCGCTGATGATTCAAGAAAGACCTGACTTCAAGACTCTGGATCCAGCGGACATTCTCGAGCTCCTCAATGCTCATGAACTGAAGCTCTCTGAAAAATGAGATTTATACAGCTCCACGCCTAAGGTCCGCGCGCTAAAAGCTAGAGCACGAAGAGTGTCCTCTGATGAAGAGTCTGAGGCTGATACTGATGATCCTGAAACTCTCAGTCGTGAACTCGCTCTCCTCACCAGAAAGTTCCAAAGATTCACGAAGAAGAATCTCTTCAGAAATTCCTCAAGATCGTCCTTAAGAAAAAGCAAAGATGATGACTCTGTCGAAGCAAGAAAGAGAGTCTGCCACAAGTGCAAGAAACCTGGGCATTACATTGCTGAGTGTCCTCTATGGGAAAAGGAAGCTAGACTGAAGAAGAAGAAGAAATGGAAAGATGACAGTTCTGATGAAAAGACTAAGAAGAAATCCTCAAGATCCTCAAAGTCTGCTGGATACAGGAATAGCAGTTCACGTAAGGCTCGCGCATATCTTGGAAAAGAATTGGACTCAGAAGAATCTGGTTCCAACCCTGATGGTGAGGAAGAAGAATCTGAAGAATCTGAGGGTGTGGCCGGTCTGGCTCTTGCCACGACGCTTGTCTCAAAGTCAATCTTCAGCACTGAGGAATCTGGTCTATCACATGTTGATGATGAAGCTGAAGACACAACCCCTTCCTTCTGCTTCATGGCCAAGTCCTCCAAGGTATCTTCATACTCATCATCAGATGATCCCTCTGATGAAGAACCTGATGAAAACTATGCTAAACTTGCTAAACTTGCATCTTAGCAACAACGTGCACTTGAAAAGATTCAGATCTCACTAAACAAGAGTGATGATATGTTGGTTGAGGAAATGACGAAGACTCAAAAGTTGACTGATGAATCAAAAATTCTTCAGTCAAAGTTTGATGACTTGTTCAATCGTCATGAGGCACTCCTTACCGATCATGAAAAGTTGGCTCATGAGTTCCTCATGAGGAAACAAGAACTTGAACGCGTATGGATGTCTCATGACGATCTGAGGAAAGAAAATGATTCACTCCTCTCCCAACAGATCATCATGCCACAAGAAGGATTTAATCCTCCCTGTTTAAAATGCATTGAACATGATCGTATCATCTCTGTGCCTAGTTCCTCAATGTCTTCAGACTCTGTTATTTCTATTGCTTCTATGGTATCTAACCCCTCATCTGAGGATACCATAAACATTGCTGAAGAAAATGCTAGGTTGAAGAGTCTACTGGAAACCGGCATGTTCAAGTGTCTAAAAGGACATCAGACCCTCTGTGACATCCTCAAGAAACAGATCCTCAACAGGAACCCGAGAAAAGAAGGTGTCGCATTCACTCGGAAACTCAACCCTGATGGGTCTTACTGGAAACCTGAACAATATCCAGAGACCACTTGGGTTCGGGCAAAGATGCCTCCTCCTGATCCCTATACTTTATCTGGTTATGATGCTGTTTCTTCTGATGTGATGATGGAGGCTTTTGACTCAAACTATAAACTGTTTAAGAATGTTAATGGTGAGGTATTTGCCAGATACATCGGAACTAACTGCAAGAACGGTCCTCCAGTCAAGCAGATCTCGGTTCAGAAGGACCTCATCACTAACCTTCCTGTGAATGCAGATGCAAATGAGCTGAGGATATCATCTGAGGACGATACCTCAAAAGGAAATGATTATAATCATGTATCTGCTAACCATTTTGTTCACAGGGAAGCTCCTCATAAGAATGCTTATTCATTTGCTTATCCTGATGCCACCATCTCACACCCCATTAGGTCTCATCACCCTCATCAGTCCTCATGTGCCTCAAGACCACCCATTAAGATGTGGGTGGTTAAGAACTAATCATCCTTGCAGGAACATGTCCTGAGGCAATTACAAATTCTGCAGATCATATGCCCAGGACAACATCATTTGAGTCAGTTGAAGGATATTTATATTGTTTGGTTTCATTGAATCAATCCTGAGGAACATCCTGAGCAATTAATTATGAGGAACCATAAAATCCTCAAAATGAGACTGGCTCATAACTTGCTGTATGAGATACTAATTCCTTTGCAGGGAAAGACTGAATGGGTGATGGACAGTGGATGTACAAATCACATGACTGGTGACAGAAGCCTTCTTATGGAATCATCACTGAGTCCTTCTTCAAAGAAAACCATCACCTTCGCTGATAAAGGTAAAAGTAAGGTATTGGGTCTCGGTAGAGTGGCTATCTCTCGAGACCAACACATTGACAAAGTCATGCTTGTTGAATCACTTGGATACAACTTGATGTCTGTATCTATGCTCTGTGATCTTGATCTCGTTGTTGTCTTCGTAAAATATGGTTGTATTGTCTATATGGTTAGCGATAACTCCATTGTCTTCAGTGGAGTTAGGAAAGGTGATCTATATATTGTAGATTTCTCTGAAGGTCCTCAGGTTGCTACATGCCTCATGGCTCGAGCTTCAGAATGCTGGCTATGGCATCGAAGACTCAGCCATGCTGGAATGAGAAATCTCCAGAAGCAGGTACTGAAGAAACATGTCCTCGGAATTGAGGAAATCAGATTCACGAAGGACCGACTATGTGGTGCTTGCGAAGCTGGAAAGATGACCAAGGCCAAGCATCCTGCCAAGACCATCATGACTACTACAAGACCTCTGGAATTGCTTCACGTGGATCTACCGCAACAAACTCGATGAAGATGGACAAGTCATTAGAAACAAAGCTCGTCTCGTAGCTCAAGGATATACTCAAGTCGAGGGGATCGACTTTGGTGAAACTTTCGCTCCATTTGCTAGACTTGAATCCATTCGTATTATGCTTGCATTCGCTAACCATCATAATATCAAGTTATATCAAATGGATGTGAAAAGTGCTTTCCTCAATGGTAATATCGAGGAAGAAGTATATGTTGCTCAACCTCCAGGTTTTGAAGACGCAAAGAAGCCTGATATGGTGTACAGATTGAAGAAAGCCCTCTATGGACTGAAGCAAGCCCCTCGGGCTTGGTATGAGACACTAAGGGACTTCCTCATCAGCAAGGGCTTCAAATCTGGTTCCCTCGATCCAACTCTTTTCACAAAACGATATGATGATGCATTATTCATATGTCAAATTTATGTTGATGACATAATATTTGGATGCACTAACAAGAAATACAGTGAAGAATTTGCATTCTTGATGAGTGAACAGTATCAGATGTCCATGATGGGCGAACTGAAGTTCTTCTTAGGGCTTCAAATTCGTCAACAACGCAACGGCATCTTCATCTCTCAGGAGAAGTACCTCAAGGAGTGCCTGAGGAAATTCGGGATGCAAGACTGCAAGGGCATCAAGAAACCAATGCCCACAAATGGACAACTTGGCCCTGATGAAAATGGCAAGGACTACGATCAAAAGGTATATCGCTCCATGATAGGTTCTCTGCTATATCTATGTGCATCAAGGCCTGATATAATGTTGAGCGTTTGCATGTGTGCCCGATTCCAAGCGGCACCTAAGGAATCGCATCATCAAGCGGTGAAACGAATTCTTTGATATTTGGCTCACACCCCGTCGCTAGGCTTATGGTATCCAAAAGGCACACAGCTGGATCTCGTCGGATACTCAGACTCAGATTATGCTGGAGATCGAGTGGATCGGAAGTCTACCTCAGGAACATGTCATTTCCTCGGACGTTCTCTAGTGTGCTGGTCATCGAAGAAGCAGAACTGCGTCTCCCTCTCCACTGCTGAAGCTGAATACATTGCTGCTGGCGCTAGCTGCTCACAGCTTCTTTGGATGAAGCAAACTCTGAAGGACTATGGCATCAACCTGAAGAAAGTACCATTGTTATGTGACAATGAGAGCGCCATCAAGATCACTCAGAATCCAGTACAGCCCTCGAGGACGAAGCATATTGAGATTCGGTATCACTTTCTTCGGGATCATGTATTGAAGGAAGATATCGTCATCAGCCACGTGAAGACTGAAGACCAACTTGCTGATATATTCACTAAGCCTTTGGATGAGAAGCGATTTAGCACTCTGAGGTGTGAGCTAAATATCTTAGATTCCTCAAACGTCCAGTGAATGGACACACATCCTAACGCTTAAACAATATTGAAGAATCCTGATGCACAACACACGATGCGTCGTACTCCTCAAATCATGAGGAACTACCTTGCTAAGTGTGAAGAAATTAACGTGGAATTGACTCAAGATTCATACGACAATTGTATGGTATCAAGTGTCTCATTCCCTATAAGGTGGGTAGCGCCACCGCCCAAACACCTCAGGATGTGTTGTTCCTCAACTTCCTCAGGTCTTGTTGTTTCTCAACTTCCTCGGGATTTGAAGTCTTCATTACTGATGATTACCGTGTTTGTCCTCAACAGCGTTCACCTATAGTTATTGCTTTTCAACTTTTGCTTCTTCATCTAGGTGAACGTGATCGGACCTGTCCCTCTGTGCTCACTTCTCTAATCTGTCTATCTCATATGCGTTCATCCGGTAAACATGTAATCCTTGGGCTGAGACCATTAGTCTGCATTCATCAGCCTGAGACCATTTGTCTTCAACCTCAGCCCTTGTCCTCAAGTTCCTCAAATCATGGATTTTCTGTTACAACTATCTTCAATTTGTTGCGATTTTACCGCACGTCGTGCTCATCCGCCATTAAGATATCCACTGAGCATCCCAACAATCAGGGGCTATCTGGTCCACAAATTTCGCAACCCCTCAGCTTTCACCCCTCTATAAATAGCCCTCTACCCCCCCCCCCCCCGGTCATTTCCCCCCACCGCTCCTCTCCCTCTAGCGCCGCTGCCCTTGAGCTCCTCAAGCTCGTGCGCTCACGTCACCTGAGTTCGCCGTCGCCGGGGACGAAGACTCGTTGTTCCTCAACTTTCGCCTCAAGTCTGGTATGCTTACTCCTCAGTGGATTATTCCTCAGCGTATTATTCCTCAGTTCTGTTGTGTCCTCAAGCCAGTTAATCCTCAACTGCACTACTAGCTTTCTGAGACCTATACCTATGCCTCATTCCTTTTTTTTCCTCAGCCTATTCCTCATGGACGCATATAACCGTACCCCACTTCCCTCGCAACTTAATTTGGTCACAGGTACATGTCTGCTGAGCAATCGTATGGTTCTCATAGTCTCACTTCATTTGCAGCTCACCTCGAACGTACAATTCCTCAGTCTCCTCAACTGAAGAAAATGGCTCCTCGGCGTAAGCACACTGATACCGCTAAAGACTTGCCTCCTGAGCTCTATGAGAACCAGAAGACTCCCGAACGAGAAACCGCTGATGAACGTAAGAAACGGGTACAGAAGATCATGAGGGAATGGGCCAAGCGTTGGGTGTCCTATCAATGTCTTAATCCTCAACATGAGGAAATGTTTGCCGTTAATCCGCCACTGAAGTCCTTGGGTATCAAGGCTCGACCTCCACCTGCACTAGGCGTCATTCCTGATCCCACAACAATGCACACTCCTGAAGACTTTCCTGATGCATATGCTCAATATCTCAAGCGCAGTCGTAGCCGTGTCAGGGATCTGGTTCGTGACATGACTGCATCAATACAGATTCCGCCTCAGGATCAGTCTCAACCCAGACAACAACCTCCGCCTCAGCACCGCAAAAAGGCTCCCGGCATGAAACCCTCCCAGAAGACCTCAGCTAAGCCTCAAGTTGTTGGCTCCTCATGTCAATGCACGGATGGTGCTGCCCCCTCCTCAAGGATACTCACTGATGAATCTGGTGCTCCTGAGGCCTCAACCACAATGCCTCAGTCTCAGCTGAAGACCAAAACTGTTCTTCAACGCGGCCCTCGTCCCTCACCAAAGAAAACTGCTATGCGGGGCTCCATTCATCATACTCCTCCATCCTCTGATGATGAAGATGAATTTGAGGATTTGGCCGGCTTCGTCGCCACTGAAGCTGATAAGATTGAATATGTGCGTGCTGCGGCCAGACGCAAAGCTGAAGCAACGGGTTCAGAAATCCCGCTTCTCCTTGATCCCAAGAAGATCTTGGAGTACATTGAAATTTGTTCTGTCAAGCCTGACACTCCGCTTGATGATTTGGACATCCCTAAAGACATCAAGTTCTATGTTCAACAGTTCCTCATAAATGAGATTCATCAACGTAATCTTAAGAAACAGTTGAAGCCCAAACTGAAGAAAGTCCTCAGTGACTTCAAGAAGAAACCTATCACTGAAGTTACTCCTCAGGAGTTTACTGAGCATCAATGTGAAGTGCAACGCCTCAACATTGAGTTCGCTGCCAACCGTACTTACATTGGAAAATCCAAGGAACGGATCTCACAACAGATGGCAAAGTTGATGAAGCTTCGACAACCTGCTTCCTCAGTACCCACTGATGCCTCTGCCAAAAGCCTCAAGCGCATGCCTGAAGCCCAACCCTCAACTCCACCTGCTTCAAAGAAGCCTACTGTTGAGGACCCCATTGATGCTACGCCACTTTCCTCAGCTCCTCCGACAAAACAGGCCGCCGATACCACCGCTCTTATTACTGCTGCCTCAACTCCACCTCAAAATACTCTGCGCAGTTTAATCGTCTTCACTCCACCCCCTGCTGCAACACCCATTGTTCCAACTCCACCGTCCCCACCACCACCAACTATCACTGAAGTTGAAGACATGGACGTCGACATTATGGATGATGGAACTCCTCGTGTCCATGATGAGGATTATGGGCTGACCAACTCGCCCACTCATACTGTCTTCTCACCTGAGCCTCACTCCAACACCGTGACCGAGGTGCTTCCTGATACTTCTCTTCAGTCTGAAGAATCAGTTGGTGCATCGTCCTCTGCGTCTGATGCTGATGACCCTGAAGCCACAAGTGCTCCCACAAATTCTGCTGCTGATACTGATGCTGCAGCAACCACTACAACTGATACTGATGCTGCTGAACCCACCATTGCTGATCCCCAGCCCGACCCACCATCCGCTGAGACTGAAGCTGAAGCCGAGCAAAGCACAAATGCTCCTCCTGAAGCAGAAAACAGTACAAATGCTAATGCTGAAGCCTCAAAGGATGGCTCTGAAGCCAAACATGCCACATCACCTCGTCTTCCCAAGGACCTCAATACATCTGTGCCTGAAGCATCTGTCGCTGCTCCGCCTCAGCCTCAAGCCTCCCTTCAGATTGAAGTGCCTCAAGCGCCTTCACCACCTCAAGGCCCTGTTCCAGCTCGGTCCTTGTGTCCGAAGCAGAAGCAACCGTTCTTCCGTGATCTTGAAGCTGATGATACCACAAGCTTTGATGCTACTGATTTCTTGAATGCCATGAGTTTCTTCCAAGAGGGGATTCATAATCCTTATCATTCTGCTCCACCTCGAAAGCTGCTGAGGTTCTGGACTGCCACTCAGAAGAACTATTATGCTTCAGTGCTCTACAAACAAAACAAACTGTTTCCTCACAAGCATATTCCTCTGCTGGATATGGAAGCCCTTCCCTGCTTCAACAATGTGCTTCAGGATCTGCATCATGCCAAGCTGCTTCAGTTCTGCTCTGAATGCATCCACTGGAATGAAGAGCTTGTGCTTCAGTTTTATGCCACTCTGTATGTTTCAGGAGATCCTCTGGATATCAACACCTAGGTCCTCGACTGGATGACTGAGCATCATCATTACACCATCACTGTTCCTGAAGCAATTGACATTCTTGACTTGCCTCAGTGCACTTCCCCAGTTGCTTGCTCCTATGGGTCTCAACTTCTTCGAGATGACCTGATGACCATGCTCATGAAGCCTCAGGCCCCTGAAGCCCTAGCTCGCACAAAGTTTCCAGTTTCTGAGTTTCTGTATCTACCAAGTACATTGTATCGGATTCTGGCGAAGACCTTTTGTCCCATTAAAGGCTATGAATCCACTCCTGAAGAAGTCATTGGCATCATGAAGAACATACTCCACAACCTCTGCATGTCTGGGCCAATCAATGTTCCTGACTTCTTCTTCAGAACTCTGGTTGATGCAGCACAGAATCCTCATATCCTGAAGCCATACGCGCCATGTATCATGAAGCTCATCCGAGCCACGACTGGTATTGATTTTCAACCTGATCACCCGAATCATAGGACATATATACCGCCTGTCGAAGTGCTTCAGCATACGATTGCTTCAAATAACAAGGGCAAAGGCATATTCTATGAAGAAGTTCTCCCGACCAATTCCCTTGGTGGAAATATTCGTCATCTTCAGTCTCGAACTACTGATGAAACACGAACTCATGCCTCAACTGAGGATACAACTCAGGCTCGAGTGATGACTGACCGAGAGCTTCTGATTAGTCTTCATTAGAAGGTTGACCGAAATCATGATTGGGTGAAGCGTCAGTTTACTGAATTCCTCAGCTACATGGCTTAGACGCATTCTTCAGTGAAGAAAGTGCATCAGTATGCTCATCATACATATCAACATCTTGATGCCTTGATGAGAGAAGTAATCACCCCTGAAGACCTTGCAAAATTGGAGCTTCAAAAGCCTCCGATTCCTGCAATCAGACCCCCAAGGCAATTCAGACGCTGCACAACTCCTCCTCCGGCCATGAATTCTTATTCTTTAAATCAGGAGATGACTGCTGAAGAAGCTGAAGACACAGCTGCCTGCCCTCACACTGCAACGGATTGCCTCAGGCGTGACTCACCTCAGCCTTGAAGCAACTTCAAAGGGGCGTTAGCTTCAGTTTTTTCCATTTTTGTTCATTTTATGACAAAGGGGGAGAAATCTGTTAGTCTTCAAGCGGGTTTTAGTTATGGGGTTCTTCAGTTACAACTCTCGTTCTTCAGATTTTTTTTATCGAGTTGTAAACTTTAATTTTGGTGTTCGCCTGATACTATTCCTCAATTACCTCATGCTATTTCCTCAAGTTTATCATATATGCATGTGATTGTCTCTGCAAACACCTCTCTCGGTGCGTTGTTTAATTTCCTCAAACACTTCATAACATGCACTGCTTCAGAAATGCCTGGATATAGGGGGAGCTCCTCATATACCTCAAAATTCTTTAGATATTAAACATTCTTCAACTTATATGCATATCCTCAGGGGGAGCTTCATTATATCCAGCTTAATGATACAAATGTTCTTCAAAGTTTTTATTCTTCAAACTCATAATTTTATCCCCGTTGAAGCTTAACCTGATTGTCATCAAATCACCAAAAAGGGGGAGATTGTAAGTGCATCAAGTGCCCTCCCCTTGAGGTTTTGGAGTTTGATGACAAAACGGTTAAGGGACTGATGTGTTTGTGAGTATACACAGGAGAACAGTCCCTGATGAGGTGTTTAACCACCAATGTCGACCCCCCAAAATGTTGAGGAACATAGGAAAAATCGGTGCGTTTCCTGAAGAATGAAGTTGCGCGAAATCCTGAGGAATCAGGATCCTGAAGCGTTCGGTTGAAGCTGAAGTTGAGGACGATCCTGAGGACGTTCGCGCTGAAAACGAAGTTGAAGAGTAGTCTTCGCTAAGACTTTTTATACTTCTTGAGTCGTAGGAAATCACCACACTTTTGGAGGGGTTGAAGAAAACAAGTTCCGAAGTTCTGAGGAAATGCTCAATTAGGAATCCTGAAGAAAAACCCCGAGGAAATCTCCTGCAGTAGAAGTTCAGTTCCTCGGGTGTCTGAGACGTTGTTCTTCAGGACACTGAGGAATCTGTCTTCGGTTGAGGAGTCTGGAAACTGCGAGTGCAGTTCTCCTGAAGAGAGAGAAATCTCCTGCAGTAGAAGTTCAGTCCTCATGTGTCTGAGACGTTGTTCTTCAGGACACTGAGGTAACTAACTTCGGTTGAGGAGTCTGGAGAGAGAATAATTTGACCGTGCCACGTGTTGCGTGGTGAGAGGCTAGAACTTGTCTAGCAACGGTCATTTTCGAGGGCATGAGAGTAATTGCATGCATGGGCATTTATGTCCTTTCGCCTCGGGATGCTCCGCGGCTATAAATAGCCACCCCCAGCCCCATTTGTGGGTTGGCTGCTCCGAGAGAAAAACTGACACTTGTCATTTGAGAGCAACCCACCTCTGAGGAAACTGAAGAACCTATGAGAGGAAAACCACCAGCCTGAGTAGTTGAGCATTTCTGAGGAAGTCGGTTCGAGTGATCCGAAGCTTTTTACTCTTGAAGACTGTGATCTTCCAGCCGGTGTAGAAGTCTTCAGTCTGAGGAAGTCAAGATGAAATTGTGACTTCCCGGAGTGACTGAGTCTGTGAAGGTTTCGGGAGTCTACCTTGAAGACTCATCTGAGTTATTGGACGGAGTTTGAGGACTCTAGTTCAAGGAGAACAAGGTGAAGACTATGTCTTCTGAGTTGAATCTCAACCTCTCCAACCAGACGTAGATTTGTCACAGCAACTTGAACTGGTCTACCAAATCAATGTCTTCAATCTCTGGTGCTATCTATTCAACCTCTTCAGCTTCAGTATTTGCTATGTTGAGTTCTTATGCCTCAGCTCTCCCTATGCTCTTTGTCTTCATACTATGCATCTGAAGCACTTCTTCTTATCTGAATTGATTTATTTCTGTTGCATTATGATGAGGTGCCCTAATGATTACATTCTGTGAAGTTTTATTTCTTCATGATTTTGGTTACTTCTTCAGCCTCATGATTGCTTCAGTCCTGAAGAAAATCAAAATCTGGTAGTAAAGTTGAAAATCTCCAATTCACCCCCCTCTGGTCGATATATTGCACTTTCAACAAGCCATGATCACCTTTGATCATAGCCCTGTCAAATTCCGACCCTGATAAAATTTTCAAATAAATGTGGATTGTAAATCTTGCTCCAACAATTGTGGAGGCATGTCAATCACCTTGTTCATGGTTAAACCCAGTCCACCTTAGTCATGTGCTTAATCCCAAGTCAATGATAATTATGAAACCCATAAGGTTGGCGTATCAAAACTGTCATAGGAATTTAAATGAACATGAAAAGCATAGTGAACCAAAAGCTTTGTGGGAATTTCTGAACCTTGAAGAATAATCAGTGGATCATGTTGTTATAACCATGGTAAGTATAAAACCAAGAATGGTGAGTTGCTAACTTGCCCCTAGGATATTAACTAAAAAGAAAATGTGGAGATTAAAGCTTAATAAGAATGGTAAAAGCATTTTTTTAAATGTTGTATAACCTGTGGGCCATGTTAATATAATAATGGTTGTTTTAATTAAAGTGATTTAGTAATAAGAAAAGTAATAAAAACAATATCCTATGGATTCTTAAATTACCATGGGTAGATTAAATAAAAGTGATATATAAAATTTGCATAACAAATTATTTTAAAGTGTTTGTAAAATTGTCTAAAGTCATTAGGCCAAGAAAATATAGAAAAGGAAATTTATTAAAAATGGTTAAGTAATTTAAATAATTTAAAACAGTAGCAATTAGACCCAATTAATCAGTTTGTAAATTCCAAGCAATTATTAAATGAGTTTATAAAAGTCCAATTCTTTTTGTGGCATTCTAGCAATTTGCAATACTAATTATTGGCCTTGTTACATATTTTACAAAGATGCAAAAATACCTAAAACAATTAATTACAGAAAAGAATAAAGAAAACAAAACCTATACTACGCCGGGGGCGAGGCCCACCCCGGGCCCAGCCCCCTCTCCCCTCCCCTCCCCTGTACTCGCTCCCTCCCCCCCCCCCCCACCCCACTGTTCGCCATGAACAGGGGAGCAGAGGACGCCATGCCCCCCCTCCTCCACCTGCTCGCGCCCCCCTCCCCACTTGCGCCCCCTCTCCAGGGGATAAGAACGCCCCCTGCCCCCCCTCTCAAACCCTAGATCGAACTCCTTCCCCCCTAGCCTTCGACTCCCTCGCGCAATAGAGCTCGCCATGGCCGCCGCCATGCCCAAGTTCGTCACCATGGGCACTGTCCTCCGCGGCGCCGGTGATCGTGTTCCCTTGCACCGCCTTGGACGTCTGCATCGACTGTGAACAACCACGCGGGCTCGGAGCCTCATCCCTGCGCGAATCACAGCCGCCTTCCGCCACTGCCGGTGCGAGCACATCTCCGCCGGGCCTCCTCCGGCGCCTCCCCTACCTCTTCGAGCGCGTCTCCGGAACCGCGGTGAGGCCCTCGTCCAATTCCCCTGCTCGCCCCCCTCGATTTGTCACCATTTCCGCCGTTCCTAGTCCGCCCGTGGGCATGGCCGCCATGGCCGAAGCCTGCGTTGGTCGCGCCCAGGCTCCCCTGTACGCGCGCCGCGCGAGCCAGCCACGCCTCGGCCAGGCGTCGCAGCCGCGTCCACTCCCCCCTCTTGCGCCCAGGGCCACCTAGACGGAGCTCACCGGCGGCAAGACGGACCACGCCATGGTCGACGCGCCCTCTGGCTCGTGGGTTGCAACCCCCCTGGTTAATCCCAATTGGATTAAATTTAGAACTCTGTTAAGATACTTGTGGCAATGACAGGTGGGCCCAAGGCCAGATGATTAAATCTAAAAGAAAACTGTTAGAAAATTACCCTGTTAGACTTACATGTGGGCCCAGGCACTTAAGCCAATCACTAGATTAATTTAAATGATAATTAACACTGGAGTGTATGACACATGGGTGATGTCTACGCACGCTTCTATTCTTGTAGACTCTGTTGGGCCTCCAAGCGCAGAGGTTTGTAGGACAGCAGCAATTTCCCTCAAGTGGATGACCTAAGGTTTATCGAACTCAGGGAAGTAGAGGTTGAAGATGGTCTCTCTCAAGCAACCCTGCAATTAAGATACAAGAAGTCTCTTGTGTCCCCAACACACCTAATACAACTAGGAGTTGTATAGGTGCACTAGTTCGGCGAAGATATGGTAAAATATGGGTGATAGGTGTGATAAAACGAAGTAATATAAATCGGTAATAAAAAGTGCAGCAAAGAAACAAGTAACAAAAGTGAGTGCAAACGGTGTAACAATGATGGAAACAACGCCTAGGCTTCATACTTTCACTAGTGGCAACTCCCAACAACATTAACATAGTCTAATCACATGATATTTCCCATAAAACATGCAATGGAGACGTACTCGGAGGTCATTCCTTTGTGGTCAAGAGAGGACGAGAATTGTGTAGGGCTACAAAAGCACACCTCAGAGTTCGTAGTTCTCAATCTATGGATTTCCCAATGTCACCGCGGCCATCCAAAGAGAGTACCACAATCACCACAACATATCTAAAGGATAGTCAAAGACAAGCACCAAGAGACTCTCAATCTTCAATCCACACACAAAACAGGAAATCACTCATAATAATATTCTTTTAACCCACGTCCAATAGACCGTTGTCACCTTGGTCTCGGAGATTATACTAGATAATATCAATTGAGTACATCAATCCAATACATAGAGGAAGGGGAAATATCATGGGATCACCCTAGATTAACATAGCCTATGATCACAACAAAGATCACATCATGGGAGAGAGAGAAACCACATAGATCAAGATACAAGCCTTAGCCTCGAGGGGGAACTACTCACACATGGACATGGTGAGAGGGAGAATTGTTGATGGAGAGGTGCAGCCCGGAGGAGATGGAGGATACGGCGACGGCGGCGGCCACGACGGCGGCGGCGCCCACGGCCACTGTCCTTGGGGGCAGCGGCCCTTGGCCCCCTTCTTATTCCTTGGAGATGGTGCTGCTGTGGAGATTGATCTCCCCCGCAAGACGGCTGCCAAGGGGGAGGAAATTTCGTGGTGCCCTTTGACCTAGGTTTCCTCTCTTTATATAGACTCTCGGATTCCCGTCATCCAGATTACGTCTTCTGTATTTTGGGGTTTTTGGAAGCATCCGAACTCCGATTGGGCCGAATTTTATGTCTAAATCCACCGGAAAAAAATCCCTACAACTTTTAGGTTTTAAGTTTTTCCGTTTGAGGCCGTCTTCTAGCGTTTCCGAGGCGATCTTTAAAACCTGTCTCGTGGGGACAGATTTCGGGAAAGTTAGAGTCCAACTCTTACAAGGCTTCCTTTTGTGATCTTTCCTTTATCCAAGTTATTCCTACACATAAAGTAGAAAAATAATAACTTGTGCACTCTAAAAACCATTAATAGGTTAGTTCCAAAATATGTTATAAAGATATATGAAAGTATATCAAAAACATAGCAATATCACGCAAAACATGCATGGAGCAAGCAGAAATTATAGATACGTTTGGGACGTATCAACATCCCCAAGCTTAAATTCCTGCTCGTCCTCGAGTAGGTAAATAATAACAAGCATAATTTCTGTGGTGACATTCTACCAACCATATAAGAACTCTTAAGTCAAGAAATCAAGACATGTAATTCAATTCAAGTCATAACAGGCAAGAGTCTATATTAGCATTGAAACAAGCAACATATGAACATAAAGGTGCAAGAGCTCTCGCTGTCTGTGACTCGAATGTCTCCAAATGGTGTTTTCGTGCAAGCAGGGGACTGGGAAAAAGAGAGAAAGAGTTTGTTGAGAACAACTATCTACTAAAGTTTCACACTTGGTCTCCTTTGGATTCTTATCTTGACTCATCCCCAGACCACTAGCCAGGTACAAGTCAAACTGATCAACTCCCTTTCGATACTTTGAGCACTCATGCGATGGATGAGTGTGAGCAAGGAAGTTGACACCTAAACGGCGAAAGAGAAAGGTGTAGGGAAAGGAAGACAAAAAGGTGTGAAAGGCTCATATCAATGAGGACAATCATAGGCGAGAGAAGGCCTTATGATAGATATGATGTGAGGAGTAGGGATTGCCTTACAACGGATGCACATGTGAGCTAAAAGCTCTCCAAGGGAACTAGTGGGGGTGTATCTAACTTGCTTGCTCAAGAAGACCTAGAGCTCGTTTGAGGAGGCTCATCATTGGAATATACAAGCCAAGTTCTAGGGTGTGAAGGGTCCCCACATAGCTATATCCATGATGATGATCTCTATGGAGTACAAGGGATAGAAGATGAAGTACTAGTGTGGATCTCTCAAAAAGAGTAGTAGTATGCCCCCCTTCTCTCTTTTTATTTTTATTTTCTCCTTTTCTCTTTTTTTTATTTTTTGGTGGCCTCAATGGCTCTTTCTATTTAACTCTCATTTGCCCTCTTTGGGATCTTTTGATTTTGTCCTCTTTGGGATCTTTTCCTCACTTTAGGGGCAATACTCTATATTTTACAAGAATATAGGAGATCTTTCACACTTTACAAAGGTACTCACATAAAGAAAATGTAACTATCATGATGCAAATGTATGCCTCTGCCAGGGTAGCAGGATATGCAATGATACTAGCGCGTCATGTAGCAATGATTAGGGCAAGGCCCAAATAGCATGCGGCTCATCGATCAAGCAAGTAGCATGTATGACATGAAGATCAAGTCATGAGAAGGTGGATGTTGCATGGCAATGTATCTCGGAAAGGCTATGGAAATGCCTTGATAGGAAGGTATGGTGGCTGTTTTGAGGAAGTATATAATGAGGCTTATGATGACAGAGCGTATCGTGCAAAGAATTTGGATGTACCGGCGAAGGTGGACGCCAACTCTCGGAGTGAGAAGAAGGCAATGCACGGCACAGGAGAGGCTAGAAAAATATGGGTAGGTGGAAGTGTCAACTTTCAATACTTACATTAGTCCGAAGAACTCATCCACTTATTATCGGTAACTCTCAATCTAGTAAGGAGGTTCACAAAGAGACAGGTACCCCGAGGAGGAGTGTATGGGGGTTTGGTTATCCTTGCGCATCCTCGACTCATGGTACGTGAGTGTACTCTAATATTTGAACCCTCCAGAGGTTAGTGATCCATCTAGTAGCTAGAGTTCTCAACGGGTTTTTGGTTTTCGAAAAACACACGGATTTCCCAAAATACGACATCTATCACTAATAGGATAAAGCTCTTGACACCAAAAGTTCAAACAGTACTCAAGTCAATACCTCAAAACTATTGCAAGTTACAACTATGAAAAGAAAAGCAACTTCAACTACCTACTTTCTACTCAAGACACATAACTCAGTGCAACAGGCAAACTCTCCAAACAAGATAAGCATGCAAATTATAGAAAGTTCAGACCTGAGACAAAAGCTCTAGAGAAACTCTAAAGCACTACAACTAAACAGAACAGTAGCTATGAAAAGATAAAGAACACTCACAGCAAAAGATAAGCATAAAATCCTATGAGATGTTCTAGTTTAAAGTGGAGCGTGTTTCTCTCCCAATCAAGGATAGTAATATCTCACAAGATATGACCAGCAGGCAAAGCTAAAGAAAACTAAAAACTAAAGAGCAAGACGCTCCAAGCATAGCACATAACGCATGAAGTGATAAAAATATAGTGAGACGAAGGACGAACTGATGATTGTGGATGGAGAAGGGGATGCACGGGGGCATCCCCAAGCTTAGATGCTTGAGTCTCCTTGAATATTTATTGGGGATGCATGGGGGCATCCCCAAGCTTGAGCGCTTGACACTCCCGAATCTTCTTTCATCATCTTCCATCGCACACTTGAAAACTCCCTTCATACACAACTCATCATAAGCTGACTAGAGAGGTTAGTACCCTTAATAAGTAATTGTTCCCCACTGGATATAAAGATATTCTTGAAGAGCTACTGTTTCTCAAGATTTCCAAAAAGGTTTTGCAAAGAAAAATGCAAGCTTAAGGTTTGCGAAAGTTAGGAGAGACAAAACGTGGCAGAATCTGTGAAAAACAGAACAGCAGGTAGTAAAGAATTGTTTAGGGATACTTATGCAACTCAAATCAAAAAACTCAGAACATACGAAAGTTCCGTAATTGTATAGAGCACACTGTGTAAAAAATTCAGCTCAAAAAGATGAACTGGTGATGTATTCTGATTTTTCCCGTCATGAGGACAGAATCTGTTTTTCTGGACAGCATGTCACAACTTTCACTTCCCTTGTCATATGAGGCTATACTTGGCACAAAGCTTGAAAATAAACATACAATGATGTTGCTACAGTAGTAACAATCATCACGACCACTAAAAACAGAAGTAAAAAGAAACTGAAAGTAAAGATAACAAGGGTTGTCTCCCTAGAGCTCTTTCTTTATAGCCATAAAGATAGGCTTAAGATTTTAATGATGCTCTCGTAGGAATAAGAGTTGAAGAACAAAGTAAAGCATCAAGAAGCAAATACAAAACACATTTAAGTCTAACATGCTTCCTATGCAAAGGGATCTTGTAGAGAAATAACTCATGGAAGCATAAAGATATTAGCATAGGAAGCCAAAACAAGTGCAACTTCAAAACCTTCAACATAAAGAGAGGGAACTTGATATTATTGAATTATCTATAAGCATATGTTCCCCTCTCATATTAATTTTCAGTGGGATCAAGAATAAACTCAACAATATAAGAATCACATAAAACTTTCTTATCATGATCCACAAGCATAGAAAATTTATTACTCCCCACATAAGAAAAATCATCAATAGTAGTGGGAGCAAACTCAAGAAAATAGCTATCACATGAATCCTTCTTATCATGATGCACTTGAAAACATTTATTCTTTATAGCATAAGTGTCATCACAATAATCATCATAGATAGGAGGCCAAGTATCATCAAAATAAATTTCCTCATCAAAACTTGGGGGGATAAAAATATCATCTTCATAAAACGTAGCATCCCCAAGCTTATGGTTTTTCATATCATTAGTATCAAAAGTATTCAAAGAAGACATGCAAATAACATTACTACTATCATGAGTGTTGTGCAAATAATAAATCTCCATAGGATTTTTGATCTCCTCCTCAAACACTTCATGTCCTAACTCAAGATAGAGCTCATAAAACTCTCTCATAATTATTTTGTTGTTTTCCATAAAGCCTAACTAGTGAAAAGTAAAAAACAAGAAACGAAAAGATTTAATTGCAAGATCTAAAGATATACCTTCAAGCACTCACCTCCCCGGCAACGGCGCCAGAAATAGCTTGATGTCTACGCACTCTTCTATTCTTGTAGACTCTGTTGGGCCTCCAAGCGCAGAGGTTTGTAGGACAGCAGCAATTTCCCTCAAGTGGATGACCTATGGTTTATCAAACTCAGGGAAGTAGAGGTTGAAGATGGTCTCTCTCAAGCAAACCTGCAATTAAGATACAAGAAGTCTCTTGTGTCCCCAAGACACCTAATACAACTAGGAGTTGTATACGTGCACTAGTTCGGCGACGAGATGGTAAAATATGGGTGATAGGTGTGATAAAAGGAAGTAATATAAATCTGTAATAAAAAGTGCAGCAAAGAAACAAGTAACAAAAGTGAGTGCAAACGGTGTAACAATGATGGAAACAAGGCCTAGGCTTCATACTTTCACTAGTGGCAACTCCCAACAACATTAACATAGTCTAATCACATGATATTTCCCATAAAACATGCAATGGAGACGTACTCGGAGGTCATTCCTTTGTGGTCAAGAGAGGACGAGAATTGTGTAGGGCTCCAAAAGCACACCTCAGAGTTCGTAGTTCTCAATCTATGGATTTCCCAATGTCACCGCGGCCATCCAAAGAGAGTACCACAATCACCACAACATATCTAAAGGATAGTCAAAGACAAGCACCAAGAGACTCTCAATCTTCAATCCACACACAAAACAGGAAATCACTCATAATAATATTCTTCTAACCCATGTCCAATAGACCGCTGTCACCTTGGTCTCGGAGATTATACTAGATAATATCAATTGAGTACATCAATCCAATACATAGAGGAAGGGGAAATATCATGGGATCACCCTAGATTAACATAGCCTATGATCACAACAAAGATCACATCATTGGAGAGAGAGAAACCACATAGATCAAGATACAAGCCTTAGCCTCGAGGGGGAACTACTCACACATGGACATGGTGAGAGGGAGAATTGTTGATGGAGAGGTGCAGCCCGGAGGAGATGGAGGATACGGCGACGGCGGCGGCCACGACGGCGGCGGCGCCCACGGCCACTGTCCTTGGGGGCAGCGGCCCTTGGCCCCCTTCTTATTCCTTGGAGATGGTGCTGCTGTGGAGATTGATCTCCCCCGCAAGACGGCTGCCAAGGGGGAGGAAATTTCGTGGTGCCCTTTGACCTAGGTTTCCTCTCTTTATATAGACTCTCGGATTCCCGCCATCCAGATTACGTCTTCTGTATTTTGGGGTTTTTGGAAGCATCCGAACTCTGATTGGGCCGAATTTTATGTCTAAATCCACCGGAAAAAAATCCCTACAACTTTTAGGTTTTAAGTTTTTCCGTTTGAGGCCGTCTTCTAGCGTTTCCGAGGCGATCTTTAAAACCTGTCTCGTGGGGACAGATTTCGGGAAAGTTAGAGTCCAACTCTTACAAGGCTTCCTTTTGTGATCTTTCCTTTATCCAAGTAATTCCTACACATAAAGTAGAAAAATAATAACTTGTGCACTCTTAAAACCATTAATAGGTTAGTTCCAAAATATGTTATAAAGATATATGAAAGTATATAAAAAACATAGCAATATCACGCAAAACATGCATGGAGCAAGCAGAAATTATAGATACGTTTGGGACGTATCAACATCCCCAAGCTTAAATTCCTGCTCGTCCTCGAGTAGGTAAATAATAACAAGCATAATTTCTATGGTGACATTCTACCAACCATATAAGAACTCTTAAGTCAAGCAATCAAGACATGTAATTCAATTCAAGTCATAACAGGCAAGAGTCTATATTAGCATTGAAACAAGCAACATATGAACATAAAGGTGCAAGAGCTCTCGCTGTCTGTGACTCGAATGTCTCCAAATGGTGTTTGCGTGCAAGCAGGGGACTGGGAAAAAGAGAGAAAGAGTTTGTTGAGAACAACTATCTACTAAAGTTTCACACTTGGTCTCCTTTGGATTCTTATCTTGACTCATCCCCAGACCACTAGCCAGGTACAAGTCAAACTGATCCACTCCCTTTCGATACTTTGAGCACTCATGCAATGGATGAGTGTGAGCAAGAAAGTTGACACCTAAACGGCGAAAGAGAAAGGTGTAGGGAAAGGAAGACAAAAAGGTGTGAAAGGCTCATATCAATGAGGACAATCATAGGCGAGAGAAGGCCTTATGATAGATATGATGTGAGGAGTAGGGATTGCCTTACAACGGATGCACATGTGAGCTAAAAGCTCTCCAAGGGAACTAGTGGGGGTGCGTCTAACTTGCTTGCTCAAGAAGACCTAGAGCTCGTTTGAGGAGGCTCATCATTGGAATATACAAGCCAAGTTCTATGGTGTGAAGGGTCCCCACATAGCTATATGCATGATGATGATCTCTATGGAGTACAAGGGATAGAAGATGAAGTACTAGTGTGGATCTCTCAAAAAGAATAGTAGTATGCCCCCCTTCTCTCTTTTTATTTTTATTTTCTCCTTTTCTCTTTTTTTTATTTTTTGGTGGCCTCAATGGCTCTTTCTATTTAACTCTCATTTGCCCTCTTTGGGATCTTTTGATTTTGTCCTCTTTGGGATCTTTTCCTCACTTTAGGGGCAATACTCTATATTTTACAAGAATATAGGAGATCTTTCACACTTTACAAAGGTACTCACATAAAGAAAATGTAACTATCATGATGCAAATGTATGCCTCTGCCAGGGTAGCAGGATATGCAATGATACTAGCGCGTCATGTAGCAATGATTAGGGCAAGGCCCAAATAGCATGCGGCTCATCGATCAAGCAAGTAGCATGTATGACATGAAGATCAAGTCATGAGAAGGGGGATATTGCATGGCAATGTATCTCGGAAAGGCTATGGAAATGCCTTGATAGGAAGGTATGGTGGCTGTTTTGAGGAAGTATATCATGAGGCTTATGATGACAGAGCGTATCGTGCCAAGAATTTGGATGTACCGGTGAAGGTGGACGCCAACTCTCGGAGTGAGAAGAAGGCAATGCACGGCACAGGAGAGGCTAGAAAAATATGGGTAGGTGGAAGTGTCAACTTTCAATACTTACATTAGTCCGAAGAACTTATCCACTTATTATCGGTAACTCTCAATCTAGTAAGGAGGTTCAAAAAGAGACAGGTACCCCGAGGAGGAGTGTATGGGGGTTTGGTTATCCTTGCGCATCCTCGACTCATGGTACGTGAGTGTACTCTAATATTTGAACCGTCCAGAGGTTAGTGATCCATGTAGTAGCTAGAGTTCTCAACGGGTTTTTGGTTTTCGAAAAACACATGGATTGCCCAAAATACGACATCTATCACTAATAGGCTAAAGCTCTTGACACCAAAAGTTCAAACAGTACTCAAGTCAATACCTCAAAACTATTGCAAGTTACAACTATGAAAAGAATAGCAACTTCAACTACCTACTTTCTACTCAAGACACATAACTCAGTGCAACAGGCAAACTCTCCAAACAAGATAAGCATGCAAATTATAGAAAGTTCAGACCTGAGACAAAAGCTCTAGAGAAACTCTAAAGCACTACAACTAAACAGAACAGTAGCTATGAAAAGATAAAGAACACTGACAGCAAAAGATAAGCATAAAATCCTATGAGATGTTCAAGTTTAAAGTGGAGCGTGTTTCTCTCCCAATCAAGGATAGTAATATCTCACAAGATATGACCAGCAGGCAAAGCTAAAGAAAACTAAAAACTAAAGAGCAAGACGCTCCAAGCATAGCACATAACGCATGAAGTGATAAAAATATAGTGAGACGAAGGACGAACTGATGATTGTTGATGGAGAAGGGGATGCACGGGGGCATCCGCAAGCTTAGATGCTTGAGTCTCCTTGAATATTTATTTGCGATGCATGGGGGCATCCCCAAGCTTGAGCTCTTGACACTCCCGACTCTTCTTTCATCATCTTCCATCGCACACTTGAAAACTCCCTTCATACACAACTCATCATAAGCTGATTAGAGAGGTTAGTACCCTTAATAAATAATTGTTCCCCACTGGATATAAAGATATTCTTGAAGAGCTACTGTTTCTCAAGATTTCCAAAAAGTTTTTGCAAAGAAAAAAGCAAGCTTAAGGTTTGCAAAAGTTAGGAGAGACAAAACGTGGCAGAATCTGTGAAAAACAGAACAGCAGGTAGTAAAGAATTGTTTAGGGATACTTATGCAACTCAAATCAAAAAACTCAGAACATACGAAAGTTCCGTAATTGTATAGAGCACACTGTGTAAAAAATTCAGCTCAAAAAGATGAACTGGTGATTTATTCTGATTTTTCCCGTCATGAGGACAGAATCTGTTTTTCTGGACAGCATGTCACAACTTTCACTTCCCTTGTCATATGAGGCTATACTTGGCACAAAGCTTGAAAATAAACATACAATGATGTTGCTACAGTAGTAACAATCATCACGACCACTAAAAACAGAAGTAAAAAGAAACTGAAAGTAAAGATAACAAGGGTTGTCTCCCTAGAGCTCTTTCTTTATAGCCATAAAGATAGGCTTAAGATTTTAATGATGCTCTTGTAGGAATAAGAGTTGAAGAACAAAGTAAAGCATCAAGAAGCAAATAGAAAACACATTTAAGTCTAACATGCTTCCTATGCAAAGGGATCTTGTAGAGAAATAACTCATGGAAGCATAAAGATATTAGCATAGGAAGCCAAAACAAGTGCAACTTCAAAACCTTCAACATAAAGAGAGGGAACTTGATATTATTGAATTATCTATAAGCATATGTTCCCCTCTCATATTAATTTTCAGTGGGATCAAGAATAAACTCAACAATATAAGAATCACATAAAACTTTCTTATCATGATCCACAAGCATAGAAAATTTATTACTCCCCACATAAGAAAAATCATCAATAGTAGTGGGACCAAACTCAAGAAAATAGCTATCACATGAATCCTTCTTATCATGATGCACTTGAAAACATTTATTCTTTATAGCATAAGTGTCATCACAATAATCATCATAGATAGGAGGCCAAGTATCATCAAAATAAATTTCCTCATCAAAACTTGGGGGGATAAAAATATCATCTTCATAAAACGTAGCATCCCCAAGCTTATGGTTTTTCATATCATTAGTATCAAAAGTATTCAAAGAAGACATGCAAATAACATTACTACTATCATGAGTGTTGTGCAAATAATAAATCTCCATAGGATTTTTGATCTCCTCCTCAAACACTTCATGTCCTAACTCAAGATAGAGCTCATAAAGCTCTCTCATAATTATTTTGTTGTTTTCCATAAAGCCTAACTACTGAAAAGTAAAAAACAAGAAACGAAAAGATTTAATTGCAAGATCTAAAGATATACCTTCAAGCACTCACCTCCCCGGCAACGGCACCAGAAATAGCTTGATGTCTACGCACTCTTCTATTCTTGTAGACTCTGTTGGGCCTCCAAGCGCAGAGGTTTGTAGGACAGCAGCAATTTCCCTCAAGTGGATGACCTATGGTTTATCAAACTCAGGGAAGTAGAGGTTGAAGATGGTCTCTCTCAAGCAACCCTGCAATTAAGATACAAGAAGTCTCTTGTGTCCCCAAGACACCTAATACAACTAGGAGTTGTATAGGTGCACTAGTTCGGCGACGAGATGGTAAAATATGGGTGATAGGTGTGATAAAAGGAAGTAATATAAATCTGTAAAAAGTGCAGCAAAGAAACAAGTAACAAAAGTGAGTGCAAACGGTGTAACAATGATGGAAACAAGGCCTAGGCTTCATACTTTCACTAGTGGCAACTCCCAACAACATTAACATAGTCTAATCACATGATATTTCCCATAAAACATGCAATGGAGACGTACTCGGAGGTCATTCCTTTGTGGTCAAGAGAGGACGAGAATTGTGTAGGGCGACAAAAGCACACCTCAGAGTTCGTAGTTCTCAATCTATGGATTTCCCAATGTCACCGCGGCCATCCAAAGAGAGTACCACAATCACCACAACATATCTAAAGGATAGTCAAAGACAAGCACCAAGAGACTCTCAATCTTTAATCCACACACAAAACAGGAAATCACTCATGATAATATTCTTCTAACCCATGTCCAATAGACCGCTGTCACCTTGGTCTCGGAGATTATACTAGATAATATCAATTGAGTACATCAATCCAATACATAGAGGAAGGGGAAATATCATGGGATCACCCTAGATTAACATAGCCTATGATCACAACAAAGATCACATCATGGGAGAGAGAGAAACCACATAGATCAAGATACAAGCCTTAGCCCCGAGGGGCAACTACTAACACATGGACATGGTGAGAGGGAGAATTGTTGATGGAGAGGTGCAGCCCGGAGGAGATGGAGGAGACGGCGACGGCGGCGGCCACGACGGCGGCGGTGCCCACGGCCACTGCCCTTGGGGGCAGCGACCCTTGGCCCCTTCTTCTTCCTTGGAGATGGTGGTGCTGTGGGGATTGATCTCCCCCTCAAGACGGCTGCCAAGGGGTGGGGGAATTTCGTGGTGCCCTTTGACCTAGGTTTCCTCTCTTTATATAGACTCTAGGATTCCCTTCATCCATATTACGTCTTCTGTATTTTGGGTTTTCTGGAAGCATCCGAACTCCGATTGGGACGAATTTTATGTCTAAATCCACAGGAAAAAAAATTCCCTACAACTTTGTAGTTTTAAGTTTTTCCGTTTGAGGCCGTCTTCTACCGTTTCCGAGGCGATCTTTAAAACCTTTCTGGTGGGGACAAATTTCGGGAAAGTTAGAGTCCAACTCTTACAAGGCTTCCTTTTGTGATCTTTCCTTTATCCAAGTAATTCCTACACATAAAGTAGAAAAACAAGAACTTGTGCACTCTTGCAACCATTAATAGGTTAGTTCCAAAATATGTTATAAAGATATATGAAAGTATATCAAAAACATAGCAATATCACACAAAACATGCATGGAGCAAGCAGAAATTATAGATACGTTTGGGACGTATCAATGGGCCCCTGTGATTATTTGTTTAATTGAAAATGCAATTATAAATTGAGTATATGACATGTGGGCCACCCCACTATTTTAAGTAATAAAAATTAATTAATAAAACCTTAGAGGCTGACATGTGGGACCCCCATGTCAGGTTTGACCAGTCAACCCTGTTGTGGATAATGTTATTGTTTTAATAATAAAATAATTCCAGAAAATCTTTTAAAATGATTTAAATTTGAAAATCAATATCTTTTAATCCGTAACTCTGATCGAAAAAGTTTATACATGAAAATTGATCAGAAAAATATAACGAATCCATATACGCTATCCGTATGTCTACCCCACCCCCCTAGCGCACCAATAATCGACATTCCCTCCCTCTGGGTTGTTTGTCGATAATTCCCGGTGCCGGTAAAAACTTGCTGGATGAATTTATTCCGAACTCGAAAGTTGTCCGGAATGGTTCAACTAACACGGATACATCCCCCTTATCTTTGTAGGATGTCCATGACACCTCCAGCATGATACCTTCCCCCTCCGGACACCTTGTCCGGTAATCACCGGAGCCGGTAGTTCATCCCCTGATGGATTCCCGCTCCGTGCAACATGCATTGCACTCCGTTAGAACACCGTTAACATTTCATACGTCATGTTATTCATCTGTTTTCTATGATTGCTTTTCATTTACTATTTCTTCCCCCCTTATTCTCCGGTAGACCCCGCTGCTACCACCGACTGGGTACGACTACTTCGTCGACGACCCTGCCCCTACCGTCGAGCTTCCAGGCAAGCAGAGCCATTCTCTTCCCCAGATATCGCCTATCTCTTCCGTACTTTCTTGCACTAGGCATTGTTACTGTTGCTGCTACGATTACAATCCTATTCAATTGCATAGCCTGTCATTGTCGCCCCTTGATGTACCTTCTTACCCTATGCTGCCTGCTATATCTATATATTATATTCAGCAGTGAGCCCTGCGCATTGTTAGCTAGGATTAGATAGCGGGTCGTGGCCACTCAGGGGAGCGACACGGATACAAAATATATACAACTGCAACAGGTACGGATCAATGCAGACGCCCTAGTGAACCTACAACGGCGAGAATCTGCCGAGTCGCTTCGAGTTTGACTTACGCGTGGACGGACTAGTATTTCACTCTCGTCGGCTTAGTAGAGTAGCATCACCGGGATGATACGAGGTTTACCTCTTTAGTTCATTCCGCTGATGTCTCTATCAAACCTCTTTAAGTGTACCATCGAGGGTGATACCACCTGGTTTCACTTAATGTAAGGAACTCGAACCAACTGGTGTCCTTAAAGGTAAGAAATTGGGCGACCCAACGGTGCCCGCGAGTGGTATTGCGACGGGACGACAGGGAGGGTACGACCAGTGTAACGGTGTGCTTGGCCCCTGGTCGCTGGCCGCGAGAGTTACCACACCACGAAAGTCGAGCTCCGTCAGGAGCACACGCGAGACAAGGTAAGGAGACGGTTCACCTTGTTGGTAACCGCAGAGACCTGGTGGGACGACAGGGGCAGGCATCGATGTACTGGTGGTCCTGCCTGCTGTCGTTGTCCGCGGGTCAGTTAAGTCGAGGCAACGATAACGGTTGTCCCGCAAGTTAATAAAATGACTAATGGTTCAGTCGATGTCTTGAGTTGGCTATATGCCATGTACGCACTACCTACCCGTGGGAATTACGAGTTATGGGCTCCTCTGCTTCGTAGTGTCGTTCGAGGACTCTTCAGACGTCAGCAGTACTGCGGCTGATTGCCGGGAAGTGGTGTTGTCTTATTTGCTCGCGCGGTGGTGTCTTATTTGGATTTTCTTTAACTTCACCGGCCAGCCACGCACCGTGAAGGAGTACGTTCGGGTTGGGGTCCAAGGCCCGGCGTACTTAGGATTTAGACTGGCGGATGGCCTCTCTGTTGAGTTTGAAAGATGGCCTACGGAGTGTCGGATAGCTTCGGTGGAGCGTTCCTTAAAAAGGTGCCCGCCATCCTGGAGATCCGTGCGTGTAGTGTAACACAAGTGCACCCCTGCAGGGAGGATTAATCTATTCAAATAGCCGTGTCGAAGGTAACAGGACGCTTTATGCTGAAGCTGGATCTTACCACTACAAACTATTATTATTAAACTTTATGGTTCCGGGTTTTCTTCCTCGCTAGGATGTCGAGGAGGTGAACTCGGAGGCATTGCTAATTATTACAACTTATTATTATACAATGCAGAAGCAACTTCTGTTGCATTGTTACTTTATGCTTTATATAAACTGTTGGTTATTCTCTCCTCATGCTGCAAGACTGGTCGGAACATGCTAGTCTTCGATAGGCCTAGCTTCTTACCCTTATTCTTATTTCTATCTTGCAGTCCACTATATACAGCCTCCCCTTTCCATTTGATACAAATGCATAATGCTTAGTAGCGGACGTAAGACTCGCGGGTATGCTAGATACTCACCTTTGCTTTATTTCCCCTTTTTGTTTTGCCTGATCGGCCGCTGCAGTCGACGTTGGAGCCTTGGAGTCCAGGAGTAGGAGATCCTCGATGTCGACCACCGCAACATGAAGATCCCTGATGCCTTCTACGACATCGAGTTTCCCCGTTGACCAGGAGTAGTTTGGAGGTTCCCAGGAAAGAGGCCTCGCCTTTTCGATCTGTTGTTATTTGTGCTAGCCTTCTTAAGGCAACCTTGTATTCTTGTGTCTGTGCTCAGATACTATTGCTTCCGCTAACTTTGTGCTCTCGGGCTGTTGTATTCGAGCCCTCGTGGCCCCTGGCTTGTATTAAACAGCTTGTATTATTTTATTTGTAGAGTTGTGTTGTGATATCTCACCGTGGCACCCTGATCTCGATCGTGTACCTTGCGTGTATGATTACTGTACACGGTCTGATTTTGGGGGCGTCACAAGTTGGTATCAGAGCCGACTGCCTGTAGGAAGCCACCCAACCACTACCTGGTCGAAGTCGAGTCTAGTCGTTGCAAAACTACTTCACTAACTGTGTCGTGTGGCTTATCGGCCCACGTCGCAAAACTGGGTGGTATTAGGATCTTTTTCTCCTCACCTTTACTCTGGGACTCTGCTCTCTCCACTTTTCGGGTTAAAGATTTTGCTAACTCTGACATTAGGATCTCGTGACTACTTCCTCCCGGAGAGCCCTTCATTACAGATGATCGCTTGCTTCATGAGATGATACCGAAGATTACTCTCCGATAAAACTCCCGAGACCATATGTGCCGATCACCTTTACAATTCCCTACCAGCGGTAAGTCCGTATGTATAACCACATACACCTTTCGTTCATCCATTCAATCCTGGTTGCTCTTTTGTTCACAAGCTGCGTGGAAATAATTTTCGTTGTTTCGGAAATCATTTGAGCCTACTGCCTTGCAACTTCTTTTCACCTTGCGGATAATTCCTCACATTTATCGAGGATCCGTTCATCCTAAGTTGTTCCTATGATTCCCAAAATACTTTGAACTACTATTCGATCTCGCGACAATCCTCGGCAGCCTACTGCTTTGGAGATTCTTCTTACCTTCTTGCACTATGATTAATCCCGTTTCTCTTGTAGACTTTGATGACCTCCCTTGGCATTGCCATTCTGATCTGTTGAATCATCGTGTGTGCTAGTGCACACAATCATCTGTTGATCCTTATGAATTCATTCTTCCGGCTCAGACGTCATTCCGGACATGAGATGGATCTTGGTAAGTCCAACCTTCCTTGATTGTCCGTCTTTTAGACATCGTAATTCCTTTGTATTCAATCATCGAATTGTGCAGAGGTTTCTATGGTCCGATGCCTTTGTATTCTTTCACCTTATGGTTGAGTACCGATACTAATACCAGACTCTCGGTACGCAACCTGACCTTTTGGTGGATTACTACCTACCGCTTCCTTGTGTCCTAAGTCATTGATGAATTCCCCCTGATACAAGATGCCTCCCGCTAACGGTATCATCTACTCCTTGTCATCAGCCTTCCGCTTTCAAAGTTGTATAACTTGTTCCTACTGTTTGTCGTATAGTTTCATAAAATGTCCCTATGGGTAGTATCTATGCTTCATCCATCTGTGTGAACCCCGGAAACTTCTATGGGTCATACTCTACTGGTGTTACGTCAGATAAATTTCCTACTCTACAACTTCATCGAAAGCGAGAAGTGATTGAAATGTTATGCCTTGAAGAAGTGGGACTCGACCCTGAACCTTTGTGTTCATGCCCGTGGATACTATGTATAACTTATCATGACAGCTTCTCAAAAAGATAATTAACCACCTTGGTATAAAATCTTCAGCATCTATGATCCACCATTCTACCTTCGAGTGTTACCCCCTGGTATCTCGAGGATATCATGCCTTTGCACTACATCTTTTGACTTGTGGTGAAACAATGTCTATCCCTGTCATAGCCATTTCATGGTTCTGGGTTGTCATAAACCGAGAACACCACTTACCTTTTGCCCCACCACCCCTTTTTTTTGGTGATGTTGCTACTCGATTGCATTCTCTTGAAACCTCTCGACATGAAGTGTCGTGGTCATCACCAACATTTTTGCTTCTTCCATGTGCCTATTGAATTCATGGTGAGAAATACCATCCTTGCCCCTCGACGATTTTTGTTATCATTGACAACCCCTTTTGACTCCCTACCAATACAAAATTGGTCATGTATATCTTTCTCTACCTTCCCTTGCGAAAGAATTACGCCTGATACGTGTGTATCATCACAATTTCCTTTCCATTGGTCTGTTTAACCCTTATTTTTAATATAAATTATCTGAGCAGTGATACTTTCCTGCTTATGTAAACACTTCGGTTTACTACTTTGTCCGTACAACCTGTTACGATTGTTGATGACTTTTCGGTGACCACCGATGGACGAGAACTTTGCCAATTGGTCCGCCTCGTCTTAACGAGCAGGAAAATGGTTCTCTTCGTCCCTCGCCCTTGGTACCGACATTGTTTCCGACATAGCTAACAAGTTGTTCTCTGACTTACCTTGCAACTTGATCGCATTGTTTGTCACCACCCTTCTTATTCACTGTGGGCCCATAACCCATAGTTCCACAGGATCTAATCCTGACTCTCTTGTACATTTCGGTTCTCGAGGTTATTCCTCTTGCTTGACCTTGTATGCAACTCACGAGTCCTCTACCTTGTGATATTCAGTTCGATATCAGACTCAGTGCTTATGCCTGATACTCTGGACCCCCTTTTTTTCATCGTCTGTCATTGACATCGAATGCATGCCTATCCGCTTGAAAACTTCTCATGCCTTATTTTGTTTCTCTCGATGTATCTCCCTGAGTTTAACTCATGAGATACTTTGTACCCCATTCCCTTCGACCATCTCGGTTGATTAAGCTTGTACCGATCCGACCCCCTCAAGTTCCCCCCCCCGGTAACCTATTCGTAAGTACGATGAAGCCCTCAAAAGGAAGGATGGAAATTCGTCGAGACGCATTGATGCAGAGGAATGAAGACAACATCATTAAGGACCAGTTTCATCGAGAAGGACAACAAGCACCAGAATAATCGTTAGAATACAAAACCAAAGCTTTACCCCTTTCACTACCTTCAATTCTCGGGACGAGAATTCTTTGTAGTGGGGGAGATTTGTAACACCCTCAGAATCAGTAAAAGTAATCACTACAGTGATTCCACTGTTACTGGTCATTACTGTTGATGATCAAGCCATGATCACCTTTGATCATAGCCCTGTCAAATTACGACCCTGATAAAATTTTCAAATAAATGTGGATTGTAAATCTTGCTCCAACAATTGTGGAGGCATGTCAATCACCTTGTTCATGGTTAAACCCAGTCCACCTTAGTCATGTGCTTAATCCCAAGTCAATGATAATTATGAAACCCATAAGGTTGGCGTATCAAAATTGTCATAGGAATTTAAATGAAAATGAAAAGCATAGTGAACCAAAAGCTTTGTGGGCATTTCTGAACCTTGAAGAATAATCAGTGGATCATGTTGTTATAACCATGGTAAGTATAAAACCAAGAATAACGAGTTGCTAACATGCCCCTAGGATATTAACTAAAAAGAAAATGTGGAGATTAAAGCTTAATCAGAATGGTAAAAGCATTTTTTTAATGTTGTATAACCTGTGGGCCATGTTAATATAATAATTGTTGTTTTAATTAAAGTGATTTAGTAATAATAAAAGTAGTAAAAACCATATCCTATGGATTCTTAAATTACCATGGGTAGATTAAATAAAAGTGATATATAAAAGTTGCATAACAAATTATTTTAAAGTGTTTGTAAAATTGTCTAAAGTCATTAGGCCAAGAAAATGTAGAAAAGGAAATTTATTAAAAATGGTTAGGTAATTTAAATAATTTAAAACAGTAGCAATTAGACCCATTTAATCAGTTTGTAAATTCCAAGAAATTATTAAATGAGTTTATAAAAGTCCAATTCTTTTTGTGGCATTCTAGCAATTTGCAAGAATAATTATGGGCCTTGTTACAAATTTTACAAAGATGCAAAAATACCTCAAACAATTAATTACAGAAAATAATAAAGAAAACAAAAAAGAAAGAAAAACCTATACTACGCCGGGGGCGAGGACCACCCCGGGCCCAGCCCCCTCTCCCCTCCCCTCCCCTGTACCCGCTCCCTTCCCCCCACCACCCCACTGTTCGCCATGAACAGGGCAGCAGAGGACGCCATGCCCCCCCTCCTCCACCTGCCCGGACCCCCCTCCCCACTTGCACCCCCTCTCCAGGGGATAAGAATGCCCTTCCCCCCCTCTCAAACCCTAGATCAAACTCCTTCCCCCCTAGCCTTCGTCTCCCTCGCGCAATAGAGCCCGCCATGGCCGCCGCCATGCCCAAGTTCGTCACCATGGGCACTGTCCTCCCCGGCTCCGGTGACCGTGTTCCCCTGCACCGCCTTGGACGTCTGCATCGACTGTGAAAAACCACGCGGGCTTCGAGCCTCATCCCTGCGCGAATCGCGGCCGCCTTCCGCCACTGCCGGCGCGAGAACCTCTCCGCCGGGCCTCCTCCGGCGCCTCCCCTGCCTCTTCGAGCGCGTCTCCGGAACCGCAGTGAGGCCCTCGTCCAATTACCGTGCTCGCCCCCTCGATTTGTCACCGTTTCCGTCGTTCCTAGTCCGCCAGTGGGGATGGCCGCCGTGGCCGAAGCCTGCGCTGGCCGCGCCCAGGCACCCCTATACGCGCGCCGCGCGAGCCAGCCGCGTCCCCTCCCCCCTCCTGCGCCCAGGGCCACCCTGGACAGAGCTCACCGTCGGCAAGACGGACCACGCCATGGTCGACGCGCCCTCTGGCTCGTGGGTTGCAACCCCCCTGTTAATCCCAATTGGATTAAATTTAGAACTCTGTTAAGATACTTGTGGCAATGACAGGTGGGTCCAAGGCCGTATGATTAAATCTAAAAGAAAACTGTTAGAAAATTACCCTGTTACACTTACATGTGGGCCCAGGCACTTAAGCTAATCACTAGATTAATTTAAATGATAATTAACACTGGAGTGTATGACACATGGGCCCCTCTGATTATTTGTTTAATTGAAAATGCAATTATAAATTGAGTGTATGACATGAGGGCCACCCCACTGTTTTAATTAATAAAAATTAATTAATAAAACCTTAGAGGCTGACATGTGCGATCCCCATGTCTGGTTTGACCAGTCAACCCTGTTGTGGATAATGTTATTGTTTTAATAATAAAATAATTCCAGAAAATCTTTTAAAATGATTTAAATTTGAAAATCAATATCTTTTAATCTGTAACTCGGATCGAAAAAGTTTATACATGAAAATTGATCAGAAAAATATAACGAATACATATACGCTATCTGTATGTCTACCCCACCCCCCTAACGCACCAATCATCAACATTCCCCCCCCCCTTCGGGTTGTTTGTCGATAATTCCTGGTGCCGGTAAAAACCTGCCGGATGAATTTATTCCGAACTCGAAAGTTGTCCGGAATAGTTCAACTAACACGGATACACCCCCCTTATCTTTGTTGGATGTCCACGACACCTCCGGCATGATACCTTCCCCCTCCGGACACCTTGTCCGGTAATCACCCAGAGCCGGTAGTTCATCCCCGGATGGATTCCCGCTCCGTGCAACATGCATTGCACTGCGTTAGAACACCATTAACATTGCATATGTCATGTTATTCATCTGTTTTCTATGATTTCTTTGTATTTACTGTTTCTTCCCCCCCTTTATTCTCCGGTAGACCCCGCTGCTACCGCCGACTATACTGCTCGGGTACGACTACTTCGTCGAGGACCCTGCCCCTACCATCGAGCTTCCAGGCAAGCAGAGTCATTCTCTTCCCCAGATGTCAATTATCTTTTCCATACTTTCTTGCAATAGGCATTGTTACTGTTGCTTCTACGATTACAATCCTATTCAATTTCATAGCCTGTCATTGTCGCCCCTTGATGTACCTTCTTACCCTATGTTGCCTGCTATATCTATATATTATATGCAGCAGTGAGCCCTGCGCATTGTTAGCTAGGATTAGATAGCGGGCCGTGGCCACTCAGGGGAGTGACGCGGATACAAAATATATACAACTGCAACAGGTACGGATCAATGCAGACGCCCTAGGGAACCTACAACGGCGAGACTCTGCCGAGTCGCTTCGAGTTTGACTTACGCGTGGACGGACTCGTATTTCACTCTCGTCGGCTCAGTAGTGTAGCATCACCGGGATGATACGAGGTTTACCTATTTAGTTCATTCCGTTGATGTCTCTGTCAAACCTATTTAAGTGTGCCATCGAGGGTGATACCTCCTGGTTTCACTTAATGGTAGGAACTCAAACCAACTGGTTTCCTTAAAGGTAAGAAGTCGGGCGACCCAACGGTGCCCGCGAGTGGTATTGCCACGGGACGACAGGGAGGGTACGACCAGTGTACCAGTGTGCTTGGCCCCTGGTCGTTGGCCGCGAGAGTTACCAAACCACAAAAGTCGAGCTCCTCCAGCAGCACACGCGAGACAAGGTAAGGAGACGGTTCACCTTGTTGGTAACCGCAGAGACTTGGTGGGACGACAAGGCAGGCACCGATGTAATGGTGGTCCTGGCTGCTGTCATTGTCCGCGGGTCAGTTAAGTCGAGGCAACGATAACGGTTGTCCCGCAAGTTAATAAAATGACTAATGGTTCAATGGATGTCTTGAGTTGTCTATATGCCATGTACGCACTACCTACCCGTGGGAATTACGAGTTATGGGGTCCTCTGCTTCGTAGTGTCGTCCGAGGACTCTTCAGACGTCAGCAGTACTGCGGGCTGATTACCGAGAAGTGGTGTTGTCTTATTTTCTCGTGCGGTGGTGTCTTATTTGGATTTGCTTTAACTTTACCGGCCAGCCACGCACCATGCAGGAGTACGTTCGGGTTGGGGTCCAAGGGACGGCGTACTTAGGATTTAGACCGGCGGATGGCCTCTCTGTTGAGTTTGAAAGATGGGCTACGGAGTGTCGGATAGCCTTGGTGGAGCGTTCCCTAACAAGGTGCCCGCCACCCTGGAGATCCGTGCGTGTAGTGTAACACAAGTGCACCCCTGCAGGGAAGATTAATCTATTCGAATAGCCGTGTCCACGGTAACAGGACGCTTTATGCTGAAGCTGGAACTTACCACTACAAACTATTATTATTAAAATGTATGGTTCCGGGTTTTCTTCCTCGCTAGGATGTCGAGGAGGTGAACTCGGAGGCATTGCTAATTATTACAACTTATTATTATACAATGCAACAGCAACTTCTGTTGCATTGTTACTTTATGCTTTATATAAACTGTTGGCTATTCTCTCCTCATGCTGCAAGACTCGTCGGAAGATGCTAGTCTTCCATAGGCCTAGATTCTTACCCTTATTCTGATTTCTATCTTGCAGTCCACTATATACAGCCTCCCCTTTCCATTTGATACAAATGCATAATGCTTAGTTGCGGACGTAAGACTCGCGGGTATGTTAGATACTCACCTTTGCTTTATTTCCCCTTTTTGTTTTGCCTGATCGGCCGCTGCAGTCGACGTTGGAGCCTTGGAGTCCAGGAGCAGGAGATCCCCGATGTCGACCAACGCAACATGAAGATCCATGATGCCTTCTACGGCGTCGAGTTTCCCCGTTGACCAGGAGTAGTTTGGAGGTTCCTAGGCAGGAGTCCTCGCCTTTTCGATCTATTGTTATTTGTGCTAGCCTTCTTAAGGCAACCTTGTATTCTTGTGTCTGTGCTCAGATACTATTGCTTCCGCTAACTTTGTGCTCTCGAGCTGTTGTATTCGAGCCCTCGTGGCCCCTGTCTTGTATTAAACAGCTTGTATTATTTTATTTGTAGAGTTGTGTTGTGATATCTCACCGTGGCACCCTTATCTCGATCGTGTACCTTGCGTGTATGATTACTGTACACGGTCTGATTTTTGGGGCGTCACATTACCTCACAATGATGTTGGAAGGGCCGGCTCGCATATGGTTCGAGAACCTCCCAGAGAATTCCGTCACCTCCTGGACGGATCTCAAGGAAAAATTTATCCAGAACTTCCAAGGCACCTGCCGACAAGCTACCACAATCGTCGATTTGGAGCATTGCGTCCAGAAGGAAAGAGAGTCGACCCTGCGCTGGGCACGACGGGTTGCAGAAATAATCCACTCTTCGGACACTATCACTGCCCAAACAGCCGTCATCGTCTTGGAAAGGAACTGCAAGTTCGAGCCCCCAGCCCACACACTTGGCCGACTCAAGAGGACGGCCAAGGATATAGGAGAGCTCATGAACGCAGTCATAAAATATGCCGAGTCTGATAAAACCAACGATACTGAACCTTAACAGGATAAAGCCGGCCAGAACAAAAATGGTAGCAAAACATCCCAGAATCAGAGTCAGCAAACCAAGCGGCGGCTTGATCAAACTACTTCTGACTTGGTAGCCAACACACATGTCGGCTCCCAAAGACAGAAGCTGGGGGGCAACAACTACCGCAAGCCGGAAGGAAATTTTCGCCCAAACAGCTTTGAAGCAGCTATGAAAAGTCCTTGCCCGGCCCATAGTAAACCCGGTCGCCCAGCCAACCACACCTGGGAAGATTGCAATTTCATGAAAGAGTTTGCACGACGTGGGAACCAGGGACCTCCCTGGTTAGGTGGAGGAGCCGGCCAGAACGGCAACAACCAGAATCCTGGCTACCAAGGAGCCGGCACAATGCCTCAACACCAAGGACCCGGAGGAGGGACCCAGCAAAATCAGTCAGGACTCGCTGGATTCCAAGAAAACCCAAAACAACTCCATGACCGTGCAGCATATCACGTTTTCACCACCAGCAGTTGCAGGAGGGATTGGAAGCTGCAACGAAGAGCCACCATGGCTGTGACTGCAGAGCCGGCCTGGCCCAGGTGGCTTAATTGGTCAGAACAGCCAATCACTTGGACAAGGGACGACCACCCCCCGGTCGTGGATAACCCGGGGGCCCTGGCTCTAGTAGTCTCTCCACAAATTGGAGGATATACACTTGACAAAGTGCTCATGGATGTAGGAAGCAGCATCAACATCATTTACTACGAAACCTTTCGCAGAATGGGGCTGACCCAAAAACAGCTGCAACCCTCCAACACCGTTTTCCATGGAATAGTCCCAGGCAAGTCGGCACGCCCGATAGGCAAAATTCACCTGGAGACGGCTTTTGGAAACGCTGAGAATTTCCGCTCCGACCTCATACCCTTTGAAGTGGTAAAACTCGAGAGCCCATATCACGCCATTTTGGGCAGACCGGTTTATGCCAAATTCATGGCTCTACCATGTTATGTCGACCTGAAACTAAAGATGCAGGGTCCTAATGGCCCAATCACCGTCGATGGAAGTCGGTCCAGGGCAGTGGAATGTGACGAACATCACGTCAAATTTGCGGAGTCGACACGCGCCAAGGAGGACTTGTGATGGTACGAAATAACGCCCCCTCGTTGGTTACCCAAAGTGGAAGGTTGAGATGTAGACAGCAGCAATTTTCCCACGGTGAAGATACCAAGGTTTTTCTCCAGTAGGACTACGACAACAACAGGAAGGTGACAACGGCGCCAGAGATTAGTGGTTGGCGTGGACCTGCACACACAATAGATAACTTTGCTCCCAACGAGTACAGAGAGGTTGTCAATCCCTCCGGCCTTGTTGTTTACAAAAGATAAAAGCATGGGATAATAATGATAATGATAGCAACGGAAAAGTAAATAAAGCAGTAAATTGATAGTGGGTGTAAAAAGTGGTGAAATATGGACCGGGGTCCTATGATGTTCACTAGTGATGTCTCTCTCCCAAAAGACGATAAAATAGCCATGCAAGGTAAACAAATTACAGCTGGGCAATTGACAGGATTATGAGCGCAAACCAATGCTAATTATGCTATAAAGAAAGGAAGAGGCTCAGAAACATGGGTGGTACGCCAAGACAAGTAGACCAAAATCCATCTGCAACCTACTAATCATCCACCTTGAGATATCTATCCAGAACATCTCGCTGGTATTAAGTTATGAATCCCACCCAAAGTGTAAACTCAAAACAACATACAACTGCATTAAAGAACTTTGCGTAAAGTAAATAATCCTTGCACCCGCAAGTACATGCACCGTTGTTTTCCTCCTTGTGGCAACAACACATCCCCTAGACTCATGTTTTTGTCACTCAAGCTAGTCATCAGGGGGCATGAACCCACAATCATGCATAACGCTCCCTCTTGGAGTCACTACCTACTACTTGGCCAAAGCAATAAACAGCAACGGAGAACATGCAAGAATTAATTAAGAACATAAATATAAAAGAGGAGAATCAAATATATTACTCAAACACAATCTGAACATAATCTCATAATCCATCGGATCCCAGCAAACTCAGCATAGCAACAGCAGAAATATTACATATGTGCCTCGATCATGTAGGGAAGCTCACGAGGTCTAATCCATGAAGAACAAAGAGGGGAGGAGAACATCACATAGCTACTGATCATAGACCCATGGTCCAAGGTGGACTACTCACGGTTCATCCGGGAAGAGTCCATGGTGGTGGAGAAGCTCCCAGAGGTGGTTCCTCCCTCCGGAAGGGTGCTGGGAAGAGGTCTTCTGGTGCTCCCGATCTTGGAAGCGCGGAGGCGGCGGAACAAAGGAGAGATCGTGAAAAAGGGTTCCCGTATCGGGGTTTTTGCGTCACGGGGAATAAATAGGTGAAGGGGGCAGCCAGGGGTCCAGGCGGCCCCCTGGCGCGGCCCCACCCTAGGGCGCGCCAGGAGGGCGCCTGGGGCCCTGGTGGGTCCCCTCTGCCCCCCCCCCCCCTCGGTAATTCCCGAAGCTTCCTTTACGCTGATTTTTTATTAGATTTTTCCCGAATTTTTGGAGCACTTTTAATATGGGGGAAACCTGAAATAGAAAAACAGCAGAAAACAGGAACTGGCACTGGGGTGCACTGAGTGAATAGGTTAGTCCAAATATGATCAAAAGTGTATGGAAGTTCATCAATATCATAGCAATATCACACAAAAAGAGGCATGGAGCAAGCAGAAATTATAGATGCGTTTTGGACGTATCAACATCCCCAAGCTTAATTCCTACTCATCCTCGGGTAGGTAAATGATAAAAGCATAATTTCTGTGGTGACATGGTAACAACCATATAAGAACTTTTAAGTAAAGCAATCAAGGCATGTAATTCAATTCAAGTCATAACAGGCATTGAAATAAGCAACATAAGAACATAAAGGTGCAAGAGCTCTCGCTGTCCGTGACTCGAATGTCTCCAAATGGTGTTTGCATGCAAGAAAGGGGATAGGGATATACGAGAAAAAAGTATTTTTGTGTTGAGAACTTAATCTAGTAAAGTTTCACACTTGGTCTTCTTTGGAATCTTATCTTGACTCATCCCAGACCACTAGCACGGTATAAGTCAAAATGATCCACTCCTTTTCGACATTCACTACAGGAAACAGGAGTTTTTCCGTCAGCTTAGATCTTTGACGTCAGCTTTCTATCGGGGCTGACGGCAAAGGATCATATGCCGTCAGCCGTGGTCTAAGCTGACGGAGAAACACTGGCTTATGGCGTAGGACAGATATGCCGTCATTCGTCTCTATGTCGTCAGCTGGCTGACGGCAAAGAATGAAAAAGCTGACGACATAGGAGGGCTGACGGCAGACCCTGGCCACGTGTCCCTTCCATCCCTGAAGTAACGGCTTGCAAGGTTTGCTGTCAGCTAGCTGACGGCTTAGCCTAACGGCAGACACTGTCGTCAGCCGGTGGCGGCATAGCCTGTCCATAACCCCCCCCCCCCCCGTGCCCTAACCCCCACCCCACTCACCACACTCCCCTTCCTCTCCCTCGCCGCCGCCACCACCACCACCCAGTCGCCCCCCCCCCCCCCGCCGCTGCCGCCCCCGTGCTCGCCTCCCCCGCGCCGGCCCCCGCCCCCGTACTCTCCTCGCGGCCGCCGCCCCCGCCCCCTCCTCGCCAGCTCCCCCTTGCTCACCGGCGCCCCTCCTCGCCGGCGCCCCCGTGCTCGCCGCCCCCGCCCCCTCCTCGCCGACGCCCCCCTCCGGTTAGCTCCCCTCTCCCTTTCCCTGTTATTTTTTATTTATTTTGCAATTAGCTAGTGTAGTTAGTATTGTTGTAGTTAGGAATTATTAGTTAGTTAGTGTAGTTAGATTTAGGAATTATTAGTTAGTTACCTAGTTTAGGTAGATTTAGGAATTAGTCAATTAGCTAGCAGTTAGTTAATTGAGTTGAAGAAACACTATAAAAGAAGGAAAATATGTAAAAATATCCTTTCAAAAAATATATGTAAAAATACAGCGGGTTCAAATGATCCAAGTTTGAGCTATAATAATAACCTAATCTACCTTTGTAAAAATGAGGGAATCACTATTTGAAGGGTATTCTTCAACGCGTCTTTGTAGTGGTATCGAAAGTGGAAATAAAACTAATGTGCATATTTGCATATATATCTAGACTCAAGTGAGCCAATTACTTGACCGTGTCTGAAATGCAACTTGACTTCACTGTCACTTTAATATTCGAAAGGTCGGCCTCCAAAGAAGATGCTTATATTGAGTAAATTGCAAGTTGGTGTTACCAAATCATAGACCATTTTAGGCAGCACCAACATAGGTTTTCAGTGGCTATTGAGGCACCACCAAATAGTATAAGAAAATAGTCTATTGAGACATTAGAAATATTTCAAACTTTCCTTTTTTCTTTTGAAAATATTACAACATGTAGCTTGCGAAACCCCTTTCCCTTCCTATTGTCTCCAAATACAATGCTCGATGTATCAAGTCCTTTTTTTCAAATTGAGAAAGCGTATCCTAATCTCAAGAAACCAAGTTGTTCTAAGCTAGGTCGCATTTGTGTGGTTTATTTCCACACTTGTATTTTATCACATTTGTGTGCCTTGCCCTCCCCTAGTTTCACCCTACCTAGAAGATAGGCGTAGCTAGTTCTTTCCTTCTCAACTCATGCAAGTCACGTAACCCATATGCGTCTCCCGTTCGAAAAATTCCATTTATAAATATGCATTCATTTGCATATTTATAATTGAATTCTTTCGAATTGTCCAACGTTATCCGTGGACAGCCCGAGTATGTGTAGATTGGGTTCATTTCCCCAGATATGCTCTCCTCCGGATCGGACGGAGGATTTCGTCAGCGCCACCTTGTTGTTCTCCGGGTACACATCCTCTCGGTTTATGCTGAGACATGTATCAGGAGAACAGCGGGGAGGTGCTGTCGAAATTTTGCGTCGGATCGGGAGGAGAGCATGGGGAAATGAATCCAATCTGCACATACTCGGGTGGGATTAGGACCTATCTTTACCTATTAGCTAGTGTTCATATGCCGTATCATCGTAATTAATTATATGCCTTCTGGTGTTAATTTGTACTAGCTAGCTAGCCAGAATGAATGATCGTGCGTGGATGTACACTGGTCACCCTAGTCAGAAAAATATGACTGAGGAATGGTTGACCAAGACCCAGGAGTTCCTAGAGGTTGCATTTAGTGCTTTCCAACCAAGAACATGGTGCCCCTGCACTAGATGTAAGAACTATTCACAACAGAGAAAGGATGTAATGGGTAAACACCTGCAAATGCGTGGTTTCATGCCTGATTATACGTTGTGGTCATTTCATGGCGAGTCGGCCCAACGTGAAAGACATGAGGTAGCGCGTCAGCGCATTGAGGATTGTGGTACAGGGATCGAAGACATGGTCAATGACTACAACGATGCTTGTCATGAGGACGAAGAACTGGAGAAAACTGCCAAGGCCTTTTATGCCATGCTAGAGTCTTCAAAACTCCCACTGCATGCACACACCAAGCTTTGTCAACTAGATGCCATCGCACAAACAATGGCTCTTAAGGCACAATTCAACTTGCCCAGAGAGTGCTATGATGCGATGATGACCTTATTCGGGCGCTTTCTACCAGACGGTCATATTATGCCTGCAAACCTATACCACTCAAACAAAATACTCGGTGCACTGAAGATGCCCATCGAGTGGATACATTCTTGTGAGAATGGATCCGTCTTATTTAGGCATGAGTATGTGGATGATAATTATTGTCCACGCTGCAAGTCCTCCAGGTATATTGTCGTAGACAACGGTCTTGGTGAGAAGACGCAGAGCAAAATACCCGTAAACATTCTTCGGTACCTACCGATCTTACCAAGACTTCAACGGCTTTACATGCTTGAAGAAACAGAAAAACAAATGACATGGCACAGAGATGGAATTAGACGTGCTACAGATGAATACGGGAATTTGATGTTGACCCACCCCTTTGATGGTGAAGCGTGGAAGATGTTCAATGAAATACATAAAGAAGGTAAAGCCAAATAACCAAGAAACGTGGCACTCGCCATTAGCCTTGATGGGTTCAATCCTTTCGGTATGACGGCAACCCAGTACATTTTGGAAAAACCTCTACGTTTGGTCAAAACATGGAAGTAGAGAATGAAAATGCAGAGGAAGAGGAAGAAGTGGAACATGAAGAGGTTACCGATGATGATGAGGAGGAAGATGAAGAAGTGGAACACGAAGAGGTTACCGATGCAGATGACCTATCATTGCTTGACCGGTTACAAAAAGTCTTTCGAAATGTGGTTGACGCTGAACCCGATCCCGGAGAAGAGATCATTCATGACGACACGCGTGATAGTGACGATGATGTTTTTATTGATCCTGGAGAAGATACAGATGATCCCGACTATTAGTTGTATGCATCCCGACTTTCTTTTGTTTTTGTATATATGAATTTGTATTATTTATTTCCTTAATGTACTAATTCATCTTTATATGCATATGTTTGTTTTTTGTATATATGAATTTGTATTATTTATTTCCTTACTTTACTAATTCATCTTTACTCCGTAATAGGTGTTGACACATGGCGAGCCGTAGGGACCCACCGGTGGAGTCTCGACCACCTCTACCTCTACGGAGAGAGTTGCTGGCGGGTATTGTCGCAGCCAGCTCGCCGCCGCGCGTGCTGAGCAGCCTCGTGGGAGAGGTCGGGAAAAAGGCCAAAAGAGAGCTAAACCCGGTGGTCGAGGAGGTGGTCGAGCAGGTGGCGCCCTAGCCGAGTCACCCACTAACAGGACAGTCTCACCGGTGGAGGAGCCACCACCGGTGCAGTCGGAGGCACCGGAGCAGCGGGCACCGCCGGTGCAGTCGGAGGCACCGGAGCAGCGGACACCGCCGGTGCAGTCGGAGACACCGGAGGCACCGAGGCAGTCGACGGAGCCTCGTTGGGATGATCCTTGGGAGGAGCGTGCTCGCACGGATGATGATGATGATGATGAGGATGATGATAGCGATGATGACAGGGCTGAGGGGGTGAGGCGGATGATGGGGGTGAGGGGAGTTCCTCTTCCAAGAAGCCGGTGTACTAGCGTAGTATGACACGGCTCCCACCACGTCCGGACTCTGCGCAGAGGACATTTTTTGCGCCAGATGGGGAGAAGTAAGTTGATGAATTTTTTGTGTTTCTTGTATATATATATGATACATGTACATATGGTCCAACAAGAACTAATGTCTTTGTGTTCTTATTTTGCAGGGCGTGGACTTACCCGGAAGGTGCTCGGAATCCGAACTGCCTCCTTGGTGTCGTGCTTAAGGAGCAGTTCCCCGGGCTAGTCCAGTTGCCTGTTGAGGGTAGGGTTCCTGAGCCCGGCCTCACTTGGACACACTACAAAGCCGCCCCGGCCCCGCCAGATGAACACATCAACAACGTTGAATGCCGTACCAAAGCCGACATGGTGGTGGCTACTTTTTTGGTAAGTATTCTAAGCATTGCAATCATTTATTAGCGTTGGAATCATTTCACTCATCTAAGCATATGTTCGATGAATTTTTCAGTGCTACTATAGTGCTGAGGAGGGGATGGAGCCGGCGGCCCAGAAGAATCTCGAGAAGGAGATAGTGAGGCTACTCACGAAGACTAGGCACGAGATGCGTGTTCAGTGTGTTCGAGATTGGTACGCCAACAAGGTCGTGAAGAAGGCCAAGAAGAAGTGTAGAAAAGTTTTCCTTAAGAAGGAAGAATACTTGGAGGTAAATTACTAACTAATCCAAATTCCTACACTTATAAGTAAGGCCTAGTTAGCTCCAACTTTTCTTTATAAGCTTATGAAGCTCAAACTTGGCTTTATAAGCTTATAAGTGTCAAACTTTTCTTTATAAGCTTATGAAGCTCAAACTTGGCTTTATAAGATTATAAGTGTCAAACTTGGCTTTATAAGTTTATAAAGGTCAAACTTGGCTCTATAAGCTTGTAAAACTCAAAAATGATAATAATAGCTTAGTTACATAAAACTTGACTTGTACTTGTCTTAAAAAAGCTATTCAATGACTTTATAAGATTATTAATTCATAGGCGCCCCCGAGATGGTGTGCAAATAAAATGGATTGCTTTGAGGCGATAGTGGACAAATGGATCAGTGATACCTGGCTGTCCACCCACAAAATCTCCAAGGCTAGGCGTGCACAAATGGTAGGTGTGGCACACCACCAAGGCAATCTCAACGTCAACGAGTACGCAAAAAAATGGGTATGTGCCTTTTTGTTTTCAGTTTCATGTCCTTTCATCATTAATCAATTGATTTGTTTCATGCCTTTTCTTTGCTTTTCATTGTAGGCGAAACACCATAATCAGCCTGTGCCTAAGGGATTTCGCTCATTTGCCATGGCCCATAAGGGAAAGTACAAAACGGTGAAGGCATATTCTGAGGGCGACGGTGTTGAGGCGTACACCAGCGCTGCAGCCTACCACAAGACGATGGCCTATTCTGAGGTGGCGAAAGAGCTACGCGGTCCTCAGTTTGACCCAAGCGAGGAGGAAATGGATCCGGAGGCCTTGATGATTTCTGGTGGCGGTAAGCATCATGGAAGCACCTCCATGTGCAATGGCTTCGTACATTGCCCGGAGACTCTACCTCAGATCAAGGCGAGGCAAACGAGCTCCGCTCCTGCTGTACGACATCGCCCGCGACCAGTGGACATTGCTATCCAGGTATAACTTTGTCTCAATTTTTCTTTCCGTTCTTTAGACTACGTAGCGATGATGACAATAATTGCTATATTGTTGAGTATTCGCAGGACGCCATTCAGAGGGGGAGACAGGAGACACAAGAGATGTTGTAGGAGCAGTTTGCGGAGAGGGACCGGCTGGCGGAGGAGAGGACCCAGAGGATACTCGAGGAGGAGAGGGCACGCAATAATGCCCAGACGAAGGCCATCTAAGACCTCTTCTCGGTAAGTTACTACTTTTGCATATATCCGCCATGAATGCATATGCATATGTTTGGTTCACTTGCTAATATGCTCGAGTCCTCAAAAACTAACTCGCAGAGTATGTGGGAGAAGCAAGGTCTTACCCCTCCACCGATGCCGACGCCTATCGTTTCTCCTCCCGGAACGGTAAGTTTCTTTCAATGATCAATATAGCCCGGTCTTATACCATCAAGTGTCATCATGCTTACCACATTGCAACTCATCCTTTGTTGCAGCATAATTCCGGAGCTGCATCTCACAACCCACAAGAATCTCCTAGTGAATCCCCGAGCAACCCACGTGGCGGCGCTTCTCAGCCTTGAGGTGGCCTCCGGTAAGTTACATAAAGCTCATCAATGACTTTATATGCTCATAAATCTCAAAAATGGTAGTAATAGCTTAGTTACATAAATATTTACTTATTCTTGGCTTATAAAAGCTAAAAATGACTATATAAGCTTATAAAGCTTATACTTGGCTTTATAAGCTTGTAAACCTAAAAAATGACTTATACTTGGCTTATAATAGCTCCTTAATGACTTCATAAGCTCATAAAGCTGAAAAATGATGTTAATAGCGTAGTTCGATGAAAATTGAGTTATACTTGGCTTCTAAAAGCTCAATAGTGACTTTATAAGCTTATAAAGCTCAAACTTGGCTTTATAAGCTTTTAAAGCTCAAATTTGATTTTATAATCTTATTAAGTTCAACAATGAATTATAGTTGTCTTATAAAAGCTCAATAATGAATTTACTAGCTTAAGTGGCTTATAAACCTAAAAATGACTTATACTTCGCATATAAAGCTCAAAAATGAATTAATGACTTAGTTAGATCTAAAATGAGATATATTTAGCTCTTGAGGTCTAAGAAGAACAAGTATTGTAGAATAAGAAGAAGGATAGGAGGAAAAGAAAGAAGTGAAGAAGAAAGAGGTGAAAAAGAAAGTAAAAGAAGAAAAGTTCTTCTTATTCTTACTTTTTTTCTTCTTCCTTTTTCTCCATCTTCTCTTCTTCCTTTCATCTTATTCTTATTCTTCCTCTTCTTCTCCTTGTTCTTTTTTTATACTTATCTTATAAAGGCCAAAACTAACATATACTTTTATGTTCACATTTTGCAGATTTTGTCTACATGCATGGATGGATGCTACCTTTGGAGTGTGTTGTAGATATAGGATGTTGAACTTTTAGTGTTTGTCATATGGATGGATGTTGAACTTGTAAACTTTGTAGATTTTGTTGATGCACTTGTAAATATTATATGGTTGATGCACTTGTGATGGTTGTTAATTATATGGTTGATGCACTTTTTGTATTACTTGTGGGATGGAGATGACTATAATATATCATGTTGGCTATAATATATCTGTATATATATATTATTGTTTAAATGTAAGGAATTAAAGAAAACAAATTAAAAAGATAGATACAGAGAGCTTTGCCGTCAGCTTGCTGACGGCAAAGAGGACACGTGGCGGCAGCCTGTGCAATCTGGGTTGTGGCAGTGACCATTTGGTCACGGCTTTGCCGTCGGCCTTCGACCGGCTGACGGCAAAGAGTAGGTTGGCTGCCGTCAGCCCAGCGTAAGCCGACGGCAAACTGCTGACATGTGGGCCCAGGCAAGGGCGTTGCCGTCAGCCAGACGGCTAGCTGACGGCAATGCACATCGTTAACTCAGCCCACTGGGTTAAGTCAGGGGCTGGCCATACGAGCGGCTTTGCCGTCAGCCTTTACAAAAAGGCTGACATCAAAGGCTTTGTCGTCGGTCGATCTTAAGCTGACGGAAAAGCAGCTCACTGCCGACTGATGAGCTGACAACAGGTTTGCCGTCGTGGAGCTGACGGCAAAGCCTTTGCCGTCAGCTTTTCATATGTTTGCCGTCAGCTTTGGCTGACGGCAAAACTCCTGTTTCCTGTAGTAATTTTGAGCACTCACGCAATGGATGAGCGTAAGCAAGAAAGTTGACACTTAGGATGGAAAAGAGAGAATATGGTGGAGGAGGAAGACAAAAAGGGTGTGAAAGGCTCACATAAATGAGGACAATCATAGGAAGGAGAAAGCCAAATGATAGATATGATGTGAGGAGTAGGGATTTCCATGCAATGGATGCACATATGAGCTAAGGTAAGCTCTCCAATTGAACTAGTGGGGTTTCATCCAACTTGCTTGCTCAAGAAGACCTAGAGCTCATTTGAGGAGGCTCATCATTGGAATACAAGCCAAGTTCTATAGTGTGAAGGTCCCCACATAGCTATATGCATAAATGATAATCTCTATGGAGTACAAGATATAAGAGAGAATACGAGTGTGGATCTCTCAAAAGGAATAGTAGTGTTCCCTCTTCTCTCTTTTTATTTCTTTTTCTCTTTTTTCTATTTTTTGTATTTTTTTGGTGTCCTCAATGGCTCTTTCTATTTCTCTCATTTGTCCTCTTTGGGATCTTTTAATTTGTCCTCTTTGGGATCTTTTAATTTTGTCCACTTTGGGATATTTTCCTCACTTTAGGGGCAACACTCTATATATTACAAGGAGTATAGAAGATCTTTCACACTTTACAAAGTACTCAAATCATAAAGAAGATGTAACTATCATGATGTATGCAAATGTATGCCTCTGCCAATATAGCAGGATATGCAATGATACTAGCGCGTCATGTAGCAATGATTAGGGCAAAGCCCAACTAGCATGCGGCTCATCGATCAAGAAAGTAGCATGTATGACATGAAGATCAAGTCATGATAAGATGGATGTTTCATGGCAATGTATCTCGGAAAGGCTATGGAAATGCCTTGGTAGGTAGGTATGGTTGCTATTTTGAGGAAGGATATAAGGAAGTTTATGACGATAGAGCGTATCATGCCAAGGGTTTGGATGTACGGGCGAAGGTGGACGCCAACTCTCGGAGTGAGAAGAAAGCAATGCACGGCACAGGAGAGGCTAGAAAAATATGGGAAGGTGGGAGTGTCAACTTTCGAATACTCACATTAGTCCGAAGAACTCATGCACTTATTATCGGTAACTCTCAATCTAATAAGTAGGTTCACAAAGAGACAAGTACCCCGAGGAGGAGTGTATGGTGGTTTGGTTATCCTTGCGCATCCTCGACTCATGGTACGTGAGTGTACTCTAATATTCGACCCCTTAGAAGAGTAGTGATCCATCTAGTAGCTAAAGTTCTCAACTAATTTTTTAAGTTTTGAAAATAAACACGGATTGCCCAAAATACGACATCTATCACTAATAGGCTAAATCTCTTGACACCAAAAGTCCAAACATTACTCAAAACAATACCTCAAAACTATTGCAAGTTACTACAACAAAAGAAATAGCAACCTCAATTACCTACTTCAAGTCAAGACACAAAACTCAGTACAACAGGCAAACTCTCTAAACAAGATAAACATGAAAACTCAGGAGAATTCCAGCAACAAACTAAAAAAAATCTCTTTAAAAAGATAAACATGAAAACTAAGAGCTAAACATGACATTAGCTATGAAAAAGAATAAAGAACAAACACAACAAAGATAAGCATGAAAAATCCTATGTTGTGTTCTAGATTTTGAAAGTGAAGCGTGTTTCTCTCCCACACAAAAGAAAGCTAGGTTCTAACTTGTTATGAACAGAAAACAAAGCTAAAGAAAACTAAAAATAAAACCTAAGATCGAGACGCTCCAAGAATAGCACATAATGCATGAAGTAATAAAAATATAGTGAAACGAGAGATGAACTGATAATTCTTGATGGAGAAGGGGTTGCACGGGGGCATCCCCAAGCTTAGACGCTTGAGTCTTCTTGAATATTTCTTGGGGATGCATTGGGGAATCCCCAAACTTGAGCGCTTGACACTTCTTAATCTTCTTTCATCATCTTCCCTCGCACACTTGAAAAATCCCTTCATACATAACTCATCATAATCTGATTAGCGAGTTTAGTACCTATAATAAAATAATTTTTCTCTACTGGAAATAAGGATATTCTTGAAGAGCTACTGTTTCTCAAGATTTCCAAATAGTTTTTGCATAGAAAAATCAAGCTTAAGGTTTGCAAAACGAAGAAAAGGCAAAACAGGACAGAATCTGTGAAAAACAGACCAGCAGGTAGTAAAGAATTTTTTAGGGATACTTATGAAACTCAAATAAAAAAACTAAGAACATGGGATACAATGATATATAGCACTCTGTGAAAAAAATTCAACTCAAAAAGATGAACTGGGATTTTTTGTGATTTTTCTAGTCACGAGGACAAAATCTGTTTTCTGGACAGCATGTCACAACTTTCACTTCCCTTGTCATATGAGGCTATAAATGGCACAAAGCTTGAAAATAAAGATACAATGATGTTGCTACAGTAGTAAAAATCATCAATACCACTAAAAACAAAAGAAAAACAAAAAATAAATCCTAAATTCATTGCGGGTTGCCTCCCGAAAGCGCTTCTTTAAAGCCATTAGCTAGGCTTAATGCAAATAGATCAAGTCTTTGCAAGAAAATAACTAGCCCGTGTGACGGACTCAAAAGGAAAATTAATATTTTTCCTAGGGAAGTGTTCCATCCCTTTTTTGAGAGGGAATTGGAGTTTTATAATTCCTTCTTTCATATCAATAACAGCACCCACGGTGCGAAGAAAAGGACGTCGCAAAATAATTGGACAAGAAGGTTCACATTCAATGTCCATAATAGTAAAATCAACGGGAACATAATTTTCATTGACAATGATAAGAACATCATCTATCTTCCCCAAAGGTTCCTTTACAGAAGAATCGATGAGACGAACACCAAAAGAACATGGATCAAAAGGTTTCAATTCAAATATATCATACATTCTTTTGGGCATAACAGAGGTACTAGCTCCAACATCACATAAAGCATAACAAGAAAAGTTATTCAACTTAATTTTAATCATAGGATCCCAACCATCTTCTAGCTTTATAGGTATGGAGGCTTTTATCCTAAGCTTCTCCTCCCTAGCTTTGATGAGAGCATTAGTGATATGCTCCGTGAAGGCAAGATTAAGTGTGCTAGTGTGGGGGTCTCTAGACATCTTGTGAAGGAAACGAATAACTTCAGAAAGGGTGCAATTATCAAAATCAAGGTCGCTACTATCAAGTAAAATGGTAGTGGTGTCCTTTAGGCTCACTTGTTTGGTAGCTTCTATAGTCATAGGAATTTCTTCTTCTACGGTTGAGGTCATAGCATCACCATTAATAGGTCCTATGGGACTAGGGGTGCATTGGGTGCTAAGAGTTTGGATATCCTCAACCACTTGGATTGTAGCAACAGTATGGTGTGTAGGAAGGCTCTTAATTCTATCTTCTTCCTCCTTTTCTCTAGCCCATCTCTCTTTAAGTTTAGCCATCATCCTAATGTTTTCATTAATTTGCACTTGGATAGCATTCATAGGAGTGACCTTCCTCTCCTCAAGGGGAGAAGTTCTAATTTTAAGCGGGACCCGGGGTTAGCGTATGCAAGTCCCGCTACGACATAGTCATATGGAGAGCCGAGAACCGTACCCACTTGTCTAAGCAGACAAGGCCAAGCACAGAACGTTCTCGGAAAGCATCGTACGTGAGGGGCATCCCATCCAGGCCGGATGATCAACTGAGATGGTTCCTCAACGTCCGCACACAAGTCTAAATGATATGGGTGATGAACTCCCATATTCACAGACAAGTCGCCTCAACCATACTATCGACTATCTCATAACTCTTACATAGACTTACTCCAGCCCGATCACTTAGTCGGGGTCTAGGGCGGGCTCGATCATACCACAAAGTGTGCACGAGACAGAGTCTCGAGCAATCGCATCGCGATGCCCCAAGCTGCGCACATCTAAGGGCCACTTGGTGTATGAAAGACCGCCAGCCAGATCACAACTAAGGTCTCGAAAACCCATACAAAGACATGCATGTTATAAACATACACGCATCACACATGCCTTGTATGAACAGCAGGTATCATTGCAATTCTCTACAAAGTATACATTTTATTGATAACTCTCACATAGTGCACACAGAGATCACAAGCATGTGATCCAACATTACAAAAAACAAGCGGAAGCAAAGTATGTCTGAGTATAGACAAGTTTAACAAATGGCTTAAGAAGCCTTATTTAAACACAATCCCTCCACGAGGGAACCAGTCGTCTGACTGGGACTAGACTAGCTTGGTCTTCAGTCGTCGAGCTCGATGAAGAAGCCACCTTCGGGGTCAGTAGGTTCATCTAAAACATAGAATAAGCAAACGTGAGTACAAAGTCGTACTCAGCAAGACTTACATTGGAGCTATACTACTCATGCACATGTATCAAGGTAAAGGGAGGTGGGGTTTCACTTGCAGAAGTGCCAGCTTTGACTTGGCTAGTCCTGAACTACGAGTACCAGACTTTGAGGTAAGAAGCATACACGATTCCACTACTTTCTCCAACCAATTACACCACTATGGTGCCTTCCTCCACTTCCCCACGAGAAAGCACGCCATAGCACTCCCACTTAACTTGGTGTATTTTTGAAGTATCCAGCTCAAGTTGTCTAATAATCAAGCTAAGCTTTCCAAGCAGTCCTTAACCGCGGACGTGGCTATTCGAATAGTTTTGTTAACTCTGCAGGGGTGTACCGCTACACACACATGATCATCATTTACCGCCTTTGATCTCGACACCATTCAAGGGGTGTCAGCGAGGATGCTCACCACAACTGTTACCTCATAGCCTATCTAGTCCAAGAAAGCCGCCTACCTGGGTTGGCTACCACTATCGTGAACCCGACCGGTTTACTGAAGTGGACCCAAGTGATGTGTGCATGGTGCATAATCCGGTCTCGGTTGAGCCATTCTCTCACTTAGCATCCAGGCCACTAGCCTACCAGAACTCCGAACTACTGTGACAACTGGACATCGAAAGGGATGAGTGAATAGGTTGAGAGGGGTCAGTGAGCCCAATGTTTGGTTGTACTCTTCATCTTGGATCACCAAACAAGAACTCGGACTTAGGGCGGTGTTCAACGAGACAACCCACTGTGTACTCCTACACAGCCTCTCATCGTTCACCTTGTATTAGGGTAGATTCACCAACACCTTTCCACCAACATCATCATGATCACTACCATCCCGACTCACATAACAGTAACATCATTGTATCACTCTAAGCATGCAATAAGCAGTAACAATTGCAGGGGCCACATGATATCAATCAACTCCTACATTTGCTAGGATTGTGGTTTGCCTACTACTGTGACAAATGATAGGTCATGCAAAGGAATGGGTTCATCTATGCGGTAGAAACATAGCATGGTAATCATCCTATACAATGCATAAGCGAGACATGAGAGGGAAGTGGGATTTTATCGACATGATCAATGGGGGTTTGCTTGCCTTGCTGACGAGGTTCGGGTTCAGGGTGTTCAACGAAGGGGGCAGCCTCCTGTTCTGGTTCCACCTCTACTCGACAAACAACAAACAAGGTAGCAAAGTAAATACAATGCACAATCACATGGTTGAAGGTTGAAACTTGATGTATATGGTTTGATGTGTGAAGCAATTCCACTTAAATGGGGTATTTGCAAATGAAATTGCTAATTTAAACTCCACATATGATTTCCAATTTATCCAAGTTTCATATGACATTGTTTGATCAAGTTAAACCATTTTGAAATGTGTATGATATGCCTCTGAAGTTCAAGTATAATGTGGTATGTTGCTATGGTTCAAATTGCAAAAGCATTTGAAATAAATTTGATTTAATTCCATTTAAACCAAATAGCAAATGCTACTGGTCACATTTTAAATTCAACTAAAACATTGTTGAAAGTTGGATATTTGGATAGATTATTTTCTCCTGATCGTTTTTCATATATTATTTGTTAAATTTGTAGTTAATATGAATTTTCTATGAATTTCCAAAGTTTCATCCTTTTTCTGGAATTTCTGGATTTATATAAATCAATTAATCGATTTACTGTGTCAGGCTTGCGCAAGGGTGACGTCAGGGGGGGGGGGGGGGTATGACTGGTGGGGTCAGCATGTCATCCTCTGGGTTAAATAACCCGGTTAGTTTTAACTAACCAGGGGGTTAAGGGGGGGCCAGGGCCCACTGGCAGTGACCCAGGGTCACTTAACCCAGGTGGGGTTAAGTCCCTAATCACGGCCACCCGGCGGGCTGCCGGCGGCTAAACGCCGGCGTCACCAGACGCGGCGGCGCACACACGGGAGGACGATTCCAGCGTCCATTTGAAGCGCTGCGACCACCAGACGACTTCTCTTGGTCGCGCGCATCTCCTCGAGCACCTCAGCGTCATCTGGGGGCACCGGAGTGATGCCGGCGTCAAGTTTTGCGGCGGCGGCGCCACTGGCTTGAGGTGAACCTCGACACAGAGCACCATTTGGAGCGGGGACAAGTGCAAACGGAGCAGTGTAGCACGGGGAACGTGAAGGACACGGTGGCAGCGATGAAAGCTTAGCAGAGACTCGCCGTCGACGAGCACGACGGCGCTGCACCTCGGCCCTCATGGCAGATCGTGACAGAGGCAGAAATAGGGGGCGGGAAGAGAGGGGTTTGAACCTCCTGCTCACCAGGAGTTCAACGGCGGTGACGGCTTGAGATGGGTGGGCTTGACGGCGAGGCAATCGTCGTCGATCTCCTTCGGCTCCGGCGGCGGCTCGAGCTCGAATTCGTCGGCTACGGATGCGCCCTGCTCGCCATCTTCTGCAGATCGACGCAGCGCTCGAAGGGGAACACAGTGGACAGCTTCAACACGCTCCGGGACGTCGATGGCCACGCGGGGGCTCGACGGCACTCCGGCGATCCTCTCAGTCTTCTTAAAATCCGGCGAAACGGAGGGGGAAAGTGCACTGGAGGGAGGGGGATGGAGGAGGCGTGCTCCAGGGCGTCTCCAGGCGAAGGAAGAGGGCACGGGGAGGCCTGGAAGTCCCTCGGCGTCGACGTGGCATCCACGGTTGGCTCGGTGGCTTTCCACCGAGCAGCTTAGGTGCACGGGACGGGGAAGAAGACCCTGCTGCCCCTGGTGGGACGGCTGGGCTGGCTGGGCTGCTCTCGCCTGGGCGACAGGTAAGGGTTTTCCTTTTCTTTTTCTGTTTTCTTTTCTGACATTTGTTTTGGCTAGCAAAAAAATAAATAGCAAACCAATTTAATAAATTCTGAAACTTTTTATGTGGCATCACAATATACTAGGCTAGCCACTTGTAAAGTTTGAACATTTTTAAAATTCAAATTATTTGAACTTTAAATCAAATAGGGGTTTTTTATTAATTCCAAGGCACTGTTTGAATATTTGAAAAATCAATGAGCATGGGGTGGGTCCCACATCACTTGATATGTGATCACACTCATTTATAAGACTTTTCAAAAATCAAACATGAATTTTTGGAGAAGATTTATTTCTGGCCTTTTGAATTAATTCATCTGGGGGGTTCCTTCTCCCATTTTTCTATTGAAATTGATTTCAAAGACCTCTTTTGAAATTTTTAACATGATGCAAGAAGACTTTGATCCTAGCACATTACCTAACAGAGGGTTCTGAAATTTAAGCAATTCTACTTCATGGGATAAATTGTCTACCTTCGAAGAGAGGTTATCTTATTTGTCTAGTTTTTCCTCTACACTCTTGTTGAAGCCTTTTTGGGTAGTGATAAAGTCTTTAAGCATACTCTCTAATTCAGAAGTGGAGTTTTTGGTGCTAGGATAAGTGTTGTTGTTCCCATAGTTGGAGGGGAACGGTCAAGGATTGCTACCAAATTTACTCCTATAAGCATTGTTGTTGAAGTTGTTTCAAGAGATAAAGTTCACATCTACTTGATCTTGAGCAATCAAAGAATTTAATGGAACATCTTGAGGATCAATAGGAGATTGCTTGGTAAGTAGAGACATAACCAAGTCAACTTTTTCATTTAGGGAGGAGATCTCCTCGACAGAGTTTACCTTCCTACCTGTTGGAGCTCTTTTGGTGTGCCTTTGGGAATAGTTGGTCATCATCCCATCGAGAAGTTTTGTGGCAGCACCAAGTGTAGTTGACATAAAGGTTCCTCCGGTGGCCAAAACTAGCAAATTCCGCGAGGTAAATTTCAAGCCTGCATAAAAAGTTTGGATAACCATCCAAGTAGTCAAACCGTGCGTAGGGAAAATTCTTAACAAGAGATTTCATGCGTTCCCAAGCTTGGGCAACGTGTTCGTTATCCAATTGTTTAAAATTCATAATAAAACTCCTCAATTGGATAATCTTAGCAGGGGGGTAGTACTTCCCAATAAAAGCATCCTTGCACTTATCCCAAGAATTTATGCTATTCCTAGGAAAGGATTGAAACCAGATTTTAGCTTCATCTCTCAAGGAGAAAGGAAAATGCTTAAGCTTAACAATATCACCATCTACTTCTTTGTACTTTTTCATATCACAAAGCTCAATAAAATTATTTAAATGCAAAGCAGCATCATCTCTAGCACCGTAGAATTGATCTTTCATAACAAGGTTCAGCAAAGCAGGTTTAATTTCATAGGAAGGTGTTGAAGTAGCAGGTGTAGCAATAAGAGTGCAGATAAAGTCACTGTCGTTGTGACTAGTAAAGTCACACAACTTGGTGTTCTCAGAGGAACCCATAGTAGCAGCAAGCAAGATAACTATTTTTTTTATTTTTGATAAAGGACGCTAACGAAAAAACTGAAAGGTAAACTAACAAGACTAAAAAGCAAAGACAAAAGATAGTGTGCAACTCCCGTATTTTGAAGAACGGAGTCCCCGGCAACTGCGCCAGAAATTGCTTTTGATGGTACGAAATAACGCCCCCTCGTTGGTTACCCAAAGTGGAAGGTTGAGATGTAGACAGCAGCAAATTTCCCTCGGTGAAGATACCAAGGTTTGTCTCCAGTAGGACTTCGACAACGACATGAAGGTGACAACAGCGCCAGAGATTAGAGATTGGCGTGGACCTGCACACACAACAGATAAATTTGCTCCCAACGAGTACAGAGAGGTTGTCAATCCCTCCGGCCTTGTTGTTTACAAAGGATAAAACGCAAAGGATAATAATTATAATGATAGAAACGGAAAAGTAAATAAAGCAGTAAATTGATAGTGGGTGTAAACAGTGGTGAAATATGGACCGGGGTCCTATGATGTTCACTAGTGATGTCTCTCTCCCAAAAGACAATAAAATAGCCATGCGAGGTAAACAAATTACAACTGGGCAATTGACAGGATTATGTGCGCAAACCAATTCTAATTATGCTATAAAGAAAGGAAGAGGCTCAAAAGCATGGGCGGTACGCCAAGAAAAGTAGACCGAAATCCATCTGCATCTACCTACTAATCATCCACCTTGAGATATCTATCCAGAACATCTCGCTGGTATTAAGTTGGGAATCCCACCCAAAGTGTAAACTCAAAGCAACAGACAACTGCATTAAAGAACTTTGCGTAAAGTAAACAATCCTTGCACCCACAAGTACAAGCACCGTTGTTTTCCCCCTTGTGGCAACAACACATCCCCTAGACTCATGTTTCTGTCACTCAAGTTAGTCATCAGGGGGCATGAACCCACAATCATGCATAACGCTCCCTCTTGGAGTCACTACCTACGAATTGGCCAAAGCAATAAACTGCAACTGAGAACATGCAAGAATTACTTAAGAACATAAATATAAAAGAGGAGAATCAAATATATTACTCAAACACAATCTGAACATAATCTCATAATCCATCGGATCCCATCAAACTCAACATAGCAACAGCAGAAATATTACATATGTGCCTCGATCATGTAGGGCAGCTCACGAGGTCTAATCCATGAAGAACAAAGAGGGGAGGAGAACATCACATAGCTACTGATCATAGGCCCATGGTCCAAGGTGGACTACTCACGGTTCATCCGGGAAGCGTCCATGGTGGTGGAGAAGCTCCCGGAGGTGGTTCCTCCCTCCAGCAGGGTGCCGGGAAGAGGTCTTGTGGTGCTCCCGATCTTGGAAGCGCGGCGGCGGCGGAACAGAGGAGAGATCGCGAAAAAGGGTTCCCGTCTCGGGGTTTTTGCGTCACGGGGAATAAATAGGCGAAGGGGGGCATCCAGGGGGCCATGGGTCCAGGCGGCCCCTTGGCGCGGCCCCACTCTAGGGCGCACCGACAGGGCGCCTGGGGCCTTGGTGGGTCCCCTCTGGCCCCCCTCGGTGATTACCAAAGCTTCCTGTACGCTGATTTTATTTATTAGATTTTTCCCAAATTTTTGGAGAACTTTTAATATGGGGGAAACCAGAAATAGAAAAACAGCAGAAAACAGGAACTGGCAGTGGGGTGCACTGAGTTAATAGGTTAGTCCCAATATGATCAAAAGTGTATGGAATTTCATCAATATCATAGCAATATCACACAAAAAGAGGCATGGAGCAAGCAGAAATTATAGATACGTTATGGACGTATCAACTTGTCAGTATACCAAGAAAAGGTAGACCCGGCGGATCCCAATCCTGAAGGAACCGACTCCCGATAACAACCCCAAGTTCCAACCGGCTCAGGATACGAAGAAAGTCGACTTTGTCCCTGGTGACTCTTCTCAGCAGTTCATCATCGGGACGGAGTTATCTGATAAATTGGAAAGCGCGCTCATCGAGTTCCTCCGTGAGAATCGGGACATCTTCGCCTGGAAACCCTCTGATATTCCAGGTGTCCCGAGGGAACTCGCTGAGCACCACCTAAATATAGATCCAAAGCTGAAGCCGGTCAAGCAATTCCTTCGCCGTTTCAACGACGAGAGGAGAAACGCTATGGGGAAGAGATAGCCCGGCTCCTTGCCGCCGGGTACATCATGGAAGTCTTCTATCCAGAATGGCTCGCAAACTCGGTCCTCGTTTTGAAAAAGAACGGGACCTGGCGCATGTGCATTGACTACATAGACTTAAACAAAGCCTTCCCGAAGGATCCCTTCGCACTGCCTCGTATTGACCCGATCATAGACTCGACTGCGGGATGTGAGCTCCTATGTTTCCTTGACGCCTACTCTGGTTATCACCAGCTCAAGATGGCCCTTGAAGATCAAGAGAAAAAGGCTTTCATAACCCCCTTCGGGATCTACTGTTACACTTCTATGCCCTTTGGCCTTAAGAATGCGGGAGCCAGATATCAGCGAACAGTGTAGAGTTGCCTCAAAGAGCAGATCGGGCGCAACGTGCATGCTTATGTGGATGACATAGTGATCAAGTCCCAATTGGCCGACTCACTCATCAGTGACTTAACGGAAACCTTCAAAAATCTGCGCAAGTACCAGATGAAGCTAAACCCGGCCAAATGCACCTTTGGGGTACTTCCAGGTAAACTCCTTGGATACATAGTATCAGAGAGAGGTATCGAGGCAAACCCAGAAAAATCAACGCTTTCATGACTCTTCAGAAGCCGTCCTTGGTAAAGGGAGTCCAAAAAATCACAGGATGTGTAGCCGCTTTGAGTCATTTTATATTCCGGCTCGGAGAAAAGGCAATTCCCCTCTACTGACTCCTGAGGAAATCAGAAACATTTTTTGGGATGACGAAGTCGATCAGGCCCTCGAGTCATTGAAGAGGCAACTATCCCAGGCTCCAATCTTGGCGGCTCCCAAGCCTAAAGAACCTATGTTACTTTACATCGCAGCCAACAATCGAGCGGTCAGCGCTGTGGTTGTTGTTGAGCGTATGGAAGCCGGCAAAGAACACGCCCTGCAAAGGCCAGTTTATTACGTCGGTGAGGTTTTTACTTTATCAAAACAACGTTACCCTCACTGGCAGAAATTGGTTCTTGGTGTCTTCATGGCGAGTCGGAAATTAAGTACTACTTCCAGGAGCACCCCATAACTGTGTCCAGCTCAGCACCACTTGCAGATATCATCCAAAACCGGGAAGCGACGGGAAGGATTGCAAAGTGGGACATAGAATTGGGGGCTTATCACATCAAATATAAACCGCGAACGGCCATCAAGTCCCAGGTGTTAGCCGACTTCATCAATGACTGGACAAAAATCCAAACATCTCCGGAGAAGCCAGTCACCAAATATTGGACGATGCACTTCGACGGAAGCCGACAGCTCCAAGGGTCAGGAGCCGGCGTGGTTCTTACCTCACCTAAAGGGGAGAAATTCTTCCATGTTCTACAGCTGCAGTTCATCTGTACCAACAATGCAGCAGAGTATGAAGCCTTGCTTCATGGACTACGGCTGGCTCGTGAGATGAACATAAGTTGGATCCAATGCTATGGCGACTCTGATATCATTTCTCAACAAGTGTCAGGAAAATGGGATTCCAAAAATCCCATAATGGTAGCTTATCGACGAGAGGTGCAAAGACAAGCCAGATTTTTTGTTGGATACCAGGTGGATCACGTGGACCGTCGGAAAAACTAAGCAGCAGATGCTCTCTCCCGACTAGGCTCTCAGCGAAAGCCGGTCCCTCCAAACGTATTCCTGGATGTCCTAACAAAGCCGTCTGTACAACCACCTACAGAGCAAGACATAGCAGAGCCGAATCCAGAGCCGGCTTTGGTCGCTACAATTCATGCTACACCTTCATGGGTCGTACCTTACTTGGATTAAAAGACTCGAGGAATCCTTCCTCAAGATGAGATGTTGGCCAGACAAATCGTTAGGAGAAGCCAATCCTTTGTAATTATCAATGGTGAGTTACATCGGCGAAGTGTAGCAGATGTTTTTCAGAGATGCGTTTCACCAGAAGAAGGTAGAGCCATCCTCAATGAAATACATTCTGGAGATTGAGGACACCACGCCGGCTCTCGTTTGCTTGTAGCCAAAGCCTTTCGACATGGCTTCTACTGGCTCACAGCTCACGCAGATGCAGAGGACATAGTCAAGAAATGTGATGGATGTCAACGCTATGCAAAACAATCCCACGTGTCGTCTCAAGAACTCAGGATGATACCTATCACCTGGCCCTTTGCAGTATGGGGACTTGATATGGTGGGACCTTTCAAAAGGTCAGCCAACAAGAATACCCACATACTAGTGGTAGTGGATAAATTCACCAAATGGGTCGAGGCAGAGCCGGTCAGCAAATGTGACACTGTGACAGCACTGAAATTCTTGAAAAAGATTATATACAGATTCGGCTACCCCCGCAGCATCATCACTGATAATGGTTCTAACCTATCAGAAGGGGTTATGCAGCGATTCTGCCAGAACGAGCACATCCGACTCGACCTTGCATCAGTGGCACATCCACAGTCCAACGGACAAGCCGAGAGAGCCAACCAAGAGTTGCTCCGAGGCATCAAACCCCGACTCGTTGTCCCTTTGAAAAGGACGCCGGGTTGCTGGGAGGAGGAGTTACCCTCAGTACTATGGATCGTCCGGACGACTCCCAATAGGTCGACAGGCTATACGCCCTTCTTCCAAGTCTATGGAGCGGAAGTCGTCCTCCCAAGTGACATACGTCATGACTCACCTCGAGTCACTGCTTATGTAGAAGCCGAAAACGAGAAAGCAAGACAAGATGCCTTGGATATTCTCGATGAAAAACGAGATTTGGCTGCATCTCAGTCAGCTATCTACCAACAAGATCTACGACGCTACCATAGTCGTCGCATCAAAATTCGGACTTTCCAGGAAGATGATTTAGTGCTCCAACTCATACAGAAAAGAGATGGAATGCACAAGTTATCCTCTCCTTGGGAAGGACCGTTTCTGTTCAGCAAGAACCTGTACAACGGATCCTACTACCTAGTGGATATACGCGAGAAGGCAGACATGCGCACAAGCATGGAGGAGACTCCCAGGCCGTGGAACATCGCACAACTCCGTCCATATTACACTTGAGTAGAAACAGGAACATTACTGTACGCTTCACTAATTCGACACTCGTCGCACTGGCTTTCGCCATAATATATATATAAGCCGACATTTCGTCGCGCTGGCTTTCGCCATCAAAATATACATAAGTCGACTCTTGTCGCACTGGCCCTCGCCACACATAACTAAGTCGACTTTCGTCGCGCCGGCTCTCGCCATATCAATTCCGCTTTGCCTTTTTGTCTCGTATCATTTATTTTTGCATCATACACTGCATTATTATATCTCAGAGACCTGGGGGCTTGATCTACACCTCTATTGGTATTGAGCATGTATATTGCTTATTCAGGGGAATCAGGGAGTTCGATGACAATCATTGACTCTTTATCCGAAAACTCGGCATATATATGTAAAAATCACAGTGTATAAGCTTATTCAGGGGAAGTAGGGGGCTCGATGTCACTCATCGATTCTTATCCGAAGAAATCCCGGCATCTGACATATACATAAACTGGCAAAACACTCCTTGGCCTGTATAGCTCAAACTCATACAATCTACGTGTACCCTGCTTAGTCTACATACCTTGGGGGCTTACAACAATGCCTGCTGAGACTAGTCTTAAGTACAGGGAGTACTAGTCATATGTAGCCGGCTTACAGAGAAGTCCTGACTCCTGGATAACCCAATAATCTATCTCAAGAACGAGAAGATGAGGCATGTTGAATCAAGAGTCGACTTCTATATGAGCCTTTATATTTTCTTTCTGCATGCATTAGCATCATCACATACTCTTTTCACTTATATGTCATCCAAAAGATGCATCTTGAGCACTAACCTGTGTGACTCGGTATGACACAAAAGATGGGCATACTGACTCATGGGGACTATAGCTAAAAAAAATTCTCTATGACTCGGTATGACACAAAAAGATGCTCATACCGACTCATGGGGACTACACCTTTTTTGTTGCATCTTATGCATATACAAAGTCGACTTCAGTCGCAACGGCTCTCGCCATATACATATATCGACATTCGTCGAACCGGCTCTCGCCGACTTATTTGGAAGCGGGGAACGCAACCCATCGTGTCATATCTATGTGACTTGGCATATTAAAAGATAGACCTATGTGACTCGGCACTGCACACAGCTGCACACACCGACTCATGGGGACTACACTTCAAGGTTTCTTCTCAAATAAAGACTCGGTACATCACCCAGTTGAGTACACCGACTCTTGGGGAGTAACACTTCAAAAATTCTTTAGAAAATATGTAAGAAAATGTAAGTCCCAGGTTGCTGCAAGAAAGACAACCCGACACTTGGGGGCTACATTACTTCGAAGCAAGTTTCATAAAACAAATTCTTCTTTGATAACCCGGTACGACACATAAACGTGACCACACCATCTCATGGAGGCTACAAGTCGATCTGTCCTATGAGTTAATTACAGATACTAAGCTATTATGAATCGACTCAGGGGCTACAGATACATACACTATCATAAGTGATCGGCTCTCATACACTCTGAGAAAACATTTCAAGTCAGGAATAAAACCGACTCATAGACTCATGGACTCAATGAAAGTTCATAAATTTCATTCATCAAACCAACTGTGTTTTACATCAAAGGAGGCAACCTTACAAGAAAAAGCCAAACTCGGGAAAATACTACTAAAATAAAAACCCACAGCTTCAGACATCTTCTTCAGAGTCGGCTTCATCCTCCGTTGAAGCTTCTTCTTCACTAAGGAGTTCTTCATCGCTGGAGCTCTCCACACAACAGCAGGCTCGGTCTCCATCCGAGTCAAAGATCCTAGCCGAAAAGCTGTCTTCACAATCAAATCTGAAGACAATGGTGTCTCCTCTTGAAATATTCCTGGAGCGAAGAAAAGTTTTCCAACCTTTCTCAAAAAACATAGTACCATGGTTAGAAAAACTAACTGTCACCCACACAGGCCCATGAGGACATCCATCAGATCGGAGCCAAAGGCCCGAAGGTGTCGAGTCAACCACAAGTTGAGAAAAACACTCAGGAAGTTTGATCCAGTGTAGAATCGTCCGGACATGAACCAAGAACTCACTCCTCTCAGGAGAAGAAGGGGGAGATTCAGAAGGAGAGTCAGCACGGGTACTTCTTCTTCTACCGCTGCCACGGCCACGACCTCTACCACGTCCACGACCACGACCCCGGCCGCGACCTCGAGTACTTGCATGGGGATCGGGCTCGTTGGATGCCAAAGGAGAAGAGGCTTCTAGCTTAGGTGCCATGGGGAAAACAGGAAGAGGAAGAGGAAGATGGATGCGCTTGAAAAATCAAACTATCCAAGGGATATTTATAGTAGATTCATGGAGAGGATCCATTAATGCCATAAATAATACGGGATAACTACCCATGGTAGATAGAATTTATGGAAAGACTCCTCGATTCCCACTACAAACATCAATGCCTCTAACTGGCGTTTCGGGCAGAGTGATCATAAAAACCAAACCGGATCTTTGACCAAAGGTCAAATGAAAAATCTTCAAGTAAAAGGAAATGAGAAGCTAAAAAGAGTTAGGCGTCGACTTCTAGTAAAGCATCAGATGATAGCTGACTCAACCAGAAGAGCCGACTTCATGGAGATAGAGGAATCGAAACAAGATTGAATAGAGACGACTTTGACTCCCAATCAACGTCAAGCATAAAGTCGACCCTATATCCATGAAGAGCCGGTGGAAATGAAGAAGATAAAGAAGATTGTTGTGAAGACTGAAGCATCACAACAATCCTGGGGGCTAATGTCAGGGGGATGGATCAAGCCCATAGACCCGGCATTAGAAACCTCTGGGCCGACTTCATATGAAGGCCCACAAAGAAGACCCGACCAGGAGTCTGACGTGCCAAGCGTGAAGATTGAAGCCCTAGAAGGAATTCGACTTACCTTGTATAGCACGTAGCAAACTTGTAAAGTAGAATAGAACTCCACATTGTGTAGGACTCGGACTCTAGGAATCCCGGGACCCGACGCCTTTATAAGCCGAGGTCCACAGGAGCCAGAGCCAGAACTTACCTCAAGCCAGGACTAGACAACTCGCGTCATATCCTAGATCTCCACGATACTAAGTTTGCGAAACATCATCACTGTAATCGATACGATCGGCTCTTCCTATTGAGGAGTCGATCCCACAATAGTCAAAAAGCAGGAGTAGGTCTTTACCGCACCGACGGGGCCGAACCTGGGTAACTCGCCAATTCATGTGTCTATGTCAACTCTCTCCTCGAATTCGCCTCGCAGCAAAGGTCCCATGATAAGTCCGAATCTACGGACATCTGATTTGACTTCCCCATGACACAACCCCCAAGCGAAACCTGTCACCTCACTTCATATAGCTCCTCGCGATTACTCTGCCCCGAGCGCGCCGCCGTGCATCTCCTCCCTGTTGATGACTGCGCCGCTTCGTTGTTGGACATCCCTTGTCGTGGAATTACTCGCCGACGAGAGCTTCGTCTTTGCTTCTCTCATCACCGTAGCCACCCGCCATCACCGAGTCAGGGTACGCTGGGTTAAATCCAATCTTTCTATCCATTGATCTTCTACAAGATTGGTGGCATGTTCTTAGTGTTTCATTGTTGAATTCTCTAGGGTTTTCTAGATCATGTGGATTCATTGCTCCGTGGGAAAACTATTTGTAGCATCTCAGTTTCCACTCCGATTTAGGTTAGATCTTAGTTTGATCTCTCGATCTGTTTGTTCTGAGTTAGATTACTTTCTTTCTAAATTGACCTAGCTCAGCACATATGAGAACACGAATCAAATCTAATCTTACTGAATCTCTTGTCAAAATCGTTTTCGAAACTTTTGCTGGTGCTTGATCATACCTATGTCTATTTTCCTTCGTTCCTATTTCATCTTCACAAGATGTCTGCTGATCTGGAATATGGTAATGAGTCCCCAATGCTCGATGATGATGATCCAGTAGTAGTGGAGCAAGTTTTTATGAAGAAGAATGGGGGAAGAACAAAGGAGCTTAAAAATGCTTGTGGTATCCCTCAGGAAGTTATTGATAAGTTAGGATTCGCTACGCCTGACGAAGAAAATTCCCATGAGAGGAAGATCAGATTGCAAGGGATTCGCCTCTACTAGGAAATCCGATGGTATAAGTACAAGCGAGTGACCGAAGATAAAAGGGCAATGCAGTTTGCGTTTAGCCCTCCATATCATTATTGCATGATCATGGCCAGCAATTACACCCCAGAAAACCGCCATTTATACTCTCCAGTGCCCCCAAAGAAACTGTACCCCACTTCTCTAAGAGCTCCAGATGACTATCCAAAAGAACAGGAGCGATTGGCCATTCTGGATGAGAAGCTTTGCAAGAAGAAGGAGAAGGAAGCCGCCAAGAAGCGTGCTGCTAAAATTGCTGGAGAAGAAAAAAGCACTCCGAAGAAAAAGTCTCGGAAGCAAAGGAAGAAGGCTGACTCACCACCTCTTTCCTTCACTAATGAAGAACAAGCTAAGCATTTCAAGATTCTTCCGAAGAAGATGACCCTGCAAGTCAGGCAGATGATGAGTCTTAGAAGGCTCCAGATGCTCCCCCGCCAAGGAAAAGATTCGAGTTCAGAAGAAGAAGCCTGGTGAGAAACCAGGAATCAGAGGCATTCAGATGCATGACCCTACCGACATTCCTACCGGTACCTCATATTTGGTGATCGAGAAGCCATTGGCCTCCAAGCCTCCTCCCAAGCTGCTCCAACAGAGAGAAGGTTGAAGCAAAAGCACGACCCTTCGAAGAAGATGAAAACTACTGAGAAGTTTGTTGCCGCTCCCAAGCCGAAGGGAACGATTGCCAAGCCAACTCCTTCAGTGGCCCAGGTTTCCAAAAATCCCACTAAAGCTAAACTAAATAAAAGGGACTTGGAAGAAGCTGAATGTCGCCGCAAGTTGGCAAGAGAATTTGCTGCGAAGGAAAAAGCAGTGAAGGAAAAGTAGAAACTTGATGCTGCTAACAAGGCCGTTGATGAAGCTGATGCAAAGTGAAAGATCGCCGAAGAAGCTGAAAACGAGAAGAAACATGTTGCTGAAGCACAACATCTTAGGGATGCTGACCTAAAGATAATAGCAGCTCTGGACAAGATTGCCACCAAGACTGCTGAGAAGAGAGCCAGAGAGGCTAAAAAATAGGTTGTAGTGTCCACAGTCTAGAAAAATATTGCAATACCTTCAGTTGTTCCACATGACATGGACTGCCATAGTCAACATCAGTTTCCTTACCCACGCGAAGCTGAACTGTGGGATGGCTTGGGCATCACCGAAGCTCGGGAAAAAGAGCAAATCTGAAGAAGTTGTTCCCGGCACCCTGTATGTGCCTCCATCTATTGAAGAGATAATTTCCAACTTGATGAATGTAACACCCCTAGTGTCATGCTACAGTAATCACTTTTGTTAATAACAAATCATTATGCTTAATCTTGTCTTAATCATCATTGATTCAAATCACAATTCAAAATCCCCTTTTGATGGAATTAAAAAATAAACTGGAAATTAGACTTGAACCAAAAATTGTGAAAACCTTTTTATTGAATGTCTAATAGTCAATAGGTCATAATAAAATAGCAATGGGATTTATTCAATGTTTAGATAATATAAACAAATAAAAACGGTAGAAAAATAGCCCTATTTAATCATTTAGTAATTAAAGAAAATACAAATGAATTTATTGCTGCTCAAACTTTTTGTAGCAGTGGTATAAAATGCAACACTATTAATGGTACAAGTTTCACATTTTATAAAATTCAATTGCTAGATAAACAAAATACAAACAGAAAAGAAAAACAAATCATAAAAGAAAAACAATAAGGGAAAACCTATCTATCGCACAGGGCAAGGCCCAGCCCCCGGCCCACTCCCACCTCCCCTTGTTCTTCCTACTGCTCACCAGGCCGTCGTGGACACCCGAGCCCCGTCCATGGCCGCCGGTGCCCCGTGGCGGCCATTCATCGGTCGCCGACGTGGATAAGACCCCGCGCCCTCCCTCCCTCTGAAACTTTATCCGTCGTTTCCCACTCCCTCTCGCTCGTCCCTCCTCCTCTCGCACGGGCACGGCCGCGACCGTGGCCATGCCGTCGTCGGGCCGTTGTGCACCCGTGGCCAGCGGCCACCCCGAGGCGCGCTACCTTTTCTAGGCGCCTCCTCGGCCCCTTCCTCATCTTCCCCGTGCGTCAACTCGGGTGGGAGCACACCGGAGGCCACGAATCGTGCCGCCCCCTCCCGCCACGGCCGCGTCGCCTCGTTGTCAAATTCTTCACCGGCAACGCGTGCCCGGCCTCCCCGAGTCTGCTGCCCTTCCATACCGAACCACTGTGAGCTCCCTCTTGGTTCCTCCCTGATGGCAAGTGAGTGTTAATACTCTTCAAGCCTCGTTGGTTACCCCAAGTGCAGGGTGAGACATAGTGCAGCGGCAAGTTTTCCCTTGGCAAAGATACCAAGGTTTGTCTCCCGTAGGACTCCGAAAGATACAAGAAGGTGGTAAAGTGAACAATGGCGCCGAGGTTGCTAGCTTCACATGGACCTGCACACAGATACAAATAACTTTGCTCCCAACGAGTACAGAGAGTTGTCAATTCCTCCGGCCTTGCTGTTTACAAAGGATCAACGCAAGAGATAAAAGTGGAACTGAAAGTAAAGACTAAAAGTAAACTAAGGGTGTAAACAATGATGTGAATATGGACCGGGGTCCTGTGATTTTCACTAGTGATGTCTCTCTCCCAAAAGACGATAAAAGTGCTAGCGAGGTAAACAAATCACAGCTGGGCAATTGACAGAATTATGAAGGCACCGCAATGCTAACGATTCTGCAAAGAAAGGAAGGGCATAAAAGCAATGAGAAGTACGCCAAGGTAACTAGACCGAAATCCAACTGCATCTACTACGAATCATCCACCTTGAGATATCTATCCAGAACATCTCGCTGGTATTAAGTTGTGAATCCCACCCAAAGTGTAAACTCAAAACAACAGACAACTGCATTAAAAGAACTTTGTGTAAAGTAAACAATCCTTGCACCCGCGGGTACAAGCACAGTTGTTTTATCCCTGGTGGCAACCTCACATACCCTAGTCTCATGTTTCTGTCACTCAAGCTAGACATCAGGGGGCTGAACCCACAATCAAGCATAACGCTCCCTCTTGGAGTTGCAAGCAAACTACTTGGCCAAAGTAAAATACTGCAACAGAGAACATGCAAGAATTTACTCAAGAACAAAATATAAAAGAGAAGAACCAAATATATTACTCATAACAATCTGAACATAGTCTCATAATCCATCAGATCCCAGCAAACTCAGCATAGCAACAGCAGAAATTACAAAAGTGCCTCGATCATCTGAGGCTGCTCACGAGGTCTCGAAAGTGGAAGAACAAAGAGGGGAGAAGTACATCACATAGCTACTGGTCACAGACTCATGGTCCAAGGGGGACTACTCACGGTACATCCGGGAGGCGTCCATGGCTATGGATGGTCTCCCGGAGGGGGTTCCTCCTCCCGGCAGGGTGTCGGGGCAGCTTCTCTAGGCAGCCCCGATCTTGAAACGACGGCGGCGGTACAGAGGCGAGTTCGCGGAAAAGAGATCGATATTAGGGGTTTCCACCCCGAGGGCTAAATATAGGCGGAGGGGGCATCGAGGGGACCCACAGGGCAGCCAGGAGGCCCCCTGGCGCGGCCAAGGGTGGGGCTGCGCCAGGGACCCTTCTAGAGTCCCGGTGGTGGCCCCCCTCCGCTGCCTTGGTGATTCCGGAAGCTTCCGGGTCGCTGATTTTTTATCTGATTTTTCCGGATTTTTTGGATCACTTTTAATGGCCGGAAAACCTGAAATACAAAATAGCAGAAAACAGCAGCTGGGTGCAATGGGTTAATATATTAGTCCAAATATGCTCAAAAGTGTATGAAAGTTCAAGAAAATCATGGCAAAGTCACACAAAACATGCATGGAGCAAGAAGAAATTATAGATACGTTTGGGACGTATCACTCCCTCTCCCCGTTGTCGCCGGTAGCCGTAGACCGTCGTAGCTGTCGTGCCCGTACCCTCCACGGTCACCATGGATGGGAGCTGGAGCTCTCGTGCGTGCGTGCGTGCGTGCTACTGATGTTCGGGCGCACCCCGTGCGCGCTCCCGCATGCCTGTGCGCGTGCCTGCTCGAGTGAGGCCGCGCCCGTGCCGCCGCTCAACTGCAGCTTCGCTGCTCGCCTCACCCGTTTTTCGTGCTCTCCATGGTCGTGGCCACCATGGCCGTGCTCCCCTGCACCGCACCCCTGGCCACCCCCACGACGTGGCCTCGCCGGCAGCCACCCCGTACGCCGCTCCCTGCTGGCGTGCACTGCGTGATCACGAGTGGTTAAGCCAGGCGCTAAACCCCATTAGCAAATAATCCCACCCTGTGAATTAAGATGTGTGCATTACATGTGGGTCCAGTGCCCCTCTAATTAATCTGCTTTTTAAATAGGAATAACCCTCTCTGGTACTTACATGTGGGCCCAATGCCTTCTAATAAATTGTGGTAATTTATATAACCCTTTGACACACTTACATGTGGGCCCTCCTAGTCATTTTGATAAATTATAATGGCTTAACTAAATCTGAGTATGACATGTGGGCTACCCTCCTTTTAAATGAATAAAATATGTAGATAAAATAAATTAGATATGTGGCAATGACAAATGGCCCCCTTCACTATTTAAAATGGATAAATTATTTAATTTTGCACAGTCAATGACATCAAGGTCCCACATGTTAGGTTGACCAGTCAACCAACATTGTTTTGGATAATGATATTTATTAATAAAAGAAAATTCCAGAAAATGCATAAAATGATTTAAAACTTTGAAATTGAATATATTTTAAACTGTAAGTTAGAGGAAAATAATTTATACATGAAGTTGATCAGAAAAATACAATGAATACGGATACGTTACCCGTATACCAACAACCCCGCTCTAACATACCGAACATGAAACCTTCCCCATCCGGCTCGTCTGCCGATAATCACCCGGAGTTGGCTGTTCATCGCCGGATGAATTATCGCTCCGAGAAAAGAACATTGTACTGCATTAGAACACCGTCAACATTTCCATTGCAATGCATTTCATGTCGGGACCCGGGGTTAGCGTATGTAATTCCGGTCACAATACAATCACATGGAGAGCCGAGAGCCGTACCCACTTGTCTAAGCAGACAAGGCCAAGCACAGATCACTCTCGGTAAGCATCGGACCTGAGGGGCATCCCATCCAGGCCGGATGATCAACTGAGATGGGTCCTCATCGTCCGCTCACAAGTCGAAATGCTTATGGGTGGTGAATCCCATAATCATAGACAAGTCGCCTCAACCATGTTATCGATTGAATCATAACACTTACATAAACTAACTCCAGCCCGATCACTTAGTCGGGATCTCGGGCGGGCTCGATCATACAACAAAGTGTGCCACCTGATAGAGTCACGAGCAATCGCATCGCGATGCCCCAAGCTGCGCACATCTAAGGGCCACTTGGTGTATAAAAGACCGCCGGCAAGAACACAACTAAGCTATCAAACCCCACACTAAGACATGCATGTTATAAACATACACGCAGCATACATGTCCAGTGTAAACAGCAGGTAATCACAACATGAACTCTACAAACTCATAGTCTTTATAACTTCTGCTAAACAGAGCAGACATAGTAGTTGTATTACAAGCAGAGATCACATGGATGTGATCCTACATTACATCAAACATCAACGGAAGCAAATTATGTCTTAGTAAAGACAAGTTTAACAAATGGCTTAAGAAGCCTGAAAGAAAATACAACGACCCTCCAAAGGGCACAGGCTGCTGCCTGGAACTATACTACATTGGTCCACGTCGAGCTCGAGGTAGAGGCCACCATCAGGTCAGTGGTCTCGTCTCTAAAACATAGAATAAGCAAACGTGAGTACAAAGTCGTACTCAGCAAGACTTACATAGGAACTATACTACTCATGCACATGTATCAAGGCAAAGGGAGGTGGGGTTTCACTGGCAGAAGTGCCAGCTTTGACTTGGCTAATCCTGAACTAAGAGTACCAGAGAGAGGTAAGAACGTACACGAGTCCAAGTAAAAGTCTCCAACGAATACTCCACTATGGTACCTTCCTCGACTTCCCCACGAGGAAGCATGCCATAGCACTCACACTTATCTTGGTGTGTTTTAGAAGTATCCAGTTCAAGTTATCTATGATCAAGTAAAGGTCTCCAAGTAGTCCATAACCGCGGACACGGCTATTCGAATAGTTCATTAACCCTGCAGGGGTGTACTGCCACACACACGCCTCATCAGTTACCGCCTGGGGATGGACCCTTCAAGTGAGTACCGGCGAGGATGCTGCCACGATACTTCACTCACGGCACCATCTCTAGTCCGAGGGAGTCGCCTATTTGAGTTGGGACCACGATCGGAATCCGGCCGATTTTTTCGATGCGGACTCAAACGTTGTGTGACCGCCATCAAGCTCAACTCGATCATGATCACTTGATTCAACGTGCCCACAACGTACGCCAACCACTTACCTTGATTCCACCTGCTTGAGATGGTTAAAGGGCGAACTACTTGCGACTCCTGGACTGGTCCGGGGTGAGGTACTAGGCCGAGAGGGGTCAGTGAGCCCAATGTGTGGTCGTACTCTTGGTCTTGGATAACAACACAAGAACTCGGGCCTAAGGAAGTGTTCAACGAGACAACCCACTGTGTACTCCTACACAGCCTCTCATCGTTCACCTTTGTTTAGGGTAGATTCACCAACACGTTACCACCATCATTCACATGATCACTACCATCCCGACTCACATCAAAGTAGCCTCAGGTAACAACTCTAAGCATGCAATAAGCTGTAACAGTTGCAGGGGCCACATGATATCAACCAACTCCTACATCTGCTAGGATTGTGGTTTGCTTACTACTGTGACAAAATGATAGCTCATGCAAAGGAATGGGTTCAACTAGCGGTAGAACGTATCATGGTGACATCCTAAACATGCATTTGCGAGAATGAGAGGGAACTGGGATTTTATAGACATGATCAAAGAGGGGGCTGCTTGCCTTGCTGACGATCACGAGGTATCACTCTTCTGACGTGAGGTTGAACTCGTCTCCGAGATCAACTCTACCGAGAAGATGCAATCACCGAAGCACTGGAAGTAAAACACAATCAAGATAATACAATGGACAATCAATATGTAAAACGAAGCATGGCAATGTGCTGATGTGACTTATGTTTGAATTGCAACATGTTAATTGAAGTTGATTTGAAAGTGAATTCAAATTCAATCTCCAAATGTTATTCAAATTTGGTCAACTTGCATTTGCTAATGTTTGTTCATTGGAAACCAAATGGTCATGTGTGTGAAAAGCTTCTGAAGTACAAGTGATGTGTGGTGCATTTCAAAGTTTGAATTTGGAATAGTAATTGAATTCATTTTGAATTAAATCCAATTAAATCAAATAGCAAAAGCTACTGATCCCTTTTTAAGATCAACTCCAACATAGCTGAAAGTTGGAAATTTGGATAGAGGATTTTCTCCTGATCATTTTTCATATATTATATGTTAAATTTGGAGTTAAAATGAATTTTCTATGATTTTTCAAAGTTTCAGCCATTTTCTGGAATTTACTGAATAAATTAAATGATTTAAGATTTACTGCATCATCACTAGGTCATGCTGACGCCAAGGTATGACCAGTCAACTGACAGGGCGGCCCCACCTGTCAGCCTCACTGGGGTTAATTAAGTCTGTTTAATTTTAACACGGATTAATTAGGGCCATGGGCCCAGTGTCAGTGAGAGAGAGAGAGATTAGGGGGGGCTTAAGGCCTAATGGCCGGCGGCTAAACGCCGGTGGCTTGGGCCACGGCGGCGCTCTGCCGGGGTGGAGATTTAGGCCACGGGGGAGGGGGCTGGGGGCACGGAAGCGAAGCTCGTGCTCGCGCGCTTCTCCTGGAGCATGTCGGGGACCTCGAGGAGGCCCTGGGCCACGGCTACGTCGACGGAAGGCGGCGTCCGGAGCTCCTGGTCATGGAGGACTACGACAGAGGGCACGGGGGTGGAGGGCGAGGGCACCAGCGGTTAGCCCGCGGTCTCCTGCAGCTGTTGGCGCACACGGGGCACCCAGGGGGGGCCCGTGGCCACGCCGGCGAGCAGGCCCGCGGCGACGAGCTCACGGCCATGGCGGGGAAATGGTGATTGGGAGCACGGGGAGGAGACCCAGACGGGGCATTCTGAAGAGGACCTCACCGGGAAGACGAAGGTGAGCTCGGGGAGGTCCCGGAGGCACTGGCGGCGATGAATTTCCGACGAGGAGCACGGCGGCCGTGGCGGAGGAAGTCGATGCGGGCGGCGACTAGGAGGCGGCTTGGCTCAAATTGGCGGCGCGGCTTGACGAAGTCGACGTCGAGGAACCGCATGGACACGTTGGTGCTGTGGCTTGTCTTCGTTGTCCACGCAGGCGCACGGTCTCGTTCCGGCGAGCTCTCGGGGCGGCTCGGAAAATGGAGGCAGGGAGAGGAGAGAGGTCGCAAGGGGAGGGGAAAGTGGAAGGAAGCCCTCAGGCGTGCGGTGGCGAGGAGATAGGGGCAAGAAAGGGCCAGGCAAGGAGGTGGCGTGGCGGCCATGGCCACCGCATGCGCTCCAGCGAGTAGCATCGGGGCCAGGGGAGGAAGACGACAGGGGAGGCCCCCCTGGTGGGCTGGGCCGGCTAGGCTGGAAGGCCAGGTAAGGTGGGCTCTGCCCTTTTTCTTCTTTTTTTCTTATTTTTCTTTTCTGTTATTTGTGTTGCCCTTTAAAATAAATAGCTATGGCATTTGTAAAAATTCCCAATTCTTTTTATATAACCTAGGTGACTATAAAGAAGTCAACCCCAAGTTTTGGGAATTTTTGAAATTCAATTTATTTGAATTTCAATTCAAATAAGCAATTTATTTAATTTCCAAGCCACTATTTGAATTATTGAAAAATCTATGAGCATGGGATTAATCCCAAATCACTTTTAAAATGATCACACTCATTTTTAGGATTTTTCAACACATCCAAAAGAATTTTGGAAAAATATCTATTTCTGGCCTTTTTATTTAACTCCTTTAGGGCTTTTCTTTCCCCCAATTCCTTTTCTTTTGCAATTTTTTTCAAGATGCAAAAATGCTAGCTTGGAAAAGCACAAACCTAAATTTGGGTTTCTGACAACTCGCCCCCACTCAAAAGAATCTCGTCCCGAGATTCAGAAGTCGTCGGGAGGAAGGTGGGGTATTCAGCTTCTTTCTCTGGCGGCCTCTTCAGGATGCAGGTAGACGATCCTCTCGTTCCCAGGTGGCTTCTTTCTCTGAATGATGTGACCACTGCACTTTGAGGAATCTGATCTTCCGACGTCTGGTGCTACGCTCGGCTTCATCAAGAATACGAACTGGGTACTCTCGATATGAAAGATTATCTTGGAGATCAAGCGTTTCGTGGTCTACTTCGCGGATGGGGTCCTTGAAGCAACGCCTGAGTTGAGAGACGTGGAAGACATCATGAACCTGGGAGAGGTGAGGGGGTAGTTCCAATTGGTAGGCAACTTCTCCACGTTTAGCGAGAATGCGAAAGGGACCGATGTAACGTGGGGCCAACTTGGCTTTGATACCGAAGCGATGGGTACCCTTCAGAGGAGTAACCCGAAGGTAAGCCTTCTCATCCACATTATAGCTTTCTTCCCTATGATGACGATCATAATAGCTTTTCTAACGAGACTGGGCTATTTTCAATTACTCACGAACAATGCGAACCTGCTCTTCTACATCCTGAATCATATCCGGTCCAAAGAATTGTCTTTCACCGGTTTCTGACTAGCTTAGGGGTGTTCGACATTTCCGTCCATAGAGAAATTCAAAAGGAGCCATGCCCAAACTAGATTGGAAGCTATTGTTATACGCAAATTCGGCAAAAGGAAGAGAATTCTCCCATTTCTTTCCGAAAGAGATAACACAAGCTCTGAGCATGTCTTCGAGAATTTGATTTACACTTTCTACTTGACCACTGGACTGCGGGTGATAAGCAGTGCTAAAGGAGAGGTGGGTTCCCATAGCATTCTGGAAACTTTCCCAAAATCGAGAAGTGAAAAGACTACCACGGTCTGAATTGATTTCCAAAGGAACACCATGAAGTGACACGATTCGGGAGACATACAAGTCCGCTAACTGGCTAGCAGTTATAGACTCGCGAACTGGAAGGAAGTGAGCAACTTTTGAAAGTCGATCAATGACAACGAAGATGGCATCATTTCCTTTCTGGGTTTTTGGGAAGCCAGTGATGAAGTCCATACTGACTTTGTCCCATTTCCACTCGGGGATAGGCAAAGGTCTAAGAGTACCAGCAGGTCTTTGATGTTCTGCCTTAACGCGACGACAAACATCACATTCAGCAACGAACTGAGCAATTTCTCTCTACATCCTAGTCCACAAAAATCTTTGGCGTAGATCTCGGTACATTTTTGTGCTACCGGGATGAATCGAGAGGGGTGTGTCATGGGCTTCTTTGAGGATGAGTTGCCTTAGTTCCCTATTCTTAGGTACTACCAAACGATTTTCAAAGAATACTGTTCCTTTACTATCTGTGGAGAAACATTTAGCAACTCCGCTATCAATGTTCTCCTTGATCCAGCGAACACCTCGTGCACGCCTTTGGGCAACTATGATTTTATCCTCAAGGGTTGGTTTCGCCACCAAGTTGAAAAGAGATCCACGAGGAACAATCTCGAGGTTGAGCTTTCGAAATTCCTCATGAAGAAGTGGTTGATACTGTTGAAACATGAGGTTGTTACAATACGACTTACGACTTAGTGCATCAGCCATGACATTGGCTTTGCCTGGGGTGTAAGAAATTCCTAAGTCATAATCTTTTATCAACTCTATCCAGCGTCTTTGCCTGAGATTAAGATCTGGCTGGGTGAATATGTATTTGAGGCTTTGGTGGACGGAATAGATCTCACAACGATTACCAAGGAGGTAATGTCGCCTAGTTGTCAGGGCATGAACTACGGCAGCGAGTTCAAGATCATGGGTAGGATAGTTCTCTTCATGTGGACGCAACTGGCGTGAAGCATAAGCTACCACATGTCGATCTTGCAGAAGTATGCATCCTAACCCTTGCCGTGAGGCATCACAAAAGATCTCGAAATCCTTTTTGGTGTCTGGAGGCGCAAGTACGGGTGTAGAAGTCAATCTTCTTTTTAGCTCTTGAAAGCTTTCCTCGCACTTGGAGTCCATTCGAATTTCTTCTCTTTCTTGAGGAGTTCAGTTAGAGGCTTTGCAACTTTAGAAAAGTTCTCGATGAAGCGGCGACAATAGCTTGCTAAGCCAAGAAAACTCCTAACTTGCTTAACCGATTCAGGTGGAGTCCAGTCAAGGACGGCCTGAACTCTCTCGGGATTGACAGCAATGCCTTTTGCAGAAATCACGTGGCCTAAGTAGGTCACTTCCGGTAGCCAAAATTCACACTTGGAGAATTTAGCATACAGGCGATGCTCTCTAAGTTTCATCAATACCAGCCTAAGATGTTCCGCGTGATCTTCTTCGTTCTTCGAGTAGATGAGAATGTCATCAAGATAAACTACAACAAATTTATCTAAGTACTCCATGAAGATCGAATTCATCAAGCGCGAGAATGTGGCGGGGGCATTGGTTAAACCAAAGGACATGACGGTGTACTCGTAAAGACCATAACGAGTAGTAAAAGATGTTTTGGGAATGTCCTCGTTTCGGATTTTGATCTGATGATGGCTAATCTCAAATCCATCTTGGAGAAGACAGAGGATCCTGCAAGTTGATCATAAAGATCATTAATCCTGGGCAGTGGGTACTTGTTCTTTATCGTCGCTAGATTTAGCGGGCGATAGTCTACGCACATCCTTTCTGTTCCATCTTTCTTCGTTACGAACAGAACGGGGCAACCCCATGGCGATGAGCTAGGGCGGATGCAGCCTTTTGCCAACGAAGCTTCAAGTTGGATTTTGAGCTCAGCTAACTCACGTGGGGCCATTCTATATGGGCGTCTGGATATTGGTACAGTTCCTGGGATAAGATCTACCACAAACTCTACAGATCTGTCAGGTGGTATTCCTGGCAGCTCTTCTGGAGAGACATCCGGGAAGTCACGAACCACCGGAATATCTTCAAGGTCTGGAAGAGGAAGCACATTTAAAGAATGCACCTGGGTTTTAGAGCTTGGTGAGGTGTACTTGATTGCCTGGCCTGATGGATGGGTTAGTTTCACTGACTTGGCTTTACAATCAAGGATAGCATTCTGTCTTGATAACCAATCCATTCCTAGGATGACATCAATGTCTGAAGACTTGAGGGCTATAAGTGAGGCAAGGAATACTAAACCCTCAATAGCAACTTCATTTTCATGACTCACCATGGTGGTGTGCCATCTAGATCCAGGGGCTTGCACAACTAAGGGGGTGGATAACATCGAAAAAGAGATGTCATGTGACAGTGCAAAGTCTTGGGATATGAATGAGTGAGATGCTCCTGGGTCAAACAGAACCGAAGCTGGGGTGGAATTGACAGGAAGGGTTTCGAGTACAACATCGGTTGACTTGTGGGAATCTAGAATGGATACATGATTCACATAACCATGTTCATAAATAGGAGGCTTGACATTGGAAGTCTTGGGTAGTGGCTTACCACGACGAAAGGTTTGCTTTGGATTAGGTGTGGTGGCTACATGATTTTGGGGACACTCTCGAACATTGTGGCCTGATTGTCCACATTGGAAACAAACACCACGTGGAATGAAAGGAACTTGAGCATTTGAATGTCCAACAAAATTCCAAGGAGGAAGATTGGGTTGAGGTGGACGATATATGGTGGTTGATGGTCTAGAAGCACTTACAGCACGAATGACGTCACTGAAGGGAATCCATACACAGCGTTTTCGAGAAACTGGGCCAGAAGATTGTGCAAACTCACGATCACGCTTGCGAGACTCTTCATACAACTCATTTCCATACTCGGCCTTGAAGGATTTGTTGACCAAGTCCCTGAAGTTGACGAAGGACGGGGCTAAGTCCCTTGCGGAACGTGCTTGTTTCTTGGCATCGGTGGATACTTCTTCTTGTGCATAACGTGCTAGACGAGTGAACTCAGTCCTATACTCATGAACAGTCATCTTTCCTTGGGTCAGATTGCAAAATTATTCTCTCTTGCGCTCCATCAGCTGATCCGGAATATGATATCCTCGGAATTCATCACAGAACTCTTGCCAAGTCACCACGTGACCAACTGGTTGCATTTCCACGAAGTTTTCCCACAATTGAAGAGCAGCACCTTCCAAAAAGTATGCTGCGAATAGCACACGATCACCTGGAGCAACATGGGCTGTCTCAAGCTTACGCTCGAGGGAACGAAGCCAATCATCGGCATCAAGGGGCTCGGAAGGACATCGGAATACTGGCAGGTTGAGGAGAATGAAGTCCTGGATGGTAACAACACTATGATGCTGACGAGAAGTGTTCTGCTCAATACGCTCGACAAGACATGTCTGATCACGACGATTCTGTTCAGCCTCCATCATGATTTCTGCCGTTGAGGGTGGTGGTGGAGGTTCTTCACCGTCTATGTAACCAGAACTGGGATCAACACCTTGATTTGCACCTGACATTCTGTGTGATAAGAATCAACAATCAGAATAGCATTTAGGACACAAATCTATGCTAAGATAGAAGACTATAATGCAATAGCATCAAAGCCACAAACGGACAGCATAAGGCTGCACCGGGATGGAAATTGAGACAACCTACAGGATAACGGACATCACTTCCACAGAACACTATGGAATGATGGCTCAGAAAGACCACAACACTCCTACAGCTACAAAGAAGCAATCAACGAGATGTCCTAGTAAAGACATAGATGATCCTAGTCCTATCTTCCCGTAGAATAAGATGAGGTTGACTCAGAACTCATATCGACGAGGGTAAGGAGAAAAAAGAAGTCTTACGTTGTTTCCTTATACCCAATGTAACTATATAACTATACAATGCTAGACTCGTCATCGGCCAAAGGTTTGATAATCCTACAGGCAGTCCTGCTCTGATACCAAGTCTGTCTGGACCCGGGGTTAGCGTATGTAATTCCGGTCACAATACAATCACATGGAGAGCCGAGAGCCGTACCCACTTGTCTAAGTAGAAAAGGCCAAGCACAGATCACTCTCGGTAAGCATCGAACGTGAGGGGCATCCCATCCAGGCCGGATGATCAACTAAGATGGGTCCTCATCGTCCGCTCACAAGTCTAAATGCTTATGGGTGGTGAATCCCATAATCATAGACAAGTCGCCTCAACCATGTTATCGATTGAATCATAACCCTTACATAAACTTACTCCCGCCCGATCACTTAGTCGGGATCTCGGGCGGGCTCGATCATACAACAAAGTGTGCCACGTGACAGAGTCACGAGCAATCGCATCGCGATGCCCCAAGCTGCGCACATCTAAGGGCCACTTGGTGTATAAAAGACCGCCGGCAAGAACACAACTAAGCTATCGAACCCCACACTAAGACATGCATGTTATAAACATACACGCAGCATACATGTCCAGTGTAAACAGCAGGTAATCACAACATGAACTCTACAAACTCATAGTCTTTATAACTTCTGCTAAACAGAGCAGACATAGTAGTTGTATTACAAGCAGAGATCACATGGATGTGATCCAACATTACATCAAACATCAACGGAAGAAAATTATGTCTTAGTAAAGACAAGTTTAACAAATGGCTTAAGAAGCCTGAAAGAAAATACAACGACCCTCCAAAGGGCACAGGCTGCTGCCTGGAACTATACGACATTGGTCCACGTCGAGCTCGAGGTAGAGGCCACCATCAGGTCAGTGGTCTCGTCTCTAAAACATAGAATAAGCAAACGTGAGTACAAAGTCGTACTCAGCAAGACTTACATAGGAACTATACTACTCATGCACATGTATCAAGGCAAAGGGAGGTGGGGTTTCACTTGCAGAAGTGCCAGCTTTGACTTAGCTAATCCTGAACTACGAGTACCAGAGAGAGGTAAGAACGTACACGAGTCCAAGTAACAGTCTCCAACCAATACTCCACTATGGTACCTTCCTCGACTTCCCCACGAGGAAGCACGCCATAGCACTCACACTTATCTTCGTGTGTTTTAGAAGTATCCAGTTCAAGTTATCTATGATCAAGTAAAGGTCTCCAAGTAGTCCATAACCGCGGACACGGCTATTCGAATAGTTCATTAACCCTGCAGGGGTGTACTGCCACACACACGCCTCATCAGTTACCGCCTGGGGATGGACCCTTCAAGTGAGTACCGGCGAGGATGCTGCCACGACACTTCACTCACGGCACCATCTGTAGTCCGAGGGAGTCGCCTATTTGAGTTGGGACCACGATCGGAATCCGGCCGATTTTTCCGATGCGGACTCAAACGTTGTGTGACCGCCATCAAGCTCAACTCGATCATGATCACTTGATTCAACGTGCCCACAACGTACGCCAACCACTTACCTTGATTCCACCTGCTTGAGATCGTTAAAGGGTGAACTACTTGCGACTCCTGGACTGGTCCGGGGTGAGGTACTAGTCCGAGAGGGGTCAGTGAGCCCAATGTGTGGTCGTACTCTTGGTCTTGGATAACAACACAAGAACTCGGGCCTAAGGTAGTGTTCAACGAGACAACCCACTGTGTACTCCTACACAACCTCTCATCGTTCACCTTTGTTTAGGGTAGATTCACCAACACGTTACCACCATCATTCACATGATCACTACCATCCCGACTCACATCAAAGTAGCCTCAGGTAACAACTCTAAGCATGCAATAAGCTGTAACAGTTGCAGGGGCCACATGATATCAACCAACTCCTACATCTGCTAGGATTGTGGTTTGCTTACTACTGTGACAAAATGATAGGTCATGCAATGGAATGGGTTCAACTAGCGGTAGAACGTATCATGGTGACATCCTAAACATGCATTTGCGAGAATGAGTGGGAACTGGGATTTTATAGACATGATCAAAGAGGAGGCTGCTTGCCTTGCTGACGATCACGAGGTATCACTCTTCTGACGTGAGGTTGAACTCGTCTCCGAGATCAACTCTACCGAGAAGATGCAATCACCGAAGCACTGGAAGTATAACACAATCAAGATAATACAATGCACAATCAATATGTAAAACAAAGCATGGCAATGTGCTGATGTGACTTATGTTTGAATTGCAACATGTTAATTGAAGTTGATTTGAAAGTGAATTCAAATTCAAACTCCAAATGTTATTCAAATTTGGTCAACTTGCATTTGCTAATGTTTGTTCATTGGAAACCAAATGGTCATGTGTGTGAAAAGCTTCTGAAGTACAAGTGATGTGTGGTGCATTTCAAAGTTTGAATTTGGAATAGTAATTGAATTCATTTTGAATTAAATCCAATTAAATCAAATAGCAAAAGCTACTGATCCCTTTTTAAGATCAACTCCAACATAGCTGAAAGTTGGAAATTTGGATAGAGGATTTTCTCCTGATCATTTTTCATATATTATATGTTAAATTTGGAGTTAAAATGAATTTTCTATGATTTTTCAAAGTTTCAGCCATTTTTTGGAATTTACTGAATAAATTAAATGATTTAAGATTTACTGCATCATCACTAGGTCATGCTGACGCTAGGGTTTGACCAGTCAACTGACAGGGCGGCCCCACCTGTCAGCCTCACTGGGGTTAATTAAGTCTGTTTAATTTTAACACGGATTAATTAGGGCCCTGGGCCCAGTGTCAGTGAGAGAGAGAGAGATTAGGGGGGGGCTTAAGGCCTAATGGCCGGCGGCTAAACGCCGGTGGCTTGGGCCACGGCGGTGCTCTCCGGGGTGGAGATTTAGGCCACGGGAGAGGGGGCTAGGGGCACGGAAGCGAAGCTCGTGCTCACGCGCTTCTCCTGGAGCATGCCGGGAACCTCGAGGAGGCCCTGGGCCACGGCTACATCGACGGAAGGCGGCGGCCGGAGCTCCTGGTCATGGAGGACGACGACAGAGGGCACGGGGGTGGAGGGCGAGGGCACCAGCGGTTAGCCCGCGGTCTCCTGCAGCTGTTGGCGCACACGGGGCACCCAGGGGGGGCCCGTGGCCACGCCGGCGAGAAGGCCCGCGGCGACGAGCTCACGGCCATGGCGGGGAAATGGTGATTGGGAGCACGGGGAGGAGACCCAGATGGGGCATTCTGAAGAGGACCTCACCGGGAAGACGAAGGTGAGCTCGGGGAGGTCCCGGAGGCACTGGCGGCGATGAATTTCCGACGAGGAGCACGGCGGCCGTGGCGGAGGAAGTCGATGCGGGCGGCGACTAGGAGGCGGCTTGGCTCAAATTGGCGGCGCGGCTTGACGAAGTCGACGTCGAGGAACCGCATGGACACGTTGGTGCGGTGGCCTATCTCCGTTGGCCACGCAGGCGCACGGGCTCGTTCCGGAGAGCTCTCGGGGCGGCTCGGAAAATGGAGGCAGAGGAGAGGAGAGAGGTCGCGAGGGGAGGGGAAAGTGGAAGGAAGCCCTCAGGGGTGCGGTGGAGAGGAGATAGGGGCAAGGGAGGGCCAGGCAGGGAGGTGGCGTGGCGGCCATGGCCACCGCATGCGCTCCAGCGAGCAGCATCGGGGCCAGGGGAGGAAGACGACAGGGGAGGCCCCCCTGGTGGGCTGGGCCAGCTAGGCTGGAAGGCCACGTAAGGTGGGCGCTGCCCTTTTTCTTCTGTTTTTCTTATTTTTCTTTTCTGTTATTTGTGTTGCCCTTTAAAATAAATAGCTAGGGCATTTGTAAAAACTCCCAATTCTTTTTATATAACCTAGGTGACTATAAAGAAGTCAACCCCAAGTTTTGGGAATTTTTGAAATTCGATTTATTTGAATTTCAATTCAAATAAGCAATTTATTTAATTTCCAAGCCACTATTTGAATTATTGAAAAATCTATGAGCATGGGATTAATCCCAAATCACTTTTAAAATGATCACACTCATTTTTAGGATTTTTCAACACATCCAAAAGAATTTTGGAAAAAGATTTATTTCTGGCCTTTTTATTTAACTCCTTTAGGGCTTTTCTTTTCCCCAATTCCTTTTCTTTTGCAATTTTTTTCAAGATGCAAAAATGCAAGCTTGGAAAAGCACAAACCTAAATTTGGGTTTCTGACATTTCATCTGTGTTGCTATTATTGCTGTGTATTTATTGCCCCCCCCCCTTATTCTCCGATAGACCTCGACGTTACCGTCGACGACGTTGTTGGGTACGACTACTACGTTGACAACCGTACCCCTACTACCAAGCTTCCAGGCAGAAGTGCCCCTTCACCTCTCCAAGATATCACCTATCTATCTATATTTATCTATTGCATAAGGCATTGTTGCTGTTACGTTACATTCCTATTCAATTGCATAGCATGTCATTGTCGCCCCTTGATGTACCTTCTTTATCCTATGTTGCCTAGTTGTAAGGCCCGATATGCGGTACTGTTCCAGATCTAGGTGTTTCCACCCACATCCGGGGACGAAGCACATATCGGTCCCACCGCGACATATGACAAAGCCATATGCCCCCGATTTCCAACATGATAGCACAACATTAAAGATACAAGGATACAACATCTCATACAATCGGCATACAACTGCCTCAAATACAATACAACAGCAGAAGATACATGTCTGGGTACAGACTACAAGCAAATGCCTAGTGGCAAACATAAAAACATCGATCCCATAACCACACGGGTCCAGGCCCTTCGCCGGGATCCGCCTAACTAGTCGTCGTTGAGTCTCCACGTGAAACGTCGATCACCATACCTGTTGTCGATCAAGAACCCTGAAAAGAGTTTGGGGGTAGTATCATGAGTACAGAGGTACTCAGCATCCAACTGTAGTGTTCATCTGACCCAGCAAGGACTTCATCACTTGTCATGCTAGGACAACTAGTAGTTTACGGCAAGGAAGGGGTAAGTGGTGAGGTTGCTGCCGCACTAGCATTGATGAAGTGGCTAACGATCTAGAGAGTAATATAAGAAGCCAAGCCTTCGATGAGGAATCGCCTCCAACAAGTCTTGCTATCAGCTACTTACGCAAACATAACACCTATCCTATCCTTGTCCTCCTCTTCGCATCCCGACGAAGAAGAAGCAGTCAAGGCACACACACAATGATAAAATTATATTAAGATTATCTCAGTTGTTGTTGTCTATGAACAAGGAGTAGGCCTCAAGTCGTCCATAACCGCGGACACGGCTTCTCGAAAAGGTTTAACCCTGCAGGGGTGTACCAACTGCCCATTATGAGGCGTCGCATGCTCGCCCATCTCTCTCAGTTGCAACCCATTATAGGCAACCATTTTATGATTTAATTCCAAGAGATCCGAAATGACAGGTCCCTCTAACTAACAACGAACAAATCCGGGTGGCCCCCGTGGAGTCGACACCCTATCCAAAAGCTGGCCACGCTCTCGGATCGGACTCTTCCGTACGGCTAAGGTCGGGAAATCACACCTGACATCAGGGGACCCCTAGCTCACCAAGTGTTGACCAACAGAGGAACTATGTCTCCGCTAGCCCGAGTTGTTTGAAAACTACTGGCAGCTGACCAGCACACACACGGGTTTCAAATGGTAAATCAGCTTGGGCCACCTCTAGAAATGTTTGAAGCTAGGTAGGTAAGAAGAGGGGACCCCATAAAATCCCACACGCGATTAGGCACGCTCAGTCTTAAAACCAATACTCGGAACTCGGATCCTAGGTGACTCGAATGGAACAAAGCGTCGGGGCGGGATAGCCTAGACCAATACAACGAGCAAGCATCTATTACTACGAAGCATCACATGATCAAGAAGGCAACACATAGCACGAAAACGCGATACGGATCTATCATCGAGAACGGTTACTAACAGGTTAAGTGGAGTACTCGTCACACACGACGAATACCACACTTTTACGGTGGTTCAAGTTGCTTAGCTACAGGTGATCAACAACCGGTTATTAACATGGCAACTCAAGCAAGCATGGCATAACACACAAACATGCCAAGAGGTGAAGCATAAAGGAAACTATCTATGCTAGTCAATTTAAGTGAGGCACAACCTAAACATGGCATACACTAAGTGTCGCCCGAAAATTAAAGGATTTGGTACTGTTCTGTCCTAAACCATATTTTAGGTTGGTTAACAACAGCAAAAAATAGCATAAACACAAAGTAAATGAAAAACTAATCAAGTTACATATAAAGAACACCCCAAACGGAGTTACGGTTAAAAAGATATAAGCAAAACAAGTTACGGGCACAATCTACCAACATCACGAAGCACACTTTAGAGCAATGCATAAATATGATAATCAATACAAACATGCTCACAAATGACACGGAACTAAAGTAGACATGACAGGGAAGGCACGGCAAAAATAATCATGCAAATAGGAATCATAGATCAAAAGATATTAAGAAAACAACATGGCATCGGGACGTTACAGACATAGAGAAAAACAGAGGTGGCTGTCAAAAACAGCAGCATAGCAACTTTGGAGCTCAATAACTATATGACCAGCAAGCATATCATGACAATGCAATACATATAACATGATGCTTAACAATATGCAATTGGAATCACTCAATTCCGATAAATGGTTGCGACGCAACCGTCACCCGAAGTTGCAACAAAATAACAGTTTTCAGCACAGCAGCACATTAACATCAGGATCACCACTTTGGAGCAAGATTTAATATAGCTAAAGCACCCAAACATGACAAGTTAAAGCATGGAAATGAAGTACACATGATGCTTAACACATAGGAAAAATAATCAATGCAATAGGCCTCATGGATGTGTCACAATCATCATGCAAACTTGCAATAAAATAATAATAGCAGCACTTAACAGGAATTAGCAACAGTTAACGGCCTGATGCCCACTTCAACACAGAATTACACCATCAATAGGACCTCAAATCAAAATGCTCACAAAATATGGATTGAAGTACACACAATTCTAAGCAATATTCGTTTTGGGGGCACGTTCATCGGAGCTACGGATAAACGGAAATTAACGTTGCAAAAATGGATCAGCAGCAACTTACACAGGGACTTAGCAGAAATAAGGAAAATAAAAAGGAACCAAAAAAAGGAGGACGGCCTGGGCCTCACCAAGTGGGCCTCGGCCCGGATCTGCAGTGGAGGTGGCGGCTGGGCTCTGGTGGGGGCGGCTGGGCCGCGGGCGAAGCAGGCCGGCCCACCTGGCTGGATCGGGCGGGGGCGCTCGAGCTCGTCCCGTTCTCGGGTAGCTCCGAGCCGGTTGCTGGCGGCGCCGGTTTCCGGTGAGGGGGCGGTGCAGGGGAGGCAAGGGCGTCGACGGGACGATGGGGGGTCGAAGGGCGGCCCGGATCCGGCCGGACTCCGGTCGGCGGCGAGGTCGGGGGCCATGGCGAGCATCCATGGCGCGGCGGCGCTTAGACGACGGCGGCACGGAACCTGCGAGGGGAGCGGGCGGTTAAGGAGGCGAGGAGGAGAGGGAAGAAGAAAGAGGAAGGAGAGGCGCCACGCGCGGCTTGCCGGAGGCTCGCCGGAGTTGGTGGCCGGCGCGGCCACGGCTGGCTCGTGGGAGGCGGCTCGGGTGGATCCACGGGCGGCTGCGTCCACGGGAGGAGAGAGAGGCGCGGTTGGCTGGGTGGATCTGGGCCGCCGGATCGCGAGATCTGACGGTCCAGATCGCAGGGGATCAAAAAAATTCGGGATTTTGGGATCAGTTGGGAAGATCTGAGCAAACTCAGGGGGGTGGCTGCAATTTTGTGGCTAGGGAAACCCTAGAAAGGGGTGGGAGTGTGGTGGTCTTTATATAGCCCAGGTGGCTGGCAGTTTGCAAAAACATCCCCGGTTTTTCTCTCGCGCGCGCGGTGCTCACGTTTCTGACCGCCGGGGGTCCGCAGGACCTCCGATTCGGGTAAAACTTCAAACTGCGCGATCAGCGCGTCGAGCCGGCGGCGTTCACCTCGCGCTGGAACCGATCCGAAAACACTTACCGGCACGCTATAAAAATAATCCATTTAATTATTAACCAGGGTTTTTTCGTTTCGTTGGCTGCGGCTGGTCTCGTGCGGCTTTCGCGACGGTGATCGGGCGAAATCCGGTGTCGCAAAGGTCGAGTGTCAGGGTGGCAAGGGTCGGTCTCCGTCCGATACGAGATAAGAGGGGGGAAATAATCGTCGATCGATAAATCGGGGATGCAAACACCGCAAACAAATCAGACAATCAAACAATTCACACCGAAAACAAAAATTTTAATTTTTGTGAAATCTGGGTTGTTACACTAGTATATATATATATATAATATTCAGTAGTTAGCCCCGACGCAATGTTAGTCAACTAGGTTTAGTAATCGGGTCGCGATCACCCTGGGGAGTGAACGCGGAACACAAATGATTTAAATTGCTGCAACAGGTACGGTAAATAGCAGACGCCCAAGGGAACCTACAATGGCGAGACTCTGCCGATTCGCTTCAAGTTTGACTTACGAGTGGATGGACTCGTATTTCACTCTTGTCTTCGGCTCGGCAGCGACACACCACCGGGGTGATACGAGGATATTCCTCTTTAGTTCATTCCCGTTGATGTCTTTGTCGAACGACTTCAAGTGTACCATCGAAGGTGATTCCTCCTGGTTTCACTTGATGGTAGGCACCTAAATCAACTGGTGTCCTTAAAGGTAAGTAGTCAGGTGACCCAACGGTGCCCGCGAGAGGTATTGTATCGGGAAGGTAGGACAGGCGGATACCATCGTGCACCAGGTCCTTTCTTGTTGGCGGTGAGATACCAAACCATGAAATTCGAGATCCTCCATGAGCACACGCGAGATAAGGTAAGGAGACGGTTCACCTTGTTGGTAACCGCGTGCTTTGACGGGACGACAATGCAGGCACCGATGTACTGGTGGTCCTGACTATTGTTCGTTGTCCGTTGTGTTACTAGTCGGGCAACGATAACAGTTTGTCTGCGAGATAATGATAAAATGCTTAAATGGGTCAGGTGGATGACTTGAGTGGGTCGACTTGCCCCGCGCTACCTCCACGCAGGATAACGGGGGTGGGCCCCTCCGTGGCGTACATTCTATCGACAGCTGTGAAAGATGTCCAGTTCATCCTTGTGGCCGGGTCAGATCGTCACCCCGGTGGGGGGCGGGTGTTCGGATCACCCTGTACACAACGACTCGGAGTGCGAGGGGCGATGTCCCAAGAACCCCGAGGGCTTAGGACTTTAGACTGGCGGGGACCTCTCTGATGAGCCTAGGTAGGACTACATCATGTCGGATAGCCTCGGTGGGGCATTCCCTAACAAGGTGTGCGCCACCCTGGAGATCCAAGCGTGTAGGGTAACAGTAGTGCAGCCCTGCAGGGAAGATAATCTATTCGAATAGCCGTGTCCATGGTAACATGATGCTTTATGCTGAAGCCAGTTCCTACTACTAAAAAGTACTACATTATTAAACTGTTGGTTCTGGGTTTTCTTCCTCGCAGGGAAGTCGAGGTAGGGATCTCGGAGGCATTGATAACTATTACAACTTACTATTATACAATGTTGCATCAACTTCTGTTGCATTGTTACTTTATGCTTTATATATAACTGTTGGCTATTCTCTTCTCATGCTGCAAGAATCACGTGAAGCTGCTAGTCTTCGATAGGCCTAGCGTATTCCCCCTTACCCTGGTATTTCTGTCTTGTAGTCCATTATACAGCCTCCCCTTCCATTTTGATACAAATGCATAAATGCTTAGTATCCTGGGTTTAAGTCTCGCTGAGTATGCTAGATACTCACCCTTGCTTTATTTATCCCCTTTGTTTTATATACCCGGATTGCTGCAAACAGACGCTGGCGCCAGGAGCAGGAATACCCCGGAGGCTCTTACTTCGACATCGAGTTCCCCGTTGACCAGGAGTAGTTCGGAGGTTCCCGGGAAGGAGGCCTTGCCTTTTCGATCGAGTGTTGATATTGTGCTAGCCTTCTTAAGGCAACCATGTTATTCGTGTATGTACTCAGATACTATTGCTTCCGCTAACTTTGTGCTCTCGAGCTATTGTATTCGAGCCCTCGTGGCCCGTGGCTTGTATTATACAACTTGTATTATTTTATTTGTAGAGTTGTGTTGTGATATCTTACCGTGAGTCCCTGATCTCGATCGTGTACCTTGCGTGGATGATTAATGTACATGATCGTAAATCGAGGGCGTCACAATGACGAAGCTGAAAGAGCTATTTTCCCAAGACAAAGTTGAATCTGCAAAGATTAACAAATTTTAGAAGAAGGCTGAGACCGAAGACGATGATGATATCAAGGAGTCTGTGATGTCTCTCGTCCTGCATCTCACTGATAAGAATTCTGCCACTAAAAGTGATGTGGATAATTACAAGGGCAAGATCAAGAAGGTCGTTAAAGATCTTTGCCATAGCCACAACGATGCAATTTTGGCTGCTCATTCCAGAAAGCGGAAGGCAACTACTGAAGCAGTATCACCTGATCCTGCTTCGAAGAAGAAAAAGGGCAAGAAACATGCATGTATGACTCTGGCCGATGCGGTCGACATGGAAGAGGAAGGTGAATCCAGATCGCATGTGATTAAGGCCCGTGCTTCCAAGACTGACCCCAAATCAGCTCCTCCCAAAGCTCCAACACAAACCAGAACCCCCACACCTACCCGAATCACAAGTCCCACTCCTCCTAAAGCACCTACCTCACCCGCAAAAACACCAACTCCTCCACCCAAAGACACCACTCCACCAAGAAATCCTACTCCACCAGCTCGAATCCAATCAGCACCCCCTGCCACGTCAAATATTCCACCCCGTGCTCCCACTCCACCTCATGCCCAACTACGCCAGGAGAGAAAACGCCACCCCTACAACAACAACAAGATGCTGTCCCCGAAGCTGATGCTCCACAGAACTCCCCTCCTGCAGCCGAAGTGCAAGTGACTCGAGATTATTCTCCTGCCCCTTCTGCTTCCGAGTCACGAGCAGCTGAAGCAAATGTCACTCCCACCGCAGATGAGGAGGTTGAAATTATGAAACCTTCCCAACAATGGGATCTTGCTAGGGCACAAGAGGCTGGTCCATCCCAAGTGACTCCCTCAACTCGCCAACTGCAGATCAGATCGACTTCGCACTGCATTCCTGCTCAAGATGCTCTGCTAGATTCTAACTATCCCAGGGAAACTTTTCCCATCTATCTGGGTGCTAGAAACTCTTCTGGGCATGGTCCTTAGTTTGACCTCGAGCATCACCGAAGCAAGTTGTGATTCTTTGGAAACAAGCCATATGCATCGCCAAGAACGGCTGATGACCCTCGCTTCTGGATAGCTGAACATCAAGTTTTATATACCCTATTTCAGAAGGATGCTTTGTTTCACGACCATTATCTGGATACTCAAAGCTTGGCCACTTCTCATTGCTTCCACAACATCTGTGAACCCATCAATTCTCAGAACTTGGTTCGCCTATTTGCTCTTTGCTCAACCTTTAACTCAGAGCTGATCACACAGTTCTATGCAACACTGTATGTCTCTGGCGATTCCAATGATCCCAACACTTGTACATTATAATGGATGATTCAAGGCCAAGTGTTTCACATGTCCTGGCAAGAGTTCATGGAGATTGTGAATATTCCTCGCCATACTGGTACAAGGGCCAAGATTCATTTGCTTCCAGACATGACCTATGGAGAATTTTCTTCACTACTGGATCCTGAGGGCACCGAAGACTATATGCCTGAGAATATTTACCCAAATCATTTGGTATTCATTTCCAAGACTTGGTTCTATATCTTGTCAAACTCTTTGCTGCTGCTGGACAGCTTCAGAAGAGTCAAATATATATCCTCAAGTGCAGCGTGCTATTTTGAAGCTATCCCATGGAATGGTGTTTGACTTTGAAGATTACTTCCTTCGCACCATGGTCCTTGCTGAACTGCCCTTCACATTCAAGCCATATGCTCCATGGCTTCAGGAAATGTGCAATTATGGCCAGGATGATGATTTCATTGCTAGGCACCACCCAAAGATATTCACTCCTCATGTGCGTGACACAATGAATATGCTTCGTCAGCCCAACAATCCCATGAGCACGTATGTTGGCATTCATCAAGAAGTCAACAAGAGAAAACTTTCGAAGCATTTCCCGAAAGATTTTCATCACTTTGAGGTTTCACTTTGCTCACAGCAGATGCTCAAGAATTACATCGAAGCCAATCAGCGCCGGATGAAATTCCTTACCAATGAAATCAATCGTGTGGGAAATGTAGCGTTGAACAACAATTAATATCTTCATGTGCTGAAGAATCATTCATCGAAAGGACTATGGAAGTTTTATTCCTCAAAGGTTCTGAACAAGGAGAATTTCTACAAAGATTATCCCCATCTCAAACGCAACTTCTCCAGAAATGACAAGATTGATCGCCCGAATCCGAAGCTATCCCTACTGCACAAGATTGACGAAGTTCTATCGTCAATGAGCCAGAACCCATTCGTATAGAAACTGTCTCCGAAGGTGATACAGTAACGTAAAATCCTGAAGATATCCTTGTAGACATCGACCATGATCTCATCGCTCCAGAGAACGCTGAAGACTACATGTCGCCCACCTCCGATAAAGAATCTTTCGGCGACCAATCTTCTTTGAGAGATTCATCTCCGCGTGGTTCTTCTCGGCACAGTCCCCAAGATGGTTCCAACGCTTAGGCACTCTTCATTCTCTTCGCCACCTTTTGTCCAATCATTGAAAAAAGGGGGAGAATGATGCATCGATGAGTCCAGTTCGCCACGGGGATCAGGGTTTTGCTTCGCATTTTTTAGTTGCAACAAACTTTACATTCGCCTCTATTGGGTTGTAACGTACCTTAAGTCATGTTTGTGAAATGCAATGATACAATGTCTTATTAATAATCCCGTGCTTGCAAGTATTTCTTCGTATCATTTCTCTTGCAGGTTGTTATTATAACTAAGTTCACATGTCATTCGAGAGGATTGCATATCATTGGAATTCTATCTGGTACTGCAATCCTACTCGCTAAGATGGTTAATTTTGCTCCCCATCGAAGCAAATCATTTATGCATCTACTTCGATTCTATTTACCTTCGATGCTTACATTCAGGGGGAGTAAAATTTTCACATCTTAGAGTTTGTTCTTATCCCTACTCAAAAACTTCAATTCTTTTATCGATGCCTATTTTGTCAACAATAGTCCAAAAAGGGGGAGATTGTAAGAGCAAAGTTTTGCCCCCATGTGTTTTTGATATTGTTGGAGAACACAGTAGAGTAACTAACCATGTTTGCAAGTATAAACAATTTCTTAGGTTCCTGGAGAACAAGTCAAGTGGTAGATCGAAGATGGACAAGATGTCGAAGCTTATTCCTTGGAGCGAAGCTTAATCACGATGGGTGACCCCTAAAAGTTATGGTGTCCTGAAGCATAACTCACCGAAGGAAATGAAGAAGACTGCGCGAGACTTATTAGTTTTTGTGTAGTTCTTTTTCTATTTTTTGAGTCATCAGAAAAACCGTACTATCAAGAGGGGTTAGTAAGTCAAAGCCGAAGTCATTGTAAAAATGCTCAGTTCGAATCTAAACCTAGTGAGAGCTTCAGAGGACAAATCTCATGAGTGCTAAGTTAAGCTTCGGTGGCAAAGGGTTCATACTTTCCGCCTCCGAATCAAAACTCAGGCTGTGAGTCAGCTTTACTTGTTCTGCAAGTAAAGTTGCGCATTGATGAAAAATTCGACCATTGTGAACACGCATCAAGCTGTTGCTTCAGGTCAGATCGGTCATTTCTCACCTTGGGATCACCAACTATAATTACGCCGCCCCCTCTGTCATTTGTGGTTGGCTGCTCAGTGATTATTCCCAGAGAGATACTGTAGAGAGCATCCCAAGAAACATACCTAAGATAAACCAAAAAGGCACCCACCGAATCAAAATTCCTATTGATCTGAGATGCTTCACTATGACTTAGGTGGAAGTTTTCTAGCCTTTTTATCTTGGAGGACTGCAAGCCTCCTAGACGGTTAGAGAGTCGTGTTCAGAGAGCAAAGAGTAATTGACGCCTCGAAGTTCAAGTCTGTATAAGGTTTCGGAGATTTCCACAATAATCTACCACGAGTCAAAATTGGCAAGCTCAAGGAGATTGGTGCAATGGAGAAACGGAGGGAGAGAGGTTAGCTCTTGTGTTCAATCACAAGTCCCTCCAACCAGACGTAGCACTTTGTAGAGTGGGAACTGGTCGAAAAACATCGATGCGAACTGAGGCTCATTCTACATTCCTGCACTTACTTTCAGTATATTTAGTTTCGATGTTGTGCTTCGTTATGTTCTGTTTCACTATGTTTAGCTTCACTACATAGTTTTGCTTCCCAGTTATATGTTCTGTTTTTCTTCCTTTGCTGCCCTTTTGCTTCACTTCGAAGTTTTTGTCGTAAATATTGAAGTGATCCTTCACCCCCTCCCACTCTGATCACATCCTTGGTCTTTCATGAACCCGTTATAGATTATGAGCATGATTACATTAGGAGATATGTGAAAATTGATTACTTCAATACCTTTTGTGCTAACATTGGTCTATTCTCAGCTTCTAATTGATTTTTGCGAAGACTTTGCCTCTCATGTTGATTCTTCTAAGAAGTAGGAGGATCAACATCATGAGCCCTTTAAAGAATTACCTATTTATGTTAATGTTGCTGCTCTTATCTTATCTGCAGTTTTTTATGAGAAGCCCCCTTTTCCCACAAGGTTAAGGGAGCATTCTTTTGTCACAAGAATAGTGAATAAAAGTGAAAGAATGATTGCTGAGCATGAGGATCTGATTAAGGTCGATCCCCAAGTTGCATTAGTCAAGGATCTTGTTACTGGTAATGTTGAGGATTCCATTATATTTTTTGTGTTGTTTCCACTAACCTTGTTACAACCAAGAATAAAGGCCCAATTTCAGGTACTCCAGTTGTATCAGTTAAAATAGGAGATCATAATTATTATGGGCTATGCGATTTGGGATCTAGTGCTAGTTCTATTCCTTTCACACTTTATCAAGATATCATGAATGAATTTTACATTGTGAAATTGAGAATATTGATGTTACTATTCATTTCGAAAACAAAGAAAATATCTCTCCTGTTGGAATATTGCGAGATGTTGAAGTCCTATGTGGAAGGGTAAAATATCCTACCGACTTTTTAGTACTTGGTTCAGTGCTAGATAATTTATGTCGTATCATTTTTGGTAGAACTTTTCTTAAAACTTGTGAAGCAATTATAGATTGTTGGGAAGGAAAAGTATCTATTGAATTCAATAGTGAGCCTTATGAATTTAACTTCTCTAAATTTTCGAAGCATCCTCGTGGTACTGCTTTTCCTAGTAATGATAGAATTATTGAAGAGATTGCTTCCATTGTTATTCCTCCTAAAGATCCTTTGTATCAATTTATGGAGGACCACGAGAATGACATTCATATGCATGAAAGGAACGAACTAGATGACATCTTCTTTAGACAAGCTGCTATCCTGAAGAACAACCTAACGGTTGAACCTTTAGGAATTCTTTCACAACCAAAAGAGGACCAGGTGTTTTATCTCAAGCCTCTTCCCGATACGCTCAAGTATGCTTATTTAGATGAAAATAAAGTATATCATGTTATTATCAATGCTAAGCTTTAAGGATATGAAGAAGAGAGATTATTGGAAACCCTTCGTAAACACCGAGGTGCTATTGGATATACCCTTTATGATCTCAAGGGGATTAGTCCATCAATTTGTCAACATACTATTGACCTCGAGCCTGATGCTAAGCCGGTTGTTGATAATCAATGACGGTTGAATCCAAAGATGAAAGATGTGGTTAGGACCGAAGTCCTCAAGATTCTAGCCGCAGGTATCATCTATCCCATAGCCGATAGTAAATGGGCGAGTCCAGTACATTGTGTTCCTAAGAAAGGAGGTATGGTTGTGGTTCCTAATGATAATAATGAACTAATGCCTCAAAGAATTGTTATTGGATATAGAATGTGTATTGATTACAGGAAACTGAACAAGGCGACCAGGAAAGACTACTACCCTCTGCCTTTGATCGACCAAATGCTTGAATGGTTATCCAAAAACACTGACTTTTGTTATCTTGATGGTTATTCTGACTTCTCTCAAATTCATGTTAACACCGCTGATCAAGAGAATACTACTTTCACTTGTCCTTATGGTACTTATTCTTATAGATGTATGCCTTTGCGTTTATGCAATGCTCCTGCTACTTTTCAGAGGTGTATGTCTGCTATATTTCATGTTTTTGTGAGGAGATTGTGGAGTTTTCATGGATGATTTCTCCATCTATGGAACCTCCTTTGACACATGTCTCCACAATCTTAATAAAGTTTGGCGGAGATGTGAGGAGACAAACTTTGTGCTCAATTTGGAGAAGTGCCATTTCATGGTCAACGAAGGGATCAATTTGGAGAAGTGCCATTTCAGAAAGGGGAATCGAAGTGGACAAGGAGAAAATGGAAACAATCGAGAGGATGCCCTATCCAAGGGACATCAAAGGTATTCGTAGTTTCCTCAGTCATACAGGTTTCTATAGAAGATTTATTAAGGACTTTTATAATACTTCAAGACCCCTAACTAATCTTCTCCATGAGGATATTCCTTTTTTTTTATGAATATTGTCAGGAAGCCTTTGAAGTTCTTAAGAAATCCTTTATACCTGCTCCTGTAGTACAATCACTTGATTGGAGTTTACGTTTTGAAATCATGTGTGATGCTAGTGATTTTTCTGTTGGATCTGTTTTAGGAAAAAGGTTGATAAGAAATTGAATGTTATACATTATGCTAGCGAAACCCTTGATAGTGCTAAAAAGAATTATGCTACTACTAAGAAAGAGTTTTTGGCAGTAGTATTTGCTTGTGATAAGTTTAGGCCTTATATTGTTGATTCTAAAGTCATTATTCATACTTACCATGCTGCTATTAAGTATCTTATGGAGAAGAAGGATGTCAAACCAAGGATTATCACATGGGTACTTCTTCTTCAAGAATTTTATTTACAGATTGTTGATAGGAAGGGAGAAGACAATCATGTGGCGGACAACCTCTCCAGAATGGAGAACATACCACATGTAACGACCCGGTCCCAAAAGGAACCAAGTATATTGTGCTTCTGTGCTATCCCTGGATCAGTATGCTAGCACGCACAGTACTCGATGAAATACCATGAATCACATGTCAAAAAGTAACGTAAATACATGGTATTTATTACCTTATAGCCTTTGGGCTAGAATACACCGCGGAAACAAACAATACATAAGTGGAGCCCCATCAACACCAACGGCAAAGTTGAGTGTAGACATCGTAACCCTACATTGCATCACTTACTCGTCGTATACAATCCTGCAACACCAAAGGTTACAACCCAAAATGGGTCAGTACTTTGAATGTACGGCAAGTTACTCCCAAAAGAATATATAACAGACCTATCTTCTACATGCAATTTGGCTGGTGGAAAAGCTCTAAGAGTTTCAGTTTGCATAAAGCTGATTTTTTCCTACTCAAAGAGTATCATAATAGTACTAGAAAGCGCATCATATGATTGAGTTGGTTTCTCCAAGTCAATCTATTCCCAAATTTGATTAAACCCAATTGATGAATTTAAGATGATGAGATCCGTCAACATTCCCACTTCTAGATGCTCAAAGTCATCCGTAACCGTGGACACGGCTAATCATGACCAGTTTGTACACTCTGCAGAGGTTTGTGCACTTTTCCCCACAAGACTCGACCACCTCCTTTTTAGTTCATCACACTGCATTTTGTATGGGAACCGGAAGGTCGATACATGGTCTTTTAGAAGAGTTTCCCTCACTCTGGCGGTGCCCATCCCACCTACTCATAACTACGTTCGTAGCACCACCTTGTAAGAGTCACTCCAACTAATCAACCAAGCCAAAGCCCATAATAGCTTGTGGATGCACACGTAAGCTTCTAGTTATGAAAAATATGATTGATCCCTTTAAACCTGGGTGGCATTCCGCGGTGATTACTGGCCATCTCCAGGTCACTTAGGAAAATCCACTGGTTCCTCCAGGGTGCCCCCAATCATTCCACCCAGGTGGTTCATTAAGATTATCTTGGTCTTGTTTACAACTTAGTCACTCATACCTCATAATGGATCACTTCCCAATCCACGTCTACTTAGCAAAGCAGTATAATTCTACACGGTGGCGACAATGATATAAGGTTCAGACCTAACTCAATGAACTACTGGGTGTAATAGCATAGCATAATATATAATCCTATCAATGCATAACATTTAAGTTGCACTACAATGCATAGGAAAAATATAGGTAATACTGGAGCATGATCAAAAGAATAACTTGCCTGGATCCTGAAGATGAAATATTCTACTCGTAGTCGTCTCTCCTTCTCGTTACAATATATTTAACGGTAAAAGAGAAATACTTCAACACACAACACAAATCCAAATTTAAGATCCAAATAAAATACAACTAACAACATAAATATTTAGTTGTTACTAAGCTAGTTACTATGGCGTGGCTAGGTTGAAATACGATCTAGTTGGATTGGATGGAAACATGATGGAAATCATATCTCCGGGGATTGCAAAATCAATTGGATATGTTGAAGCTTCATTATAAAATCAATTGGATGGAGAGTATGTCAAACTTCACTTGGTTTGACCATCTGGATATTTGAAAAGATATTACATGTTTGAATGCAAAAATGATCTGATAGAAATTTTGAAAAGATTGAATCATTTATATGGTCAAATTTATAAAGGAAAACGATGTAACTGAATGGAAGTTGAAACAAAGGATTGAGGTCAAAATAAGGTGTTAACATGATGGAAAGAATGTGACAAATGTCTAAAAGAAAGGTGTGATAGTAAGGATCAAATTTGATGAAGGAAAGATTTTCAAATAAATTATAGAATAAAATGTGTATCAAATATACTCAAATTACAAAAATAAATTTGAGTTATATTTCGAATTATCAAAATTGAAATATTACTGGACCATAATAAAGTAAATTTTCCAAGGAATCCGGGGATATAAAATTTGTCGAAATTCGACTTACGGGCTAGAAGATATGATTTTCTGAAGTTTGACTAGTTTTGCTAAAATGAATTACGGGATTAATAAAAGGATGCCACATGGCGAGTTCTGGTAGGTCTGTACCCATTCGATTTTTAAAAAATAAAATGATGAACAGAGAGGGGATAAAGCTCACCGGAGATCTCGCCGGAATTTTGGAAAAAGGTCTCCGGCGTCAACAAACAACCGAACGAGGTAGAGGATGATATGGGCGACTTGATGGACAAGGTTATAACTCCATGTTCTCCCTAGGATAGCCGCGAAGTTTCACCGGAGTAGAGAAGAGCGCATGAAGAAAACGATGACAAAGACTGCGTGCTCCGGCCTTGCAATCGAGAGACAAAATATGTCACAACGGTGCGCAAAGGAAAGGAGAAGAAACTAGAGGAAGAAATATGTCAGAGGTACCTTCCATCGTGACGCAATCTTCATCGGAAGTGTGGATGTATCCTAACTCCGACGATGAAATACTAACGAACGAGAGGGTTTTGGAGAGGGACTTTCTGCGTGGGGATGTGTGGTTCAAAGGGGTCCTAGGGGCGGTATTTATCGGGTCATGGGAGGTCCATAGAAGGAGAGTGAGCGAGGTTTTGGAAATGGAGTTAATGGCATTCATGGAGAAATAATGAGCATTAAAAGCGAGGTTTTGGAAATAGAGTTAATGGCATTCATGGAAAAATAATGGGCATTAAAAGCGAGGTTTTGGAAATGGAGTTAATAGCATTCATGGAGAAATAATGAGCATTAAAAGCGAGGTTTTGGAAATGGAATTCATGGTATTCATGGAGAAATAATGGCATTAAAAGCATTAAAGTGGGGTTTTAATTGCCTGAATGAATCCTTATAATGTTCTACGAATGTAAACTTCATATTGAATCGGTCAAGGATTTAAGTAGGAGGAGGGGAGGAAGGAGTTCAGGTGTCATGTGCCTCGTTTTTTCTGTAACGAGTGACTCGTTCGTTCATGAACGTGAGACAGAAGAAGATGATATGAGCCTTAGTGGAAATTAGGTCCAAGAGGGAAAAAGACAGATGGAAAATAATTTATAAATAAGGGCTCGGCCCAATAGACTAGGATTTATATTTTCTAATATCTAACAACACTACAATTTTGGATTATCAAATCCCTCCAAATGGTAAAACTTATATATAGACTAAATAAAATATAGAGAGTATAGGAATAAATTTCCCTCTCTGAATAAATTTTATAAATATAATTTTTTTCAACCAAAAGTTATTGAAGGCAATATTAAATATTTCCAATACTATCTTTGGAGAAGTCATATTATCTCCTCTCATTGAATAATTGGAAATATTTAAACATCACCTAAACGCGATATCAAATAAACTCCAAATTTAAAATAAGAATTCAAGAATGATTATGGAACCACAATTAATTTGAGAAAGTCATTTTATTCTCGATCTAAAATGTTTAATTGTGGTTCCTACCAAATTTCAAAAGGACAATAGAAATAAAAGCATTCTTTGAATTTTTAATAAACTTTGTAACAAAAAAAATTTATTGGATCAACGATTATCCAATTTTATTTAATGGTTTGTAAAGGTTTAAACAAAAAGTCAAATAAAGAGGTTTTCATTTACCCTATAATTCAAACAAGTCAATCAATATTATATTATTTATTAACATTCCAAAATTTGAAATTTTTTGGGATGTTACACCACATGATCCATTCCAGTGAACGATAATTTTCCTGACGAACAACTACCTGTTTTAAGGATACAATATCTTTCCGACCCATGGTATACAGCTTATGCTAATTTTATTGTTGCAAAGTTTTTGCCTCTAGGTTTAACATTTCAGCGAAGGAAGAAGTTCTTCCACGATTTGAGGCATTAATTTTGGGATGATCCATATCTTTATAAAGAAGGTGCGGATGGGATTGTGAGAAGATGCATACCGAAACATGAGCAGAAGCTTATCTTGAGTAAATGTCATGACAGTCCTTACGGAGGACATCATGCTAGAAATTTCGTCTTATCTTGTGACAAGTGTTAAGGAGTTGGTAATATTAGTAGAAGAAATGAGATGCCTATGAATTACTCTCTAGTCATTGAACCTTTCGATTGCTGGGGATTTGGTTTTATGGGCCCTTTTCCTCCTTCACACAAGTACACTCACATTTTAGTGGCTGTTGATTATGTAACCAAGTGGGTCGAAGAATTCCCCATTGAAAGTGTTGATCACAAGACATCTTTCAAAATGCTTCAAGATGTAATATTTCCTAGGTTCGGTGTACCAAGGTACCTTATGACTAGCGGAGGATCACATTTTACATATGGTGCTTTTAGAATAGCTTTAGCCAAGTATGATGTCAATCAGAGGATTGCTTCACCATACCACCCTCAGACAAGTGGGCAAGTTTAGCTCACTAATAAAGAGACCAAGTTGATCTTGCAACAGACAGTAAATAGTTCTAGGAAAGATTGGTTCAAAAATTTAGGAGATGCTTTGTGGGTCTATAGGACTACTTAGAAAAAACCATGGGCATGTCTCCTTATAAGATGGTCTATGGCAAAGCTTGCCATCTACCTCTAGAGCTAGAGCACAAATCTTTCTGGGCAGTTAGAGAGCTTAATGTTGACCCCAAACTAGCTGGCGAGAAGTGTCTCATGAACCTGACTTCGCTAGATGAGTGGAGAAGTGAAGCTTATAAGATCGAAAAAATATTCAAAGAAAAGGTAAAGAAGTGGCATGAAAAGAGGATTTTGGGACAGGAATTTAATGTTGGTGATAAAATTTTGTTGTATAGATCTCGTTTCAGGTTTTCTCCAGGTAAATTACTTTCCAAATGGGAAGGACCGTACCATATTTAAGAAGTATACCGCTCCGGTGCAATCAAGATTAACAATTTTGAACGCATCAAACCAACAAGTCGTGAATGGGCAAAGACTTAAGCATTACATGGTGAGAGACCCTATCGATGTTGAGGTGGATGTGATATAGATAGCTACTCATGAAGAACATATTGCAACACTGTGTCAAAGACCAGCAGAAGTAGAAAACAAATAGGTATTTAATACGGTAAGAAAACTTTGCAAAAAGACATATTATATATGTATTATTAGTTTTTGTAAACTAAGAAAAATTCCAAGCTGAAGTGGAGCCGAAGAGGAGTCCCTGGTGGGCCAGGCGGCTTGGTGGAGCGGCCTACCTCCTGGCCACGCCAGGTAGTCACTTGGTCCACCAGGAGACTGTCTCCGACTCCCCTTTGGTGTTTTACTTTCCTTCCGGTGCATAAATTTTTTGCTATATATTTTCCCGGACTACATGGGTCGAAGTCTCCGCTGTGTCCAGGAATATGTCAACCAAGGGAAATTCGTGGGATGGGCCGCGGATGAAGGAATTGCTGAAAGACAAGAGGAGATGGAGAGCTCTGTGATAAAAGAAGTCAAGATCATGTCCGCCCACCAGCGCGGAAATCCATCAACGAGAGGAAAATCTCTAGCAACCCCATCTTGGTGGGATTTATTCATCCTCACTACGATATTTCTCTTAATATTTCAAGAACATCTCCTCCACAAGGGACTCCATATGTGTCACCGACTATCTCTGAATCTCATCGCGTCACCGATCAATTATGCAAGGACTTTCGTGTACTGAAGGCCAAGGTGGCCATCTTGGAGGCGGAAAACGAAGCACTCTGTCATATAGTGGAGAACCTCGTGACCCCACCTAGATTGAAATCTTCATGGGTAATGGCATCCCCTTAGCTTGTTCCAAGCTTTGGGGAGTGCCCGACATCTTTATCTTTATCTTTCTTACGTTTGTGGTCAAATTTTAGTGTCGTATCATGTCTACGGAAGTTATCTTATGAAATAGGTGTATGTATTGAGGTGTATCACTCCTTTATGGGAGAGTCATGTATCCGTGAGTGTGCAGCCGTCTATAAAGGAATATAAATAATAAGTTTATCGGTTTTCTTCACTTCACTCGGTATTGTTTCCACGCAATCGACCTTATATCCTGATTCATATGGGAGTATTGACCTTATATATCAGGTATGGCTTTAAAAACTTTATTCAATCTTGGAAAATATAGCATTGGTCATAACAACAAGCATGCTTTTTTATTTTATCAAGTTCTATTCAAAACCTTTATGTTCTTATGCTTGAAGTGTTACATTGACAAGGAATACAACTTAATGTTTCATGCCAATTCTTAATGTTAGACTTCACATTCTTATTCTTAATGTTTCATTCTCATACTGGACAAGCTTTATCTTGGGTTGGCATGTCTAATCTGCGAACCCCTAATACGAGGAGGGACTGTCATAAGATCGCCTAGATCATAAAAGATAACAACAACAAACAAAGCCTCCTTCACGCTTTGTTCATGAGAAATCAGAAAACTTTGGTAGTGATAAAGAAAGGATATTAATGGGATTTGATCGTCCCTCCTTGGGAGCCATTCCTCAAAACTTGTACAGTTTGAGAAGTATTGGGCTATCTTCTAGCATTCGTTGAAGAATTGTGCACCTCCCAAAAGCTTATGTTTACAATATTATTGTTTTTCAAAAACACTCAAATCTCTAGCACATGAGTTTTCCCTACTTCCCTCTATGTAGGGTCTAGCCTTTACTTTTATGTTGAGTCAGTAAGCCTACTTCCTTCTATCCTTTAAAAGAGCAGACACCTTATGTTGACAAGGATGCATTCATGTATATTGTTTCATTGAGAATTGCCATATCACATCTTTGTTGACATTATCAATGGAGATAAACAAGTGGTTTGGTAAGCTTAGCTAAAGAAAACATCTTCCTTTGTGTTAGCATTTTCACTTCTTGACTAATAACATGTTCTTTCAAAAGATTCAATTGACCTCATTATAACTATAAGTGGAAGAGAAAGGTTTAATAGTTATTAGTCGTCCTCTGACCAAGAACATGTTTGCCAAGATTTAATGAGCTTTCATTAGCCTTACTTTTGATTATAATTGATATTACTATTTCATGAGGACCATATGATTCGAGATTGTTGTTGATAATGCTTGAGTTTAGTAGAGAAAATATGTTGCTTCTTGTCTGTGTTCTTATTTATCAACACTTCACTCTCTAAACTTGTGGACATGTTTACCAAGCTCAGTTTTCGCTTGGGGACAAGCAAGGTCTAAGCTTGGGGGAGTTGATACGTCCAAAATGCATCACTATTTTGTATCATAATTCACCACTATTCATTGATATATTTCACATTATGATGTCTCTATCATGGTGTTTTGGCTTGTTTTACACAGTTTACAACTTTTCGGTGCCAAAACAACCGATTTAGGAATCAGCGGGAAAAGTGCACATAGAGTGGACATATCATCACATCTCCAAATGACCTAAAAGTTTCAGGGAATTGTTTTCTTAAGAATTAAGAAGGGAACACAGAAGATCACCCAAAGGGGGGCCACCAGGCGACCTGGTGGCGTAGCTAGCCCCAATCCACGCTAGGTGGCCACCTGGTTGGGGGACCCACCCCCGAGTCTCTCCTTCGGCATACATACCCCCCGTGACCTAATTCTTTGGGGGCAAGTTAGATCAAAACTTTCTCCACCACTCCGAGGTGCAAACCACCAAAGAAGCAAAGACCTTTCCGACGGGCAGATTCCGCCGAGGAGAACTCCTCCCGGAGGGGGAGATCGTCATCACCATCATCACGAGCATCATCGAGATAATCATCACCATCATCCCCAACACCAGCACCATCTTCATCTTCATCCCATCACATTTTACCACTGCAATCCGTGTTGTACCTCACACTATTCATCCACTCTACTTTACCGGTGTTGATTACTCTTTTGTGGTGAATTATATTAAGTTTTCTTGGAGGATTATTTCTATGACCAGATTGTTCACCTTATATTTATCACCTCTGATCATGATCTTTTTTATGTCTTGTGAGTAGTCACTTTAGTTATTGAGTACATGGGAGAAGTCTTGTTGTTAGTAGGCATATGATGTTGAAGTAATATGTGTTGGTTTAATATTTAAGTTGTGGTGTCATTCTTATAGTGGTGCTATGTGAACTTCGACTACATAACACTTCGCCTTTTTAAGGATCTAGGGTAATGCATTGTGTATAAAGGATGCTTACAGTGAGTTGTCGGAGTGATAGAAACCTGAACCCTAGTCTGCACACTTTTGCACAAGGGAGTGTTGGATCCTAGAATTTATTGCTACAGTTAGGTTTACCTTCATTTATCTCTTGTATTTGCGGATGCTTGCAAGAGGTTTAATTGTAAGAGTGCACTTGTCTTAGTCTAGGCGGTGTGCTAGCTTAGGTCCACCCACACAACACTTATCCAAACAAAACATAGTACTAGACGAAATATGGAGAAAGTAACTTGACTACCTCTCCTGTGTGTCCTCAGGAACGCTTTAATATTTATGAGAAGAGTCCCCGGGCTTATCCTTTGTGTTCAAAAGGATTGGGACACTTGCTGCACCTTGTCATCATTTACTTTACTTGCCTTTATTTACTTGTTGCTTATTCCAGAAAAACCATAAAAAGTTACCTTTCAGTAACTGTAGTTATTCCTTGCTCAAGATCACTTGTCATTACCTTATGCTCCTTGTTGGGTTCGACACTCTTACTTATCGAAAAGGCTACGATATATCCCCTACACTTGTGGGTCATCACGGACAAGTAGGGTATTTTGCGTTACGGGGTCTTCCTCGAGGGTTTTTGGAGAGAGATGTAAATATAGGCCAAAGGGGGCACCATGGGTGGCCCCACTGGACCAGGTGGCTAGAGGGCACGACCCCCCTGGGCGCGCCCTAGGGTCGCTTGGGCCATGGATGGCCTCCCTTCGGGCGCCCTTATGGCTTCTGGAGTCTCCCAACATAAAAGAATTTTGGGATTTTTTTATAGAATTTTCCGAGCAATTTGATTTTTCACCCTTTTTCTGCAATGCACGGACAAAAATAGACAGAAACTGGCACTAGGCACTAGGTCAATAGGTTAGTACAAGATATGTTGTAAATGATATGAAAGTGCATAAAAAATATAGCAATATCACCGAAAGAAGAATGGAACAAGCAACTATTATAGATACATTTGGGACGTATCATATGTCGCATGGCAATGTATCTCAGAATCGCTATGGAAATACCATAATAGATAGGTATGGTGGATGTTTGAGGAAGATATAATAAGGCTTTTGTATGAGAGAGCGTATCATCCCAAGGATTTGGATGCACCAGCAAAGTTTGCACCAAATCTCAAGATGAGAAAAGGCAATGCATGCATAGTACCGAACAGGCTAGCAAAATATAAGGATGGTGGAAGTGCCAAAAAATAGAATACTCGCATTAGTCAAAAGAACTCATCCACTTATTATCGGTATTTCTCATTCTACTCAAGAGAATCACAAAAGATTTAAGAACCATAAAAGGAGTGTATGTGGGTTTGGTTATTGATGGGTGTAGATAACAACTTCTCGTTGGTTACCCCAAGTGGAAGGTTATGATGTAGATAGTAGCAAATTGCCCCTAACTTGAGAGGATAGGGTTATGTCTCCCGTAGGACTCCAAGCGCAACAAGAAGGTGGTCAAATGAGCAAGGCACCGTTTGAGATATATTACTCGCTTAACCTGTACCTGCACATAGACATAAATAACTTTGCTCCGAACGAGTTCAGAGAGGTTGTAAATCTCTCTGGCCTTGCTGTTTACAAAGTATCGAACACAAGGGTGGAAATAATAGTTGCAGCTGATAGGAATAAAACAGTAAAAGTAAAGGTATAAACTATGGTGGAAATATGGACCGGGGTCCCATGACTTTCACTAGTGATGTCTCTCTCCCAAAAGACGATAAGAAATATTTTGTGTGAACAAATTACAGCTAGGAAATTGATAAAATTATAAACGCACCGCAATGCTAATTATGCTACTAGAAAGTAAAGAGTCTCAATCATGCAAGCATTACACCAAAACAAGTAGAACATTTATCCATCGGCATCTACTCACTAATCATCCACCTTGAGATATCTATCCAGAACATCTCCCTGGTATTAATTTGCGAACCCCAATCAAATTGTAGGCTCAAAGCAATGGACGAATGCCCTAACACTCTATGCGTAATGTAAGCAATCCTTGCAACCGCAGTTACAAGCACCGGTGTTTTCTCCCTGGTGGCAACAACACATCCCCTAGTCCCATGTTTCTATCACTCAAGCTAGACATCGGGGGGGCATGAACCCACAATCATGCATAACGTTCCCTCTTGGAGTTATAAACTACTACTTGCCAAAGAAACAAACGTAACGGGGAACATGCAAGAACACTCAAGAACTAAAATATAAAGGTAAACCAAATATAATACTCATCACAAACTGAACATAATCTCATAATCCATCGGATCCCAGCAAACACAGCATAGCAAAACATGAACTAATACATAGGTGCCTTGATCATGATAGGCAGCTCACAAGGGATAAATATTGAAGCACAAGATTGGAGAGAAGACAACACATAGCTACTGGTCATGGACCCATGGTACAAGGGGGACTACTCACGACACATCCCGGAGGCGATCATGGTGATGGAGAGGTCGCCGATGGTCAATCCTCCCTCCGTCAGGGTGCCGGGACAGCTTCTCCAGGCAATCCCAAGAACGGAATCGCGGCGGTGATGGAACAGTGGACGCATTTGCATAACGGGGTTGCTCTCGAGGGTTTTCGGAGCGAGAGGTAAATATAGGCCAAAGTGGGCCCTGAGGGGGGCTGGCCCAGGCGGCCACCCCCTGGCCACGCCAGGAAGCCGCCTGGCTCAGGGGGTGCCCCCCTCGAGGCCACCTTCTAGCTCCTAGACTCTTCTATCTTGCATATTTTTTATATGATTTTTCTAGAATTTTCGGAGCACTTCTATTTTTGACCTTTTCCTACACTGCACAGACAATAGCAGACAGAAACTGACACTGGGCACTGAATTAGTAGGTTAGTCCAAAATATGTTGTAAATGATGTGAAACTGCATCAAAATATATAGGAATATCACCAAAATAAGCATGGAGGAAGCATAAATTATAGATACGTTTGGGACGTATCAACATCCCCAAGCTTAATTCCTGCTCGTCCTCGAGTAGGTAAATGACAACAAAGATAATTTCTGTGGTGACAGGCTAACAACAAATATTTGAACTTTAATGTACAGCAAGAAAGATATGCAATTCAAGTCAAGAAAATAACAATTCAAGAGTCAGTATACAGACACGCATCCCGTGCTCTAGTCTGTTCAGGTTTGAAGATTTCTGGACTGCTCATCCAGGATTCTTTGATGTTGTCCGGGCTGCTTGGGGCAAGCCCTGTCATGCTTCCAATTCAGCGGTGATCTTGTGTAAAAAACTCAAAATCCTTCGCTATGATCTGAAAAAGTGTAGCAAAAGCATCTCACGTTTGACCGTCTTCATTGATAATTCCAACAAAAATCTTGGAGACCTTGATGCCCTCGAAGATCGTCGTCCACTATTGGTGCCGGAATCCAATTTCAGACGCATTCTCAAGACGCACATCCTGAAACTTCTGGACCACAAAAAGAAATACTGGAAGAAGCGGTGCACCGCTTGGTTCTTCAAGTTTGGGGACGGGAATACCAAGTTCTTGCACCGAGTGTCCACTGAGAGATATCGAGGCAACTCGATTGCGTCCCTCCGACTCCCTGGCGGTACTGTGATCTCAGACCACCTCGGCAAGGAGGTCGTGTTGTTTCAGACGTACAGGGAGAGATTGGGCCGCTCAGATCCCACTAATATTGTGTTGGACCTACAGAATGTGATCACCAAGGTAGAAGGCCTTGAGGAATTGTTGCCTCCCTTCACCACTGCTGAGATTGACGAGGCGGTCAAGAACATGCCGTCTGACCGTGCTCCGGGTCCCGATGGATTCAGTGGTAGCTTTTTTAAGTCCTGCTGGCACCTTATCAAAAAGGAACTCTGTCAGCTCTTCTTTGATTTTCATGTGGTGGACTTAACATTGAGAGCCTAAATGATGGGTTTATCACGCTGGTGCCGAAAACCGTGTCGCCGGAGTCCGCCAATGACTACAGGCCGATCACGTTGCTCAACTGCTGCCCCAAACTGATAACAAAGATTTTGGCGAACAGGCTTCAGAAACTCATATTGCGCATCATCCATCGTAACCAGTACGAATTCCTCAAAGGGTGCTCGATTCAAGACTACCTGGCATGGGCGGTCGAGTATCTCCACCAATGTCAACACTCAGGCAAGGAGATTGTGGTGCTAAAACTAGACTTTGCGAAAGCTTTCGATACTATCGAAGATAAACCCATGCTCGAAATTATGAGATGTATGGGCTTTGACGATCGCTGGTTGGGCTGGATGGAAACCCTATTATCCACTGCCAAGTCAGCGGTCTTGCTCAATGGCACCCCTGGTAGGAAATTTCCCTGCAGGCGCGGAGTCCGTCAAGGTGATCCGCTGTCGCCTTTGATCTTTTTTCTGGCGGCCGACCTCCTTCAGTCGGCGTTCAATGACCAATTTCGAAAAGGTAACCTGAGTCTGCCCATCCCCATTCCGGAAGCAGACTACCCTGTGATCCAGTACGCGGACGACACGATCCTGGTCATGCCCGCTGATCCCACCCAGGTCCTTAGAGTTAAAAATGTTCTCCAGGAATATGCCACCTCGGTTGGTCTACGGATAAATTTCCACAAATCTAGTCTCGTGCCCATCAACGCTGGTGAGACCTTGACAGCCCAGCATGCTAGTCTGCTCGGATGCTCGGTAGGGAACATGTCGTTCACCTATCTTGGTTTGCCCATGGAAACCTCTAGACCCTTTGTGGCTGACTTCATGCCCCTCATATCCTCGATGGAAAGGAAGCTCTCCACTGTGGCTTCTCTGCTAGACTACGGGTCCAAACTCACGTTGATGAATTATGTGGTCACCTCGCTCGCGATCTATGCCATGTGTTCTGTGAAGCTTCCTGCAACTGTGATCGGCCACCTTGACAAACTGTGATGGCGTTGCCTCTGGGCCAAGCAGGATGAGCGCGGCGTCAGGATGCTCTCACCGATAGCTTGGCGTGTGGTGTGTCGACCAAAGTCTAAGGGTGGGCTGGGGGTGATCGACCTAAACGTTCAAAACCAGGGGCTTCTACTCAATCAGTTGCACAAACTGTACAACAAGCATGACATTCCCTGGGTGAAGCTTGTGTGGCTGGTGCACTTCGGTAAAAACGTGCCTCACGTTGTAGAGGCTCGTGGCTCCTTCTGGCTCAAGGATATCATGCGTCTTGCTCCTGTCTACAGAGCCGTCACCACGGTGGTCGTGGGGGATGGATCCACAGCCCTCTTCTGGAAAGACCAATAGCTCAGCGAGGTGATCTCTGTCTCCCATCCCCGGTTATTCTTGTTTGCCATTGATGAAGATGTCTCAATCCAGCAGCTCCTGACAGCCAATACCCTAAGTGAAAACTTCTGCCTCCCACTCTCTGTCCAAGCCAAACAGGAGTTGGACGAGCTTCAGGCGCTCACAGTCGAGGTGGACCTCGCTGCTGGTTCTCATGATATTTGGAAATGTGTGTGGGGTGCCCCTAGATTTTCTTCCAAAAACTTCTATCTCCACTGCTTTCGATATGACCAGGGTGACGCTGCGTTCAGTTAGGTCTGGAAATCCACGTGCACCAACAAATGGAAGGTCTTTGCATGGTTAGTGCTATCAGACAAGATTAGTACCCGTGGCCTGCTTAAGAGAAGACACCTTGTCCTCCAAAACAACGACTATAGTTGTTTGATGTGTGATAACCCTCCAGAAGAGTCTATGGAGCACATTTTCTTCGATTGTCCATTCAGCAAAAACTGTTGGGAGACCTTGGGTATCTCTTGGCCGTTGATGGGGAATAGATTGGACCGACTTCATGGTGGTAAGGCTGGTTGGTCCAACCCCATGTTCATGGAGGTTTTCATCGTGGCTCCTTGGAGCATTTGGAAGGAAAGAAACAACAACAAAAATTCGAGGTATGGTGCCCTCGCTAGACTCCTGGAGATCAAGGTTCAAGACCGACTTCGCTCTGCTTAAACACAGGTGTAGGGATAGCCTAGAGTCTTTTATCTCACACCTTGTACACACCCTGGACTAGTTTCCCCCCTCCCTCCTCCTCCCCCCTCCCACCCCCATGTAACTAATGTGATCTCTTGTACCTATTATTTTATTAATTAAAAGGCAGAGGGTTAGCCCCCACTATCATAAACCCCTAAAAAAACAAGCAAGAGTCTATATCTAGTATTGAAACTAGCAAAGTAAGAACATAAAGGTGCAAGAAGCTCTTGTTGTCCTTGACTCAAAAGTCTCCAATCGGTGTTCCTGTGCAGAAAGTGGGAGATGGGTTTAGAGCATAAAAATACCGAATATTTTTTGAGAACTCAGTAGACCAAAACTTCACACTTGGTCTCCTTTGGAATCTTATTATGACTCGTCCCCAGACCACTGGCCAGGTACAAGTCAATTCGATCCTCTCCCTTTTGACTCTGAGCACTCATGCAATGAATGAGCGCGAGGAATATTAGTTGGCACTTAGTATGGCAAAGAGAATAAATGCTGGGAAAAGAAGACAAAAAGGTGTGAAAGGCTCACATCAATGAGGACAATCATAGGCGAGAGAAAGACAAATGATGGATATGATGTGAGTAGTAGGGATTGCCATGCAACGGATGCACATATGAGCTAAGAATATGGAAGCTTTCCAATGGAACTAGTGGGGGTGCATCCAACTCACTTGCTCACGAAGACCTAGAGCTTCACGAGGCTCATTATTGAAATATACAAGCCAAGTTCTATAGTGTAAGGTCCCCACATAGTTATGCATGAATGATATGAAAACTCTCTATGAAGTAAAAATGCTACTTTGAAGCACGAGTGTGGATCTTTCAAAAGGAATAGTAGTGTTGCCCCTTCTCTCTTTTTAATTTCTTTTTTTCTTTCTCTTTTTTCTATTTTTTTTATTTTTTGGCCTCTTTGGCTCTTACTATTTATCTCTCATTTGTCCTCTTTGGGATTTCTTTCATGCTTCCTATTTTGGGATCTTTTATTTGTGTCCTCTTTGGAATCTTTTCCTCACTTAAGGGAAACACTCTATATTATACAAGGATGTAAAAGATCGCACACTTTACAAGAAGTACTCAACATAAAGAAAACTGAAACTAAACCATGATGTATGCAAATGTATGCCTCTGCCTGTGTAGCAGGATATGCAATGATACTAGCGTGTCATGTAGCAATTATAAGGGCAATGCTCAACTAGCATCTGGCTCTACGATCAAGCGAAATCATGTATGAAAATGAAAGAACAAGTCATGAGAAGATGAATGTTGCATGGCAATGTATCTCGAAAAGGCTATGGAAATGCCTTGATAGGTAGGTATGGTGGCTGTTTTGAGGAAGATATAATGAGGCTTATGATGACAGAGCGTATCTGACGAGGGGGTGACCCCATGACTCCTACATGAAAGGCTAACCAGTGTGTATGAAGACAGAAGGCCCATTGGGAAGCTCCGACAAGCCCACGATTGGCCCAACCAGGCACCGACGTAGGAGTCTACGACTAGCATGGAAAGCACAACTTGGCGAACAAGGCAAGATTAGAACTAGGAAACTATCTTTGTAACCTAGTACGGACTCCCCGAGACCGAGCCTAGTATATAAAGTCTGGGAGGGGAGACGTCCAGGACAACACAATACGCATCTACTCATCTAGCCTTGCGAGAACTCGCCTTGGCCTCCACTGTAATCGCCCCCTCACGCAATAATATCGAGCAGGAAGTGCTTCTCCTATTAGCCGACGAGTATCGTCCAACCTGTGCCTTCTCTATGCCAAGGATTTGGATGCACCAGCAAAGTTTGCACCAACTCTCAAGATGAGAAAGGGCAATGCACGGTACCAAAGAGGCTAGCAAAATATGGTTTGGTGGAAGTGCCAACAGTCGAATAATCGCATTAGTCAAAGGAACTCATCCACTTATTATCGTTAACTCTCTATCTACTCAGGAGATTCTCAAAGAGTCAAGTACCCCTAGGAGGAGTGTATGGGGGCTTGGTTATCCTTGCGCACCCTCAACCCATGGTATGTGAGGGTACTCTATATATTACAACCCCTCCAGAGGTTAGTGATCCATCTAATAGCTAGAGTTCTCAACTAAGGTTTTTTTTGTTTTCAAATATAAGCACGTTGAACCAAAATACGACACCTATCACTAATACGCTTGAGCTCACACATAGGAGTCCAAACATTACTAGAAACAACACCTCAAAACTATTGCAAGTTACTACTAAATTTATAATAGCAACCTTAATTACCTACTCAAAGTAAGACACGCATTCAACGCAACATGCAAACTCTCTAAACATGATAAGCATCAAACTCAAGAGAGTACTAGAAACAATATCCTAAACAAAATCTATTAAAGATAAACATGGAAAACAACAGCTAAACATGACAGCAGCTAGAAATAATAAAGAACACTCAACAAAGATAAGCCTGAAAACTATGAGCATTCTATGCAAAAGAGGAGAATGTTTCTCTCCCAAACAAGGTATGCTAGGGTTCAACCTGTTATGAACAACAAACAAAACTAAACAAAGCAAACTAAAAAGTAAATGAAAGACGCTCCAAGCATAGCACATAACATATGAACTGATAAAATATAGCGTGGAGACGGATGAACTGATGATTGTTGATGTAGAAGGGGATGCACGAGGGTATCCCCAAGCTTAGACGCTTGAGTCTCCTTGAATATTACTTGAGGGTGTCGGGGGCTGTTGGGAATATGCCCTAGAGGAAAATAATAAAGTATTTTTATTAGCATATTCCATTAGTTCATAATAATTTTTAAACTATGCTATAATTGTATTTAGCGGAAACATTAATACACGTTTGGTATACGAACAACCAGGTCCCTATTAACTCTAGTATACTAGTCCATTGGGCAATAGATGATCAAGGTTTCCTGATCATGAGATGTGAATAGTCTGTTGACAACGGGGTCATGTCATTGGGTGAATTCTATGATGGACACACACCCACCTAAAGTGTTGCAATGTGATCCAATCACATAGTTCAACATTGCGATAACTTAATAACATAGTGACCCGATCCTTAGACCGTAAGGATCATGCGTAATCACTATCTACCAGGATGCTTTGAGTACATTAACCATTACACTGAAACATGGTAACCATAAAGGTGTATCTTGGGTATTCCGAAGTAGATATGTTGAGCAGTATGAGATCGATCAGAGCGGGATTTATCCATACGAGTGACGGATAGGTACTCTGGGCCCACTCAGTGATATTGCATCACAAATTTGGCGCAAACATGTGACTAGGTCACGGGGATGTAATATCATAGACGAGTAAATATGTGTAAGAGCAAGTTTTGCCCCCGAAGGTTTTGGACATTGTTGGACAAAGCAGAAGTGGAACTAATATTGTTTTCGAGTATAAACAGATACTTAGGTTCCGAAAGAATGGAGTTTGCATGTAGAAGGTCGAAGGACAACTCACTGCAGTAAAGCTGCAGTTATCTACCGAAGCTTTTGAAGGAAGACGACCCCTAAAAATGTTGTCGAAGAAGATGTTTCTCTCGAGCAAAAGCGCAACGAGGAGAAAGCTGAAGCTGATCGAAGACTTAGTCTTTTTGCTAGTTTCTCTTTATTTCTTGAGTCGTAGGAAAAACCGTACTATCAAGAGGGGTTTGCTAGTTGAGATCTTTGTCGAAGTAAATTTGCTCTGCTCAACCAAAACCCACAAAAGCGTACCGAGAGAAATCTCACCGAGTCGAGCGAATAGCTCGAAGGCAAAGTCATTGCACTTCGTGCCTTCGAGAGAGAACTCGTTCGGTGAGTCAGCTTACTTGTTCCTCAAGTAAAGTTGCGCAGTGATTGGAATCCGACCGTTGTAGACACGCGTCAAGCGGTTGCATCGGGTCACTTCAGTCATTTTACCCATCGGGATCGCCAACTATAAATACCCCGCACCCACCCGCCAGTTCGGGTTGGCTGCTCCACGGAAGATTCTAAGACAGAAGTCTGAGTGCATCCCGAAGAGATTCATCGAGAGAAAACCTACACCCAAGTCTGAACTGAGTTGAGCAATTCACTATGACTTAGGTGGATATTAGCCGATCTTTTTATCTTGGAGAACTGCAAGTCTCCTAGACGGTTAGGCGTTGCCTGTCAAGCAGTCGAAGAGAAATTGTCACTGCTGAAGGAAGTTTGTAAAGGTCTCGGAGATGTCCTGAATCATCTACCACGAGTGAAAACTGGACAAGCTCGAGGAGTTTGTTGCAGTGGAGAATAGGACGGAGAGAGTTTTGCTCCAGGTGTTCAATCACCAGTCCCTCCAACCAGACGTAGCACTTTGCAGAGTGTGAACTGGTTTACCAAACATCGCTGTGTCAGGCTCGTTTTCCTTCTAGCATTTACTTCAAGTATTTACTCGTAGCCTGTTTGTCTTCAATGTTTTCCTTCGCTCCAAATCCTTTCGAGCCTTGCATTACTTTTGATACTGTATTTCCTTCGAGATTTCTTTAGTCCTACGTTGTCTACATGATTTCCTTCTAAGTTCCTTAGAATTTTTAGAAGTGATCATTCACCCCCTCCCCCTCTGATCATTCTTGAGCTTTCAATTGGTATCAGAGCTAGGCACTCCCTACGCTCTGCGTATTTTGGTCTAACAACCTGGAGTGTTGTCAAGAATGTCGTTTGCAGCTGTTCGCTCGGGGGAACCAATCCCTATTTTCAATGGGAAGGACTATCCCTATTGGAAGGACAAAATGAAGAGGAATATCATGGCTATCAACTCTGCCGCTTGGGAAGTTGTCAAGAATGGTTTAACTGTCGAGGACACTGATGCCATCACTCCTGAAGAGGCTAAGAAGTTGTCCCTTGATGCTGAAGTCTGGGTATTCATCACAAATCATCTCATTCCTGAAAAATATCATGAGGTCAAGAATATTCCTTCGGCCAAAGGTGTTTGGGATTATCTCGAGAAGATTGGTGAAGGTGTCTCTACCCAGAAAGATGCTCGAATTGACACCCTTCGAAGCAAGTTCTATCGGTTCAAGAGGCACGAGGGAGAAAAAGTTTGTTCCATATACAGCAGACTCACTGCGCTGTCAAATGAACTGATTTCCCTCGGTGCGGATGATATTACTAATCGGATTATTGTCAGAACCTTGCTCCGTTCTCTTGATGATTCCTTCGATCACATTGTGCTGATGATTAAGGAAAGAACTGATTTCAAGGATATGGTTTCCGCTGATATTCTTGAAAGGCTTAATACTTTCGAGATGGAAGAAGATGAGAAGCGTGATGTCAATGGGAGTCGAAGAAAATCTCATGCACTGAAAGCCAGAGCTTCACATCACTCCTCTCCTGAAGCCAGTTCTGAATCTGCTGGTGCCTCTGATGACCCCGAGAACATTGGGAAAGATCTTGCACTGATAATGAGAAGATTCAATCGCTTTCAGAGAAGGAACTCCTCTTCACCGAAGAAAAACTATTCTTCAAGACACTCTAGCAATTCATCTCAGCATAGGTCATCATCAAAAAAACTCATCTGCGAAAGATAACTGTTGTTACAAGTGCAAGAAGCCAGGTCACTTCATCGCTGATTTTCCTCTCTGGGAAATTGAACATAAATCAAAGCACTCTCACAGCAGCTCTTCGAGCAAGTCTTACAGATCGAGCAAAAATCACGATTCGAAGAGATATGATTCAAGGTCCAGAAAAGACAAGAAAGATGGTTCTGATGATGACAAGAAAAAGAAGTATCACAAGCATCGAGAGGGTTCTTCATCAAAATCTCATTCCTTTCGTCGAAAGAATTCGCACCGAGCCAAAGCCTATCTGGGTAAAGAGATGAACTCTGAAGAAGAAGCATCTGGTTCTGAAGCAGAATCAAAGTCAAGATCAGGTTCTGGTTCTGGTTCTGAATCTGATGGTGTTGCTGGGATAGCAGTCGCCTCGAACAAAAATTCAAGTTCATTCTTCTCCAACCAGAGCAGTGAAGATGAATCTCCAGCTTACTGCTTCATGGCCAAGGCTAAGGTATCCTCATCTAAGAAATCCTACGATACTTCTGATGGATCTACTTATGAAAGTGACTCTATGATAAGCTATGCTAAACTTGCTAAAATTGCTTCTATCCAACAAGATGAGCTAGATTCTCTAAGTGAAACCATTCAAAAATCTGAGACCTTGTTGATCGATGAGATTGAGAAGGGTCAAACTTTGACAAATGAGCATGTTGCTCTGAAGGAAAAGTATGATGAACTTTCCTCTCATCATGAACTTCTCTCAGTGGACTACGAGAAGCTAACCTACAAATTCCTTCAAAGGAAAATGGCTCTCGAGAAACTGAGAGAGGCTAATGAAGAGTTGGAAAGTGTAAATCTCACTCTCATGGCTCAACAGGGCTCAGAAGATAAAAATGAATCTGTTTCACCTTGCTTGACTTGTTTGGAACGAAGTAAAATTGAGTCTATTTCTGAGAGATCGAAAGGAAAGCAACCTATTGTTATTGATGATGCTAACCCCTCGGACGAGGAAACCATTACCGAGGAACTCCTCAGGTTGAGAAATTTATTTGAAACAGGCATGTTCAAAAGTGTGCAGGGACACCATTATCTGTGTGATATCCTTCGAAAGGCTCTTCTTCACAGGAATCCTCGAAACGAAGGAGTTGGCTTCGAAAGGAAAATCAATCCTGATGGAACCTACTGGAAACCCGAACAGTATCCTAAAACTGTCTGGGTTCTTGCGAAAGAAAAGCCTATTGACATTGCTAACCTTTCAGGTTTCAGTTGCAAAATTGACAAAGCTATTGTTGATGAATCACTTGATTCTGACTACAAGCTTGTCAAAGATCAGGAAGGAAAGGTGTCGGCTGAGTTCGTTGGTACTCCTCCAAAGAATGGTTTTTATAAACGACAGATTTGGGTTCGCAAATCTCTCGTAGAAAAACTGCCCTCTAACCATTCAATGCAGGGAAAACCCACAGTACCACCGAATCACTACTATTCTCTCGAGGATAGAAATGAACCCTTGGTGCCTGCTTCAAATGTTCCCCAGAAGGATTACTATCGTATAGATAGAACTGTTTATCGTCATCGTGACAATCGTACCAAAATTGCCATTACCCATCGTTACTCTAACCCCTCGTCGAGGAATTATATTTATGGTGTGCTTGATGGTCCTGATCAACAATGCAATCCTGTTCGATATAATTTTGCTGATCCATCTAGCTCTACCATGCCTTCTAAGTCACCTGCTCGTTTGTGGGTGGTTAAGAAGAACTAATTCTTCTGCAGGGCTATGTCTCCGGTGGATCCGAATGGGTTATGGATAGTGGATGTACAAATCATATGACCGGAGACAAAGATTTGTTCACCGAAGAAAAACTGTTTGAATCTTCACAGAAATATATTACCTTCGGTGACAACAACAAAGGGAAAGTACTTGGTTTGGGTAAAGTTGCTATATCGAAAGACAAGCACATTGATAAGGTTTTGCTTGTACAATCTCTAGGTTATAATCTTATGTCTATATCGAAACTTTGTGATATGGGTATGCTTGTACTGTTTTCTGCGTCTCGTTGTGTTGTCTTTTCACAGGATGATTATTCCTTCGTGTTCGAAGGATATCGCAAGGGTGATCTTTACGTCGTTGGTTTTTCTTCGGGACCTGCTGTGTCGACATGTTTAATGGCCAAAGCCACTTCTGGTTGGTTATGGCACCGAAGACTTGGTCATGCAGGGATGAAAAATCTTCAAACTCTTATCTCGAAGAAGAACATCGTTGGAATTGATAATGTAAAATTCGATAAAGATCGTCTATGCAGTGCCTGTGAAGCAGGAAAGATTGCCAAGAAACATCACTCTGCAAAGACCGTCATGACTACTACTCGTCCTATTGAATTACTTCATATGGATTTATTCGGTCCTCAAAATTATGCTAGTCTCGGAAGTAACAAGTATGGTCTGGTTATTGTTGATGATTTCTCTCGATATACCTGGGTTTTCTTTCTAGATGACAAGAGCAAGGTTGTTGAAATTTTCAAAACTTTCGCAAAGAGAGCTCAAACTGAATATGAATTATCTCTCAAGCATATCAGAAGTGATAATGGTACTGAATTCAAAAATACTCATATCAAAGATTTTCTTGATGAATATGGCTTTACTCATGAATTCTCGGCTGCCTATACACCGCAACAAAATGGTGTGGTCGAGAGAAAGAATCGAACACTTATTGAAATGGCCAGAACAATGCTTGCTGAATACAAGACTCCTATCAGGTTCTGGGCCGAAGCTATCAACACTGCATGTCATATCATCAACAAGGTTTATCTGCATAAGTTTCTGAAGAAAACTTCACATGAACTCATCACTGGTAAAAATCCAAATGTGTCTTATCTCAGGGTTTTTGGTGCTCCATGTTATATCAGAGACATGAATCACAGCTCCAAGTTTGCCCCAAAGGCTCACGAAGGTTTTCTTCTAGGTTATGGTTCAAATTCTCACACTTACAGAGTTTACAACTCACATCTTGGCAAAGTTGTAGAAACTGTAAATGTTCGATTTGATGAAACTAACGGCTCTTAAAAGGAGCAACTACCTCTTAACCTGGATGAACCTCCTTTGGATGAAGTTATCAGGTACATGGCTATTGGAGATATTCGGCCTGTCGAATGAAATGCTCAACAAGCCAACGGGGATGATGATGGTCCAATGTTCCCACACATAGCCCGGGGCGCTGGAGATCAACATCCTGAAGGAATTGATGCACAGGTCGAAGGAGAACGCATAAACGAAGAATATGTTGATCCCGAAGGACAAGCTGAACCCGAAGGAAATGATCCCGAAGGACAAGCTGATCCCGAAGATCAACCTGATCCACAAGATGAAGAATCTTTTCCTCGTGTTCGAAGAAGAGTGAATGTCGACTCAATTCTCGAAGAGATTCGTTTACCAGGTCGTCCCACCACTCGTTCTCGTACTCGATTAGCTAACTTCTGTGGAAATTTCTCGTTTGTATCCATGTTAGAACCATCAAAATTCGATGAAGCCATGAAGGACTCAGATTGGATGACTGCTATGCTCGAAGAACTTAACCAGTTCGAGAGAAATAAAGTCTGGTCCCTTGTCGATAGACCTGATTCCACGAAGCATAATATCATTGGTACGAAGTGGATTTTTCGCAACAAGCAAGATGAAGATGGCGTAGTGGTAAGGAATAAAGCTCGACTGGTTGCACAAGGCTACACTCAAATCGAAGGTATTGATTTTGGTGAGACTTATGCCCCAGTTTCTCGACTTGAATCCATTCGTGTCATGCTTGCTTTTGCCAATTACAATGGTATTCTACTATATCAAATGGATGTCAAAAGTGCATTTCTTAACGGTGAGATCGAAGAAGAAGTGTATGTTATGCAGCCACCAGGTTTTGAAGACCCGAAGAATCCTGATAAGGTGTACAGATTACACAAGGCCCTATATGGGTTAAAGCAAGCACCGCGTGCTTGGTATGAAACGCTGAAGGATTTTCTTCTTAAGAAGGGCTTCAAACCAGGAACAACTGATCCGACTCTTTTTACTCGTGCATACAAAAATGATCTTTTTGTGTGTCAAGTTTTATGTCGATGACATTATCTTTGGCTGTACTAACCCTGATATTAGCGAAGAATTTGCTCGTATGATGTCGAAGAAATATGAAATGTCAATGATGGGAGAATTGAAGTTCTTTCTCGGGCTTCAAATTCGTCAACAGAAGAATGGTACTTTCATTTCACAAGAGAAGTATCTCAGAGATTGCCTGAAGAAGTTTGATCTTGTCAGTTGAAAAACTATCAAGACTCCAATGCCTACTAATGTTCATCTAGATGCAGATGAGAAGGGCAAACCTTTCGATCAGAAGAAACATCGCTCGATGATCGGTTCGCTTCTTTACCTTTGTGCATCTAGACCTGACATTATGCTATCAGTTTGTATGTGTGCTCGTTTTCAGGCAAACCCAATAGAATCTCATCATATTGCTGTCAAGCGAATCCTTCGATATCTGGCACACACACCAACCTTGGGTCTTTGGTATCCCAAGGGTGCCCAGTTGGATCTCGTTGGTTATTCAGATTCTGACTGGGCTGGTGATCGAGTCGACAGGAAATCTACCTCTGGCACATGTCATTTTCTCGGTAGATCTCTTGTCTGTTGGGCCTCGAAGAAACAGAATTGTGTATCTATTTCTACGGCTGAAGCCGAGTATATTGCTGCCGGTTCATGCTGTACTCAGATTCTGTGGCTCAAGCAAACGCTGAAAGATTATGGTATTCTTGTGAAGAAAATTCCATTGCTTTGTGATAACGAGAGTGCAATCAAAATTGCTCATAATCCAGTGCAACACTCTCGAACGAAGCATATTGATATTCGTCATCATTTTCTTCGAGATCATGTTCAGCGAGAAGATATTGTTATCAGTCATGTTCGCACCGAAGAACAATTGGCTGATATATTCACAAAGCCCTTGGATGAAAAGAGGTTCTGTACACTGAGGTGTGAGTTGAACATCTTGGACTCACGCAATGTGCAGTAAGATCATAACTATCGGTACTATGCATAATACCTTATTATTGTAGTTTACTTTCGTCAATTTTCTGTCGTATTTCTTTTTCGTTTATTTTGTTCGTTTAGTGTTGTCCTATACACTTATCACTCCGAGTTTTTATAGCTGTTTTATCTCGGATTGACTAAGTATCGGACCCTGTTTTCCCTCTATTCTATCCCTACCCTATTCTGTGCTTCTCTCTCGTGAACATGTACATATTGTACTCGATCAAGATTCCCTTCGAATGTCATTGATTCAGAAGGAAAATCTATCGAAGTTTTATCTACTTTTATACTCGATGTTCGATGAGTTTGGTCTCGGACGTGGAGCAACTTTCTTTCGGTTCGTTGGGATTTCCCGCGATTACCGCCACAAAATCCGTCCGTTGAATACGGAGAGACGCGAAATCTGCGCCGTTGGATCAGATCTGACAGCTCTGTCAGACCTCCCCTTATAAATACTGATCCACTCCACCGGCTTAGACATCGCTATTCCTTCGACTTCGTCTCTTCGTCTCCAGAAGCTCTCTCTCTCGCGCGCCGCCGTGCTGTCTCGTCGCCGTCGACTCCCTCGCCGCTTAACTGCCGGAAGGTAGCCGCCGGAGGCATTCCCGTCGACGAAGATCATCATCCGCGTCGCCGTAGTCGCCTCACATCACCAAATTAGGGTATGTGTGGCTCTGGAGTCGATTCAATCTCGCTCTGTTCATCGTTTCCAGTTTTTTTGTGTTGATTTTTTTTTTCTCTGATTTCTTTTAGGTCTGCTTGATCCGGTTGGATCTTTGAAACTTGGGAAATCTGTTTCTAGTTTTTCTGTCGATTCCCCATCTGTCCTTGGTAAGAAATCCATCGGATTCTCTCACTTAGGCAAATCCTACAGTATCGTTTCGATAGATTTAATCTTGTGCGATTTATTCATACAAGTTCTTCGTTAGATTTCCACCCGATGAAAATCTAGCCTAGCACTCTCATGAAAACTTGCGATAAGACAAATCTCTCGAAAAGATTGCTGCTTTCAAAATGCTTTTCCTCGAAATTGTTGGTACTTGTTCACAACTTTCCTATATTCCCTCGTATCCTTCTTTTTCGCAGGAAAATGGCTGATAACGAAGGAAATATTAGAGTTCCCAAGCGTGTGGGAGGCCGAACAAGAATCACCAATAACTCTGAAGGATTATCGGAGGAAGTAATCATTGAGAAGAATTTGAGAACGCCGCCAGGATCTGAGGATGATCGTACAAGAGAGAATCGTCTACAAGATATTCGGAGACTTCAAGCTCTTCGTTGGTATGAATACAAGTCTCTTATTCCTCGTTGGGAGAGGCTGTTTGCTATGAAGAATCCTTGGGTTGATGTCAAAGCTCTAAGGCCAAAGTGGACGAAATTTAATCGACCACCTCCTCCTGCTGATGCTCACCCTACAGCTCTCAAAACACCTGCTGATTTTAAAGAGCTCGTTGAAGCTCGAGAAGCTCGAGCACAAAAGAGAAGAGAAGCTAAAGCTTGAAAGGAAGCAGTTGCTAAAGCTGCCGAAGAAGTTGGCCCTAGCGCCAAACCGAAGGGTGGAAAGAAGTCAGCCAAGAGACAGAAAAAGGTTGTAATAGTTTCACCTCCTGATGCAAGCTCCGAAGGAGAAGCTAATTCAGATGATCAAGACCCTGGTACAGAGGCTGATGTCGAGGACTTACCTCTGAAGAAAAAGCCGAGCAGTAGAGGTATAAGGATCCAGGAGCCAGCTCCACAGGCTCCTCGAGGAAATATTGACTTGACCAACTTGGTCACTGATCCACCTATTTCATCTGCTCCACCTGTTCCTGCTCGCCAACCAAAACCTTCGGCTCCATCGAAGGGAAAGCAAGCTCAAGTTGGTGAAGATGATGAAACGCTTATTCAGCGAAAGGAAAGGCTGGCCAAACAAAAGGAACAAGAAGAGAAAGAATTGATTAATGCCAAGATCCTGAACTTTCACAGCCAGCCCGAGCATAAAAAGGCTCTGGTTGCCCAACAACTGGGCATTCTCCACTTGGTCAGTGAAAAATATCGACGACAGGTTTCTGCAGGCACTATCCCGCGTGACCCGAAAGAAAAGGTCACCGAGAAAGTTGTGACTCCCACAGTCACGAAAGAAAAGGTAATAGCCCCTAGTGCTTCGAAGAAGAATGCTGAGGCCCCTAGTGCCTCGAAGGAGAAAGCAGTGGTCTCAAAACCCATTGCTGCTGCCAAAGCCACCAAGGAAGCCGAAAAGAAAGCCAAAGAGGCAAGACAGAAGGCTCAAGCTGCTCCAGTTCCTCGAGCTGCACCAGCTCCTGCCCCTGTTGCACCTGATGTTTCCGGCCCTCGTGCCGATGAATAAAGTTCCAATGAAGGAGAATCTAATGCAAATGCTCCTTGGGATGCTGCACACATTTCTCACATTCTCTGGAAGATGGCTACTACACCGAGCAAAGTCACTGCCGAGGATGATGTTCCTGCTGAAATCCAAGAGCATGTTGCTCTATACATGATACGCTGGGAAAGCTACATCACCCAGGATCGAAAGGATAAGGAGCAAGTCAGGTTTTACACCAGGCAACTCCAAGAGGAAACCGAGGACATTGAGTCCCGAAATTTTTTCAAGTCCAAGATTGCATCTGCTGAAGCTTCCAGGAGGACTCAGAAGGAAAATTTAACTGCTATGTTTGACAAGGTAAAACAAGTTGTGTCTGCCGTTTGCAAAGAGCATAATGATGCTCTGTTCCAAAGACAATCTCGAAAGAGAAAGTCTGCTGCCCCAACCTCTGAGCGTGGGACGCCAGAGATCGAGAAGAATGCAAATAAGGCCAAGTCCACCGAGGTCGTTGCTACCACAGAACGACAAGAAACTGAACCAAACCCCACCAAGCAACCCACTCCTCCCCGTAAGAAAACTCCACCACCTCGCCAAACAAATTCACCGCCTCGACAAACAACTCCACCCCCTCGTCAAGCTACACCTCCACCCCGACAACAAACACCTACACCTCCACCCCGACAACAAACACCTCCACCCCCACCTCCACCTCCATCTCCACCCCGTCAACCCTCACCACCTAAAGCCTCGCCACCACCTCCAAACCCACCATCTCCACCTCATGTCATTCCATCGACCATCCCCGCCACTGAAATCCAAGCTCATGCAGAGACCGAGCAAGTTGCTCGTGTCGAGCAAGAAACTCCAGTCCAGAAAGATTACTCTTCTGCCCAGACTATGCCTGAAGGAGAAGATGTTGATGTTGACATCACGACAGTTTCCTCTCGACGAGATTCTGTCGTAAGCAATAGTTCTGGAGATGACAGTTCAAGTAATAATTCTTCATCCTCCTCATCCAGTTCTTCGAACGAAGAAATGGTTGATGCGTTTGCTCAATTTAATGAAGACTTGGAGGCCATGGAAATTGAAGAGGCCGCACAAAATGCTCAAACCGACGAAGGAGATGCCGTCGTAGCTCAGGCCGAGGAGAATGCTCCTGCAGTCATTCCGGCTCAGGATATCGTAAACATTCCATCATCTATCTCTCGACCTGCTGAACCAGAGTTCCAGATGCCAGATAATGCTGCTGAGGTTTTTCCCATTGATGAACTGCATCACTCTGCTCATCCGAGAGAAATGCTGCCGTTGTTCCGCTCAGATGTTCCTCGTGGAGGTCCCATCTTCAAAAGGCGCGAACATAAGCCATTTTTCTTCGGTACCAATCCCTACGAGAAGCCCAGAAGTGCATATTCTCTTCGGTTTTGGACCCAAGAGCAAGCTATCTATTATACTCGTGTGTTGTACAACAAGGCAAGAGTTTTCCAGCATCAATATCTTGATATGCCTTCGGTGTACTCCACTACTTGTTTCGAGAACATTGCTGAGACAATTGATAGCCTGCATGCTCACAAGATGTTTGCTCTCGATTGTGGTTACAATCCCGAGCTTATCAAACAGTTTTATGCAACACTTTATGTCTCTGGAGATCCTGAGAACTCGAAGACATGGAAATTTGACTATATGATTCAAGGCCAAGTTTTTCATATGACTGTCGATCAATTTTTGGCCATAATCAATTGACCTCGGTTCGAAGGATTACCTCACAAACTTCATGACTTACCTGCTGCAACTCCTGCTGAATTCTCTACGCTGATGGATCCAGAAGTCGTAGGAGATCACTACCCCACTGAGCCGAAGCCAAGACACTTGGTATTTGAAGCAAAAGCATGGTTTTATATTCTCTCGAAGACTTTGATGCCAATGCTTGATGTGCCTGATAATTTTCCAATTCCAAATGATGTGCAACTTGCTCTGTTGAAGTTAGTCCACGGTCATCCCTTCGATTTTGAAGACTACTTCCTCAGAACTTTGGTGTCTTGTGCTGATGACCACAATTCCCACAAGCCATATGCACCATGGCTGATGGAAATCTGCAATTACTCTCGGGACGTGCCATTCCCCGTATCTATTTACCCGAAGATTTTCACTCCACCTGTTCGAGAAGTATTGCAGGTTGTTGCTCGACCCAACGACCCTTTTGCTGAGCACACTGGCATCCGCGCCCACTTAACTGAGCGCAATATTCGCTCGAAGTTTATCAAGCCAGTGCATCATATGGAAGTTTCTCTTCGGTCCCAGCAAATGCTTCAACATCACATTGATCAAGATTTTATTCAGAAGCAAGCTCTGATGGATGAGATCAATCACTTGCGCAACATTACCATGAACAACAATCAGATGCTGCGTGAATGCCTTCGCCGTGATTGGAAAGGTCTTCGGAAGTTCAATTCCCTCGGTCAACTTCAACGTTGCGGGTTCGAAGAATATCCTCCCCATCTGAACAGGAATTGGACCAATGATGATCGAGTAGATCGACCGGATCCCAATATCCCTCGTCTACCGAAGACCAGAGATGTGCTAAGTGTCGATGATTATTATCATATCACTTTGGACAATTTATCCTCTGACTCCGAGCAAGAAGAAGAAGCCCCTCCTCACCGTCAACCCAGAGTTCCCTCGCCACTTCCTCGAAGCCCCAGGACCCCGCCGGAATCGCAGCTGGAATCTTCAGGAGATCAACATTCATTCCGCACGAAGATTACACCTCCAGGCGCTCGTCCCATTCGTCGTGCTCCAACGCTCGCCGAATCTTCTCGTCGTCGCCGGAGCCAGCCTCGCGAGTAGGGATTTCTTTCGACCCTATTCTCTCGATCTTTTTATACGTTGTGACAAAAAGGGGGAGATGTAGTGGCATCGAAGAAATCAGTTTGCCTACGGGGTTAAGGGTTTTGCATTCCATTCGATAAACTCTTTTTTTTGAGTTTCTGAGTAGTTTCAACAAACTTTTGATTCACATTCGATCTGGTTGTAACTAACTCTAAGTAGGACTGTGAACTGCTACTCTTCTTCGTAAGATATCTATCTACTGCCTGCTATTCTTAACCATTTTTGCAGGAAGTTATCTTTCATATAAGTTCACAGGTCATTCGAGGAGATTGCATATTTCTCATTGGATACTATCTGGAATGCAATTTCTCTCGCTAAGACTATTGATGTTTTTCCCTCGACACTACTTGTCAAATATGCACTTCACAGGAAATTTTTATCTTCCGTGCATACATCAAGGGGGAGTACTTCATCGATCTCAGCACTGGTTTATCATCGAAAACTCAAACCTTTTCAAATTATTTATCGATGCCTGTTTTGTCAACAATCGTCCAAAAAGGGGGAGATTGTAAGAGCAAGTTTTGCCCCCGAAGGTTTTGGACATTGTTGGACAAAGCAGAAGTGGAACTAATATTGTTTTCGAGTATAAACAGATACTTAGGTTCCGAAAGAATGGAGTTTGCATGTAGAAGGTCGAAGGACAACTCACTGCAGTAAAGCTGCAGTTATCTACCGAAGCTTTTGAAGGAAGACGACCCCTAAAAATGTTGTCGAAGAAGATGTTTCTCTCGAGCAAAAGCGCAACGAGGAGAAAGCTGAAGCTGATCGAAGACTTAGTCTTTTTGCTAGTTTCTCTTTATTTCTTGAGTCGTAGGAAAAACCGTACTATCAAGAGGGGTTTGCTAGTTGAGATCTTTGTCGAAGTAAATTTGCTCTGCTCAACCAAAACCCACAAAAGCCTACCGAGAGAAATCTCACCGAGTCGAGCGAATAGCTCGAAGGCAAAGTCATTGCACTTCGTGCCTTCGAGAGAGAACTCGTTCGGTGAGTCAGCTTACTTGTTCCTCAAGTAAAGTTGCGCAGTGATTGGAATCCGACCGTTTTGGACACGCGTCAAGCGGTTGCATCGGGTCACTTCAGTCATTTTACCCATCGGGATCGCCAACTATAAATACCCCGCACCCACCCGCCAGTTCGGGTTGGCTGCTCCACGGAAGATTCTAAGACAGAAGTCTGAGTGCATCCCGAAGAGATTCATCGAGAGAAAACCTACACCCAAGTCTGAACTGAGTTGAGCAATTCACTATGACTTAGGTGGATATTAGCCGATCTTTTTATCTTGGAGAACTGCAAGTCTCCTAGACGGTTAGGCGTTGCCTGTCAAGCAGTCGAAGAGAAATTGTCACTGCTGAAGGAAGTTTGTAAAGGTCTCGGAGATGTCCTGAATCATCTACCACGAGTGAAAACTGGACAAGCTCGAGGAGTTTGTTGCAGTGGAGAATAGGACGGAGAGAGTTTTGCTCCAGGTGTTCAATCACCAGTCCCTCCAACCAGACGTAGCACTTTGCAGAGTGTGAACTGGTTTACCAAACATCGCTGTGTCAGGCTCGTTTTCCTTCTAGCATTTACTTCAAGTATTTACTCGTAGCCTGTTTGTCTTCAATGTTTTCCTTCGCTCCAAATCCTTTCGAGCCTTGCATTACTTTCGATACTGTATTTCCTTCGAGATTTCTTTAGTCCTACGTTGTCTACATGATTTCCTTCTAAGTTCCTTAGAATTTTTAGAAGTGATCATTCACCCCCTCCCCCTCTGATCATTCTTGAGCTTTCAATATGTTTTTCGGAGACAAGGATGAACTAGGTATTGGATACCCACGATAAAACCTCAGACAAATAAAGTACCATGTGACAAAGGGATCAGGACTCAACGTTGACGGTTCAACGATGAAGTTAAGTCGATGGAAGCACAGGGTCCATCAAGGATTGTAACCATATCCCACATGATGGTCATTGATTAGAGAGTGTCTCAATCATGTCTGTTGTTGCCCGAACCGTAGGGTGTCACGCTTAAGGGTATTGGACGCATTAAGGATAGATTCGGGATCGCTGGAGAAATAAGAGAGAACTCCGAAATTGTTTCAGAGGAATGTTGGAAAAATTTCTGGAGGGTGTTCCTTTTTCTACACAGAAAATTTCAGAAAAATACAAATAAATTATGTTGATATCTTTCTCCTTCTCTCCTTTTTTTGAGAGGACTCCTCTTGTTTGGAGTCTGGAGTCTGCACTGGGTTGGGGATTTCTCCACCATACGCGCGACGTCGTGCTTCTTGAATCGGGATCCGAATCTATCTTATTTTTGCTACTCGCTTGGTTCGGAGCCCGGAGGGAACGTCGCGTACACCGTATGCGTGTAATCCCGGGAGGTGCTGCATGTGCGGTACTTCTTCATCGTCGAGGCCATGTCGTGGCGTCTTCACCGACAATGTTCCGACGGGGACGTAATCCCGTCATCGGTTTTTAAGGACCGGATGGCTTTTGGAGTCGTCGATGATCTCCTCCGCATTGAGGATCGGCGGGTACGACTACATCAACCACATTCACGCGGGAACGTTTTCCCGCTTAACGGACTACATACTGGTATGTTGTCGATTTCCCTCCGTTACTTGCATTAATATAGCATAGGTCTTGGGTTTGTGCTTCGTAGGTTATGAAAAATTATTGTTTTCTGCCCTGAGCCCCAACAGTGGTATTAGAGCAAGGCTATGCATAGATGTATTGTACGGATAGAACAATCTAGTATGTGGGCATCAATTCTCCAATTGTTATCCTCCCACGTGTACTCGTTTAGCATTGCGGCAATGTCCTGATGAAGCAGCCCCGACCGACCTTATGCGCTTACGCGAGACTGGTTCCACGCTTGACATATGACTTGTACCATATAAGTGCCTGGGAGGTGTCTGTGTCTCTAACATTAGCGATGTGAAAACGTTTGAAACGGAGGTCCCCGACAGGGGTGTAATAGAGACAATTGATGAATTGGTGTTCTGGTTGTATGTTCGTAGGCATAGAAACGGTTCTATCTCAAAAGCCCTATCAGAACGTAAAACTTGCAAAAGATAAAGTAGAGGCGTCTAAACTTTAATTATAAGGGGGCATCCTAGTTAGTATGATTTATACTGTTGCATCATGTTTTTTTGTATTAGATATACGTCGGTAGCATTATAGGATGATCCCTCACTAATCCAACAAAGTTTCCTTCCTTAGTGAAGCACCATCTAGAAAGATCTTCATTATGGAGGCATCACGTGTCACACTAGTGTCAAACATATTAACGTTCAAATAAGATGGATGGAGCAAGCCTAGCATGTCCAGAAACATGGCCTTGCATACACGGCATATAATCACTAAGGTTATTGTGGAGAGCCTGGCATATGTCAATGAAATGGCCTCGGGACACAATGATCGAAAGATCAAGCATGAGTCACATGGATAATGTGATTGGCATGATGGCCTACCTTGAGAATATACTTATGGCCGTGACGATCGGGGGAGGTATAATTCTCAAGGATCGTGTAATAACTTAGAATAAACTATGAGGGATGTTTGTCCGAGTGGGAGTTCCAGAATTGTTTTAAAACATGAACTCCTATTATGAACTTAGTCTTCATGTCCTAGAAAATATAATTGTAGATAATGTCATACCCCAATGTTTGTAACTATGGATCTTTTATGCGTGATGAAGAACTTAAGGTAGATGGGTCTTACTTCATTGATTGGTACCAACACCGTTAAAGATATACTCATTACTAATAACTTACTAAAAGTAATATAAGAACTTCTAGGAGATACACCTGATAACTCCTTAATTGAGGAAGGAGATGATGAGTATCGTACTCATCGTCACTTATTTATGACTGTCCAATACACCATACTTCATTCTATGAAATCTGAATTACGAGTGTATGCTAACGACACCAACACGTATGACCTGGTAGGTGAACTTAAAGGCACTAAGTCACAAATATGAGTAATGAAATATGAGTATATGGACGGATTTTCTTTCAACTATGGTGGAAGGAACAACCTGCTGAGAAATTCTCTTGGAAAATGTATAAGATACATAAACACCTTGTGTACAACTTGGACTACTGAATGACTAGTTACTTTGCGATAACTGGGGAGTTGCGTCCGCTTCCTCCCAACTACAAATACTATGTCATGAAAGAGAATCGTTCAACGTTCATGAGTTCATGGTTAAAGTTGAGAACTTTAAAGGTAGAACCAATGCAGGAATAGTCATTGACGGAAAAGTGTATTTGATGTACGGAGAAATTATATTTGATATACACTAATTGTGGTTGATTAAGTATTTAATGCCTGAACTTACTGTTTTAAGAGTGGCTTGGAAGGGATGAGGTGACAATGTGTGCTGATGATATTCAAGATAGTTGATAGTCGACAACACTCTCCCTCTACATCTATCATTTGATTAGTTATATGAATAAGTTTCATAATCGTGTAAGTTTGGACTTTATTAGTGTGTCTTGCATCTCGCGAAGACAATTATTCATATTAGTGAGAAACAAGTCAGTTGTTCTCCTTTTATGAATGATACCATTTATGGTCACATTATGGTTATGAATGATTTATTCATATTTTAATATTGATGATAGTAGTTTGATCATTTATAAAATATGTAATGCCAAGATATATCCAAACTAAATGATGACACTATATGATTGTTGAATATCATACATAATGATGTATCATGTTTCAACATGTAGTGAATTTTATTATTTCGTGAACTTCAAATGTGAACTTAGATTAATATGTGGATTCACTAATGAAACATGAGTCTGAAATAGTTTGATGTGATCAAAGGGATTTCACAATGAAAACGGGTATTAAACTAACAAGAAAGACAAGTCTCTATGATTTGATCAAAGTGACACATGTTTCAGTTAACCTTGGGCATACAGACTTGTGAAAGTTGTTCCACAAATTACAATGCTTTGAACACTTCAATATTATTGATGTGCTTGAACATCATAATCATACTCTATTGGATAGTGTATGATATAAGTTATCTCTTAACGAGTTACGTTATTACTGTTTAGAGTTATTAATTTAATATGCAAACACTCACTTAATTATAGGGAACCATCTGAGTTCGTGGAAACCAACACCATACGAGTCATGGTGTATCTTGGTTTCTAGGAAGTGTTATTTATGTGATAAATTATCTTTGTAGTGTATCCTTAGTCAACTATGGATGCATCTTCGACAACTAGAACCAAAGGAGCAAATCTTGTATTGCTAAGTTTGGTGTTTGTCAAGAAGTGTTCTTGATAAATGTGTTAATAGAATAAAGTGAAAGTTCAACCAGGGTAATTGACCTTGCCTCCATATGTCAGAGTAGCGCAACGGAATGTGTTCCGGAACAAAAGCTCTACCATTAGAGGAGAAAATGATGATAATTATCATGGTTCATGGTGTTTCGGCTGAAGCTTTTACTAAACATAGTAGGATTCAAGAATATATGTTTTCCCCTTGTGCAAAATAATATTCATGATTCACTTGTCATGTTGATGGAACAAGACATATATGTATATACCTACAAACTACGAAGAAGCGATGGTGGAACCAAGTACGATAAATGACTACGAGTCATGAAATCCTATATTAAGTTACATTTAAGATTACTTGAATCTTATCGAGTAAAGAGGTTACATGATATTCTCAATAACTTCAAGGTTATAAGGAATAAATGTAAACATCAAAGGAAGACATCAAGACCGATTTTCATGAAGGATGTTTCTAACAAATTCAAAAGGTTGACTACAATATGTAGCGATGCTTGAGTCAATGGGATATTCACTACGATTGATCTAAAATGTTATGAATGCCATGACTTCCTCAAATCCAGCATTTGAAGAAGTGTTGTCATTGGTACCACAATGTAACAGCCCAGATTTCATAAAAATTAAACATTTTGTTTTCGGTGTGAATTGTTGATTGTCCGGTTTGTTTGCGGTGATTGCATCCCCGATTTATCGATCGCGATTATTTTTCCCCCTCTTATCTCGTACCGGACGGAGACCGACCTTGCCACCTCGACACTTGACCTTTGCGACACTGGGTTTCGCCCGATCATCGTCGCGAAAACCGCACGAGACCAGCCGCAGCCAACGGAACGAAAAAACCCGTTTAATAATTAAACGGGTTATTTTTATAGCGCGCCGGAAAGTGTTTTCGGAACGGTTCCAGCGCGAGGTGAACGCCTCCGGCTCGACACGTTGATCGCGCAGTTCGAAGTTTTACCCGAATCGGAGGTACTGCGGACCCCCGGCGGTCAGAAACGTGAGCACCGCGCGCGCGAGAGGAAAACCGGGGATGTTTTCGCAAACTGCCAGCCACCGGGGCTATATAAAGACCACCACACTCCCACCCATTTCTATGGTTTCCCTAGCACAAAGTTGCAGCCACCCCCCTCACAATAGCCCAATTTTCGCTTTTTGCCCAATGAGTTTTGGACCGTCAGATCCGGAGATCCGACGGCCCGAATCACGTCTAGCCTCCACCTTCTCTCCTCTCTCCCCAACGTCTCCTCTCTCTCTCCAGCCGACCCCGCCGCCGAGGAGACCGTTGCCGGTCGGCGAGCTGCCACGCCCGTGACCTCTCCTCTTCCTCCGCGCCTCCTCTCCCTCTTCCTTTCCTCCCCTCTAATACCTCTCCTCCCCGCTGCAGGTCGCAGCCTCCGGAGTGCAGCGCGCCATGGCGTCAGCCGCCATGGGAGGCCGGCCATGAGCTCGCCCCTGCGCCCTCCAACCTCATCGCGCCGCCCGGGAGGCCCATCCGGCGCCGCTCCCGCGCCCGAACCCCGCCTCCGGCCGCCCCTTTTCCGCTCCCTCATCCCGCAGCCAGCCTGGCCGGAGCCAGCCGCCGCGTGCGGTTCCAGCGGGAGGCACGAAGCCGGCCAGCCAACGGCCACGTCGGCCGCCCTAGCCAGCGGGCCCACCAGCAGGAGCCGTCCTCCAGATCCAGGCCCAGGCCAGCCCAAGGCCAGGCGCCAGGCCACCTCCAGCCTGATGGGCCGAAGCCCATGGGTGAGCCCGATATATCTTTTTGTGTTATTGAACCCTGCTGTAATTTTTTCCAAGTCTGATGTTGTTGTGCTTCTGATTCGATTCCGCGTTGACGATAGCAAGCAAACCGTAGCTCCGATGAACTTTCCCCCAAAACGAAAGTTGCTCAGAATTGTGTGTAATTTAATTCATCTTTTGTGAGCATTTGCATTTGAGCTCATCTTGATTGTGTAATTGTGTGCTGAAGTGGGCATCAGGCCGTTAAACTGCTTTTAATTGCTATTATGTGCTGCTGTTATTATTTTGTTGCAACTTTGCATGATGATTGTGACAAATCCATGAGGCCTATTGCATTGATTCTTTCTCCTATTGTGTTAAGCATCATGTGTACTTCTTTTCCATGCTTTAACATGTCATGTTTGGGTGCTCTAGCTATATTAAATCTTGCTCCAAAGTAGCTATCCTGTTGTTATTGTGCTGCTGTTGCTGAAGCTATTATTTTGTTGCAACTTCGGTCGACGAGTGTGTCGCGACCGTTTATCGGAATTGAGTTATTCAAATTTCATATTGTTAAGCATCATGTCTACTTTCATTAAATGTATTGCATTGCCATGATATGCTTCCTGGTCATATAGATATATTGCTCCAAAGTTGGTATGCTGCTGTTTTTGACAGCCACCTCTGTTTTTCTCTAAGTCTGTTACTTTGTGATGCCATGTTGTTTGCTTAATATCTTTTGATCTGTGATGCCTTTTTGCATGATTCTTTTTGCCATGCCTTACTTTTCATGTCTAGTTTAGTTTCATATCATTTGTGAGCATGTTTGCATTGTTTAACCTGGTTATGCATTGCTCTAAAGTGTGCTTCGTGATGTTGGCAGTTTGTGCCCGTAACTTGTTTTGCTTGTATCTTTTTAACCGTAACTCCGTTTGGAGTGTGCCTTATATGTACCTGGATTAGTTTTTCGTGTACTTTGTGTTTATGCTGTTGTTTTCTGCTGTTAACCAACCTAAAATATGGTTTAGGGCAGAAAAGTACCAAACCCTTTAATTATCGTGCGGCACTTAGTGTTATGCCATGTTTAGGTGGTGCCTCATTTAAATTGACTAGCATAGATAGTTTACTTTGTGCTTCACCTCTTGCCATGTTGGTGTGCTATGCCATGCTTGCTTGAGTTGCCATGTTAACAACCGTTGGTTGATCACCTGTAGCTAAGCAACTTGAACCACCGTAAACGTGCGGTATTCGTCGTGTGTGACCGATACCCCACTTAAATTGTTAGCAACCGTTCTCGATGATAGATCCGTATCGCGTTGCCGTGCCTTGTGATGTCTCTTTGATCTTGTATTGCTCCGTAGTAATAGTGGTGCACCGTTGATTGCTTTCCAGTGTTTACTTCTTGTGTGCTCCCGCGGATACCTCTCGGAGACTACACCTTCAGAACCCGACTTATCAACAGGCAAGGACTATACATTACTTATGATCCATTCTATTTCAACCAGCGGTTTGCATGCTAGTCTAGGTTAGGTTCGATGTTTGATCCTACCACATGTTTACAGCCTCTTTCAAGCCGATACAGCCATGTCCCCTACCATCAAACCATGTACTGCTATGTTACTATTTGCTCGTTGCTCAGCCCCTGCTTAGTATGCATGCTTAGGATGCTGCGATGTTACCCTGTTACTCCTGGGTTTGGGATATCACATTATTATATTGTTGTTGATGATATGATTATTATAATGTTGACTATATTCGACGAAGGATGGAAGGTCTAGGCTATCCCGCCCCGACGCTTTGTTCCATTTGAGTCACCTAGGATCCGAGTTCCGGGTATTGGTTTTAAGACTGAGCGTGCCTAACCGCGTGTGGGATGCTATGGGTTCCCCTTGTTTTACCTAGCTAGCTTCAAACATTTCTAGTGGTGGCCCAACTGATTTTACCATTTGAGAAACTGTGTGCGTAACTGGTCTGCAGCCAGTGGATTGAAAAATAAACCGGGCCAGTGGGATGGTATATCCTGTTGGTCCAAAGCTGGAAGCTAGGGAGCCTGCCCGGGTGAGGGTAGGTTATCCCGACCTCATCCAGACGGTAGAGGCCGATTCGAGAGCACGGCCGGCTTTTGAGTTGGATGTCGACTCACCGGGGGCCACCCGGATTTGTGCGTTGTTAGTTAGAGGGACTTGTCGTTTCGGATCTCTTGGAACTAAGTCATAAAATGGTTGCCTGTGATGGGTAGCAACTAAGAGAGATGGGCGTGCATGCGGAGCCTCGTAATGGGCAGTTGGTACACCCCTGCAGGGTTAAATCTTTTCGAGAAGCCGTGTCCAAGGTTATGGACGACTTGAGACCTACTCCTTGTTCATAGACAACAACAACTGAGATAATCTTAATATAACTTGATCAACGTGTGTGTGCCTTGATTGCTTCTTCTTCGTCGGGATGTGAAGAGGAGGACAAGGATAGGATAGGTGTTATGATTGCGTAAGTAGTTGATAGCAGACTTGTTGGAGGCGATTCCTCATCGAATGCTTGGCTTCTTACCTTACTCTCTAGATCGTTAGCCACTTCATAAATGCTAGTGCGGCAGCAACCTCACCACTTACCCCTTCCTTACCGTAAACTACTAGTTGTCCTAGAATGACGAGTGATGAAGTCCTTGCTGGGTCAGATGACCACTACAGTTGGATGCTGAGTACCTCTGTACTCATGATACTACCCCCAAACTCTTTTCAGGGTTCTTGATCGACAACAGGTATGGTGATCGACGTGTCACGTGGAGACTCGACGACGACTAGTTAGGCGGATCCCGGCGGAGGGCCTGGACCCGTGTGGTTATGGGATCGATGCTTTTCTCTTTGCCAGTAGGCATTTGATTGTAGTCTGTACTCAGGCATGTATCCTCCGCTGTTGTATTGTATTTGAGGCAGTTGTATGCCGATTGTATGAGATGTTGTATCCTGTATCTGTAATGTTGTGATATCATGTTGGAAATCCGGGGCATATGACTTCGTCATATGTCGCGGTGGGACCGATATGTGCTTCGTCCCCGGATCTGGATGGAAACATCTAGATCTGGAACAGTACCTCATATCGGGCCTTACACACAAGAAGGTTTTGGAAAAACATATGGATGCTAGTGTCTCGTAACCGGAATTCTCGATTTGATGGATGACCAAAGGAATTTGGACTTAGCCAAAATATCGAGAAAACATGCATTTGCATGAACTTGAGTGGGAGCTAAATAGCTTCCTATGAACTTAATATGTGGATGACATATTTTGAGTGGTAGCTATGGGAGTATTACATCCTAAACTTAATATGTGGATGACATATTTGAGTGGGAGCTATGTGAATGCTATCCTAGTCTTATACGTGACTGACATATTTGAGTGGGAGCATGACAACATTCTCATATATAACATATTGTGAATGGTGTAGTTGGTGTTAATGACAATTGAAAATGTTTCATGAATTAAGTTAATCATTGAAAATCTATTAAGATAGATTAATGCGTTCAATATCATTGAGTCGAAATACTTTCCTGGATAAGATTCTGAAGAAGTTCAGAATGGGACAAGTCAAGAACGTAGTCTTACTTGTTTATCCAAGAGAAGTATCAAGTTAATCTCAGTACAAGAACAATGGTTAAATGAAAGAAATGGATGTTCTAAATCCTCTATGCCTCTGTCATGGGTGCTTTCATATAAAACCAGAGTTTTGTAGTCGACTTAATGTGACCCAAGTTCTTGGCACGAATAACATGTTGTGATATGATTTATGAGTAAATCATTGAACAAAAGAGTTAAGTTTATCCTTCAGTGTCTGGAGAGAACTGAGGATACATCACTAATTTGTAAAGGATAGTGAACTTGACCATAAATGTTATGCTGGTTCAAGTTCTGACACTAACCTAGAAAATTGAGATATCATGCTAATAAATGTGTAAGTTGAAAGAAACATGGTTAGACATCAAAGTTGCATTCAATGCACTCAGGATGAAATCCACATTGATATGACTGCTTTAGGAGTGGAAAGAGCTATATTCTGTCTTAAGAAGTTCTACTTCTGACTGAGTGAGTTTTAGTGTGCATGACTAAGGGAAAGTCCGCGTGAACCAACGGATGTCATTTCTGAAACACAACAAACAAAGTCTCACTCTACCGCAAAATATATACCTCACCATTATAATGGGATAATGAGATGAATGTCAAACTAGGTGACATTAACTATTTGCAAAAGACATACGAATCTGAATGGTACAGACCGTTGATTCAACCTTTTCCACAATCAAACATGATCAAAAACCATATAGATGATATGGAGCTATGATCCATAAGAAAATGCAACTAGATTATTTGTACTCTAGTGCAAGTGGAAATAATAAAGTATGTTTATTAGCATATTCCATTAGTTCATAATAAGTTTTATACTATTCCATAACTGTATTAAGCGGAAACATTAATACACGTGTGATATACAAACAAACAGGTCCCTAGTTAACTCTAGTATACTGGTCCATTGGGAAATAGATGATCAAGGTTTCCTGATCATGAGATGTGAACAGTGTATTAACAATGGGGTCATGTCATTGGGTGAATGATATGATGGACACATACCCACAAAAAATGTTGTAATGTGATCCAGTCACATAGTTCAACATTGCAATAACTTAATAATGTATTGACCCGATCCTTAGACTGTAATGATCATGCGTAATCACTATCTACCAGGATGCTTTGAGTATATTAACCGTTACACTAAAACATGGTAACCATAAAGGTGTATCTTGGGTATTCCGAAGTAGATATGTTGAGGAGTATGAGATCGATCAGAGTGGGAGTTGTCCATCTCAGTGACGGATACGTACTCTGGGCCCACTCGGTGATATTGCATCATAAATTTTGCGCAAACATGTGAATAGGTCACGTGGATGTAATATCACAGACGAGTAAATATGTTTGTCGGAGACGAGGATGAACTAGGTATTGGATATCGACGATCAAACCTCGGACAAACAAAGTACCGTGTGACAAAGGGATTAGGATTCAACGTTAACGGTTCAACGATGAAGTTAATTCGATGGAAGAACAGGGGCCATCAAGGATTGTAACCAGATCCCACATGATGGTCATTGATCAGAGAGTTTCTTGATCATGTCTGTTGTTGCCCGAACCGTAGGGTGTCGCGCTTAAGGGTATTCGACGCATTAAGGATAGATTCAAAATCGCCGGAGAAAATAAGAGAGAACTCCGAAATCGTATCGGAGAGGTATCGAAAAAAGTTCTGAGGTTCTCAATTGTTCAGAAAGTTATTTACATATGTTTTAGTACTTAATTATATGAATTAAATATTAAAATATAATTTAAATAATTAATGAAATAATGGTTCTTTATTTTTCTTTAAAATAAGGAAAGAAAAAAGAAAACCAAAAACAGAAAAAAAAAAAGGAAGTGTGGGCGCCATGGGCCATGGGGCCCATGTGGCCTTGGCCACTTGGCCTCCACGCCATGCACACATGCATGTGCACGCGGCCGGCCGGTGATGCCCCACAGGCGTAAGGGATCAAGATAGTCTTCGCGGGTAAGTTAACCCAATTTATTGATTCGACACACGGGGAGCCAAAGAGTATTTATAAGCTTTGACAGTTGAGTTTTCAATTCAACCGCACCTGAAATATACTTGCTTGCAACAAAAGATAAGTGGTAATGGTAATAGGATAATGATAGTGGCAACAGCAAAAGTAACATCAAAAGTAACAACTAATGACCAGCAGGATTGAAAACACTGTAGGATAGGGAGATGGATGGTTGGGCGCTGCATGGATGAGAGTGAACATGTAATAAATTCTAACACGGGGCAAGGCACACTGAAAAGCAATGATCATCTAGGAAAATATCAAACATTAGGCATGTATCACGTAGGTAGTTGTGCATGCTTGCAATAAGAACTTGCACAACATCTTTTGTCCTACCATCCCGCTACGAACGGGGCCAAAGGGAACTTATGGAGATTAAGGTGCTCTTGTCAAAGAGCACCGGAACAAAGCAATAAACTCAATGGATACATGGAATCCTCAAATTATGGACCATCCCCTTTGGTGTCCCAAGCTGTCACCTTTGGGATCGCCGGTTCCGGGCCATAATAGGTGCATACAACTCATAGATAGGATCTAGAACACAAATATATTCATGAAAACACATAGGGTTCAAATCTGAAAACATGGCACTCGGGCCCAAAGTGACAAGCATTAAGAGCAACAAGTTGAAGCAAAGAAGATAAACACCAATCTAGATGATAGGCAACATGCCCCCAACAATCTGACAAACTATTACATGATCAAACTCATCCAATCCCTACCATCCCCTTTTCCTACAGCAGGGAATTACTCACACATGTGAAGAGAAGTCATGGAGGATGGATGGAGTGGTGATGGTGATGACGATGGCGACGATCTCCCCTCTCCGAAGGCCAAATCAGCCTCCAGATTAGCCCTCCCGAAGAAGAACAGAGGGTGGCGGTGGCTCCGCGACGGAAACTGGGAAAATGACTTCTGTTCTGGGGTTTTCCCGTCACGGGGATAAATAGGAGTCTCGGTAGGGCACCAGAGGAGGGGGGAGGCGCCCAGGCGGCCAGAGGGCGCGGCCCACCCCTGGCCGCGCCAAGGGGGCGCCTGGGGCCCCCAGGACTCCCCTCTGGTCCCACTTCTGGCTTCTGGCTCCTTCGGGTGCGTGGATTTTCTGGTATTTTTTTGGGAATTTTCTGGAACGTCTAAAAATCCATTTTCCTGCACACACAATAAAACCATACAGGCAGCTCTGCTGAAAACAGCGTTAGTCTGGGTTAGTTTCGTCCAAATCATGCAAGAATGAGGGAAAAACAATAGCAAAAGCGTTTGGAAAAGTAGATACGTTTGAGACGTATCAACTCCCCCAAGCTTAGCATATTGCTTGTCCTCAAGCAATTCAGTTCAACGAACTGGGCGCGACAAAGAAAACTTTGACAAACTCTTTTGCTTCATTAGATGTATATAAGCATGTACTACGAAAAGAGTTTAGCAAGTATTGAAACAGTGCTATAAGGACAATGCACGAAGCAATTCTTCTTTCATGTGATCAGTCACAAACAACTAAAAGTAAATAATATACTGCTGAAAATCAAGATAGGATCACAATGCACATAACTTGAACATACTTGAGTGGCATTTCGCTAGCCTCCATGAGTGAAGCAAAACATAAATGCAGAAACTCCTCCGGAGTTTTAAAGGTGACTAGAACTCAGTATTTCAGACTAGCAATAACACAAGCATGCAGAAGACAATGTAATACTTTGGGACAATGCATGTTACACTAAGAATGACAATTATGCTCTCATAGTTGGTGCTTTGAAGAAAGAAGGGGAGACTCTCGAACCGTGGCTTTTGATGGCAAGGTTGAAAACCCGTGAAAGGAAGCAAAGACTAATCATGTGCCAGAGCTCTTGGTTTTCAAAACAGAGATAAAACATTTTTGAGAAGTGAAACTTTCCAGTCAACGGTGAACGGTAAAGGTCTCTCAATATCTCCCATGCCAACCATATATAATGCCTTTTTCTTACACATATTCCCTTATCCATAAATCCTTTGATGGTCTACGGAACCTTTTATTTTGCCTCAAGGATGGAAGGAGGGTATCGTTCCATCTATCATAAGCAGCATTTGGTCCATTTCACTCCATCATCATGTATGGGGGAGGTGTAACTCTCATTTTTTTTTTACTTGACTAGTTAAAACTTCCGCCAAAATATTTTTGGCATGAAAGATACTGATTTCCCCTCACCGCACCATGAGCTTGTATGGTTACAAAAGGGAAACTTTTGAATAAATTTCGAGATGGCACAAGAAAGTCTAAGTTAGGAGTGGCCGGTAAATACCACATATAGGTAGGTATGGTGGACTCAAATGGAACAACTGGGTTTGAAAAGGAGTTTGGAAGCACAAGAAGAATTCCGCTTAGTGCGAGCGAAGGCTAGCAAAAGACTGGGAAGCGACCAACTAGAGATCAATAAATGTCATAATCATGCAGAGCGATAAAGCAACATTGAATCGGGCATGAAAGTGATATAACTATTCTGAAACAAAAAGATCATCAAGGCAAAATAGACTTTTTTAGTCATAAGCATGTGTGAACATGTGCCAAGTCAATCCAAAAATTCTCCGAAGGGAAATACCAATTCAGTATGCCAAACCATGAACAATGCAATGCATGTAAATCATTTCAACAACACATTATGTACTCTAGCTATTTGAGACTAGCCACAAGGAAAGCATGAACACTGGGAAAGCATTCTAAACATAGCACTATGTCGCTACAAGCTGGTCTCTAGATCATAAGTACAGGCATATGTACAGAAGTAGAAACAAGAAGAGTTCATACCGGTTTTCCTTGTTGCTTCCCTTCCGTCGATCTTCGTCATTACTGCCTTGTCACTTGCACGATCTAACGTGGGAAATATTATCAAATACCATCACGGACTCGAGCTGAACTCTGAAAACAAAGCAAACTAAAGTAAGAAAGGAAATATTTTTGGGTTTTTAAAGGTTTAAACGAGAGCAAAAGAAAAGAGGAAATCTTTTTGTTGTTTTTGCAAAGAAAGAAAGAAAGAAAAATGGGCAAAAACTTCGAAAAGATCAAAGCGAACAAAAATAAAACGGATAATACAATGGAAAAGTGAGAAGGGAACGTACTCCTCCAAGCTTAGGCTTTTGGCCTAAGTTGGGAGTAGCTAATTTCCCCAGGAGCCTCCTGCTCCAGGGTAGTACTGGTGAGTCCAAGGGTCGTATGAGGCTTCCGGCGCGTACAACGAAGTCCTCGGATCCTCCCACGAAGAAGGATCCACGCTCCAAGCAGAGGAAGACCCTTCACCCAACTGGGTGACAGTCTCCCCCTGGAAAGGTGGGAACTCACCATGATCCTCCTCGTCGGGCACAACCCCCTCCATGGGGTTATGAAACTGATGCTGGACCACGAACTCATCGAACTGGGTAACATCAAATGACCATCCGTTCCTGCGAGAAAAATCGAACAAAAGAGGTGCAGGTAGACGAATCTTGCGTTCCGTGGTAGCTCTGAAACGCAAGATATAATCAAGGTTACCAAACTCGGAAGTCATGGTAACAAACTTATGCCTTTTCATAGCAGCAAGATCAAAACTTAAATAAGTAAAAGGCTTATCATCGGGGTGTGGGGTGCCATTAAGAGACTCTAGGATAAGTGTGGCGTAAACGCCACCAAATAAATCTCCCTTGTTACCGTTCATAGAAAGGCGTCGAGCAATTAAGGCACCCACATTATAATCAAACATCCCCGAAAGGGCGGTTGCCAGGATAGCAATATCCGGCGCAGATATGTTGCTAGTGTTGTCACGAGCTAACACCCCTCTAGCAATAAAATACGCAAAATACCTGAGGTGTGGGAATAAGATGCTGGAGATCTTTGACCGATGAATATCCCTTGTATCCATGCTACAGAGAGTTTAACACGGTTCTCAGCTCGGAGGGCTGAGAGCTCATCTTCGCCGTCAATCCAACATTCGGTACACCTATTATTTCACAAAACTTTTCCAAAGGCATGGTCAAAAGATCATTGTAAATTTTAAACTCAACAGAACCAGCATCAAGGTTATATCTAAAACTGTTAATGAAACAGGAGGTGAGTTTTTGATACTGGGAAACACGGCACGTTGCGAGCCGCGTCAGACCTGCATTAGCACAAAGATTATAGAACTCCTCCTTAATTCCTGCAGCTTCAAGGAATTCATCGCACGGGAAATTCATAGCACGTGCTGGATTTGTGTCCTCAAACAACTCTAAGGGCACATGATCTTCGTTGTAGCTCACCCTAGCAGTCGAGGGTGAAGCTGCAGCTCTTGTAACTCGATCGGAGCGCTCGGGCCTTTTCTTCCCAAGCCACCCCTTTTCTCTTCCTAGCAAACTCATTTCTGAAATTTTTGACAAATTACAAAAACAAGGATTTAAAAAAAGTGAGTTAAGGCAAACTACTCAAGTCACTTACCTAAGGCATAAACATGCATCAAAACTTGGAAAATAAAATTCTACACATGCATGCAAGCTCATATAAACAGCACCAAGAGCTACTAAATACTCACAAATGAGGCCACCAATCAAAAATCTAATTGGAGGAGTGGAGGAGTTACATACCAGGGAGTATTTGCTCAAAATTTCAGCTCGAATGGTGGGTTGTAGAGAGAGATCGAAAATCGCCTCCAAGGACAGCAAGAACGCAAGAACGGGAGCAGAACTCATGTTTTTGAAGAGAGAGGAACGAGGAGGAAGAAGACATACCTGGAAGTGGAGCCTGTGGGCCCCAAGCGCCCTGTGGGCGCGGCCAGGGGGCAGGTCGCGTCAGCTGGCCGCCTGGGCCACTGGTGGCCCCCCCTGGTCAGCCCCAGGTGCTTCTGGGTCACTCCCGGCATGGAAATTTTTATTTTTATTTTTCTGGAATTTTTCTGAAAACTTCACCGTTGAAAATTTCTCGGAGTTCAAAAAGATGCAAAACTTTCTGAAAACTTAAAGCAGTGATTAGTATTGTGAATCTTCAAAAATACAAAAACTTGGTACAGCAAAGAGAATGAAAGCTAAAGCAAATGAAAACATAACAAGCTTAAATTTTTACCTATATAAAACAAGCTCACTAGTAAGGTTGATCAAGTCTTACCAACGAACCGGCGATATATAGAACAAGAAGTCTCACCTCTTATGAAGTTGTCATTGCACCTTTCCTTTAATGGACATTGTCCCCACCATAATGGTTTTGTATTTGTGGTGCACATGTAGTGTACAGTCCCATTCTCCAATCTTCACGGTCTCGATATTCTCTATAGAGTTAAGGCCATGCCTCTTGTCGATCTTCTTTGGAAAATACACCGTGTGTTCTTTATCATCAGCGTTGAAAGTGACCTTTCCTTTATTACAATCAATAATAGCACCTGTGGTGTTAAGAAAAGGTCTACCAAGAATAATGGACATGCTCCCATCCTCGGGCATGTCAATCACAACAAAATATGTAAGGATCAAACAGTTAGCAACTTCAACGGGAACATCCTCACAAATACCAATGGGGACAGCTGTTGACTTGTCAGCCATCTGAAGAGAGATATCTGTAGGGATTAGTTTCTCTAAACAAAGCTTCTTTTAAAGAGAGAAAGGCATAACACTCACTCCTGCACCAAGATCACATACAGCAGTTCTGACGTAATTATTCTTTATGGAGCAAGGAATGGTGGGTATACCTGGATCACCGAGCTTCTTAGGAATCTTGCCACTGAAAGAGTAGTTAGCAAGCATAGTAGATATTGCCTCATTAGGAACTTTTCTTTTATTACTAACAATATCTTTCATATATTTCGAATAGGGAGGTAACTTAATAGCATCAGCCAAAGGAATTTGAAGAAAAAGAGGTTTCATCCATTCATAAAATTTATTATAATGCTCTTCTTCTTTAGATTTGAGGGACTTACTTGGAAAGGGCATGGGTTTCTGTATCCATGGTTCTCTTTCCTTCCCATGTCTTCTTGCGATGAAGTCTTCTCTAGAGTACCTCTTGCGTTTATCGGGTGCTTCTTCTTCTCTTACCTTGGGAGAATCATCCTTCTCCGCGTCCTTTCCTTCAGGCTCGGCACCGTCTTCTGTTTCAGCATCGGAGGTAGATATGATGTTAGGATCAACAGCTGGCTTTTCACTTACAATAGGATCATCGGGATTGTCAACCTCCTTGTGTTTCTTCTTCTTTTTCTTCTTCGGAGAGCTAACAGTCTCGTCTTCTTCTTGTACTTGAGAATCTTGCTCGATCCTCTTTGGATGCCCCTCAGGATAGAGTGGGTCCTAGGTATGTGTTCCACCCCTAGTTTTGATGCCATAAGCTTGTATGTCCTGTTTGGCATTATTAGCAAGCAAATCTTTTTGCACATTAGAAATTTGTTCAAGCTGAGTTTGAACCATATGAAAATTCTTAACAAGACATTTGACATCATTAACTGTTCTTTCTAGAACATCACACAAACTTTTGATAGCAAGAGAGTTATCATGCAACTGACTTTGTAACTTCCTATTAAAATGGTCTTGCTTAACAATAAAATTATCAAGCTCATCTAAGCATTGGTCAGGAGGCTTACCTTTAGGGATGTCACTGGCAGTAAAGTCTAATAGAGAGTGTACCTCTACCAAGGGAGGGTGAGTAGTAGGCTCACACAACTTCTTGATAGGCGGTAAATTCTTCACGTCTTCGGCTTTAATACCTTTCTCCTCTATAGACTTCTTTGCTTCTTTCATATCTTCGGGGTTCAGAACAAGCATGCCCCTCTTTTTAGGTGGTAGAAGTGGTTCAGGAACGGGCCAATCTTCATAGTTCTTGGCAATTTTGCACATTAATTCTTCTGCATCGTCCGGTGTTCTTTCTCTGAAAACACAACTAGCACAACTATCCAGATAGGATCTGGATTCATCGGTTAAACCAGCGTAAAATATGTCAAACAGTTCATTCTTGGGGATTCCATGTCCCGGCATAACCTTAATTAAATCAAAAAACCTCCCCCAAGCTTTAGGGAGGTGCTCATCCTGAAGTTGTTTAAAGTTATAGATTCTTTGCAAAGAAGCATGTTGCAGATGAGCTGGGAAATATTTATCAACAAAGAATTGGACCAAGTCTTGAGGACTCTTAATGGAACCATAGGGTAGTGCATCATACCATGATTTAGCGTCTTCCTTCAAAGAAAAAGGAAAAAAGCTTGGCCACATAGAAGTTTCGTATCTTCTCATCAGTAGTGAATAGGTTACCTAGCTCAGCGAGTTTGGTCAAGTGTGCTATAGCATCATCATTTTCTCTGCCATAAAAGGGGTCAGCCTCGACTGTAGATATAAGTGAAAGATCAACAGAGAAATCATAATCAGGATCAGTGATGCATATAGGAGACGTGGAAAATTGAGGATCAGGAATAGCTTTGTTCTTCATGGAGTGCTTTTTGAGCAGCTCCTTAACAGCACCAGGGTCAGAGTCGACACACTCTATGAGTTCCCTGCAAAAATCATCATCAAGAGTAACATAATCATCATCAAGGATTCTCTCCTTGAGTTCATCTAAGCACGGGTAACCAAAGGTCTTGCAGGTAGGAATATAGGTAGCAGGGGTCTCGGTCTTGGATTCTGCTGCAGCCTTAGCAGTCTGAGTTTCAATATAGTGACCAAAAAAAGTAGCATCATCAAGAGTAGTGGAAGCATCATCAAAAGTATCGGACATAATGACAGACTCAATAGAAGCATCATGTAGTGGTGGTGAAGTAAACTTACTCATAACAAAAGGTGAATCAAGTGTAGCACTAGTGTTCAGAACAGTACCTTTTCTTGTACGGGATGGTAAGATCAGGACCTTGGGGTCTCCTTTCTTACCCATAGAGGATGATGTGCAGTAGGCAGGATATTTCAAGTAGACTTGGAAATATTGCTATGCTCCCCGGCAACGGCGCCAGAAAACGCTGCTTGATGCCCCACAGGCGCAAGGGATCGAGATAGTCTTCGCGGGTAAGTTAACCCAATTTATTGATTCGACACACGGGGAGCCAAAGAGTATTTATAAGCTTTGACAGTTGAGTTGTCAATTCAACCACACCTGAAATATACTTGCTTGCAACAAAAGATAACTGGTAATGGTAATAGGATAATGATAGTGGCAACAGCAAAAGTAACAACTAATGACCAGCAGGATTGAAAACACTGTAGGCTAGCGAGATGGATGGTTGGGCGCTGCATGGATGAGAGTGAACATGTAATAAATTCTAACACGGGGCAAGGCACACAGAAAAGCAATGATCATCTAGGCAAATATCAAACATTAGGCATGTATCCCGTAGGTAGTTGTGCGTGCTTGCAATAAGAACTTGCACAACATCTTTTGTCCTACCATCCCGCTACGAACGGGGCCAAAGGGAACTTATGGGGATTAAGGTGCTCCTGTCAAAGAGCACCGGAACAAAGCAATAAACTCAATGGATACATGGAATCCTCAAATTATGGACCATCCCCTTTGGTGTCCCAAGCTGTCACCTTTGGGATCGCCGGTTCCGGGCCATAATAGGTGCATACAACTCATAGATAGGATCTAGAACACAAATATATTCATGAAAGCACATAGGGTTCAGATCTAAAAACATGGCACTCGGGCCCAAAGTGACAAGCATTAAGAGCAACAAGTTGAAGCAAAGAAGATAAACACCAATCTAGATGATAGGCAACATGCCCCCAACAATCTGACGAACTATTACATGATCAAACTCATCCAATCCCTACCATCCCCTTTGCCTACAGCAGGGAATTACTCACACATGTGAAGAGAAGTCATGGAGGATGGATGGACTGGTGATGGTGATAACGATGGCGACGATCTCCCCTCTCCGGAGGCCAAATCATCCTCCAGATTAGCCCTCCCGAAGATGAACATAGGGTGGCGGCGGCTCCGCGACGGAAACTGGGAAAACGACTTCTATTCTGGGGTTTTCCCGTCACGGGGATAAATAGGAGTCTCGGTAGGGCACCAGAGGAGGGGGGAGGCGCCCAGGCGGCCAGAGGGCGCGGCCCCACCCCTGGCCGCGCCAGGGGGGCGCCTGGGGCACCCAGGACTCCCCTCTGGTCCCACTTCTGGCTTCTGGCTCCTTCGGGTGCGTGGATTTTCTGGTATTTTTCTGGGAATTTTCTGGAACGTCTAAAAATCCATTTTCCTGCACACAATAAAACCATACAGGCAGCTCTGCTGAAAACAGCGTTAGTCCGAGTTAGTTTCGTCCAAATCATGCAAGAACGAGGGCAAAACAATAGCAAAAGTGTTTGGAAAAGTAGATACGTTTGAGACGTATCAACTCCCCCAAGCTTAGCATATTGCTTGTCCTCAAGCAATTCAGTTCAACGAACTGGACGCGACAAAGAAAACTTTGACAAACTCTTTTGCTTCATTAGATGTATATAAGCATGTACTACGAAAAGAGTTTAGCAAGTATTGAAACAGTGCTATAAGGACAATGCACGAAGAAATTCTTCTTTCATGTGATCAGTCACAAACAACTAAAAGTAAATAATATACTTCTGAAAATCAAGACAGGACTGGGGCATCCTCAAGCTTGAGTTTTGGCACTCCTGAATCTTCTTTCATCATCTCACTTCGCACACTTGAAAACTCCCTTCATACGGAACTCATCATAAACAGTTTAGAGTGGTTAGTACCTAAATTAATTCCAATTACTATTTTTTTGGAAACAAAGGTATTCAACAAGGCCTACTGTTTCTCAAGACTGCCAAAAAGGTTTTTCAAGGAAAAAGCATGCGCAAGATTTGCAAAATTGAAGAAGCGCAAAACAGGGCAGAATCAGGGAAAACAGCACAGCATAAAGTAAATATTTTTTTCGGGGTACTTCTACAACTCAAATAAAAAAACTCACAACTGTTGATAGCTTCACAATTGTATGTATCATACTGTGAAAAAATTCAGATAAAAAAGATGATCTGGTGATTTTTAATGATTTTTGCAATGAAGCAAACAGAATCTGTTTTCTGGACAGCATGTCACAACTTTTGATTCACTTGCCACCGAAGGCTAAAACTTGGCACAAAGCTTGAAAATAAAGATACAATGATGTTGCTACAGTAGTAACATGCATCAACACCACTAAAACTGAAAGTAAAAAACATTTTGGGTTGCCTCCCAATAAGCGCTTTATTTTATGCCTTTGAGCTAGGCAAGAAGCAACAAGATCAAGTTTTATCAATATCAAAAGCATAGCTTGCCCGTATAACAGACTATGGTAACTTAATCTTTTTCTAGGGAAAGGTTCCATGCCCTTTTTTATGGGAAATTGGAATCTTATAGTCCCTTCTTTCATGTCAATGACAGCACCAATGGTCCGAAGAAAAGACCGTCCCAAAATAATTGGACATGAGGGATCACACTCAAAGTCCATAAAAATTAAATGAACGGAAACATAATTATCATTGATGATAATAAGAACATCATCAGTCATTCATAAAGGTTTCTTTACAGAAGAATCAACAAGACAAACACCAAAAGAACAAGGATCAAAAGGTTTCAATTCAAGCATATCATACATTCTTTTGGGTAAAACGGAGGCACTAGCTCCAACATCACATAAAGCAAAGCAAGAAAAGTTATTCAATTTAATCTTGACCATAGGATCCCAACCATCTTCTAGTTTTATAGGAATAGAAACTCCTAGTTTAAGTTTCTCCTCCCTAGCTTTTATAAGAGCATTAGTGATATGCTTGGTGAAGGAAATGTTAAGTGAACTAGTGTGAGGGTCTTTGGCCATTCTTTGCAAAAACTTAATGACTTTGGAGAGACTACAATTATCAAATTCAAGTTAACTACCATTAATTAAAGTGGTAGTAATGCTGTCTGGATTAAATTTGCTTTCTTCTATATCGACTATGACATCCTCCCAAGTACGAGGACGTTTTTGTGTTTCTTAAAACCTAAAGTTTGGTTCCTTACTAGGTAGAACATTCCATGGGAATAGTTCCCCGTAAAAGCTAGTGTAATCACAAGGTTTGTTACTCTTCTAAGTACCCATAATAACAACAAAAAGCAAGAACAAAGATAACTAATTTTTTTGGTGTTTTTGGTAAAAGACTCTAAAGCAAAGATTGAAAAGTAAACTAACAAGACTAAAAAGCAAAGTTAAAAGATAGTGTGCAACGCCCCTATCTTGAAGACTGGAGTCCTCGGCAACGGCGCCGAGAATTCGCTTGATTGGTGTAGATAACACCTCCTCGTTGCGTACCCCAAGTGCAAGGTTATGATGTAGATAGCAGAAAATTTCTCCTAACTTGAGAGGATAGGGTTATGTCTCCCGTAGGACTCCAAGCGCGACAAGAAGGTAGTCAAATGAGCAAGGCGACGTTTGAGATATATTACTCGCTTAACCTGGACCTGCACACAGATGCAAATAACTTTGCTCCCAACGAGTTTAGAGAGGTTGTCAATCTCGTCGGCATTGTTGTTTACAAAGGATTAAACAAAAGGGTGGAAATAATAGTTGCAGCTGAAAGGAAATAAAGTAGTAAAAGTAACGGTGTAAACTATGGTGGAAATACGGACCGGGGTCCCATGCCTTTCACTAGTGATATCTCTCTCCCAAAAGACGATAACAAATATGCTGGGTGAACAAATTACAGCTAGGCAATTGACAAAATTATAAACGCACCGCAATGCTAATTATGCTACTAGAAAGTAAATAGGCTCAATCATGTGGGCATTACACCAAAACAAGTAGACCGTTTATCCATCAGCATCTACTCAGTAATCATCCGCCTTGAGATATCTATCCAGAACATATCGTTGGTATTAAGTTGCGAACCCAAACCAAATTGTAGTCTCAAAGTAATGGACGACTGCCTTAACACTCTATGCGTAATGTAAGCAATCCTTGCAACCGCAGTTAGAAGCACCGGTGTTTTCTCCCTGGTGTCAACAACACATCCCTAGTCTCATGTTTCTGTCACTCAAGCAAGACATCGGGGGGCATGAACCCACAATCATGCATAACGCTCCCTCTTGAAGTTACAATCTACTATTTGGCCAAAGCAACAATCGTAACTAAGAACATGCAAGAACACTCAAGAACTAAAATATAAAGGTAAACCAAATATATTACTCATCACAAACTGAACATAATCTCATAATCCATTGGATCGCAGAAAACACGGCATAGCAAAACAGAACTAATACATAGGTGCCTTGATCATGATAGGCCTCTCATAAGGGCTAAACATTGAATCACAAGATTTGAGAGAAGACAAGACATAGCTACTAGTCCTCGGCCCATTGTCCAAACGGGGCTACTCATGACACATCATGGAGGAGACCATGGGGATGGAGAGGCCTCCAGAGGTCAATCCTCCCTCCGGCAGGGTGCCGGGACAGCTTCTCCTGGCAATCCCGAGATTAGAATCACGGCGCCAGAGGAATAGTGGACGAAATTCGCGTAACAGGGTTGCTCTCGAGGGATTTCGGAGCTAGAGGTAAATATAGGCCAAAGGGGGGCCTAATGGGTGCCCCTTGGCCCAGGCGGCCAAAGGGCGCGACCACCTCCCTGGACACGCGAGGTAGCCGCCTGGCTGGGGGGTGGCCAACCTCGGGGCCACCTTGTGGCTCCTGGACTCTTCTGTCTTGCATATTTTTTGTATGATTTTTCTAGTATTTTCGAAGCACTTTTATTTTTGACCTTTTCCTACAATGCACGGACAATAGCTGGCATAAACTGGCACTGGGCACTGAATTAGTAGGTTTGTCTGAAATAGGTGTTTAATGATATGAAAGTGCATCAAAGCATATAACAATATCATCAAAATAAGCATGGAGCAAGCAGAAATTAAAGATACGTTTGGGACGCATCAGTTATCTTTGTGCATCCTCAACCCATGATACGTGAGGGTACTATTTACAACCCCGCAAAGATTAATAATCCACTTAGTAGCTAGAGTTCTCAACTATATTTTTTGTAGTTTTTTAAAATAAGCACGTTGAGTCAAAATACGACACCTATCACTAATAGGCTTGAGCTTAGTCACATAGAAGTTCAAACAATACTTGCAAACAATACCTCAAACCTATTGCAAGATACTACTAAACTCAATTTAGTAATCTAGATTACTTACTCAAAGCAAGATACACACCTAGTGCAACAAAGCCAACTCTCTAAAAATACAAGCATGAAACTCAAGAGAGTTCTAGAAAATTGAATCACTACTCTTAGAAAGAAATAAACATTAAAAGCAAGAGCTAAACATAGAAGCACCTAGAAGGAAAACGTGAACGCTCAAAAAGATAGAAGTGAAAATATGAGCATTCTAGGCAAAAGTGGAGCATGTCTCTCTCCAAAACAAAGCATGCTAGGACCCAACTTTTATGACTAGCAAACAAGAAAAAACTAAAATAAACAAAAGTGAAAACTAAAGAGCAAGATGCTCCAAACAAAACACATAATATGTGAAGCAATAGAAATATAGAGCTAGGAAGGACGAACTAATGATTGTTGATGAAGAAGGGGATGCACTACATGATCTTCTTTCATCATCTTCCTTCGTAACGCTTGAAAAATTCCTTCACACAAAACTTCTCATAAACTAATTAGATCGGTTAGTGGAAAAAATTAATAGTTTTTCACTTGGGTACTATTGATACACATTGGAACACCCAAATTAAATATTAGCTACTGTTCCCTATCTTTTTTAAGTTTCTTTACCCGAAAAACCATGAAAAGGGTTCACAAAGGAAGCAAATGCATTTACCAAGCAGAAATCTTGGAAAACAGGATAGTCTGTGAAATTTGAATAGAAGGAGGCACTTATGTAGCTCAAATAAAAAAATCACAACTAAGGAAAGGTTGAAAAATTTATATATCTTTCTGTGTAAAACTTTCAGCTCAAAAAGATGATTTGGTGATTTTTTTTTGTTTTCTGCACTGAAACGTACATTATCTGTTTTCTGGCAGCAAGTCACAACTATTGTCTCCCTCAACATTAGAGGCTAAAACTTGGCACAAAAATCGAAAATGAATATACAACGGAGTTGCTACAATATTAACAAACTCCAAGACACACTAAAATAAAAATAACAAACTAAAATTAAAAAAATGGGTTGCCTCTCAATAAGCATTTTCTTTAATGCCTTTTATCTAGGCACAATGATTATAAAAGGTGCTCACACAAGAATAAGATTGAAGCATAATAAGAGAGCATCAAGAAGAAAATATAAATCGCATTTAATTCTAACCCACTTCCTATGCAAAGGGATCTTGTAGAGAAACAACTCATTAAAGCATAAATATATTAGCACATGAAGGAAAAACAAGTGGAACTTCAAAACTTTCAACATAAAGACACGAAAAAAATTGATAATATTGAGATATCTGTAAGCATAAGTTCCCCTCTCATAATATTTTTTAGTGCCATCATGAAGAAAACCAACAATATAACTATCACATAAAGCATTCTTATCATGATCCACATGCAAAAAGGTATTCTTACTCTCCACATAAGCATAATCTTTCTCATTGGTGATAGTGGGAGTAGGACTATCATAAATAACTTGAACACAATAGACTAATTGTGTATAAGAGAGATTGTATTTATTAAGGGAGTAATTCCCTCCATAATTATGAAAAGTTTCATACGGATAATTTTTCCTTATGTCATAGGTATCATTATAATCATCATAGATAGGAGTCATAATATTTTCATAGTAAAGAAGACCTTCATCCTTGCTAGCAAATATATTTGTGAACATATTATCTTCTTTCTAACCAGCAAAAGAATTATGAAGAATTACATCACTAATGGCTGAAGGATTTTCAATCCCATCATCCCCAAGCTTAAAGCTTCTAATATCATCATTTTATGAGTTGGTACCAAAAATATTTTCAAGATCATAAGTAGCATTATCATCATTTTCCCGATCACAATAAGTAACGTGCATATCATAATCAAAATCCTCTTCAATAGTGCCTATAGACTTAACATCAAGATGATAATGAATACAATCAAGTTCACCATCATCAATAAATTTATACCCATTAGGGAAAGAAACTGATGGGAGCAACATTGATGGGAGATGATATTGTTTCCTCTTTCTTTTTACTCCTCTTCCTCTTCTTTTTCTTCACCTCCACCTTAGGAGGGAGTGATTGGAAAGGAAGCTTCTCCACATATTTTGGTTTATCATTGACAACAATGGGAGACACTTGGGAGAAATTCTCCCTTTTGTTAGTGGAAACATAAGAAATGTTTTCCCTTTCATACTTTGGTAAAGTTCCACCCTTTCTAGTCTTTCTTATGTAAGCATTTTCACGACAATTAACAGCACAATAGAGATGACATTCATGCAGAGTGCTATTTGTCCCCAAAATATTAATATCTAGCCAAGAAGTTTTTTCTGATAACTCTTCACACATCAAAAATAATATAAGTTCATCATAGAGATCATGAGTGATCCTGTTATCACACAATTGGTTAACGATCATATATTGAAAGTACATGCATTGGAAATTAAAGTGACCCTCTTTATTACAAAGTTCACAAATAAAAGGATAGATGTCACACACTTCTCTAGCAAATTCATTTAGATCCTTAATCCATATGCTAGTTCTTTCATGCTTATGTTGCTTACAATACTTCTCTTATTCAATCATAGTCTTTTCATAAGGTATATGCACTCCACAAAAATTAAAATGATTATATAAAACTTCATTTTCTGAAATTGGATCATGTCTATTACAATCAACATTAACAATTTCATTTTCTTTGCAAATCTCTTTAATAGTTTCATGATGCTTGGTCCAATTCTCCTTAGGGACATTAAGATGTGAAGCAAGAGATTTGAAGAAATCAACAAGGAGTTGAGAATCAAGCCTAAACTTAGCACTAAGCTTATTAAAACTTTCGGTTTCAACAAAGGACTTAATACAATCATACTCATAATTTATACCCGACTCTTTACCTTTGACATTCTCCCAATCTTCAGTATTGTGTTGAATTCTTTCAATAAGTTCCCATTTAGCATCAATTTTTTCGTTCGTGAAAGAACCCATAGAAGAAGCATCAAGCATATCTTTATCCCGATGAGAAAGCCCCGCATAAAAATTAGTAATAATTATATCATTGGGAAGGCCATAGTTAGGACATTTTAGCATTAAAGTTTTCAGACTCCCCCAAGCTTGTGTGATGCTCTCTCCGTCGTGAGGATAAAAATTATAAACATAATTCCAATTCTCATGGACTTCATGAAGTGGACAGAACTTAGTAAAATAGAGACTTGATCTCTTCCCAGTCGAGCAGGTGAGAATTATCCAGTAGCATATACCATTCCAATGCTTTTCCTTCTAGTGACAAGGCAAATAATTTCCTAATGACTTCAACTCTTGTCATACCCTAAAGCTTAAACAACTCACAAAGTTCTGTGAGTTTCAACAAATGAATACTAAGATAGACTGTTCCATCCCCTGCATAACAATCATTCATAACTCTTTCAAGTATCCCACGTGGTAGTTTGAATGGGGTACATTCAGTAGGTGTAGGACCCTTCCCTACCATGGGTGTGGTGGAGCGGCCTACCCTAAGCAGCGAACTAAGAGCACAGTTTTCCATAAGCCTAACTAGTGAAATAAAAACAAGAAACAAAAAGATTCAATTGCAAGAAATAAAGATATACCTTCACGCACTAACCTCTCCGGTAACGATGCTAGAAATAGCTTCGTGGCTGGAGTGTGTATGCCTCTTACCTAACTTCCCCGGCAACGACGCCAAAAATAGCTTGGTGTCTACTACACGCTTCTATTCTTGTACACTATGTTGGGCCTCCAAACGCAGAGGTTTGTAAGACAACAACAAATTTCCCTCTAGTGGATGACCTAAGGTTTATCAAACTCAGGGAAGTAGAGGTTGAAGACGGTCTCTCTCAAGCAATCAAGATACAAGAAGTTTCTTGTATCCCCAACACACCTAATACAACTAGGACTTGTATAGGTGCACTAGTTCGGCGAAGAGATAGTAAAATATGGGTGATAGATGTGGCAAAGAAAGGTAATATAAATCTGTAATAAAAATTACAGCAAGGTAGCAAGTGACAAAAGTAACTAAAAGCGATATTATAATACTTGGAAACAAGGCCTAGGCTTCATACTTTCACTAGTGGAAAAACTCAAAACATTAACATAATTGAAACTCGTGATATTTCCTCCAAAAGCATGCAAGGAAGACATTACTTGGAGATCATTCTTTTTGGGGATCAAAAGCGAATGAGAATTCTGTAGTGCTACAAAAGCACACTTATAGTTTGTATTCCACATCTATGGATGTCCCAATGTCACCGCGGCCATCCAAAGATAGTACTAACAATCACCACAACATATCTCAAGAGTAGTCTCTTTCTAATATGACAAAGTGCCCAATGTCACAAACACCTATGTAAATTATACTCAACACAAGCACCAAGAGACTCATGATTCCATAATTCAATACAACAAGAAGAACAATCCCATGATCAATATTACCCTAATAATGGAGTCACCACATCACCGGTGGTCTCTGGAAATATCATCAAAGGAGAACATCATATCCTATACATAGAAGAATGGGAAACATCGTGGCTAAAACTAGATTAACATAGGCAATGATCACAATAAAGATAGCATCATGGGAGAGAGAATTAACCACATAGCTATTGTAGAAGACCTCAGCCCCGAGGAGGAACTACTCCTGCATCATCATGGGAAGCAACATCGATGGAGATGGATCCGAGGGAAACTCCCCATCCCGGTAGGGTGCCGAAACAAGAACTTCTTCTCCCCCAATGCTTGTTGGATATCGCGGCGGTGATGGGAAACCCTTTTGTAAAAATCGTCTCAATATTCAGGGTTTTCGCGATCGGGAGGTAATTATAGACCAAGGGGGTTTCGAGAGGTGGGGCTAGTCACCCAGGAGGACAGGGGCGTGGCAAGGGCCTGTCCATGCCACCTGGTCGCCTGGACCAGTGTTGGAATGATGTCTACACACGCTTCTATTCTTGTAGACTATCTTGGGCCTCCAAGTGCAGAGGTTTGTAGGACAACAACAATTTCCCTCAAGTGGATGACCTAAGGTTTATCGAACTCAGGGAGGTAGAGGTTGAAGATGGTCTCTCCCAAGAAACTCTGCAATTAATATAGAAGAATTCCCTTGTGTCCCCAAAACACCTAATACAATGGTAACTTGTATAGGTGCACTAGTTCGGCGAAGAGATGGTAAAATATGGGTGATAGGTGTGGCTAAGCAAGGTAATATAAATCTATAAAAGCAAAAACAACAAGGTATGAACTGACAAAAGTGAGCACAAATGGTATTACAATGGTGGAAAAGAAGTCCTAGGATTCATAATTTCACTAGTGACAACTCCCAACAACATTAATATAATTGAAATACATGATATTTCCTCCTAAAACATGCAAGGAAGACGTAAGTCGGAGATATTATTTTGTGGTCAAAAAAGGACGAGAATTGTGTAGGGATACAAGAGCACACCTTAGATTTTGTGTTCAACATCTATGGATTTCCCGCGCTGTCACTGAGAGCATCCAAAGATAGTACTAACAAACACCACAACATATCTCAAGAATAGTCTCTTTCTAGTATGACAAAGCACTCATTCTGTCACCGAAGCACTATGAAAACTATACTCAACACAAGCATCCAGAGACTCTCAAATCCTTAATCAATCCACAACAAAGAAGAATGAACTTGTGACAATATTCTACTAATACATGTCCAATAGACCCAATGTAATCGTGCTCTCGGAGATTATACTAGATATTATCAAGTGAGCACATCAAATCCAATACATAGAAGGGGAAACATCATGGGAGATAACTAGATTAACATAGGCAATTATCACAATCAAGAGCACATCATGGTAGAGAGAAATAACCACATATATACTGGTAGAAAACCTCAGTCCTGAAATGGAACTACTCCCGCATCATGGAGGGAGGAAGCAACGTCAATGGAGATTGATCTGGAGGCTGTTCCCCGTCCCGACATGGTTTCGGAACAAGAACTTCTGGTCCCCCGAAGCTTGCAAGAGATGGCGGCGGAGATTGGAAACTCTTCTGGAAAAAGCGATTGGATATTCAGGGTTTTTGCGTCCGAGGGTAAATATAGGCCAGAGGGGGTTCCGAGAGGTGGGGCTAGCCACCCAGGCGACCATGGGGCGCGGGCAAGACCTGGGCGTGCCCTCTGGCCGCCAGGGGGCTATGGGCCACCCCCGGATCTCATCCTCCGGCTGAAGGTCTCTTCTGATGAATAAGAGTATTGGTAATTTTTTTGGATTTTTCTGAGCAGTTTGATTTTTGACCTATTTCTGCAATGCACAGACAAAACAAACAGTAACTAGCACTGGGAACTTAGTTAATAGGTTAGTTCCCAAATATGTCGTAAAATACATGATAGTGCATCAAAATATGTAACAATGATAACCAAATAAGCATGGAACAAGCAAAAATTATATATACGTTTGTGATGTATCACCATCCCCAAGCTTAATTCCTACTCGTCCTTTAGTAGGTAAGTGATAACCAAGATAATATTTGTGATGACATGATACCAAGAAGTCTTTAACAATTACATGAAAAATGCTTATAGAGATAATGAATCTTAAGTAATTATGTTGGCTCATGAGAATATCACAAAAGAACTGAAAGTTGACAATATGATACTAAAACACCCAATAGGTTTGTAATGAGCATGGTAAAACCATGATAAAGTGATACCTCGCTTGCCCCCTTTAGTGAAGACAAACATAAATGTAGGAGCACCTCCGAAGTTTAAGTGACCACTAGATATAATGATTTCAGAATAAGCAATATCACAATCATGCAGAAGACAATGACACTTTGGGACAATGCACATTATACTAAGAATGACAATCATGCTCTTCTAGTGGGTGATTTTTTTAAAGAATAAGGTGGAGACTCTTCAACCATGGAATTTTGAAGACAAATTGATAATTCGTTAAAGGAAGAAAAGACATAATATGTACCTGAGATGGTTGCTTAAATCAGAGATAAATTGTTTTTGAGAGTGTAACTTTTCCAATCAATGGTTTACGACAAAGGTTTTCAATATCTTCCATGCCAACTATGTTAATAGTGGTTCCCATGTTTTTTTATATCACTTACACTACCCCTCTATCAAACAAACACAATCCATGGCTAGCTACATCCACGGGTGCCCTCCATACAATATCTAGCGTGGAGGAGTGTAAGTTTTATATATTTTTATAAACCAATTTGAATTGGGCATTCACTAACCAGCCTCTATCAAAGACGAGAGCTTCACCGTTGGAAGCGCCAGTAGCATAGGGCGACAGGGCCAGCCTGGCCCCTCTGAATTAGTTGATGGCTTTGATGATTCGACAGTGAATATTAAGGAAAGGGGGGGAATTATTAGAACATAAAGATTTGACAAAAATGTTTTCTAGGTCTCTCCCATACAACACACGAGAGAGAAAGAGAGAGAGATACCCTACACCCTAAACCATACCTCACCACATACCCTCTCTCTCTATCTATCTATCTCTCTCTCTCTCCCCAGATCTCATCCTCTAGCTGAAGGTCTCTTCTGATGAATAAAAATATTGGTAATTTTTCTGGATTTTTCTGAGCAGTTTGATTTTTGTCCTATTTCTGCAATGCACAGACAAACAAACAAAAACTGGCACTTGGCACTGATTTAATAGGTTAGTTCCCAAATATGTTGTAAAAGACATGATAGTGCATCAAAATATGTAACAATGTCAAACAAATAAACATGGAACAAGCAAAAATTATATATACATTTGTGTCGTATCACCATCCCCAAGCTTAATTCCTACTCGTCCTTGAGTATGTAAATGATAACCAAGATAATTTTTCTGATGACATGCTACCAAGAAGTCTTTAACAATTACATGACAAATTCTTATAGAGATAATGAATCTTCAGTAATTATGTTGGCTCATGAGAATATCACAAAAGAATTAAAAGTTGACAATATGATACTGAAGCACCCAATAGGTTTGTAGTGAGCATGGTGCAACCATGATAAAGTGATTCCTCGCTTGCCCCGTTTAGTGAAGCAAAACATAAATGCAGGAGCACCTCCGAAGTTTAAGTGATGACTAGATATAATGATTTTAGAATAAGCAATATCACAATCATGCAGAGGGCAATGAAACTTGAGACAATGCACATTATACTGAGAATGACAATCATGCTCTTCTAGTGGGTGCTTTTTTTAAGAATAAGGTTGAGACTCTTGAACCATGGACTTTTGAAGACAAATTGGTAATCCGTTAAAGGAAGCAAAGACGTAATATGTACCAGAGCTCGTTTCTTAAATCAGAGATAAATTGTTTTTGAGAATGTAACTTTTCCAATCAACGGTTTACGACTAAGGTTTTCAATATCTTCCATGCCAACTATGTTAATAGTGGTTCCCATGTTTTTTTTCTCGCTTACACTCCCCCTCTATCAAACAAGCACAATCCATGCCTAGCTACATCCACAGGTGCCCTCCATACAATCTCAAGCCTGGAGGAGTGTAAGTTTTATATTTTTTATAAACCAATTTGAATTGGGAATTCATTAACTAGCCTCTATCAAAGACGAGAGCTTCACATTTGGAAGCGCCAGTAGCATACGGCGACCGGGCCATCTCGACCCCTTTGAATTATTGATGGCTTTGACGATTCGATAGTGAATATTAAGGAAAGGAGAGCAAAATTATTAGAACATAAAAATTTGACAAAAATATTTGCTAGGTCTCTCCCATACAACACACGAGATAGAAAGAGAGAGAGAGAGAGAGAGAGAGAGAGAGACCCTAAACCCTAAACCATACCCCACCACATACCCTCTCTCTCTCCCCCCAGATCTCATCCTCCAGCTGAAGGTCTCTTCTGATGAATAAGAATATTGGTAATTTTTCTGGATTTTTCTGAGCAGTTTGATTTTTGTCCTATTTCTGCAATGCACAGACAAACAAACAGAAACTGACACTAGGCACTGAGTTAATAGGTTAGTTCCCAAATATGTTGTAAAAGACATGATATGCATCAAAATATGTAACAATGTCAACCAAATAAGCATGGAACAAGCAAAAATTATATATACGTTTGTGACGTATCACCATCCCCAAGCTTAATTCCTACTCGTCCTTGAGTAGGTAAATGATAACCAAGATAATTTTTGTGATGACATGCTACCAAGAAGTCTTTAACAATTACATGACAAATTCTTATAGAGATAATGAATCTTCAGTAATTATGTTGGCTCATGAGAATATCACAAAAGAACTAAAAGTTGACAATATGATACTGAAGCACCCAATAGCTTTGTAGTGAGCATGGTGCAACCATGATAAAGTGATTCCTCGCTTTCCCCTTTAGTGCCGCAAAACATAAATGCATGAGCACCTCCGAAGTTTAAGTGATGACTAGGTATAATGATTTTAGAATAAGCAATATCACAATCATGCAGAAGACAATGAAACTTGAGACAATGCACATTATACTCAAAATGAAAATCATGCTCTTCTAGTGGGTGCTTTTTTTAAGAATAAGGTTGAGACTCTTGAACCATGGACTTTTGAAGACAAATTGGTAATCCGTTAAAGGAAGCAAAGACGTAATATGTACCAGAGCTCGTTGCTTAAATCAGAGATAAATTGTTTTTGAGAATGTAACTTTTCCAATCAACGGTTTACGACAAAAGTTTTCAATATCTTCCATACCAACTATGTTAATAGTGGTTCCCATGTTTTTTTATATCGCTTACACTCCCCCTCTATCAAACAACCACAATCCATGACTAGCTACATCCACAGGTGCCCTCCATACAATCTCAAGCTTGGAGGAGTCTAAGTTTTATATTTTTTATAAAACAATTTGAATTGGGAATTTACTAACCAGCCTCTGTCAAAGACGAGAGCTTCACCTTTGGAAGCGCCACTAGCATAGGGCGACCGGGCCATCCCGACCCCTCTGAATTAGTTGATGGATATGATGATTCGACAGTGAATATTAAGGAAAGGAGAGCAAAATTATTAGAACATAAAAATTTGACAAAAATATTTGCTAGGTCTCTCCCATACAACACACGAGATATAAAGAGAGAGAGAGACCCAGAACCCTAAACCATACCCTACCACATACCCTCTCTCTCCCCCCCCCATATCTCATCCTCCAGCTGAAGGTCTCTTCTAATGAATAAGAATATTGGTAATGTTTCTAGATTTTTTTGAGCAGTTTGATTTTTTTCCTATTTATGCAATGCACAGACAAACAAACAGAAACTGGCACTAGGCACTGAGTTAATAGGTTAGTTCCCAAATATGTTGTAAAAGACATGATAGTGCATCAAAATATTTAACAATGTCAACCAAATAAGCATGGAACAAGCAAAAATTATATATACGTTTGTGACGTATCACCATCCCCAAGCTTAATTCCTACTCGTCCTTGAGTAGGTAAATGATAACCAAGATAATTTTTGTGATGACATGCTACAAAGAAGTCTTAACAATTACATGAAAAATTCTTATAAAGATAATGAATATTCAGTAATTATGTTGGCTCATGAGAATATCAAAAAAGAACTAAAATTTGACAATATGATACTGAAGCACCCAATAGGTTTGTAGTGAGCATGGTGCAACCATGATAAAGTGATTCCTCGCTTGCCCCCTTTAGTGAAGCAAAACATAAATGCAGGAGCACCTCCTAAGTGTAAGTGATGACTAGATATAATGATTTCAGAATAAGCAATATCACAATTATGAAGAATACAATGAAACTTTGAGACAATGCACATTATACTCAGAATGACAATCATGCACTTCTAGTGGGTGATTTTTTTTGAAGAATAAGGAAGAGACTCTTGAACCTTGGACTTTTGAAAACAAATTGGTAATCCGTTAAAGGAAGCAAAGGCGTAATATGTACCAGAGCTCGTTGCTTAAATCAGAGATAAATTGTTTTTGAGAATGTAACTTTTCCAATCAACGATTTACGACAAAGGTTTTCAATATCTTCCACGCCAACTATGTTCATAGTGGTTCCCATGTTTTTTATATCGCTTACACTCCCCCTCTATGAAACAAACACAATCCATGACTAGCTACATCCACAGGTGCCCTCCATACAATCTCAAACCTGGAGGAGTGTAAGTTTTATATTTTTTATAGACCAATTTGAATTGGGAATTCACTAACCAGCCTCTATCAAAGACAAGAGCTTCACCTTTGGAAGCGCCAGTAGCATAGGGCGACCGGTCCATCCCGACCCCTCTGAATTAGTTGATGGCTATGATGATTCGACGGTGAATATTAAGGAAAGGAGAGCAAAATTATTAGAACATAAAAATTTGACAAAAATATTTGCTAGGTCTCTCCCATACAACAAACGAGATAGAAAGAGAGAGAGAGAGACCCCAAACCCTAAACCATAACCTACCACATACCCTTTCTCTCTGAAGGTCTCTTCTGATGAATAAGAATATTGGTAATTTTTCTGGATTTTTCTGAGCAGTTTGATTTTTGTCCTATTTATGCAATGCACAGACAAACAAACAGAAACTGGCACTAGGCACTGAATTAATAGCTTAGTTCCCAAATATGTTGTAAAAGACATGATAGTGCATCAAAATATGTAACAATGACAACCAAATAAGCATGGAACAATTAAAAATTATATATACGTTTGTGACGTATCACCATCCCCAAGCTTAATTGCTACTCATCCTTGAGTATGTAAATGATAACCAAGATAATTTTTTTGATGACATGCTACCAAGAAGTCCTTAACAATTACATCACAAATGCTTATAGCGATAATGAATCTTTAGTAATTATGTTGGCTCGTGAGAATATCACAAAAGAACTAAAAGTTGACAATATGATACTGAAACACCCAATAGGTTTGTAGTGAGCATGGTGCAACCATGATAAAGTGATTCCTCGCTTTCCCCTTTAGTGAAGCAAAACAGAAATGCAGGAGCACCTCCGAAGTTTAAGTGATGACTAGATATAATGATTTCAGAATAAGCAATATCACAATCATGCAGAAGACAATGAAACTTTGAGACAATGCACATTATACTCAGAATGACAATCATGCTCTTCTAGTGGGTGCTTTTTTTGAAGGATAAGGTGGAGCCTCTTGAACCATGGCCTTTTGAAGACAAATTGATAATCCGTTAAAGGAAGCAAAGACGTAATATGTACCAGAGCTCGTTGCTTAAATCAGAGATAAATTGTTTTCGAGAGTGTAACTTTTCCAATCAAGGGTTTACGACAAAGGTTTTCAATATCTTCCATGCCAACTATGTTAATAGTGGTTCCCATGTTTTTTTATATCGCTTACACTCCCCCTCTATCAAACAAACACAATCCATGACTAGCTACATCCACGGGTGCCCTCCATACAATCTCAAGCCTGCCGGAGTGTAAGTTTTATATTTTTTATAAACCAATTTGAATTGGGAATTCACTAACCAGCCTCTGTCAAAGACGAGAGCTTCAGCTTTGGAAGCGCCAGTAGCATATGGCGACCGGGCTAGCCCGACCCCTCTGAATTAGTTGATGGCTTTGACGATTCGACAGTGAATATTAAGGAAAGGAGAGCAAAATTATTAGAACATAAAAATTTGACAAAAATATTTGCTAGGTCTCTCCCATACAACACACGAGAGCGAAAGAGAGAGAGAGAGAGACTCTAAGCCCTAAACCATACCCCACCACATACTCTCTCTCTCTCCCCAGATCTCATCCTCCAGCTGAAGGTCTCTTCTGATGAATAAGAATATTGGTAATTTTTCTGGATTTTTCTGAGCAGTTTGATTTTTGACCTGTTTCTTCAATGCACAGACAAAACAAACAGAAACTGGCACTGGGCACTGAGTTAATAGGTTAGTTCCCAAATATGTTGTAAAAGACATGATAGTGCATCAAAATATGTAACAATGTCAACCAAATAAGCATGTAATAAGCAAAAATTATATATACGTTTGTGAGGTATCACCATCCCCAAGATTAATTCCTACTCGTTCTTGAGTAGGTAAATGATAACCAAGATAATTTTTCTGATGACATGCTACCATGAAGTCTTTAACAATTACATGAAAAATGCTTATAGAGATAATGAATCTTCAGTAATTATGTTGGCTCATGAGAATATCACAAAAGAACTAAAAGTTGACAATATGATACTGAAACACCCAATAGATTTGTAGTGAGCATGGTGCAACCATGATAAAGTGATTCCTCGCTTTCCCCTTTAGTGAAGCAAAACATTAATGCAGGAGCACCTCCGAAGTTTAAGTGATGACTAGATATAATGATTTCAGAATAAGCAATATCACAACATGCAGAAGACAATGAAACTTTGAGACAATACACATTATACTCAGAATGACAATCATGCTCTTCTAGTGGGTGCTTTTTTTTTGAAGAATAAGGTGGAGCCTCTTGAACCATGGACTTTTGAAGACAAATTCATGATCCGTTAAAGGAAGGAAAGACGTAATATGTACTAGAGCTCGTTGCTTAAATTAGAGATAAATTGTTTTTGAGAGTGTAACTTTTCCAATCAACGGTTTACGACAAAGGTTTTTAATATCTTCCATGCCAACTATGTTAATAGTGGTTTTTATGTTTTTTTATATCGCTTACACACCCCCTCTATCAAACAAACACAATCCATGACTAGCTACATCCATGGGTGCCCTCCATATAATCTCAAGCCTGCAGGAGTGTAAGTTTTATTTTTTTAATAAACCAATTTGAATTGGGCATTCACTAACCAGCCTCTGTCAAAGACGAGAGCTTCACCTTTGGAAGCGCCAGTAGCATAGGGCGACCGGGCCAGGCCGCCCCCTCTGAATTAGTTGATGGCTTTGATGATTCGGCAGTGAATATTAAGGAAAGGAGAGCAAAATTATTAGAACATAAAGATTTGACAAAAATGTTTGCTATGTCTCTCCCATACAACACACGAGAGAGAAAGAGAGAGAGACCCTAAACCCTAAACCATACCCCACCACATACCCCGTCTCTCTCTCTCTTCCTCTCTCGCTTCCTCTCTCTCTCTCTTTCCCTTTCCCTTTCCCTTTCCCTCTCTCTCTCTCCCACGTATCCTCCCTCTCCCACACAACACACCATGCATCTCTCACCCTTATGCCTACCCCTCTCTCTCCTCTCTTTCTCTCTCAAATTTTGCACTCAAGACCTTAAAATCCCAATAATTAGCGGGACCCATATGAATTATACAAGCTCATCCTAATTCTCAGTGTTTTAGAAAGGCATTTAGGAATTTTTAGAAAAATCATTTCGGTTTTCCCCTTTAATTAAATTTTGAGGCTTTAAAACATGATGCATGTATGAATAGCTATTCCAGTGCATTACCAGTAACTAGGGTTGTGACAAAAATGTGGCAAATCCAAGCTCATGGAATTTAATCCCCAACGGAGATTTTCCAAATTACCCAACCAAAATATTGAGTAAAGAAAGTGGGTCTGCCATGAACCCCAAATGTATTACAAAGGAAAATCCACATGATACTTCAAATGTATGAAGCAAAGCAAGCAAAGAAGAGATGATGGATGCTGCAAATGCCGCTTCTTCTTATGGACGGCCATGCTTGGCCGGATCCTCACGGCTGACGTGTTGCTTCGCCGGGGATGGGAGAATAATTATTTTTGCCCTCTTTGCATGCGCAGCCTGGAAACTGCAGCTGACCTGCTGATCGAGTGTCCTTGGTCGCAGGATGCGTGGCATAGGCTTGCCTCCTTGGTGAAAACGCCGGCGCTGCTCCCTGCTTCCTGGAATGACGTGTCAAATGTCAAGGAATGGCTAATTGGCTGTTATAGCCGTGCAACAAATGCTGAAAAGAATGGAACCCTTTCCCTCATTCAGCTGATGACCTGGGAGCTATGGTGTGAAAGAAACCGTAGAATCTTCAGGAATGAATGCATGGACAAAGCTGCGTTCCTAGCAAGACAAAGAGGGGAAATCCAGCTCTGGAACATGATGGAAGCTGGGATCCCTTTTGATCCTGGCTGATTTTAGTCTTGGTTCTTTCTGCCCTCCTTTCTTGTTTTTTGCCTATGTGGCGTTGATCCACCTCGGGTCCTCGCTGTAGCTCACCCTATTTTCTCTTCTGTGCAATGAATTTGGTAGAGCAACTACCAACATTCAAAAAAAAAGATACCCTGCCCCAAAACTGCAATCAGAGATTTTTTGTTTTTTTATTTTATTTTACGGGAAGGTACAACCATTGATCTGACATCAGATGTCACTATGAGTTGGGGTGTGGCGCAGCCCAACGTTCCTAGCCTGCTCAACACGGTCAAGGCCGAATCATCTCAGGCCTGTACATAACTTTCTTTCTTTATCAATGCAATAAGACGCAAAGCTTTTGCCTTTTCTCAAAAAAGAAACATGTCTCCTGTGAATTGCTACTATCAGAACAAATATTTGATCATAAGCCTATTACCATTAGCTGGTGCAAGTTCCTAAGCACCATTGCCTCACTGCTACATAACTTTTGAGGACCGGTGAGGAAACACGGTCACTGCTAGCCGCTAACTGCCAAGGTTGAACTGCTAGACATCATGTGCTAGATGCTACAGAATCCGAAAGCAAAGGTTGATGAATAGAACCCTTGTTCCTACGCAAGTCAGTTAATAAATAATCAAGATAGGTCCCAGTCGACGACTCCAAATTTTCCGAGGCTTGGGCATGTCCATTGGTTTGCTCAATTTGCTGGAGAACATCGATGGCACTAGGCCGGTACACGTTCCTCAAGTATCGGAGAGCCAGCACCGGACCCATTCCTGCGGCAACAATCAGCTGGGAAATATGTTTTCACCATATGGTGAAAATACATAATGGTTAGACCAGTCCTAGTTATAAAGATTAGCATGATCAACAACAGTAGACTTACGGCCATGGTGATCCAGTATGAAGCTTGATTACACAAATGCCACATTACAGTGTGCATCTGAAGGGTTGGTACCGCACCGAGTATTAAGTTGATCATGTAGAAGGCTGCAAAGTTCCCCCATATGAGGATGATATGTGGACAAGTGAACGAGCTGAAGAAGCAAAAGATAGTGTCAGTGAAGTCTGCTCCGATGAGTTTGTAGCAACCAACCGTGAGAACTTACTTAGTATCCAGGGTCACAACAAAAGCCTGCAACCAAATACATCCAGATAGGGAAACCATGGAGAGTTCCTCCATGTCACTTTTCTCATCAGCATATGCGTTGATTGTAATTAGGAAAATAACAAATGCCTGAAACCACCAGAGATTAAAATCCTGTTATGGAGATCAACCTTTTCATGTGCAGCTAAAGCACACCGAATGCAAGGTATCATCATGCATGAGTCATGATTAGGTACACATTCACATACAGGAAATAGTAATCATAAGGTTTAAAAGGTATAAATAAATGCATTGGCCCACAAATCAAGATGGAGAAAATCATCAACTTCACGTACTAATAGTGCACATTGCATTTGGTTAGCACACTAACTGATAGATGTCTACTGAAAAAACTCAAATGCTGATTGTCAGCAAGAGGTTCGTTGTCCATAATAGATTGCATTAACAGAGCAAGAGATACTTGAACACAACATTCACTACTCCAAGTCCCAGACAATGCATCCACTACAATTCAATATATTGTTCAAGATACAGAAACCTAGATGAATACAACATAAAAAAAAATAAAGAGCAATGTTTATTTTACATGGTACAACGATCGCCCAAACCATTCAGCAAATGTACTTCGATTCAAGAGCCTGGAAACACAATGAAACTACTCATATTAGTCATCCCACAAAACAGCTACATTGCACACTTACAAGAAGCCTCAACAAATAAAAATGAATAACCAAAAAAATCAATTTGTACCTCCCAGCTTGAGAATAGAGTAAAATCTGGGGATATCGTAGAACTGTTGTTTCAGAGATATCCTTGTCAAAAATAATTGTCATAACCGGTAGACTTGTGTAGAAAACATTATAGGCCATCAGGCTAATAGAGTTGAACATACTAGTTCCAGAAAGCCCTGACGAAAAGGAAAAACTAACATAGGACCCAGGTCAGCAGTCCATGTGTAGTAGCTTCCCTGTATAATCAGATATACAGCTAATGGAAAGAGCATTAGGAGGCTAGACTCACAGAATCTGTATAAAGCAAATCAACAGTGACTTGTAGAAGGAGTACTGTGAAATAAATGCTGTGCGATTGTATGAATATCGACCATGGACAAGTATCAACCTTTTGAGAAACTTGAACTCTGCAAAACAATAAGAAAAAATACATATTTAGACTTGGTAAAAGTACATGGAACTTGGAGGTAAAGTGCAGCACAAGGATAAGATAATACATATTCTCAATACAAAGATATGATCCATGGGCATTTTATTTTTCAGATGACAGTATGATACTAGTTCATATGGATAAACAAATGTCAAAATCACAATATCCACCTGAGCTAGTTTAGCATCTGTCAATGTGAAATATACAGGGTTCAGAAGACTGCATGGTCACAGCTGCTATGTATAAATAATTTTCAGTGGTTCTTTTGGCGACTAAAAAACGAGACCCAGACATGGAATGGGTTTCTAGTCCCTGGCTTCAGCTAGAAAAAAAGATTAAATCAACCTTCAAAAATTCTAGAAGCCCACATAATGTTAATAATTATTTCCAGCTTAAAATAATGCAAGTTTAAGAAAAACACCTTTCAGCTCAACAATACAATGGCAGCACTGACATACATATTACACAATAACTGCAAAATCAGGAACCAGCGTAAAATTAATAAAGATACATACTTGCAATGCTATAATCAGCAGCTCTTGCAGCCTGCAGTCCCTCTCTACCACTAATCCCTACTCCAACATTAGCCGCTTGAATCATTCTTACATCATTACCGCCATCACCAATTGCTAGAGTTAAAGAACCAGAGGATTTCAGGATCCCAACAAGCTGCACAAATGCAAAAAACGTGAAAATTTAAGTAACCAAGCAGCTAAATAGCAGCAGCACATGATATTTTTTTGAGTAGCATCACAATAACCACATCAATATTACAGACAATCTTGCTCTACATTGTCCCTCATTGAGTATTTTATCAACAATAAAGTCCAGTTGCATGTTACGGCTCCATTTTAATCGAGGTGGATTATAACAGTGTGGGATGTTATTAGTAGAATCATGAAAAATAAATAAAAACTGTAGACGATCTTGCTCAATATGAAGACCAAGATTCTAAATACTGTTTCTTCCAAAACGTGCGTCGTTTTGTACTCACCCTGTCAACAATTACATGGCGCACTAGCATTCCAACGCTCAACTTTGACCATCAATTTGTCCAATAAAACATAAGATTATATGCCACATAAATCATACCATTGAATTCGTTTTTTAATAAGGTTTTACGACACATTACTTTATATATTGTTGGTTTTACTGGTGATCAAAGTTAAATCACGGAAAATAATGAAACCCTGTAAATAGGGACCGAGAGAGTATTAGAAGAACACCAAGAAGGCGCAAACGCCAGGATCTACATCACCACCATCAACAATTGGTAGAATTAAAGAACCAGAGGACGATCTCGTGTCTACATTCTAATTCATTGAGTCATTTATGAACATTAAGCCCAGTTGATGATCCTGTCATGTTCAGCTTCTTTGAAAAAACTGACCATTCTCCCACCTGCTTATTTTTAATCAATCTATCGCCCATATCTTGTTGCACAACATATAAGATGAAGTGTGGGAGCGAAACCATTAGTCAACCAGATTTACAACAGCTTAATTTGATTCATCAACTAAAATTATGGACACAGCAGAATGTGCCGAATCGGCGTGCTGACAGGGCTGGGCACGGTGACACGCTCGGACTCACGGGATACGCGTATGCCGCCGTACTTCCTGAATTTTGAATTAATAAAAGAAAGATAAGGCAGAAAACGGCTGGGACACATAGGGGGTACGTGGGGGACACAAAAGGGAGAGCTGGGAAATCCTATTTTCCAGCTCCTGGACACGACGCTGCCACTTCCTGGACTCGGTGCCGTCGCCTGGTCTCAACCGCCGCTATCTCCCAAGTGCAGCAACCTCTCCTCCCGACGGCCTCTTTCTTCATCTATTTGAATCGACTTTTTGTTGAGCTGCTGCTGCTTGCTTCCCCTGTTCCACATGCCCTTGCTGCTGCTGCCTGCTTGTCTTTTTAGCGAAAACGCAAAAGCTTTGCGTTACGATGCATTGATAGGTAAAGGAAGAGTACTGTACAAGAAAATACACATGCGCCGGAGCGCCCACCCGAGGAAGGCTACAACGCAACCCACTAGACCTACGGAGCTGCGGGGATCAGGGCATCTAGGCCCTTTGCACCGGCAGCAGCCCATGATCGAGCCTCGGATCGAATCGTAGCCAGGAGACTACACATGTTAGGTGACGCGTTATCGAAGACCACCTCATTGCGCTGCTTCCAGATCCACCATGCCGTCAGCATGATCAACGAGGAAATACCCTTGCACAGAGCCCGGGGTGTCGACGCGGATGCTTTGAGCCACCAGTCCACGAAGTCGTCCTCACCATCTGGCGGAGTGGCCGTGGATCGAACCCAGGAGAGAACCTCGTGCCAGGTCGCCCTGGAGAAGGGACATCCCATCAATAGGTGTGACATGGTTTCAGTCGCCTGGTCGCACAAGGGGCAGCGCGGTGGGTGGGCCAATCCCCTCCTCGCCAACCTCTCAGCCGTCCAACATCTGTCATGGCAAGCCAACCACACGAAGAACTTAACGCGTGGGGGTGCCCACTCCAGTTCAACTTCCAGGAACGAGAGACGATCGATCCATGGAACAAGAACTCATAGCAGGATTTGGCAGAGTATTGTGCGTTCGTCGTCCATCTCCAAAGGAGTGTCCCGACCCTCCGAGAGCCCGAGGTCCCGAAGACGTATCCACAGCTGCACGTACTGCCAAAGGTCCAGCGCACCTAGTGCGCCCCGGATGTCGGCGATCCAACTGCGCCCCAAGGGCGCCTCTCTGACCGTACGGCGCTTCCGAGTACGCTCGGGCACGAGTGCAACGAGAGACAGTGCTATCTCCCCGATGGACTTACCGTCCAACCAACGGTCCAACCAAAACAGAGTCGTCGATCCATCCCCCAGCACCATCGTGGTGGAGGCCTCAAAACCCTGTAGCTCGATCTTCGAAAAGTGCATATCGAAGCCGCGCCAGGGTCGCAGCGGGTCAGTGCGCATCCTCCAGATCCAACGCATCCTAAGGCTGATGGCCGTGCGAGTGAGGTCCGGCACCCCCAGGCCACCATAGCGCAAAGGCCTACTCACCCTCTCCCAGTTAACATGGCAGTGTCCACCCTTCGCCTCCACCCTACCAGCCCAGAGGAAGCCCCTGACAATCTTACGGATTTGCTTGAGGGTTGACTTGTTAACACCCAAGACAATGATGTGATGCAGTGGGATCGCCAGGAGCACCGATTTAACAAGCGCGAGGCGCCCAGCTTTCGTCATCATGAAGGTCTTCCAAGTCGGTAACCGATGGGCAATACTGTCCACCAGAGGCTGGAGTGCCGCCGCGGATAGGCGACGAAGTGACAGGGGGATCCCCAGGTATCTGACCGGAAACGGCGTTAACTGGCATCCCATGATCGATGCCGCCTGATGGGCCTCGTCGTCCGAGCAAGCGATCGGGGAGACTGAGCACTTGGAGAAATTGGTACGTAGCCCCGATGCCTCCCCAAAGAGAGCCAGTAGTGCGCGCACCGTGCGCAATTCTGACTCATCCAAGTGGCAGAAAATAACCACATCGTCAGCGTAAAGGGAAACCGACGTCACCAAATCACGAGAGGCAATGCGCTTTAGGATCCCATAATTGAGGGCCCTAGCCAACAACCTGTTGAGCATGTTGATAAATATGACGAACAACATCGGCGACAAGGGATCTCCCTGTCTCAAGCCCCTCCGGTGCCAAATCGGGGGGCCCGGCTCGCCATTGAGCATCACCCGAGAACTCGCCGAGGAGAGTAGAATGGCCAACATCTCCTGAAAACGGGGGCCAAAACCAGCCTTCGAGATGACCTCGAACAACAGCGCCCAAGAAACCGAGTCGAATGCCTTCGCAATGTCAAGCTTGAGCATGACCCTAGGCTCTTTTAGCCTATGTAGCAGGCGTGCCGTCTGCCGAACCAACATGAAGTTATCATGAATACCCCGCTTCCGAATGAAGGCACATTGGTTCGAGTCAACCAGGCCCCCCAGCCTAGGGGCCAGCCTCGAGGCCAGCACCTTTGCCACCAATTTGGCAAAGATGTGGATGAGGCTGATCGGGCGGTAGTCTCCCAGGGCGGAGGCGTCACCGTGCTTAGGCAGCAGGATAACCAAGGCCTGATTGAGACCCTGGAATCCGCGCCCGTTCATCGAGTGGAGCTTCGCAAAGGCAGCCATGAAGTCTGACTTGATGGTTCCCCAACAGCGCTGCAGGAACTCCGACGTGAAGCCATCCGGTCTAGGCGCCTTACCGCTAGGTAGTCGCCGAATAACATCCCACACCTCCTCCTCGGAGAATGGGGCCTCCAGGACTGACATGTCTTCCGAGACAGCGCCCAGGAAGTCCAGGTTCAACGAGAACTGTCTGCTCTCACCCGTGCCCAACAGAGCTTGGAAGTGATTATAGGTAGCCTCCGCCATAGCCGCATGGTCCACCGCGACCGTGTCACCGACAGCCAAACAACGAATGACCCCCTTCTGCTTCCGGTAGGAAGCATGTTGGTGAAAGAAGCTCGTGTTGGCGTCTCCCTCAGCCAGTCCTCTGATCTTGGCCCGTTGCCGCGCCATCGTGCGCTCTAAGGATGCCAGGCCAAGGTAGGATTGTTTCAGCTTAGCACGAAGGGCGCGCTCGTCCGGGGAGAGGAGCCTGGACTCCATGGCTACATCGAGCCGGTATACAACCTCCCGCGCTATCATGAGCTGCAGTTTTACCGAACCTACCTTCCTATCAGACCAACTCATCAATTGTCGAGCCGTGCGCTTAAGCTTTGAGACAAGCCGCCGGAAGGTGACGACGGCATCGAAACCCACCAGCCGGGTCCAAAACTGTTCGAACTGGAAGCGTCCCCTTCCGGCCGCCATCGGGGTACAGTCCAGGAGCAGTGGGCAGTGATCCGATACGACCGTGGGAAGGCAGCGCAAAGAGCAGCTAGCGAACATGTCCTCCCAGTCGGTCGTGCAGAACACCCTGTCCAGCTTGACCAGGGTGGGGGATGCACGCTCATTCGACCACGTAAATCTCCTCCCCTGAAGGTAAAGTTCCTTCAATACACAGTCATTCAGGAGTCTCCTAAATCGACCCATCATGCGGCGGTTAAGGTTGCCATTGCTTTTGTCTTCATCGCGATAGATCATGTTGAAATCCCCACAAAGGACCCAAGGGCCAGGCTGAGCCCTCCTAATCTCACGAATCTCCGCGAGGAAAGCAACCTTATCCGCGTCACCCTGTGGCCCGTAGACGCAAGTCAACCACCAAGGTGTGGCGCCAGCGGCCGCGACCCTTGCGGTCACACTGTTCGCATCTACATGTGCGCTATCAAGCTGCATCAACCTACTCTTCCAAGCCACTATGATCCCACCCCTTGTTTCGGTCGCAGGCGAGCAGAAGTAAGCGTCAAAATCTGCGCCCAGAGTTTCCATAACAATAGCAAGTGATACAATAGCCAGCTTGGTCTCATGCAAACACACAATGGACGTGTTTGTCGTGGCGACAATGGTCCGAACACCCACACGCCGTGCACAGTCATTAAGACCACGCACGTTACACACGCAAATCAAGGGGTTGTACGACATGACAACAATGTATACGCCCGCGTATGACCCGGCGGTCAAACCGCCACCATGTGGCCACCCGACAGCCCCACCGAGGGAGGGGCACATCCTCTGATCGCCGAGAGGCTCCAACCGTAGAGCTCCCCCACCGCCTCGATCATGTCCTCGGAGAGTGGAGCCTCGAACATCCTGTGGTAAGCTTCCAGGGCAGCCTCGGAAGGCGCCTCATCCTCCGAAATAAGCCCCAACTTCCTCATGAGATTACGCATTGCCTTCTGCTCCGAGCTAAGCCCGCCCAGTTGTCGAGCGATCCTAGCGCTTCGACGTGGTTGAAACTCCAGCGCCATGAGCCTACGCCGCACTGCAGGCGCAGATGTCAGCGTGTCAGAACGCAGCTTGGCGGCAGCCAAGAACTCCCCCAACGTCCGAGGGCGTGCCACAGGGTGTGCCGCCTCGGCACTGGTCGCGGCGGGCGGCCGACGACGAACGAACTGGATCGGCGGCGAGGCGAGTCTGGCCGATACTGGTGTCGGTGATGGGAGTGTCGTATCCCGGGGTGGTGCAAGCAGCGGCGATGCAACTGCGGGTGGCGGCCGAGGTGAAACGATCTCACTCGCCCACATGCCCCCCAACACCACATCCACGTCAAAAAGCCATCGAGGCATACCGAGGACCTCATCATGCGGAGCCCCCCCCCCCCCGTCTCCATCGCCTAGGACTGGCGCGGCCACGTCCACGACCAGGCTGATGGGCACAATTACCGAACAGGCTGGTTGAACAGGCGTATTTGCGACATGGGCCACCGGCGCTCCAGATGGGCCGAGCGCCAACGGCCCAGCCAGAGCCAGCCCATCCTTGTCACCGCATGCGAGCTGGCCCGTGTCGCTGGCATCCGACGAGGGGATAAAGGTTGGGGGCGCACCCTCACCACCAACCGCTGCGTCCACCACAGCTGGCGAGATCCCCCCATCGACAGCAGTAGGCGCCTCCTGTGCGGCGACAGCCAGCTGCAGCAGTTCGTCATCCACGCACCCACCAGCCTCAGCTGCCAAAGCGGTGGAGGCTGCATCACCCACGCGCTCGTCTCCCCCCACTGCCGAAAGAGTGGAGCCATTGGCCAAAGCAGGGGAATCGCTGGCCAAAGCAGAGGAAGCCGCAGCAGCTCGCGCCCGGCGATTGGCGCGTCGACGCCACTGCTTGCGTTGGCTCCGCTTTTGGTGTCGCGACGAAGGAAGGACAGGGTCATGGGCGTCCTGCGAGCCCTGCAGCGCGTCGTAGCGGCCAAAGTGGGGAGCTTCCCCGACCAGCCGACCAAGGCCGGCGTCATCTCCAGCAGGCGGTCCAGCCCTGCGAGAGGGGTGAGCCAAAGCTGGCGAGGCCGCTTTGCGACCAGGCCCACCCAACCACGACCCGGTGACCGTTGCCTGTGCCAATGACGCGAGCCGTGTGCCCGAGGGGCCGGCTCCACCCGAGCCGCCGGCCGCGCCACTGCGCGCCCCAGCCCCGCCATCGCCGGCACCTACTCCCGCGCCGCCCGGCAGCAGGTCCGAGGAACCACCGACGTACGAGTAGCGCCGCGTAGTTGGGTACCCCAGCGTCGGCCCGTCTCCACCGCCGCCGCCCGAACCCGGCGGCCGTCGACGGAAGTCCGTGAATCCCGTGACGTGGATGATCAGCGGGTGGATGAGCGTGGACACCTGTGGGGGGGTCACCGCATCCGCCGGAGCCGGCATCGTCTCCACCTCCGGCGTCCCGTCCGGTTCGACGACATGGAAGTCCATCTCCCTGGGAATGAGAGACGGGTCGAGGCACCACGCAGATAGCCGGAACACGTCCATGTCCGCGCGCGAACGCGTCAGCGGATCAAGCCTCTCAACCCAGGAGTGAGGCGCCAGGATCGTCTCCATCGCTACGACGCTCCATGCGTTCACGGGCATCCCCTCGATCTCCAGCGAGACGTGCACCCCCAGGCCGCCAGCGACGGCGCCCGTCCGGTGCGACCACGCCCGCATCAGTAGGCGGAAGTACGGCAATTGGGCGTACTGGTCAGCCAGGACCCGGTCGCGGTCCTCACGCGCCGCGAAGTAGAGCAGCAGTGAGCCGCCGCCGTGCCTGTGCACCGAGAAAACCTCCGGCGGCAAGTCGAAGGCCGCCACGATGGTTTCTACCACGTCCGTCGGCGATGCGTCGGTGCGGTCTCCAACGAACACCCCGACCAACGCGCTTTCGAGGGCCCGCTCCGCCTCGACGTCCGGCGACCTAGCAAAGACGCACACCGAGCGCGCCGGTCTGCGTGCCAGCTCACCACCGATGGCCACCGACGGCGCGGCCACGGTGCCCCCCCCCCCCCGCCTCGCGCGTGATGGGGCTGCGAGCGGCAGTGGCGCCATGACCTCTCGCTCGCCCACTCGCGCGACCTGCGCAGTGCGCGCCCCAGATAGACCGACGCTAGTCGTGGTCTCCCGTGCGGGCGCCCCAGCCAGTGCGATGCGCGGCGCCGCGTCGTCGCGGCGAGCCACCAACCCGACGGTCACACGTGCGGGCGCCTCCAACCGCGGGCCGGCCTGCGAGCTCGATGCGCCGCCCTGCGCAGCCGTCGCATGGGTCTGGCCAGCTGCCCGACCTGGCCGCATGCGCGCCGTTGCTTGAACCTGCCGTCGCTCTTCTGCCGCGGCGTGGCCACCCATGCCACGCGATCATCGCCGGCCGCCCGCTTGCTAGCGGGTTCATCCCGGGAGTCCGGCGGCGTGCGCGGTCGCGGCAGCGAGCACTCCCGCGCCATGTGACCCACCAGCCCACAGCGGAGGCACACCGGACCGGTCGAGCAGTCCTTCGCCCGATGCCGCGGTATGCATCGTAGGCGCCCACCTCGCGTCCGGAGCGCTTGGCCCTTGCCGCCGCCACCTTCTTGCCAGCGCGACGACCACGCGCGCGCTTGCCCCTGGATTGCTCCCACGGCGCGTCGTCGCCGCCGTCAAGAGAGACGTCTGAACGGTCAAGCTCGTCGACCGCGCCCGACGAAAGCTCGCGGTGCACCTCGGAGCGCGGCACCCGGGCAGAGTCATCCATGTCCATCGGTCCCTTACCCTTGAGCGCGTCCCTGTACGAAGCCGGTGAGCCATCGGAGTCGGAGTCACGGCCGCCGCGCCATCTGTCCTCACGGCCCCTCGGGCTACCTGGCCCGCCTGAGGACGCCATCCGTGCAAGGGCTGCTCGCTGCCTGCTTGTCTTGAACTTTGATTGGTGCTTGATGTTAGGGAACATGGCATCTGGGTGCGGCGCTACATCTGGATGATCGATCAAGCACTTGAAAAAGGAGAAAATGAATGGGTCAGTATTCTGATCTCTTTCTCATTATTATTTTTGTCTTTAACTCTATATTACATGGCGTATTTTTATTTATTTTTATATATACTTGCCGTGTCTTCGATTGCCTGTTTTTGGAAAATGCCGTATCTTGTATCCCCTTATGTGTGTCGTCGTGTCCGTGTTGCCATATCCATGCTTTTTAGATGAAGAATAGCAATGGACTTTTTGTGAACTCTTATTTGTATCAGCTTAGAAATAAGCACAGCACATCATAGTTCAGCAACCGCAAACTGAGTACATATCTAGTGACATCCCAGCATTATTCCTTTTCCAAAAAAAACCAGCATTATTATTTTCAGATAGAAAGGACATGCAATATTTACCAAAGACTGGTATATGCTCATCCGCTTCAGTTTTTTTACCCCCCCCCCCCCCAAAAAAAACTGTAAAAGGGCGCAAGAAAGAAAAACGTCATTGCGGCTGTCCATTCTATCGAACACTTCGTTGCATGGCAACCCAGCATGCTCATCATGCGCAACACACGCACACAAGCCTATCACGCAGCACACATCACACACCACACAAACGCACACCTATCACGCAGCATGCTGCACACACCACGCAAGCGACAGGCGGAGGAGCGAGCATGGGATGTCGACAGTGGGCAGCAAACTCACCCGCAGAAAAATCACGCACACGCCATGGGCTGCGGCGGAGCTTCATTCCCCGCTGTCGTTGTCCACCACTGGCGCAACTCCCAGGCCTTCTGCACTTGAGGAGGTGCTGCTCCGGGCGCAGGATGGCGGCCCCAGATCGGGGTGGAATCACTCAGGGCGGCGCACGCGAGATCGGCTTACCGGCACGGTTCGCAGGCCTGCCGCGCGTCGGGTGCTGGACGGCGGGGCCAGCTCAGGGAGGCGGTGCTCCGAGAGGCGCACGCTAGTTCGGGCTGCCAACGCGGCTCCTAGGACTCCGACGTATTGTCCGTGAGGAAGGATATGGAGTTCTCGGTAGCCTCCTGTGCGCCCAGTAGCCATGGCAATGGAGAGGGCACGAGGCTCGTGGTAGCCTCCTGTGCGCCAAGCGGCTGGTCGTCGGAGACAGGCAAGGGCAGGCTTGCGTTTCTTTAGGAGGAAGCGAAGAAGCCATGGAAGTCAGCGGAGGCAATGCTACTGCAGTCGCCGACGCTGGGTGGTTCCCGCAAACGGGCATGGCAAGAGAGAGATGGTCCAGGGAAGAACGAATTTTGATTACACCGACAGGTGGGTTGCGGGATGAGTGGGCAGTATAAGTCAAACAACGAATCTGGATCAGCATGCCAGGTGAGCAAAACCATCCTCAAAATCAGCTTGGTGGCCTCTCGGGGGGTGTTTACAAAGTTTGGGAGATTAAGCAACCGGTTTTTGAGTTGAGGGGATAATGTGTCCGGAACCTTAAAGTTCACGGGGGTATATGTATTTAACTCGTTTTGTTTAAACGTCAATTTACATGTCAAAATGTAAGAAAGCTGTTGGTAGAAACAGCCAAAGGAAACCTGTGCTTTCTGCAAAGGTGTCATTCGACAGCATATTGCTGTTCTTGACAGCATGGCCAGCTTGGTGAAAGATTCCAGTGAACGCTTCAGAATTATTTCGAGTGCCCAACCATCCAAAACGAATGCAAGATCCTGCGTAAACAGATTTGACATGAAGTACTCCAATCAACCAAAACAAACTATGAACCCGTTCATAGGTAACACAGTTGAGTTTTGTTAAATGTGCATACGCAAACACACTAAAGAGTATGATAGCAAATATGATATGATAGTTCATATTGAATACACAAAACGGAAAAATCCTGAAAGTTAACATAGATGACATAAAGGCATTGCAGCTAATGTAAGGTATTGTCTGAACATCTGATGGATTGAAGTAAAGATTAATGTCATTTTCTCATGTATACTATTTCTGCTATAAAAACGGGGTACGAAGACATTTATCACATATAATATTAGGAACATTTGATACTACTCGTGTAAGGTACAATATGGAATCCAGAAAAAAAAATACCTTTCTTTCCGACACGGTCTTCATAATTACCAGTGCCCTCTCTAAGCTCTGTAATATGTCATCTTCAGTTTTCCCATTGATGGACAATAATTGACCATTGGACTCTGAAGGAGATAAGAGAGTTGCAGTGATTATTTTGGTAACAGGTTGACGGATACAAAATAGTGTAGTCTTATGATCAATAACTGCAGTGCTAAGCACATTGTGAAGTATAAATTAATTTTATAAATTAGGTGATTGCCGGAGGGTGCATAAGAAAGAAAATAGCTTAATGGCAAAATTGTGTTCTTGAGATGCATTCCTGTTTACACCACAGATGCATTCCTGTTTATACCACAAAAGAGTAGCACCGGCAATATGGTTGTGCAAAGGAGGCTACTGAGATTTGACCCTCTGGAACAGTCACGTAACAAACGTCCTACACCTACTCCATCTATTTTAATGCATGGTTTTCATTTCTGAGATGCCTGCAATAAGTTGCCATTTTGGTACATAATTCTGTTTTGACAAATACGACTTCTCAGTCTGGCAGTGCAAATAGGATGATCATTTTCTGAAGGTTAGCTGTGCATGACCTCCTAAGTAACCATCTTCTACTTAACTTAGAACCAATCACACCACACTATTGGCAAGAACGAACCAAGATCTTATACTGGACAGAGATTAAGATGGTAGACAAACCAGGAGAACATCCAGTGATACCAACTCTCGCATGCTCCCTTTTAAGAGTTATATATTTAGCCGTTTACCCCTGTGTTTTCCCCGTTCTATAAGGGTTTTTCTGCATATTGTACTACACCTGTACATGTATATATAGTGGCCCATGGGAGCATTTAAGGGGTAGTATCACCTAACACTTTCCCAGACAAACCACCCATGAAACTTTCAATGCTTGAACAGATGAATGAAATACCAGTAAATGGTGATGGTAACCCAACCGAAAAAAGCACCAATGAAATAATAATAAAAGATGAAAGACAAGTGCTGATCATTCCTCCTGCTCTAAGATAATCCATTGCAACAGGACAAGTGTCATAGAACTTTTGCCAGACAATCAATTTCTAGTGATAACAGTACCAGGTGTTATCAGGTTACAGAGAAGTCCAATCTGAATTGCTGTAGCTTGCTTATCACCCGTTAGCATCCACAGATTGATTCCAGCCTTCCTTAGCAACTTAATAGTTTCAGGAACACCATCCTACCAGGTCACAACAATCTATGAGAGGAAGAACGGCCAAGCATGCAATTGCACAAGTACTTTAACTGATATTAAAAACAAATTCCTTTATCTATAAAGGGGGGGAGAAAGCCTATTTTCTGATATTAAAAACAACAATTAACAAACAATGTATACCTGGAGACGGTCCTCTATTGCAGTGATGCCAACAATGTGAATGTCTTGCTCTAAGTTGTGAAACACTTCGGCAATTTTATGCTGTATATTATGAAGCTCGTAATATACCTCATAATATAAAAGGCTACAAACCTAGCTGAACCATAAGGAATAACTTACCTCCCTGTTGTCCAGTGAGCAGCTAGCATCTTGAAATTTATTGGACCATTCTTTATATTCACCTTCTTCTAATTCACGACATCCCAAACATAATGTTCTTAGGCCCAAATGAGAATACGTTACTACTGCCTCAAGATAGGTCTTTATTTGTTGTCCTGTCATTTATGTGCTAGACAAATTACAACCGATGATTGTCTTGTATAACAAAAGCCAGACATTTAATCATTTGACACACTCCCTCAAATACCATGCTTTATTATTATGCAAACCCTTTTGGTATCGATTGGTGCCCAAGTCGTATGTTCATTGAATGAGTGCACCTGTAACAGCCCAGTTTTTGCAAAAAAATAAAAAATTTGTTTTCGGTGTGAATTGTTTGATTGTCTGATTTGTTTGCGGTGTTTGCATTCCCAATTTATCGATCGGCGATTATTTTTCCCCCTCTTATCTCGTACCGGACGGAGACCGACCCTTGCCACCCTGACACTCTACCTTTGCGACACCGGGTTACGCCCGATCACCGTCGCGAAAACCGTCTGAGACCAGCCACAGCCAACGGAACGAAAACCCCGTTTATTTAATAAACGGATTATTTTTAGGGGTGCCGGAAAATGTTGTCAGAATGTCACCGCAGTGAGGTGCGATCGACGGGCTCAATGCGCTGAGCGCGCGGTTTGAGATTTCGTCGGAATCGGAGTCCGTACGGGGTCTCGGCGGTCACGAACGCGATCACCGGACGCGAGAGAGGGGTACCGAGGGCGTTTGCGTAAACTGGTCAGCCAACCTGCCTATATAATGACCCCCACCTCCCAAACCAGCCAATTAGGGTTCCCCCTATGGCATAATTGCAGCCACCTCCCTCTTTTTGCACAAAATTAGCCCCAAAACCCCCAAAATCCCCGAAAACCTAGCTCCCAGACAGTCCAGACCGTTGGATCTGCAGATCGAGGATCCACAGACGGCCACGTCGCCTCCGGAGGGATCCAGCCTCCACCGCGTTTGGGCCCCGCAGGGCCCTCCCCAGCCCGTCACGGGGCCGCCCGGGCCCGATCTGGCGCCTGAGCCGCCGTCGCCCGTGCAGGTGCTCCGCCTCCGGCTAGCCGTCGCGGCCGTGCCGCCAGCGAGCCGCGCCCGCCGTCCCAGGTCGTCGTCGCCCCCTCTTCTCCCTTTCCTCTCCTCTCACCTCCGCCCCCCTTCGCAGGTCACGGGAGAGGTCGCCGTCTTCGTCAGGGAGCAGCCATGGCCGCCCTCCGCTCGAGCTCAGGCCGCCACACCCAACGCCGCCGGCCAGCTCCTGGCCTCCCGCACCCCCGCGCCCTCCTCCTTGCCGCCCGCCGCGCTCCTCGCCGGAGCCAGGCCGGATACTCTCGGAGACGATGCGAGCTTGCGATCAACTACACCTTCGGAACCCGACTTATCAACAGGCAAGGACTATACATTACTTATGATCCATTCTATTTCAACCAGCGGTTTGCATGCTAGTCTAGGTTAGGTTCGATGTTTGATCCTACCACATGTTTACAGTCTCTTTCAAACCGATACAGCCATGTCCCCTCCCAGCAAACCTTGTACTGCTATGTTACTATTGCTCGTTGCTCAGCCCCTGCTTAGTATGCATGCTTAGGATGCTACGATGTTACCCTGTTACTCCTTGGTTGGGGATATCACATTATTATTATTGTTGTGGATGATATGATTATTATAATGTTGACTATACTCGACGAAGGATGGAAGGTCTAGGCTATCCCGCCCCGACGCTTTGTTCCATTCGAGTCACCTAGGACCCGAGTTCCGGGTATTGGTTTTAAGCGTTTGAAACCGCATGCATAACTGGTCTGCAGCCAGTGGTTTTAAAACAACTCGGGCCAGCAGAGACATAGTTCCTTTGTTGGTCCACACTAGTGAGCTAGGGAAGTCCCCGGTTATATAGGTGAGGCTAACCCCGACCTTAGCCATACGGAAGAGTCCGATCCGAGAGCGTGGCCGGCTTTTGGATTGGGTGTCGACTCCCCAGGGGCCACCCGGATTTGTTCGTTGTTAGTTAGAGGGACCTGTCGTTTCGGATCTCTTGGAACTAAGTCATAAAATGGTTGCCTGTCATGGGTAGCAACTGAGAGAGATGGGCGTGCGTGCGGAGCCTTGTAATGGGCAGTTGGTACACCCCTGCAGGGTTAAATCTTTTCGAGAAGCCGTGTCCACGGTTATGGACGACTTGAGACCTACTCCTTGTTCATAGACAACAACAACTGAGATAATCTTAATATAACTTGATCAACGTGTGTGTGCCTTGACTGCTTCTTCTTCGTCAGGATGCGAAGAGGAGGACAAGGATAGGATAGGTGTTATGTTTGCGTAGTAGCTGATAGCAAGACTTGTTGGAGGCGATTCCTCATCGAATGCTTGGCTTCTTATCTTACTCTTTAGATCGTTAGCCACTTCATAAATGCTAGTGCGGCAGCAACCTCACCACTTACCCTTTCCTTACCGTAAACTACTAGTTGTCCTAGAATGACGACTGATGAAGTCCTTGCTGGGTCAGATGACCACTACAGTTGGATGCTGAGTACTTCTGTACTCATGATACTACCCCCAAACTCTTTTCAGGGTTCTTGATCGACAACAGGTATGGTGATCGACGTTTCACGAGGAGACTCGACGACGACTAGTTAGGCGGATGCCGGCGGAGGGCCTGGACCCGTGTGGTTATGGGAATCGATGATTTTCTTTTGCCACTGGGCATTTGATTGTACTCTGTACCCAGACATGTATCTTCCGCTGATGTATTGTATTAAGGCAGTTGTATGCCGATTGTATGAGATGTTGTATCCTTGTATCTGTAATGTTGTGATATCATGTTGGAAATCCGATATGTGCTTCGTCCCTGATCTGGGTGGAAACATCTAGATCTGGAACAGTACCGAATATCGGGTCTTACAGCACCCAAACAGGTGACTGCATATCATATATTGACGTCTTTAAAATATAGACACGTGCTTTCACCAAAGAAAAGGCAGAGTAGAAAAGCTCAAAAGCATCTGCCTTCAACTTAAGGAAAAAATGGACACAACTTAACACAACCATCAAGGAAAACAACTTGGTGACCAAAAAAATACATAAATCCCCAAAAGTGCGATATGCAAATCAAGAGATATCCTGAATCACTGACACCAATGACATGCTGAGCACTGTTGGATTGTCTAGTATGTCCAGCTATTGTGTGAGGTGAAGTCTGCCTACCTCATGGACACGGACGACACCGTGGCTTGGAGGTGGTGTGCCAACGATATATACTCAGAACAGCTGTTCTATACGGCTCATCCACAGTACAATCTACTCACAGACATGAAAACCAACGTGGAAATCCCGGACACCACACCGAGTGAACTTCATTAGGCTTGCATGCTACGATGGTGCTGGACGGCAACGCGACTTAAGAGGACCTATCATGGATCGGCTTAAAAGAATAGATTCCACGCGTTGGCGATGAGTTTGCAAGTGTGTGGGGTCATGTGGCTCACCTTCGCGCCAACTGCTCAAACAACGGGCTATCATCGATCATCATGCTCATTACATGGTTGTTCGAGAACACCGCAAAGCTTGCATCTTAACGCTGAGATGCCTAATGTCGGGCGCTCAACCAACGTGAAGATTCAGGCTGTGCTCCAATCAATCACATGATAAACGTATTTTTCCCAGGAGTGGACTACTTGGGGCTTGTACGTATAACGTTTTCTAGCTATCAATGCATCGAGACACAAAAGTTTTGCTTTTTCTTAAGAAACATAGTTCTGAGAGGCACTTTGTACAGGTTTGGAAGTAGCCAAAACTTCAGTGCCCTCCTTTGTACAGTTAAATTAAAAAAATGAAGGCATGCAATAGTGTATCCAAATTTGAAGTGTAATAGAGGAAATACAATATTTGGGAGCTTCATAATGGTAAACCATGTACCTGTACAAGAACGTGGGAAAATAGCTTCATCAGCACCTTTAGAGAGAAGAAGAAACTTCCCACTCTTGAGCTCCTTTACCACAATAGACATTCTTTTGCGATCAGAAGTGAACTCCAGAACATCCAATACCTCGTAATAAAATTTAGAACCATTGAAACAAATCTCTGTAGAGTATCAGACGAAAACCAATCAAGCAGACAACTAAAGAAAACCTAAATAGAGTAAGAAGTTAATCATCTTAACAGATTTTATCAAACATTTACTAACCAACAGTGCCGCCACTGCCTTTACTTGTGAGCACCATATTCAGGTTTGATGCAGCATTGACCAAAGCTTCCTCATCTTGTGATTGTGCTTTGTATGAAATAGTACCATCATTGCTAAAATTATGAAAGGTATAAGGAACAACACAATCTGTTATGATGCAACTTGTCTATTGCATAGCCCAAGGGGCATATATATGTTACACATGACTTGGGGTACAAGGGAAATAGGCATAGAGGGTGTTTGGTTGGGCTTCCATACAACTTTTCATCAAATTAAGTTGGTAGCCCAACCAAACAACCCCGCTGCGGCGTGGAAGCTGCCGCGCAGCTGCAAAATTTTGTGTGTACGAGTGAAAGCTCCTCCCGAGCAGCTTTTCACAGCTTCCACAGCTTCTAACATATCCCACGCCTGTTCTATCCCTACCCCTTCATTAAAATTACAATGAGAATGCCCTTCCATATAAACTCATCCCCATCTTCTCCACCACGCACTGATATGGTTTAGCGACGGCGGCTCTAGGGTTAGGGCGGCCCGCGCGAGGCGCCGGCGAGCGCTGAGCGGAGAGCGCCATCCCCCTGGACACCCAAGCTGCAGCCGACCGGCGCCGCCCCCTGGACCTCCTCTGCTACGGCGAGCAGCGACGCTCCATCGACCTCCTCTCCTGCAACCAACCATCGCCGCCCCCTGGACATCCCTGTGCTGCAGCCAACCGGCGCCGCCCCTCGACCTCCTCTGCTCAGGCGAGCGGCGTCGCGCCCTCTACCTCCTCTGCTATGGCGAGCGGCGCCGTGCCCTCGACCTCCTGCTCCAGGCCATCTTCACCGTGAGCCCATGCTCTGGCCATGGCCGCCGTCGCTCCACGGACCAGTACTTTTCCACGTGCGGGAGCGAGATCTACCCCCTGCCCCCGCCGCTATCTGGCCTCCAGCAAGACACCACTGCTATCTGGCCTCAGCGAGCCACCACTGCTATCTGGCCTCCAGCGAGCCACTCCCTGGTGCCCTCAACAGTTAATTAGCTAACGTACGTGGATTTAATTAGTTGCTAACTAATCCCTCTAGTAGACACTGACGTTGGGCCCTTGTGGTTTACTTGTTAGTTAAATCTGTTTTTTTTCTTCTGTTTTTAAGTGAACCCCGTATGTAAGTGTCACATGTACGATGAGATACCGATCAACGAATTATTATACTTTAATTATATCTATTATATTTTAATTATATCAGTACGTAAATATTTTAGAACTAAATAAAATATATCTAAGACAGATTATTATAATTATATCAGTAAATAAACATCATATCAACATCTCAACGATATTCTAGACATTTTACACAAAAGCTACAGCTCAAACAACTAGTTTACCAAACGGTAACATTGCTTACAGCAGCTTTCCCACAACTCACAGCCCACAACTGCTTTTCCACAGCTCACAGCCCAACCAAACACCCTCATAGACTAACAGACTAACAAGGACTCCTACACCTATACTAATACTCCTTAAACACCCCCCCCCCTCTCAAATGCAAAGCGTATGCAATAGTGTTGCATTTGAAGAAGTGTAACACTGGGGGGGGGGGGGGGGGGGGGAAGATAATCCGAAATCCGCGTCTTGAGAGAGTTGTCATAGCATGAAAAATCATAGACCAAGAAAACCGACGGCAAAAATAAGCTCGACGGCAGGAGAATGGGCGTACATAAAAAATGCAAAAGGAGGCCACGAAAATCCTATAGAAAGGACAAGGACCATAAAAGGCTGACGGGCTAAGGTATGATGGACTCACATGACATGAGAAACAGGAAAAGGAGCAACAGAGTACGTGGACGCAGTGGAAACATAAAAGCTAGAACCTAAAAAAACACACGAGACGAAGATGTAGGACCCATCGTGTTTGCAGAGAAAGCCAAGCACATTACATGCCGACAAAGAGCAGCGAAGAATATCACACAACACCAATAGAAGGTGCATATGCGAGATGAAGCATCGTTGAAAATCACTGAACAGTGGTCACGAGAGGAGTCATTGTATAGCGACCAGCATAACCCAATAAAAAAATTGTGCCCCTTTTTTTCTCAGCATCGATAAGGGAAACGTTTTGAATCGGCCAGCAAGACGAACACACAACAAGGAGGCAAGTGGAACAATATCAGGGAAGAGCCTTACGTGGAGCAGACAATAACCAGCAGCGCAAGCAGCTGCAGGGAATAGCCAGCAATCCATGAAAGGTGCACATGCTAGCAGTGCGTTAGCAACAGCACATAGAAGCTAGTAGCACCACGTAGTAGTAATAGCAGCAGGTAGTAGCCAGTCAATCCAGCAGCGGCTGCGTGGCCCAATCTGAAGTTGTGGGATCCGATCTGGATGGAGGCAAGGAGCATGGCCCGATTTGCTTGTGATTGAAACAACCAGTCAACGCGCTAGTCAGCCAATGCCCGAGCCAGTCAATGCGCAACCAATTGTGACAGCGTCCAACATGGGAGAGCGACAGCAGGCAGGTCCACATGCAAAGCGAAGACAGGCAAGTTGCACGGGAGATGGGAGGTCGGGTGAGGCACACGGCCGGACGACGCACACAGACAGGCGACCTGCAGCCAGCATGGGTAGGCCGGGCGAGACGCACCTGACAGAGGCGGGGACCGCTCGATCTGGAGAGGCGGAGCGAGCCAGCGACGATGCGGCGTTGTGGACGGCTGGGCGGAGTAGTAGGCGACGTGGGCTGGGTGGTGGAGGACCAGATGGATCGATTCAAGGGCGAGCGTCACAAGCTGGCGAGCAGATGGAACCGATCTGAGCTTCACCAGAAGAGGCTAGCTTCGGGAGCAGATGGAAAGTGATGGTGTGGGCAGCAGCTGCCAGGAGGAAATCGGCGGCAGCGGGACAGAAGGGAGCAGCAACCACTGGAAGAACAATGGCGGAGACGAAAGATTAGATCCGGAGGGCGAGTTGCGGCACCGGAAAAAAAAAACCTAGGCTCATGATACCATGTTATGATGCAGCTTGTCTCTATTGCATGGCCCAAGGGGCATATATAAATTACACATGACTTGGGGTACAAGGGAAATATACATAGATTAATAAGGACTCATACAACACTAATACTCCTTAAAAGACATGACATTCAGAATTGTATTTTTTATTTAAATAACCATTTACTTGCCTTATGATAGGAACAACTGTGTTGCAAAGAGCCATCACCATCAAAAATTTGACTACATCCGGATCATTACTTGAGACAGCATTCAGAAGCTTGGCATCTGAGGAAAAAATACATCTTACAGGACAAAAAAGACAACTAGTATAATTTGTTTTCAGAAAAATATTAGTGGCAAATGAATGGTAGTACAATATATGGAATGTTGAAAAAATCCATGAGAAGAATGCCCAGTATAGTTCCTAATGCCCACACATCAACGGAAAGTCTAAAATTGCCATAAAAATTGCAACGGAAAGTCTAAAATTTAAGATTATTGATCCTGAAGATGACATAATTCAGCTCAATCATCGCCCCTCAAACTGTGCACATGCCATATAAAGACATATAAGGTGGGTATTTCACCTCTTAGTTTCCCAGAAAAAGGTATTCACCTACTTTTTAGAAAAAAATGGTATAAATAACATTTGTTGGCATATAACTATATAACACAGCCTCTCCAAAGCAACTGTGACTAGCTCTTGGCACCCACACAAGTGTACAACAACAACAAAGCCTGCCAGTCCCAAACAAGTTGAAACCCAAAAGATATCGAAACCAAGTCATGGCTTTGGCACGTGGATAGCTAACTTCCACGCAGCCCTGTCCAGAGCTAAATCTTTACTGATAACCCAGTCATTCAAATCTCTCTTCATGAACTCCTGTCAATTTTGTTCTCCCCTGACCTCTCTTGACATTATCAGACCCAATATTGTATTTAATAAAATATTTGAGGTGTACATCTATTAAAAAAAATCCTGATGGAGCCTGGACGTGAGAGGCAGCGTTGAAATATACTTCCCTCGATCAGTTCAGACTTTTGAGTGAATTGGTTGGCGCATCGATTAATTACTTGAGCTTTGAGAAATGGACGACTCTGCCTTTGAAGTTTGCAAGGCTCTCACATTTTGAGATCATCAATTTGACCAACGAAATATAAGTTATACACTACAAGAAGTATGCCACTGAGTTCATATTTGCAAGTCTGATGGCATACTTCTTGTGGCTTATATTCATATTTCCTCGGTTAGACTGATGACCTCAAAATGTGGTAGGGCCTTATTTACTTTGATGAGGGAGTACTTGTTAACAAATGAAGATGCACATACTTCGCACCCAATTGCTTGAACTATTTGGTATCTTCTATATCTAAATAGCTAGTCCCCACTAACATATTTCTCTCAACATGCAAGCATGCCACCTCATCATTCAACATGCATGAGAAAACGCCCACCTCATCATTCAGTGCCCGGCTGGGGGCCTCGGGCGGAGACGGGGCGGTCCCGACGCCGACTATCGCGGAGCGGGCAGCCTCCCGTGTCGCGGCGCGTAACCTGGACCCTGGTATGTCCCTCCCCTCCCCCTCCCTTCGACCCTCCGGCTCTAGATTTTCCATTCTTGGTGACGTCCCTTTGGGTCACCTCACCAACTTGGCGGATGACTGTGGTATTGTGTTCCGAGGGGAAAAAGGTCCTAGAGCCGAACAGATCGCTGCTATCCAAGCGAAGGAGTGCTTTGAGGGTGCACTGGCTGCGGCACGTGCCCAACAGGAGGCGGCGCATCAGCTGGTCACCCCGGTGGAGGAACCTATGCACAGAGAGCATGGTCCCTCCACCCCCGGGCCCCCGCCTCGGGGGAGCCGATCCCACCGACGGGACCACTCCCTCCCATTCGGTCGACCCCCGCCAGGGGCGAGACCCCCTCCGCGTTGCCTCCACCCCTTCCGAGGCGCCGCGGGCGACCCCCGAAGGCAGGGGTTCTTATTGGAGCACCTAGCGCCCCCTGTGCGCTGCCGTCGGACACTCCAGAGTCGGGTATCCGTGGCCGCACCCGGTATAAATCATCCCACCCCCCGGATACCCCTGAGATGGGCATCCGTGGTCGTACCCGCTCTAAGTCGTCCCAGCCCTCGACCTCTGGTAGGGCTCGTCTGACTTCACGCACGGAGTCCTCCAAGGCTGCTCGATGAAGCTCCTTTGCTGGAACATGCGGGGGTTCGGTCAGCTAGGCCGCCGAAGGCAGCTGATCAACTACATTCAGGATGAGGCGACTGACATCGTTGGCCTTCAAGAGACGATTAGGATTGACTTCTCCATCCAGGAATTGGAGGGGCTCTCCCCCTCTAAATTCTCCTGGCAATGGCTCCCTACGACGGGCCATTCGGGTGGTATCCTAATGGAAGTAAAAGATGAGAAGTTCGAGATCGAAGACATGGACTGCGGCGAGTTTTTCCTTAGTATGACCATAACTGATAGGACCTCCCAATTCCGCTGGGAGGTCATCATTGTCTATGGTCCGGCTGACCATAGTAGGCCCACCGCCTTTCTGTCCGAGTTGCGGGCGAAAGTCGCCCGGTGCCCCACACCGGTGGTGGTGGCCGGGGACTTTAACCTGATCCGATCCTCGGCGGAAAAGAGCTCTGAGCGCGTTGACGTTCCCCGGATGCGGGCATTCAACGCATGCATCGCCGACCTCGCCCTTAGAGAGGTTACCCGCGTGGGAGGGGGGCGATATACCTGGTCTAATAACCAGCAGAACCCTATTCGAAGTGTTCTGGATAGGGTCCTCGTCTCCATTGATTGGGAGATGAAGTTCCCTCTCTGCTCCCTCCGCCTAGTCACTCGCATAGGCTCTGATCACTCCCCCCTTCTGTTGAATACGAGGGAGGGCACCCCCACCCCGGCCCGCCGCTTCCACTTTGAGGACTCGTGGCTGCTCCAATCGGGGTTCATCGATGCGGTCAAGGACCGCTGGGCAGCCGCTTGCACCTCCCCTATCCGCCTCTATTCTAGCGTGGACCGGTGGCACCATTGCGCCAAAGATGTGCGCCAGTTCATGCGAGGCTGGGGCGCGAACCTCGGAGCCGACCTCCGGGCGCGCAAGAAAGACCTCTTAGATCAGATCTGCAACCTCGACCTCCAGGGGGGTCTATCCCCGGATGGTTGGCTCCTTCGATACTCCCTGAAGGCATCCCTGATGACGATCTTTGAAGGGGAGGAGCTGTTTTGGCGCCGTAGGGGCAATCATAACTGGCTCCTCCGGGGGGACTCGAACACGAAGTACTTCCATGCCATCGCCAACGGTCGTAGGCGGAAGCACTCCATCCCATGCCTGTGGGATGGTGATGTCCTACTCGAGGACGCCACCCTAATATCGGATCACATTTATTCCTTCTATAAGGAGCTTTTCACCGCGGAACCCCGATTTGGGGTCTCCTTAGCTCCGATCTTCTGGCCCAAGCCGGAAATGGTGGCCAGAGCCCTGGCTGATATGAAAGCCCCCTCCGCCCCGGGCCCCGATGGCCTTCTGGTTTCCTTCTTCCGCCGCTTCTGGCCCCAGCTTTAGCCCATTATTATGCCCATGTTCCACGAGTTCTATATTGGGACCTTGGATATGGCTAGGCTGAACTATGGGACTATTACGTTGATCCCCAAAGTTGTGGGGGCTACGGATATCCGGCAGTTTCTCCCCATTACGGTCCCCAATGTTATCGCGCGGCTCTTCGCGAAGGTGTGTGCCAACAGGTTGGCATCGGTTGTTACCCGCATCGCTCATCCCTTCCAATTTGCGTTTATGAAGGGCCGATACATCCACGATGGGATCTTGGCCCTCCACGAAATCGTCCATGAGGTCAAATCCAAACGCTAGAGGGGTGTCTTCCTCAAGCTGGACTTCCAGAAAGCCTACGATCGGCTCGACTAGGCCTTCCTCAGGTTGGCCCTCGACCGTAGGGGGTTCGATGACCGCTGGTCCTGTTGGATTATGCAGCTGGTCCGCTCAGGGTCCACCGCCATCAATATCAATGGCACTATTGGCCCCTATTTTAGGCCTTCCCGTGGGGTTAAACAAGGGGATCCTATCTCCCCCCTTCTTTTTAACTTTGCGGTGGACGCCCTCGCGAACATCCTTGACAAAGCTAGGATCGCCGGCCACCTCAAGGGTGTCGTGGGACACCTCATTCCTGGAGGAGGGGTCACCCACCTCCAATTTGCCGATGATACGATGATCATGATCGAGGGGTCAGACCTCGACATCATTAACCTCAAGTTCCTTCTCTGCTTTAAGGCTATGTCGGGCTTGAAGATCAATTTTGACAAAAGCGAGGTGGTGGTCCTCGGCTACTCTGATGAGGACGCACAGCGTATCGCGGACAACCTTAACTGTAAGCTAGGGTCATTCCCTCTTACTTACTTGGGCATGCCGATCTCTGGATCCTGCCTCCAAAACCATGCCTTCGACCCGGTGGTGAACCGGGTCTCATCTAGGTCTGAACCCTGGGTGGGGCGGTGTACCTCCAAGGGTAGCAAGACCATCCTCCTCGATGCTTGCCTTTAGAGTCTACACATGTACCTTATGGACCTCTTTCTTCTTTCGGAGGGCGTCCATAGTGCCTTTGACCGGGACTTAGCCCGCTTCTTTTGGCAAGGCGCCAACGAAAGGCCCAAATACCACATGGTCAAATGGGCTGATATTTTTTTACCTATATCCCTGGGGGGCCTTGGGATCATCGCCTCCCGGCGCATGAATGTGGCTCTGTTGCTCCGATGGGTTTGGCGCATTCTCTCCGGGGACGGCGGCCTTTGGCTTCAGCTCATTAGAGCTAAGTACCTTAGGGGCAGGCCGCTGCTAGCCTGCCAATCCCGGGTCGGATCCCAGTTTTGGCGGGCCATCCAGGCCATTAAGCCCCAGATTCGCCTGGGCTTATCCATCTCAATTGGGGATGGTTCCGATACCCTCTTCTGGCTTGATACTTGGGTTGGGGGTAACTCCCTGCGGCTTCTGTTCCCTAGCCTCTTTGCGATTTGCTCCGATCCCGATGTATTGGTTGTCGAGGCTGGGGCCAACGGCACCTGGGATATCGCCTTTCGGCGGACCTTTGGCCCGGAAGAGACCCGAGCTTGGCCCTTCTACCTGCCAACCGCCCCTTGCGCCCGAACCGAATCTCCTGGTCTCTAACCCCCTTCGGGCATTTTTCTCTGGCCTCCTCCTATAAGGCCCTGTGTCAGGCCCCATCCATTCCGTGGATGGCCCATTTATGGAAGGCTCCCATCCCGCTAAAGATTAAGATCTTCCTGTGGCGGTTACTTCGGGACCGCCTCCCCTCCGGGACTGAGGTCCTCAAGCGCCAGGGACCGTGCATTGGTCTCTGCCCTCTCTGTGATGTCCCTGAAACCAGACATCACATTTTGTTTGCCTGCACTGCTGCCAGATTCCTTTGGCGCTTTGCCCGTGAGGCTCTGGGACCCGACTGGGAGGCCCCAGACTTCACCGAGTTCGTGCAGGCTAAGGCCAATCAACCCGCTAGTAGAAGACGGTTGTTCTGGCTCATTTTCGCGGCTCTGACTTGGACCCTTTGGACGATTAGGAATAAAATGGTGATCGAGCGCGTCTTTCTTCGACGGGCATCTAATATGCTTTTTAAATTCCTGGCATTTTTACATCACTGGCTCCCACTCTCGAGGCGCAGGGATAGGGATCGCCTCACCCAGATGACTGAGGCCCTGACTTCGGAGGCTAGGCGACTAGCTTCTCCATCTTCGGCGGGCTGAGCTCTTTGGCGGAAGGACCCTGGAGGCGTCTGCTCTTTCTTTTTTATTTTCTTTCTCTTTTCTTTTGGGCATGATGTGCTGTTGCCCCAGCCGGTTTGAATTCCTAAGTGGCACTCGTGACTGTTGTTGGGATATTTGCTTTATCTATAAAGCGGGGCGAAAGCCTTTTTTCGGATGAGAAAACGCCCACCCAATATGCCACTATGCATAATAAAAACCCACCCTAACATGCAACATGCATGCATGGGAATTTTCATTCTATTATGATATTTATATTAAATTTGTATATTAGTTCAAAACCTATTGTTTCAAATATTCATGTTTCATTTAACCAAACATTTCACTGAATTATATTGCAAAATTTCCCCGCAACAAAGTGTGGGGCATCATCTAGTTCAATGAAGAGCTTGCGAAATAGCTCGTAAGTACTTCATGTGAACGAATAACACGTTTCATATCAAGCCCTGCTAAGTAAGATTAACAGAATTACTCCTGATGGGATGGGAAAAACATCAAGAACAAATTGATAACCTTTTAAAGCATCTCCACTGTCATCTCCATATAGAGCACCACTTATGCAACATCTTCTGAAGACCATTTTATTTTCTGTCAATGTCCCAGTTTTGTCGCTTAATATATATTCAACCAGCCCAAGGTCTTCGCTAATAGCTGTGCTGAAAGAGACACTTATATAAGCTCTAAGATATAAAGAACACGGGTCATGAACACTTCAATTTATACAAATGAATAACTTTTATCACATACTTAGCAGAGTGGGCAGGTGTATTTGTTTCCGGATCAAACATTTGATCATCGCAATCAATAAACTTTGCGTATACACCTTTAGCCAAATCAAGAGTAACCTAGAAGAACTAACAAGGTTAGGCAATTGAACTTTATTTTAACATTAGCCAGAGCATACCTAAATGTAGTTAGTAGTCAACTCTAATAATGGAACTCTATAGATTAGACAATTAAAACCATTTAGGTTGTCAATGAACAAAATACGGAAGACATAACAATTTAGAGCACACTAGTAAGTAAAATAAAAAAAGATGGTATCTAATAAATGAGGTTTTCCTCCCAGATAGAATCAATAAAGTTTGCAATCAAACATCTACAAAGGGTTTTTTTGTAACCATGAACAAGCCAATGGTTACCATGATGGTGGCAGTGTAGGTTTGTTCACTGAGAGAGAATAGTTCAATTGACAGTTTCTCTTTCGAAGAGAAAAAAGGAATAGCTCAATAGGTAAGAAAATTTAGACTAGCGTGTACCAGTGTCATGCAATTTCAATCATTCAATATTACCACTGTGACGTAAGGTTTTGCAAATTGGGCTTCCAGGCAATGAGCAAAGGCCGGGATGGAACTAGAAAAGAAAATCTAAGGGCAGGGGCTGGCCTAAGGCCATCAACTATATGTTCGATCAAGAATAACGAACTGGCATTTGCATAAAAATATCTTAGGATTATTTCTGTACACTATCATGAATGTGAAGAGGAGCCTTGGCGCAGGGGTAAAGTTGTTGCCTTGTGACCATGAGGTCACATGTTCAAGTCCGGGAAACAGCTCTTGCAGAAATGTAGGGAAAGCCTGCATACAAAAGACCAAAAATGGTCGGACCCTTTGCCGGACCTTGCGCAAGCGGGAGCTACATGCACGAGGCTGCCCTTTTATCATAAATGTGAAGGATCAATACAAAAAAATCCTCTTGCAATTTTTTTACAAATAGAGTTTCAAAACAATAAGAGCTTTATGCATTGCAAATTGACAAGCTGGAGTACTTCAAACTGTTATGATGCAACTTGTCTATATTGAATAGCCATGTGGCATATATATATTACACAAGACTTGGGGGACAAGGGAAATAGACATAGCCTAACAAGGACTACTAGACCTATACTAATACTCCTTACTCCCCCCCCCCCCACCACCACCACCACCCTCCTCAAATGCAAAGCGTATGCAATAGGATTGCATTTGAAGAAATGTAACAGTAGAAAAAAATGATAATCCAAAATCCACGTCTTGAGAGTGTCGTCGTAGCATGAAGAGTCTTCAAAACCTGTCGAGCCAAGCCAAAGGGGATAACGAAGAAGATGACACATCAGAGGAAGACACTGCATCAATAGAAGGTACAAGAGAAGTATCGAGAGAAGATGGGTTGTCCAAAGAAGATGGCACATCAAGAAAAAGAAGCATTGTACAAAAATCATAGCCCAAGAAAACCGACGGCGGAAGAAGCTCAGCACCAAGATAATGGACGTAGATCAACAAAGCAAAAGGAGGCATAAAAATTCATATAGTAAAGACGCAAACTAGAAAATGAATTTGACGGACAAAGGTATGATAGACTCGCATGACATGAGAAACACAAATAAGAGAGCAACGGATTTGGTGGACGCAGAGGAAAATACAGAAAACTAGAAAGCAAATACTAGACTAGATGCAATAACAGTGGAAAAGAATCATGGCGGCGGAGGCCACTGAAAGAAACTTAATTCTATTTATTTTTAACGAGATCAAGCAGTGGAGCAAGACGCAGGAAACTATCAGGTAGACGGCCGACAGAGCCAGATCCATGGGGTAACCAGGAGCACCACGTAGCAGCAGATAGCAGGAAGTAGCACCACGTAGCAGCAGGTAGAAGGAAGTAGCACCACGTAGCAGCCGGTAAACTAGCAGCTCCCCAATCCAGCAGCTGTATGAGATGCACAGGCGGGCTGGAGCTCTGCTGCAGGCAGCGCAACATCCAGCGAAGCAGCACCCGAGACGTGTGGAGCAGCACCACGTAACCAGCAGATGAGAGACCTTCACGTCTGGAGTAGCACCACGTGATCTTGATGGGAGACCAAGCCTTCACCTGACCTTCACTAGTGGAGCAGGAACCAGCGGAGCTAGCGGTCAACACAGGAGGAACCAGCAAGGCTGGCGACCACCGCGAGAAGCATGCTAGTTTCCAAGTGGGCCAGCGGCGAACTCGACCTGAATCCTGTTGTGGCTCAGAGATCGATCGGGAGGCAGCGGCGGCGGCTAGAAGAAACAGTGGTGGGAGCAGCGCAACCAAGAGGAGAAGACAGCCATACAAATATATATATGACAAAATATATATATGACAAATGTTTGCTACTACAGGGTGTAGTTACACCCACTTTTGTTTCGTACGTTCTACGTAGTATCTATCATACCAAAGTGTATATACGCGTAGTATGTACTGTAGTATATAAGAATGCTTAGGTAGTATAGATACTACTTTTTAGGTAGTATGTACCATATTTTTAGCATACTTCTTTTTGTGTACAAATATATAGTGTTTCATAAATATAATAAAAATTAGGGGTTTACTTGCAATTTTTTCATGTAGCTTTCTTTGGAGTACCTTAGATATATTACACAAGACTTGGGGGACAAGGGAAACAGACATATAGCCTAATAAGGAACAAACAAATAGCACAAAAAGGGAAAATAAAAATTCGACTTATAACCATACCTTTATGGAAATCGGAATCATTATTGAACACAATAGTTCAAAGCGCAACGGGATAACCAAGAAATCGTACCATAGTCTTTCAGCAGGATACATGAGATACCATTGCTACACAAAAAAGACACAAAGTAAACTAATAATCAGATCAAAGAAAAAATAGCATAAAGTTCATTCAATCCCTAGTAGATCTAGATTTAAGAGTAGAAGAAAGTCTACAATTATGTGAGCTCTTGTGTCAGTTGTGTCCACACGAAGCTGAATTCTTGTGTTAGTTGCGTCCACTGAGATAATATGGTCTTGTAACAGGTGTGTCTACAAGACAACATGTTTCTTGTGTTAGCTGTGTCCACAAGAAACAGAGTTCTCGTGTTAGTTGTGTCCACGAGGAGATGTGTGTCAATTCATCAAGGGGATGTCGTACACAACAGCTACGATCATGCAGACAAGATGAAGACCATTCCAGATAAGCGAGAGGCAAAGATGATTCATACTGATGAGTTTGGTATGACAAGATTAGTGGGAGATTGTTAAGAGTTAATCTTGTCATATACCAAACATATGCATGAAGGAAAAACAAGAAGTCAATTTGAGTTTGGCAAAATGTATTAGGATAATCCTTGTGTCCTGTAGTAGTAACAGGCTAGCGGCCCTTTTAGGATATTTTGGTCTTGGGTGACTTAGTAGTAAAGGAAGGTGAGATAAGGTGAGCTGTAGTAATAGTTTCTAAGGTACACAGCTAGGTTGTGAACTGTGTAGGTTGTGCTATTGATATAAACCTATAGAGCTTCATACTAGTTCTTTGCGTGCATGTGTGAGAAAACAGTGAGAGAATCCTGGTTCGGGAGCCTAGCAGTTCTAACATTAACTTGATTCGGGTTGTTGAACGCTAATACATACCACTACAAAACTGGTACTTATGTGGATTGATGTCACCTTTTCCTATTGTTAACACTTGAATATCCACTCCCTATCCTTAGATAACATTACAATGTTTAAAAACATACAAACATATCATCTAGTAACTGCGCATAATTATTGACAACTATTCACGATCAGATGAGTAACTATGTTGACATATTCTGGCAATTGGAGGCGATAAAAAAAACAGTCGAAACATGACAACATGGAATCTTATTTTGAAGCCCTTGTCAAGACAAACTCACTGGTGAAAACGGATCACTAATCGGACTAATGGTCCGTGAGATAAATTATTTTAACCATTTGAATTTAGCAATTAATGTGATGATGTTAGCATTAGGTGGAAGAATCCTTGCATGCATGCATGTGCTCTCCCTATAAGGAAAATTCCCATTGGAATGGAGTATCACGGGAAGACTAAGATGCACACTATGCAACTTAGATTTTCCCAAGATACATTTGATGTGTATTCGATATATGGTATATTTCTGTTTTTGGTGGGGATGGGAGAGGTGGTTTGCTAGCATTTGGCTAGGAGGGTATCTGCACCATTATTCAGAGTAAGGTGCAAACTGAAAGGTACTGAAACTGGGCTGCAAATTAAACTGTGGCAATAATTGTTTTGTTGCCCCGCAAACCATGTCAGTAGTTGAGGGACCAAGTAGTTTTACCTACAGAAAGTATAAAAACATGCATGGAATGAAAGTACTAGTGAATTGCTACTTAAGGACACTGCTTTTTGTCGGAGATAAATATCACCTTATGACCATGGCTGTCCTTCCAAATATTACCAGCAAGACCCAGCAAAAGAACGACAGCAATTTGGAAAAGAAATATTGCAACGGTGAGTTTGTCTATCATTGAATCAGCGGCTGTAAGCTTGGGCTCTGCAGTTCCCCTGCTCATTCCTGATTTAGTTTCATTCCCTGGCACAAATGTCATTTTGTTTGGTCGATTAAGTGCACAACAAATGCCTCAAACATGCATCTTTGGGGTAGTAAATCAAGAACAGGCTAAGCGAAGCTTGATATAGCTATCTTTACCTGTGTGAATTGCAACTCCACATGCCCATTCCGTGTACCGTAAGTAACATGACTGAAGAAGTGTATTGTTGATAGTTAAAGGACATTTCTCATTATCAATGATAGGAGGGAACAGACGCATGTTAGCATCAAATCTTCTTATGTCATTATCTGGGTTAGGGCACTCAACTACACCCTGCTCAATCCAGAGAGAGGCAATCAGAAAAGGCATGAGAAAAGGCCAAGAATGCACAAGTACAGAAAGGCTCACCTTGATTTTCCCCAATTGCTCCGATGACAGGTCAGCACAAATTGAAGGGATAATTCTGGTTTTCAAATCAGTTTCACCATCCAAAGCTGCAGTCTGAAGTAAAAGTGGGAAAAATTGGCACTATCAGTACTCACAAAAGCCAAAGTAATTTTTTATTTAGATTATTGTAACAGTAGGTAACATGGTGACTTTCGAGCTGCACAATATTTATGTAAATCTTCATAAACCAATCACAAAAAGGAAACAGATCTATTCCCAGATATAGAAGGAGAGTACAAAAGGAGTCTACTGAAACTGAGAAGACTATATAGTGTACACATTTAAAGACAGCATTCCAGCACATTTTCCCTCTGCGTATATTGTCCATACCAGTAAACACACCGGTTCATCTAAGCCAAGTTCTCATATACTCGAGTAATAAAGGACTTCCGCACATCATTAGCAGATTTTCACTTGCAAAGCAGGTTTAAGTGACCAAATTGGAACATCACAATAAAAATACAGTTCCATTGACATGTTTTCTAACTCTCAATATTGTTAATGTGAAAGGAAGACATAAAAATATGTAATTTTCCATTCTTTTGAAGAAAGGTTGACATCTTAAATCAAACTTAAAAATCCACATCTATATTGTCTATAACTACAAGTTGTATTTAGATACTAATCACCTTTTAACAATCCATCAAACATGATCAACAGAATGAGGAACTTCCTTGCAAATGCTGATAATGTTCAAATGTCTATATGCACCAAGTGTTAATTAGTCCATTAATTATCACTACAAAATAAAACAAATAATCTCCACCCTCGCGCAATGGTGGCGCAGGGGCTTAGCCCAATTTATCTTAGGTTTTACTTCTCCATCAGTTTATATAAACTCATGTAAAGACTCTTTCAGAAGGCAAGCAATAAGTCATTACTGTTGCCGGGCTCCCCGAGGAGCCGGAACCCTAAACCCTAGCCGCACCTTCCCCTTGCGCCATATCCTCCACCCTCGCGCAGGACGGCGCCCAGCCACCGGCCACCGCGCCCTCGCCTCCGTCCAACTCCCTCCTTCCCCTACAACCTAAGGCCTAGACCCGATAGAACCCTAGTTCCTACCAGCTTGGTATCTAGAGACTCGGGTGCGATCATGTCTGCCTCACCACCATCACCCTCCCTGTCGCCGCCCACCTCGACCGCCGCCCCGCTGATCGCCACGTCCAGCAGCGCGACCGTGACAGTGTCTGCGGCCACCCTCCATCACCTGACAGCCGCGGCCACCGCCGCCGCGCCGCATCCCGGCAGCCTTTCCCCCGATGAGATCGCCGCCACCCTCCGTCACCTGACAGCCGCGGTCCAGGGGATCAACCTGTACTTGGCGGGTCCCCACGCCGCGTCGTTCGTCCCCGCCACCGGGCCGCCGCCGCTGCCGTGGCAGCAGCCGCAGCTGCCCTGGCAGCCGCCTACGGCCGCCGCCGGGACGCCGCAGCAGCCGATGTCGATGCCCAGCGCCGCCGGACCAGCTGCCACATCCGCGCCGGGGGTGCCTCCACCAACTCCGGTTTCCCCCGTCGCCGTCGCCACTCCCAGCCTGGGCGACCGAGTCGTCTCAGGCCATCTACTCGGCGCCTTGGGCGCCCCCTCCCGTCCAGGCGCCGTTGCCCCAGTACGGCGGCCCCCCCATGGGTGTCGAGCCGCACGGCGGTTCCGCCAGCGCGTCACTTCAGGGCGGCCGCGATAGGGCCGAGGCCCCGGCTTCGCCATACCGGCACGACGGCCCGACACACACGCCGCCGCGCTTTGCGAAACTAGACTTCGCCACCTATGATGGCACCGGCGACCCCCTGAGCTGGCTCAACCAGTGTGACCAGTTTTTCCACGGGCAACGGACTTTGGCGTCGGACCGCACCTGGCTCGCATCTTATCATCCCCGCGGCGCCGCTCAGACGTGGTATTACGCCCTCGAGCAGGACGAGGGCGGCATGCCCTCCTGGGAGCGCTTCCACGAGCTTTGCCTTCTCCGGTTCGGGCCGCCGATCCAAGGGAGCCGCCTGGCGGAGCTGGGCCGCCTCCCCTTCACCTCCACGGAGCAGGACTTCGCCGAGCGCTTCCAGGCTCTGGCGTGTCACGCACCCGGCGTAGTGACCTAAACGCTCTTATATTTCTTTACAAAGGGAGTATTTAAATACCATAAATATAGAAATTATACTCCCATTGCAACGCACGGGCATTGTCCTAGTGTATATATAGTATCAATACCAACTCAATCTAACCTAGTCGGTTACAAGTCCTATTCCTAATACTATTAGATTGCTTTGTGTGCACGAACCGGACACAAACACCACATCGTGGTTATTTCCAACACACTCCCTAGCTGTGTACCTGGAAACTACAACTAGCTATTACCGCTCACCTTCCTTAACTACTAAGTCCCCCAAGACTAAAATATCCTAAAACATTTTGCCAAACTACTAAGTCCAGAAATGAGCTTCACGATAAGTCGAGGAACATGAGCAACATCAGGAACATTAAACAATGAAGTGCTAAGAGTGCCACGACCATGAACCGGGAGAGGTACCATCAGCAATAAGAACATTAATAGGACAAAGCGAGTGGTCGAAGAGAAGATAAAGTGGATGAATCATGAGTCATATGGAAAGATGCTCCAATATCAAGAATCCACGAGGATGTACCTGCCTGTGTAGAAGGTGGTCTCATAATGCCAGAAGAGTCGGTCAGTAGCAGAACTAGCAAAACCTGTCGATGAAGAGTCCGAGCACGCAATCAGTAGCAGAACTAGCAAAACCTGTCGATGAAGAGTCGGAGCACGTAGCTAGCAGACATCAAAGCCACGTAATATCCTGTGCAATCAGGGGCTCAACGAAAGAAGTCAATGAAGATCCACCTCGCAAAGAAGACTCAAAGGCAATAAGCACTTCATGGAGTCGCACAATCTCCTGCTCGATGAAGGACACAGCTGAAGCAGTCGACATAGTAGCATCGAGGGTGGAGCAGCTACCAGCGTCGAAGGAAGCCGCGAGAGAATGCGGTATAACATGACCAACATCGTCTGCAGAGGGCGAGGGAGGAGACAATGTCGTAGATAGACCAGCATCAAGCACCAAAGGAAGACCCATGTGCGAGGCGTAGTCGATGGTGCCATATGCACTAGCACTGCCGGTGGAAGTCGCAAGAGGAGTCGATGTAGAGCGACAATCACCAGTAAAAGTCGCGAGAGAAGTTGGTGTAGAGCGACAATCACCATGTGCGGAAGACGCCTGATGGAACGACGTCGCAGACGAAGGAGCACCAAGCATCGGGAGACGATGCATGGGCGAGACAGGATGAATAGTGAACACCGTCAATAATCAGCGGATGGTAAGGAGGATGCATACCCAATGACAAAGTTCTTTTTTTTTGCAAGTCAATCAGATCAGATCGATCCAAACGGAGCAGAGGAATCAGCCGTACTGGGGTCGACCGGAAGCTGGACCACGAGGTAGGCAGCAAGCTAGCTCGCTGGCTCGTGAACACCAGATTTGATAAGAGAGCCACGGGCATGTAGACTGGGAATCAACGGGGGCAACCGGAATCAGCGGTGGCTTGCAGAATCGGTCGGCTGGTTGCAGAATCAGCCTGGCGGCTTGAATAATCGGCCCGGAGGATTGTGGGATCAGTCCAGCGGCTTGCAGATCAATGGGAGGAGGACAGATGGAGCTGGAGACGAGCGGGGACGTACGTGGGCATGCAGACCCCACGGGCTGAAGACGTATACTGCTGAGTTATATGCAGGTCCGATCTGCAGTTGGAGGAGATGAGCGGGATCCAGCGGATGGGGAGAAGACAACAGCCACGACCGGAAAGCAACGGCGGCAGCGCGAATTAGATCGTACTAGCACGAGTTGCGCGTGCAAAAAATAACATAATGCTCTAATGCCATGTTTGGAATATGCAACTTGTATTCCCATGGGACCAAAGGCCAGTATATATACACGTACAGGTGATGGTAAATATGTAGAAAGCCCCTTATACTACGGGGAACCTATACAGGCTACATGGAGACAGACATAATATAACTCTTAACAATTACAAACGTAATAATTGAGTATCTGTAGGGTAGCATCAGTATCAACATTCATAGCAATAAGGTAGACAAATATGAACTCCAGTGTATCCTATTGAATTGACATGTCAAGGCATTCCAGATGAATTTAATATGCACCTAAGCAAGGCCATGGCCACCCGAGTGAGTCATATCACACATATCATGTAGCAGGATAGCAAATAAACATACTATCTAATGTTCGTTAGTAGAATCATTTACCTCGACATAACAGATGCCTTGAGGATCAGATGTTCCAATAAGAACGAGATCACATGGGATCTCATCATTCTCATGGAGCCACACTATATTTCCGACATGTATCCCCCTTGCTTTGATCTGAAAACAAAAATCAGTGTTGTACAATCAAATATTCTAAATCTAAACCCAAGTAGCCTAAGTAGAACCATTTGAAATAGGCAGAATTGTTCTATGAAAACACAAATGTCTGGTGGTTGCTGAACGTCAATGTAAAATCAACAATTCACTGAAGACTACAAAAATTATGGTCATTTGCTATAGAAGACAGGCCCAGTAAAATATTGTTAGTTCCAAATCTAGGGAAGAGAAGATGTGTGATTAGTCATATATTGAAAGGAATTCTAACAATTAGCCATCAAATCTGATAATTTGGCCATTTATAATCAACTATTAAGCCTTTGATTAAAGTATTTGACAAATAAGATTTTTCCTCGTCCTTGATCTCTCCTAAATCTCAGAATAGTATATGTTTTTAAGGGAAATAGCATGTTCTGTCAAATGACCGTAAGTATTGATTCTGTAATGTTGATTACAGAATTATCAATTGTTCAGTGTCCTCAGCAAACATCGTATTTTTGCAGTGTCCCGGAGTAAATTTTGCCTAAGAAATACAACTTCATCCATTTAGCCAAACATGCAAGGTGCACTGAGAACTCCTATAATCCATTCACTCTCACTGATATCGATGAACAATGGTCATAAGGCACATATAACCATGACTGCTAGGTCTTTACAGTATAAAAATGGACATACAAGTTCCAACACAAGCAAGAAGCAAATTAAAAGTGAGTGCAAGAAACTTTAGGCTTTAGGCTTTTTACTTTGAAAGCAATGTCAAAAATGCATCCAAGACAGTGAAGTCTTAAAGATGAATGGATGGCGTCAAAGGACTGATTCTAAAGCTGAGCTCATAGATTTTTTATTTATTTTTGGTTCTCCAAACTTGACATGTCCAGAAAGAACCAAGTATGCCATTCATAATCTCCATTATTTTCCAATATTCCCACAACAGAAGTCTGATGCCATCAGAGATAAATATGTGTGTCATGCAATATTTAGTGCAAGCGGTGCTTAATGTGTAGGATTTCCATATCATAAGCGGCAAGCAGAGATGGCCAAACTAGTTGATGAGAAATCACCAAGAAAACCGTAGCATATTATTAGTTCCTTTTCTTCAACTAACGAATGTTGCGAAATTAGAAAGCCTTTATGCGGTAATAAAATTGTGGTACAGACTGCCGAACTAAGCAATCGATCAGATTATGACTGACAAACAGAAGTGATGATGAACTCAAATATTGACACGACTTGTAACAGACTAAGGAGGATGTTGTAAGTAAATGCTGGTGGAGAAAGGGAAAAATACCTGTCTATGGATGCCATCCTTCACCACCCAGATTTTCCTTTCATTTGATTTCTTGTCTGAAAGATACCTATTGTAATCATCCCAAGCCTCTTTTGAAGCAGAAACAATGAAGATTATGGAAAGTGGACCCCATGTAGTTGCAGGACTTACAGGAGTAATACGGGGCCACAACTGAAGGCAGGCGATTAGCAGAAAATATTGATTCATGAAACGCCTGAAATATTTAAAGAAGTGAACATGGAAAAAATGGAATTTAAAGCAGATATAATGATGAAATTGAAATTCATTAGAAAGGAAACAGTACGGTTCCGTCAGGTTTTTGACAAAGTGCTAAAAAATATCATGGGTCTCATGTACGCTGCAGGTCAGAGTACTGTATTTGAATGGTAAAGAATCTAAAAATACCAAAACACTAGAAAATAACAGAGAACCTGACCTGAATTGTTCCCATAAATTCTTAGGTAGAAAATTCCACAAAGTGTATTTGGTATTGGAAACCCGATTGTCACGGTAGGAACCCCGGCAGGACTCATCGTTGATATATACAAAACGTTTCATTTTTGAACCAGGTGTCACTTCCGTGCCATTTAATGTACTGCACATTGATCACACTGATGGAAAGAGAGTCAAATATGAACATAAAAAGGATATGATAACGATAGTACAGGTACCAAATTATAAGATATATCCGCATTTGAAAATACACTTTTGTGTATTTCCTATAAATTTTAATCTTGCAAATCCGTGTGGCAGTGGCTAATCATGTACTACTACTATCTAAGTGCTGCTTCTCGACTCCTCCTCTACCTAAAGAAGGCAGCAGCAGCACGCAACTTTTTTTTTTTGAATTAGGCAATATGCAACAGCTAAGGAATACAAGAAAACGTACTCCCTCCGATCCATATTAATGGACTTAAGTTTGTCTAGATACACATGTATCTAGTCTAAATACTTAATTAGATACATACGAATCTAGACAAAGTTGAGTTCATAAATATGGATCGGAGGTAATACAGATATATTTGGATGCTAATATGGAAACAAACTATGCATACACATTAAGCGTGGCTTGAGATTTCCAATAGAACTGCGCAGTCCCATAACAAAAGGAACAAGTGAAAACATATTTGCTACAGAAGACTGGTCCGCGACGCCCCGGGTGCTCTTAAGAATGGAATCCTACTATCACAATCCTGGAAGAATGGGAATTGAATCGTCGGGATATGCTCACCAGACATCACATTCCTCTTCACGTGCCCGTGAAGTGCTCGGCGGCCGCGGTGGCGACTGAGGGTTTCCTCTTCAAACCGGCGTCCTAGCGGATCGCGGAATCAAAGAGGGTGTCAGTGAAGGCGAGACGAGGGATGCGAGGTGCGGGTGGCGGCGGGTGGCGGTGTGTTTGGAGCATCCGCTGCCCTATTACAGGAGCAGCCGCTTTTTGCCCGAGGCAAAAAAAGAAAGAAAACAAAGGGTTTGACAACAACCGGGTGATCCAGCGGTGTACGCCGCTCGTGACGCGTGTACAAAGGGCACGTGCACCGCTCTAAAGAAAAGTTTAGCTAGCGACTTTTTTATATAACAAAATAGAACGCAGATGTCACTAGGAGGATACACTCACTCCTATAAATACACATCCTATTTCTTTGAACATCTTTGTTATACTGAGTCAGCACATTATTTTAAAATTAACAAAGTCATTATCTTGCCTTTGACGGAAATGTCTCTTTTCACTGAAAGTACATCGCTGAAAGGCCTAAAACAAATTCAATACAATGCGAGCATTAATGTCAAATCTGAAATTTAAACTCTAGTAGATTGGGGATACCGATATCCCTCTAACCAACTCAATCACAGGTTGACCGTTAAAAGAAAACTCAATCACAGGTTGATTCATTAGCTAACGACCATTGGCTCGTTAGATATTGCAAAATGATAGTTGCATGTTGTCAGGCAGCAATGTCATTCTTTCGAACGCCAAATTCACCACTTAGTTGACTGGCACAAACTTAGCGCATCCGCGGTCTCCATGTCAGTGTAACACCCTCAGTTGCTGTAACAGCAATCATCATCACTGTTGATCAACACTGTTGGATTATCACTGTTTGATCCCCCTTGTACCTGATAAAACTTTGTGATGCTCTTGATCAAACACCCCATGCACCATGTACTTGAGCCCTTGGGATCAAATCCCAAAGCCAAATGCACCTTGCTCATCTAACAAACCAAACCCTAGTTGAAACTACTTTAAATAGGAATTAAAAAAAAAGTGCTCTAATAAAGTTGTTCCAAAAATCATGGAACTATTTTTGTAAATTGCCTAAAATCATTATAATCATGTTGGAACAACTTTGGTAATTTTTGGAGTTATAGAAAATTACAAACAATTCAAACAGTAGGGTAAAACCCTTACTTGGGGCATTTAATATTTAAAATAAATATCTAATGATTTTATTTTGCTTCAAAAACTTTTGTGGCACTGATATATAATGTTATATTAATATTAGGACACCTAACACATTTTACTAAATGCCATGGTGATCAAGATAAATGCCAATAGAAAATATCAGAAAAGAAAAATGGAAAATAAAAAAATAAAAACCTAGCTAACCCCCCCCATGGGCGAAGCCCATCCCCCTGGGCCACCAGCCGGCCCACCCGGGCCCCCCCCCTTCATCCCTTACCTGCCCCCCCCCCCCCGTCCCCTCCCTCCCCTGTTCCACTGACGCCATGGATGGGGGCAGAGGACACGCACGCCATGCCCCCACCTCACCTGCTCCCCCTCTCCTCTCTGTGGATAAGGAGACCACGCCCCCCCCTTGCGACCACGCCCCCATTCCCTCCCCTGCCTCTCCCTCTCCTCTCCCGCAGAGCACCCGAGACCGCCATGGACGCCGCCTCGAGCCCGCGCGGCCACTGAGCTCCCCCGACCCCGCCGTCGTGTCCATCGTGTGTGCCGGCGTTGTCTACGTCATCTCGCTAGAGGAATCGAAGACTGGAGCCCGGAGTGGAGCGCACGCGGTCGTTCCCTTTCTTCCACGCCGGCGGCGAACTTCTCAAATCCCGGCCGCCGCACGTCGTCCCCGAGCCCACTGCCTCCCCCTACGAGCTCAACGTGAGCATACGAATATTTCCCCTCTCCCCGCTTCCGTTTTCGCGCGCTAGTTCGCCGTCTTCACCACGGCCGAACTCCGGCCACCGTCATGGCCGGTCCTGACCGCGCTCGTCGTGGCGTGCACGGGCTCACGCGCTTGTGGCCGCTCTTTGACCACGCTCGCGTGCGCTTGCTGCGGCCCGTGCGCTCACTCGCCATGGCCTGCTCGCCCCTGGCTCCGCCCGTCGCTGCCACCTCACGGCAAGTCGCCGCGCTCGTCGTAGCCATTGCTCCGGCGAGCCCCCGGCCACCCCGAGCCCACCCAGCGATGCGTCTCCTCCTCCTCGTTCGAACGAGCCAAACCACCCCCCTCCCGTGGCCTGAGTCGGCCGAACGACCAACTCCGGCGAGCCCTGCCGTACGCCGGCGTGGCAGTGGCTAACCACCAGCCCGGGTGGCTCACTGACATGTGCCCCCCCAGCTAATCCCTAATTAAGCTAATATCCACTGATTATTAAAACAGAGTTTAAAACCCCTGAGACTTACATGTAGGCCAGCCCCACTTAACCACCTGGTTATTAGATAAATAAATGAAGTTTTAAAACAACAGAGTATGACACCTGGGCCCCACCTGTAATTAAGCTAATTAAAATGAATTAGTCAATTAACTAGTGTATGACATGTGGGTCCAGAGGCATTTCCTAATTTAGTTAAATGATTTATAAATAACAGAGGCTGACATTTGGGTCCCACATGTCAGCACTGTTCTGGATAATGTTGTGGATAATTTTTTGGATAATGTTTAATAAATAATAAAAGAAATCCAGAAAATCATTTAAATTGATTTAAACTTTGAAATTCAATAACTTTTAAACCGTAACTCGGATTCAAAAACTTTATACATGAAAATTGATCGGAAAAATATAACGAATACAAATACGCTATCCGTATGTCTACCACACCCCCTAACACAACGAACATCGAACATTCCCCCTCCGGACCGTCTGTCCGATAAATTGTCCGGTACTGTTAGAATGCCCGGATGAATTTATTCCGAACACGAAAGTTGCCCGGAATGGTTCAACTAACACGGATACACCCCCCTTATGTTGTTCCGGTAACCACGACACCTCCGGCTTGATCCTTCCCCCTCCGGACACCCTGTCCGGTAATCACCCGGAGCCGGTAGTTCATCCTCTGATGAATTTCCGTTCCGAGCAACGTGCATTGCACTGTGTTAGAATACCGTTAACATTTCATCTATCATGTCATGCATCTTTTTGTACTTGCTTTTTGTGTATTTACTGTTTCTCCCCCCCCCTTAATCTCCGGTAGACCCCGCTGCTGCCGTCGACTACACCGCTGCTGAGTACGACTACGCCGTCGACGACCCTACTACTACCGTCGAGCTTGCAGGCAAGCAGAGCCATTCTCTTCCCCAGATATCGCCTACCTTTCCGTACATTTCTTGCACTAGGCATTGTCACTGCTGCTGCTACGATTACAATCCTATTCAATTGCATAGCCTGAATTTTGTCGCCCCTTGATGTGACTTCCTTTATCCTATGCTGCCTATTATTATTATGTATTATTCAGCAGTGAGCCCTGCGCATTGTTAGCTAGGATTAGATAGAGGGTCGTGATCACTCAGGGGAGTGAATGCGGGTACAAATATTATAACTGCACAGGTACGGTACAATGCAGACACCGTCAAAGGCCCCTGTCTAGGTTATGCCTAGTCACCTCAAGTGTGAGCTATCAAGGAGTAATCCTTGTACTCCACTCGAGACTGACTTTGTCTTACCGCCATAGGGTCCTATAAACGGTTGTCCTTCAGGTAAGAAGTCGGGCGACCCAACGGTGCCCGCGAGAGGTATTGCGACGGGACGACAGGGAGGGCATGACCAGTGTACCGGTGTGCTTGGCCCCTGATCGTTGGCCGCGAGAGTTACCAACCCCCGAAAGTCGAGCTCCTCCAGGAGCACACGTGAGACAAGGTAAGGAGACGGTTCACCTTGTTGGTAACCGCAGTGACTTGGTGGGACGACGGGGCAGGCACCGATGTACTGGTGGTCCTGGCTACTGTCGTTGTCCGCGGGTCGGTTAAGTCGAGGCAACGATAACGGTTGCCACGCAGGTTAATTAAAATGCTAAATGGTTCAGTGAATGTCTTGAGTTGGCTATATGCCATGTACGCACTACCTACCCGTGGGAACTACGAGTTATGGGCTCCTCCGCTTCTTAGTGTCGTCCGAAGACTCTTCAGACGTCAGCAGTACCGCGGGCTGATTGCCGGGAAGTGGTGTTGTCTTATTTGCCGCGGCAGTGTGATTTGTATTTGCTTTGATTTAACTTCACCGGCCAGTCACGCACCGTGCAGGAGTACGTTTGGGTTGGGGTCCAAGGCCCGGCGTACTTAGGATTTAGACCGGCGGATGACCTCTCTGTTGAGTTTGAAACATGGGCTATGAAGTGTCGGATAGCCTCGGTGGAGCGTTTCCCTAACAAGGTTCCCGCCATCCTGGAGATCCGCGCGTGTAGCGTAACACAAGTGCACCCCTGCAGGGAAGATTGATCTATCGATAGCCGTGTCCACGGTAACAGGACGCTTTATGCTGAAGCTGGATCTTACCACTAGAAACTATTATTAAACTGTATGGTTCCGGGTCCTCTTCCTCGCGGGGATGTCGAGGAGGTGAACTCGGAGGCATTGTTAATTATTACAACTTATTATTATACAATGCTGCAGCAACTTCTGCTGCATTGTTACTTTATGCTTTATATAAACTGTTGGCTAATTCTTACCTCATACTGCAAGACATCGTCGGAAGATGCTAGTCTTCGATAGGCCTAGCTTCTTACCCTTGCTCTGGATTTCTGTCTTTCAGTCCACTATATACATCCTCTTCATTCTGTTGATACAATGCATAATGCTTAGTAGCGGACGTAAGACTCGCGGGTATACTAGATACTCACCTGCTTTATTTCCTTTACTGTTTTGCCTGATCGGCCGCTGCAACCGACGTTGGAGCCCAGGAGCAGGAGTACCCCGGAGGCGCCTACTACGACGTCGAGTTCCCCGTTGACCAGGAGTAGTTCGATGGATCCCAGGCAGGAGGCCTCGCCTTTTTGTTCCGTATCTCTGATGTGATTTGTGCTAGCCTTCTTAAGGCAAAACTTGACTAACTATGTCTGTACTCAGATATTATGGCTTGTATGACTTATATATTAGGGTCCGCGTGACCCCCTCTATTGTAATATATTTGTTTATCCTTTTGTGTTTAGTGTTGTGCTGTGATATTATCACCGTGGCACCCTAATCTCAGTCGTGTACCCTGTGTGTATGATTTCTGTACACGGTCTGATTTTGGGGGCGTCACAAGTTGGTATCAGAGCCGACTGCCTGTAGGAAGCCACCCCACCACTACCTGGTCGAAGTTGAGTCTAGACTTTGAAAAACTATTTTGCTAACTTAATATTTGGCTTACGGGCCCACATCGATGTCACTACGTGTGATATCTATGGTATTAGGATCCTTTTCTCCTTACCTATGCTTTGGGAATCTGCTCTCTTATCCTTGCTGGTAAGTTTTACAAAATCTGACATTAGGATCACGTTCTCTTGATTCCACCCGGCGTTTTTTTTGGTGCATCCCCCATTGATCGAGTCGTGTCGCAGGAGTCGTACGCCAGATCCCAGACCGCGGATCCCATTCTCATTCTGGGCAGGCCGCGCGTTCTCTGGCATCAACTGCTGTGGCCAACAGTTTTCTTGCGGCGTGATTGACATAGTGGAATCTATGTCGCGTCGTGTAATCCTAACCGCGGTCTGCGCGCCGCCTAGAGAGTCCTTTTTCCTTAATTTCTATGACGTTACGCTGCCCAATTTTCGATTGACTCTGTGTGCAAATGTGTAAGTCTTCTGTGACTACTCCTGCATATACCTACGCCTTCTTTTCGTTGTCGTTTTACTTCAGGCTTGATTCCGGTATCTCGTTAAATTTTCATCGCTGTAATACCCCTGTTAAATTCTAGCAGGATGGCTGGTCGTGGTGGTCGTGGTCGTGGTCGTGCTACCAACGACCCACCTCCGCCGCCGGATTATATGGCCGCGATGATGCAGCAGTTCGAGATGAACCGTCAGTTCATGCAAAATATCATGGCTCAGTTCCCTCAGCCGAATCAGAATGGGCACCACCATCAGCATGCCACTGTGACTCTGCACGACTTCACCCGCCTCAACCCCACTATGTTCCGCAACACCGTTCAGCCGCTGGATGCTGATGACTGGCTTCGTGACATCACTCACGAGCTGGAGTCTGCTAATGTCGATCCAGCCGACTATGTGAACTTTGCGTCTTACCATCTGAAGGGCGCCGCTGCTCAGTGGTGGAACACCCACAAGCGTTCACTGCCAGTCGGAGAAGTCATCACTTGGGATGAATTTCAGTCTGCCTTCCGCGCCCTCTATATTCCTCAGGGGATCATGGATCGTAAGGCGGAAGAATTCCGCAACCTCACTCAGTGCGACATGACTGTTGAAGCCTATCAGCGCGAGTTCCTTAACCTCTCTCGCTATGCGGAAGAAGAGATCGCCACTGATGCTCGCAGGCAGCAGAAGTTCCGTCGTGGCCTCAACCCAGAACTCAGGCTCGCTCTTGCCGTTCATGATTTCGCCAACTTCGCCACCATGGTGAACAAGGCTATCACCGTCGAGACTGCCCAGATGGAGCACAAGAACTCTCTGAAGCGTTATCGTGACGTTGGCTCATCTTCGGGCGCAACGCAGAAGCGTCGTATCTGGCTCCCTACCAGTGTGACCCATTCAGCGGTCCCTGCTCCAAGGCCGTCTTATGCTGCATCCCGTCTGCCTCCACCACCGCAGATGCCAAGAGCTCTGCCTGCACCACCCAATGCTACACCCCTTCGTCCTCAGGATGGATTATGCTTCACGTGTCGTCAACCGGGGCATTTTTCCAGGGAGTGCCCCCTGAAACAGAAGCAACTGGTAGTTCACCCCGCTGGCCGTGGAAATGGTCGTGGCAACAACAGGACCCCCAACTATAATACTGGGTCTGCTGCTCATGCTCGTGGTCATGCGAACAACATCAGTGTTGATGAAGCTCAGCAACAACCCGCTACCGTGATGGGTACCCTTCTCGTTAATTCCGTACCTGCTACTATTTTATTCGATACAGGAGCATCGCATTCATTCTTGTCGGAAGCATTTGCATTGTCGCATAATTTTACGCTTGAGGATATGAACCCACCGATGGTTGTCCGCACCCCGATAGGCCATGCCCACACCTCCAAGATAGTGCCCGGAACCATTGTTGAAATTGAAGGGATTGAATTCCTTGCTTCCCCCATCGTTCTGAAGTCTTCCACCATAGACCTCATTCTGTGAATGGACTGGTTGAAATTTCACGATGCCGCACTTTATTGTGGCACCAAGTCTGTCCAGCTTCTTCACCCCTCCGGTGGGATTGTTAACCACACCGCCCGAGTTACCCGTAATGCTGAAACACAGATATTTATGATGAACGCTTTGAATGTCTCACCTTTGCAAGGCATCGAGAACGTTCCGGTCGTTCGCGATTTTCCCGACGTCTTCCCCGAAGAACTGCCGGGAATACCCCCGATCAGAGAAGTTGAATTCGTCATCGACTTGAAGCCAGGCACTGTTCCTATTGCCAAGCGTCCTTACAAGATGCCGCCACATGAACTCCTTGAACTTAAGGAGGAAATCGACAAGGCACTTCAGAAAGGATTCATTCGCCCCAGTTCCTCAGCTTGGGGAGCACCTTCGCTCTTTGTCAAGAAGAGCGATGGGACAAACCGATTGGTCCAAGATTATCGGCCCATTAACCAAGCCACCATCCAGAACAAATACCCACTTCCCCGGATCAATGATCTGTATGATCAACTTGCCGGATCCAAGGTGTTTTCTAAACTCGACTTGAGGTTGGGTTATCACCAAATCCGAGTCCGTGATGAGGACATTCCGAAGACTGCCTTCATTACTCGCTATGGTTCATACGAGTACATTGTCATGTCCTTTGGCTTAACCAATGCTCCAGCCACCTTCTTCAGATTGATGAATTATATTTTCATGGAGTACCTCGACCAGTTCGTCGTGGTTTATCTGGATGATATATTGATATATTCCAAGAATGAAGAAGAACATGCTGAACATCTTCGTCTTATACTGGAGAAGCTTCGAGAACACAAACTCTACGGTAAGTTTTCTAAGTGTGAGTTCTGGCTTCCCGAAGTAACCTACCTTGGACATGTGATTTCCAAGGATGGCATTGCCGTCACCCCAGAACGTATCCAGGCTATACTTGACTGGACTCCTCCCAAGACCGTCAAGCAAGTCCGCAGTTTTCTCGGACTCGCTAGCTATTGCCGCCGTTTCGTCGAGAATTTTTCCAAGATTGCCAGGCCTCTGACTAATCTGCTTCACAAAGGCGTCAAGTTTGAGTGGACAGATAAATGTCAAGAAAGTTTTCAAGCACTCAAGGACAAACTAACTTCTCCCCCGGTGCTCGCTCCCCCTGATACTCAGAAGGACTTCGTGATATATTGCGACGCGTCACGACAAGGATTAGGCTGTGTCCTATTGCAAGAGCGCAAGGTGATTGCTTATGGCTCTCGTCAGTTGCGTACTCACGAAGACAAATACCCAACACATGATCTCGAATTGGCAGCAGTAATTTATGCATTGAAGCTGTGGCGACATTACCTCGTCGGTAATCGTTGCGAGGTCTACACCGACCACCAAAGTCTGAAGTACCTGTTTACTCAGCCAGACCTGAATCTTCGTCGACAACGATGGCTCGAGACAATAGCCGACTTCAACATGGATATTTCGTATACCCCTGGCAAGGCTAATGTGATGGCCGATGCCTTGAGCCGCAAAGCTTACTGTTCTGAACTTGAGGTTCAGGTGCAACAACCACTTCTGTATGAAGAGTTTCGCAAGTTGAATCTCGAAATCGTTCCTCAAGGTTACGTCAATAATCTGGTTCTCGAGTCAAAACTCGACGCCCTCATCAAGAGTAGACAATCTCTGGCCCCGGACATTGTGAAGATCAAACAGGATATCGCCGAAGGAAAGCCCTCCTCTTTTACCATTGATGCTAATGATGGTGATACTGTGTACTTCAAGGGTCGCTTAGTAGTTCCTGTGAGCCCTGTCCCCGTTAACTGTGGTCCTGATATCATGGAAGAAGCCCATAATTCTCCCTTGTCAATCCACCCTGGCAGTACCAAGATGTATAAAGACCTTCGTCAATGGTACTGGTGGCCTTACATGAAACAAGACATCGCCCGCTATGTTTCTCAATGTGACGTTTGCAGTCGCGTCAAAGCCGGACATCAGAAACCTGCTGGTTGGTTGCGACCACTCCCTCCTCCTGATTGGAAGTGGGACAAAGTCGAGATGGACTTCGTCACCGGTTTTCCTAAGTCACAGAAAGGTAATGATGCCATCTTTGTCGTCATCGACCGATTCTCCAAGATTGCGCACTTCCTGCCGGTCAAGGAGACTATCACTGCTAGTCAGTTGGCACCCTTGTATATCTGCCAAATTGTGTCACTCCACGGTATTCCGCTGGAGATCAGTTCAGACCGTGGCAGCATTTTCACCTCACGATACTGGAATAGTTTCATGGAAGCTTTCGGGACTCGTCTAAATCTCAGCACCGCTTATCACCCCCAGTCGCAAGGCCAAGTTGAACGAGTCAATCAAGTGCTGGAAGACATGCTTCGCGCTTGTGTCCTTTCTTTCGGCATGAAATGGGAGGATGCCCTCCCGTACGCGGAATTCTCGTACAACAATAGCTATCAGGCTAGCTTGAAGATGGCCCCCTTCGAAGTTCTATACGGACGTAAATGTCGAACCCCCCTGAATTGGTCAGGAACTGGGGAACGACCCTACTTCGGACCGGATCTTGTCCAAGAAGCTGAAGAACAAGTTCGCATTGTGCAGGAAAATCTCAAGGCTGCACAGTCTCGTCAGAAGAGCAACTATGACCGTAAACACCGTGAAATGGAGTATCAGCCTGGTGAATACGCATACCTCCGTGTCACTCCCATGAGGGGCACTCATCGTTTCGGTATCAAGGGCAAGTTGGCCCCTCGCTACATTGGCCCGTTCCGTATCCTTTCCAGGAGTGGACCCGTGGCATACCGTTTGGAATTGCCGCCGAACCTCTCCCAGGTCCATGATGTCTTCCACGTGTCGCAACTCCGTCGCTGCTTCAAGGATCCTATCCGCGAGGTGGAGCATGATATGATCGAGCTGCAACAAGACTTGACTTATCGAGAACATCCGAGCCGCATTCTCGATCAGTCCGAGCGTCGAACCCGCAACAAGACCGTCAAGTTCCTCAAGGTCCAGTGGTCGAATCATTCCGAAGATGAAGCCACGTGGGAACGAGAAGATCGCCTTCGCGATGAATACCCCGATCTTTTCCTCGCTACCACTTAAATTCTCGGGACGAGAATTCTTGTAGTGGGGGAGATTTGTAACACCCTCAGTTGCTATAACAGTAATCATCATCACTGTTGATCAACACTGTTGGATTATCACTGTTTGATCCCCCTTGTACCTGATAAAACTTTGTGATGCTCTTGATCAAACACCCCATGCACCATGTACTTGAGCCCTTGGGATCAAATCCCAAAGCCAAATGCACCTTGCTCATCTAACAAACCAAACCCTAGTTGAAACTACTTTAAATAGGAATTAAAACAAAAGTGCTCTAATAAAGTTGTTCCAAAAATCATGGAACTATTTTTGTAAATTGCCTAAAATCATTATAATTGTTGGAACAACTTTGGTAATTTTTGGAGTTATAGAAAATTACAAACAATTCAAACAGTAGGGTAAAACCCTTACTTGGGGCATTTAATATTTAAAATAAATATCTAATGATTTTATTTTGCTTCAAAAACTTTTGTGGCACTGATATATAATGTTATATTAATATTAGGACACCTAACACATTTTACTAAATGCCATGGTGATCAAGATAAATGCCAACAGAAAATATCAGAAAAGAAAAATGGAAAATAAAAAAAATAAAAACCTAGCTAACCCCCCCATGGGAGAAGCCCATCCCCCTGGGCCACCAGCCGGCCCACCCGGGCCCCCCCTTCATCCCTTACCTGCCCCCCCGTCCCCTCCCTCCCCTGTTCCATTGACGCCATGGATGGGGGCAGAGGACACGCACGCCATGCCCCCACCTCACCTGCTCCCCCCTCTCTTCACCTGCTCCCCCTCTCCTCTCTGTGGATAAGGAGACCACGCCCCCCCCTTGCGGCCACGCCCCCATTCCCTCCCCTGCCTCTCCCTCTCCTCTCCCGCAGAGCACCCGAGACCGCCATGGACGCCGCCTCGAGCCCGCGTGGCCACTGAGCTCCCCCGACCCCGCCGTCGTGTCCATCGTGTGCGCCGGCGTCGTCTACGTCATCTCGCTAGAGGAATCGAAGACTGGAGCCCGGAGTGGAGCGCACGCGGTCGTTCCCTTTCTTCCACGCCGGCGGCGAACTTCTCAAATCCCGGCCGCCGCACGTCGTCCCCGAGCCCACTGCCTCCCCTTACGAGCTCAACGTGAGCATACGAATATTTCCCCTCTCCCCGCTTCCGTTTTCGCGCACTGGTTCGCCGTCTTCACCACGGCCGAATTCCGGCCACCGTCATGGCCGGTCCTGACCGCGCTCGTCGTGGCGTGCACGGGCTCACGCGCTTGTGGCCGCTCTTTGACCACGCTCGCGTGCGCTTGCTGCGGCTCGTGCGCTCACTCGCCGTGGCCTGCTCGCCCCTGGCTCCGCCCGTCGCTGCCACCTCACGGCAAGCCGCCGCGCTCGTCGTAGCCATTGCTCCGGCGAGCCCCCGGCCACCCCGAGCCCACCCAGCGATGCGTCTCCTCCTCCTCGTTCGAACGAGCCAAACTACCCCCCCTCCCGTGGCCTGAGTCGGCCGGACGACCAACTCCGGCGAGCCCTGCCGTACGCCGGCGTGGCAGTGGCTAACCACCAGCCCGGGTGGCTCACTGACATGTGGGCCCCCCCAGCTAATCCCTAATTAAGCTAATATCCACTGATTATTAAAATAGAGTTTAAAACCCCTGAGACTTACATGTGGGCCAGCCCCACTTAACCCCCTGGTTATTAGATAAATAAATGAAGTTTTAAAACAACAGAGTATGACACCTGGGCCCCACCTGTAATTAAGCTAATTAAAATGAATTAGTCAATTAACTAGTGTATGACATGTGGGTCCAGAGGCATTTCCTAATTTAGTTAAATGATTTATAAATAACAGAGGCTGACATGTGGGTCCCACATGTCAGCACTGTTCTGGATAATGTTGTGGATAATGTTTTGGATAATGTTTAATAAATAATAAAAGAAATCCAGAAAATCATTTAAATTGATTTAAACTTTGAAATTCAATAACTTTTAAACCGTAACTCAGATTCAAAAACTTTATACATGAAAATTGATCAGAAAAATATAACGAATACGAATACGCTATCCGTATGTCTACCACACCCCCCTAACACAACGAACATCGAACATTCCCCCTCCAGACCGTTTGTCCGATAAATTGTCCGGTACTGTTAGAATGCCCGGATGAATTTATTCCGAACACGAAAGTTGCCCGGAATGGTTCAACTAACACGGATACACCCCCCTTTTGTTGTTCCGGTACCCACGACACCTCCGGCTTGATCCTACCCCCTCCGGACACCCTGTCCGGTAATCACCCGGAGCTGGTAGTTCATCCTCTGATGAATTTCCGTTCCGAGCAACGTGCATTGCACTGTGTTAGAATACCGTTAACATTTCATCTATCATGTCATGCATCTGTTTGTACTTGCTTTCTGTGTATTTACTGTTTCTTCCCCCCCTTAATCTCCGGTAGACCCCGCTGCTGCCGTCGACTACACCGCTGCTGAGTACGACTACGCCGTCGACGACCCTACTACTACCGTCGAGCTTGCAGGCAAGCAGAGCCATTCTCTTCCCCAGATATCGCCTACCTTTCCGTACATTTCTTGCACTAGGCATTGTCACTGCTGCTGCTACGATTACAATCCTATTCAATTGCATAGCCTGAATTTTGTCGCCCCTTGATGTGACTTCCTTTATCCTATGCTGCCTATTATTATTATTATGTATTATTCAGCAGTGAGCCCTGCGCATTGTTAGCTAGGATTAGATAGAGGGCCGTGATCACTCAGGGGAGTGAATGCGGGTACAAATATTATAACTGCACAGGTACGGTACAATGCAGACACCGTCAAAGGCCCCTATCTGGGTTATGCCTAGTCACCTCAAGTGTGAGCTATCAAGGAGTAATCCTTGTACTCCACTCGAGGCTGACTTTGTCTGACCACCATAGGGTCCTGTAAACGGTTGTCCTTCAGGTAAGAAGTCGGGCGACCCAACGGTGCCCGCGAGAGGTATTGTGACGGGACGACAGGGAGGGCACGACCAGTGTACCAGTGTGCTTGGCCCCTGATCGTTGGCCGCGAGAGTTACCAACCCCCGAAAGTCGAGCTCCTCCAGGAGCACACGCGAGACAAGGTAAGGAGACGGTTCACCTTGTTGGTAACCGCAGTGACTTGGTGGGACGACGGGGCAGGCACCGATGTACTGGTGGTCCTGGTTGCTGTCGTTGTCCGCGGGTCGGTTAAGTCGAGGCAACGATAACGGTTGCCACGCAGGTTAATTAAAATGCTAAATGGTTCAGTGAATGTCTTGAGTTGGCTATATGCCATGTACGCACTACCTACCCGTGGGAACTACGAGTTATGGGCTCCTCCGCTTCTTAGTGTCGTCCGAAGACTCTTCAGACGTCAGCAGTACCGCGGGCTGATTGCCGGGAAGTGGTGTTGTCTTATTTGCCGCGGCAGTGTGATTTGTATTTGCTTTGATTTAACTTCACCGGCCAGTCACGCACCGTGCAGGAGTACGTTTGGGTTGGGGTCCAAGGCCCGACGTACTTAGGATTTAGACCGGCGGATGACCTCTCTGTTGAGTTTGAAAGATGGGCTATGAAGTGTCGGATAGCCTCGATGGAGCGTTTCCCTAACAAGGTTCCCGCCACCCTGGAGATCCGTGCGTGTAGCGTAACACAAGTGCACCCCTGCAGGGAAGATTGATCTATCGATAGCCGTGTCCACGGTAACAGGACGCTTTATGCTGAAGCTGGATCTTACCACTAGAAACTATTATTAAACTGTATGGTTCCGGGTCCTCTTCCTCGCGGGGATGTCGAGGAGGTGAACTCGGAGGCATTGTTAATTATTACAACTTATTATTATACAATGCTGCAGCAACTTCTGCTGCATTGTTACTTTATGCTTTATATAAACTGTTGGCTGATTCTTACCTCATACTGCAAGACATCGTCGGAAGATGCTAGTCTTCGATAGGCCTAGCTTCTTACCCTTGCTCTGGATTTCTGTCTTTCAGTCCACTATATACAGCCTCTTCATTCTGTTGATACAATGCATAATGCTTAGTAGCGGACGTAAGACTCGCGGGTATACTAGATACTCACCTGCTTTATTTCCTTTACTGTTTTGCCTGATCGGCCGCTGCAGCCGACGTTGGAGCCCAGGAGCAGGAGTACCCCGGAGGCGCCTACTACGACGTCGAGTTCCCCGTTGACCAGGAGTAGTTCGATGGATCCCAGGCAGGAGGCCTCGCCTTTTCGTTCCGTATCTCTGATGTGATTTGTGCTAGCCTTCTTAAGGCAAAACTTGACTAACTATGTCTGTACTCAGATATTATGGCTTGTATGACTTATATATTAGGGTCCGCGTGACCCCCTCTATTGTAATATATTTGTTTATCCTTTTGTGTTTAGTGTTGTGCTGTGATATTATCATCGTGGCACCCTAATCTCAGTCGTGTACCCTGTGTGTATGATTACTGTACACAGTCTGATTTTGGGGGCGTCACAGTCAGCTTCTAAACTCGTGCGACAAAATTGCTTCTGACCCGGACACCACTTCCTCACTCGTGGAGTTTCCTCATTTCACCCCTAATTTCCGGTAGATCCTCCCAATTTTAGTCGATGGTGCCTCTTTTGTTCCAATCTACTCGACGGTGCTCTTGTAGGGGTTGAGCGGTAATTTGTCGGCGAAAGCGTCACAACAGTTTCGTCGTCATCGAAGATTGATGTCGTGCAGATTTGGCGGACCACCGCACCGGCATTGCCACGGGACCATCGTCGTTCATCCACGCACTTTATTCTTTGTTCCTTACTCTATTATCATTTCACCCTCCCTCTTCCAAATCATCGACGACTGATCGACGCTGGTCTACGCTCCGCCATACCCCAGTAGGGATCTTGTGGGCGATGGCTCAAGGGTGTGATTGCAGGGATGGTTGGCTGGGTCACGTCCAACAAAGGTGACTAATTTGCCGTTGTCGGTTGTTACTCATTGATCTAATCCCATAGGACATCGATCGACGTTGTGACGATGTCCCGCCAGACTTCGGTGAGGCGAGCAGTGATGGTGTGCGAATGCGAAAAGTGTGACTGTGTGTTGTGGGCTAAAAATTGCGGGGCTATTGGGGTTTAGAGAGAGAGGTCTAGTTCGAGATTTTGGATTCAAAGTGTTAGGATTAGCTTATGGCGATGGATCCTTAATGATAATGTTGCCATGTTTTTTATTCTCATTTTTTATGTGTGTATAAATCAAGTTATTTTGGTCTTTGTGTGTAGTTTTCACAGCGGATATATCATGTTCTTTCTGATCTCCAAGATATATAAAATCTTATGCTAATGTATGTAACATGTTTTTGCTTGTTGATGTTTACACAAATAGCCATGCTCATTGTATTTTATCACTTCAACATGGCAATTTGTGCGATATGAAATTGCCATGGATTTTTATACAAATTGACATGCTCATTGTTGTGATATCGACGCATCACGGTAATTTATCAAAGATGAAATTGACACATGGCCATATTTTATGGTTCGGTGAGGCGGATTCTTGAGAGGGCGTTGGGTAGGACGGGAGAGGTGGTTGGATACGATGGGTGGATTGTAGTTCATAAGGGGTGCGGAGTGAGGGGTTTGATGGAGATTGGGGCAAAGCGAGGTAGTGTTAGTTGATAGGGGTGTATTCCCTATTTTGTGGCAATTTTCCATGCTCTATTTTTTTGATGGTACTACATGCAACATGAATAATGTTTTTTTACGATGGAATTGACATGTTCTTTTATAAATATTTTATGCATGATGAACAGTGTTAGCTGATATGGGGTGTATTCCTCTTTGGCAATTTTTGCCTTGATTTTTTCTTCCTGGATTCGTGTGCATATAATTGTTTAGATCGTACTTATTTTTGGTAACCTGCATGTAAATTACCATGTTTTTTGTGTGATTCTACTATCTTGAACATGAACAATGTTTTTTGATGATGATAGCTAACACTCGATCAATAAAATTCAATAAAACACCAATGGATTTTGTCAAGCTCATTTTTATATCATTGCAAGACACAAAATTTAAACGTCGTGCAAATAAAGTGGGGAATCAAAATTTATTAGGGTATTAAAAATGAAACAAATAATCAATCCGATGACAACAATCGACATGCATCAAGAATCCTATTCACATATTTCCACACCTATTTTGTAAGAAATACGAAAGATTTTGCAGGGAGCTAAGATCACTCATTCCCTACAACTCTTGAATCGCTTAGGTCCTTAAGCTAGGTAGAAAGCACAAAAGTAAAATAAATAAAAATAAAAATCTTAACATGCTCAAGCCTAGCACATCTTGCAAAAAATAATGTATTGCTTGCCATAAATCATTAAATCCACATATTCTAATTTTGTAATACAAGTAGTAATGCCTCCCCGTTGTAAAGTTGCTAACTCTTGTACAACATTTTGGATTGTACAACTTGGTGCGCCTCTTGAAATTGCTACACTGTGGGGTTGATCAATATGTGCACATGAATCTCATCATTCTCTTTTTAAGATCTAAAAACATATTATATCCAAATAAAATAATGAGGGGCACCTCATGATTGGACTTAAAGTTGTAGTGTGGGATTCATGTGCAACTTTAAGTCCAATGATGGATCTAAAAAGCATACTATATCCACACTACAACTTCAAGTCCAATGTAACCCAACTAGTACACAATATTCGACACAAACTCAACAAGTATAAACATAAAGTGTTCTTAGTCTTGTCTCTATGAATAACCTGTGTGTTATGGTGACGGGAATCAGCCCCGGCAAATCCCATGGTCAAGGACCCTGGGTTAGTCATAGAGAAGGCACAGGTTGGACGATACTCGTCGGCTAACAGGAGAAGCGCTTCCTGCTCGATATTATTGCGTGAGGGGCGATTACAGTGGAGGCCAAGGCGAGTTCTCGCAAGGCTAGATGAGTAGATGTGTATTGTATTTCTCGGACGGCGGACAAGCGACACATGAGGGCACGATTTACCCAGCTTCAGGCCCCCGGAGGGAAAACCCTACATGATGCTTGTCTGGTCTTGTATTGATGATGATGTACATAGGTGTCGCAATGGCTTTGGTGGAGAGAGATCTGTCTAGTCCTATGCGTGGGGGTTGAGATGTTGGGTTGTGACCTGTCTAGAGAGGTGACCCTGCCTCGCTTTATATAGATAGCCAGGTAGGGGTTTACATGAGTCCTAGTCGACTACAAGTAGGAGTCCTTGTCTTGCGCCTCAAGTCTTCGGCTTCACGTCTTATTCCATCATGTCGGTGTCCACGAGTGGGCCTCTGGTGGGCCGCCAGCCATGACACGCACCAGGTACTCTCACGTAGAGGAGTCGTGGGGTCACCCCCTCGTCATATGGATGTCATGTTTTCCTGACCATGGGCATTGAATATGCCGGTAACACATGAGAGCACATTGTTGCTAGAACAAGGGTGCTGAACCGACCCAATTGTATGATTTGCTTTGAGATTTCATTGTCAATGCTTTATGATTTAAATCATCGGATGAGTTAACATTTGCATGTATCCTTATAGACCATGAGAATGTTGGGTACCTACATACAGGAAGGTGTACTTTGAGTATGTTATAACACCATTTGTAGCAGGCGTGGCAATAATGGCATTGCTCCTATACACTCAAGAGTATGTCTAGGGACTTGATGATTCAAGTTGAGATTTGTTCAGGAGAGATATTATTTTGGGCCCTCTCATTATTACGTATCCACCAAACATCCGAACAATACTTTGTGGATAGATCACAGGGATACAGAATACATGAACAAGAAAAGAACATGACCGATGTGAGGATAATTGGTATAATGATTAAAGAGTTGATCATGTGGATACATATATAATCTCACCTCATGTTTTGTAAAGTATCGCGAAGCAAAGGTATTGGAATGTCAACCAAAGGTTCACTCTAATTTGTATTCGTGTAGTTTCGGGAACTATTATGGGTGTCCATGGCTCCGCTATTGGTTATTAATCCGAGAAAAAAATTAGCTTTCGTTTCATGTCCGTATCTTACCGAACCTATGGGGTCACACACTTAAGGGTGGTAGATTTGTTGAGTACTAGGGTGATAGGAGCACGAGTATACGACACCAAAAAGTTTCGTAGTGATTGAGATTTAATCAGAGAGAAAACCAAAATCGTTTCATCGCACGGTAAAGTACCGGGGAGAGTTTTGAGGAAATCAGTAAAGCCAGAGGGCCGGAAAAGTTTCGAGATGATCTACATATGTTTAATATTTATTGATCTCGTCTTCTAATAGGACAAGGGATTTTACCTAGGTTCGGGGCCCTCGTACGGTAACACCCCTACTCCTGCTTGATTGATTATATGATGGAGATGTTACAATGGTGGTTCCAACGAAATTGCTCAAGCCAGAGGTGTTGCGAGATGAGATTGGATGATCCCGTGATGTTGCCTCTCCCAACCTTTATATACTAGACTAGGTCTGGGGAGTCCGCCTCGGGTTAAAGTAGGATTCCTATTCTAAATTGTCTTGTACGCCAAATCTTGGAGTCCAGGTTGGTTCACCCACCGATGCCCCGCGCGGGCCTAACAGGATGAAGTTGGGTCTGCCGAGGCTTCTAGTGGGCCACCAGTCTTGACACGCATCGAGTACCCTCATGGTCGGGAGGTATTCCCATGTCAGTAGCCCCCGAGTCCCTGGGGGACTCGAAGAGTCGGGCAGGGACTCTCAGTCGTCATGGTTTCGAGTGCGTGTCACCATACGGGTTTTATATAATTAAGAGTATCAATACCGCACATATGGCGACTATGTTCTTAGAATGTTTGACATAAAGGGCCTGAAACACTCGTTTGATCGGGTCCAGTAAATTGATCTAGTGGCAAAAACCTCAATAGTCACAATCAAGCTCGAGTCCCCGGACTCGAACCTGGATATGGCCGAATTGGTTGGATTCATGCCGCGAAGGTCTTATAAAGTCGAACTACCAGCAATGTTTTTATGACCCAACCCGTCCGTCGGGATTTTTCTTCATACCATGGGTATGGAAATAACAGGAGTGAAGTCGCATTGTAGCAAGTCCTGGACCGGTCAACGGATCAACGGGGTCTTATCTACATGTCGTAGACATTGCATCTAGGGTGTTGCGGTAGCCTGGGACTGATTTGCGAGTGAGTACTTGAGAGTGTGTTAAGATAATTGTGTATGCATTTGTACTGCATGAGTCTTGTTGTCGAGTAAGAACTCGAGGCATTCAGATTGGTGAGTGAGCACTCAAGCCTTTTGTGGTAAAATATTTTGAGACATTACATGAGTAAAGAACTCCAACCGTTGTCCAAGTTGTAAGTCTTGGTATAGGTCATCACTCAAAACATTGACGAGTGTGAACCCGAGTCTTTGTTGAGTTAGTTAACTGCAAATGTGATAAATACGCTCCCGATGGGAGTTTGTTGATGAAGCATCAATAAATTGTACGTAGTCGAAGAGTGGTTCTGTTGAGTAGTCGACGAGATGTCCACGTTTGTGAATTGCTCTGTTGTTAGTGCTGAAGCGAAGATAGCTTGCCATTGGACGCCTTGTTCAGATGGGACGTCACAAGGTTTGGTGACAGTTGTGAATAGTGGTGCACCGTGGTCAGACTTGATTTGACTCATCGTGGCACGGTAATTTCACTGCCATGATGATAATGCCTCGATTTTTGCATGGAGTGGGAAGTGTGGCTACTTCACCAGTTGATATCTGCGCGCCACATGTATTGCAAGGGATCATTCTGTCGATTTGTTATCTTGTATTGATAGTGGATCTAGGATCATACTGTTGTATATAAGGTGAAAACAACCTTGGTTGAGATTTTCACCGCATTCGTTCTCTTGCTTCCATCTTCTTCCTCCATGTGCCTCGTTCTTCTTCCTTTCCTTAGAGAACAAGTTCCACTTCCCGCACCACCATGACTAAGGTCCAGCAAGGGCACTACAGCCTCGATCACACCCAAGAAACATCCAGGAGCCAGGGATGCATCGATGTTCTACGTCGCCGACCTCGAAGCTCTGCAGCGAGATGGAGTCGGCAGAGGGAGTCGTCTGTATCCCGGGCGATGAAACGGAGCCACGGCCGCAGCCCGACGAGCGGGTATGTTTCCAAAGCTTCATGTGGCAGGGTCTATCACTGCCCGTGCTGTTGGGGATCGGCGCAGAAAACAAAAATTCCTACCTACGAGTCCCGAACCCAAGGTCTAAGCTATGCTGGTGTATGTAACGGAAGGAATCGGTGTTCATACCTTTGAAGACCGAAAGAGGGAAACGTTCCTCGAACGTGGTTGGCGTAGACTCTGATCCTACGACCTCCCTGTCGTGTTGAAGAACCTCCGACGATGAAGTAGCACCACACGTGTAGTGCCTCGCGGGATTACACACGTACGGTGCAACCGACGTCCCTCCGGGCTCCGAACCAGAAGAGCAGCGGAAAGAAGATTGATCCGGATCCCGATTCCGGCAGCGCGACGACGTCCGGATGATGGTGAAACCCCCAACCAGGTGCAAACTCCAAACCAGGGGAGTCCGCTCTAGGTCGGAGAAAGAGAGAGAGAGATAAACTCAATGTTGTATTGAAAAAGGCACCCCACCCCTCCTTATATAGGCCAAGGAGGGGCTCCACCCCCTCCCCTTCCCCCATGTGGGACTAAACCCCAAAGGGGGGGGGAGTGGTGCGGCTAGGAGGGGGGATGGGCCCCTCCCTTGGCGCCAAGCCCAAGGGGGGAGGCTCCCCCTTCCCCTCATGGGTCTTTTAAGGCCCAAATACCTTTTCACCTTTTTAATTAAATATTTAAATCATTTTTAATATTTAGTTCTGTCAATTAAATAATAAAACATATTTAAACATTAATATATATTATTTTGAACCTTTTAAAATATCCGGAACAGCTTCCGGCACCTCCGGTACATTTCCGGTGTTTTCTCTCTTTTCACCGATGATCCCGAATCAATCCTTAATGCATCGATTGCCCTTAAGTGTGACACCCTACAGTCCGGGAAACAGTAGACATGATCGAGACACTCTCTGACCAATGACAATCATGTGGGATCTGGTTACAATCCTTGATGTGCCCCTACGCTTCCATCGAATAAACTTCATCGCTGTTGAACCGTTAACAATATGACTTGATCCCTTTGTGCTTCGGTACTATGTTTGTCTGAGGTATGATCGTCGGTATCCAATACCTAGTTCTTCCTCGTCTCCGACATAACATGTTTACTAGTCTGTGAATATTACATCTCTTGTGACCTAGTCACTTGCTTGCAAGCTATTGATGCAACACCACCGAGTGGGCCCAGAGTACCTATCCGTCACTCGGATTGACAAACCCTGCTCTGATCTATTTCATACTCCTCAACATATCTACTTCGGAATACCCAAGATACACCTTTTCAGTTACCATGTTTCAGTGTAACGGTTAATGCACTCAAAGCATCCTAATAAATAGCAATTATGTATGATCATCACGGTCTAAGGATTCAGTCACGATGTTATTAAGTCATCGCAATGCTGAACTTATGTGACTTGATCACACTGCAATGCTTAAGGTGGGTGTGTGTCCATCAGATCATTCTCCTAATGATATGACCTCATTGTCAATAGACTATTATGTTCTCATGATCAGGAAACCTTGATCGTCAATTGCCCAATGAGCTTGTATGCCTGAGTTTAACTAGGGACCAGGTTGTTATATATCACACGTGTATTAATGTTTCCGCTTAATACAGTTCTAGCACAATATATAATGTATTATGAACAAACAGATATGTGACAAATATCTTTATTAATTTGCCTCTAGGGCACATATCCAACAGTCTCCCACTTGCACTAGAGTACAAATTACACTAGTTTACATCAGGTATGTATCTAACACCAATAGTCTCTCGGTGTTGTTCAAACTTGGCTTGTGGAAGAGGTTTAGTCATTGGGTCTGACGGATTCAGATCCGTATGTATTTTGCAAATCCTAGTATGATCATCCTTGACGTAGTCCCGCGTCACATGGAAACGCCGGAGAATATTCTTGGTTGTAGAGTGAGTCCTCGGCTCCCTTGCGTTAGCAATGGCACCCGTATTGTCGCAATAAATGCTAACAGGGTCAGTGCAACTAGGGAATACGCCAAGCTCGATGACGAACTTCTTCAGCCAATGCGCTTCATTTGACGCTTCGCAAGCGGAAATATACTCCGACTCCATCGTAGATTGGGCGACGACTGACTGCTTGCCGCTCCTCCAGCTAATCGCACCACCATTCAACATAAACACGTATCCCGTCTGGGATTTTGAGTCATCGGGATCAGTACCAAGACTGGCATCGACGTAACCTGTTACGACAAGCTCTTATTCACATCCTCCATAGACAAGAACCAGATCCTTAGTTCTTCGTAAGTACTTAAGGACGTTCTCACTGCAATCCAATGATCCATTCCATGATTACTTTGGAAACGATTAGTTAGACTAACCGCTAGGGCCACATCTGGTCGAGTACACAGCATAGCATACATGATAGAACCTATGGCTGAGGCATAGGGCTTTGAGGACATTTCCTCCCTTTCTTTTGTTGTTGCTGGGCATTGAGTCACACTCAATTTACTTCCTTTCATAACGGGCAAGAGGCCTCTCTTGGCGTTATCCATATTGAACCTCTTCAATATCTTCTCAAGGTAAGTTCTCTGACTCAGTGCTAATAGTATTCTTGATCTATCTCTATAGATTTTAATGCCTAATATGTATGCAGCTTCACCTAGGTCCTTCATGGAAAATTGTCCATTAAAATATTCCTTTACCCCCTCTAGAAATTTCACATCATTCCCTATCAATAATATGTCATCCACATATAGTACTAGGAATGCCACAGAGCTCCCACTCGCTTTCTTATAAACACATAATTCTTCTTCATTTTGGACAAATCCAAAAGCTTTGATCACCTCATCAAAACGAAGATTCCAGCTCCGAGATGCTTGCTTCAACCCATAAATGGACCGTTGAAATTTGCATACCTTACCAGCGTCCTTAGGATCAATAAAACCTTCCAGTTGTACCATATACAACTCTTCCTCAATGTTGCCATTTAGGAACGCGGTTTTCACATCCATCTGCCATATTTCATAATCGTAATAGGCAGCAATTGCTAGCAATATCCGGATAGACTTTAGCATCGCTACGGGAGAGAAAGTCTCTTCGTAGTCAACTCCTTGAATTTGTCGGAAACCTTTCGCGACAAGTCGAGCTTTATAGACAGATACGTTTCCGTCTGCGTCAGTCTTTTTCTTGAATATCCACTTATTCTCGACGGCCTTTCGGTCCTCAGGAATATCCACCAAAGTCCATACTTTGTTGGCATACATGGAGTTTATCTCGGATTTCATGGCTTCCAGCCATTTCTCGGACTCGGGTCCCTCCATTGCTTCTTTGTAGTTCACATGTTCGTCAGGTTCATTTAACATGACTGCATTGACAAGTTGCCCATAAAACTGAGTTTTTACTCGGGCTCTTGATGACCTGCGGGGTGCAATAGGATTCTCTTCATCTTGATCATGATCATCATGTATGTCACGATAGTTATGAATATCATGATGACCGTTCTCTTCAGCTCCCACTTCAGAAGATGGTTCCGGAACAACTTCCATTGCCATTTCTTCCACTTGGAGTGATTGGTCAATCATCTCGTTGAGGTATATTTTCCTCCCACTCAATTCTTTCGAAAGAAACTCTTTCTCAAGAAAGCATCCAGTCTTGGAGACAAACGTTTTGCCCTCAGACTGGTTGTAGAAGGTGTATCCAACGGGTTCCCTTGGATATCCCACAAAGATGCACTTATCCGCTTTTGATTCGAGTTTTTCAGGCTGAAGTTTCCTAACATAAGCCTCACAACCCCAAATCTTCAAGTGAGACAACTTTGGTTTCTTGCCATGCCATTCCTCAAATGGTGTTGTCTTTACGGATTTGGACGGTGCCCTATTAAGAATGTAAGCGGCAGTTTCTAATGCATACCCCCAGAATGACACAGGTAAGTCGGTATGAGACATCATCGATCGTACGCTATCCAATAGAGTTCGATTACGTCGCTCAGAAACACCGTTACGCTGAGGTGTTCCTGCCGGCGTAAGTTGTGGTACGATGCCACAAGTCTTAAGATGATCGCCAAACTCGTGACTTAAATACTCGCCTCCTCGATCGGATCGAAGGTGCTTGATTTTCTTCCCGAGTTGATTCTCGACCTCACTCTGAAATTCCTTGAACCTTTCGAAGGTTTCAGACTTATGTTTCATTAAGTAGATATACCCATATCTGCTTAAGTCATCTGTGAAGGTCACGAAGTAACGAAGACCATTGCGTGTGGGGACGTTCATAGGTCCACATACATCTGAATGTATGATCCCTAACAAGTCTTCCGCACGCTCCATTGTTCCATTGAATGTAGTCCTTGTCATCTTGCCCATAAGGCATGGTTCACATGTGTCAAGGGATCCAAAATCCAATGACTCCAGAAGTCCATCATCATGAAGCTTCTTCATGCGCTTTTCACCAATATGACCAAGTCGACAATGCCACATCGTCATGTGTTCTTCGCCACTAGGTTTTAATATTTTGGCCTCTACGTTATCAATATGAAGTATATCACAATCGAGATTAAGAATGAATAAGCCATTTTTCTCCGGTGCGTGAACATAAAACACATCATCCTTATAAATCGCACAACCAATTGTATCTGACTTAAAAGAATAGTGGTCTCGCTTCAAGCAAGAACCACTAACGATGTTCACACTCAATGCAGGTACATAGTAGCACTTATTCAAAATCAAAACTAATCCCGAAGGGAGGCTAAGATGCTTCGTGCCGACCACCACCACTTCAATCCGGCAGCCGTTTCCCACGCGCATCGTCACTTCATCTTTCATCAAGCGTCGCCTATTCCGTAGCCCCTGAGAGGAGTTAGAAATATGAGCAACAGATCCTGTATCAAATATCCAGGATTTCTTCCCAGCGCTTGTTAAGAAAAGATCAATAACGTGTATATCGAATATACCTTTGTCTCTTTTGACAATCTTGTCAGCCTTCTTATCCTGTAGGTACTTGGGGCAGTTGCGTTTCTAGTGACCATCACCCTTGCAGTAGAAGCACTCAACGCCGGGCTTGGGTCCAGGTTTGGGTGCCTTACGAGGAGTGACAACTGGCTTGTCACCCTTCTTCGGGCTTCCCTTCTTTCCCTTCTCCTTCTTGCCAGACTTCTTGAATTCAACGGTCTTGTTGACCATGAATACAACATGCTCCTTCTTGATCTCAACCTCGGCAGTTTTCCGCATGGCGAACAACTCAGAAGGGGTCTTAGTCATCCCCTGCATGTTTTAGTTCAATACAAAGCCTTTGTAGCTAGGGGGCAGCGACTGGAGCACCCTATCAACAGCAAGTTCATCTGGAATCTGACATTCCAGAGCATTCAAGCGTTGAACGTAGCCAGACATCTTGACCACGTGCTCACTAACACTGCTATGCTCATCCATCTTTGCTGAGAAGAAAGCTTCAGAAGCCTCATAACATTTAGCCCTGGCTTGGGGTGCAAAGACGGCCTTGAGGTTGGTGATTATCTCATATGCACCCATCCTCTCAAAGCGTTTCTGCAGCTCAGCCTCCATGGAGTAAAGCATTCCACTCTGGACAAGGTTGTAATCATCCGTCTTGGAGAGGTAGACATTCTTCACATCCTGACTAGCATCTACTGGTGGTTCGTCACCTAACGTGACCTCTAGTACGTATGCCGTCTTGAGGGGAACGAGGAGAATCCTCAGAGTGCGGAACCAGTTGGTGAAGTTTGACCCATCGGTTTTCAGTTTGTCTTTGTCTAGGAATGACCCTAAGTTGAATGAGGGGCGAGGTGCAGCCATCTACAATTGTTATTTGCCAAACACATATTTAGACTTTGTTCATAATTGGAGTTCAATTTTAATTAATTCTAAAACTCCCACTTAGTTAAACATCTCTCCAAATTTACTAAGTGATTAACATAATCCTAGTTTGAATGATCGTCCTCGAATATCACACGAACGACGACACATCTCCCTAGGTAGGCCATCATGCCAATCATATCCGTTATATGACTCATGCTTAACCTTTCGGTCATCCGTATCCCAAGCTCATATCTACATATGTCAAGCCTGCCAGTCGAACCTTAGTGTATGGCTGTTCAGCAAGGCCATATCTGCATATGCTAGGCTTGCCAAACCCAACCTCATGCGATCGCTAATGTATGTATGACACCCGATCGTCACGGCCTGCCTATCATACAGAGATCCTTCCAGGCGGTGCCCACTAAGGGAGAATACAATCATGGTATTGAGAGAGATTACCCTATCATGCTACCGTCGCATATCTAGCATATTAGCAAGACAGGAAGTAAAACTGTAAATCATACAAGCTATGATCCCCCCTTACATGCAAATTAAAGTTAAAACGCCTTCTACTTTATCTTTTGCAAGTTTTACGTGGCTGCTAAGGGGTTTCGAGAGAGAACCGCTTTCTATCCTGCGAAGACAAGCCACAACACCAATCCTGCAATCGTCTCTATTACGCCCCTGTCGGGGCCCTCCGTTGCAAATGTCTTCGCGTCGCTAATGTTAGAGAGACAGACACCGCCCAACCACTTATATGGTACAAGCCATATGTCAAGCGTGGAACCAGTCTCGCGTAAACGCATAAGGTCGGTCGGGGCCGCTTCATCAGGACATTGCCGCAACGCTAAACGAGTACACGTGGGAGGGTAACAATTGGAGAATTGATGCCCACATCCTAGATGTGTTCTACCCGTACAATACATCTACGCATAGCCTTGCTCTGATACCACTGTTGCAGATCGGCGTAGAAAACAAAAATTTTCCTACCTACGAGTCCCGAAACCAAGATCTATGCTATCCTGATGTATGTAACGGAAGGAATCGGTGTTCATACCTTTGAAGACCGAAAGAGGGAAACGTTCCTCGAACGTAGTTGGCGTAGACTCTGATCCTACGACCTCCCTGTCGTGTTGAAGAACCTCTGACGATGAAGTAGAACCACACGTGTAGTGCCTCGCGGGATTACACACGTACGGTGCAACCGACGTCCCTCTGGGCTCCGAACCAGAAGAGCAGCGGAAAGAAGATTGATCCGGATCCCGATTCCGGCAGCGTGACGGCTTCCGGATGATGGTGAAACCCCCAACCAGGTGCAAACTCCAAAACAGGGGAGTCCTCTCTAGGTCGGAGAAAGAGAGAGAGAGAGAAACTCAGTGTTGTATTGAAAAAGGCAGCCCCACCCCTCCTTATATAGGCCAAGGAGGGGCTCCACCCCCTCCCATTCCCCCATGTGGGACTAAACCCCCAAGGGGGGGGGGAGTGGTGCGGCTAGGAGGGGGGATGGGCCCCTCCCTTGACGCCAAGCCCAAGGGGGGAGGCTCCCCCTTCCCCTCATGGGCCTTTTAAGGCCCAAATACCTTTTACCTTTTTAATTAATTATTTAAATCATTTTTAATATTTAATTCTGTCAATTAAATAATAAAACATATTTAAACATTAATATATATTATTTTCAACCTTTCAAAATATCCGAAACAGCTTCCGGCACCTCCCGGTACATTTCTGGTGTTTTCTCTCTTTTCACCGATGATCCCGAATCAATCCTTAATGCATCGATTGCCCTTAAGTGTGACACCCTACGGTCCGGGAAACAGTAGACATGATCGAGACACTCTCTGACCAATGACCATCATGTGGGATTTGGTTACAATCCTTGATGTGCCCCTACGCTTCCATCGAATAAACTTCATCGCTGTTGAACCGTTAACAATATGACTTGATCCCTTTGTGCTTCGGTACTATGTTTGTCCGAGGTATGATCGTCGGTATCCAATACCTAGTTCTTCCTCGTCTCCGACATAACATGTTTACTCGTCTGTGAATATTACATCTCTTGTGACCTAGTCACTTCCTTGCATGCTATTGATGCAACACCACCGAGTGGGCCCAGAGTACCTATCCGTCACTCAGATTGACAAATCCCGCTCTGATCTATTTCATACTCCTCAACATATCTACTTCGGAATACCCAAGATACACCTTTTCAGTTACCATGTTTCAGTGTAACGGTTAATGCACTCAAAGCATCCTAATAGATAACAATTATGTATGATCAGCATGGTCTAAGGATTCAGTCACTATGTTATTAAGTCATCGCAATGCTGAACTTATGTGACTTGATCACACTGCAATGCTTAAGGTGGGTGTGTGTCCATCAGATCATTCTCCTAATGATATGACCTCATTGTCAATAGACTATTATGTTCTCATGATCAGGAAACCTTGATCATCAATTTCCCAATGAGCTAGTATGCCTGAGTTTAACTAGGGACCAGGTTGTTATATATCACACGTGTATTAATGTTTCCGCTTAATACAGTTCTAGCACAATATATAACGTATTATGAACAAACATATATGTGACAAATATCTTTATTAATTTGCCTCTAGGGCACATATCCAACACGTGCATCCCTTCTTGCGTGGGCTATTGTTTGCTTATCAGGCGCGGCTGCATAACTTCACTCCCAACGGCATGCTGCACATTGCGTGCTTTATGTTGTGTGAGTACTTCTTAGGGGTGTACCCCCATTTGGGTTTGTGTTAATACCTTTTTAGCGTGAAGAGGTCGTGTAAGAGTTATGTGACCGGTTCCATTAGCATCTCCATCGAGGTTGAGGCGGACTACTTCAATCTAGAGAAGCAGGACTCCGTCCAAGGATGGAGAAAAAAGTGGTTCTACATCAAGGAACGGACTGTGACAGGCCAATGGTACGGTCTTGCTCCCTTCGATCCCGCGACCCGAGCAAAGAAATGACGTGCTTGGAAGCACGAGCTGACTGCGGCGGAGATGCAGGAGGCGGAGCCTTTGTATCATCGGGTGGTGATACGTCCCAAACGTATCTATAATTCTGCTTGCTCCATGCTTATTTTGGTTATATTGCTATATGTTTTGATGCACTTTCATATCATTTACAACATATTTTAGACTAACCTACTAATTCAGTGCTGAGTGCCAGTTTCTGTCTGCTATTGTCCGTGCATTACAGGAAAATGTAAAAAATAAAAGTGCTTGGAAAATTCCAGAAAAAAACATATAAAAAATATGCAAGACAAAAGAATCTAGAAGCTCGAAGGGGGCCCCGAGGGGGCCCACCCCCTGGCCAGGCGCCACCTGGCCACCTGAGCCAGGGCCCCACCCCTCAGACCCCCCTTTGGCCTATAACCACTCGCTCCGAAAATCCTCGAAAGAGACCCTGTGTAACGCCCCGGTCACACACCGGTTCTCGACCGTTACGCCTGGTGGGATCTAGATTGTCCCCACAGACCAACACTAGTCTTTCCTGCGCACTTTGTCCTCACTCGTGCGCACCCGGGAACAACTTCTCGGTCGGTCACCCATCCTCAAATTGCTCCAAGCCAAGCACGCTTAACTTTGGAGTTCTTTAGATATGGGCTCCCGGAAAAGAAGGTGCACCTTGTTGACATGAGTAGTCTTTCATTCCTACTAAGCTAGGATGTCACACACACCCACTCAAAGGAACCAACGTCCTTGTCGACCCACAGGAACGTTCCCTCTTGGCACACGTCAGTGCGTCCAGTGCTGACACATGGCTCACCCATGTTCGCGCACTGACCCGCACACGCCCATGTAACCGTGAGGGTCGTCTCTGATACCATTTTGTAACGCCCCGTCCACACACCGGTTCTCTGACGTTACGCCTGGCGGGATCTAGATTGTCCCCATAGACCAACAGTAGTCTTTCCTGCGCACTTTGTCCTCACTCGTGCGCACCAGGGAACAACTTCCCGGTCGGTCAACCATCCTCAAATTGCTCCAAGCTAATCACGCTTAACTTTGGAGTTCTTTGGATCTCGGCTTCTGAAAAAGAAGGTGCACCTTGTTGACATGAGTAGTCTTTCATTCCTACTAAGCCAGGATGTCACACCCTAATACGCGATTCCGTCCACTATTCTGCCACCGGAGCGATTCCGATCTCAGGATCGCCAGGAGAAGCTGTCCCGGCACCCTGACGGAGGGAGGATTGACCTCCGAAGACCTCTCCATCACCATGATTGTCTCCGGGATGTGCCGTGAGTAGTCCCCCTTGGACCATGGGTCCATGACCAGTAGCTACGTGTTTCCTTCTATCCAATCTTGTGCTTTAATGTTTACCCCTTGTGAGCTGCATATCATGATCAAGGCACCTATGTATTAGTTCTTGTTTTGCTATGTTGTGTTTGCTGGGATCCGATGGATTATGAGATTATGTTCAGTTTGTGATGAGTTATATATTTGGTTTACCTTTTATATTTGTGTACTTGAGTGTTCTTGCATGTTCCCCGTTACGTTTGTTGCTTTGGACAAGTAGTATATTGTAACTCCAAGAGGGAGTGTTATGCATGATTGTGGGTTCATGCCCCCCGATGTCTAGCTTGAGTGACAGAAACATGAGACAAGGGGATATTATGTTGCCACCAGAGAGAAAACAGCAGTGCTTGTAACCGCGGTTGCAAGGATTGCTTACATTACACATAGAGTGTTAAGGCAACTGTCCATTGCTTTGAGCCTACAATTTGGTTGGGGTACGCAACTTAATACCAGCAAGATGTTCTGGATAGATATCTCAAGGTGGACGATTAATGAGTAGATGCTAATGGATAAACGGTCTACTTGGTTTGGTGTAATGCCCATATGATTGAGCCTCTTTACTTTCTAGTAGCACAATTAGCATTGTGGTGCGTTTATAATTATGTCAATTGCCTAGCTGTAAGTTCACCCAGCGTAGTTGTTATCGTCTTTTGGGAGAGAGACATCACTAGTGAAAGTCATGGGACCCCGGTCCATATTTCCACCATAGTTTACACCATTCATTTTTATGACTTTTACTTTCCTTTCAGATGCAACTATTATTTCCACCGTTGTGTTCGATCTTTTGTAAACAACAAGGACAGAGAGATTGACAACCTCTCTGAACTCGTTGGTGAAAGTGCATTTACTCCTAAGTGGTGTTTTCGTATTATGACAATGTGGTAAGTGGGACCAATGACGGTTGTTAAAAGATGTATCTCAGGTCACTGGTCTGGTGGAGGATTATTAATTTTGAAGGATGATTGGCCTCACTAGAAAAAGATAAAATGTGTGGTTCTCCGGCAGCTCAAAGGATTTATTTTGGTTTGATTTGAGTCATAGGAAAACCACACTATCAAGAGGGGTCAACGATTCGAATATGTGTGGGAAAACATTTTTCCTAAGCCAAATGCCACCCTCCATATAACCTAGAAGAAGTGTTTTTATGTGCGCATTAATATTACATGAAAATATAAAAGGGCTCAAAGTGTTGCCCTCCCCGTGCACACGCCCTTGGGGTCATGCACACGGGGTGGTCAACACTTTGGACTCGCTTGGATTTCTGTGGTAACGCCCGTGCACACGCCCCCCCCCCCCCGTGCACACGGGCTCATGGGGCCGTGCACACGGGGTTTCCTGAGGATTTACCTGGTGACCCCGTGCACACGGGGTCCAACAGGAAGATCTCACCTACCTCGACCCAAGTGCTATAAATGCCTCCTTCTTCTTCCTCCAACCCTAATCTTTCTCCCCTTGCTTGAGCTCCATTGCTAGAAGACCATATTGCTCGATAATCTCAACTCCTCCGCCCAAACTTGTTGATACTTTGGGGTTTGAGAGAGCAAGGCCCGATCTACACTTCCACCAAACCGATTTGTGTTTCCCTCAAGATTTCTACTCCGCTGACTTTGATACTCTTGGAGCTTTGGATCCTAGGCGGCTAGGTGTCCGTCCCGGAAGCTTCGTTGCTTGTGGTGTGCTCCTGGAAGTCTGTAAAGGTGTGGTGGTCGCCTTCAAGACCAACCCCGAGTGAATCTTGACTTATCTGTCGGGGGTGACTCGAAAAGGAGAATACCATGAACTACATTTTTGGTAGCGCTCTCAAGGATTGAGCACCGCTCCAACGGAGATTAGCACTCCCTTAAAAGAGTGTGAACTTTGGTAGAACTAATCTCTGTGTCTCCTTGTCACTTGTGGTTTATCCTTTCCCGCATCTTTATTTGTACTAGCACCTTATGCTTGTTGGCTTGCTATTGTAGTTGTTGCCTAGCATTTGAGTTTAAGCTTGCTTGCCACATAGGGTTGTCCATCTAGATCACATCTAGAGAATCTTATTTATCCGCTTAACCCTAAAACTTGGTAATTAAGTTTAAATTTGTTAGGCACCTATTCACTCCCCTCTAGTTGACCATATCGATCCTTTCAATTGGCATCAGAGCTAGGGCTCTTATTAAGGGCTTTATCACCTAAGAGGATATGGATAATGACAAGGATTGGCCTCGGCAAATCCCATGGGAACCCTGGGCTTAGATCATAGAGAGAGGAGTGCAGGTTCGCGATGCTTGTCGGCTAACAGGAGACAGGGATTTACCCAGGTTCAGGGCCCTCGATCGGTAAAACCCCTACTTCCTGCTCTGTTGTACTATGATGGAGGCAATTACGGTGGAGGTCTCGGTGAGAGTTCTCTTGCCGAGGGTGGAGCTATGAGAGATTGGATGATCTAGACGTCCCCTCTCCCAGCCTTTATATACTAGTCTGGTCGCAAGGATTCCGTCTAGGTTTACAAAGGAGATTGACTAATCTATCTAGTCTTGGCGGGCACGCCTTGGACTTGACATAGGCGTAGCCGTCGGTGCTTCGGGTTGGCTGATCATGGGCCAGCCGAAGCTTCCATTGGGCCTTCTGTCTGGACACGAACCAAGTACCCTCATGCTGAGGAGTCGTGGGGGGCATCCCCTCATCAGTAGCCCTCAAATGCCTAGGGGACTCGAAGAGTCGCGCAGGGACTCAAACCTGTAATAGTCGTAATAGTGCGTGTCGATTGGCAAACTGTAAGCCACATATGTTGTTCGCAAGAAATAGTTTTGAGAGGGATGCTAAGCTTAAAGGGCCCAAGGTACTCGAATGGCCGAGCCTCGGTGAATTGCGTTAACGCCAAATACCATAGTAGCCCAATCAAACTCGAGTCCCTCGACACGAGCTTGGAAACGACTGGTGTCAAGCAAGGTCCATGCCGCGGAGGGCTTATAGGATCAATGGTTCCAGTTTACCGTACTGAATACGACCCTAACGCGTCTGTTAGTGGTTAAATTTCATCATGCACCGAGCATGGAAACGCCGGGAGTGAAGTCGCGCTGTGGCAAGTCCCGGCCCGGCGACAGATCAACGAGGTCTTACCTACACGCTAGCTCGCGTGGCATCTGGGGTGCAGTGTATCGCAACCCAAGTTATTTAATAGTGGCGCGTTACCGGATTAGAGTGCACCCACTCGAAAAACAATTAAGCGGACTGATAGTATGAGCACCTGCGGAGAGTCCAAGGGCTCAGGCGAGGATTTTTTATAGAATGCACCCACTCAGAAAACGATCGATGGGCTTATAGTATAAGCACCCGCGGAGCGTCCGAGTGCTCGGGGGTTCATCTTTTCGTCTTGCGCCTTCGTGCGAGTAGTCACTCGAGCACCTTGTAGTAGAGGCGAGTAAGCACTCAAGCCTTGTAGATGTGTTGTTCTGAATACGTTGAGGGGAGTAATCACTCGCGACCCTCATAGCATGTGTTGTGCTACCTTGTGCTTTGTCTTTAGAAGTGACAGAGTGATCCTGATGGGAGTTTGTTTGATGAAATCAAATCAAAGTAAGAGGAGAAAATCTTAGAAGAAGGAAGAGCATATTTCCCCTGCCAGAGCATCTGTGAGAGCATCGAGCCGTCCCATCCAGGACCCAGAGATGTAAAAGGGCGTAATGATGTTTTTTCTGGTGACGTGTTGAAGATGATAATGCTCTGCTCTGAACCGTTGCGTCTGTTAGCAGTTATGATGATGCTTTGGTTGGCGCACCGTTGGTTCTACGCTTCTGTCGTCTGTTGGATTTCCAAGGCCGTGAGGAAATGTGCAATTGACTGATGTTTTAACTATTGCTTGATGCGAAGGGACGCCTTGTCTTGGAATCTGTAGGATTGCATGCCCCGACCTTTTAATTTTGCATGTTGCGCCTTCATATTTCTTGGACTTGAGTGGACCCATTTTCCCTTGAGGGTGTGTATAAATATGGGTTGTTCGCTTTGGTGTTTCGGCAGTCCACCTCCCGTCTACTTCCTCTGTTCTCTAGTTTCTTCCATGACTCCTAAGCGCCTTGCTCGTGGTGATGCTGGTGTTAAGTTTATCCGTGGCATCGCCGGCCGTGTCCGTCAAGGCCGTGGAGCCCGTGCCCCCGTGTGACACGCTGCCGCCGGGGGCGTGGTGGCCCTACAAGGAACGCTGCTGCTGCTGCCGATGATGGCGTCTGCGGCTATGATTTCATCCTTCATGTCCTTAGCCGCATTGCTAGTCGGATTCCTCTTCCATTTTCATTTTCTTCTGTTGTTTCTAAACTCGGCTTGGATGGTCTTTGGCTTTGGCTTCAAGGCTGCTCCCAATGCCCATTTGAATCTTAAAGGTCAAGGGAACTAGAAGGCTTCACAACCCTCCTCAGGGGCAACCTACGTCAATCGTCCGATCTTCTCCTTGTTCGCTCTACAACGTTCGATCTCCCTCAACCCAACCGTCTTCTCTCTCTCTCTCTCGTGCTTTTCTCCTCCTTCTCAACCCTAGACGTCACGCCCGCCTCCTCCCTCTCGCCCATCTCTTCCTCTCAACCCTAGCCGCCCCTATCCCAATCCCCTCTTCTCCTACCTCGTCGCCCACAACAACCGCACCCCTTAGCCCCTCCCTCCCGTGCCCCCACTCTCCTAACGCCGTGGAAGGCGGCGCCGGCGCTAGCGTGACAGAAGGAAGAAAAGTAGAGAAGCTCGAGCTCCTCCATGCATCGCCCCCAAATGCCGCATCCCTGCCTCCTCCCATCTCGTCGTGTCGCCCCGCCTCCAAGAAGCCTCGTCGGCCGCCCCCCGTGGACAACCGCCGCTCCGGTGAGCCCCCTGCCACCACCCTCTCTCCTCTCATTTCCTGCTCCCTCACCCATCTCTCTGTCCTGTAGGCAAACCCCTCCGCCAGGAGGACGCCATGGGAGGCCCATCTCGAGATCACCCACCGCTCCTCCGGTGAACCCAGTTGCGCTTGGATCCGAGCGGATCTGGCGAGCAGGATGAGACCCACATCCACCAGCTCCTGCCACCTCCATCGACCACCGATGCCACCATCTCGCCTACAAGGTGAGCCATCACCTCCCTCCACTACTTGTTGTAATTTACTTTTGGTTTATGCAATTTACTTTTTTTTCTACTGAATCTAAAGAGAATTGTGACCATACCTCGCATACTGAACACACCATCACAGGTCATAATACACCTAAAGAGAAAGGAGTTTGCTTTATTTGACCTTTATTGTATTTTTTCACCTATAAAGTTGTTCTTATGCATTTTTCATATGCAAAACCTTTTGTGTGCGATGGCGTATTAGTTCAGATGAGTAATGGTGTATTAGTTCAGATGAGTAGTTTTTAAGCAGGCATGTGGATGAGCTATTAGATAAAAAATGGAAATGAAATGATTAATTTTGTTTAGGTACATAATTTTCTGCCTAGAATGGTGTCAGTGCCTACTTGAACCTCCCATTTTCTATTGGAGGAGTATATCGTCTAGAAATATTCAGTTTTGCATTAGAAACTAAGGATGTTCTGCAATAACATGCTTGCTTGAAAAATGTCGATGTAATACCCTCTCAGGTTTCCTTGAAAGGAAAATTAGTTCCTTCTCAGTATGCATTGGAAATATACATGATATACATTTGCTGTCTATTTTGATATTCAAGAGGCGGAAGCAAAATTAATTGACAATAGTGTTTCTTGCACCTTCCGAAAAAGGAGACACTTACGTTTTGTGGTTGCGTAGGTGCGCACGTTTCTTGCACCTCCAGAGAAAGGATATGCATTAGTTGTCTAATTCCCACCGCACCTTCCCATGTGAGTTTCTTTTTATACACACTTTTTGCGTTATGTGAGGTCCGATTTAATTTCTGTAATTTCCCATGCATCAAGGGCCAGTACTTCGGGGTCAGTTTAGACATTGTATATATACACACTTTTTGCGTTATGTGAGGTCCATGTACATATATCAATTCTCGCTTGGATCCATGTCCTTGACTGATGCAAATCAAGCAGAAGAAGCATTTCATCCACAACCACTTGAATGAATACAATGGAGATTTGAAGGCTAATGTGACGGCCTTCAGACCCACGACCTACATTCTTGCCACCTTATTTTGGATTCGGATTATCCTCAGGAAGTAGATGCTAACAAAGAGATCGCCTTCTCCCGCGGTGTCAATATTTAAAGGTATGGAAGCATAAACTTCTTCTGTATCTCACATTCTAACCGTCCAACCATGTAGTGATTCAGTTTTGGTAATTAATCAACTAATTTTTAATATACATTGGAATGATCTGTGATAAATCTCCGAGAAATCATGATATTTCTAGAACTGGACTTATTACATGGTAGTATTTTTGTGATTGTTGTTCCAAATTGTCATACAAAAATTAACAAACTGAGCATTTGTAGGTGGAAATATGTGGTATACGTTGTTTCTATTGGAGCATGGATCTTCTGTTTCTATTTATGTCGTGGTGTTAGGAGGTCAATGAGAACAACTTGGGTGGAAAGGTAATTGCACTTGTATTAATGCCATGTAATTTTCACATTACTAAAAACTGTTTCTACTACCTATGTCTCCAAATATTATTTAGGGACAGAGGTAGTCTTTTTTTCATAATCGAAAATAAGTGGTCAATTTATTTGTTTTTTTTGGTATGTGGTCTGTCACATGTCCTTATTTGTGGCGTATTGGTTTATCGTGCAGGTACCCTTATAATAACTGTGTGCATCATCACATTAAAGTATTATTATTTTGGGGTCTCTTTTGATTATTACAGTATCACTATATGATGGGATTAACCAGATGATTGGGGTTGCTTTTGATCAGTTACAGTATCACTTTACGAGAGAAGAAATCAAATGATTTTTTAGTTATATTCTATTGTCAATGTTTTCTTGGTTGCTTCTCGGCAATACCCAATAGGATCCAATTGTTTGGACAATGGACAATATTGTACACGAATGGGGATTTTGATGGCGTGGTTATAACTCATGAAGTTGATTTTGAGGGTGATAAATTCAAAATCATGAATGTTTTGGTACCTATTTCGTAATGCTGGTGCATTCAAACCTTCTGTTACTTACTTTCTCCCCAGGCAGGTATGATGCTGGGTAAGTGGACATATAATTTTGTACAACTATTGATTTGATAGAATTGCTTTTGAGTATGTTGTTCAGTCCTGGAGTTATAAGATTACAGACAAAAAAAATCTTGAGATTATAGTGCATGTGCTCCTTGTCTCATTGTGTCGATCTTTTTCCTATAAAATTGTGAAGAAACATCGGTGCTATTGTTTAGGATTTCCATTTTCTGTCTTGTGATTTATGTTTTCCATTTTAGCGAGTCCCTTGCCATCTCAACAAAAAATTTAGTATACCATGAAAAAGGTATATACCTGTTCGTAGCTCAAAGAGCCAATACTTCTTTTCCTCCATTAGATGGTCTTTAGTAGAACTGAATTAAAGAGTTAATATGTTGCTTATTGATCTGCGATAATTAAGTAAAGTTGAGAAGGATAACCAAAGGATTCTCTTTGTATTGGCTTCGTTAATATTTTTTGTCTTGGTCATTTTAGGAGTAAAGTAAATTAATATAAGTGCATGGTGAAGGTATTGTACTTTCTATGAGATTTTGAGGCATATGTTTAGTTTATATAGTTGTTCATATAAGTTTGCTGCATGTGAGATTTGTGAGGGATATGTGACCCAAAATTTGTTACTTGTTCTCAGTTTGATCAAAAAATTCTTGCTGGACATGCATATGGATGACACAGTCGCTTGCCAGTATATCTATTTTGGTTGTTTTATCCGACTCGTTGTCCTAAAATTTGCCATCTATTGGCAGTGGCATAGAATTTCAGATGATTATTTTTGGCAGTGGCATAGAATTGTTCCATAGAATTAAGATACCGTGTCAGGTTTGTTCCGTGTCAAGCATTGTCTTTATTAGCAAGTTTGAGTATTATTCTAATTTCTGGTTATTTTAGGCAGTGGCTTGTCCTATGGTATTGATAGACCATGTCAAGTCTGCTCCATAGAATTGATATTCTAATTTACATGAACAACTTCAGTGGCAGCAGTACAGTGCTATCACTGTGAAAGGTAATCAATCTCCGCTATTAAAGCAAAAGAAGAATTATATGCTGATGTGTACCTTCACACCTACTCGAAACAGCGGACATGTCACCCCCACGAACCGCCATCAGGACATGCTCTCGCTGCCAGCCGGTCCCACAAAACACAGAGACGCCCCATGTACTTGACCCAGTCAAAATCAAATCCCCCATCGGCATCTACAGCCCAATTGAACCACAACGTTTTCACCCCTAGGGGGATTAGTAAATTAGAAGATAACTCTACGTGCACAAAGGATTAATAACTGCAATATTAATTTACTCAAGAGCGGGCTGCTCAATTTTGTCGACAGAACAAATTGTAATGATATGCTGATCATGTTGTTGTGTACACCTTCGCTATTGAATACATTCTACGATTCAGTTTTGATTGTTGCTTGGAATACAACTCATTCCATCATAGTGAGCCTACAATATTGTTTGTTTTCTTAATTTGCTTGATACTCTCTCCTTGTTGGGTACCCCTAGTGGAAGGTGAGATGTAGGATAGCGGCAAATTTCCATCGGTGAAGATACCAAGGTTTGTCTCCAGTAGGACTCCGGAGATGATAAGTAGATGGTTCGGCAAGTGATGCACCGTCTGAAGAGAATCACTTGCTGTACCTGGACCTGCACATGACACAAATAACTTTGCTCCCAACGAGTACAGAGAGGTTGTCAATCTTGCCGGCCTTGTTGTTTACAAAGGATCAAACGCAAGGGATAATGATAATGATAGCAGCTGGAAAGTAAAAGCAGGAAAGTAAAAGAGCATGTAAACAATGATGAGAATATGGACCGGCGTCCCGTGATGTTCACTAGTGATGTCTCTCTCCCAAAAGACGATAAAACTGCTATGCGAGGTAAAAAAATTACAGCTGGGCAATTGACAGGAAATTACATATGTGCCTCGATCATGTAGGGCAGCTCACGAGGACTAAACCATGAAGAACAAAGAGGGGAGGAGAACATCAGATAGCTACTGATAACGGACCCATGGTCCAAGGGAAACTACCCACGACACATCCGGGAAGCGTCCATGGTGGAGGGGAAGCTCTCGGAGGTCAATCCTCCCTTCGTCAGGGTGCCAGGAATAATTCTGCTGGCGCTCCTGATCTTGGAAGTGCGGCGGCGGCAGAACAGAGGCGAGATCGCGAAAAAGGGTTCTCTCTTCGGAGATTTCGTGTCACGGGGAACAAATAGGCGAAGGGGGCATCCAGGGGGGCCAGGCGCACCCCCCGGTGCGGCCAGACCCTAGGTCGTGCCAGGTGGCCGCCTGGGTCCCTAGTGGTGGCCCTCTGGCCCCACCCAGGTGATTCCGGAAGGTTCCTGTACGCTGATTTTTATCTGATTTTTCCTGAATTTTTGGAGCACTTTTAATATGGGGGAAACCTGAAATAGAAAAACAGCAGAAAACAGGAACTGGCACTGTGGTGCACTGAGTTAATAAGTTAGTCCAAATATGATCATAAGTGTATGAAAGTGTATCTAGATCATAGCAATATCACACAAAACATGCATGGAGCAAGCGGAAATTATAGATACGTTTGGGACATATCAACATCCCCAAGCTTAATTCCTGCTCGTCTTCGAGTAGGTAAATGATAACAAGCATAATTTCTTTGGTGACATGATAGTAACCATATAAGAACTTTGAAAAGTAAAGCAATCAAGGTATGTGATTCAATTCAAGTCATAACATGCAAGAGTCTATATTAGCATTGAAACAAGCAACGAAAGAACATTAGGTGCAAGAGCTCTCGCTGCCCGTGACTCGAATGTCTCCAAATGGTGTTTGCGTGCAAGAAGGGGGATATGGGAATACGAGAAAAAAGTATTTTTGTTGAGAACTCAATCTACTAAAGTTTCACACTTGGTCTTCTTTGGAATCTTATCTTGACTCGTCCCCAGACCACTAGCCAGGTACAAGTCAATTTGATTCACTCCTTTTCGATATTTTGAGCACTCATGCAATGGATGAGCGTAAGCACGAGAGTTGACACTTAGGGTGGCAAAGAGAGAAATATGGTGGAGGAGGAAGACAAAAAAGGTGAGAAAGGCTCACATCAATGAGGACAATCATAGGCGAGAGAAGGCCTAATGATAGATATGATGTGAGGAGTAGGGATTGCCATGCAACGGATACACATATGAGCTAAGAAAAGCTCTCCAATGGAACTCGTGGGGGTGCATCCAACTTGCTCGCTCATGAAGACCTAGAGCTCGTTTGAGGAGGCTCATCCTTGGAATATGCAAGCCAAGTTCTATAGTGTGAAGGTCCCCACATAGCTATATGCATGAATGATCATCTCTATGGAGTACAAGGATTAGAGGGAGTACTAGTGTGGATCTTTCAAAAGGATAGTAGTGTTGCCCCTTTCTCTCTCTTTTTATTTCTTTTTCTCTTTTTTGTATTTTTGTATTTTTTGGTGGCCTCAATGGTTCTTTCTATTTAACTCTCATTTGTCCTCTTTGGGATCTTTTAATTTTGTCCTCTGTGGGATCTTTTCCTCACTTAAGGGCAACACTCTATTTTACAAGAAGGTGTTGAAGATCTTCACACTTTACAAGGTACTCAAACATAAAGAAGATGTAGCTATCATGATGTATGCAAATGTATGCCTCTGGCAGTGTAGCAGGAACATGTAGGACATGAAGATCAAGTCATGAAGAGGTGGAAGTTGCATGGCAATATATCTCGGAAAGGCTATGGGAATGCCTTGATAGGTAGGTATGGTGTATGTTTTGAGGAAAGATATAAGGAGGTTTATGATGACAGAGCATATCATGCCAATGGTTTGGATGTACCGGCGAAGGTGGACTCCAACTCTCGGAGTGAGAAGAGGGCAATGCACGGTATGGAAGAGGCTAGCAAATATGAGGAGGTGGAAGTGTCAACTTTCAATACTTACATTAGTCCGAAGAACTCATGCACTTATTATCGGTAACTCTCAATCTAATGAGGAGGTTCACAAAGAGACAAGTACCCCGAGGAGGAGTGTATGCGGGTTTGGTTATCCTTGCGCATCCTCGACTCATGGTACGTGAGTGTACTCTAATATTTGATCCCTCAAAAGATTAGTGATCCATCAAGTAGCTAGAGTTCTCAACAAGTGTTGTAGGTTTTAAAAATAAACACGGATTTCCTAAAATACGACACCTATCACTAATAGGCTAGAGCTCTTGACACCAAAAGTTCAAACATTACTCACAACAAGACCTCAAAACTATTTCAAGTTACTACTAAAATTAAATAGCAACCTCAATTACCTACTTTCAAGACAAGACACAACTCAGTGCAACAACCAACTCTCTTAACAAGATAAACATGAAAACTGAAGAGAGTTCCAGCAACAAACTAAAAAAAATCCAAGGCTCTTGCTAAAGACAAACTAAAACTAAAACTAAACATGGCAGTAGCTACGAAAAGATAAAGAACACACAACAATAAAAAGATAGGCATGAAAAATCCTATGATGTGTTCTAGATTGAAGTGGAGCGTGTTTCTCTCCCACACAAAGTAAGCTGGGGTCTAAATTGTTATGAACAGCAAGAAAATCTAAAGAAAACAACAAAGTAAATCTAAGAGCGAGACGCTCCAAGCATAGCACATAACGCATGAAGTGATAAAAATATAGTGAGACGAAGGACGGACTGATGATTGTTGATGGAGAAGGGGATGCACGGGGGCATCCCCAAGCTTAGACGCTTGAGTCTCCTTGAATATTTATTGGTGATGCATGGGGGAATCTCCAAGCTTGAGCGTTTGACACTCCCGGATCTTTTTTCATCATCTTCCCTCGCACACTTGAAAACTCCCTTCATACATAACTCATCATAAGCTGATTAGAGAGGTTAGTACCCGTAATACAATAATTTTTCCCCACTGGATATAAAGATATTCTTGAAGAGCTACTGTTTCTCAAGATTGACAAAAGGTTTTTGCAAATAAAAATCAAGCTTAAGGTTTGCAAAAGTAAGGAAAGGCAAAACGTGGCAAAATCTGTGAAAAACAGAACAACATGTAGTAAATATTTTTTGGGTACTTCTGCAACTCAAATGAAAAAACTCGGAACATACAAAAGTTTCACAATTATATAGAGCATGCTGTGTAAAAAATTCAGCTCAAAAAGATGAACTAGTGTTTTGTTTCGATTTTTTCCGTCAAGCAGACAGAATCTGTTTTCTGGACAACATGTCACAACTTTTGTTTCCCTTATCATAAGAGGCTATAACTTGGCACAAAGCTTGAAAATAAAGATACAATGATGTTGCTACAGTAGTAACAATCATCAAGCCACTAAAAATAGAAGTAAAAACATCTTGGGTTGCCTCCCAACAAGCGCTTTCTTTTACGCCTTTAAGCTATGCATAAAGCAAAAAGAAGAATCAAGTTTTATCAAGAGAGAGAGAATAGCTAGCCCGTGCAACGGACTCAAAAGGTAACTTGATTTTATTTCTAGGGAAGTGTTCCATCCTATTTTTGAGAGGAAATTGAAATTTTATATTCCCCTCTTTCATTTCAATAACCACACCAACGGTGCAAAGAAAAGGACGTCCCAAAATAATTGGACATAAAGGTTCAAACTCTATATCCATAATAATAAAATCAACCGGAACATTGTTGTCATTGACAATGATAAGAAGATCGTCAATCTTCCCCAACAGTTTCTTTATGGAAGAATCAACGAGACGAACACCAAAAGAACAAGAATCAAAAGGTTTCAATTCAAATATGTCATACATTCTTTTGGGCATGACGGAGGTACTAGCTCCAACGTCACATAAAGCGTAGCAAGAGAAGTTATTTAATTTAATTTTTATCATAGGGTCCCAACCATCATCTAGCTTCCTAGGTATGGAGGCTTCTATCCTAAGATTCTCCTCCCTATCTTTGATGAGAGCATTTGTGACATGCTCCGGGAAGGAAAGATTAAGTGTGCTAGTGTGGGGGTCTCTAGACATTTTGTGTAGCAAGCTAATAACTTCTGAGAGGGTGCAACTATAAAAACCAATATCACTACTATCAAAGGTCATAGTAGTGTCATCTAGGCTCACTTGTTTGAAACCCTCTATGTTCATAGGAGTTTATTCTTCTACGGTTGAGGTATTAGCATCACCATTAATAGGTCCAATGGGACTAGGAGTGTGTTGGGTGCTAATAGTTTGGGTGTCCTCAACAATTTGGATAGTAGCAACTGTGTGGTGTGCAGGAAGGCTCTTAATTCTATCCTCTTCCTATTTTTCTCTATCCCATCTTTCTTTAAGTTTAGACATCATCCTAATATTTTCATTGATTTGTAATTGGATAGCATTAGTAGGAGTGGCTTTCCTCTTCTCAAGGGGAGAGGTTCTAATTTTTAGCATCTCAACATCAAGGGCTAAGCTATCTACCTTCAAAGAGAGATTATCTAACTTAGCTATTTTTTCTTCTACATTCTTGTTGAAGGCTTTTTGGGTAGTGATAAAGTCTCTAAGCATGTTTTCTACTTCAGAAGTGGGGTTCTTGTTGCTAGGATATGTGTTGTTGTTCCCATAGTTGGATGGAAACGGTCTAGGATTACTAGCAAAGTTGCCCCTACAAGCATTGTTGTTGAAGTTGTTTCTAGAAATAAAGTTCACATCTACTTGTTCCTGAGCAACCAAAGAATTTAAAGGAACATCATGAGGATCAATAGAGGGTTTCTTGGTAAGTAGAGACATAATCAAGTCAACTTTTTCATTTAGGGAGGTAATCTCCTCGATAGATTTTACCTTCCTACCTATTGGAGCGCGTTCGGTGTGCCATTGGGAATAGTTGGTCCTCATCTCATCGAGAAGTTTTGTGGCAGCACCAAGTGTAGTTGACATAAAGGTTCCTCCCGCTGCCAAATCTAACAGGTTCCGCGAGGTGAAGTTCAAGCATGCATAAAACGTCTGGATAACCATCCAGGTAGTCAAACCATGTGTAGGGCATTTCTTAACAAGAGATTTCAGACGTTCCCAAGCTTGGGCAACGTGTTCATTATCCAATTGCTTAAAATTCATAATGTTACTCCTCAATTGGATAATTTTAGCAGGTGGGTAGTACTTCCTAATAAAAGCATCTTTGCACTTATCCCAAGAATCTATGCTATTCTTAGGCAGAGATTAAAACCAAATTTTAGCTCCTTCCCTTAAAGAGAAATGAAAAAGCTTGAGCTTAACAACATCACCTTCTACTTCTTTATACTTTTGCATATCACATAACTCAACAAAATTATTTAAGTGTAAAGCAGCATCATCTCCAGCACCAGAGAATTGATCTCTCATAACATGGTTTAGCAAATCAGGTTTAATTTCATAAGAGGTAGCTGAAGTGGCAGGTGTGGCAATAGGAGTGCAGATAAGGTCTTTGTTGTCATGACTAGTGAAGTCACACAACTTGGTGTTTTCAGTGGAACCCATAGTAGCAGCAAGTGTGGCAGATTTTTTTAATTATTGATATAAGACACACAGATAAAAACTGAAAGGTAAACTAACAAGACTAAAAAGCAAAGGTAAAAGATAGTGTGCAAATCCCCTATCTTAGCACTCGGAATCCCCGACAACGGCGCCAGAAATTTGCTTGCTACTCTCTCTTCGTTGGTTACCCCAAGTGGAAGGTGAGATGTAGGATAGCGGAAAATTTCCCTCAGTGAAGATACCAAGGTTTGTCTCCAGTAGGACTCCGGAGATGATAAGTAGGTGGTTCGGCAAGTGATGCACCGTCTGAAAAGAATCACACGATGTACCTGGACCTGCACACGACACAAATAACTTTGCTCCCAACGAGTAGAGAGAGGTTGTCAATCTCTTCGGCCTTGTTGTTTACAAAGGATCAAATGCAAGGGATAATGATAATGATAGCAGCTGGAAAGTAAAAGCAGGAAAGTAAAAGAGCGCGTAAACAATGATGAGAATATGGACCGGGGTCCCGTGATGTTCACTAGTGATGTCTATCTCCCAAAAGACGATAAAACTGCTATACGAGGTAAACAAATTACAGCTGGGCAATTGACAGGAAATTACATATGTACCTCGATCATGTAGGGCAACTCACGAGGACTAAACCATGAAGAACAAAGAGGGGAGGACAACATCACATAGCTACTGATCACGGACCCATGGTCCAAGGGAAACTACTCACCACACAGCCGGGAAGCGTCCATGGTGGAGGGGAAGCTCCCGGAGGTCAATCCTCCCTCCGGCAGGGTGATGGGAAGAAGTCTGTTGGCGCTCCCGATCTTTGAAGTGCGGCGACGTCAGAATAGAGGCGAGATCGCTAAAAAGGATTCTCTCTTCGGAGGTTTCGCGTCACGGGGAATAAATAGGAGAAGGGGGGCAGCCAGGGGGGCCACCAGAGGTCCAGGCGCCCCCCAGCACGGCCAGACCCTAGGCCGCGCCAGGTGGCCGCTTGGGTCCCTGGTGGTGGCCCTTTCGCCCCACCCAGGTGATTCCGAAAGGTTCCTATACACTGATTTTTAATCTGTATTTTCCCGAATTTTGGAGCACTTTTAATATGGGGGAAACCTGAAATAGAAAAACAGCGAAAAACAGGAACTGACACTGTGGTGCACTGATGTAAGTGCATCTAGTGCCCTCTTTGAGGTTTTGTAGTATTTGATGATAAAACGGTTAAGGGACCGATGTGTTTGTGAGTATACACAGGAAACAGTCCTTGAGGATGAGGTTAACCACCGTTGTCGACCCCCCAAAATGTTGAGGAACAAAGAAGAAATCAGTGTGTTTCCTGAAGACTGAAGTTGTGCGAAATCCTGAGGAATCAGGATCCTCAAGCATTCTGCTGAAGCTGAAGCAGTACCAGATCCTGAAGCGTTCGGCTGAAGCTGAAGCTGTACCAGATCCTGAGGACATTCGTGCTGAAGACGAAGTAGAAGCGTAGTCTTATCTAAGACTTTTTATACTTCTTGAGTCGTAGGAAAACACCGCACTGTTGGAGGGGTTGAGGAAAATGAGTTCTGTATTTCTGAGGAAGTGCTCAATTAGAAATCCTGAAGAAAAACCCTGAGGAAATCTCCTACAGTAGAAGTTCAGTCCTTGGGTGTCTGAGACGTTGTTCTTTTGGACACTGAGGTAACTAACTTCAGTTGAGGAGTCGGAAGATCGCCGGTGCGATTCTTTTGAAGATTGTGAAGAGAGAGAATAGTTTGACCGTTCCATGTGTTGCTTGGTAAGAGGCTAGAACTTGTCTAGCAACGGTCATATCCGAGGGCACGAGAGTAATTGCGTGCATGGGCATTTATGTCCTTTCACCTGGGGTTGCTCCGCGGCTATAAATAGCCACCCCAGCCCATTTGTGGGTTGGCTGCTCCGAGAGAAAAACTGACACTTGTCATTTGAGAGCAACCCACCTCATTGAAGACACTGAAGAACCTATGTGAGGAAAACCACCAGCCTGATTAGTTGAGCATTTCTGAGGAAGTCGGTTTGAGTGATCCGAAGCTTTTTACTCTTGAAGACTGTGATCTTCCAGCCGGTGTAGAAGTCTTCAGTCTGAGGAAGTCAAGATGCAATTGTGACTTCCCGGAGTGACTGAGTCTGTGAAGGTTTCGGGAGTCTACCTTGAAGACTCACCTGAGTTATTGGACGGAGTCTGAGGACTTTAGTTCAAGGAGAATAAGGTGAAGACTATGTCTTCTGATTTCAATCTCAGCCTCTCCAACCAGACGTAGAGTTGTCACAACAACTCGAACTGGTTCATCAAGTCTTCGTCTTCAGTGCCCTAGTGCTATTTCTTCAACCTCAGTTATTACGTTTATGCACTGATGACTTATCCTGATGCTTTACTTCTGAGCTCACTCTGCACTGATTCCTCAGTTCATGCTTCAATCTTACTTTAGCAGTGCAATAGGTTGTTTTCCATTCACGTCATTGCTTTTGTACTTCATTTGTTCTTCCTCGGGTTTCAACTTCCTCAATTTCGTATTGCCTCAGTCCCGAGGAAATAGAAATTCCTCGAGATATTTGAAAATATCCCATTCACCCTCCCTCTGGTCGATATATTGCACTTTCAATTGGTATCAGAGCAAGGTACTCCCTTGTTCTGTGTGATCCGGTTTAACCACCTGGAGTTTTAGTTATGACGACCTCAGGTACAATGAGCGTTGCCTCAAACTACCCCATCTTTGACGGGACAGACTATCCATATTGGAAGAACAAGATGAGGATGCATCTTGAAGCCATTGACAAGGATCTATGGGATATTGTTGATCAAGGCATTCCTGAAGCAAATCTGATGACTGCTCCTGAAGTTGTCAAGAAGAACTGGCAGCTTGTTGCAAAAGCTCGAAGCATCATTGGTGGTCATCTGGATACTGCAAAGAAGATATGGACAAGACTGTCAAAAGTCAATGAAGGAGTCTCTGCTCAACGAGACTCACGAGTTGATACACTCCGCAGTCTCTTCAACAGGTTCAAGAGGCTGGACAACGAGCACGTGCAACAAACCTTTGACAGACTCACTGACATATCCAATGAACTTCAAGCACTGGGTGCCGCTGATATCACAGATCATGAGGTGGTGAAGAAACTACTGAGGTCACTGGATGACTCATTTGAGTTCCTATCGCTGATGATTCAAGAAAGGCCTGACTTCAAGACTCTGGATCCAGCTGACATTCTCGACCGCCTCAATGCTCATGAACTGAAGCTCTCTGAAAAACGAGATTTGTACAGCTCCACGCCTAAGGTCCGCCCGCTAAAAGCTAGAGCACGAAGAGTGTCCTCTGATGAAGAGTCTGAGGCTGATACTGATGATCCTGAAACCCTCAGCCGGGAACTTTCTCTCCTCACCAGAAAGTTCCAAAGAATCACGAAGAAGAATCGCTTCGGAAATTCCTCAAGATCTTCCTCAAGAAAAAGCAAAGATGATGACTCTGTTGAAACAAGAAAGAGACTCTGCCACAAGTGCAAGAAACCTGGGCATTACATCGCTGATTGTCCTCTATGGGAAAAGGAAGCTAGACTGAAGAAGAAGAAGAAAGGGAAAGATGACAGTTCTGATGAAAAGACAAAGAAGAAATCCTCAAGATCCTCAAAATCTGCTGGATACAGGAATAGCAATTCCCGTAAGACCCGCGCATATCTCGGCAAAGAATTGGACTCTGAAGAATCTGGTTCCGACCCTAATGCTGAGGAAGAAGAATCTGAAGAATCTGAGGGTGTGGAAGGTTTGGCTCTTGTCACGTCGCTTGTCTCCAAGTCAATATTCAGCAGTGAGGAATCTGATCCATCACATGTTGATGATGAAGCTGAAGACACAACTCCTGCCTTCTGTTTCATGGCCAAGTCCTCCAAGGTATCTACTTACTCATCATCAGATGATCCCTCTTATGAAGAACCTGATGAAAACTATGCTAAACTTGCTAAACTTGCATCTAAGAAACAACGTGCACTTGAAAAGATCCAGATCTCACTAAACAAGAGTGATGATATGTTGGTTGAGGAAATGACGAAGACTCAAAAGTTGACTGATGAATCAAAAATTCTTCAGTCAAAGTTTGATGACTTGTTCAGTCGTCATGAGGCACTCCTCACCGATCATGAGAAGCTGGCTCATGAGTTACTCATGAGGAAGCAAGAACTTGAACGCGTGAGGATGTCTCATGACGATCTGAGGAAAGAAAATGATTCACTACTCTCCCAACAGATCATCATGCCACAAGAAGGATTTAATCCTCCCTGTTTAAAATGCATTGAACATGACCGTATTACCTCTGTGCCTAGTTCTTCAATGTCTTCAGACTCTGTTATCTCTATTGCTTCTGTGGTATCTAACCCCTCATCTGAGGATACCATAGACATTATTGAAGAAAATGCTAGGTTGAAGAGTCTACTGGAAACCGGCATGTTCAAGAGTTTGAAAGGACATCAGATTCTTTGTGACATCCTCAAGAAACAGATCCTCAACAGGAACCCGAGGAAAGAAGGTGTCGCATTCACTCGGAAACTCAACCCTGATGGGTCTTACTGGAAACCTGAACAATATCCAGAGACCACTTGGGTTCGGGCAAAGATGCCTCCTCCTGATCCCTATACTTTATCTGGTTATGATGCTGTTTCCTCAGATGTGGTGATTGAGTCTTTTGACTCAAACTATAAACTGTTTAAGGATGTTAATGGTGAGGTATTCGCCAGATACATCGGAACTAACTGCAGGAACGGTCCTCCAGTCAAGAAGATCTGGGTTCAGAAGGACCTCATCACTAACCTTCCTGTGAATGCAGATGCAAATGAGCTGAGGGTATCATCTGAGGACGATACCTCAAATGGAAATAGTTATCATCATGTATCAACTATCCATTTTGTTCACAGGGAAGCCCCTCATAAGAATGCTTACTCATTTGCTTATCCTGATACCACCATCTCACGTCCCATTAGGTCTCATCGCCCTCATCAGTCCTCATATACCTCAAAACCACCCATTAAGACGTGGGTGGTAAAGAAGAACTGATCATATTTGCAGGAACATGTCCTGAGGCAATCATAAATTTTGCTGATCATATGCTCAGGACAACATCATTTGAGTCAGTTGAAGGATATTTATATTGTTTGGTTTCATAGAATCAATCCTGAGGAACGTCCTGAGGAATTAATTATGAGGAACCATAAAATCCTCAAACTGAGACTGGCTCATAACTTGCTGTATGAGATACTAATTCTGTTGCATGGTAAGACTGAATGGGTGATGGACAGTGGATGCACAAATCACATTACTGGTGACACAAGCCTTCTTATGGAATCATCTCTGAGTCCTTCTTCAAAGAAAACCATCACCTTCGCCGATAAAGGTAAAAGTAAGGTATTGGGTCTCGGCAGAGTGGCTATCTCTCGAGACCAACACATTGATAAAGTCATGCTTGTTGAATCCCTTGGATACAACTTGATGTCTGTATCTATGCTATGTGATCTTGATCTCGTTGTTCTCTTCGAAAAATAGGGTTGTGCTGTCTATATGGTTAGCGATAACTCCATTGTCTTCAGTGGAGTTAGGAAAGGTGATCTGTATATTGTAGATTTCTCTGAAGGTCCTCAGGTCGCTACATGCCTCATGCTTCGAGCCTCAGAGTGTTGGCTATGGCATCGAAGACTCGGCCATGCTGGTATGAGGAATCTCCAGAAGCTGGTGCTGAAGAAACATGTCCTCGGGATTGAGGAAATCAGATTCACAAAGGACCGACTGTGTGGTGCTTGCAAAGCTGGAAAGATGACCAAGGCCAAGCATCCTGCCAAGACCATCATGACTACTACTCGTCCTCTTGAGCTTCTTCATATGGAACTCTTCGGTCCTCCTAAGTACTCAAGCTTCGGAGGAAATTTCTATGGTCTTGTTATTGTTGATGACTTCTCACGTTACACTTGGGTGCATTTCCTCACTTTTAAGTCAGAAACCCAAGCTGTCTTCAAACGGTTCGCCAAGCGCGTCATGAACAATTACAACCTAAAGATCAAGCACACTCGAAGCGACAACGACACCAAATTCAAGAACTCTGGCGTACAGGAATTCCTCGATGAGATGGGCATCACTCATGAGTTCTCGGCTCCATACACTCCTCAGCGAAATGGAGTCGTTGAAAGGAAGAACCGAACCCTCATCGAGATGGCTCGAATGATGCTTGCTGAATACAACACGCCTCTTATATGGTGGGCTGAAGCAATCAACACTGCCTGCCACATCGTCAATCGAGTGTATCTTCATAAGTTCCTCAAGAAAACTTCATACGAGCTAATGGTTGGTAAGAAACCCAATGTAAGTTACTTCAAGGTCTTCGGCGCACCTTGTTGGATCCTTGAGCCTCATCATCAATCTAAATTTGAGTCTAAATCCTATGAAGGCTTCATGATTGGCTATGGCCTCGAATCGCACACCTACAGAGTTTTCAACAAAAATCATCATAAAATTGTTGAAACTGTAGACGTGCGGTTTGATGAATCTGACGGCTCGCAAAGAGAGCACCTGCCACATGATTTAGATGAAGCTCCACCTGAAGAACAGATCAAGAAGATGGGTGCTGGTGATATCATTCCTGTGGATCATCCTGAAGAAACACACATACCTCCTGCTCCTGAAGAACATCCAAATCCTGATGCAAATAATCCTGATGACGGTCCTGATCCTGAGGCTGCTAATACACCTGAAGCTCCTGAAGCACCTGAAGTAGATGCAAATGAATCTGATAGCAGTGACGAAGATGCGCCTCAAGATCATCTTCCTCGTCTTCCTCGCGGGGCGAATGAAGTTCAAGTGGACAGAATTCTCGCCGACGTTAATCTACCAAGTCCTCTCACTCGTACAAGAGCTAATCGTATAGCTAACTTTTGTGGGCATTTCTCGTTTGTATCAATTTCAAAGCCCACCAAAGTCACCGAGGCATTCCGAGAAGCGGAATGGATTCAGGCGATGCAAGACGAACTTCTTCAGTTCAAACTGAATGATGTTTGGGAATTAGTCAAACGTCCTGATCCTCGAGTTCACAATGCCATCGGCACGAAAGTGGATCTACCGCAACAAACTCGATGAAGATGGACAAGTCATCAGAAATAAAGCTCGTCTCGTAGCACAAGGATATACACAAGTCGAGGGAATCGACTTCGGTGAAACCTTCGCTCCTGTTGCTAGACTTGAGTCTATTCGTATTATGCTTGCATTCGCTAACCATCATAATATCAAGTTATATCAAATGGATGAGAAAAGTGCTTTCCTCAATGGTAATATCGAGGAAGAAGTATATGTTGCTCAACCCCCAGGCTTTGAAGACGCAAAGAAACCTGATATGGTGTACAGATTGAAGAAAGCCCTCTATGTACTGAAGCAAGCCCCTCGGGCTTGGTATGACACACTAAGGGATTTCCTCATCAGCAAGGGCTTCAAATCTGGTTCCCTCGATCCAACTCTTTTCACAAAACGATATGATGATGCATTATTCATATGTCAAATTTATGTTGATGGCATTATAGTTGGATGCACTAACAAGAAATACAGCGAAGAATTTGCATTCTTGATGAGTGAACAGTATCAGATGTCCATGATGGGCGAACTGAAGTTCTTCTTAGGGCTTCAAATTCGTCAACAACGCAACGGCATCTTCATCTCTCAGGAGAAGTACCTCAAGGAGTGCTTGAAGAAATTCGGGATGCAAGACTGCAAGGGTATCGAGACACCGATGCCTACAAATGGACAACTTGGCCCTGATGAAAATGGCAAGGACTACGATCAAAAGGTATACCGCTCAATGATAGGTTCTCTGCTATATTTATGTGCATCTAGGCCTGATATAATGTTGAGCGTTTGCATGTGTGCCCGATTCCAAGAGGCACCTAAGGAATCGCATCACCAAGCGGTGAAACGAATTCTTCGATATTTGGCTCACACCCCGTCGCTAGGCTTATGGTATCCAAAAGGCACATAGCTAGATCTCGTTGGGTACTCAGACTCAGATTATGCTGGTGATCGAGTGGATCGGAAGTCTACCTCAGGAACATGTCATTTCCTCGGACGCTCTCTGGTGTGCTGGTCATCGAAGAAGCAGAACTGCGTCTCCCTCTCCACTGCTGAAGCTGAATACATTGCTGCTGGTGCTAGCTGCTCACAACTTCTTTGGATGAAGCAAACTTTGAAGGATTATGGCATCAACCTGAAGAAAGTACCACTACTATGTGGCAATGAGAGTGCCATCAAGATCTCTCAGAACCCAGTACAACACTCGAGGACGAAGCACATTGAGATTCGGTATCACTTTCTTCGGGATCATGTATTGAAGGAATACATCGTCATCAGCCACGTGAAGACTGAAGACCAACTTGCTGATATATTCATTAAGCGTTTGGATGAGAAGCGATTTAGCACTCTGAGGTGTGAGCTAAATATCTTAGATTCCTCAAACGTCCAGTGAATGGACACACATCCTAACGCTTAAACAATATTGAAGAATCCTGATGTACAACACACAATGTGTCGTACTCCTCAAATCATGAGGAACTACCTTGCTAAGTGTGAAGAAATTAACGTGGAATTGACTCAAGATCCATACGAAAAGTGTATGGTATCAAGTGTCTCATTCCCTATAAGGTGGGTAGCGCCACCGCCCAAATTCCTCAGGATCTGTTGTTCCTCAGTTTCCTCAGTTAAAGTCTTCATTGCTGATGATTACCATGTTTGTCCTCAACATCGTTCACCTATAGTTATTGTTCTTCAACATTTTCTTCTTCATCTAGGTGAACGTGATCGGACCCGTCCCTCTGTTCTCACTTATCCATTCTTTCTATCTCATATGCGTTCATCTGGAAATCATGTATTCCTCAGCCTGAGACCATTAGTCTTCATCCTCAGCCTGAGACCATTTGTCTTAATCGTCAGCCTTTGTCCTCAAGTTCCCAAAATTGAGGATTATCAGTTGCGATTTTCTTCAATCTGTTGAGATTTTACCGCACGTCGTGCTTATCCACCATTATGATAACCACTGAGGATCCCAACCATCTGGGGAAATCCTGTCCACAAATTTCGCAACCCCTCAGCTTTCACCCCTCTATAAATAGCCATCCACCCCACGGTCATTCCCCCCCACCTCTCCTCTCCCTCTCGCGCCGCCGCCCTTGAGCTCCTCAAGCTCTCGTGCTAACGTCGCCGGAGTTCGCCGTCGCTGGAGAAGAACTGACTCGTGGTTCCTCACCATTCGCCTCAGTTCTGGTATGCTTATTCCTCAGTGGCTTATTCCTCAGTTGCTTATTCCTCAGTTTCTTATTCCTCAGTACTGTTGTGTCCTCAAACCATTCAATCCACAACTGTCCTGCTTGCTTTCTGAGACCTATGCCTATGCCTCATTGATTTGCTTTCCTCAGCCTATTCCTCATGAACGCATATAACTGTACCCCACTTCCGTCGCAACTTAATTCTGTCACAGGTACATGTCTGCTGAGGAATCGTATGGTTCTCACAGTCTCACTTCATTTCTAGCTCAGCTCGAACGTACAATTCCTCAGTCTTCACCACTGAAGAAAATGTCCCCTCGCCGTAAGCACACTGATACTGCCAAAGACCTGCCTCCTGAGCTCTATGAGCAGCTGAAGACTCCCGAACGTGAAAACGCGAATGATCGTAAGAAAAGGGTCCAAAAGATCACGCGGGAATGTGCCAAGCGATGGGTTGCATACCAATGGGTTAATCCTCAGAATGAGGAAATGTTTGCTATCAATCCACCGCTGAAGACCTTGGGTATCAAGGCCCGACCTCCTCCTGCACCTGGCGTCACTCCTGATCCCACAACTATGCGAACTTCTGATGACTTTCCTGATGCCTATCAACAATACCTCAAGCGCAGTGCAAGTCGAGTAAAGACTCTGGTCCGTGACTTGACTGCCTCAGTGCAGATTCCACCTCAGGGTCAGCCCCAACCCAGGCCACAACCTCCGCCTCAGCATCGCAGAAAGGCACCTGGAATCAAGCCCTCATAGAAGTCCTCAGCACAACCTCATGCTTCTGGTGCCTCATGCCAACGCAGTGACGGTGCTGCCCCCGCTTCACGGATTCGAACTGATGAATCTGGCAGTGCTCCTGAGGCCTCAACCACAAATGCCTCGGCCGCTGCTGAAGACCAAAACTGTTGTTCAACGCGGCTCCCGACCTTCACCAAAGAAAACTGCCATGCGAGGCACCATTCGTCATACTCCTCAGAGCTCTGATGATGAAGATGAATTTGAAGACTTGGTCGGCTTCATCGCAACTGAAGAAGACAAGATTGAATATGTGCATGCTGCAGCCAGACGCAAAGCTGAAGCAACTGGGTCTGAAATCCCGCTTCTCCTTGATCCCAAGAAGATCTTGGAATACATTGAAATCTGGTCTGTCAAGCCTGATACTTCTCTTGATGATTTGGACATACCTAAAGACATCAAGCTCTATGTTCAACAGTTACTCATCAATGAGACCCATCAACGTGATCTTCAGAAACAATTGAAGGCGCAACTGAAGAAAGTCCTCGGTGACTTCAAAAACAAACCTATCACTGATGTTACTCCTCAGGAGTTCATAGAGCATCAATGTGAATTTCAACGCCTCAACACTGAGTTGCCGCCAACCGCGCCTATATCGGAAAATCCAAGGTACGGATGTCTCAGCAGATGGAACGATTGATGAATCTTCGACAGCCTGCTGCCTCAGCTCAAGGCCTCAAGCGTCTGCCCGAGGCCCAACCCTCAACTCCACCTGCCGCGAAGAAGCCCACTGTTGAGGACCCAATTGATGCTACACCACTCTCCTCAGCTCCTCCGGCATCAAAGGCCGCTGATAACACTGTTCACTCTCCTGCTGCTTCAACTCCACCTCCAAATCCTCAGCGCAGCATAATCGTCTTCACTCCACCAACTGCTGTCACACCCATTGTTCCAACACCTCAGTACCCACCTCCACCGATTATCACTGAGATTGAAGACATGGATGTTGACATTATGGATCATGGTACTCCTCGCGTCCATGATTAGGACTATGTGCTGACAAACTCTCCCACTCATACTATCTTTTCCCCAGAGCCTCACTCCCCCACCGTGACCGAGGTGACTCCTGATACTTCTCGGCAGTCTGAAGAATCAGTTGGTGCATTGTCCTCAGCGTCTGATGCTGATGAACCAGAAGCCACAAGTGCACCCACCAATTCTATTGCTGATACTGATGCTGCGGCAACAAAAATTGCTGATACTGATGCTGCGGCAACAACAACTGCTGATACTGATGTTGCGGCGACAACAACTGCTGATCCTAAGACTGATCCCCCCGCTGCTGAAGCTGAAGCTGAAGGCAAGCATAGCACCAATGCTGGTACCGAGGCTGCACCTGATCGCACTGAGGATCGCCAAGTCACCTCTCCCTCAGCAACTGCCACTTCACCAAAGGCTGTACCCGATTCACATGCTGAAGACCAGGCTTCTCCACCTCAGCCACACTCTGCCTCAGCATCACCAGCTCGTCAGGAGACTGCCTCAGCCATCTCTCTATGTCCAAAGCAGAAGAAGCCATTCTATAGAAATCTTGAAGCTGATGCTCGTCCCAACTTCAACACAGATGCATTCTTCAACGCCATGAGCTTCTTTCAGGATGGGATTCAAAATCCATATCATTCACCTCCACCCAGCAAGCTCCTGAGGTTCTGGATGGCTACTCAGAAGAACTACTATTCCTCAGTCCTCTACATGGCTCAAAAGGTTTTTCCTCATAAACATATTCCTCATTTGGATATGGAGGTCATCCCTTGCTTCAACAATGCGCTGCAGGACTTGCATCATGCCAAGCTGCTTCAGTTTTGCTCCGAGTGCATCCACTGGAATAAAGAACTTGTGCTTCAGTTCTATGTCACACTATATGTCTCAGGGGACCCCACAGACATCAATACATGTGTACTTGATTGGATGACTCAGCATCAACACTACACTGCCTCAGTACCCGAGATTGTGGGGATTCTTCAGCTCACTCCTTCTGACGCATCAGTTCCCAGCAAATATGGTGCTCCACTTCTTCGGGATGTCCTGATGAATATGCTGATGAAGCCGCAAGCCCCTGAAGCTCCACCTCGAACACAGTTACTCGTTTCTGAGCTTCAGTATCTGCCCAACACCTTGTACAGAATTTTGGCCAAGTCCTTCTGCCCCATCAAGGGATATGAATCATCTGCTGAGGAAGTTGTGGGCATCATGAAGAACATTCTATATAGCCTTTGTATGTCGGCTCCGATTAATGTCTCAGACTTCTTCTTCAGGACTTTGGTGGATGCTGCTCACAATCCTCATATTCTAAAGCCATACGCTCCATGGATTATGAAGCTCATCTGCACCAAGACTGGCATCAACTTCAATCCTGATCGGGCTAATCGTCGTCCGTATGTTCCTCCAGTTAAAGTGCTTCAACACACTCTTGATGCTAATGCCAAAGGCAAAGCGCCTTTTTATGAAGCAGTACTTCCTCAGGACTCGCTCGGTGGAAACATTCGCCAGCCTCAGTCTCGCACCACTCATGAGGAGCGCACCCATGTCTCGACTGAGGAAACTACTCAAGCTCGCCTGATGACTGATCCCGAGCTCCTTATCATTCTGCATCAGAAGGTGGATCGGAATCATGACTGGACGAAGCGTCAGATCGGTGACATCCTCAGCTATATGGCGCGGATGCATACCACTCAGAAGAAGGTTCATCAGTATGCTCATCATACGTATCCGCGCCTTGACGCTCTTTTGACTGAGGTGATCACTCCTGAAGACCTCGCCAAGCTTAGCCTCAGACAACCTCCACTTCCTGAGATTCGGCCTCCTCGTCAGTTCACCAAAAGCAAGACTCCACCTCTGGCGATGGACTCCTTCTCTTCAGCGCAAGAATTCTTGCCTGATGAAGTTGAAGACACTGCGGCTTGTCCTCACACTTCCATGGCGTGCCTCCGTCCTGATGATCAACCTTGAGGCAATTCTTTGGGACGTTAGCAGTAGTCTCTCCTTTTTGTTCATTTAATGAAAAGGGGGAGAAATAGTTATCTTCAAGCGGGTTCTTATGGGTTCCTCAGTTACAACTCTCGTTCTTATGATCATTTTTGTAATGAGTGGTACACTGATACTTTTTGTGGTTTCTGATACTTTTAAGTTACCTCATGTTATTCTTCAAGTTTATCTACTACTCATGTTATTCCTCAGCAACCACATTACTCAGTGCTATGTTTTCCTCAAATTACTTCATATGATGCACTGGTTCAAACAATCCGGGATATAGGGGGAGCTCCTCATGTTTTTCAAAAAATTATATCAAGTCCTCAAAACATGCATATCCTCAGGGGGAGCATCTCTCTATCTGGAAACAATGATTTGTTTTCTTCTAGTCTTTCCTCAAAATTATTTATTTTATCCCGTTGAAGCTTTAACCTGATTGTCATCAAATCACCAAAAAGGGGGAGATTGTAAGTGCATCTAGTGCCATCTTTGAGGTTTTGGAGTATTTGATGAAAAAACGGTTAAGGGACTGATGTGTTTGTGAGTATACACAGGAAAAAGTACCTGAGGATGAGGTTAACCACCGTTGTCGACCCCCCAAAATGTTGAGGAACAAAGAAGAAATCGGTGTGTTTCCTGAAGACTGAAGTTGTGCGAAATCTTGAGGAATCAGGATCCTGAAGCATTCTGCTGAAGCTGAAGCAGTACCAGATCCTGAAACGTTCGGCTGAAGCTGAAGCTGTACCAGATCCTGAGGACATTCGCGCTGAAGACGAAGTAGAAGCATAGTCTTTTCTAAGACTTTTTATACTTCTTGAGTCGTAGGAAAACACCGCACTGTTGGAGGGGTTGAGGAAAATGAGTTCTGTATTTCTGAGGAAGTGCTCAATTAGAAATCCTGAAGAAAAACCCTGAGGAAATCTCCTGCAGTAGAAGTTCAGTCCTCGTGTGTCTAAGACGTTGTTCTTCAGGACACTGAGGTAACTAACTTCAGTTGAGGAGTCGGAAGATCGCCAGTGCGATTCTTTTGAAGATTGTGAAGAGAGAGAATAGTTTGACCGTGCCACATGTTGCGTGGTAAGAGGCTAGAACTTGTCTATTAACGGTCATATCCGAGGGCACGAGAGTAATTGCGTGCATGGGCATTTATGTCCTTTCACCTGGGGTTGCTCCGCGGCTATAAATAGCCACCCCCAGCCCCATTTGTGGGTTGGCTGCTCCGAGAGAAAAAATGACACTTATCATTTGAGAGCAACCCACCTCATTGAAGACACTGAAGAACCTATGTGAGGAAAACCACCAGCCTGAGTAGTTGAGAATTTCTGAGGAAGTCGGTTCGAGTGATCCGAAGCTTTTAACTCTTGAAGACTGTGATCTTCCAGCCGGTGTAGAAGTCTTCAGTCTGAGGAAGTCAAGATTCCATTGTGACTTCCCGGAGTGACTGAGTATGTGAAGGTTTCGGGAGTCTACCTTGAAGACTCACCTGAGTTATTGGACGGAGTCTGAGGACTTTAGTTCAAGGAGAATAAGGTGAAGACTATGTCTTCTGATTTCAATCTCAGCCTCTCCAACCAGACGTAGAGTTGTCACAGCAACTCGAACTGGTTCATCAAGTCTTCGTCTTCAGTGCCCTGGTGCTATTTCTTCAACCTCAGTTATTACGTTTATGCACTGATGACTTATCCTGATGGTTTACTTCTGAGTTCACTCTGCACTGATTCCTCAGTTCATGCTTCAATCTTACTTTAGCAGTGCAATAGGTTGTTTTCCATTCACGTCATTGCTTTTGTACTTCATTTGTTCTTCCTCGGGTTTCAACTTCCTCAATTTCGTATTGCCTCAGTCCTAAGGAAATAGAAATTCCTCGAGATATTTGAAAATCTCCCATTCACCCCCCTCTGGTCGATATATTGCACTTTCAACTGAGTTAATAAGTTAGTCCAAATATGATCAAAAGTGTATGAAAGTGTATCTAGATCATAGAAATATCACACAAAACATGCATGGAGAAGGCAGAAATTATAGACACGTTTGGGACGTATCAATATGGGATGCTGACATCATGTCATTTCCATTGTTTGTAAGCGTGCCTTGGATGCTTAGGCAGCAAGGCGCCCTGGCAGCGCCTTGCATTTATGCTCGGTTATAGGCGCTTAGGTGTCCGCCTAGGCACTTGCTCCTTCAGAATCAAGTATATACATGTTAATAAGAATATTCTTCTATATTTCTTGATGTATTTCTTTCATATATTGCCTCTCTACTTGCTCCTTCAAAATAAAGTGTGCATCTACAAATGATACGTAATGAATTAATGTTGCTATCTAGATTGTATCAAGATAGTGAAAAAATGCAAGGAAGCTATCTTTTATATAAAAAAATGACCGATTCTTTTATGAAATGAAGATATTGCTTGGAAAACTTGCAAGGCACAAAAGGAATATCATTCAACTATGTAGTTAAACAAGCATATTCATTTCACACTGATCATAACTCTGAAGTTGTAATTCCCCTTCGCCAATGTTTTGATTTTTCTTCCCATATTTATCTCATATTGCACTTCTTTCTGATTTACTTTTATCCTCTATTTTAATTGAATAGATTTGCTCATGTTTTGTGTTCATGTATGTTTGTTGCCTCATAAATTATGTGTTGCAAGTATGAGCGCCATCTTTAAGCATACTATTATATTTATTTACTTCTCCAGATTGAAGTGTTCCTGACAGTTACCTATGAGTACATATAGTTGAGTTGTCCTTTCTGAATTGATAAGCTGGAGCCGAAGTTACATATAAGAGTAGAGATAATTAAATTTATGCTCCTGAATTTATTACTCCCTCCATTCCAAATTACTTGACATGGATTTAGTTAAAGTTTAAATCAAGGTTGAACTAAAGCCATGTCAAGTAATTTGGTACTGAGGGAGTATTTAACTAAGTGTACATATTGGAGCAATGTTAGATGACCAGAAATGCCCAAATCACTAACCAATATGGATGGAACTAACCAATTATTGTATTTTTTTTGTTTCTTTGATTTTGGTTGCAATCTGCATAATAGTTGACAACAGTTATAGAGAGCAATAATGCACTGATCAGAAATTTCACTATCAACACTCATCTTTAATGGCAGTGGTGATGGGTTGCCGTCGTTCGTCGATCGGATATCTCAACCAGGGAATGAAAGCGAGGTAAAATGTTTCATCTTTTAATCCATATGCATTCCTTTTTTGTTGTGTTTATTTTTTTGTGTTTTGAGTCGGCGATCATTTAGTTTGTTGGGACAATATAGTTGATATATAATCATCATAGATTCAACATTGCTGTTATTATAGTATTTTTGAAGATTATTTGGTTCTATTTTAATCATATCTCAGATTGATGTACTGTAACCAGTAATGTGCTTGCTAAGCTACCTTACTTTGTTTGTGAACAGATCTTCTAATGCAACAAAAGAAGAAGATGATCAGGAGATGTGATGTCATGGGAGGACAAAGTCCAAACTTAAGTTCTATTCTGGGGTGCCTATTTATATAAGAGGCGACAGTAGAACCTCTTGGTTGTTCTATTCTATGTGTGTTTCTGTTTTCTTATCTTTTTGCTGTATTGAACCTTATAGTGCTACTGTGATGGAAAACTAATGTGATATGTTTTCGGAAAATAAGGAATCATGCATATAAGATTGTTGTCTTGCTAAATCATTATGTTTTCTTTTGATCAATATATATTATGTACTGTGTTATATGGTTCATGGATTGCATTTGATGTAACGCTTGGCTATATAGCATTGAGAATTCTTGTATTTGCTCCACCATCTTTCCACTTGCAGTTTATGATTTAACTTGATCATTTATTGGTTTGGTTGATCATTTCATATTTTAATCGGTATAACTACAAAAATTATTGGGTTTTGAAAATGCAAGTTGTTTCTACGGTTACGTGGTTTCAACTGGGACTGTGCGCCATTTGGCGTAATGGGTCATCTAGTTTTGGGTAAAGCTCCAGGTTGAGAGCTCATCCTTGGTTTTCTTGGGGTCCGGTTGGAAGGTGTTGGCCCGTCAACTTAATCTGTGCGAGGGTGACAACCTTTGCTGTCGATTTGATGGTGAATAAACTCTCACTATTAGGGCCTTTGATGCTTGCGGCAATCGGCTGGAACCATGCTGGGAGAGCTCGAGCAGCCACCACTCCGGGGGCATGGGTCATGCCTCCATTTCTTCTGCTGGGTTGTTTCCTGAGGGTTCTCACTCCTCCGGGTCATCGACTTGTGGTGGTAGCGATAGCTACTCCAGTTTTGAGCAGGACGCCGATGTGAAGCCTTTGATCAAGAGGACTCGCCGATAGGACAAGGCCAACAAGCTCGCCATAAGTCGAGCTTTACCATGTAGAATTGGGGTAGAATTTTTCCCTTTTGTTTGTGATGATGCCTGGCGTGGCGTGGAGTGCCAATTATCTCAGCATGGGCACACATGTAGAAGTCATAATTCCTTGAGATGCTTGGCCTTGTAATCCTTTTGATGTAAAGAAGACTCCTTATAATGTAAAGAAAACTCCTTGTAATCCTTTGTGTGGTCAATATATTGGAAATTCCATCTTTATCTGTGATTCCTTTGTCTTCTTCCATTTTTCATGCATTCGGGCTTGTAACTATGTCGGGTGTGCGACATCGGTCCTGATGGGAGTAGCCCCCGAGGCTTCGTTCAGTTGCTGGCGATTGGGCAGAGCCTTAGAATTTATATAGTCGTGCCCTTGTTTCCTTATTGTTGGACTCGAACTGTTAGATGTATTGTGAGTGATGTTGTAACTTCTTGCGAGTCCTTGTGATGTTTTCCTTTAAACTTTCCTTGACCATGGAACGGGTGGTCCAGTCTTTGGCTTGTGGAGTGCTGTCTCTGTTCAAAAAAAAAATCTTTTATCGGGTGCGCGACAGCGCTCCCGATGGGAGTAGCCCCCGAGGCTTTGTGCAATCACTTGTGATTGGGCGGAGGCTCTATTGCTGTTCGTCTTGATGTCCCGACCGAGTCAGCTTTTGTCGTTTTTGACTGGGATAATGCTTGGGACGTGCTCGGGCTTCGAGTGCTTTTGTTGTAGAGCGGTCGCAAATAAGAGTCTCGAGCCCCTTATCGTTAATATGTAAGAAATCGCGTATGCAAGTACACCTCGCCCCCGAGTGTAAGTATAAGGAGTCGCGTGAGCAAAAACTCCTCGGGGGGGGGGGGGGAGGGGAGGGTGAAGTTGCACTCTAGCGCCCGAGTATAAGTATAAGGAGTCGCGTGAGCGAAAATGCCTAGGGGTGGGGTGGGGGGGGGGTGAAGCCGCACTCTAGCCCCAGAGTGTAATTGTATAAGTGATACGTCCAAAGCGTATCTATAATTTCTGCTTGCTCCATGGCTCTTTTGTGTGATATTGCTATGATATTGATGAACTTCCATACACTTTTGATGAACTTCCTGACAGTTTTTCTATTTCAGCTTTCCCCCATATTAAAAGTGCTCCAAATATTCGGGAAAAATCCAATAAAAAATCAGCGATACGGAAGCTTCGAGAAACAACGAGGGGGGTGGGGGGGGGGAGGGGACCCACCAGGGCCCCAGGCGCCCTCCCGGTGCGCCCTAGGGTGTGGCCGCGCCAGGGGGCCGCCTGGCCCCCTGGTGCCCCTGGCTGCCCCCCCTTCGACCATATATTCCTCGTGGCGTGAACCCTTTTTCGCGATCTCTCCACTATTCCGCCGCCGCCGCGCTTCCAAGATTGGGAGCACCAGAAAACCTCTTCCCGGCACCCTACCGGAGGGAGGAACCACCTCCGGGAGCTTCTCCACCACCATGGATGCTTCCTGGATGAACTGTGAGTAGTCCACCTTGGAGCATGGCTCTATGATCAGTAGCTATGTGATGTTCTCCTCCCCTCTTTTTTCTTCATGGATTAGACCTCGTGAGCTGCCCTACATGATCGAGGCACATATGTAATATTTCTGCTGTTGCTATGCTGAGTATGCTGGGATCCGATGGATTATGAGATTATGTTCAGATTGTGTTTAAGTAATATATTTGATTCTTCTCTTTTATATTTATGTTCTAGAATAATTCTTGCATGTTCTCCGTTGCTGTTTATTGCTTTGGCCAAGTAGTAGGTAGTGACTCCAAGAGGGAGCATTATGCATGATTGTGGGTTCATGCCCCCCGATGACTAGCTTGAGTGACAGAAACATGAGTCTAGGGTATGTGTTGTTGGCACAAGGGAGAAAACAACAGTGCTTGTACTTGCGGGTGCAAGGATTGTTTACTTTACACAAAGTTCTTTAATGCAGTTGTCCGTTGCTTTGATTTTACACTTTGGGTGGGATTCGCAACTTAATACCAGCGAGATGTTCTGGATAGATATCTCAAGGTGGATGATTAGTAGGTAGATGCAGATGGATTTCGGTCTACTTGTCTTGGCGTACCGCCCATGCTTTTGAGCCTCTTCCTTTCTTTGTAGCATAGTTAGCATTGGTTTGCGCACATAATCCTGTCCATTGCCCAGCTTTAATTTGTTTACCTCGCATGGCTATTTTATCGTCTTTTGGGAGAGAGACATCACTAGTGAACATCATAGGACCCCGGTCCATATTTCCAATACTGTTTACACCTGCTATCAATTTACTGCTTTATTTACTTTTCCGTTGCTATCACTATCATTATTATCCCGTGCATTTTATCCTTTGTAAACAACAAGGCCTGAGGAATTGACAACTCCTATGTACTCGTTGGGAAGCAAAGTTATTTGATGTGTGTGCAGGTCCAGGTGAAGTAAGCAACCCTGAGTTGTGAACGGCACCATTGTTCACTTCACCACCTTCTTGTATCTGTTGGAGTCCTATTGGTTCGTCATTCAACCTTAGCATCTTCGCTAAGGGAAATTTTCCGCTACGCTACATCTCACCTTCCACTTTGGGTAAACCAACAAGGGGCGAGAAGTAAACTCTCGTAACATTAAAGCAATTTCTGGTGCCGTTGCCGGGGACTCCACTCTTAAAGATAGGGGAGTTGCACACTATCTTTTATCTTTGCTTTTTAGTCTTGTTAGTTTACCTTTCAGTTTTTATCTTCGTGTCCTTTATCAAAAATCCAAAAAAAATAGTATGTCTAGTTCCTTACTTGCCAATCAATGTCCGACTTCTTTGAAAGCAGATCTTATTGGCATGGAGGATTCACCAAGGATCAACAAAAGTGGTACAAGGAACACCGCTTGTCTCAAAAGGGGATACACTTATGGAAACAAATACACCATTTGTATGAGTATGATAGAAACTTGTGCTCAATATATAATATATCTTTCTGAAGGGATGAATCTTGTTGCTTTATGAGGCACAAACAGCTTGCTTTCCAATGTGAGTACAATGATGATGAAACCTTAGCTTCTTATGCTAAGAGAAATTATGACTTTGATGATGCAGAGCAAATAGAAGAATTTGTTGCTTATAAGGGTGCCTATGAAATTACTTCTCTTCTTAAAAATATTGATGATGCCCCTTACAAATCTGAGAGTCTTGCTATACTTAACTATTGTTTGAAAAATTACGATGCAAATTATTATATTACTGATCATCTTGAGAGAATCTCTCCCCCAAAGGAAGAGGCTAATGTTTTGCTGGACTCTATGGAAGAAGAAATTGTTGAACCCGAAAGCCCCTTGCATGAAAAAGAGGAGGAGAGTGACGGACAAAAGGAGGAAGAATGGAGCCATCCATGTTTACCTTCTAATGAGAGTAACTCTTTGACTCTTACCTTATATGAGTGTTATGATCCTATGGATTCTTTTGAAATATCCCCTTTTGATGAAGTTGATGCCTTCTATGCTTATGGTCGTGATGCCACTATGGATGATGCTTACGGAGATGAACTTGCTATAGTTCCTCATGTTAAGAATGAACTTTTTTGCTATTGCACCCACACTTGATTTTTCTATTATCCTTTTGAAATCTCCAACTCATATTCCGGAGAATTGTGCTCTTATCAAGGCTCAATGTGATGGGTTGCATTTATCTTACAATCCTAAAGACCGTGTTGAAAACTATACATGTGTGCTTGTAGGTCATGAACAATATGATTTATGTGATAGTTATATTCTTGATGTTGTTCATGATGCTACTGAAAATTATTTTGAGAGAGGGAAGTTTGGTTGTAGAAATTTCCATATTACTAAAACTCCTCTCTTTATGTTGAAAGTTTTAAAGTTGTTCTTGTTCCACCTTCCTATGCTGGTTTCTTTGTGCTTCTTCGATTTATTTTCTTACAATATGCCTATGCATAGGAAGTGGGTTAGGCTTAAATGTGTTTCATATTTGATTCTTGATGCTCTCTTTTGCTTCAAAATTCTTATTCTTGTGAGAGCATCTTCTAGAATCTTTTTGCCTAGCTTAAAGGCGTAAAAGAAAGCGCTTGTTGGGAGGCAACCAAAGATGTTTTTCTTCTGTTTTTAGTGGTCTTGATGATTGTTACTACTGTAGCAACATCATTGTATCTTTACTTTTCAAGCTTTGTTCCAATTATAGCCTCATATGACAAGGGAAGTGAAAGTTGTGACATGCTGTCCAGAAAACAGATTCTGTCCTCGTGACTAGAAAAATCACAGAAAAATCTCAGTTCATCTTTTTGAGCTGAAATTTTTACACAGTGTGCTCTATACAATTATGGAACTTTCGTATGTTCTGAGTTTTTTATTTGAGTTGCGGAAGTATCCCTAAAAAATTCTTTACTACCTGCTGGTCTGTTTTTCACAGATTCTGTCCTGTTTTTCCTTTTCTTCGTTTTGCAAATCTTAAGCTTGCTTTTTCTTTGCAATTTTTTTGGCAATCTTGAGAAACAGTAGCTCTTCAAGAATATCCTTATTTCCAGTAGAGGAAAACTTATTTTATTATGGGTACTAACCTCGCTAATCAGATTATGATGAGTTATGTATGAAGGGAGTTTTCAAGTGTGCGAGGGAAGATGATGAAAGAAGATTCAGAAGTGTCAAGCGCTCAAGCTTGGGGATGCCCCCATGCATCCCCAAGAAATATTCAAAGAGACTCAAGCGTCTAAGCTTGGGTATTCCCCCGTGTATCCCCTTCTCCATCAACAATTATCAGTCCGTCTTTCGTTTCACTATATTTTTATCACTTCATGTGTTATGTGCTATGCTTGGAGCGTCTCGCTCTTAGGTTTTATTTTTAGTTTTCTTTAGCTTTCCTTGCTGTTAATACCAAGTTAGAACCCAACTTTATTTGTGTGGGAGATAAACACGCTCCACTTTCAGAATCTAGAACACAACATAGGACTTTTCATGCTTATCTTTGTTGTGTGTGTTCATTATCTTTTTCATAGCTACTGTCATGTTTAGCTCTTAGTTTTCATGCTTATCTTTTTAAAGAGCTTTTGTTTAGTTTGTTGCTGGAACTCTCTTGAGTTTTCATGTTTATATTGTTTAGAGAGTTTTGCTTGTTGCACTGAGTTTTGTGTCTTGACTTGAAGTAGGTAATTGAGGTTGCTATTCTTTTGTAGTAGTAACTTGCAATAGTTTTGAGGTATCGTTTTGAGTAATGTTTGGACTTTTGGTGTCAAGAGATTTAGCCTATTAGTGATAGATGTAGTATTTTGGGCAATCCGTGTTTACTTTCAAAACTTACAAAATTAGTTGAGAACTTTAGCTACTAGATGGATCACTACTCTTCTGAGGGGGCGAATATTAGAGTACACTCACGTACCATGAGTCGAGGATGCGCAAGGATAACCAAACCCCCATACACTCCTCCTCGGGGTACTTGTCTCTTTGTGAAACTTCCTTATTAGATTGAGAGTTACCGATAATAAGTGCATGAGTTCTTCAGACTAATGTGAGTATTCGAAAGTTGACACTTCCACCTTCCCATATTTTTTCTAGCCTCTCCTGTGGCGTGCGTTGGCTTCTTCTCACTCCGAGATATGGCGTCCACTTTCGCCGGTACATCCAAACCCTTGGCACGGTATGCTCTGTCATCATAAACCTCCTTATATCCTTCCTCAAAACAGCCATCATACCTACCTACCAAGGCATTTCCATAGCCTTTCCGAGATATATTGCCCTGCAACATCCATCTTCTCATGACCTGATCTTCATGTCATACATGCTATTTTCTTGATCGATGAGCCGCATGCTAGTTGGGCCTTGCCCTAATCATTGCTACATGACGCGCTAGTATCCTTGCATATCCTGCTACACTGGCAGAGGCATACATTTGCATACATCATGATAGTTACATCTTCTGTATGATTTGAGTACTTTTGTAAAGTGTGAAAGATCTTGTATACTTTTTGTAATATATAGAGTGTTGCCTCTAAAGTTAGGAAAAGATCCCAAAGTGGACAAAATTAAAAGATCCCAAAGTGGACAAAATTAAAAGATCCCAAAGTGGACAAATTAAAAGTTCCCAAAGAGGACAAATGAGAGAAATAGAAAGAGCCATTGAGGCCACCAAAAAAATAAAAAAAAATAAAAAAGAGAAAAAGAAATACAAAGAGAGAAGGGGGCACACTACTATTCCTTTTGAGAGATACACACTCGTACTCCATCTTATATCTTGTACTCCATAGAGATTATCATTCATGCATATAGCTATGTGGGGACCTTCACACTATAGAACTTGGCTTGTATATTCCAATGATGAGCCTCCTCAAAAGAGCTCTAGGTCTTCTTGAGCAAGCAAGTTGGATGCACCCCCACTAGTTCCATTGGAGAGCTTACCTTAGCTCATATGTGCTTCCGTTGCATGGCAATCCCTACTCCTCACATCATATCTATCATTTGGCTTTCTCTCGCCTATGATTGTCCTCATTGATGTGAGCCTTTCACACCTTTTTGTCTTCCTCCTCCACCATATTCTCTCTTTGCCATCCTAAGTGTCAACTTTCTTGCTTACGCTCATCCATTGCATGAGTGCTCAAAATGTCGAAAAGGAGTGGATCATTTTGACTTGTACCTGGCTAGTGGCCTGGGGATGAGTCAAGATAAGATTCCAAAGAAGACTAAGTGTGAAACTTTAGTAGATTGAGTTCTCAACACAAAAATACTTTTTCTCGTATATCCCTATCCCCTTTCTTGCACGCAAACACCATTTGGAGACATTCGAGTCACGGACAGCGAGAGCTCTTGCACCTTTATGTTCTTATGTTGCTTGTTTCAATGCTAAATATAGACTCTTGCCTGTTATGACTTGAATTAAATTACATGCCTTGATTGCTTTACTTAAAAGTTCTTATATGGTTGTTAGCATGTCACCACCGAAATTATGCTTTTATCATTTACCTACTCGAGGACGAGCAGGAATTAAGCTTGGGGATGTTGATACGTCCAAAACGTATCTATAATTTCTGCTTGCTCCATGCCTCTTTTGTGTGATATTGCTATGACATTGATGAACTTCCATACAATTTTGATCATATTTGGACTAACCTACTAACTCAGTGCACCCCAGTGCCAGTTCCTGTTTTCTGCTGTTTTTCTATTTCAGGTTCCCCCATATTAAAAGTGCTCCAAAAATTCGGAAAAATTCCAATAAAAAATCAGCGATACGGAAGCTTCGAGAAACACCGAGAAGGGGCCAGAGGGGACCCACCAGGGCCCCTGGCGCCCTCACGACGCGCCCTAGGGTGGGGCAGCGCCAGGGGGCTGCCTGGACCCCTGGTGGGCCCCCTGGCTGCCCCCTTCGCCCATATATTGCTCGTGACGTGAAACCCCCGTGACAGGAACCCTTTTTCGCGATCTCTCCTCTGTTCCGCCGCCGCCGCGCTTCCAAGATCGGGAGAACCAGAAGACCTCTTCCCGGTGCCGGAGGGAGGAACCACCTCCGGGAGCTTCTCCACCGCCATGGATGCTTCCCGGATGAACCGTTAGTAGTCCACCTTGGACCATGGGTCTATGATCAGTAGCTATGTGATGTTCTCCTCCCCTTTTTATTCTTCATGGATTAGACCTCGTGAGCTTCCCTACATGATCGAGGCACATATGTAATATTTCTGCTGTTGCTATGCTGAGTTTGCTGGAATCCGATGGATTATGAGATTATGTTCAGATTGTGTTTGAGTAATATATTTGATTCTCCTCTTTTATATTTATGTTCTAGAGTAATTCTTGCATGTTCTCAGTTGCTGTTTATTTCTTTGGCCAAGTAGTAGGTAGTGACTCCAAGAGGGAGAATTATGCATGATTGTGGGTTCATGCCCCCCGATGACTAGCTTGAGTGACAGAAACATGAGTCTAGGGGATGTGCTGTTGCCACAAGGTAGAAAACAACGGTGCTTGTACTTGCGAGTGCAAGGATTGTTTACTTTACGCAAAGTTCTTTAATGCAGTTGTCCGTTGCTTTGAGTTTACACTTTGGGTGGGATTCGCAACTTAATACCAGCGAGATGTTCTGGATAGATATCTCAAGGTGGATGATTAGTAGGTAGATGCAGATGGATTTCGGTCTACTTGTCTTGGCGTACCGCCCATGCTTTTGAGCCTCTTCCTTTCTTTGTAGCATAGTTAGCATTAGTTTGCGCACATAATCCTGTTAATTGCCCAGTTGTAATTTGTTTACCTCGCATGGCTATTTTATCGTATTTTGGGAGAGAGACATCACTAGTGAACATCATAGGACCCCGGTCCATATTTCCAATACTTTTTACACCCGCTATCAATTTACTGCTTTATTTACTTTTCCGTTGCTATCACTATCATTATTATCCCGTGCGTTTTATCCTTTGTAAACAACAAGGCCGGAGGAATTGAAAACTCCTCTGTACTCGTTGGGAAGCAAAGTTATTTGCTGTGTGTGCAGGTCTAGGTGAAGTAAGCAACCCTGAGTTGTGAACGGCGCCATTGTTCACTTCACCACCTTCTTGTATCTGTTGGAGTCCTATTGGTTCAACATTCAACCTTAGCATATTCTCTAAGGGAAATTTGCCGCTATGCTTCATCTCACCTTCCACTTTGGGTAAACCAACGAGGGGCGAGAAGTAAACTCTCGTAACATCAAAGAAATTTCTGGCGCCGTTGCCGGGGACCCCACTCTTAAAGATAGGGGAGTTGCACACTATCTTTTATCTTTGGTTTTTAGTCTTGTTAGTTTACCTTGCAGTTTTTATCTTCGTGTCCTTTATCAAAAATCCAATTTTTTTAGTATGTCTAGTTCCTTACTTGCTAATCAATGTCTGACTTATTTGAAAGCAGATCTTAATTGCATGGAGGATTCACCGAGGATCAACAAAAGTGGTACAAGGAACACCGTTTGTCTCAAAGGGGGATACACTTATGGAAACAAATACACCAGTTGTATGAGTATGCTAGAAACTTGTGCTCAATATATAATATATCTTTCTGCAAGGATGAATCTTGTTGCTTTATGAGGCACAAACACCTTGCTTTCCAATGTGAGTACAATGATGATGAAACCTTAGCTTCTTCTGCTAAGAGAAATTATGACTTTGATGATGCAGAGCAAATAGAAGAATTTGTTGCTTATAAGGGTGCCTATGAAATTACTTCTCTTCTTAAAACTATTGATGATGCCCCTTACAAATCTGACAGTGTTCCTATACTTAACTATTTTTTGGAAAATTACGATGCAAATTATTATATTAGTGATCATCTTGAGAGAATCTCTCCCCCAAAGGAAGAGGCTAATGTTTGGCTGGACTCTATGGAAGAAGAAATTGTTGAACCCGAAAGCCCCTTGGATGAAAAAGAGGAGGAGAGTGACGAACAAAAGGAGGAAGAATGGAGCCATCCATGTCTACCTTCTAATGAGAGTAACTCTTTGACTCTTACCTTATATGAGTATTATGATCCTATGGATTCTTTTGAAATATCCCCTTTTGATGAAGTTGATGCCTTCTATGCTTATGGCCGTGATGCCACTATGGATGACGCTTACGGAGATGAACTTGCTATAGTTCCTCATGTTAAGCATGAACTTTTTGCTATTGCACCCACCCTGATGGTAAGCGTGTAAACAGTGATGAGAATATGTACTGGGGTCCCGTGATGTTCACTAGTGATGTCTCTCTCCCAAAAGACGATAAATCTGCTATGCGAGGTAAACAAATCACAGCTGGGCAATTGACAGGGTTAAAAACGCACCGCAATTCTAACTATGCTACAAAGAAAGGACGAGGCTCAAAAGCATGGGCGGTACGCCAAAATAATTAGACCGAAATCCAATTGCATCTACTACTAATCATCCACCTTGAATTATCTATCCAGAACATCTTGCTGGTATTAAGTTGCGAGCCCCACCCAAAGTGTAAACCCAAAGCAACAGTCAACTGCATTAAAAAGAACTTTGCGTAAAGTAAACAATCCTTGCAACCGGGGTTACAAGAACCGTTGTTTTCCCCCTTGTGGCAAGAACACACCCCCTAAACTCATGTTTCTGTCACTCAAGCGTGTCATCGGGGGGCATGAACCCACAATCGAGCATAACGTTCCCTCTTGGAGTCACTACCTACTACTTGGCCAAAGCAATAAACAACAACGGAGAACATGCAAGAATTACTTAGGAACACAATATAAAAGATAAGAACCAAATATATTACTCAATCACAATCTGAACATAGTCTCATAATCCATCAGATCCCAGCAAACTCAGCATAGCAACAACAGAAAATTACATATGTGCCTCGATCATGTAGGGCAGCTCACGAGGCCTAAACCATGAAGAACAAGGAGGGGAGAAGAACATCACATAGCTACTGATCACGGACCCATGGTCCAAGGGAAACTACTCACGACACATCCGGGAAGCGTCCATGGTGGAGGGGAAGCTCCCGGAGGTCAATCCTCCCCTCGGAAGGGTGCCGGGAAGAAGGCTACTGGCGCCCCCGATCTTGGAAGCAGGCGGAACAGAGGCAAGATCGCGAAAAGGGGTTCAGTCTTCGGAGGTTTCGCATCACGGAGAATATATAGGTGAAGGGGGGCAGCCAGGGGGGCCACCAGGGGTCCAGGCGCCCCCTAGCGCGGCCAAGACCTAGGCCGCGCCTGGTGGCCGCCTGGGTCCCTGGTGGTGGCCCTCTGGCCCCACTTTGGTGATTCCGGAAGCTTCCGTTGCGCTGTTTTTTAATCCGATTTTCCCGAATTTTTGGAGCATTTTTAATATGGGTTATACCTGAAATAGAAAAACAGCAGAAAACAGGAACTGGCACTGTGGTGCACTGAGTTAATAAGTTTTTTTTTGATGTACCACTGAGTTAATAAGTTAGTCCAAATATGACCAAAAGTGTATGAAAGTGTATCTAGATCATAGTAATATCACACAAAACATGCATGGAGTAAGCAGAAATTATCGATACGTTTGGGACGTATCAGTATTTTATAAGGCACAATTTCTATAGGGGTGGGAGTAACCACCACAGTACTGGGGCGCTTCCCCACAAGCAACGAACCAATAGTAGAGTTGTCCATAAGGACAGAAACTAGCAACAGCAAAATAAAAACAACACGCAAAATATCAAGCTTTCCTTACCAGCTTCACTTACCAATAGCGCTACACTCCCAGGCAACGGCGCCAGAAAAAAAGTTCTTGATGACCCACAAGTCTAAGGGATCTCTCGTGGGAAAGTCACAGCAGATGTACGAAGAGTCGAACTTAACATGGGACCTTTGCTGCGAGGCGATTTCATGGAGAGAGTCGACATTCATGAGAGACTCTGAGATTTACCCAGGTTTCAGCCCATCTTTGTCTCGAGGTAAAATCCTACTCATGCTTCCTCTTATTATGAGTTCCGACTCTCTAAAGAAGAGTCGGTTTTTCTGTTTACAAGTGAGTCGATCGAAAGCTTAGTCTCAATGAGATCTAGGTTTCCCCGACAAGTGTCTAGTCCTACCTTAGGCTAAGATTGTTCGTGACCCTGGGCTCCATGGACCTCAGCTTATAAAGGCGTCGGGTCCCAGGATTCCACGGGTCCGACTCCTACACAAAGTGGAGTTCTATTCTACTTTAAAAAATATGTTAAGATCTATACAAGGTAAGTCGAACTCCTTCTATGGCTTCGATCTTCTTTCCTTGGCGCAACCGTCCTTGGGCCGGGTCTTCTCTGTGGGCCTCCGGTTAGGAGAGTCGACCCATAGACCTAATGCCGGGTCTGGGCTTTAGTCCACCCCCCGACATTAGCCCCCAGGATTGGTGTGACGCTTTAGTGTTCACGTCAATCTTCTTTCCTTCATCTTGGGGGCCGACTCTATGATTCAGATAGACCGACTCTTATCTCTTTTGAATTTTATAGAGAGTCGGTATCTGCCTTCTCTTCATCTCTTCGTTTCATCTTCCAATTTAAAATTTCCTTTGACCTTTCTGGTCAAAAATCCGGTTTGATTTTTATGATCACACTGCCCGAAACGCTGTTGGGAGGTATTGATGTTGTATTGGGAATCGAGGAGTCTTTCCATAAATGTTATCTACTACGGGTAGTTATTTCATATCATTTATGGTATTAATTGATCCTCTCCTCGAATCTGCTATAAATATTCCTCGGGTGGTTTTATCCTTCGAGCGTCCACATCTTCTTCTTCCTCTTCTCCCTCCACCAGTTTCCCCCATGGCTCCAAAGCTAGAAGTTCCTGCTTCTTTGGCATCCAACGAGCCCGGCTCTAGTGCGGGTGCTCGTGGTCGAGGTCGCGACCGTGGTCGTGGTCGTGGTCGTGGGTGAGGTCGTTACCGTGGTAGAGGTAGGGGAAGAAGTACTCGTGGTGCTTCTCCTTCCGAATCTCCTCCTTCTTCTCCTGAGAGGGGTGAGTTCTTGGTTCATATCCGGACGATTCGTCACTGGATTAAACTCCCTGAGTGTTTCACTCAACTTGTGATTGATTCATTGCCTTCGGGTCTTTGGCTCCGATCCGATGGATGTCCTCACGGACCTGTCTGGGTGACCGCTAGATTTTCTAGCCATGGCACCATGTTCTTTGAAAAAGGTTGGAAAACTTTTCTTCGCTCTATGAAGATCTCAAGAGGAGACACCATTGTCTTTAGATTCGATGGTGAAGATACCTTGTGGGCTAGGATTTTTGACTCCGATGGAGACCGAGCCTGCTGCTGTATGGAGAGCTCCAGCGATGAAGAACTCCTTAGTGAAGAAGAAGCTCATATTTCTTCAACTGAATATGAAGCCGACTCCGAAGATGATGATTGAAGCTGTAGTTTTTTAGTAGTAGTTTGCCAACTTTGGCTTTTATGTTCCTGCAATGTCTCTCCTTTTGATCTAAGACTCGGTTACTTTGATGATTGAAATTTATAAATTTCCATCGAGTATTTAAGTCAGTTTTATTCCTGACTTTGAATGTTTTCTGCATAATTCATGGGAGCCGATTTTTTCAATAATGTATGTATCTATAGCCCCCTGAGTCGATTTCAGAAAGCTTTGCATGTGTAATCGACTCATAGGATAGATCGACTTGTAGCCCCCATGATATGGTGTGGTCACGTTTATGTGCCGTACTAGGTCATATATTTTCGAAGTGTTGCTTCATCAGGAGTAGTATGATTATTATGGCGTTGAGCCGAATCTTTTGGAGAAATATTTTTCTAAGTGTTGCTCCCCAAGAGTTGGTGTATGCATCTGGGTGCTGTACCGGGTCTTATCTTGAGAAGAAATCTTTCGAAGTGTAGTCCCCAAGAGCCGGTATGAACATCTTTGTGTCATGTCGGGTCTTTGAGAAGATAACTTTTTGAAGTGTAGTCCCCATGAGTCGACATGTACATCTGAGTGCGTGTGCCGAATCACATAGGTCTAAATTCTATTTGTAAGATTTTTTTTGTAAATATGCATGATGCTATGAATGCAGGACTGTAATGTCAAGGCTAGTAGAAGTCGGCTTTAACCTCATCTTCTCGCATTGAGAGAGATTATTGGTTAAGAAATTCTAAACATCTCTGTATAGCCGGCTTTCCCGTAACTATCGTGCCCGGCATGTAGGACTAAATTTGATAGATGGTTTATTTAAACCTCGAATTTCAGACCAACCGATTTCACGTTAGTTAAGGAAGCTCTATACTGTACAGGTCGGGTGGCGTGGCCAAGTCATGTGTAAGCCAAGATATTGTCGGGATGTAAGGGTTTGATGGGAGCCATCTAACCCCCCTTTATCTTTAGGTAAACAAACACAAGTTTTTACATGTATATGCCGGCTTTTCCCGGTCGGAGTCGATGATAGTCATCAGGCTCCCCCTCTTTCGCCATGAGAAAGCAATATACATGCCAGAGCCGATAGAGGGTTGATCAAGCCCCCAGGTCTGTGAGAATTTTTGTAATGCAATATGCAATATGATGCAATATGTAATGCGATGTAATGTGATGTGATGCAATATGTATGAAAGAGTATGAAAAATTATTTTATGCATAGTTGCGACGAGAGCCGGTACGACAGAGTCGTCTTTATGGTGTTTTGAGCCTGCTTTGCAATCAAGGTCGACTTTAATTATGGCTATAGCCTGTTTGCGATCAGAGTCGACTTTAATTATGGCTATGGCCTGTTTGCCATTCTAATATCTACTTTAAATAATTGCGATAACCAGAATGCGATTCTAAGATCGACTTTAAATAATGGCGATAGCCGGAATGCGATTCTAAGATCAACTTTAAATAATGGCGATAGCCTGAATGCAATTCTAAGATCGACTTTAAATAATGGCGATAGCCGGAATGCGATTATAAGATCGACTTTAAATAATGGCGATAGCCGGAATGCGATTCTAAGATTTACTTTAAATAATGGCGTTAGCCGGAATGTGATTCTAAGATCGACTTTAAATAATTTGACTGAGAGTCAATTGCGATGAAAAATCGTCTTTATTATGCGGCGGTGCCGATTGTGACAAGTGTCGACTTGTATACATATATGGCGTGAGCCGGTGCGACGAGTATCGACTTTTTACAAAAGTTTCCTACCCTACTTCGGTGTAATATGGACGGAGTTGTGCGATGTTCCACGGCCTTGGAGTCTCTTCCATAGAGGTGCGTGATTTTGCCTTCTCGCGTATATCAACCAAGTAGTAGGATCCATTGTATAGGTTCTTACTGAGCACAAACGGTCCTTCCCATGGAGAAGATAACTTGTGCATTCCATCCTTTTTCTGGATAAGTCGGAGCACCAAGTCTCCTTCCTGGAAAGTCCGGCTTTTGATGCGACGACTGTGGTATCCTCGTAAATCTTGTTGGTAAATAGTCGACTCGGCTGCAGCTATTTCGCGCTTCTCATCGAGGACGTCTAAGGCATCCTGCCTGGCTTTCTCATTATCAACTTCCACATAAGCGGTGACTCGTGGTGAATCGTGACGAATGTCACTTGGGAGAACGGCTTCAGCTCCATAGACCAGGAAAAAGGGCGTATAGCCCGTTGACCTATTAGGAGTTGTCCTGATGCTCCACAATACTGAGGGTAGTTCTTCCTCCCAACAACCCGGTGTCCTCTCCAAAGGAACGAAGAGTCGGGGTTTGATGCCTCAAAGCAACTCTTGGTTGGCTCGCTCGGCTTGTCCATTGGTCTGTGGGTGAGCCACTAACGCGAGATCAAGTCGGATGTGCTCTTTTTGGCAGAAGCGCTGCATAACCCCATCTGATAGGTTAGAACCGTTATCAGTGATGATGCTGTGGGGGTAGCCGAATATGTATATTATATTTTTCAAGAATTTTAGTGTCGTCTCTGCATCGCACTTACTAACCGGCTCTGCCTCCACCCACTTGGTGAATTTATCGACTGCCACCAGCAAATGTGTATTCTTGTTAGGTGACCTTTTGAAAGGTCCCACCATATCTAGCCCCCACACCGCAAAGGGCCAAGTGATTGGGATCATCCGGAGTTCTTGAGCCGGCACGTGTGCTTGCTTAGCACAACGTTGGCATCCATCACACTTCCAGACTATGTCTTCTGCGTCTGCATGAGCTGTTGGCCAGTAGAATCCGTGTCTATAGGCTTTAGCCACTAGTGATCGGGAGCCGACATGGTCCCCGCAGTCTCCAGAGTTTATCTCATTGAGGATTTCTCTACCTTCTTCTGGCGATACGCATCTCTGAAAGACGTCTGCAGGGCTTCGTCGGTGCAACTCATCGTTGAGGATCACAAAATATTTGCTTCTTCTGATTATTTGTCTGGCCTCTAACTCATCAGCTGGTAGGAATCCTCGGGTCTTGTAATCCAGATATGGTTCAACCCACGAGGGGGTAGCATGTATTGCAGCTACCAGAGCCGGCTCTAGATCCAGCTCTGCTATGTATTGCTCTGCTGGTATTTGTACAGATGGCTTTGTTAGGACGTCTAGGAAAATGTTTGGAGGGACCGTCTTTCGTTGAGAGACAAGCCGGGACAAGGCATCGGCAGCCTCGTTTAATTTTCACTCCACATGGTCTACTTGATACCCAACAAAAAAGCCGGCTTGTTTTTCCACCTCATGCCGGTATGCTGCCATGGTGGCATCCTTGGAGTTCCACCTCACCGACACTTGTTGAGAAACAAGGTCGGAATCGCCATAACAATGAATCCGACTTATATTCATCTCACGGGCCAACCGCAGTCCATGAAGTAGAGCCTCGTATTCTGCCGCGTTGTTGGTGCAAGTGAACTGCAGTTGTAAGACATAGCATAAATTTTCTCCTTTGGGAGAAGTAAGGACCACACCGGCTCCTGACCCTTGCAACTGCCGGCTTCCATCGAAGTGCATCATCCAATACTTGGTGATCGGCTTCTCTGGAGGTGCTTGGATTTCCGTCCAGTCATTGATGAAGTCGTCTAGTGCTTGGGACTTGATGACCGTGCGTGGTTCATACTTGATGTGATAAGCCCCCAACTCTATAGCCCACTTTGCAATCCTTCCCGTGGCCTCCCGGTTTTGGATGATATCTGCAAGTGGTGCTGAGCTAACTATAGTTATGCGGTGCTCTTGGAAGTAGTGTTTAAGCTTTCGGCTTGCCATGAACACACCAAGAACTAGCTTTTGCCAATGAGGGTAGCGTTGCTTCGATGAATTCAAGACCTCACTAACGTAGTATACTGGTCTCTGTAAAGGGTGCTCCTTGCCGGCTTCCATACGCTCAACCACGACTACGACACTGACTGCTCGGTTGTTGGATGAGACGTAGAGCATCATCGGCTCTTTTGGCCTGGGAGCCGCCAGGATCGGGGCCTGGGACAGTTGCTTATTTAGTGCTTCCAGGGCCTGATCGGCTTCATCATCCCAGACAATTTTTTCCGACTTTCGTAGGAGCCGGCATAAGGGAATCGCCTTTTCCCCAAGCCGGCTGATAAACCGACTTAGATCAGCTACACATCCTATGAGTCATTGGACTCCTTTGACGGAGGCCGGCTTCTGGAGAGCCATGATGGCATTGATTTTGTTCGGGTTCGCCTCAATGCCTCTGTCTGACACTATATACCCGAGAATTTTCCCTGCAGGGACCCCGAACGTGCACTTGGCCGGTTTTAGCTTCATTTGGTACTTGCATAGATTCTTGAATGTCTCCTGGAGGTCACTGATGATCGAGTTGGCGACCTGGGATTTGATGACTATGTCATCCACATAAGCGTGCACATTGCTGCAAATTTTCTCTTTGAGGAAGTTCTGTACCGTTCGCTGATATGTGGATCCTGCGTTCTTCAAGCCGAAAGGCATAGAAGTATAGAAGTATATCCCAAAGGGAGTGATGAAAGCTGTTTTCTCCTGGTCCTCGAGGGCCATCTTGATTTGGTGATAACCTGAGTAGGCATCAAGAAAACATAGGAGCTCACAACCTGTAGTAGAGTCGCTAATTTGATCGATGCGGGGTAGTGCGAAGGGATCCTTTGAGAAGGCTTTATTTAAGTCGGTGTAGTCAATGCACATACGCCAGGTCTCGTTGTTTTTCAAAACGAGGACCGGGTTTGCGAGCCACTCTGGGTTGAAAACTTCCATGATAAACCCGGCGGCAAGGAGCCGAGCTATCTCTTCCCCAATGGCGTTTCTTCTTTCGTCATTAAAGTGACGGAGGAATTGTTTAACCGGCTTCAGTTTTGGATCAATATTTAGGTGGTGCTCAGCGAGTTCCCTCGGGACACCTGGCATGTCAGAGGGTTTCCATGCAAAGATATCCCGGTTCTCACGGAGGAACTCGATGAGCGCGCTTTCCTATTTGTCAGATAGCTCTGTCCCGATGATGAACTGTTTGGAAGTGTCACCTGGGACAAAGTCGACTTTCTTCGTTTCCTGAGCCGGTTGTAACTTGGGGTTGTTGTCAGGAGTCGGTTTCTTCAAGATGGTGGTGTCTGCCGGGTCTACCTTCTCCTGGAATTCTGACAAGTCCTCTTTGGCACAAGCCGACTCAGCAAACTTGATGTGTTGCTCGTCACACTCTGTGGCTCTGGACCAGCTCCCATTTACTGTGATTGGGCCGAAGGGACCCAACATTTTTAGTTTCAAGTAAACATAGCATGGTCGAGCCATGAACCTTGCGTAAGACGGTCTTCCCAGGATGGCATGGTATGGGCTCTCAAGTTTCACCACCTCATAGGGTATGATTTTGGATCGAAAGTTCTCAGGAGTTACGAAAGCCGTCTCCAGGTAGATCTTGCCTATCGGACATGCCGACTTCCCTGGGACTATTCCATGGAACACGGTGTTAGAGGTTTGCAACTGTTTGTGGGTCAGCCCCATCCTACGAAAGGTTTCGTAATAAAGGATGTTGATGCTGCTTCCTTCGTCCATGAGTACCTTGTCCAATGTGTAGCATCCAATTTGTGGAGAAACCACTAAAGCCAAAGAACCTAGGTTTTCTACCACAAAGGGGTCGTCGTCCCTTGTCCAAGTGATCGGCTGCTCCGACTAGTTAAGCCACCTGGGGAAGGCCAGCTCTGTGGCCACGGACATAGCGGCTCTCTGCTTTAGCTTCCTGTCTCTTCGGCAGCTGGTGGTGGTGAAGACATGATAAGCCGAATGGTCTTGGAGCTTCTTTGGGTTCGATTGGTATCCAGCACGCCATGATTGGTTTTGCTGTCCACCTCCTTGAGATCCCTGATACTGTGGTGCTACGCTGGCTCCCTGCTGACCAAATTTGTTTTGGTTATTGTTGTTTTGGCCAGTTCCTCCACCTGGCCTAGGAGGGCCCTGGCCTCCTTGCATTTGATATTCCTTCATGAAGTTGCATTGTTCCCAAGTGTGGATGGCTGGACGGCCGGGTTTACTGTGGAACGGGCAAGGTCTTTTCACTGCTTCTTCAAAGGTAGTTGGGGGTTGGAAATTTCTTTCCTGCTTGCTGCGGTAGTCGTTGCCCCCCTGCTTCTGTCTTTGAGAGCCGACAGTTGTGTTGGTTACGAAGTCAGAAGTATTCTGATCGAGTCGTCTTTTGGCCGGTTGGTTCTGGTTCTGGACCCCCTTGCCGTTGTTCTTTTTGCCCTGAGTGGCTTTATCTTCTTCCAGATCGGGATCCTTGGTTTTGTCCGACTCGACGTATTTGATGACTGCGTTCATGAGTTCTCCTATGTTGCTGACCGTCCTCTTTAGCCGGCCAAGCTTGTGAACTAGAGGCTCCAACTTGCAGTTTCTTTCCAGAACTATTACCGCTGTCTGTGCAGTGACGGTATCCGAAGAATGGATTATGTCTGCAACTCGTTGTGCCCAATTCAGGGCCGGCTCTCCTTCTTTCTGAACGCAGTGCTCTAAGTCGACTATTGTCGTAGCTCACCGACAAGTTCCTTAGAAATTCTTGATGAACTTTTCTCTGAGATCTGTCCAGGAAGTAATGGAATTTTCCGGGAGGTTCTTGAACCATGTGCGAGCCGGTCCTCCCAGCATCGTCGTGAAGTATCGGGCGCATACATCTTCGCCGGCTTGCAACATGTCCATGGCAAGGTCGTAGGTTTCGATCCAAGCTGCCGGGTCCATGTCAGCCGTGTAGTTCGGGATTTTGCGCGGTCCTTTGAAGTTTTGGGGTAGGCGTGTATTCCTCAGAGCCGGTATTAGACACTGATTTCCCACGGATCTGCTGACAAACTCGATATTTGGTTCCTGTGTAGGGAGCTGAGCTGCCGGCTCTGTGCGTCGAGTCGGTATATCCGCGATTCTCAACCCTCCCGGAGGGGCCACGGGCGCTCTTTGGTGGTGCTGGCTGCCGAAGGATGCTGGAGCCAGTGATTCTGCTTGCCGGCTTACACTTCTATATGGGGTTTCATGCAAGTATGAGACTCCTTTTGAATACTGACCTTGCTGTGTGATCGCTGTCTTGAGGAAATCGACTACTGCTCGGGCGGCGCGATGTGCTGGGGTATCTCCTTGGATCGGTGCGTTGGCGAGGTACCGAGTTGCCGCCAGGACGTTGGCTACCGGGTTATTGAAGTGGTGAGGTGGCGTGTGGAAACGATCTTGACGTGGCGGAGGAGCCAGTAGCTTGGGAGGCGTGAATCCCGGGGGAGTCGATTGGTCGGGACTGTTGAATAGCGTTCGCCATTGGTAGTCAAGGGGGAAGCGGCTCACGTGTCTCTGTGGACGTGTGTAGGCGAGACTCAGCCGCTGAGCGTCTATCAGGTCCGACTCCTCCCGGAGACGCATGGCTTCTTCAAGGAGTCGGGATTCTTTTTCCGCCATCTGTTCCTTCTCGACATTGGCCTCTGCTTGCAGGTTTCCTACTCGATTCTTGAGCTCGTTGACCCTTGTCTTCCATGATTCCTGGTTTTCGAGCGTCATCGGTACTGCTATGACCTTGTCGAGAGAAGTAAGGTGTCAGCGAGGGTCTGGGCACCAGTAGGAACTTGTACCGATGGGCGAGCTACCGGATCCCTATTGGCACTAGGGGCCGCCGCAGCCGCTGATTCGACTCCTTGGTTGAGAGTCGGCAGGGCTCCTGATCCTCCAGTGTCGGCCATGAATACCGTGGCACAGTATGGAGGTTCGAAATACGGGAAAACTGGGTTGCCGATTAGCGTACCGGTACCGAGTCTGTAGTTTCCTATGGACCGGATAGACCCCTCGTCTGAGAAGTTTTCCTCGCTGGGACGTGAGTCGGCATCAGCTGTTTCTTCCGAGGGATCGTGTGTTGGGGACTTGACAGAACGTTCGGGCTCTGGAGACTCCTCAACGAATCCGACGAAAGCGCGCTTGGAGCCGGCGTGCCGCCGGCTCGAAGTTTCGACAGGAACTTCGGGATCCGGCTTTGGCTCAGATCCGTCTGTCTTGCCGATGAAGATGTGGATGGATCCGATCGGGACCCGATATCCTGATTCGCCAGAATAGGCTTCAGGGCCCCGAGTGGAGTCGTAGATGCAGAGCTTCCTGCGCCGGCTTCTGGTGTCCGTCCAGCAACGAATCCTTCCATGCCTTGCAGAGCTCCCTCCAGAATCTCAACACCTGCGAGCGCAGGCCCCACGGTGGGAGCCAACTGTCGTGGGAAAGTCACGGCAGATGTCCGAAGATTCAAACTTAACATGGGACCTTTGCTGCGAGGCGATTTCATGGAGAGAGTCGACATTGACGAGAGACTCGGAAATTTACCCAAGTTTCAGCCCCTCTTTGTCTCGAGGTAAAAGCCTACTCCTGCTTCCTCTTATAATGAGTTCTGACTCTCTAAAGAAGAGTCGGTTTTGCTGTTTACAAGTGAGTCGATCGAAAGCTTAGTCTCGATGAGATCTACGTTTCTCCGACAAGTGTCTATTCCTACCTTAGACTAAGATTGTTCGTGACCCTGGGCTCCATGGACCTCAACTTATAAAGGCGCCGGGTTCCAAGATTCCGCAGGTCTGACTCCTACACGAAGTGGAGTTCTATTCTACTTTACAAATATGTTAAGAGCTATACAAGGCAAGTCGAATTCCTTCTACGACTTCGATCTTCTTTCCTTGGCACAACCGTCATTGGGCCGGGTCTTCTCTGTTGGCCTTCGCTTAGGAGAGTCGGCCCATAGACCTAATGCCGGGTCTGGGCTTTAGTCCATCCCCCCGATAGGATCTATCGTAGAGTTTTCGATAAGTAAGAGTGTCGAGCCCAACGAGGAGCAGAAGGTATTGATAAGTGACTTTGGACAAGGAACTGCAAGCACTAAAAGATAACTTTTTAGGGGTTTTCGGTATAAGCAATGAGAAGGTAAAAACAAGCGAGGTAAAGCGTTCTCGAGGACACACGGGAGAGGTAGTCAAGTTACTTTCGCCATATTCCGCCTAGTACTATGTTTTGTGTTGATAAGTGTTGAGTGGGTGGATCTATGCTAGCACACCTTCTAGACTAAGACAAGTGTACTCTTATGATTAAACACCTTGCAAGCATCCGCAAATACAAGGTAGAAATTAAGGCAAAAGCCCAACCACAACAATAAGACCAAGGATCCATTATTCCCTTGTGCAAAAGTGTGCGAACTGGGGTTCGGGTTTCTGTCACTCCTGCAACCCACGATAAGCATCCTTTATACACAATGTATTCCCCTAGGTCCTTAACAACTAGAAGTGTTATGTGTTCAACTCACATAACACCACTAGAAGAATAAAGACACAACTTAAATATCAAACAACACATATTACTTCAACATCATATGACTACTAACAACAAGACTTCTCCCATGTCCTCAAGAACTAAAGTAACTACTCACAAGAAATAAAAGAGATCATGATCAGTGGTGATAAATATATGATAAACAATTTGGACAAAACAATAATTCTCCAACAAAACTCAATAACATTCACCACAAAGAGGTAATCAACACCGATAGAGTAGAGAGGATAGATAGTACGGGTTACAACACAAGTTGCAATGGTGGGATGAGATGGGATGAAGATGGAGATGGTGCTGGTGCTGGGGATGATGTTGATGATGATCTCGATGATGCCCGTGAAGATGGTGATGTCGATGGCGATGATCTCCCCTTCCAGGAAGTGTTCTACTCGGCGGAATCTGCCCACCGGAGATGCCTTTTCTTCTCTCTAGGTTTACGCCATGGAGCGGCGGCGGAACTCGTAAAAATCCTCTCCTTTTAGGGTTTTTGGATGACGAGGGGTATATAGGCTAGAGAGGGGAGCCGAGGGTGGCCCTAGGAGTCGAGGCGGCCTCACGGCGCGCCCCTGGTGGGGGCCGCACCAGGGGAGGGGGGGCGCAAGGGCACCTGGTGCCCCCTCTGGTTCCTGTTTTGCGTGCCTTCGTCAATCTTCAAAAAATGTCGTCCGTCGATTTTCAGCTCATTTGGAGGTCTTCTGATTCAGCAACTCAACTTCCACTTTTGTCCGCTGAATCCTGCGTCTGCTGTCTCAGCACCGAAAAGTTGCAAACTGTGTAAAACATACCAAAACAACATAAGAACAACACCATAATGTGAAATATATCAGTGAATAGGGGTGAATTACGATATAAAATAGTGATCCATTTTGGACGTATCAGGGCGCGACTGCTCGTGCGGTGACCACAGATTCCTTCCTGGATCTCGAGTAGGAAAGCTTTGCCATCTTCTTCTTCAATGCATCTTTGGAGCACCTAGGAGATGCTGCGCTTGTAGAGCTCCCTATTGATTATGGTGAAGGATTTGGAGCGTCGAGTGATGCGACGTGCTTCTGTGACGTCCTGCGGTAGGATGTTGTGTATCAAGTAGTTTAAGAAAGGTCTTGTCCACGCCGGCCCTTCGGCTGGTGGAGGCTCTCGTTCTTCGACTACATCTCCAGCTTCTTCTTCGATGGCTGGATCCACTGCTGCTACGTGCTCAGGGCGGTGGCCTGATATGCTGTTGCGCTTGTAGAATTTTCTCCCTTGGTCGCAATTGGCTCGAGTGTCTTTTCTGATTTGATGGAGCGGTGTTGGATGCTCTCGAGGAAGAATCCGGGTGGTATTGGTCTGCGGGTGGATCCAATGTTTGCGAGTTCGTCTGCTTCTATGTTATTTGCTCTAGTGACGTAGTTGAGCTCGCATCCATTGAAGTCGCCTTCTGAGGTGTTGCAGAGCTTCTGTTATGCGGACATGTTGTATGCGACTGCTTCACAATTCCTCATTGTCTGCTGGACGACGAGGTTGGAGTCTCCATAGATACGAAGGCGAGTGGCACCGCAGGATTTGGCCATGCACATTCCATGGAGGAGGGCTTCGTACTCTTCTTCATTGTTAGATGCTTTCTCGAAGTTGATCTGCAATATATATTTCAGCTTTTCTCCTTTGGGGGGGGGGAGATTATCACAACGCCGGCTCCTACTCCTTGTTGTCTTTTTGATCCATCAAAGAACATCTTCCAAGAGTTGGAGAGATCCCGGGGGGGGGGGGTGTCTGTACTTCCATCCATTCGACCAGGAAGTCTGGCAGGACTTGGACTTTGATAGCAGTCGGGTGCTTGAACCTTAGGTCACGAGGGCTGAGCTCGATGTTCCATTGAGTTACGCGTCCTGTAGCGCCTGGGTTGTTAAGGATGTCCGAGAGTGGTGCGCTGCTGACCACTTTTATTAGGTGCTCGTCAAAGTAATGCGATACCTTGTGAGAGGTCATGAAGATGGTGTACTTTGCTGTGAGCGTGTGAGTACTTGATACGTCTCAAACGTATCTATAATTTCTGCTTGCTCCATGCATGTTTTGTGTGATATTGCTATGATCTAGAAACACTTTCATATCTTTTTATAACATATTTTGGAACTAACCTATTAATGGTTGCAAGAGTGCACAAGTTCTTGTTTTTGTACTTTATCTGTAGGAATTACTTGGATAAAGGAAAAATCACAAAAAGGAGCCTTGTAGGAGTTGGACTCTAACTCTCCCGAAATCTGTCCCCATGAGACATGTTTTAAAGATCGCCTCGGAAACGCTAGAAGACGGTCTCAAACGGAAGAACTTAAAACTACAAAGTTGTAGATAATTTATTTCTGGTGGATCTAGACATAACATTCGGTTCAATCGGAGTTCGGATGCTCCCTGTAGCCCCGAAATACCCTAGATGTAATCTAGATGACGGAAATCTGAGAGTCTTTATAAAGAGAGGAAATCTAGAGTCTTTATAAAAAGAGGAAACTTATTTTATTAAGGGTACCAACCTCTCTAATCAACTTATGATGAGTCATGTATGAAGGGAGTTTTCAAGTGTGTGAGGGAAGATGATGAAAGAAGATCCAGGAGTGTCAAACGCTCAAGCTTGGGGATGCCCCCATGCATCCCCAATAAATATTCAAGGAGACTCAAGCGGCTAAGCTTGGGGATGACCCCGTGCATCCCATTCTCTATCATCAATCATCAGTTCGTCCTTCGTCTCACTGTATTTTTATCACTTCACGCGTTATGTGCTATGCTTGGAATGTCTCGCTCTTATGTTTCCTTTTTAGTTTTCTTTAGCTTTGCTTGCTATTCATAACAAGTTAGAATCCAACTTACTTTGTGTGGGAGAGAAACACGCTCCACTTCAAACTAGAACACATCATAGGATTTTCATGCTTATCTTTCTTCTGTTGTGTGTTATTTATCTTTTTCTAGCTACTGCCATGTTTAGCTCTTAGTTTTCATGTTTATCTTTTTCAAGAGCTTTCGTTTTAGTTTAGTTTGTTGCTGGAACTCTCTTTAGTTTTCATGTTTATCTTGTTAAGATAGTTGGTTTTTGCACTGAGTTGTGTCTTGTCTTGAAGTAGGTAATCGAGGTTGCTATTCAATTGTAGTAGTAACTTTCAATAGTTTTGAGGTATTGTTGTGAGTAATGTTTGAACTTTTGGTGTCAAGAGCTCTAGCCTATTATTGATAGGTGTCGTATTTTGGGCAATCCGTGTTTATTTTCAAAAACTACAAAAACTAGCTGAGAACTCTAGCTACTAGATGGATCACTAATCTTTGGAGGGATCGGATATTAGAGTACACTCACGTACCATGAGTCGAGGATGCGCAAGGATAACCAAACCCCCATACACTCCTCCTCGGGGTACTTGTCTCTTTGTGAACCTCCTCATTAGATTGAGAGTTACCGATAGTAAGTGCATGAGTTCTTCAGACTAATGTAAGTATTGAAGGTTGACACTTCCACCTCCTCACATTTGCTAGCCTCTTCGATACCGTGCATTGCCCTCTTCTCATTACGAGAGTTGGCATCCACCTCGCTGGTGCATACGAACCCTTGGCATGATATGCTTTGTCATCATAAACCTCCTTATATCTTTCCTCAAAACAACCACCATACCTACCTATTAAGGCATTTCCATAGCCTTTCCGAGATTTATTGCCATGCAACATCCACCTTCTCATGACTTGATCTTCATGTCATACATGTTCCTGCTACACTGGCAGAGGCATACATTTGCATACATCATGATAGATACATCTTCTTTATGTTGAGTAATTGTAAAGTGTGAAGATCTTCTATACTTCTTGTAAAATAGAGTGTTTCCCTTAAGTGAGGAAAAGATCCCAAAGAGGACAAATTTAAAAGATCCCAAAGAGGACAAATTTAAAAGATCCCAAAGAGGACAAATGAGAGTTACATAGAAAGAGCCATTGAGGCCACCAAAAAATACAAAAATAGAAAAAAGAGAAAAATAAATAAAAAGAGAGAAGGGGCAACACTACTATTCCTTTTGAAATATCCACACTCGTACTCCCTCATATATCTCGTACTCCATAGAGATGATCATATATGCATATAGCTATGTGTGGACCTTCACAGTATAGAACTTGGCTTGCATATTCCAAGGATGAGCTTCCTCAAACGAGCTCTAGGTATGCTTTTCTTAGCTCATATGTGCATCCGTTGCATGGAAATCCCTACTACTCACATCATATCTATTATTTGGCCTTCTCGCCTATGATTGTCCTCATCGATGTGAGACTTTCTCACCCTTTTTGTCTTCCGCCTCCACCATATCTTTCTCTTTGACATACTAAGTGTCAACTCTCGTGCTTACGCTCATCCATTGTACGAGTACTCAAAATATCGAAAGGGAGTGGATCAAATTGACTTGTACCTGGCTAGTGGTCTAGGGACGAGTAAAGGTAAGATTCCAAAGAAGACTAACTGTGAAACTTTAGTAGATTGAGTTCTCAACAAATACATATTTTTTCTCGTATTCCCATCTCCCACTTCTTGCACGCAAACACCATCTGGAGACATTCGAGTCACGGACAGCGAGAGCTCTTGCACCTTTATGTTCTTATGTTGCTTGTTTCAATGCTAATATAGACTCGTGCGTGTTATGACTTGAATTGAATTACATACCTTGATTGCTTTAATTTTAAAGTTCTTATATGGTTGTTAGCATGTCACCACAGAAACTAGCAGGAATTAAGCTTGGGGATGTTGATACGTCCCAAACGTATCTATAATTTCTGCTTGCTCCATGCATGTTTTGTGTGATATTGCTATGATCTAGATACACTTTCATATCTTTTTATAACATATTTTGGAACTAGCCTATTAATGGTTGCAAGAGTGAACAAGTTCTTGTTTTTTTACTTTATGTGTAGGAATTACTTGGATAAAGGAAAAATCACAAAAAGGAGCCTTGTAGGAGTTGGACTCTAACTCTCCCGAAATCTGTTCCCACGAGACATGTTTTGAAGATCGCCTCTGAAACGCTAGAAGATGGCCTCAAACGGAAAAACTTAAAACTACAAAGTTGTAGAGAATTTTTTTCCGGTGGACATAGACATAAAATTCGACCCAATCGGAGTTCGGATGCTCCCTATAGCCCGAAATACCGAAGACGTAATCTGGATGACGGAAATCCGAGAGTCTTTATAAAGAGAGGAAATCTAGGTCAAAGGCCACGACGAAATTTCCTCCCCCTTGGCAGCGGTCTTGAGGAGGAGATAAATCTCCACAGCAGCACCATCTCCAAGGAAGAAGAATGGGGCCAAGGGCCGCTGCCCCCAAGGGCCGTGGCCACCGCCGTGGCCGTGGGCGTCGCCGCCGCTGTCTCCTTCATCTACTCTGGGCTGCACCTCTCCATCAACAACTCTCTCTCTCTCACCATTTCCATGTGTGAGTAGTTCCCGATCGGGGCTAAGGCTTGTATCTTGATCTATATTGTTATCTCTCTCTCCCATGACGTGATCTTGATTGTGATCATAGGCTATGTTAATCTAGAGTGATCCCATGATGTTTCCCCTTCTTCTATGTATTGGATTTGATGTACTCACTTGTCTATATCTAGTATAATCTCCGAGACCAAGGTGACAACAGTTTATTGGACATAGATTAGAAGAATAGTTTCATGAGTAATTTCCTCTTTTGTGTGTTGATTGAAGATTGAGAGTCTCTTGGTGCTTGTCTTTGACTATCCTTGAGATATGTTGTGGTGATTGTGGTACTCTTTTTGGATGGTCGCGGTGACATTGGGAAATCCATAGATGAGAACTACGAACTCTAAGGTGTGCTCTCGTAGCCCTACATAATTCTCGTCCTCTCTTGACCACAAAGGAATGACCTCCGAGTACGTCTCCAATGCATGTTTTAGTGGAAATATCATGTGATTACACTAGGTTAATGTTGTTGGGAGTTGCCACTAGTGAAATTATGAAGCCTAGGCCTTGTTTCCACCATTGCAATACCGTTTGTGCTCACGTTTCCACTTGTTTGCTTGCTGCACTTTTTATTACAGATTTATATTACTTTGTTTTGCCACACCTATCACCCATATTTTACCATCTCTTCGTCGAACTAGTGCACTTATACAACTCCTAGTTGTATTAGGTGTGTTGGGGACACAAGAGACTTCTTGTATCTTCATTGTAGGGTTGCTTGAGAGAGACCATCTTCAACCTCTACTTCCCTGAGTTCGATAAACCTTAGGTCATCCACTTGAGGGAAATTTCTGCTGTCCTACAAACCTCTGCGCTTGGAGGACGAACATAGTCTACAAGAATAGAAGCATGCGTAGACATCAGTACTTCGCTGAGGTAGTAGATTTTCCTCTAGATGCCTTGAACTTTGCCTTCTTTGCTGCGCTCGACGATGAGTATGGTGCTTACACTACTGGAAAAATAGCTATAGATAATATGGACACTAATGGCGCACCACATGCCCAGTGCGCCATTACTAAATAGCAATGGCGCACCAAGCAAAGATGCGCCATTAGTACCCTTACTACTAATGGCGCACTAGAACGGGAGTGCGCCACCGCCAATTCGCTTCTGGACCAGCCCCCCTCCCCTGACTTAGCAATGGCGCACTGCCCGGGAGTGTGCCATAAGCCACCAGGGATGCTAATGGCGCACTTCCGGTACGTGCGGCATTGCTAAGTCAGGGGAGGGGTGGGCCCAGTCCTGATGACACATCAATAGCGCATATCCTAGACGTGCGCCATTACTAAGTGTGGAACAGCAATGGCACATTCATGCACGGTGCACAATTACTGTTCTGGTCCCCCCTCTCTGGCCCCTAGTCCCCTCTCCCAGAGATAGTAATGGCGCACCTCTAGTGGGTGCGCCATTAGCTCCCATACTTAGTAATGGCGCATATTGGTGAAGGTGCGCCATTACTAAGTCTGGGAGTAGCTAGATATTTTGCAGCCACCCTACCACACTCACTTTCTCCACCTCCACCTCCAACTAGCTTCTCTCGGTTCCTTTCTTCTCCTCACCTTATTTACACCATAGATCTACCCAAAATAAGTAGTTGTATCTCCTTTTTTCATTGGTAAGTAAGGTATATCTCTTTATTGTTGTGTAGATCTAGTTTGTCTCTCACAAACACACTTTTTGTCGGTGTATATGTGTGGTGTGATGTGATGATCATGGGGTATATATGTGTGGTGTGATGTGATGATCATGGGGTATATATGAATGTGTGTGTGATGATTGTTTGCAGGTACCTCACATATGCATGCGATAGTTGCCAATATTTTGCCGGAATGTTGATTCATTTCCGTTTCGGCGAAAATTTGGCACACTTTGCATTCTTTTTTGTCCTAATAATTAGGCAAGGTCATGCCAAAATTTTTTTTGGTTCTAAAATATCGTTTTGCTCTATGCCCCGCAGGCAACCATGGTTCGCAAGATGACCGGAGGCATCGTGAATAGGTTTTTGAGCTCCGCGAAGGCCGAGATGATTCAAAAGAACGAGACGGAGATAAGATGTCCGTGTCGAAGATGCAAGCTGAAGTGCCTTTTGGACCCGGATTCACAAACAATAAAGGGCAACCTGCTCACGCGTGGTTTCATGGATGGCTATCGGTGGCAAGGTGATGAAGAAGATTATGAATTCGTCCAGGGTGGCCGGGCAACAGTAAGCAGAAATAGCGCCGAGGTCGGGCAAGAAGACGAAGAATCTCCCGGACATGATCACGATGCAGGACACAATCATCATGTAGAAGATGCTGGACATGATGACGAGGAAGATCAAGACGAAGGGCATGATCATCATGAAGATGAGGATGCCGGAGAAGACGGCGATATTGGACCATCGTCGATGGACTGGGTGCAGGACCCTCATCTTCAAGAGTTGCTTCTGAACCAGGCGAGTAATAACGCAAGAGCTGCCGCCCGAGAGAAAGCCAAGCTGAATCAACTTGATATGGACGCAGTTACTCCATTGTATGAAGGATGCAATCCTGAGGATACCCGCCTGAAAGTAGCGCTCATGGCTCCGGAGATGAAAGTAAAACATAAAATGACCGACACATGCTTCGACGAAAACATGTCATTCTGGCAAGACCTTCTTCCCAAGGGGAACACGTGCCTGACCAGTTTCAATGAGGCGAAGAAAATCGTGTGTCCTCTGGATTTACCGCATGTTAGATACCATGTCTACATTAACGATGGCATCATTTATCGGCATGAGTACGCGGAGTCTACCGTATGTCCGAAGTGCGGCGCTAGTCGATACAAGAAGAAGAAGAAAGCTCCTAAAAAACGGTGTGGTACTTTCCAATCATTCCTCGTCTGCAGCGTTATTTCGCGGACCCTAAGCAAGCTAAGCTCATGCGCTGACATGCGGAAAGGAAGCAGCAAAAAGAAGAAGCTGAAAAAAATGATCCAGAAAAAGATAGGATGTTGAGTCACCCTTCTGATGGGACCTAGTGGGAGGCATTGAACTTCGAGGAGGACTTTGGGAAGGATCCAAGGAACGTAGTGTTGGTCGCGAGCACCGATGGAGTCAATCCTTTCGGCAACCAGAGCAGCACACATAGCACCTGGCCAGTGTTTGTGTGCATGTACAACATCCCCCTCTGGGAGTGTATGAAGAGAAAGTACATGCACATGAGTGTGCTAATTGAAGGGCCGAAACAACCAGGAAACAACCACAATCTGTATCTGGGGCTCCTAAAAGAGCTAGATACGCTATGGAGAACGCCAGTCAATACGTGGGACGCTCTAGAAGAAACATATTTCCCTATGAAAGCCGCACTGCTCACGACGGTGCACGACTATCTCGGTTTAGGGTATGTCGCAGGGCAGGTGGTCCATGGACACTGTGGATGCGCTAGGTGCATGGACGACACAACGTATCACCAGCTACCTAAGGATCCCGGGTCTTCAAAAACCGTGTTCATGGGACATCGAAGATGGCTTCCTCACAATGACCCATGGAGAAAACTCAAGGATCTGTTCGATGGAACAACCGAACCCCGAAAGGCCCCACGTAGGAGGATCGACACCGAAATAGACATGCTGTTGACAAATTGGAAAGAGTGCCCACCGCCAGGAAAGATCAATTCTAAGCGTAAGGCGCCAGAGCCGCTGTTGAAGGTCTGGAAAACGAGGTCTGTTTTTTGGGACTTGCCGTACTGGAACATCCTCGGTGTGCCAAACAGCCTTGATGTCATGCATATCACGAAGAATGTGTGCGAGAGTCTGCTTGCTACCCTGCTCAACATGCCAGAAAAGACCAAAGATGGGGCGAAAGCAAGGGCAGACTTGCTATCAATGGGCATCAGGGAGGAGCTTCACGCAAACTGTCATGAAACGTAGTAGAAAACATAAAATTTCGGCCTACGAATCAAGAACCCAAGATCATCCAAGAAGATTGCACACAAGGTTTTAGGTCATGGCTCACCAACCGATGTAGCGGAAGTAGAGTTGGTGAAGACCGTCGGTGAAGATCCCCGCAGCTAGGAATTTCAATGACCTCCCAACCGCGAGGATATCGATCCCGCGTACCGTTCCACGATCCGTTGCGCGATCTATCCCGTGAACCGTCCCGCGATCCGTCCCGATCAAGTCCCACGAACAAGTCCCTCGAACATGATCTCCGAGGAAGAAGAAGGACCTCGAAGAAGGATCAAAGGTATGATCCCTCTACCGGTATCCACACATCCCGATGTAGCAATCCAACAGCGCTCCGCCGTCCAGAGAAGAACGCCACCGAGAGAAGCTAGAGGGAGAAGATCCTAGCGGCGTCTGGACTAGAACGATCTAGCCCGAAGAGAATTAGAGGCGCGTGGGATTTAGCTGGGGCAGCCTTGGGGCTTTTCTGGTGTGTCTTTGGGGCTACCCCTGCCCCCGAATATATAGGTGGAAGCCTGGGGTCGCAACTTGGGCGAGGGTTCTCCCCAAAGTCGGTTTTGGCCACCAGGAGGAGTCCAACACGGATTCCCCGCCGAAACGCCGCGGACCCCGGCGTCCTGGTCCAAAACGCCAGGGACCCTGGCATCTGGGCCTTGGACTCAAGGAAAGTCCTTTTCCTTCCAAGTTACGACCTTGTGGACCTTCCTACTTGGTCTAACGTCGGTTTCCGCGGTTTGAAGAGTTCCTTAACCCTCCGGATACTTCCATAAGCTCCCAGGAACCTTCCGAAACCTCCCGGAACATTTCCGGAAGTCCCGGAACAATTTTACCGATGTTCCATAACCTTTCCACAACTATTACCGAATGTTGCAAAACCTTCCGAGACTATCACGGATGTCTTGTTACCACTTCAAGACTCTTCTTGAACGTTCCGGAATCATTCGAGACCGTTCTCAAATATTCTAAAACCATTCGGCACCACCTAGAACACTTCTAGTGCTACCCGGAAACACTTCCGGTTCCACCCGAAACAATTTCGGTACCCTTTCTATTTTCATCTCCTAGTTCTCTAACAGATTACTACTCGTCAAGTGTGTGACCCAATAGGTTCGGTATAATGCGGACATGACTCGGAACATCTTCCGGACATAGGTCAACAGCCTTTTGTCAATAGCCAATAATCAACAGCGGAGCCATGGACACCCATGTTGACTCCCACACATACACGAATAAACTTCGAGTGAACCTTTATGTTTAGTCATGTACCATTCCCTTTGCTTCATGATATATGACAAAGTTAGAGGAGAGATGTTTGGCACCCATGTGTAACAACTTCTTGAACACAAGCCACTTGTTATCCTCTTTGCTCGTTTGTCTCTATTTCTCGTTATTGTATTCCGGTATCCCCGTGATTAAATCACAATTCGTCTGGCCAGACTAGAATTGATACCGTCATACCGAGTGGGCCCAAAGTCAATATCTCTTCATCGTGAAGGAGCAAATCCCATTCTTGAACTATCACAATCACTAGCCACACCATCTGACATACCCAAAACTTATTTTACTACTTCCCATTTATGGGAGGATTCATCTAAGAACCAAAGCATGTCTTCCTGTGTGAAGCAACTCGATACTCTCATGGTCTAAGGAATTACGTATATGATAACATTTCATGATATGACTTATAACGTAGTTACGATGTGATCTCTAAGTATATCATTCAATACTGGGGTCGGTTCAACATCATTGTTCTGCTAACAATATGTTCCCATTGCTACTGACATCCTTGTTACAAGAACAATGCCCATGATTAAGAAAACATAATCATCAGTTAGCACATGAGCTGGTCTTAGAGGCTAAACCAGGAACTCTTGGTGTTTACATTTCCACACATGCAAGTGAGTTTTCTTCTGAATCTCATAGTCAGGGTCATTGCAATTATAGCACAGAAATATAAACATTAATTACGAACGCGGAAATATATATAATAACATTTTATTATTGCCTCTAGGGCATATTTCCAACACAAACCTCCCTAATGATGATGATGATGACGACGACGACGACGACGATGATGATGAGCCACCGGAGGACACGGAAAGTCGTCGCAAAGGCAAAAAGGCCAAGAAGCAGAGCAAACATTATTACTGCCCCCCCGCGTGCTTCACTCTAAGTCAGAAGGAGATCCAACAGTTGATCAACTGCCTCCTAGGAATAAAACTTCCTTACGGTTTCGCTGGGAAGATCAGCAGATACCTAGACTCAGCGAAGCAGAGGTTCAGCGGGATGAAGTCTCACGACTGTCACGTGCTGATGACGCAACTACTTCCGGTTGCAATGCGCGGGATCATGGATGACCACGTCCGTGAAACGCTATTTGGCCTATGCAACTTTTTTGATGTCATCTCTCGGAATTCGGTTGGCGTGAGGCAACTCAGAAGGCTACAAGAAGAGATCGTGGTGATATTATGCGAGCTCGAGATATACTTCCCGCCTGCATTCTTTGATGTCATGGTGCATCTCCTCGTCCATATCGCGGATGATATCATCCAACTCGGGCCGACGTTCCTGCACAGCATGATGTCGTTCGAAAGGATGAATGGTGTAATCAAAGGATACGTTCGCAACAGGGCACGTCCAGATGGAAGCATAGCCCAAGGCTTTCTGACCGAAGAGTGCATCTCCTTTTGCACGAATTATCTAGGCATCAATAACCCCGTTGGTCTGCCCGTCAACAGGCACCTCGGCAGGCTCGCTGGATGTGGTCACCGCGAGGGTCGCCGCGAAATGCATGTCGACTTCCAGGATCGACTCGCCGACTTTGAAAGAACAAACCTAGTCGCGCTCCAACACATTGACTTGGTCGATCTTTGGGTGGTAGAGCACAAAACATCAATTGAGAAGACGTACAATGACCGAGGCCAACAGTGGACGGACGGAGATGTACTCAAAGAGCACAACTCATGCTTCACGCGTTGGTTCAAGGACAAGCTTCTATCGTACCCTTTACATGAGGACTCTTCCGAGGAAGAAAAGCTCGTATTCGCCTTGTCACAGAGCGCCGAGCAGAACATGATGACATATCAAGTGTACGATATCAACGGCTACACATTCTACACCGAGGAAAAGGACATGAAGAGCGATTATCAGAACTCCGAGGTAACGATGGAAGCCTACACCGGTAACGTCAAGAAAAGATACTACGGAAGGATCGAGGAGATCTGGGAGCTCAGCTACGCTGAAGAGAAGTTGCTGATGTTCCGCGTCAGGTGGGACAAGAGCATCGTAAAAGAAAGCCGGTATTTCACCACCATGGTTATACCCGAAGCCAAATCCAAGACCACGGGCGCAAACGTCACCGCGCAAAATGAGCCATGGGTACTGGCTAGCCAAGTGGACCAATGCTTCTTCATTACCGACCCGTCAAAGCCAAGCAGTGTTGTCGTGAGGAGAGGCAAAAGGAACATCATCGGAATGGATGGAGCCGCCAACGAGCAAGACTTCGACAAGTACGGCGACCCGAAGATTGAAGATGACGACGACGATGATGCAGTAGCATACAAAACAAGAAGAAGCAGGGCCACCATACCTAAATGAGGTCGCCCGTTCAAGAGAAGAAATCAAGGGGTTCCGGGGCTAAATTATGCAAACGCGAAAAAAGGGCAAAAAGATTGTGAAAAGATGATAGCTAAGATCCAATCACGAAGATTGTTATTTCATAATTGTTATTATGAGCATTATATTATTTTAGTACATAAAATATGAAACTACTTGCCATGATGAACTAAATGATATAAATTTGCTTTTATGGATATTGATATATTTTTCTTAAAGCTTGGTCAATGTTTTTCTTAAAAAACAAATACACCTTATATAAATGAACGGAGGGAGTATTGTAGATGTTGATAGTTTTTGTTATATTTAGGAATGAGGGAGTATTAAAATTGCCATGTGTTTATAATTACTACACAATATAAAACTAACACATAATTATAATTATAATTATAAATAACAAAATATTAAAAGCGTTAATGGCGTACCTACGGAAAGTGCGCCATTGCTATGCCTACGCTAATGGCGCACTTCCAGAAAGTGCGCCATAGCTATGCCAAGTAGTTAGGGTTATCTCGATCCCATCTCGCTGATCCAGATCTCACTCTCTCTCGATCCCATCTCTCACTCCTCTCACTCCGGCGACCCCGCGCCCCCGCACCTCGGTGACCCCCTCCAGCGACCCCCTCGCCCCGTTGCCCCCCTCCGGCGACGCCCTCCAGCGACCCCCGCGCCCCGGTGCCCCCCTCCGGCGACCCCCTCCAGCAACCGCGCGCCCCGCGCTCCGGTGCCCCCCTCTAGCGATCCCCCTTCGACGTGCATCCCCTCCGCGCGGCTCGCCATCGAGCTCACCATCGACGACGTCAACGCCGACCGCACCGTGCTCGTCGGCATCCTGCTCAGCCTCATCGCCCAGGACACCAGTTGCAGCCGCTTCCTTGGCACCATCGAAGGTTTGCATCCCCTCTCTCTCATTCACTCTCTCTTTGTGTGTTTGCCAATGAATAGAATGGACCAGATTGTGCTAAACACCGGCGATGAACACATCAATTAGCGTAAGAGGAGATATCTTACATCATAAGCAAAAGCAGCTAAATGAACAGTCATATGAGAAACACTTGCTGGTCACTGTCATATGAGAAACACTTGCTGTACATTTGGATCTTTCTAAATCAAATCTTTTATCTTCCTCACTTTCAAGAGCAAAGTTCATGCCCTTTCTTTGGTTAAGCTTTCATCTACACTCTGTATATGCATTTCATGATTCTATATGTATCTCTATGGCGCTTACTTTCTTTCTTAAAATCAAATAACTTAACAGTTTGAATAGCAATATCCGAAACAGTTTGGAAAAAAGATAACATGGATAGTTGCATGGATAGTTGCATGTTCTGTCAAACCAATAAATTAACATCTAATTTTTAAATTCTCATCATGGAAGTAATATGTACTACTTTTTGGTTCACTGTGCTAATTATCAAATAATAGTTAGAAGTTGTCTAATTCTATCTATGAGGCAACTAATTGAGCAGCAATTAGCCATTGTGAGATGACATCCATACTGCTTGCCATTATCGTGAATTGATTTTTGGCCTTTCTGTTTGCTGCTTATAGAGGTCACTATACGCGTCATTGTTCTCTTATGCTTGCCATTTCTGACCTAAGCTAGAGATAGTGAGCGTGTCTTTGCCGCGCGACACCCGTCAATCATATGAAGCAAACTAAATATATGCAGTGGCTTACATTACATTAGACCTGATAAAAGTATTATCTTTTATGAATGAATGCTTGGCATGATCTCAAGTCTGATTTGCTAATGGTGGTTACATGATCTCAAGTCTAATTTGTAATGTGGCTTGATATGCATTGCGGTTTCTGAAACACAAAGTCGCTTAGCATATATGAAAATGTGCCTAACTTGTACTATGCATGTACTTACCTGGACCCTAACTTGTGATGCAACCAGGTTGGATATTTCTAAAGAAAAGTTTTATGTATGCTTGTTGTGCCTATATGTAGGCCCTTTTTGTGCAGGTACAAATAATGACCCCATTCTCCCGAAATGTCGATTAATTTCCGTTTCGGTTGAGAATGGGGTCCTAGCTCAAGAAAATTAGCAAAGGTCATGCAGAATTTTTTTGTGAATTCATGCATGACCTTTTTTAATTTTCTTGACCTAGAAGGTGCTTTGCATGTAATTGTCCAACTACATAGCTCAACAATCTCCACAGTAGCATATAGTGTTAGGCACTTGCAGATTTGATCACTGGCAGGATGAAAGCCTACACACATCATAATAGAAACATCAAGAACTGTTTTCTTATCCTAGCTATACTAGCTACCCTGATATCATCCAATCACTCTAGTAACATTTTTTCTTATCCTATGTAGTGGGTGTAGATGGCCGGCAACGATGAGGCCGGAGGTTCGCACCACCAGAAGCAATATTGGGAGATGAGCATAGACGATGATCCACAACCTCGACCCCTCTACGAGGGCATCGGGGATGACTCTACCGATCCCGAGTACACAACCGCTAGCGGGGATGATTGTGGTGCCGCGGAGGCCGATCCCGCCACTGATGATGGCAGCCAACCCACAGATGGAAGTGTAACGCCCCGGCACACACCGGTTCCTGGCGTACACCTGGCGGGATCTAGACTTTCCCCACAGACCAACACTAGTCTTTCCTGCGCACTTTGTCCTCACTCGTGCGCACCCGAGAACAACTTCCCGGTCGGTCACCCATCCTCAAATTGCTCCAAGCCAAGCACGCTTAACTTTGGAGTTCTTTGGATCTGGGCTCCCGGAAAAGAAGGTGCACCTTGTTCATATGAGTAGTCTTTCATTCCTACTAAGCCAGGATGTCACAGGAAGCCAACCGAAGAGGCAAAAAAGGAGAGGCGCCCGAGCAAGCTAGGCACCGTCAAGGAGGAATTTACCGAAGTGGACAAAAATGGGCTTCCAACGGCGCCCAAAGAATTAGTCGGTGGGTACGCCGGACAACTCGGGTGCATTCTCCGGGGCACCGTCTCGATCAACACCGAGAATCTAAGGCATCCTGACCGAGCGAATTTGCGCAACCTCCTCTTCACGAAGCTGCACAACCGATACAAGTTCCCCGCTCAATTCGCAAACACACGACTCCATGGGAATAAAGTGAACAGTGCCGCCCTCACGAAGATGAGCACATCCCTGGCTACTTGGAGAAGCACGGTGAAGAAAATGATTAATAAAGGTGTTAGTTACGAGAAGATCAAGGAGTCAAATCCTTCGATCAGCGAAACTGACTACGAGGAGTTCAAGCTCAAGTGCGAGGACACCTCAACCAGTGAATCGAGTCAGTGGGGGAAAAGTATGCGGGAATTGAACTTAGGGGTTCACAGACTCGGTCCCGGCGGTTACAGATTGGCGGAAACTAAATGGGACAAGGAGGACGCGGGGCGTGCCGCGCAAGGCCTACCGCCCCTCTTCAAAAAATACGGAGATAAGCCTACATATAACTATGTCAGGGCCCGATACAAGAGGAACCCGGTAACAGGGGAGCTTACGACGGATCCGAAGGTGGAGGAGCTTGAGCGTCTTCTGGTAAAGAATACCTCCCCATGTTAAATTAGCTCCATATGGTTGCATTTTAAAATTAGCGAAGCCAAATTTCTGAATGGTCCTCGCGTTCCTTGTGCAGGAAACTGAAGGCAGGAGTGCGGGGTCCCCGCCTATCGCCCCTTGAGACAACTCTTTAAATTGGGAGATCAACACACTCAAGAAAAAGGATAAGCTTAGTAAGCCGTCGTCAGCTGGTCGTGTGTCTGGCAAAGGCTGTTCCACAAAATGGTCGAACTACTATAGCACTAGGCGAAAGGAGAAAAGCACTAGCGGCTCGGAGGCACAACTCCAGGAAAAAATGGAGCAGATTCCACGCATTGTGGAAGAACAAGTTGGGCATGCACTCAGCAACATGATGCCTTCCTTGTTTGTGTTCATGCGAGACTGGCTTGCGAGCAGTCAAGAGGGGTTGCCCCCGATTCCCAGCTTCATGGGCAGCAACTCTCACAACGCGACGGCAGCGGCGGTGGCTCCGTTGGTGTCCCCGGCGGTGGATGCGTTTGTGACCCCGGCGACGGCCAGGACGGTGCCCCCGGCTGCGGCCGCGACGGTGACCCCGATGATGGATGCGTTTGTGACCCCGGCGGCGGCGCAAGTATTGGAGCGTAAAACACCAACGCCCGGCACCTCAGGAACAAGTGCCCCCTCCGTCACATGCCCGCCCGCCGTTGGCGGTCCATCGACATTAGCCGAGCTCGACGCCATCACGGTAACTAAGCCTCGGCCGATGACTTCATCTCCTTTTGCCTTTGACTGGGCATCCTTGACGCCCTACTTGTTTTCGCAGGCCACCGTCAACGTTCCATGCACTCTCCTGCACTTCGTGGACGAGGAGTTGGTCGATGTTGCCGTGGGCAGAATCGTTCAACCGGGCATCCGCGTGTTCCATGGTAATCCGATGCCAGCCAACGTGTATAAGGTTCAATTGATTCGGGTGCTGGATGGCTACGGCGAAATATTACCTCCCTATCGACCCCCTGGAGCCGAGGACGAAGATGTGATGGACCTCCACGGCTGCTTGAACTGGAGCATGCTTTGGCCGAAGAGCCAGATTCGTTTGGGGGTGGGGAACTACTCCACCCCACCGCCAGTCGTGCCGGCGCCAAGCCATGCCAAGACCACTGCAACGCCGTCGGCTGATCCGGGCCACCACCCCACGGACATCGATGTGGCACAAGATCGGAGCAACACCAACACCAACACACTACTTGCCCGTGTCGATGACTTCTACGAGGAACTCGGTGGGTGCGACATGGACGACCTTTTCCCGCCTGCTTCTCAAGAACCAAACCTTGGTGCAAAAGACTCCTCCCACCCATCTCGTAGCGCGGAGATGAATTCCAACAATAAGCTACTGTTCAGTTCTCAGGAGACGCCTCCAGCTGCCGCCTTCACCGAGGCTGAGATGGCCGAGGCGCGAAATGTTATCAGCCCCAACACACTCAGGAAGGCGGTCTCCGAGCAGGTAAAGGTCCCATTACATGAGAAGCCGAAGAAGAAGGGACGGACAAGAAGGAGGAAGGGTCCCACTACTGCGAGCCAGCCGGCACCGATGATCCGTGCTCAAGACGGGCCACCAAGACCCGACGGAATCATGTCGAGGGTGCATGTGGCGGGTAGGCCGATGCTATCTACTGCAATGCTCGATGCTGCAACCGGCGCTATGAAGAGTCTGCATGACGTTGTTCTGAATACAGAGACGCGGCGTCTCAGAGAGAATGATGTGGCATACCCGGTTTTCACCGCCAAGGTGCCGGAGGGAAAGGGCTTTGTTGCTTGCAACATCGGACGTGTGATCTTCCTGCGGTTTGATGACATCTTCGCTATGTTTCACCTTTTTCCGCTGCACTACACATTCGTTCGGCTATTTGTGCTCAGTGTGCAGATGCGGATCATTAGAGACAAGACCCCGGACATCGTTATAGTCGACCCCTTCTACATGCGTGCCAAGCTCTTGACCAGCCCCGGGGACCGGCGACTCGCTAGTGATTACCTCGAAGACGTCATTATGGCGAACAAGGATAAGGATAACTTCCTCCTGCCTTACTTTCCTGAGTAAGTCATCCCCTCACGTCACCGTAACGTACATTAGGTTTTGCTTAGAGTTCGGTCGTTCTTTTCCTCCTAACATCTGTGTTGTGTGCAGTGATGAAACAAAGTGCACACTCATCGCTCTAAACCCGAAATGGTCCATGGCCACGTATTTGGACCCGGACCGTGAGTCGAACAAAGACTACACAAATATCAAGAAAGTTCTCGATGAGGCTCTCTCCCGCTACTCCAAATCTGGAGTCACCTTCAAGAAGGAAGCTGTTAGGTACGGCGCACATGTGTTCACTCACGTAACAAAGTTCGCCTGTGTCAAGAAGCCGCCTGGCGGTCAGAAGGATGCCTACTACGCCATCCATCACCTGCGGGCATTCGTACGGGACCAGCAGCAGCTTACGCTCCCGCTCATCTCAAGCACTGGGCCGAACGCTTGTCGGTAATCCAAGACGCCGACCTCAGACAAGAATTCTTTCGCATCCAGTCGGAGTTGGCAGGAATCATCTCTGAAGATGTTCTTCGTAACACGGGGGAGTTCTACCTCAACAATCAACTGTCCAACCGTGAAATAGATACAATGGTAAGATTGCAAGCTGACGGCGATCACTCATTCATGACCATCACAAAAGACGGCGGCTTCACCCACGCTCCGGCCCGTGAGCGGAGTCAAAAGTCTTGATGCCCATGCGCCTAGCTATGTAGTTCTGGGCTATCGACGAGATCTCGTGTGTGTTGTATAAACTTTTATGAACTTGTCTGTACATATGTCTCCTTAGTTTAAACATTCATCATTCAACTTATATGTAATCGATGCTATTTATTACTAGGACCATGAACCGTGTGCTATTAATGTGTGTTGCTTTTCTCTTCCTTTGATCCTTAATTTTGTTGTATACGTATGCACCGCTTAAATATTATATGTAAGTTTCTCTTAATGTTTTGTTTTTCCAGTGCATAAAGCAGATGCCGTCGTATGTCGTGTACATTGGTAGGATTCCCGGAGTCTACGACGACTGGGAGGATTGTCGGAGACAGGTTCACCGTTTTAGCGGTAACATTTACAAAGGGTACCCCACAAGGGCGGAGGCGGAAGCTAGATACGCGCGCTATCTAGCGGGGGAGAGGAGGGAGCGGAGGAGTAACCGGATGAAGATCACTTTGGTCACGATGATGCTTATCGTGATCGCCACCCTCTTCTTCAATGTCATGGTAGTTTAGATATATCGACTTGTAATGTGATCAAAACTCGCTACTCGAGACTTGTAATGTTCTAACTTGTTCGGTATTTTGAATTTGGAGACTAATTAATATGATGATTTGTAATCGGAGACTAATCTTCTATTGTATTCGATAAATTTGTTGTTTATATCTGTGCTGTTTATAAATATGCTGTTTATATCTGTTTGTAACCTGTGCAAATACAGAAAAGCAAAAGAAAAAAAAAACATAATATTCACAGTAATGGCGCACATAGTGTGCCTCAGTGGCGCATGTGTAGAAACACAGCAATGGCGCACTTCCTAAAAGTGCGCCATTAGTAACCCAGAGCACAACATACAGACATGGTGGGACCAGTAACTTTAGTGGCGCATTTGTGGCCTTAGTAATGGCGCACTTCCGGTGCGCCATTAGTGTACAAGATAGTAATGGCGCACCAGAAGTGCGCCATTACTATCACTTACTAATGGCGTGCTAGTAATGGCGCACCTAAAGTGCGCCATTAATGTCAAAATACAGTGCGCCATTAGAGCCCTTTTTTCTAGTGGTGTTACCACACTGCTCCTGGCGGCGATGTAGAGGTATAGAGGTTTTCGTTCCTTGGTCACTGCGAGGATGGGGGGGTGTTGATTGGAGTTTCTTGAGGTCGGCGAATGCGTTTTGTTCTTATTCCGTCCACTCAAACTTCCCGCCTTTTCTGAGTAGCTGATAGAATGGCAGGGTCCTCTCGCCTAGCCTGCTGATGAAGTGACTTAGGGCGGCGAGTCCTCCTGTGAGTTGCTTTACGGCTTTGATGTTGACTGCCTCTTGCATCTTGGCGAGTGCTTGAACACTTTCTGGGTTGGCTTCGACTCCTCGGGTGGACACCATATATCCTACCAGCTTGCCGGTTGATATGCCAAAAACGCACCTTTTCGGGTTAAGCTTGATCCTGTAGCGGCTCAGTGCTCCAAAAGTTTCTCGGAGGTCTTCGACTAGTGTGTCTGCCTTGTAGGTTTTGACCACGATGTCGTCTACATAAACTTGGGCGTTCCTGCCTATTTGGTCCCTTAGATAGGCTTGTATCATCCGTTGGTATGTTGCTTTGGCGTTCTTCAGCCCGAAAGACATTGTCCTGTAGTAGAATACGCTGTAAGGGGTGATGAACGAGGTGTGTTCCTCGTATTCTTCATTCATCCTTATCTGGTTGTATCCTGAGTATGCATCGAGGAAGGATAGGAGATCACATCCTGTGGTAGAGTCGATGATCTGGTCGATACTTGGGAGGGGGAAGTGAGCCTTCAGCCAGTGCTTGGTGACGAGTCCGTAGTCGACGCACATGCGTAGCACGTCGGTGTCCTTCTTAGGTACCAACACGGGTTTTGCAACCCACGTGGACTTCTTCGTCTCTCGTATGAATTTTGCATCGAGTAGTCTGTTGACTTCTTCCCCAATGGCCATGTGTTTTGGATCGGAGAATCGGCGGAGCGCCTACTTCACCGTTTTAGTGTTTGGGTAGATCTGTAGTGCATGATCCGTGAACTCCCGTGATATTCCAGGCATGTCAGCTGGACACCAGGCGAAGATGCTCCGCTGTTCATGAAGAAATTTTATGAGGGCAGTTGCATGTTCTTCTGGTAGGTGTGCGTAGGTTCGTACTGTCTTGTCTGGGTCTGTTGGATGAACTTGATGGGTTATCATGTCACTCTCGACGCAGAGTGACCTCCTTGATCTCGCTTCGACTGGCGAGTGGAAATACACTCCTATCCACCACCATGGCTATTTCTGCGAGCTCTTGCTGTGCTCCGAGGGTGTCGGAGACTTGGTGGAAATCGCGGTCGCAGTTGTTTGATCTGATGAAGCATCCATTGATTGTGATGACTCCTGTGGGTCCTTGCAGCTTGAGCTTGAGGTATGCGTAATGCGGCACGACCATAAATTGGTGGCGAAGGCTGGTCGACCAAGTATAGCGTGATATTGGGACTGCCAATCTACCACTTCGATTTCTAGGATTTCTCTTGTGAAATTGCTTCTGTTGCCGAATATTACGTCGAGGTTTATCTTTCCCAGATATGGGGTTGCTTTGCCAGGTTCAACACCGCAGAGGGTGGTATCTGAACTTTTTAGCGTTGATGGCGGGATTAGCATCTTGCGCAATGTGCTGGAGAAGATGATGTTCAAACTGCTGCCCCCGTCCTTGAATACTGACGATACATTGTAACCTCCTATCCTTGCTTCAATGACTAGAGGAGCGTGTCCTGGTCTTGGTATTGCTGGCGGGTGGTCTTTTTGCGAAAAAGTGATGCTGACTTCTGAATCACATATGTAGGTGGGTTCCTTTGCTATTAGTTCCGTGGCCATGTAAGCTTGGAGGGTGTGTGCTTCTTTTTTTTTTATGGGCACCCTTCTTGGATCATGCATACTCGTCCGAGGGCTGGTGGATATCTCTCTTTTCTGTTGGGTGTTGGTGCGGGTGACGTCCTGCGAGTCTGTTTGGCACTGCGTTGCATGTCTTCCCTGTGTCTTTTGGAGAGCTCGGCGAAAAGCCTGCAATTTCCGAGGTTGTGAGTCGCCCTGAGCCATCCTTCTTCGTCTTTGAAACAGTGCATTGTGCAGACTCCGTCCAACTGCTCTCTGGGTGTGAGGTTGTTCGAGTCGTTGTGTCGCATTTTGCCGATGACTCGATATGAGTGGTGATACGTCCCAAACGTATCTATAATTTCTGCTTGCTCCATGAATGTTTTGGGTGATATTGCTATGCTTTTGATGCACTTTCATACACTTTTGATCATATTTGGACTAACCTATTAACTCAGTGCACCCCAGTGCCAGTTCCTGTTTTCTGCGATTTTGTATTTCAGGTTTTCCCATTAATTAAAGTGTCCAAAAAATTCCGGGAAAATATTAAAAAAATCAGCGATGTGGAAGCTTCTAGATGTCCGAAGGAGGCCAGGGGGCCCCACCAGGCGTCTAGGCGGCCAGGGGGCGCGACCCCACACTAGGCCGCGCCTGGAGGCCGCCTGGACTCCCGGTGCCCCCCTGGCTGCCTCCTTTGCCTATATTTACCTCTCGTGCCGAAACCCTCAAGGACAAAACCCTTTTTTGCGATATCCCCTCTGTTCCGCCGCCGCGCTTCCAAGATCAGGGCTACCAGGTGACCCTTTCCCGGCACCCGGCCGGAGGGAGGATTGACCTTTGGGAGCTTCTCCACCACCATGGACGCTTCCCAGATGAGCCGTGAGTAGTCCACCTTGGACCATGGGTCCGTGATCAGTAGCTATGTGATGTCTTCTCCCCACCTTTGCTTTTCATTGATTAGACCTTGTGAGCTGCCCTACATGATCAAGGCACATATGTAATTTTCCTACTGTTGCTATGTTGAGTTTGCTGGGATCTGATGGATTATGAAATTATGTTCAGATTGTGACGATTAATATATTTGCTTCTTCTCCTTTTATATTTATGTTCTTGAGTAATTCTTTCATGTTCTCTGTTGCTATTTATTGCTTTGGCCAAGTAGTAGGTAGTAACTCCAAGAGGGAGCGTTATGCATGATTGCGGGTTCATGCCCCCCAATGACTAGCTCGAGTGACAAAAACATCAGTCTAGAGGATGTGCTGTTGCCACAAGGGGGAAAACAACGATCCTTGTACTTATGGGTGCAAGGATTGTTTACTTTACGCAAAGATATTTTAATGCAGTTGTCTGTTGCTTTGGGTTTACACTTTGGGTGGTGATACGTCTCAAACGTATCTACTTTTCCAAACACTTTTGCTATTATTTTGCCCTCATTCTTGCATGATTTGGACGAAACTAACCCGGACTAACGATGTTTTCAGCAGAGCTGTCTTTATGGTTTTATTGTGTATAGGAAAATGAATTTTGAGGTGTCTCAGAAAATCCAGGAAAAATCACAGAAAATCCACGCACCCGAAGGAGCCCTGAGCCAGAAGTGGGGCCAGAGGGGGGCCACAGGGGATCCAGGTGCCCTGCTGGCGTGGCCCCACCCCTGGCCGCGCCAACTAGCCGCCTGGAGGCTTCCCCCCTCCTCTGGTGCCCTACCGAGGCCCCCTATTTATTCCCGTGGCATGAAAAACCCCAAAACAAAAGTCATTTTCCCAATTCTCGTCGCGGAGCCGCCGCCACCCTCTGCTCTTCTCCGGGAGGGCTAATCTGGAGGCTGTTTTGGCCTCCGGTGAGGGGAGATCATCGCCATCGTCATCATCATCACCACTCCATCGTCCCTCCAGGACTTCTCCTTTCATGTGTGAGTAATTCCCTGTTGTAGGCAAAGGGGATGGTAGGGATTTGATGAGTTAGATCATGTAATAATTTATTAGATTGTTGGGGGCATGTTGCCTATGATCTAGATTGGTGTTTATCATCTTTGCTTCAACTTGTTGCTCTTAATGCTTGTCACTTTGGGCCCGAGTGCCATGTTTTCAGATATGAACTCTATGTGTTTGCATGAATATATTTATGTTTTTGATCCTATCTACAAGTTGTATGCACCTGTTATAGTCCGGAACCGGCGATCCCAAAGGTGACAGCTTGGGACACCAAAGGGGATGGACTATAATTTGAGGATTCCGTGTATCCATTGATTGTTAATGCTTTGTTCCGGTGCTCTTTGACAGGAGCACCTTAATCTCCATAAGTTCCTTTTGGCCCCGTTCGTAGCGGGATGGTAGGACAAAAGATTTGCAAGTTCTTATAGCAAGCACGTACAACTACCTGTGGGGTACATGCCTAATGTTTGATATTTTCCTAGATGATTATTGCTTTTCTGTGTGCCTTGCCCCAAGTTGAATACATGATGTATCTTATGCATGCAGCGCCCAACCATCCATCTCCCTAGCCTACATCATGTTAATTCTGCTGGTTACTAGTTGTTTGCTTTTGTTGTTTTTCTGTCGCTGTTTCACCACCACTATTTCCGTTGCTACCATCACTTCCATATCGTAGTTGCTATTAATATCCTATTGCAAGTAAGTGAATCTCAGGTGCGGTGGAATTGACAACTCCACTCTTAAAGCTTGTGGATATTCTTTGGCTCCCCTTGAGTCGAATCTATAAATTGGGTTATTCTTACCCACGAAGACTATTTCGATCCCCTACAGTTGTGGGTTATCAAGCCTGTTTTCTGGCGCTGTTGCCGGGGAGCATAGCTTTATTCACAAGTCTACTTGAAGTATTTTACCTGCTGTAATTTATCCGCTATGGGTAAGAAAGAAGACCCCAAGGTCCCGATCTTACCATCCCGTACAAGAAAAGGTACTATTCTGAACACTAGTGCTACACTTGATTCACCTTCAGTTATGAGTAAGTTTGCTTCACCTCCACCACATGATGCTTCTACTGAATCTGTTACTATGTCTGATACTTTTGATGATGCTTCTACTACCTTTGAAACTACTGGTTCACTTGGTTCTTTTATTGAAGAGCAGATTGCTGCTGCTTCCCGATTCTCGGGAGTTGAAATTCCTATTACCAAAACCCCTATTGGAAAAACTTATGATTTTGCTGGCCTTAAGGAGAGACTCCCTAAGGACGATTATGTTATACTTGATGATGATTTTTGCAGGGAGCTTAATGAATGTGCTGATTTCGACCCTGCTGCTATAAAGAAGCTGCTAGCAAAGCACTCCTTGAAGAACAAATTTACTCCTGGTCCTACTTTTTCTACGTCTCCTATATGCATCAATGATCCTGATTATAATTTCTCTGTTGATCTTTCACTTATATCTATGGTTGAAGCTGACCCCTTTTCTGGCAGAGAAAATGATGATGCTATTGCACACCTGATCAAAATCACCGAGTTGGGTGGCCTGTTTACTACGGATGAAAAGATACGAAACTTTTATGTTACTAAACTTCTTCCTTTCTCTTTGAAGGAAGGTGCTAAAGCATGGTATGATGCACTACCGTGTGGTTCCATTAGGAGTCCTCAAGACTTAGCTCACTCTTTTGTTGATAAGTACTTTCCTGCTCATATGCAACATGCTGCTTTACAAAGAATTTATAACTTTAAACAATTGCAGGATGAGCACCTCCCTAAATCTTGGGGGAGGTATTGCAGTCTGATCCAGGCTAGACCGGGACATGGAGTCCCTAAGAATGAATTAATTGATATATTCTATGCTGGTCTAACTGATGAATCCAGATCCTATCTGGGCAGTTGCACTGGTTGTGTTTTCAGGAAAAGAACACCGGACGATGCAGAAGAATTAATGGGCAAGATTGCCAAGAACCACGAAGATTGGTCCGTCCCTGAACCACCTCCACCACCAAAAAAGGGGCATGCTCGTCCTAATCCCCGAAGATATGCAAGAAGCAAAGAAGTCTATCAAAGAGAAGGGTATTAAAACTGAAGACGTGAAGAATCTACCCCCCATTGAGAAGTTGTGTGAGCCTACCACTCTTCCTCCTATGATAGAGGTACACTCTCTTTTAGATTTCAATGCAAGTGACATCCCTCATGGTAAGCCTCCTGATCAATGTTTAGATGAGCTTGATAATTTTATTAGGAAGCAAAATCACTTTAATGAGAGGATACAAAGTTAGTTGCATGATAATTCCCTTGCTATCAAAAGTTTGCTTGATGTTCTAGGTAGAACAGTTAATGATGTTAAATGTCTTGTGAAGCATTTTCATATGGTTCAAACTCAGCTTGAACAAATTTCTAATGTGCAAAAAGATTTTCTTGCCAACAATGCCAAACAGGATATACAAGCCTTCGGGATTAAAACCCGAGGAGGAACTAGCACTCAAGATCCTCTCTATCCAGAGGGGCATCCGAAGAGGATCGAGCAAGATTCTCAAATGCAGGAAGAAGAAATTGTTAGTTCTCCAAAGAAGAAGAAGAAGAAGAAGAAGAACGAAGAAGCTAACAATTCCAATGATCCAAATAGTATATTTACCTCCGATGCTGAGACTGAAGACGGTGCAGAGCCTGAAAAGGATGGTGAAAAGAATGATCCACCCGAAGTTCGAGAAGAAGAAGCACCCGACAAACACAAAAAATACACTAGAGAAGACTTCATCGCAAGAAGACATGGGAAGGAAAGAGAACCATGGGTACAGAAACCCATGCCCTTTCCAGGTAAGTCTCTCAAAACTAAAGAAGAAGAGCATTACAATAAGTTTTGTGAGTGGATGAAATCTCTTTTTCTTCAAATTCCTTTGACTGTTGCTATTAAGTTACCTCCCTATTCGAGATATATTAAAGATATTGTTAATAATAAAAGAAAAGTTCCTAATGAAGAAATATCTACTATGCTTGCTAACTACTCTTTTAGTGGCAAGATTCCTAAGAAGCTTGGTGATCCAGGTATACCCACCATTCCTTTCCCCATAAAGAATAATTATGTCAAGACTGCTTTATGTGATCTTGGGGCAGGAGTGAGTGTTATATCTTTCTATCTTTACAAGAGGCTTTGTTTAGAAAAACTAATCCCTAAAGATATCTCTCTTCAGATGGCTGACAAGTCAACAGCCGTTCCCATTGGTATTTGTGAGGATGTTCCTGTTGAAGTTGCTAATTGTTTGATCCTTACTGATTTTGTTGTGCTTGACATGCCCGAGGATGGGAGCATGTATATTATTATTGGTAGACCTTTTCTTAACACTGCCAGTGCTATTATTGATTGCAATAAAGGAAAGGTTACTTTCAATGTGAATGATAAAGAACACACATTGTATTTTCCGAAGAAGATTGACAAAAGGCATGGCCTCAACTCTATGGAGAATATTGAGACCGTGAAGATTGGTGATTGGGATTGTCCTCTACATGTGCACCACAAATACAAAACCATTATGGTGGGGACAATATCCATTAAAGTGAAGGTACCATGAATGCTTCATAGTAAGTGAAACTTTTTGCTCTATGTATTGCTAGTTTGGTAGTAGGACTTCATCAACCTTGCTATTAAATAAGTTTTATATAAGTAAAAAGTAGAGGTTGTTATGTTTGCATTTCTTTTAGATTTATATTTCTTGCTGTACCAAAGTTTATATGTTTTTGAAGCTTCACAACTCTAATCCCTATTATAAATTTTCAGAAAGTTTTGTAGCTTTTTGAACTCCGAAATTTTTTCAACAGTGAAGTTGTTAGAAAAATTCCAGAAAAATAAAAATAAAAATTTCCTTGCCGGGAGTGACCCAGAGGCACCTGGGGCTGACCAGGGGGGCCAGCTGGCGCGGCCAGCCCCCTGGCCACGCCCACAGGGCGCTTGGGGCCCATAGGCCCCACCTTCAGGTGAGTCTTCTTCCTTTCTCTTTATTTCCTCCCCAAAACACGAGTTCTGCAGCTGGAACTTGCGTTCGTGCTTCTCTCCGTCCAGAATTTCGATCTCTCTCTACAGCCCATCATTCGAGCTGAGATTTTGAGCAGATACTCCATGGTATGTGACTCCTCCACCCCTCCAATTAGATTTTTGATTGGTGGCTTCATTAGTGAGTATTTAGTAGCTCTTGGTGCTGTTCATATGAGCTTGCATGCATGTGTAGAAATTTATTTTCCATGTTTTGATGCAAGTTTATGACTTAGGGAGGTGATTAGAGTAGTTTGCCCCAACTCATTTTCTCAAATCCTAGTTTTTGTGAATTGTAAATTTTTTCAGAAATGAGTTTTTTTTGGAAAAGCAAAAGGATGGCTTGGGAAGAAGAAGCCCGAGCACACGGATAGAGTAACTAGAGCTGCAGCTTCATCCTTAGCTGCTAGGGTGAGCTACAATGAATATGTTGTGCCCCAGAAGTTGCTGGAAGATACAAAGCCAGCACGGGAAATGACGTTTCCGTGCAACGATTTTCTTGAAGCGGCAGGTATTAAGGAGGAGTTTGATAACCTTTGTGCTAATGCAGGTTTGACACGGCTTGCAACATGCCGTGTTACTCAATACCGTAAACTCACCTCCTGTTTTATTAACAGTTTTGGATATTGCCATGATGCTGGTCTTATTGATTTTAAAATTTACGATGATCCTTTGACCATGTCTTTGGAAAGATTTTGTGAAATAATAGGTGTGCCGAACGTTGGACGGACGACGAAGATGAACACTCAGCCCACCGAGCTGAGAACGCTCTTCAACTCTCTTTGCAGTCAGGATACAAGGGATATCCGACGTTCAAAAATTTCTGGCATCTTGTTTCCCCACATCAGGTATTTTGCATATTATATTGCTAGAGGGGTATTAACTCGTGACAACACGAGCAACATTTCTGTGCCGGATATTTCTATCCTGGCAAATTCCCTCTCAGGGGAAACTACGTATAATGTGGGTGCCTTGATTGCTCGCCGACTTGCCCTTAATGGCAACAAGGGAGATCTCCTTGGTGGCATTTATGCCACACTTATTCTTGAGTCTCTTGGGCGCACCCCACATCCTGATGATGAGACTTTTCCTTTTATAAGCTTTGACCTTGCTGCTATGAAGAGGCATGAGTTTGTTACCAGGACTTCCGAGTTTGGTAACCTTATTTATATTATGAGGTTTGGACAAATCGATATTTGGGAGATCCGTCTACCTGCTCCTTTTTGGTTTGATTCTACTCGCAGGAACGGATGGTCCTTCAACGTCACCCAGTTTGATGAGTCCGTGGCCCAGCAGCAGTTCCATAACCCCATGGAGGGGGTTGTGCATGATGAGGAGGAGGAGCCCGTTACCAATTGGGGTGAAGGGTCTTCTTCCGCTTGGAGCACGGAGCCTTCCTCATGGGAGGATCCCAGGACTTCGGTCTATGCACCTGAAGCCCCGTACGACTCATGGACACACTACCCTGGAGCTGGAGGCTCCTGGGGACCACATTAGCAGATACCAACTTAGGCCAAAAGCCTATGTTTGGGGGAGTACGTGTCTTTCTCACTTTTTTCCATTGTATTATCCGTTTTATGTTTGTTCGTTTTGATCTTTTCGAAGTTTTTGCCTGTTCTTCTTTTATTCTTTCTTTGCAAAAACAAGAAAAAGATTTTCTCTTTTTCTTTTCTTTCGTTTAACCTTTGATAAATCCGAAAAGATTTATTTTCTCTCCTTTAGTTTGCTTTGTTGCAGAGTTCAGATCGAGTCCGTGATGGCATTTGCACTTGATTATATTTTCCTACGTTCAATCGTGCAAGTGACAAGGCAGTAATGACGAAGATCGACAAAAGGGATGCAACAAGGAAAACCGGTATGAACTCTTTTCGTTTCTACTTTTGTACATATGCTTGTGCTTATGATTTAGAGACCATCTTGTAGCGACATAGTGCTATGTTTACAATGCTTTCCCAGTGGTTCATGCTTTCTTTGTGGCTGATCCCAAATAGCTAGGGTACATAATGTGTTGTTGAAATGATTTACATGCATTGCATTGTTCATGGTTTGGCATACTGAAGTGGTATTTCCCTTTGGAGAATTCTCGGATTGACTTGGCACATGCTTCCACATGTTTATGACTAAAAAGTCTACTATGCCTTGATGATCTTTGAATTTCAGAATAGTTGTATCACTTTCATGCCCAATTCAATGTTACTTTGTCGCTCTGCATGATTATGACTGTTACTGCTCTCTAGTTGGTCGCTTCTCAGTCTTTTGCTAGCCTTCGCTCGCACTAAGCGGATTTCTGCTTGTGCATCATAATTCCTTGAAACCAGTTATTCCATATGAGTCCACCATACCTTCCTATGTGGTATTTACCGGCCATCCTAACGAAGACTTTCTTGTACCATCTCGAAATTATTCAAAAATACTCCTGTGCTGTGCCTCTGCTTTAGCTCATGAGGAAGTAGTAGGTGATTCATGACCTTCTTATGTTAGACATGTTTTATTCCGGGATTGCATGTCTAATCTGCAAACCCCTAATACAAGGAGGGACTGGCATGAGTGCGCCCAACTCACAAAAGATAATCACAACCAGCAAACCCTCCTTCACGCTTTGTTTATGAGAAATCATAAAACTTTGTTAGCGATAAACAAAGGAGATTAAGGGGATGTGATCGTCCCCATCTTGGGAGCCGTTCCTCGAAACATGTCTACTGTAAGTGGTGATTGAGTTGTCTACTAGCATTCGTTGACGAATCATGCACCTCCCAAAAACTTTTTATCTTTGTGTTCAAAACCAAGAGCTCTGGTACATGTTTAGTCTTTGCTTCCAGCCATGGGTTTTCAACCTTGCCATCAAATCCACGGTTCGAGAGTCTCCACCTTCTTTCTTCAAAGCACCAACTATGAGAGCATAATTGTCATTCTGAGTGTAATGTGCATTGTCCCAAAGTACTACATTGTCTTTTGCATGATTGTGGTATTACTTATTCTGAAGTTTTTAGTTCTAGTCTCCTTTAAAACTCCAGAGGAGTTTCTGCATTTATGTTTTGCTTCACTCATGGAGGCTAGCGAGATACCACTTTAGTATGTTCCAGCTTTGTGCATTGTAATCTTGTTTTAATTTTCAGTAACATGTTATTTACTTTTAGTTGTTTGTGATTTCTCACATGAAAGAAGGATTGCTTTGTGCATTGTTCTTATAGCATTGTTTCAATACCTTCTAGACACTTTTCATAGTACGTGCTTATATACATCTATTGAAGCAAAAGAGTTTGTCAAAGTTTTCTTTGTCGCGTTCAGTTCATTGAACTGAATTGCTTGAGGACAAGCAATATGCTAAGCTTGGGGGAGTTGATGCGTCTCAAACGTATCTACTTTTCCAAACACTTCTGCTATTTTTTTGCTCTCATTCTTGCATGATTTGGACGAAACTAACCCGGACTAACGATGTTTTCAGCAGAGCTGTCTTTATGGTTTTATTGTGTGTAGGAAAATGGATTTTGAGGTGTCTCAGAAAATCCAGGAAAAATCACAGAAAATCCACGCACCCGAAGGAGCCCTGAGCCAGAAGTGGGGCCAGAGGGGGGCCACAGGGGATCCAGGTGCCCTGCTGGCGTGGCCCCACCCCTGGCCGCGCCAGCTAGCCGCCTGGAGGCTTCCCCCCTCCTCTGGTGCCCTACCGAGGCCCCCTATTTATTCCCGTGGCGTGAAAAACCCTAGAACAGAAGTCGTTTTCCCAATTCTCGTCGCGGAGCCGCCGCCACCCTCTGTTCTCCAGGAGGGCTAATCTGGAGGCTGTTTTGGCCTCCGGTGAGGAGAGATCATCGCCATCGTCATCATGATCACCACTCCATCCTCCCTCCATGACTTCTCCTTTCATGTGTGAGTAATTCCCTGCTGTAGGCAAAGGGGATGGTAGGAATTGGATGAGTTAGATCATGTAATAATTTATCAGATTGTTGGGGGCATGTTGCCTATGATCTAGATTGGTGTTTATCATCTTTGCTTCAACTTGTTTCTCTTAATGCTTGTCACTTTGGGCCCGAGTGCCATGTTTTCAGATCTGAACTCTATGTGTTTGCATGAATATATTTGTGATCTTGATCCTATCTATAAGTTTCATGCACCTGTTATAGTCTGGAACCGGCGATCCCAAAGGTGACAGCTTGGGACACCAAAGGGGATGGACTATAATTTGAGGATTCCGTGTATCCATTGATTTTTAATGCTTTGTTCCGGTGCTCTTTGACAGGAGCACCTTAATTTGCATAAGTTCCTTTTGGCCCCGTTCGTAGCGGGATGATAGGACAAAAGATGTTGTGTAAGTTCTTATTGCAAGCACGTACAACTACTTGTGGGGTACATGACTAATGTTTGATATTTGCCTAGATGATTATTGCTTTTCTGTGTGCCTTGCCCCAAGTTGAATACATGTTGTATCTTATCCATGCAGCGCCCAACCATCCATCTCCCTAGCCTATAGTGTTTTAATACTGCTGGTTACTAGTTGTTTGCTTTTGCTGTTTTGCTATCGCTGTTTCACCACCACTATTTCCGTTGCTACCATCACTTCCATATCGCAGTTGCTATTAATATCTTGTTGCAAGTAAATGTATCTCAGGTGCGGTGGAATTGAAAACTCCACTTGAAAGTGCAATATATCGACCAGAGGGGGGCTGAATGGGAGATTTTCAATTTTACGTGCAGATTTTGGTTATCTTCAGGACTGAAGCAATACGAAGCTGAAGAAGTAACCAAAATGATGAAGAAATAAAACTTCACAGAATGTAATCATTAGTGAAGCTCATCACAATGCAACAGAAATAACTCAAATCAGATAAGCAGAAGTGCTTCAGATGCAGAGTATGAAGACTTAGAGCAGAGGGAGAGCTGAAACAGAAGAAGTCACATAGCAAGTACTGAAGCTTAAGAGGTTGAAGAGATAGCACCAGTGCTTGAAGACTTCGATTTGGTAGACCAGTTCAAGTTGTTATGATAACTCTACCTCTGGTTGGAGAGGCTGAGATTCAACTCAGAAGACATTGTCTTCACCTTGTTCTCCTTGAACTAGAGTCCTCAGACTCCGTCCAATTACTCAGGTGAGTCTTCAAGGTAGACTCCCGAAACCTTCACAGACTCAGTCACTCCGGGGAGTCACAATTGCATCTTGACTTCCTCAGACTGAAGACTTCTACACCGGCTGGAAGATCACAGTCTTCAAGAGTAAAAAGCTTCGGATCAGTCGAACCGACTTCCTCAGAAATGCTCAACTACTCAGGCTGGTGATTTTCCTCACATAGGTTCTTCAGTGTCTTCAATGAGGTGGGTTGCCCTCAAATGACAAGTGTCAGTTTTTCTCTCAGATTAGCCAACCCACAAATGGGGCTGGGGGTGGATATTTATAGCCGCGGAGCAACCCCAGGTGAAAGGACATAAATGCCCATGCATGCAATTACTCTCATGCCGTCGGATATGACCGTTGCTAGACAAGTTCTAGCCTCTCACCACGCAACACGTGGCACAGTCAAAGTATTCTCTCTCCTCACAATCTTCAGAAGAATCGCACTGGCGATCTCCTGACTCCTCAACCGAAGTTAGTTACCTTAGTGTCCTGAAGAACAACGTCTCAGACACCCGATGACTGATTCTACTGCAGGAGATTTCCTCAGGGTTTTTCTTCAGGATTCCTAGTTGAGCAATTCCTCAGACCTTCGGAACTCGTTTTGTTCAACCCATCCAATAGTACGATGTTTTCCTACGACTCAAGAAATAAAAAGACTTAACGAAGACTACGCTTCAGCTTGATCTTCATCTTGACATGTCTTCAGTATGGCGCAAATTTCTTCAAAATCTCAATTCTTCAGGATCCAGTTTCTTTAGGATTCCAAGTCTTCAGGATCCTGTTTCTTCAGGATTCAGAGTCTTCAGGATCCCGTTTCTTCAGGATTCGGACTCTTCAGGATCCTGTTTCTTCAGGATTTTTCGCAAATACGTTCTTCAGGAAAACCTTCGTTTCTTCAATGTTCCTCAACATTTTTGGGGGTCGACATTGGTGGTTAAACACCTCATCAGGGACTGTTCTCCTGTGTATACTCACAAACACATCAGTCCCTAACCGTTTTTTCATCAAACTCCAAAACCTCAAGGGGAGGGCACTTGATGCACTTACAATCTCCCCCTTTTTGGTGATTTGATGACAATCAGGTTAAGCTTCAACGGGGATAAAATTATGAGTTTGAAGAATAAAAACTTTGAAGAACATTTTTATCATTAAGCTGGATATAATGAAGCTCCCCCTGAGGATATGCATATAAGTTGAAGAATGTTTAATATCTAAAGCATTTTGAGGTATATGAGGAGCTCCCCCTATATCCAGTCATTTTTGAAGCAGTGCATGTTATGAAGTGTTTGAGGAATTTAAACAACGCACTGACAGAGGTGTTTGCAGAGACAATCACATGCATATATGATAAACTTGAGGAAATAGCATGAGGTAACTGAGGAATAGTATCAGGCAAACACCAAAATAACAGTTTACAACTCGTTACAAAAAAAATCTAAAGAACGAGAGTTGTAACTGAAGAACCCCATAACTAAAACCCGCTTGAAGACTAACATATTTCTCCCCCTTTGTCATAAAATGAACAAAAATGGAAAAACTGAAGCTAACGCCCCTTTGAAGATGCTTCAAGGCAGAGGTGAGTCACGCCTGAGGCAATCCGTCGCAGTGTGAGGGAAGGCAAATGTGTCTTCAACAGTCATTTCTTGGTTCAAAGAATAAGAGTCCATGGCCGGAGGAGGAGTTGTGCAGCGGCTGAATTGCCTCGGGGGTCTGATAGCAGGAAGCTGAGGCCTTTGAAGACCCAATTTTGCAATGGCTGCGGGGGTGATTACTTCTCTCATCAAGGCATCGAGATGTTGATATGTATGATGAGCATACTGATGCACTTTCTTCACAGAAGAATGCGTCTGAGCCATGTAGCCGAGGATTTCAGAAAACTGACGCTTCACCCAATCATGATTTCGGTCAACCTTCTGATGAAGACTAATTAGAAGCTCTCGGTCTGTCTTCACTCGATCCTGAGTCGTGTCCTCAGTAGAGGCATGAGTTCTGGTTTCATCAGTAGTGCGAGACTGAGGATGACGAATGTTTCCACCGAGGGAAGTGGTCGGGAGAACTTCTTCATAGAATAGGCCTTTGCCCTTATCATTAGAAGCAATCGTATGCTGAAGCACTTCGACAGGCGGCAGATAGGTCCTGTGATTCGGGTGATCAGGTTGGAAATCAATGCCAGTCTTGACGCAGATGAGCTTCATGATCCATGGCGCGTAAGGCTTCAGTAAATGAGGATTCTGTGCTGCATCCACCAGAGTTCTGAAGAAGAAGTCCAGAACATTGATTGACCCAGACATGCAGAGGTTGTGGAGGATGGTCTTCATGATGCTAATGACTTCTTCAGCAGAGGATTCATAGCCCTTAATGGGGCAGAAGGACTTGGCCAGAATCCGATACAGCGTGCTTGGCAGATACAGAAGCTCAGAAACTGGAAACTTGGTGCGAGCTGGGGTTTCAGGTGTCTGAGGCTTCATAAGCATGTTCATCAGGTCATCACGAAGAATTGGAGAGCCATAGGAGCAAACAGTGGAGGAAGTGCACTGAGGCAACTCAAGAATGGAAATTGCTTCAGGAACAGTGATGGTGTAGTGATGATGCTCAGTCATCCACTCGAGGACCCAGGTGGTGATATCCAGAGGATCTCCTAAAACATACAGAGTTGCATAAAACTGAAGCACAAGCTCTTCGTTCCAGTGGATGCATTCGGAGCAGAACTGAAGCAGCTTGGCATGATGCAGATCCTGAAGCACACTGTTGAAGCAGGGAATGGCTTCCATATCCATTAGAGGAATATGCTTGTGAGGAAACAGTTTGTTTTGCTTATACAGAACTGAAGCATAATAGTTCTTCTGAGTAGCTGTCCAGAACCTCAGCAGCTTTCGAGGCGGAGCAGAATGATAAGGATTTTGAATCCCCTCTTGGAAGAAACTCATGGCATTGAAGAAATCAGTAGCATCGAAGCTTGGGGTTTCACCAGCTTCAAGGTCACGGAAGAATGGTTGCTTCTGCTTCGGACACAAGGACCGAGCTTGAACTGGGCCTTGATGTGGTGGAGGCGCTTGAGGCACTTCAATCTGAAGAGAGGCTTGAGGCTGAGGCGGAGCCGCTTCAGAGGCTTCAGGCACAGACGTGTTGAGGTCCTTGGGAAGACGAGGTGATGTGGCCTGTTTATCTTCAGATTCATCCTTTGAAGCTTCAGGATGAGCATTGGTACTGTTTTCTGCTTCAGGATGAGCATTGGTGCTGTTTTCGGCTTCAGGCTCCGCAGCACGAGCTTCAGTATCCATTGGTTGAGCTTCAGGAACTATAGGACCAGCTTCAACATTCTGAGTGTCCGGGGCAGGAGCAGAAGCGTCAGGATCAGCAGTAGTACGGGCACTAGTGGCCTCTGGGTCAGTTTCTTCAGTGCCAGAGAGACCGAGGCATCCACAAAGGCTTCAGATTGTTGAGACGTGTCAGATAAAACAACTTTAACTGAGGGAGAATGAGGTTCCGGAGAGAACACGGTGTGAGAGGGAGAGTTGAAGTGTTCCAGCTCATATACTTCATCAACTACCCGAGGGGTGCCCATGTCACCAATATCCACATCTTCATCCATTTCATCAGCCTCAATGATGACTGGAGGAATGGGAGATAGAGGCGTTGAAATGATCGGGGTGGCAAGCGCTGAAGCAGGTGTCTTGGACGGTGGAGTGAACACGACCAACCGACGCTCAGTATTTTCCTGAGGAATTGAAGCAACAGGAGGTGTTGCAGATGGTTCAGGCGCTCTTGAGGCAGGAGGAGCAGAAGAAATGGGCCTAGCATCGATGGGCTCATCAGTTTGCGCTTCAACAGAAGGCTTCTTAGCAGCTGGGGGAGTACTGGGTGGATCAGTCTCAGACCTGCGCTTGAGGCTTTGGGTAAGTTCCTCAGTCCGGTCAGCCTGAGGTGCTGAAGCAGCAGGAGGAACTGAGGCCTGTGGTTGTTGAAGCTTCATCAAGTTAGCTATCTGCTTAGACATCAGTTCCTTGGATTTGCCGATGTAGGCATGGTTGGCTGCATACTCAGTGTTGAGGCGTTGAACTTCGCACTGGTGCTCAATGAACTCCTGAGGAGTAATATCAGTAACAAGTTTCTTTTTAAAGTCACTTTGGACTTTCTTCAGTTGAGCCTTCAACTATTTCTGAAGATCGCGTTGATGAATCTCATTGATGAGGAACTGTTGAACATAGAATTTGATGTCTTTAGGGATGTACAAATCACCACGAGGAGTATCAGGCTTGACAGACCAGATTTTGATGTATTCCAAGATCTTCTTGGGACAAAGGAGAAGCGGGATTTCAGACCCAGTTGCTTCAGCTTTGCGTCTGGCTGCAGCATGCACATATTCAATCTTGGCTTCTTTAGTGGCGACGAAGCCGGCCAAGTCTTCAAATTAATCTTCATCATCAGAGCTCTGAGGAGTATGATGAATGGAGCCTCGCATAGCAGTTTTCTTTGGTGAGGGCCGAGGGCCACGTTGAACAACAGTCTTGGTCTTCAACAGTGGCTGAGGCATTGTGGTTGAGGCCTCAGGAGCACTGCCGGATTCATCAGTTCAAATCCTTGAAGCGGGGGCAGCATCGGCCGTGCGTTGACATGAGGAACCATGAGCTTGGGCTGAGGACTTCTTTGAAGGTTTGATGCCAGGAGCCTTTTTGCGATGCTGAACCTGAGGTTGAAGCTTCGGCTGAGGCTGAGGCTGTGGCTGAGGCTGTGGCGGAAGCTTTACTGAGGCATCCAAGTCACGAGCCAAATTTCGGGCGAGATGTGCCGTTTGTTTGAGGTAACGCTGATAAGCCTCCGGGAAGTCATCACGGGTCTTCAGGGTTGAAGGATCAGGAATAACACCTGGTGCAGGAGGAGGACGAGCCTTGATGCTCAATGCCTTCAGTGGTGGATTGACAGCGAATGATTCCTCATGCTCTTTATTGATCCATTCATATGCAACCCATCATTTAGCCCATTCCCGCGTGATCTTCTGGACTCGTTTCTTTCGTTCACCCGCGGTTTCATGTTCGGGAGTCTTCAGCTTCTCATAGAGCTAAGGAGCCAAGTCTTTAGCGGTATCAGTGTGCTTACGCCGAGGAGCCATTTGTTTCAGTGGTGGATACTGAGGAATTGTACGTTCGAGCTGAGCTGCAAAAGAAGTGAGACTATGAGAACCATACGATTCCTCAGCAGACATGTACGTGTGACATAATTAAGTTGCGAGGGAAGTGGGCTACGGTTATATGCGTTCATGAGGAATAGGCTGAGGAAAGCAATGAGGCATAGGTATAGGTCTCAGAAAGCTAACAATACTGTTGAGGATTGGATTTCGTGAGGATACAATAGTATTTGAGGAATAAGCAACTGAGGAAAAAGCCAGTGAGGAATAAGCGTACCAGGACTGAGGAAAATGCTGAGGAACCACGAGTCTATCTTCTCCGGCGACGGCGAACGCCGGCGGCGTTTGCATGAGAGCTTGAGGAGCTCAAGGGCAGCGGCGCGTGAGGGAGAGAAGAGGTGGGGGAATATGACCGTGGGGGGGGAGGGCTATTTATAGAGGGGTGAAAGCTGAGGGGTTGCGAAATTTGTGGACCAGATTGCCCCTGATTGTTGGGATCCTCAGTGCATATAATAATGATGGATAAGCACGATGTGCGGTAAAATTGCAACAAATGAAGAAAATCGTAACAGATAATCCGCAGTTTTTTGTAGGAACTTGAGGACAAAGGCTGAGGATTAAGACAAATGGTCTCAGGCTGAGGATTAAGACTAATGGTCTTAGGCTGAGGAATACATGATTTCCAGATGAACGCATATGAGATAGAGAGAATAGATAAGTGAGCATAGAGAGAAGGGTCCGATCATATTCACCTAGTTGAAGAAGCAAATCTTGAAGAACAAAAACTATAGGTGAATGCTGTTGAGGACAAACACGGTAATCATCAGGAATGAAGCCTTTAACTGAGGAAACTGAGGAACAACAGATTCTGAGGAATTTGGGCGGTGGCGCTACCCACCTTATAGGGAATGAGACACTTGATACCATACACTTTTCGTATGGATCTTGAGTCAATTCCACGTTAATTTCTTCACACTTAGCAAGGTAGTTCCTCATGATTTGAGGAGTACGACGCATTGTGTGTTGTACATCAGGATTCTTCAATATTGTTTAAGCATTAGGATGTGTGTCCATTCACTGGACGTTTGAGGAATCTAAGATATTTAGCTCACACCTCAGAGTGCTAAATCGTTTCTCATCCAAAGGCTTAGTGAATATATCAGCAAGTTGGTCTTCAGCCTTCACGTGGCTGATGACGGTGTCTTCCTTCAATACATGATCCCGAAGAAAGTGATACCGAATCTCAATGTGCTTCTTCCTCGAGTGCTGTACTGGGTTCTGAGAGATCTTGATGGCACTCTCATTGTCACATAGTAGTGGTACTTTCTTCAGGTTGATGCCGTAGTCCTTCAGAGTTTTCTTCATCCAAAGAAGCTGTGAGCAGCTAGCACCAGCAGCAATGTATTCAGCTTCACTAGTGGAGAGGGAGACGCAGTTCTGCTTCTTCGATGACCAGCACACCAGAGAACGTCCGAGGAAATGACATGTTCCTGAGGTAGATTTCCGATCCACTCGATCTCCAGCATAATTTGAGTCTGAGTACCCAACGAGATCCAGCTGTGTGCCTTTTCGATACCATAAACCTAGCGACGGGGTGTGAGCCAAATATCGAAGATATCGTTTCACCGCTTGGTGATGCGATTCCTTAGGTGCCTCTTGGAATCGGGCACACATGCAAATGCTCAACATTATATCAGGCCTAGATGCACATAGATATAGCAGAGAACCTATCATGGAGCGGTATACCTTTTGATCGTAGTCCTTGACATTTTCATCAGGGCCAAGTTGTCTATTTTTAGGCATCGGTGACTTGATACCCTTGCAGTCTTGCATCCTGAATTTCTTCAGGCACTCTTTGAGGTACTTCTCCTGAGAGATGAAGATGCCGTTGCGTTGTTGACGAATTTGAAGCCCTAAGAAGAACTTCAGTTCACCCATCATGGACATATGGTACTGTTCACTCATCAAGAATGAAATTTCTTCACTGTATTTCTTGTTAGTGCATCCAAATATGATGTCATCAACATAGATTTGACATATGAGTAATGCATCATCATATCGTTTTGTGAAAAGAGTTGGATCGAGGGAACCAGATTTGAAGCCCTTGCTGATGAGGAAGTCCCTTAGTGTGTCATACCAAGCCCGAGGGGCTTGCTTCAGTCCATATAGGGCTTTCTTCAATCTGTACACCATATCAGGTTTCTTTGCGTCTTCAAAGCCTGGGGGTTGAGCAACATATACTTCTTGCTCGATATTACCATTAAGGAAGGCACTTTTCACATCCATTTGGTATAACTTGATATTATGATGGTTAGCGAATGCAAGCATAATACGAATGGACTCAAGTCTAGTAACAGGAGCGAAGGTTTCACCGAAGTCGATCCCCTCGACTTGTGTGTATCCTTGTGCTATGAGACGAGCTTTTTTTCTGATGACTTGTCCATCTTCATCGAGTTTGTTGCGGTAGATCCACTTCGTGCCGATGACATTGTGAATTCGAGGATCAGGACGTTTGACTAGTTCCCAAACGTCATTCAGTTTGAACTGAAGAAGTTCTTCTTGCATCACCTGAATCCATTCCGCTTCTTGGAATGCCTCGGTGACTTTGGTGGGCTCTGAAATTGATACAAACGAGAAATGCCCACAAAAGTTAGCTATACGATTAGCTCTTGCACGAGTAAGAGGACCTGGTAGATTGACGTCGGCGAGGATTGTCGGGACCCGGGGTTAGCGTATGCAAGTCCCTCTACGACATAGTCATATCGAGAGCCGAGAACCGTACCCACTTGTCTAAGCAGACAAGGCCAAGCACAAAACCTTCTCGGAAAGCATCGTACGTGAGGGGCATCCCATCCAAGCCGGATGATCAACTAAGATGGGTCCTCATCGTCCGCACACAAGTCTAAATGATATGGGTGATGAACTCCCATATTCACAGACAAGTCGCCTCAACCATACTATCGACTATCTCATAACTCTTACATAGACTTACTCCAGCCCGATCACTTAGTCTGGGTCTAGGGCGGGCTCGATCATACATCAAAGTGTGCACGGGACAGAGTCTCGAACAATCGCATCGCGATGCCCCAAGCTGCGCACATCTAAGGGCCACTTGGTGTACAAAAGACCGCCAGCCAGATCACAACTAAGGTCTCTAAAACCCATACTAAGACATGCATGTTATAAACATACACGCAACACACATGTCTAGTATGAACAGCAGGTATCATTGCAATTCTCTACAATGTATATATCTTTATTAAACTCTTACAGAGTGCACACAGAGATCACAAGTCTGTGATCCAACATTACATCAAACATGCGGAAGCAAAGTAGGTCTGATTACAGACAAGTTTAACAAATGGCTTAGAGAAGCCTTATCTAAAAACAAGCCCTCCACGAGGGAACCAGTCGTCTGACTGGGACTACACTAGCTTGGCCTTGGTCTGAGTCTTCATTCTTCGAGCTTCGGGTATAAGCCACCATCAGGTAGGTGGGTTCATCTAAAACATAGAATAAGCAAACGTGAGTACAAAGTCGTACTCAGCAAGACTTACGTAGGAACTATACTACTCATGCACATGTATCAAGGTAAAGGGAGGTGGGGTTTCACTTGCAGAAGTGCCAGCTTTGACTTGGCTAGTCCTGAACTACGAGTACCAGACTTAAGGTAAGAAGCGTACACGAGTCCACTACATCTCTTCAACCAATTACACCACTATGGTGCCTTCCTCGACTTCCCCACGAGAAAGCACGCCATAGCACTCACACTTATCTTGGTGTATTTTTGAAGTATCCAGTTCAAGTTGTCTAATAATCGAGCACAACTCTCCAAGCAGTCCTTAACCGCGGACGCGGCTATTCGAATAGTTTTGTTAACCCTGCAGGGGTGTACCACTACACACACGTGTCATCAGTTACCGCCTTTTGCGTGTCACCGTTCAAGAGGTGACAGCGAGGATGCCACCACAACACTTCGCCCACAGCTCCGTTCTAGTCCAGAGAGTCGCCTATCTGAGGGGGATCCGTATGGAAGTCCAGCCGAGGTTCCAGTACAACCTCAAACGATGTGTGCAGGGTCCCAAGCCGGTCTTGAAAAGCCGTTCATCCACTTCGCAGACCGTGCCACAGCCCTACCAGAACTCCGAACTACTGCGACTTCTGGGGTTCGAACGGGGTGAGGTACTAGGATGAGAGGGGTCAGTGAGCCCAATGTGTGGTCGTACTCTTCTTCTTGGATCACCACACAAGAACTCGGACTTAAGGCGGTGTTCAACGAGACAACCCACTGTGTACTCCTACACAGCCTCTCATCGTTCACCTTGTATTAGGGTAGATTCACGAACACATTTCCACCATCAACACCATGTTCACCATCATCCCGACTCACATCAGAAGTAACCTCATTGTACCACTAAGCATGCAATAAGCAGTAACAGTTGTAGGGGCCACATGATATCAACCAACTCCTACATCTGCTAGGATTGTGGTTTGCTTACTACTGTGACAAGATGATAGGTCATGCAAAGGATATGGGTTCAACTATGCGGTAGAATCGTTATCATGGTGATCATCCTAAACAATGCATAAGCGAGACATGAGAGGGAAGTGGGATTTTATCGACATGATCAAAGGGGGTTTGCTTGCCTTGCTGACGAGGATCAGTCACGGGGTCTTCAACGAAGGGGTGGCCTCCGATTCCGGTTGCACGTCTATCAGCAACATGACAATCATAGGATCAACATAAAGTACAATGCACAATCACATGAATAATATTGTAATGGTGATGTTCATGGTACTGATGTGTTGAGTATTCCATTTAAAAGGAGTATTTGCATTTGAAATGCAAATTCAAACTCCATTTGATTTATCGATGAATTTCAAATGCATTTGAATGCATGAAAGTTCATTTGAAAAGGTTGATCATGAAGTGATGTTGTAAAGGTGAGCTAAAGCCTCTGATGTGTGGATGAATTCATTCAAAAGAAGTGTGTTGCAAAGTCATTTGCAAATTCACTCCAAATTTGAATTTGAAAAGGATCCATATGCATGTTTGCTACTGTTCACCCATTTTAAAATGGTCAAACATAGAAACAAGTTGCATATTCATAATCCTTGTATATTTATGATAATTTTAGCCATATTATTTGTCCAATTTGGAGTTAATATGAATTAGTTATTGAATTTCAAAGATTTGGCTATTTTCTGGAATTTTCCGGACTTCTTTTAATTTGGAAAAAGACTTATTGCGTCAGCATGAGGACATGCTGATGTGGGGGGGGGGTTCTGACTGGTGGGGTCAGGCTGTCAGTGGGAGGGTTAATTAACCCGGTTAGTTTAAACTAACCAGGGGGTTAGTTAGAGGCCTGGGCCCACATGTAAGTGGCCCAGGGGGTGGTTAGTGCTGGGATTAGGGTTAAAGGAGGGGCTCGCCGGAGGTTAGCCGCTGGTGGCACCAGTGCGCGGCGGCGCACACACGGGAGGTGCTCCCGGCCACCAAATGGCACGGGGAGGGCACCTAGATGCTCCCCGTGGTCTCCCCCGTCGACCTGTACGCACGACGGGGCAAGGGAGCTGCCGGAGCCTCGCCGGAGACGTGCTCGGGCGGCGGCCGTAGCATGGCCGTGAGGTAATCGGCGTTAGGGGCCGCGGGGAGGAGCGTTAGAAGAGAGGAAAGACGAGGGAGCAAACCCCGGAGCGAACGGAGAGGACGGCAAGGTCGGAGGGCACCGGACGGTGGCGGAATCGCCGTTGAGCTCCTCGGCGGCCGGCGGCGAGGAATTGATGCTGGCGACGTCTCCAGGGGCCCCTCGGCTCGATTGGAAGCGCTACTCGACGAAGTCTTCAGCGGGGGTGCGCCTGGACATGGTTGCGCGGTGAGTGGCAGCTGTTGGCCACGATGGCGCACGGCGGTGCTCTCCGACGGTCTCGGGATGGTGAGGAAATCGACGAGGGGAAGGGCAGAGAGGAAGCGGCGAGTGAGGGGAAAGGAGTGGGGGAGTCTGGGCGCTGTCGTGGCGAGGAGAGGGAGTCCGGGGAGGCCTAGACGGCTCTCGCCGTCGAGGTGGCGGTCGTCGCCCCTGGCATGCTCGACAGCGAGCTGCTTGGGGTAGACGACAAGCCCCTCGTGGGCTTGGGCCGGGGTGCAGTTAGTTGGGCTCGAGGCCGAAGGGGTGGGCTGGGATTTCCTTTTTCTATTTTTCTTCTGTTTTTCTGTGTTTTCCTTTTCTGTAAATTGTTTTGCTCTGGAAAAAAATTAGCAAAGCATTTTGTAAAATCCTCAAAACTTTTATGTGAACTTACAATATATTTATCTAGCCACTCACAAGTTTTGGAGATTTTTGAAATTCAAATAATTTTAATTTCAAATCAAATAGGGTATTTAATTAATTTCCAAGCCCCTTTTGGAATATTTGAAAAATCTTGGTGCATGCAGTGGGACCCACTTCACTTTATATGTGATCATGCATATTTATGAGACTTTTCAAAAAATACCAGAGGAAATTTTGGAATAAATTTTGTCTGGTCATTTAATTAAATTCTTTAGGGCTTTTCTTTTCCCCATTTTTGAATTTCTTTTGAAATTTTCACATGATGCAAAGGCATAAGCTTACCCTAGCACATACCTAACTTGGGGTTGTGACAACTCGCCCCCACTCAACAGAATCTCGTCCCGAAATTCAGAAGTCTGCGGGAGGAAGGAGGGGTACTCGGCACGGAGACGGTCTTCTCTTTCCCACGTGGCTTCTTTCTCAGAGTGGTGTGACCACTGAACTTTCAGAAACTTGATCTTCTTTCGGCGAGTGACACGCTCGGCTGAATCGAGAACACGAACGGGGTATTCTCGATAAGAAAGGTCATCTTGGAGATCAAGCGTTTCAGGGGTATCATGAGCCTCAGGATCAGGATCGTCATCAGGATTATTTGCATCAAGATTTGGATGTTCTTCAGGAGCAGGAGGTATGTGTGTTTCTTCAGGATGATCCACAGGAATGATGTCACCAGCACCCATCTTCTTGATCTGTTCTTCAGGTGGAGCTTCATCTAAATCATGTGGCAGGTGCTCTCTTTGGGAGCCATCATATTCATCAAACCGCACGTCTACATTTTCAACAATTTTATGATGATTTTTGTTGAAGACTCTGTAGATGTGCGATTCGAGGCCATAGACAATCATGAAGCCTTCATAGGCTTTAGGATCAAATTTAGATTGATGATGAGGCTCACGGATCCAACAAGGTGTGCCGAAGACCTTGAAGTAACTTACATTGGGTTTCTTACCAACCATTAGCTCGTATGAAGTTTTCTTGAGGAACTTATGAAGATACACCCGATTGACGATGTGGCAGGCAGTGTTGATTGCTTCAACCCACCATATGAGAGGCATGTTGTATTCAGCAAGCATCGTTCGAGCCATCTCGATGAGGGTTCGGTTCTTCCTTTCAACGACTCCATTTTGCCGAGGAGTGTATGGAGCCGAGAATTCATGAGTGATGCCCATCTCATCGAGGAATACCTGTACACCAGAGTTCTTGAATTCGGTGCCGTTGTCACTTCGAATGTGCTTGATCTTTAGGATGTAGTTGTTCATGACACGCTTGGCTAAGAGTTTGAAGACAGCTTGGGTTTCTGACTTAAAACTGAGGAAATGCACCCAAGTGTAATGTGAGAAGTCATCAACAATAACAAGACCATAGCAATTTCCTCCGAAGCTTGAGTACTTAGGAGGACCGAAGAGGTCCATATGAAGAAGCTCAAGAGGGCGAGTAGTAGTCATGATGGTCTTGGCAGGATGCTTGGCCTTGGTCATCTTTCCAGCTTCGCAAGCACCACACAGCCGGTCCTTCGTGAATCTGATTTCCTCAATTCCGAGGACATGTTTCTTCAGTACCAGCTTCTGGAGATTCCTCATTCCAGCGTGGCCGAGTCTTCGATGCCATAGCCAGCACTCTGAGGTTCGTGCCATGAGGCATGTAGCAACCTGAGGACCTTCAGAGAAATCTGCAATATACAGATCACCTTTCCTAACTCCACTGAAGACAATGGAGTTATCGCTAACCATATAGACAGCACAACCATATTTTCCGAAGGGAACAACGAGATCAAGATCACATAGCATAGATACAGACATCAAGTTGTATCCAAGGGATTCAACAAGCATGACTTTATCAATGTCTTGGTCTCGAGAGATAGCCACTCTGCCGAGACCCAATACCTTACTTTTACCTTTATCGGCGAAGGTGATGGTTTTGTTTGAAGAAGGAATCAGAGATGATTCCATAAGATGGCTTCGGTCACCAGTCATGTGATTTGTGCATCCACTATCCATCACCCATTCAGTCTTTCCCTGCAAAGGAATTAGTATCTCATACAGCAAGTTATGAGCCATTCTCAGTTTGAGGATTTTATGGTTCCTCAGAACTAATTCCTCAGGAAGTTCCTCAGGATTGATTCAATGAAACCAAACAATATAAATATCCTTCAACTGACTCAAATGATGTTGTCCTGGGGATATGATCTGCAAATTTATGATTGCCTCAGGACATGTCCCTGCAAAGATGATCAGTTCTTCTTTACCACCCACATCTTAATGGGTGGTTTTGAGGTATATGAGGACTGATGAGGGCGATGAGACCTAATGGGACGTGTGATAGTGATATCAGGATAAGCAAATGAGTAAGCATTCTTATGAGGGGCTTCCCTGTGAACAAAATGGTTACTGATACATGACGATAATCATTTCCATTTGAGGTATCGTCCTCAGATGATACCCTCACCTCATTTGCATCTGCATTCACAGGAAGGTTAGTGATGAGGTCCTTCTGAACCCAGATCTGCTTGACTGGAGGACCGTTCCTGTAGTTAGTTCCGATGTATCTGGCGAATACCTCACCATTAACATCCTTAAACAGTTTATAGTTTCAGTCAAAAGACTCAATCATCACATCTGAAGAAACAATATCATAACCAGATAAAGTATAGGGATCAGGAGGAGGCATCTTTGCCCGAACCCAAGTGGTCTCTGGATATTGTTTAGGTTTCCAGTAAGACCCATCAGGGTTGAGTTTACGAGTGAATGCGACACCTTCTTTCCTCGGGTTCCTGTTGAGGATCTATTTCTTGAGGACGTCACAAAGAATCTAATGTCCTTTCATACTCTTGAACATGCCGGTTTCCAGTAGACTCTTCAACCTAGCATTTTCTTCAATGATGTCTATGGTATCCTCAGATGTGGGGTTAGATACCACAGAAGCAATAGAAATAACAGAGTCTAAAGACATTGAAGAACTAGGCACAGAGATAATACGGTCATGTTCAATGCATTTTAAACAGGGAGGATTAAATCCTTCTTGTGGCATGATGATCTGTTGGGAGAGGAGTGAATCATTTTCTTTCCTCAGATCGTCATGAGACATCCTCACGTGTTCAAGTTCTTGCTTCCTCATGAGGAACTCATGAGCCAGCTTCTCATGATCGATAAGGAGTGCCTCATGACGATTGAACAAGTCATCAAACTTTGACTGAAGAAGTTTTGATTCATCAGCTAACTTTTGAGTCTTCGTCATTTCCTCAACCAACATATCATCACTCTTGTTTAGTGAGATCTGGATATTTTCAAGTGCACGTTGTTTCTTAGATGAAAGTTTAGCATAGTTTTCATCAGGTTCTTCATCAGAGGGATCATCTGATGATGAGTAAGAAGATACCTTGGAGGACTTGGCCATGAAGCAGAAGGCAGGGGTTGTGTCTTCAGCTTCATTATCAGCATGTGATGGACCAGATTCCTTAGTGCTGAAGATTGACTTGGAGACAAGCGACGTGGAAAGAGCCAGACCGGCCACACCTTCAGATTCTTCAGATTCTTCTTCCTCAGCATCAGGGTTGGAACCAGATTCTTTAGAGTCCAATTCTTTGCCGAGATATGCGCGGGCCTTACGGGAATTGCTATTCCTGTATCCAGTAGACTTTGAGGATCTTGAGGATTTCTTCTTTGTCTTTTCATCAGAACTGTCATCTTTCCCTTTCTTCTTCTTCTTTAGTCTAGCTTCTTTTTCCCATAGAGGACACTCAACGATGTAATGCCCAGGTTTCTTGCACTTGTGGAAGACTCTCTTTCTTGCTTCGACAGAGTCATCATCTTTGCTTTTTCTTGAGGAAGATCTTGAGGAATTTCCGAAGCGATTCTTCTTCGTGAATCTTTGGAACTTTCTAGTGAGGAGAGCAAGTTCCTGGCTGAGGGTTTCAAGATCATCAGTATCAGCCTCAGACTCTTCATCAGAGGACACTCTTCGTGCTCTAGATTTTAGCGCGCGGACCTTAGGCGTGGAGCTGTAAAAATATCGTTTTTCAGAAAGCTTCAGTTCATGAGCATTGAGGCGCTCGAGAATGTCAGCTGGATCCAGAGTCTTGAAGTCGGGCTTTTCTTGAATCATCAGCGATAGGAACTCAAATGAGTCATCCATCGACCTTAGTAGTTTCTTCACAACCTCATGATCTATGATATCAGCGGCACCCAGTGCTTGAAGTTCATTGGATATGTCAGCGAGTCTGTCAAAGGTTAGCTGCACGTGCTCGTTGTCCAGCCTCTTGAACCTGTTGAAGAGACTGCGGAGTGTATCAACTCGTGAGTATCGTTGAGCAGAGACTCCTTCATTGACTTTTGACAGTCTTGTCCATATCTTCTTTGTAGTATCCAGACCACTGATACGGTTGAACTGAGCCTTGTTAAGATGACCACCAATGATGCTTCGAGCTTTTGCATCAAGATGCCAGTTCTTCTTGACAAATTCAGGAGCAGTCATCAGATTTGCTTCAGGAATTCCTTGATCAACAATATCCCACAGATCCTTGTCAATGGCTTCAAGATGCATCCTCATCTTGTTCTTCCAGTATGGATAGTCTGTCCCGTCGAAGATGGGGCAGTTTGAGGCAACGCTCATTGTACCTGAGGTCGACATAACTAAAACTCCAGGTGGTTAAACCGAATCACACAGAACAAGGGAGTAACTTGCTCTGATACCAATTAAAAGTGCAATATATCGACCAAAGGGGGGTGAATGGGAGATTTTCAATTTTACGTGCAGCTTTTGGTTATCTTCAGGACTGAAGCAATACGAAGCTGAAGAAGTAACCAAAATTATGAAGAAATAAAACTTCACAGAATGTAATCATTAGTGCAGCTCATCACAATGCAACAGAAATAACTCAAATCGGATAAGCAGAAGTGCTTCAGATGTAGAGTATGAACACTTAGAGCAGAGGGAGAGCTGAAGCAGAAGAAGTCACATAGCAAGTATTGAAGCTTAAGAGGTTGAAGAGACAGCACCAGTGCTTGAAGACTTCGATTTGGTAGACCAGTTCAAGTTGCTGTGACAACTCTATGTCTGGTTGGAGAGGCTGAGATTTAAATCAGAAGACATAGTCTTCACCTTGTTCTCCTTGAACTAGAGTCCTCAGACTCCGTCCAATAACTCAGGTGCTTCTTTAAGGTAGACTCCCGAAACCTTCACAGACTCAGTCACTCCGGGAAGTCACAATTGCATCTTGACTTCCTCAGATTGAAGACTTCTACACCGGATGGAAGATCACAGTCTTCAAGAGTAAAAAGCTTCGGATCACTCGAACCGACTTCCTCAGAAATGCTCAACTACTAAGGCTGGTGGTTTTCCTCACATAGGTTCTTCAGTGTTTTCAATGAGGTGGGTTGCTCTCAAATGACAAGTGTCAGTTTTTCTATCGAAGCAGCCAACCCACAAATGGGGCTGGGGGTGGCTATTTATAGCCGCGGAGCAACCCCAGGTGAAAGGACATAAATTCCCATGCATGCAATTACTCTCATGCCCTTGGATATGACCATTGCAAGACAAGTTCTAGACTCTCACCACGCAACACGTGGCACGGTCAAAGTATTCTCTATCCTCACAATCTTCAGAAGAATCACACTGGCGATCTCCTGACTCCTCAACCGAAGTTAGTTACCTCAGTGTCCTGAAGAACAACGTCTCAGCCACCCGAGGACTGAACTTCTACCGCAGGAGATTTCCTCAGGGTTTTTCTTCAGGATTCCTAGTTGAGCAATTCTTCAGACCTTCGGAACTTGTTTTCTTCAACCCCTCCAACAGTACAATGTTTTCCTACGACTCAAGAAAGAAAAAGACTTAACGAAGACTACGCTTCAGCTTGATCTTCAGCTTGATCTTCATCTTGATCTTCATCTTGACATGCCTTCAGTATGGCACAACTTTCTTCAGTATCTCAATTCTTCGGGATCCAGTTTCTTCAGGATTCCAAGTCTTCAGGATCCTGTTTCTTCAGGATTCAGAGTCTTCAGGATCCTGTTTCTTCAGGATTTTGCGCCAATACGTTCTTCAGGAAAACCTTTGTTTCTTCAACGTTCCTCAACATTTTGGGGGGGTCGACATTGGTGGTTAAACACCTCATCAGGGACTGTTCTCCTGTGTATACTCATAAACACATCAGTACCTTAACCGTTTTGTCATCAAACTCCAAAACCTCAAGGGGAGGGCACTTGATGCACTTACAATTGTTAAAGCTTGTGGATATTCTTTGGCTCCCCTTGAGTCGAATCTATAAATTGGGTTATTCTTACCCATGAAGACTATCTTGATCCCCTGCAGTTGTGGGTTATCAGGTGGGGCTCGTAACTTAATACCAGCGTGATGTTCTGGATAGATATCTCAAGGTGAATGATTAGTGAGTAGATGGAGATGGTTTCGGTCTACTTGTCTTGGCGTACTGCCCATGCTTTTGAGCCTCTTCCTTTATTTTGTAGCATAGTTAGCATTGCGGTGCACTTTTAATCCTGTCAATTGCCCATCTGTAATTTGTTCACCTCGCATAGGTGTTTATCGTCTTTTGGGAGAGAGACATCACTAGTGAACTTCATGGAACCCCGGTCCATATTCCACCACTGTTTAGACCTTCAATTTACTTCCTTTTTTACTTTCTAGTTGCAGTTATCACTACCATTATCTCTTGCGTTTGACCCTTTGTAAACGACAAGGCCGGAGAGATTGAGAACCTCTCTGTACTCGTTGGGAGAAAAGTTATTTGGGTGCAGGTCCATGCAAAGCAAGTGACTGTCATAAACGGCGCATCACTTGCCGAACCACCTACTTGTCGTCCTTGGAGTCCTACTAGAGACATAAAACCTATCCTCTACGTTAGGGGAAATTTGCTGCTGTGCTACATCTCAACCTTCCACTTGGGGTAGCCAACGAGGATCACTGCTTAAGTGCCATCAAGTGGCCCTTTGAGAGAGAGTGGAATCTCGGGTCCAGCTCGATCACATCGTGGATCAAGTAGTCTCGAACGCTTTTGGCGAATTCGTCTGGCCTCCTGACCGGGTCGAAGTATGATTCGTCGTGGCGAGTGGTCGTGTCGGTGATGGGAGTCGTCGCCGAGAAGGGTGCTTGGTTGATGACAGGAGTCGTCGCCGCGACGGGTGCTTGGTCGAGTGAGATTCTTGATGTTGAATTTCGGCTCCTTGGCTGGTGCCGACCTTGGTCTTGCTGGTGTTGCCAGAGCTTGTTTCGTGGTTCGTCGGGTTCTTCGCCCCAGGACGTAGCCTCGAAAACCGCTGAAAGCTTTAGCTTTACTCATGCGTGGACCAGGCGCGCCAGATCGCGCGATCGGCAAGCTTGTGATGATCTTGAGGTTTCCGAGTTGGTCGGTTCTTTCTTGAATCACTGCTGAAGTCACCAAATTGCTGTTTGCTGATGACGGGACCGCCAAGATCGTGATTCCAACATTCGCCTTCCCCAAGTTTGGCGCTAATTGATGAGGATCGGCCTAGGCAAATCCCATGGTTAGGAACCCTAGGTTTAGATCGTAGAGAGAGGAGTGCAGGTTGGCGATACTCGTCGGCTAACAGGAGACATGGATTTACCTAGGTTCAGGGCCCTCGGCCGGTAAAACCCCTACTTCCTGCTCTGTTGTATTATGATGGAGGCGATTACAGTGGAGGTCTCGGCGAGAGTGGTCTTGCCGAGGGTAGAGCTATGCGAGATTGGATGATCTAGACTTCCCCTCTCCCAGCCTTTATATACTAGGCTGGGTCGCAAGGAGTCCATCTAGGTGTACAAAGGAGATTGCCTAATCTAGCTAGTCTTGGAGAGCACGCCTTGGAATCCAAACCGCCTTGGACTTCACGTTGGCGCAGCCGTCGGTGCTTTGGGTGGGCTGATCTTGGGCAGCCGAAGTGTAACGGCCCAAATGCAATAAAACCCACTTGAACTATCTTTCATGATTTTTCTGTTGCTTCAGTCTCTATGTATGAGACTTGGCATGGATGTTATGTGACTTATGTCATGTGATGATAAATAGTCATATTCTTTTTTATGGCTTTGGTCCATTATATTTAATTGCGTCCATATAAGTCAAGTGGCATCTTTGTGAATTTATCCATGGTTGGAAAGTCATCCCCTAAACCTCTTCTTTTGGGTATCAACATGTTTTTCCATGTATTAGCCCCCCTCCCAACTTCCAAGATTTTTCTTTTTAAGAAACTAGGGTTGTAGTTCAAAGTGACATTTGAATGGATTTAGATGTCTTTGAATTGCTTAAATATTTTTGACCCAATTCATTTTCCAAAAATCGAATAAATCTTATAGATGAGGAATCAGATTATATATGATATTTTTTACATTCATTTTGCATTTTATTTGATTGCTTTTTCTCTGCTATCTTTTATTAAAAGAATAAATGCAGATGTATTTCTTCTAGTGCCCACTTGGGCCTTTTTCTTTTTCTCCAGTCCATCTTATCTTTCTCCTTCAAATCAGCCCATCCCGAAGGGGTATGAACAACCTTCTTCTCCTCGCTGGAAAGGAGAGGAGCACTTCCCCTCACGCACATGGCGTGACCGGGAGATGCCCCGTGCTGCCTCTTTTGCCCTTCCCCTCGCCCCTTTTGACCCCCCCTCGCGAACCCTAGCCTTCCCTCTCTCCTTCCTCGCGCCGTCAGCACCCAATTTCCCTCATCCTTCTCTATTTTTTTGCCATGATCAGGAGGCAGTGGAGCTCCAAATTCATGACCATGCCCAACCGGTCGTCATCGTCGTCAAAGTCGGTGTCCTCTCCGTCCACGTACGCGTCTCCGAGCGCGGGAATTGGAGGCCGACGTGCCTAAGCTTCTCCTCGGGCGTGGTCGTTTTCCCGCGAGACGGCGACCGCGACCTCCCCTGCTTCCTCGCCGCCTACAACCGTTCCATCCCCGCGACTCCAACGTCTCCTCTGCGCCTCCCCGGGATTGTCCTCGACCTCCCCTTCTGTGAGCCTCCTCCTATTCCTGTTTTTTCCCTCGCTCGTACAACCCCACTCGCCGTAAGACCGCCAGGTTGCATGCTCCTGTAGTTGTAGATGTCGGGCACCTCGCCGGCCACCCCATGGTCTGTGCGTGAACTGGGCACGTGCACGACATGCCCTCCAGCCAAGGACACGCCTTTGGCCACCAAGGGACGCCTTCAGAGATTCTGCGCGTGGCGTTGTTCTCCGCCTCGACAAGTCTGAAACCTGGTTGCAATTTTTGTCAGTGCTAATTTTTTGAGTTTCAGTTAGCGCGCGTCATAGGTTCAGGTAGGTAACCTCTCCTCTTTACGTCAAGATCCGCAGCGTGGTCCAGTGGTGCGGGCACCGCGGTTCGATCCGTGAGATTGTGGGATCAAAGCCCTGGCAGCGCAATGCTCTTCATTTTATCATGATTTTTTTCTGCTGGTATTCGTCGTCTACCCCGTCAGACGCGAGGTGTTAGTTTTCTTCAGATTCGTTTTCCGATTCAGTTAGTCGCGTTGTCGCTCGTTTATCTTGGGTCGAAGCACGACTTTGCCAATTAATTCAACATAGCGCAGTGGCAACACCTCTGTTGTTCCCCCGAGGGGTCTTGGGATCAAATTCCAGCTAGAGGCGCCCCCTTTTGCATCCTTTTTATTTTTCCGGGCTTGGCGTATTTGCATTCTTCGCTGTGGGCGCTCCATAGAGCTGGAACGCGCGGGCCATCTCTGGCGAGATCAGCCCAGAGAGGTTTCCCTTTTTTTTTGGATTAAATTCAAATCCTTTTGAATTGAATCAAATTTGTCCCTTTGTTTTCATTCTTTGTGTCATGTGCATCTTTGCTCTGAATAAATTATGCCATACAAGGTTTAGGGGTAGAAATTCATGAGGAACATGATGGTGCTGCTCATTTGTTCATATGAGCTAGTATTATTAGGTGATGATGTAACTTTTTGCATTTGTCTCCCCTCATTATTGCACATGGTGCAATTCCTCCATCATTTCTCTTGTTGTAGTTCCTTCATTGACCGTAGTTGCCGGTAGCGTAGTCCCGCTCTTCTCTTATTGTTTTCAATAGAATGCATTAGGTGCATCATATCCCATGCCATTTGCATCTATGTTATGTTAGGGAATCCCATCTTGAAGTATATCTTCATGTGTGGGCAATCCTTCTCCATGCAATGTTATATTCCATTACTTATGCCATGATCATGCATCATAATAACTACAACATAAGGATCCTTCGGATCCGGAATTCACCTACATAAGTGCATATGAAGGTTGTCGGTAGCTGTAACATCCCAATTTTCTAAATTTGGATGTTAATAGATCATCATATGCATCTCATGCTGTTTCCTCATTTTTCTGGAGTTTTAAAATATTTTTAACATTTTTCAACACATGGCAGTTCGCTGGAGAGGATATAAAATGACTTATCCCCATTTTTAAATTGTTGGAAAATAGTTAAAATATTTTTGCCGACATTTTAAATTTACTTTGGGGTTATAAATAACTTCTAAAAATATTTTGGGAATTTATTTATGCTCATTTTTCGGTATTTTTAATTGCCGGAAAAGTATTTAAAATTATTTAAAAATAAGTTGCAAAGTTTTTATTTTTATTTAATATTTTGGTAATGCCAAAAATTCAATTTTATTATTTTAAAAGTTTTTGTGAAAACGAAAATTAAAAATAATTATCCGTGATTTTCTAAAATTGTTTTGGGCCTAATGGGCGTGTACTATTTTTTTTTCCGCCTGGCCGAATTCGTATTTGTTTTGGATTTAATTTTTTTTGAAGCGGGTTATAAAAACGTCCGCGGGTCCGCGGATTAGGGTTTTTTGCCCGACCCGCGAAGCCGCCGCCTCGGACGCCGCCGCGCCGCCGCCGGAGTGCGCCGCCGCCCCGACCGCCGCCGCCGCGCCGGTGAGCCCCGCCGCCACCCCGAGCCTCCTCGCCGCACCCCGTGCCACCGCTGGCTCTGCCGCCGCCGGTCAAACGCCGGCCAGATCCGGTCAAACCGGCGCCGGGGACCCGATCGCGTTTTTCTAAGTTATTTTATTTGCGGATCGGTCCTTTTTGCTGATTGGACCCCGATTCTACCCGGTACCGTTTTCGCGAGTACTTTTTAAACGTAGCTCGGAATCGAGTGATTCCAGTTGCATTGCGACCGTGTTGAAAAGTTCTATCCAGTAGACTAAGTTTTACAGAAGTTTGAAGTTTTCAAATTTGAATCCCAAGCGGAATCAAATTTGAACTTCCGGTAGCCGTACCTTTTTCACGGTGCGCCCGTTTGCGCCGTTTCTTTTTGCGTTAGTTTTATTTTGTGGAGTACTTTAAGTTTAGCTTCTGTTAGGGAAGTTTTGGTACTGTTCTTTGTATGTTTATTACTGTTTGTGCATATTTGTATTGAGTATATGTTGATTGGTGCTATGTTTGCTCGTATAGATTGTCCGTAGTGCGTCGCATTGTTTTGTGAGCATTGTGATCATCAGGATCAGGAAGAAGGAAAGTGACGCTTTGACCATACTCATACCTATAATTTTTTTATATGCATTATGTTAATAATATCACCCTATTGCATGATAGGTAGTTTACTTTACTGTTGCTGCAAAACCAGTTAGGATAGCCACATGTCTTGACTTGTTTTTGTAGATCAACCTAGCACGTGTTGTTACTTTATTGCTATGCTTTGTAGACGTGGTTTGGGTTGTGCAAATTCATGGAGTGCATGTGAGCTATTTAATAATTTGTGTAGCAACTTTATAATAAATAGAAATCAGTTATGGACGGGCAGGGTGTGCTTCCTGAGGACTCGTGCCTTATCTAAGGGCGAGACCAGGTTGTACCCCTAATGGTTGGTTTTGGTGGTCGACAGTACGTCATGGTACCTACCCTCTGAACGTAAGTGGGCGCCGTCCAGGCTCAAAAAGATCAGACATACTTGGTGACTAGGAGCTTCCATGTACAGCTGCTGGCCATATGGGCTCTGGCTTAGTTGAGTACGATGTAGGAAGCCTCTCCTGTGCAAAGCTAGCAGATGTAGATGTGATAGGTGGTAACGGCTTGCTGTTGGGTGTACGTGACCTCTTCTGAAAGACTTCGTTTCAATCTTCGGGTTGAGTCCAACGGGGAAAGTTTACTAACCTCTGCAGAGTATAAAAACTAATCATGATTAGCCGTGTCCCCGGTTATGGACATCCTTGAGCTACTAGACATTACTGTTACTGGAGGATCTTTACATATGAATCACCATAATAATTTGAGTGGGCAAGATTTAATAAAGGGTGTGGATTTGGAACTGGTGTGCCCTGTTCGATCTTAAGTAGTAAGTTAAACTAAAATTTTGACTAGGTAGATTGGGAAAAATCAGCTTTCTGCAAAACAAAACCATAAGCCTTTCCTTTGACTCACCTTGCATGTAGTTGTAGGTCCTTTATATATATCTCTTCCGTGTCACTTGCCGTACAAATCAGATGTACTGACCCGTTGTCGGGCTGTAACCTTCGGTGTTGCAGGTTTTTCAAACGACCAGTAAGGTGCGTTTAGGGTTGCGGGTCTACACTCAGCATGTTCGCTTGTGGCTGTTGATGGGACTCCACGTTACTTGCTTTTGCTTCCGCTATATTTATGTTGAATAAGCTAGCCTTGAGCTATGCAACTTGTTATTTGTTTTATTCTAGATCATACGTTGTAATAATGATGCACTTGTACTTTGATATACGTCTATGATACTGTGTGTGCCAGCGAGTTCGATTCAGGGACTGGCACTTGATCACAGAGACTTCAATTCTATGTGAATTGGGTCGTTACAGTAGCAATGTACCGTTGCTCCCCGACGCTTCATTTAAACTTGCCTATTCTTATGTTTATGCCATGCTATTCAAATGACATGCATCATACTTGATCATACTTGTTTGTTCGTTGCTTGCTCGTGATTGCTCCGTAGTGATAGTGGTATCTCCATTGATTGTCTTTCCAGTGTTTACTTCTTGTGTGCCCCCGCGGATACCTTCAGAGACGTTGCGAGTTTGCGATCGACTACACCTTCGAAACCCGACTTATCAACAGGCAAGGACTATACATTACTTATGATCCATTCTATTATAACCAGCGGCTTGCATGCTAGTCTAGGTTAGCTTCGTTGTTTCATCCTACCACATGTTTACAACCTCTCTTAAACCGATACAGCCATGTCCCCTCCCAGCAAATCTTGTACTTCTATGTTACTATTGCTCGTTGCTCAGCCCTGCTTAGTATGCATGCTTAGGATGCTATGAATGTTACCCTGTTACTCCTTGGATTGGGCTATCACATTATTATATTGTTGTGGATGAAATGATTATTATGATGTTGACTATATTTGACGAAGGATGGAAGGTCTAGGCTATCCCGCCCCGATGCTTTGTTCCATTCAAGTCACCTAGGACCCGAGTTCCGGGTATTGTGTCTCTTAACGAGCGTGCCTAACCGCGTGTGGGATTCTATGGGGTCCCCTTTTGTTACCTACTTAGTTACAAAAATTTATAGCGGTGGCGCAAGATGGTTTTCCATTTGCACCGTACGAGAGGCGAGCAAGGGCCCGCAGGTTCTCAGAATAGGTTCGCGCGGGCCAGTGGGACAGTGTTCCCGTTGGTCCTAAACTTTGCGGAGCGCGGGATGCCTACCTTCTTTGCAGATGTCATTCCAAGCTGACGTGAGACGGAAGAGGCCAATTCGAGAGACGACCGACTCTTGAGTTGGGTGTCGACTCTACCGGGGGCCAGCCGGATTTGTTCATTGTTAGTTAGAGGGACTATGATGTCTGAATCTCTCGGAACAACTCTTCAATGAGTGCCTGTAACGGGTCGGACTGAGAGAGCCGACGTACATGCAGAGCTTATAATGGGCAGTTGGTACGCCCCTGCAGGGTTAAATCTTTTCGAGAAGCCGTGTCCACGGTTATGGACGACTTGAGACCTACTCCTTGTTCATAGATAACATCAACTGAATCATAACTAAAACTTGATCAACGGGTGTGTGTGTGTGCCTTGACTGCTTCTTCTTCGTCGGGATGCGAAAGAGGAGGACAAGGATAGGATAGGTGTTATGTTTGCGTAAGTAGATAATAGCAAGACTTGTTGGAGGTGATTCCTCATCAAATTCTTGGCTTCTTATCTTACTCTCTAGATCGTTAGCCACTTCATAAATGCTAGTGCGGCAGCAACCTCACCACTATCCCTTCCTTACCGTGAACTACTAGTTATCCTAGAATGACGAGTGATGAAGTCCTTGCTGGGTTAGTTGACCACTACAGTTGGATGCTGAGTACTTCTGTACTCATGATACTACCCCATCTCTTTTCAGGTTTCTTGATCGAAAACAGGTATGGTGATCGACGTTTCACGTGGATACTCGACAACAACTAGTTAGGCGGATCCCGACGGAGATCCAGGACCCGTGTGGTTATGGGAATCGATGATTTTCTCTTTGCCACTAGGCATTTGATTGTAGTCTGTCCTCAGATATATATCTTCCGCTGTTGTATTGTATTAAGGCAGGTGTATGCCGATTGTATGAGATGTCGTATCCCTGTAGCTGTAATGTTGTGATATCATGTTGAAATACAAGACATATGGCTTCGTCATATGTCGCGGTGGGTCCGATATGTGCTTCGTCCTCGGGTTTGGACGGAAACGTCCATATCCGAAACAGCACCGCATATCGTGTCTTACAACTTGGTATCAGAGCCTTACCGACCGTAGGTTTCCTTTACTGGCCGAAGTCGAGTCTAGAAAATATTTTGTAGTTACTAAGGAAAAATCAAAGAGTAGGAACTCTTTCTTTTTCTTCTTACCCCGCCGCCCCTCCCTCTTTTCCGTAAGGAAGTGAAATGATGGTTTTTTCTATGCAACTCATCTTATTCAAAAAATTTAGGTTCTCGTTTAGGAGATTTCAGTCGGCCCAATGATCTATCACCAACGGGTTGGTCGGCGTAATTCGAACTGGCTGAGCATGGCTTGTGGGCTTGTTGCTCTACATCGACAAATGTGCGGCCCGCGTGAAACAGTTGAACCGGGTTGCGTAGTTATTATCCAACTAATGGATTCTAAACCTCCCGCTTCAGCTATCCCCCTTTGTCCACTGTAGTTGGCACTGTGTGTGGATCCTCCTCTGTCCCGTCTCGTTGTCCAGGTTTTCGCACCTTCCTGAGTGATGCTATTTTAGAAATGCTGGTATGGTATTATTTCATCTCGCATTCTCAATTGTGTGCTTTCCAGTAGCACCTAGGTTTCATCTTTCTGGGGTTCCAGATGGTGTACTTCTTTCAATTCCAGTATACTCACCCCTTGTGAGAATTCTTATGGCTATCCTTTGTTCTTTATGCAATTCTCCATTCCTTTATCCTTCATATTTCATCTATCATGGTTGTTATTCGAATTCAAGATTCCTTTCAACATAATGGTTGACATTCAAAGTGGCAGTTGTCGAGGTCGGTCTGTTGACCCTAGAACTCATCCTCCTTCACCTCCCCTAGAGGACCCTCCGCTCGATGAGGCAGTTGCAGCGATGGTCCAATCTCAAGCTATGTTGGTGCAGTTGCTCCAAATGCAGATGAACAACCAGCATAGACCGGATACGACGCCGTTCACGATGCTCTCCGAGTTCCTGCAAAATGGTCTCCCATCTTCCTCAGAGTCTAAGGAGCCACTTGATGCGGATGATTGGGTAGCAGAGATCAAGAAGAATCTGTCTTGCAACAATGTCAGACCAGAGGATTACGTGAGCTTTGCGATGTTCCAACTCAAGGGTGTTGCAACTAGCTGGTGGTATGCTTATCAAGAGAACCACGAAGGAGAGCCTATCTCCTCGGATGATTTTATTCGGGACTTCAGGTCCGCTCACATACCTCAGAGTTTGCTAGACATGAAGCGTGAGGAGTTTCTCAGGTTGCAGCAGGCACCATGTCGGTGTACCAGTACTACCTTGAGTTCAGCAAGCTAGCAAGATATGCGGCAGACGACATCAGTTCCGAGGCGAGGAAGATTGAGAAGTTTAGTAGGGGCCTTGAACTAGAGATCAAGTATGCCCTCAACCTATGCAGGCCAGAGAATTTCTCTGATTTCGTTAGCTTGGCTATATCTCAAGAGTCACCGATGATTCTGCTAGAGGAGCAGAGGAAGAAATCCCGTGAAGCCGGTCCTCCTCCTCCAGTAGTGTCCTAGAAGAAGCAACGTGTGTTGGTTCCGGTTGGTCACTTCAGTAAGGTGTCGTTTCCTCTGATGGGTGACCCTTGGAGTTCCTTTTTCCGCCCACCCTCCCCACCTCAGCCTTCAAGGTTTCCAAATAGTCATCCTAGGATGTATCTTCAGAAACCAGCTCAGAAGAAGAAAATTATTTGTGCCCGATGTCAACTTGAGGGGCACTATCCTCGAAAGTTTACCCTTAACAAGCGTTCCCCTCTGTAAGGCCCGATATGCGGTACTGTTCCGGGGACGAAGCACATATCGGTCCCACCGCGACATATGACGAAGTCATATATCCCGGATTTCAACATGATATCACATCATTACAGATACAAGGATACAACATCTCATACAATCGGCATACAACTACCTCAAATACAATACAACAGCGGAAGGTACATGTCTGAGTACAGAATACAATCAAATGCCTACTGGCAAAGAGAAAAACATCGATCCCATAACCACACGGGTCCAGGCCCTCCGCCGGGATCCGCCTAACTAGTCGTCGTCGAGTCTCCACGTGAAACGTCGGTCACCAAACCTGTTGTCGATCAAGAACCCTGAAAAGAGTTTGGGGGTAGTATCATGAGTACAGAAGTACTCAGCATCCAACTGTAGTGGTCAACTGACCCAGCAAGGACTTCATCACTCGTCATTCTAGGACAACTAGTAGTTTACGGTAAGGATGGGGTAAGTGGTGAGGTTGCTGCCGCACTAGCATTTATAAAGTGGCTAACGATCTAGAGAGTAAGATAAGAAGCCAAGCATTCAATGAGGAATCGCCTCCACCAAGTCTTGCTATCAACTACTTACGCAATCATAACACCTATCCTATCCTTGTCCTCCTCTTCGCATCCCGACGAAGAAGAAGCAATCAAGACACACACACGTTGATCAAGTTATATTAAGATTATCTCAGTTGATGTTGTCTATGAACAAGGAGTAGGTCTCAAGTCGTCCATAACCGTGGACACGGCTTCTCGAAAAGATTTAACCTTGCAGGGGTGTACCAACTGCCCATTACAAGGCTCCGCACGCACGCCCATCACTCTCAGTTGCTACCCATGATAGGCAACATTTTATGATTTAGTCCCAAGAGATCCGGAATAACAGGTCCCTCTAACTAACAACGCACAAATCCGGGTGGCCCCCGGTGAGTCGACATCCAACTCAAAAGCCGAAGCGCTCTCGAATCGGCCTCTACCGTCTGGACGAGGTCGGGTTAGCTACCCAAACAGATGTGGGCAGCCCCCTAGCTTCCAGGTGTGGACCAACAAAGGAACTATGTCTCCACTGTCCCGAGTTGTTTCAAAATCTACGAGGTCGACACTCGCACACACATGTTTTGCAAAAGGTAAAACCAGCTTGGGCCACCACTAGAAATGTTTGAAGCTAGATAGGTAAGAAGAGGGGACCCCATAAAATCCCACACGTGGTTAGGCACGCTCAGTCTTAAAACCAATACCCGGAACTCGGATCCTAGGTGACTCGAATGGAACAAAGCGTCGGGGCGGGATAGCCTAGACCTTCCATCCTTCGTCGAATATAGTCTACATTTATAATAGTCATATCATCCATAACAATATAATAATGTGATATCCCAAACCAAGGAGTAATAGGGTAACATCGTAGCATCCTAAGAATGCATACTAAGCAGGGGCTGAGCAACGAGCAATAGTAACATAGCAGTACATGGTTTGCTGGGAGGGGACATGGCTGTATCAGTTTGAAAGAGGCTGTAAACATGTGGTAGGATCAAACATCGAACCTATCCTAGACTAGCATGCAAACCGCTGGTTGAAATAGAATGGATCATAAGTAATGTATAGTCCTTTCCTGTTGATAAGTCGGGTTCTGAAGGTGTAGTTGATCGCAAGCTCGCATCGTCTCCGATAGGTACCCGCGGAAGCACACAAGAAGGAAACACTGGAAAGCAATCAACAGTGCACCACTATTACTACGGAGCAATACAAGATCAAGAAGACATCACATGACACGGCAACGCGATACAGATCTATCGTCGAGAACGGTTACTAACAGATTAAGTGGGGTATCGGTCACACACGACGAGTACCGCACGTTTACGGTGGTTCAAGTTGCTTAGCTACAGGTGATCAACAAAGGTTTTTAACATGGAAACTCAAGCAAGCATGGCATAGAACACAAACATGGCAAGAGGTGAAGCACAAATTAAACTATCTATGCTACTCAATTTAAGCGAGGCACAACCTAAACATGGCATAACTCTAAGTGCCACACGATGATTAAAACATTTGGTACTGTTCTGTCCTAAACCATATTTTAGGTTGGTTAACAACAGCAAACAATAGCATAAACACAAAGTACACGAAAAACTAATCAAGTTACATATAAAGAACACCCCAAACGGAGTTACGGTTAAAAAGATACAAGCAAAACAAGCTACGGGCACAATCTGCCAACATCGGGAAGCACACTTTAGAGCAATGAATAAACAGGTTAATCAATGCAAACATGCTCACAAATGATATGAAATTAAACTAGACCTGACAAGGAAGGCATGGCAAAAAGAATCATGCAAATAGGCATCATACATCAAAAGATATTAAGCAAATAACATGGCATCGGAACGTTACAAACTTAGAGAAAAACAGAGGTGGCTGTCAAAAACAGCAGCATAGAAACTTTGGAGCTCAATAACTATATGACCAGCAAGCATATCATGACAATGCAATACATATAATGGAAGTAGACATGATGCTTAACAATATGCAATTGGAATCACTCAATTCCGATAAACGGTCGCGACACACTCGTCGACCGAAGTTGCAACAAAATAACAGTTTCAGCAACAACAACACATTAACATCAGGATCACCACTTTGGAGCAAGATTTAATATAGCTAGAGCACCCAAACATAACAAGTTAAAGCATGGAAATGAAGTACAGATGATGCTTAACACATAGGAAAAAGAATCAATGCAATAGGCCTCATGGATTAGTCACAATCATCATGCAAACTTGCAACAAAATAATAACAACAACACTTAATAGGAATTTGTAGCAGTTAACGGCTTGATGCCCTGTTCATCACACAATTGCACAATAAATATGACCTCAAATGCAAAAACTTTATACATACGAATGCTAGAGCACGCAAAACTGAGCAACTTTCGTTTTGGAGGCACGTTCATCGGAGCTACGGATTACTCGCAAGTTACCGTGCAAAAATGAAACACCAGTAAAAATACAGCACTTAGCAGAAAATGGAAAAAGAAAAATCACAGGGGAAAAAAAAAAGGGGCACGGGCCTCACCCATCGGGCCGACCCAAATCGCAGAGGAGGCGGCCTGGGAGGGGCTGCCACCCCGGGCCAGATCTGGCCGGCTGGGCCTCGGAGGCTGGCGGGTCGCGCCTGATGGGCCTGATGGCTGATGCCAGCCCACGGCGGCTGTCCAGCGCTGGAGGGAGGCGGCCGGCTCCTCGAGCGGCTCGGGCACGGCGAGGCCAGCCGGCGGCCAGCCGGTGCTGGCTTCAGGTGCGAGGGGAAACGCGGGGGTGGCCCCTGGCGCGCGGGTGGCCGGATCCACCGGAGACCAGTGCCGGTGAGGTCCATGTGCGGGGAGGCTCGAGCTCCTCCTCGGCTGCTCAGCCATGGCGGCCTGCTGGCTCCTATGGGGTAGGAAGGAGGAGGGTTAGGGGAGAGAGGGAGATAGGAGAGGGAGGAAGGGGAGGAAGGAGAGGAGGGGAGGTGAGAGGCGCCTGGTGACCCGGCTGGCCGGCGGCGGCCCCGCGGGCTCGGGCGGCGCGCCCACGGCATGGAGGTTGGAGGAGGAAGAGATAGAGTAGAGGTGGGTGGCAGGCTCGATCTGGGCTGTCGGATCGCGAGATCTGACGGTCCAGATCTGAGGATGGCTAGGATTGCTGCGAAAATTGGCTAAATTGCGAAAATAGTGCTATATCTGAGGGGTGTGCCTGCAAATTGTGGCTAGGGAAACCCTAGAAATGGGTGGGAGTGTGGTGGTCTTTATATAGCCCCGGTGGCTGGCAGTTTGCAAAAACATCCCCGGTTTTTCTCTCGCGCGCGCGGTGCTCACGTTTCTTACTGCCGGGGGTCCGTAGTACCTCCGATTCGGGTAAAACTTCGAACTACGCGATCAGCGCGTCGAGCCGGCGGCGTTCACCTCGCCCGGGAACTGTTCAGAGAACACTTCCCGGCGCGCTATAAAAATATCCCGTTTAATTATTAAACGGGGTTTTTTTCGTTCCGTTGGCTGCGGCTGGTCTCGTGCGGTTTTCGCGACGGTGATCGGGTGAAACCCGGTGTCGCAAAGGTCGAGTGTCAGGGTGGCAAGGGTCGGTCTCCGTCCGATACGAGATAAGAAGGGGAAAATAATAATCGCCGATCGATAAATCGGGGATGCAAACATCGCAAACAAATCAGACAATCAAACAATTCACACCGAAAACAAAAATTTTAATTTTTGTGAAAACTGGGCTGTTACACCCTCCACCCCCACCAGCCCCTACATCGACATCTACAAGGCTGAAGGTGCCTTCTCATGCTTCCAGGGTCAACATCGTCCGCTTGTGATACGTCCCAAACGTATCTATAATTTATGCTTGCTCCATGCATGTTTTGTGTGACTTTGCCATGATTTGCTTGAACTTTCATACACTTTTGAGCATATTTGGACGAATCTATTAACCCAGTGCACCCAGCTGCTAGTTACTGTTTTCTGCTGTTTTTGTATTTCAGGTTTTCCGGCCATTAAAAGTGCTCCAATAAATCTGTAAAAATCATATAAAAAATCAGCGACCCAAAAGCTTCTGGAATCACCAAGGTAGCGGAGGGGGGCCACCACCAGGAGACCAGGAGGGTCCCTGGTGCGGCCCCACCCTAGGCCGCGCCAGGAGGCCTCCTGGCTGCCTGGTGGGTCCCCTCGACACCCCCTCCGCCTATATTTAGCCCTCGGGGTGGAAACCCATAATATCGATCTCTTTTTCGCGAACTCGCCTCTGTACCGCTGCCGCCGCCGTTTCAAGATCGGGGCTTCCTGGAGAAGCTGCCTCGGCACCCTCCCGGGAGGAGGAACCCCCTCCAGGAGACCATCCATAGCCATGGACGCCTCCCGGATGTGCCGTGAGTAGTCCCCCTTGGACCATGGGTCCGTGAGAAGTAGCTATGTGATGTACCTCTCCCCTCTTTGTGCTTCCACTTTCGAGACTTCGTGAGCTGCCTCACATGATCGAGGCACTTTTGTAATTTCTGCTGTTGCTATGCTGAGTTTGCTGGGATCTGATGGATTATGAGACTATGTTCAAATTGTGATGAGTAATATATTTGGTTCTTCTCTTTTACATTTTGTTCTTGAGTAAATTCTTGCATGTTCTCCTTTGCAGTATTTTTCTTTGGCCAAGTAGTTTGCTTGCAACTCCCAGAGGGAGCGTTATGCTTGATTGTGGGTTCAACCCCCTGAGGTCTAGCTTGAGTGACAGAAACATGAGACTAGGGGATGTGTTGTTGCCACCAAGGATAAAACAACGGTGCTTGTACCCGCGGGTGCAAGGATTGTTTACTTTACACAAAGTTCTTTTAATGCAGTTGTCTGTTGCTTTGAGTTTACACTTTGGGTGGGATTCACAACTTAATACCAGCGAGATGTTCTGGATAGATATCTCAAGGTGGATGATTCGTAATAGATGCAGTTGGATTTCGGTCTACTTACCTTGGCGTACTGCCCATTGCTTTTGAGCCCTTCCTTTCTTTGCAGCATAGTTAGCATTGCGGTGCCTTCATAATCCTGTCAATTTCCCCGCTGTGATTTGTTTACCTCGCTAGCACTTTTATCGTCTTGTCGGAGAGAGACATCACTAGTGAAAATCACGGGACCCCGGTCCATCTTCACATTATTGTTTACACCCGTAGTTTACTTTCAGTCTTTACTTTCAGTTCCACTTTTATCTCTTGCGTTGATCCTTTGTAAACAGCAAGGCCGGAGGAATTGACAACTCCTCTGTACTCGTTGGGAGCAAAGTTATTTGTATCTGTGTGCAGGTCCACGTCAAGCACCGTGACACATACTTGTATCTCTTGGAGTCCTACTGGTTCGATACTCAACCTTAGCATCTTTGCTAAGGGAAACTTGCTGCTACACTGCATCTCACCTTCCACTTGGGGTAACCAACGAGGAGAGTTGCCACTCTGTATCAAGAGAATTTCTGGCGCCGTTGCCGGGGACTACAGTCTACAAGATAGGGGAGTTGCACACTATCTTTTATCTTTGCTTTTTAGTCTTGTTAGTTTACCTTTTAGTTTTTACTTTTGTGTCCCTTATCAAAAATACCTGTTACCTTTCTTGTGTGGTCAAGTATCTTAGGAGTTGGTACTATGAGGGAATCCAAGGTCTTGGATTTCCACCAAAGGAACGGGGAGAAAATGAAGAAGGCATGGGACAGATTTTCTGAAGCACATAAGGCAAATATGCCTTGGTTACCTATAAGAATTGTGCTTAGAAATTTTTACGTTGGTCTTTTTAAGTGGTGTAAGCACTCTCTTGATCTTATAGCTGAAGGAGACTTTCTAGAGTGTGATGAAGCTACTCCTTGTTCATAGATAACATCAACTGAATCATAACTAAAACTTGATCAACGTGTGTGTGTGTGTGCCTTGACTGCTTCTTCTTTGTCGGGATGCGAAAGTGGAGGACAAGGATAGGATAGGTGTTATGTTTGCATAAGTAGATGATAGAAAGACTTGTTGGAGGTGATTCCTCATTGAATGCTTGCCTTCTTATCTTACTCAATAGATCGTTAGACACTCCATAATTGCTAGTGCGGCAGCAACCTCACCACTATCCCTTCCTTACCGTGAACTACTAGTTATCCTAGAATGACGAGTGATGAAGTCCTTGTTGGGTCAGTTGACCACTATAGTTGGACGCTGAGTACTTCTGCACTCATCATACTACCCCCAAACTATTTTCAGGGTTCTTAATCGACAACAGGTATGGTGATCGACATTTCATGTGGAGACTCGACGACGACTAGTTAGGCGGATCCCGGCGGAGAGCCAGGACCCGTGTGGTTATGGGGATTGATGATTTTCTCTTTGCCACTAGGCATTTGATTGTAGTCTATACTCAGACATATATCTTCCGCTGTTGTATTGTATTAAGGCAGGTGTATGCCGATTGTATGAGATGTTGTATCCCTGTACCTGTAATGTTGTGATTTCATGTTGAAATCTGACACATATGGCTTCGTCATATGTCGCGGTGGGTCTCATATGTGCTTCTTCCTCGGGGTTGGACGAAAACATCCAGATCCGAAATAGTACCGCATATCAGGTCTTACACGAAGCTTCCAGTGGGCCTTCTATCTGGACACGCACCAGGTACCCTCATGCCGAGGAGTCGTGGGGGCATCCTCTCTTCAGATAACTTAGGGGATCAAGGTGAAAACCTTCACATGGTCTGATAACCCACAACTGCTGGGGATCGAGATAGTCTTCGCGGGTAAGAATAGCCCAATTTATAGATTCGACTCAAGGGGAGCCAAAGAATATCCACAAGCTTTAACAATGGAGTTTTCATTTCCACCGCACCTGAGATACACTTACCTGCAACAAGATATTAATAGAAACTGCGATATGGAAGTGATGATAGAAACGGTAATAGTGGTGGTGAAACAGTAATAGTAAAACAGCAAAAGTAAACAACTAGTAACCAGCATAATTAAAAACACTGTAGGCTAGGGAGATGGATGGTTGGGCGCTGCACGGATAAGAAACAACATGTATTTAACTTGGGGCAAGGCACACAGAAAAGCAATGATCATCTAGGCATAAATCAAACATCAGGCATGTATCCCAAAGGTAGTTGTACGTGCTTGCAATAAGAACTTGCACAACATCTTTTGTCCTACCATCCCGCTACGAACAGGGCCAAAAGGAACTTATGGAGATTAAGGTGCTCCTGTCAAAGAGCACCGGAACAATGCATTAACAATCAATGGATACATGGAATCCTCAAATTATAATCCATCCCCTTTGGTGTCCCAGGCTGTCACCTTTGGGATCGCCGGTTCCAGACTATAACAGGTGCAAACAACTCATAGATAGGATCAAGAACAGAAATATATTCATGAAAACACAAAGGGTTCAGATCTGAAATCATGGCACTCGGGCCCAAAGTGACAAGCATTAAGAGAAACAAGTTGAAGAAGAGATCATAAACAACAATCTAGATGATAGGCAACATGCCCCCAACAATCTGATAAACTATTATATGATCTAACTCATCCAATCCCTACAACCCCCTTTGCCTACAGTAGGGAATTACTCACACATGGATGGAGAAGTCATGGAGGGAGGATGGAGTGGCGATGATGATGAAGATGGCGATGATATCCCCTCTCCGGAGGCCAAAACAGCCTCCAGATTAGACCTCCAGGAGAAGAACAGAGGGTGGCGGTGGTTCCGCGACGTGAATTGGGAAAACGACTTCTGTTTCGGGGTTTCTCCGTCACAGGAATAAATAGGAGCGTCGGTAGGGCACCAGAGGAGGGGGGAGGCCCCCAGGCGGCCAGAGGGCGCGGCCCCACCCCTGGACGCACCCGGGGGCGCCTAGGGCCCCCTGGGCTCCCCTCTGGTCCCACTTTTGGCATCTGGCTCCTTCGGGTGCGTGGATTTTCTGGTATTTTTCTGGGAATTTTCTGGGACGTCCAAAAATCCATTTTCCTGCGCACAATAAAACACTAGAGGCAGCTCTGCTGAAAACAATGTTAGTCCGGGTTAGTTTCATCCAAATCATGCAAGAATGAGGGCAAAACAATAGCAAAAGTGTTTGGAAAAGTAGATACGTTTGAGCCGTATCAACTCCCCCAAGCTTAGCATATTGCTCGTCCTCAAGCAATTCAGTACAACGAACTGAACTCGACAAAGAAAACTTTGAAAAACTCTTTTGCTTCAATAGATGTATATAAGCATGTACTACGAAAAGAATTTAGCAATTATCAAAACAATGCTATGAGGAAAATGCACGAAGCAATCCTTCTTTCAACGGATCAATCACAAACAACTATAAGCAAATAATATGCTATTGAAAATCAAGACATGATTACAATGCACAAAGATTGAACATACTAGAGTGGTATTTCGCTAGCCTTCATGAGTGAAGCAAAACATAAATGCAGAAACTCCTCCGGAGTTTTAAAGGAGACTAGAACTAAGAACTTCAGAATAAATAATACCACAATCATGAAAAATACAATGAAGTACTTTGGGACAATGCACATTACACTCAGAATGAAAATTATGCTCTCCTAGTTGGTGCTTTGAAGAAAGAAGGTGGAGACTCTCGAGCCGTGGAGTTTGATGGAATGGTTGAAAACCCGTGGATGGAAACAAAGACTAAACATGTACCAGAGCTCTTGGTTTTGAAAACAGAGATATAAAGTGTTTTGGGAGGTGCATGCTTCGTCAACGAACTAGTAGACAACTCAATCTCCTCTTATGCTAGACATGTTTCGAGGAACGGCTCCCAAGATGGAGACGATCACATTCCCTTAATCTCCTTTGTTTATCACTGCCAAAGTTTTCTAATTTCTCATAGACAAAGTGTGAAGGAGGGTTTGTTGGTTGTGATTATCTTTTGTGAGCTGGGCGCACTCATGCCAGTCCCTCCTCGTATTAGGGGTTTGCAGATTAGGCATGCAATCCCGGAATAAAACATGTCTAACATAAGACGGTCATGAATTACCTACTACTTCCTCATGAGCTAAAACAGAGGCACACAACATGAGTGCTTTTGAATAATTTCGAGATGGTACAAGAAAGTCTTCGTTAGGGTGGCCGATAAATACCACATAGGAAGGTATGGTGGACTCATATGGAAAAACTGGTTTCAAGGATTTTGGATGCACAAGCAGAAATCCTCTTAGTGCGAGCGAAGGCTAGCAAAAGATTGGGAAGCTACCAACTAGAGAGCAATAACAGTCATAATCATGCAGAGCGACAAAGTAACATTGAATTGGGCATGAAAATGATATGACTATTCTAAAACTCAAAGATCATCAAGGCAGAGTAGACTTTTCATTCATAAACATGTGTAAGCATGTGCCAAGTCAATCCAAGAATTCTCCAAAGGGAAATACCACTTCAGTATGCCAAACCATGAACAATGCAATGCATGTAATGTTGGGATACGGGGCAGAAAACACAAATTTTTCACACCTACGGTACCCGAACCCAAGATCTATGCTATGGCGATGTAAAGTAACGGAGGGAATCGGTGTTCATACCTTTGAAGACCGAAAGCGGGAAACGTTCTTACGAACGTGGTTGGCGTAGACTCAGAACTACGACCTCCCTGTCGTGTAGAAGACCACCACCGGCGAGGATGACTCCCGGTAAACCTCCAGCGACGAAGCAGCACCACAGATGTTGCCTCGAAGAGATTATACACGTACGGCACAATCGATGTTCCTCCCGGGCTCCGAACCAGGCGAGCAGCGGAAAGAAGACGGCTACGGATCCCGACTCCGGCAGAGCGACGGCCTGCCTTATGGTGGAGAACTCCAATCCTGGTGCAGACTCCAAACAAGGGGAGTCCACTTCCGGAAATGGAGAAGGAACAAGAAGGAGATCAATTGTTGTATGGAAAAAGGGGGGTCTACCCCTCTATATAAAGGCCAAGGGGGGGTGTGATCCCTCTTCCCTCCCCCATGTGGGACTAAACCCCCAAGGGGGGAGGGGTGCGCCGGCCAAGGGGGGGAACCCCCTCCTCCCCTAATGGGCCTCTAAGGCCCATATAGCCATTTTCCATTATTTTAATTATTTAATAAGTTTTAAATATTTAATTCAGATAATTAAATAATAAAAAACATTATTAAAACAATTAAACTTTATTTTGAACTATTCAAAATGTCCGGAAACCATTCTGTCCTCCTCCGGAACTATTCCGGTGATTTCTCCTATTTCACCGATTGATCCCGTAACTGTCCTATGCATCGATTGCCCTTAAGTGTAACACCCTAACGGTCCGGGAAACAGCAGACATGGTCGAGACTCTTCTCATTGACCAATGACTAGTCAGTTGGACCTGGTTACAATCCTTGACAGCCCCTGCGCTTCCATCGAATGAGCTTCGATCGCTTTTGGAAACCGTTAATGATACGACGTAATCCCTTTGTGCTGCGGTACCTTGTTTGTTCGAGGTTTGATCGTAGGTATCCCACATACCGTGTTCACATCTCGTTCATGACAAACAACTTCTCTCGTCCATGATCATTGCATCTCTTTGTGACCTAGTCACGTCCTTGCAAGGGGTTGATGCAATATCACCGAGTGGGCCCAGAGTACCTGTCCTGTCATAAGGACTGACAAATCCCGCTTTGATCTATTAACATTCTCATCAACCATCTATTTCGGAATACCCAAAGTGCACCGTTATAGCCAGCATATTTCAGTCAGGCGGTGGGATACAAATCAAAGTCTCCTCATAGATCGTGATTACGTATGATCATTACGGTCTAAGGACTAAGGCATACGTTACAAAGTCATAGCAACGCTGAACTATGTGACTCGATCACATTGCATTACTTTTAGGTGGGTGTCTGTCCATCACATCATTCCCCTAATGATATGACCTCATTGTCATTGGACTTAAGTGTCGCCATGATCAGGAAAGCTTGATCAATCAATTGCCCAATGAGATAGTTTACCCGAGTTAAACTACGGACCATGTTTTATACTACACCTGTATTAGTATTTCCAAGTAATACAGTTATAGCACAGTATAAAACGTATTATGAACAAAACGGATATGTGACAAATATCTTTATTAATTTGTCTCTAGGGCACATATCCAACAGTCTCCCACTTGCACTAGAGTACAAATTACACTAGTTTACATCAGGTATGTATCTAACACCAATGGTCTCTCAGTGTTCTTCAAACTTGCCCTGTGGAAGAGGTTTAGTCAACGGGTCTGCTGCGTTCAGATCCGTATGTATCTTGTGAATCCTAGTGTGTCCATCCCTGACGTAGTCTTGCGTCACATGGAACTTTCGGAGGATGTGCTTGGCTGTAGAGTGAGTTCTTGGTTCCTTCGCGTTAGCAATGGCACCCGTGTTGTCGCAGAAGATTCCCACGGGGTCAGTGCAACTGGGAAAGACGTCAAGCGCGATCACGAACTTCTTCAGCCACAGCGCCTCGTTTGACGCTTCGCAAGCGGCAATATATTCCGACTCCATTGAAGATTGAGCGACGACTGACTGTTTGCCGCTCCTCCAGCTAATCTCGCCACCGTTCAACATGAAGACATATCCCGTCTGGGATTTCGAGTCATCTAGGTCTGAGCCGAGGCTTGCGTCAACGTAACCCTTTACGGTGAGCTCCTCATCAACTCCTCCATAAACAAGAAAGAGATCCTTGGTTCTTCTCAAGTACTTAAGGATGTTCTTTACTGCTGTCCAATGGGCCATTCCCGGATTACTCTGGTAGCGATTAGTCATACTAATGGCCAGCGCTAAATCCGGTCTGGTACATAACATAGCATACATGAGAGAACCTATGGCTGAGGCATAGGGCTTTGAGGACATCTCCTCTTTCTCTTTAGCTGTGGTTGGGCATTGAGTCACGCTTAATTTGACACCTTTTATAACTGGCAAGAGACCTCTCTTGGAGTCATCCATTTTGAACCTTTTCAAAATCTTGTCAATATAAGTGTTCTGCCTCAAGGCCAACCGTCGATTAGGTCTATCTCTATAGATCTTAATCCCTAGTATGTACGCAGCTTCACCTAGGTCCTTCATGGAAAATTGTCCATTCAGATATTCCTTTACTTCCTCTAAGAATTTCTTATCGTTCCCTATTAGTAATATGTCATCCACATATAACACAAGGAATGCTACAGAGCTCCCACTCAGTTTCTTATAGACGCAGAACTCTTCGACGTTTTGGACAAATCCAAAAGCTTTAATGACCTCATCAAATCGAAGATTCCAGCTCCGAGATGCTTGCTTCAACCCATATATGGACCGTTGAAGCTTGCAAACCATACCAGCATTCCTTGGATCGACAAACCCCTCTGGTTGCATCATATACAACTCTTCCTCAATGTTGCCATTTAGGAATGCAGTTTTCACATCCATCTGCCATATCTCGTAATCATGATATGCAGCTATTGCTAGTAGGATCCGAATAGACTTTATCATCGCTACAGGAGAGAACGTCTCCTCGTAGTCAACTCCTTGAATTTGTTGGAAACCCTTCGCGACAAGTCGAGCTTTGTAGACAGATACGTTTCCGTCTGCGTCAGTCTTTTTCTTGAAAATCCATTTATTCTCGACGGCCTTGCGGTCCTCGGGAATATCCACCAAAGTCCATACTTTGTTGGTGTACATGGAGTCTATTTCGGATTTCATGGCTTCAAGCCATTTCTCGGACTCGGGTCCCTCCATTGCTTCTTTGTAACTCGTAGGTTCATCCGACTCAACAGCCGAGATTGTATTCACAAGCTGTCCGTAAAACTCAGTAGGTTGACGGACTCTTGATGACCTACGGGGCATAAAAGGTTCCTCTTCATTCTCATCATGATCATCATGAATGTCATGATCGTTATGAATGTCGTTCTGGCCATTCTCTTCAACTCCCACTGTGGAAGATGGTTCCAGAACAAATTCCGTAGCCATTTCATCCAATTGGAGTGATTGGTCAGTTACTTCATCGAGGTCTATTTTCCTCCCACTCAACTCTTTCGCGAGAAACTCCTTCTCAAGAAAGTGTCCCGTCTTGGCAACAAACGTTTTGCTGTCAGACTTGTTGTAGAAGGTGTACCCACAAGTTTCCTTGGGATAGCCCACAAAGATGCACTTATCCGCCTTGGATTCAAGTTTGTCAGGCTGTAGTTTCCTAACATAAGCCTCACAACCCCAAATCTTCAGGTGAGACAACTCAGGTTTAGTGCCATGCCATTCTTCAAATGGTGTTGTCTTTACGGATTTGGATGGTGCCCTATTAAGAATATGAATGGCGGTTTCTAATGCATACCCCCAGAATGACACAGGCAAATCAGTATGAGACATCATCGATCGCACGCTATCCAATAGGGTTCGATTACGTCGCTCAGCTACACCGTTTCTCTGAGGTGTGCCTGCCGGCGTAAGCTGTGGTATTATGCCACAAGACTTCAGATGATTGCAAAACTCATGACTCAAATACTCGCCACCTCGATCCGATCGAAGGTGCTTGATTTTCCTTCCGAGTTGATTTTCGACCTCATTCTGAAATTCCTTGAACTTTTCAAAGGTTTCAGACTTGTGCTTCATCAAGTAAATATACCCATATCTACTCAAGTCATCAGTAAAGGTCATGAAGTAACGAAGATCATTGCGAGTGGGGACGTTCATGGGTCCACATACATCCGTATGTATGATCCCCAATAAGACATCCGCACGCTCCATCACACCATTGAATGGAGTCCTTGTCATTTTGCCCATGAGGCATTGTTCACATGTATCAAGGGATCCAAAATCCAATGACTTAAGAAGTCCATCCTTATGGAGCTTCTCCATGCGTTTTACACCAATATGACCAAGTCGGCAATGCCACATCATCATGTGATCTTCATTATTCTTCAATCTTTTGGCCTCAATATTGTTAACGTGACACACGTCACCATCGAGATTAAGTACGAATAAACCATGCGACTCCGGTTCGTGAACATAAAACATATCATCCTTATAAATCGAACAACCAATTGTATCAGACTTAAAAGAATAGTGGTCTCGCTTCAAGCAAGAACCACTCACGATGTTCACACTCAACGCGGGTACATAGTAACATTTATTCAGAACTAAAACCAATCCCGAAGGGAGACTAAGATGCTTCGTGCCGACCGCCAAGACTTCAATCCGGCAGCCATTCCCCACGCGCATCGTCACTACATCTTTGACCAAGCGTCTCCTATTCCTTAGTCCCTGAATGGAATTAGAAATATGAGCGACAGACCCTGTATCAAATATCCAGGATGTGTTCCCAGCGCTTTTCAAGAGAAGATCAACAATAAGTATATCAAATATACCTTCGTCTCTCTTGGCGACCTTGCCAGCCTTCTTGTCCTTTAGGTACTTAGGACAGTTGCGCTTCCAGTGACCTTCACCCTTGCAGTAGAAGAACTCCACTCCGAGTTTAGGCTTGGGTGCCTTGGCAGGAGCGGCAACTGACTTGCCATCCCTCTTAGGGCCACCTTTCCTGGCCTTCTCCCGTCTGCTTGACTTCTTGAAGTCAGTGGTCTTGTTGACCATGAAGACGGCGTGCTCCTTCTTGATCTCAACCTCAGCGCTCTTTAGCATGGCGAACAACTCAGAAGGGGTTTTGGTCATCCCCTGCATGTTGTAGTTCAGCACAAAGCCTTTGTAGCTAGGGGGAAGCGACTGCAACACCCTATCAACCGCAAGTTCATCTGGAATCTGACATTCCAGAGCATTCAAGCGCTGAACGTAGCCAGACATTTTGACCACGTGCTCACTCACGCTGCCGTGCTCATCCATCTTTGCTGAGAAGAAGGCTTCAGAAGCCTCGTACCGTTCAGCCCTGGCTTGAGGTGCGAAGACCGCCTTGAGGTCGGTGATAATCTCATATGCACCCATCCTCTCAAAGCGTTTCTGCAGCTCAGCCTCCATGGAGTAGAGCATGCCACTCTGGACAAGGTTGTAATCATCAGTCCTGGAGAGATAGACATTCTTCTCGTCCTGACTGGCATCATCTGCTGGTGCGTCACCTAATGCGTCCTCTAGTACGTATGCCATTTTGAGGGGAACGAGGAGAATCCTCAGGGTGCGGAACCAGTTGGTGAAATTTGTCCCATCTGTTTTTAGCTTATCTTTCTCTAGGAATGATCCTAAGTTGAACGAGGGGCGAGGTGCTGCCATCTACAAGGTTGGAGTCACAACGATACATATTTAGACTTTTGTTCATAATGTGGAGTTTCAATTTAATCTTAAAATTCTAGAAAGCTCCCACTTAGATAAACACCTCTCAATTTAACTAAGTGATTACACAATCCCAGCCCCCATACCTCCCCCGATATGTACGGCCCAGTATGCGAACCAGGTTGACAGCCACCTCTGTTTTTCTCTAAGTCTGTATCTTTTCGATGCCATGTTGCATGCTAAATATCTTTTGATCTGTTATGCCTATGACCTTGATTCTTCTTTGTACCTGATCATCATCATGTCTACTTCATGCTCACATAATGCTATGTCATGTTGCTGCACATTTGCATATAGCTTTACCCCTGTTTATACAGCATGAAAATAACAGTTTCTGCCCTGTTTTCCTGATTTTCACTAAGTCCTTGACCACTAATGTTTTATAGCTTTTTGTGTTGCTTATAACTAGTGAAGCATGATGCATTTTTTCATGATTTCTTTTTCCATGCCTTCCCTTACATGTCTAGTTTAGTTTCATATCATTTGTGAGCATGTTTTCATTCATTATCCTATTTATGCAATGCTCTAAAGTGTGCTTCCTGATGTTGGCAGATTGTATTCCAAACTGGTTTTGCTTGTATCTTTTTAACCGTAACTCCGTTTGGAGTGTTCTTTATATGTAACTTGATTAGAATTCCATGTACTTTGTGTTTATGCTATTGTTTTCTGTTGTTAACCAACCTAAAATATGGTTTAGGTAAGAACAGTACCAAATGCTTTAATCATCGTGGAGCACTTAGTGTTATGCCATGTTTAGAATTGTGCCTCACTTAAATTGACTAGCATAGATAGTTTATCTTATGCTTCACCTCTTGTCATGTTTGTGTGCTATGCCATGCTTGAGTGAGATGCCATGTTAACAACCTTGCTCATCTTGTAAAGCTAAATAACTTGAACCGATTCTAAATGTGCGGTATCGTCGTGTGTGACGAGTACTCCAATTAACCTGTTAGTAACCGCTCTCGACGATAGATGCGATACCGTCGTACGTTGTATCGTGTTGCCTTCTTGTTGATACTTGCTCGTGTTTGCTTCGTAGTAATAGATGCTTGCTCGTTGATTGCTTTCCAGTGTTTATCGTCTTGTGTGCTTCCGCGGGTACCTTCGGAGACGATGCGAGCTTGCGATCAACTACACCTTCGCATCCCGACTTATCAAAAGGAAAGGACTATACATTACTTATGATCCATTCTATTTCGACCAGCAATTTGCATGTTAGTCTAGGTTAGCTTCGATGTTTGATCCTACCACATGTTTACAACCTCTTTCAACCCGATACAGCCATGTACCCTCCCAGCAAACCATGTACTGCTATGTTACTATTGCTCGTTGCTCAGCCCCTTCTTAGTATGCATGCTTAGGATGCTACGATGTTACCCCCAGTTACTCCTTGGTTTTGGTCTATCACATTATTATTATATTGCTATTGATGATATGATTATTATAATGTTGACTATATTCGACGAAAGATGGAAGGTCTAGGCTATCCCGCCCTGACGCTTTTTTCCATTTGAGTCACCTAGGATTCGAGTTCCGGGTATTGGTTTTAAGACTTTGCGTGCCTAACCACGTGTGGGATGCTATGGGGTCCCCGTTTCTTACCTACCTAGCTTCAAACATTTCTAGTGGTGTCCCAAGCTGATTTACCATTTGAAAACCATGCATATATGTCTGTCGGGTAGCTCCTGGCAAACATCCTTTAGAACAACACGGACTAGTAAGGACATGGTTCCTTGATGGCCAATCATGACCGGCTGAGGACCCGGTCTCATGTGAGATTAACCGGCAATCCAAACCTGGAGTCATACGGTAGAGATCAGATCGAGAGAGCGGCCGGCTCCTGAGCTGGATGTCGAGTCACCGGGGGGCACCCGGATTTTTTCGTTGTTAGTTAGAGGGACCTGTCGTTTTGGATCTCTCGGAACTAAATCATAAAATGGTTGCCTTTGATGGGTAGCAACTGAGAGAGATGGGCGTGCGTGCGGAGCCTTGTAATGGGCAGTTGGTACACCCCTGCAGGGTTAAATCTTTTCGAGAAGCTGTGTCCACGGTTATGGACGACTTGAGACCTACTCCTTGTTCATAGACAACATCAACTGAGATAATCTTAATATAACTTGATCAACGTGTGTGTGCCTTGGCTGCTTCTTCTTCGTCGGGATGCGAAAAGGAGGACAAGGTTAGGATAGGTGTTATGTTTGCGTAAGTAGGTGGATAGCAGACTTGTTGGAGGCGATTCGTCATCAAATGCTTGTCTACTTATCTTAATCTCTAGATCGTTAGCCACTTCATAAATGCTAGTGCGGCAGCAACCTCACCACTTACCCCATCCTTACCGTAAACTACTAGTTGTCCTAGAATGACGAGTGATGAAGTCCGACTGGGTCTGTTGACCACTACAGTTGGATGTTGAGTACTTATGTACTCATGATACTACCCCCAAACTATTTTCAGGGTTCTTGATCGACAACAGGTATGGTGATCGACGTTTCACGTGGAGACTCGACGACGACTAGTTAGGCGGATCCCGGCGGAGGGCCTGGACCCGTGTGGTTATGGGGGTAGATGATTTTCTCTTTTCCAGTAGGCATTTGATTGTAGTCTGTACTCAGACATATATCTTCCGCTAATGTATTGTATTTAAGGCAGTTGTATGCCGATTCTATGAGATGTTGTATCCTTGTATCTGTAATGTTGTGATATCATGTTGGAAATCTGGGGCATATGGCTATGTCATATGTCGCAGTGGGACCAATATGTGCTTCGTCCCCGGATCTGGATGGAAACATCTAGATCTGGAACAGTACCGCATATCGGGCCTTACAACTTGGTATAAGAGCCTTAACGACCGTAGGATCCCTTTTCTGGCCGAAGTCGAGTGTAGACAAAACTATTTTGTAGTTACTAAGTTAGATATCAGAGAGTAGGATTCTTTTTACTCCTTACCCATGCTCTGGTCAGGACAAGTGTCATAAGTGTTTAATTCTCGTCTTATCCCCTTCAAACTTTAGGATCTCGAGGTGTGGAGTTTCGGAATCGTTACAATTCCTTGCTTGCAGCGTATTGTCTCGATTCCGACCTCAGGTTAGGGAAATCCTGTAGTACCTTTAGTTCTTTTGACTCTGGGTAAACATCTTGGTCATCCGTTGACTTTATTCCTTTTGCCTAGTATCCTCACGAGCTGAGTGAGAATGCTTCTCTTGATCGTCACTTTTAACTGTCGTTCTTCCTTTTGACACCTGATGGTTTCGTTCTTCGACGTTGCCGTCTCTCTACGGAAATTTATCTGGACAGAAGTTCGACGTCGACATGGAGCAGAGTCCCTTGTTGGTGGTGTTGAAGATCGTCGTCTCTCTTTTCTCTCCCCTCCTCTCCCCGGATCATCCAGGATCTCGGGACGAGATCTCTTGTTGGTGGTGTTGTATTGTAACAGCCCAATTTTCACAAAAATTTAAAAAATTGTTTTCGGTGTGAATTGTTTGATCGTCTGATTTGTTTGCGGTGTTTGCATCCCCGATTTATCGATCAGCGATCATTTCCCCCTCTTTTCTCCTACCGGACGGAGACCGACCCTTTTCCACCACGGCACATGACCTTTGCGACAACGGGTTTGACCCGATCACCGTCGCGTAAACCGGCACAAGACCAGCCGCAACCAATGAAATGAAAAAACCCGTTTAATAAGTAAATGGGATATTTTAACAGCGCGCCGGAAAGTGTTCTTGGAACGGTTCCAACGCGAGGTGAACGCCGCCTGCTCGACGCGCTGATCGCGCAGTTCAAAGTTTTAACCGAATCGGAGGTCCTGCAGACCGCCGGCGGTCAGAAACATAAACACCGCGTGTGCGAGAGAAAAACCGGGGATGTTTTTGCAAGCTGCAACCCACCTGGGCTATATAAAGACCACCACTCTCCCAACTCTTTCCAAGGTTTACCATAAGCCAATATTGCAGACACATCCCCAGATTTGCTCTAATTTTAGCCCAAAAACCCCTCCAAAATCCGAAACCCTAGATCCCAGCCTCTCCCAGCCGTTCGATCCGGAGATCGATGGATCCCGGCGCGCCACGTCAGCCCCAGCCAGCCTCCTCTCTCTCCTCCCACCGCCGCCTCCGTGGGAAGCCGCCGCAACCATGGATTCCGGCCGGCCGCCGCGCGCTGCAGTCCGCCGAGGTGAGCCTCCTAGTCGCGCCTCCTTTCCTCCCTCCTGCCACACCCTCGTTCTTTGCCATAGGCCGTCGGCAGCTAAGGAAGCCGCCGCCGCCGCAGGATCCGGCAGCCACGCGTGCCCCCTCGCCTCCTCCACCGCCTGCCGCTCCCCTGCGTCGCACCTCCCTCGCCGGAGGGCTGCGCCGCGCGCCGAAGCGCTGCCACCAAGCGTCGCCGTCGACCTCCCCGTACGGGATCGGGAGATAGCCCGACCTGGATGGCTCCAACCGACGCGCTGGGGTGGGCCGTCCTGCCCCCCCTGGCCCAGCCGCTGCGCCACGTGGGTCGTGCGCCCCCATGCGGCCCAACAGCCCACCTCAACTCCTTGGCCCAACCACCTCTAGGCTGCCAGTGGGCCTCGGCCCGACAAGGTCCTTATTTTTTTTCCTAGACCCCCTGCATTTTTTGTAAGTCCTGGATAAAAGCTGTTGCTGATGCCTTTTTGCATTGTCGTTTGCGAGTAAACTATAACCCGAATGACATTGCGCTCAAAAGGAAAATTGCTTAGTTTTGTGTGTACTTCAGTCCATCTTTTGTGAGAATTTTGATTTGAGGCCATCTTGATGGTGCAAATCCCTGTTGAAGTGGGCATCAGACTGTTAACTGCTACTAATTCCTGTGAAGTGCTGCTGTCATTATTTTATTACAAGTTTGCATGATGATTGTGACACATCCATGAGGCCTATTGTATTAATTCTTTTTGCATAATGTTAAGCATCATGTCTACTTCCATTATATTTATGGCATTGTCATGTTTACATTTATGGTCATAGATATGTTTAGCTCCAAAGTTGCTATGCCGCTGTTGTTGACAGCCACCTCTGTTTTTCTCAAGTCTGTAACTTTTCGATGCCATGTTGCATGCATAATATCTTTTGATCTGTTATGCCTATGACCTTGATTCTTGTTTGTACCTGATCATCATCATGTCTACTTCATGCTCATATATTTCTATGTCATTTTTCTGCACATTTGCATATAGCTTTACCCCTGTTTATACAACATGAAAATAACAGTTTCTGCCCTGTTTTCCTGATTTTCACTAAGTCCTTCACCAGTAACGTTTTATAGCTTTTTGTGTTGCTTATAACTAGTGAAGCATGATGCCTTTTTGCATGATTCCTTTTGCCATGACTTCCCTGACATGTCTACTTTAGTTGCATCTCATTTTTGAGCATGTTTGCATTCATTATCCTGTTTATGCAATGCTCTAAAGTGTGCTTCCTGATGTTGGCAGATTGTGTTCCAAACTTGTTTGCTTGTATCTTTTTAACCGTAACTCCGTTTGGAGTGTTATTTATATGTAACTTGATTAGAATTTCATGTACTTTGTGTTTATGCTATTGTTTGCTGTTTTTAAACAACCTAAAATATGGTTTAGGGAAGAACAGTACCAAATTCTTTAGTCATCATGGAGCACTTAGTGTTATGCCATGTTTAGAATTGTGCCTCACTTAAATTGACTAACATAGATAGTTTATCTTAAGCTTCACCTCTTTTCATGTTTGTGTGCTATGCCATGCTTGAGTGAGATGCCATGTTAACAACCTTGCTCAACTTGTGTAGCTAAATAACTTGAACCGATTCAAAATGTGCGGTATCGTCGTGTGTGACGAGTTCTCCACTTAACCTGTTAGTAACCGCTCTCAACGATAGATGCGATACCGTTTTACGTTGTCTCGTGTTGCCTTCTTGTTGATGCTTTCTCGTGTTTGCTTCGTAGTAATAGATGCTTGCTCGTTGATTGCTTTCTAGTGTTTATCGTCTTGTGTGCTTCCGCGGGTACCTTCGGAGACGATGCGAGCTTGCGATCAACTACACCTTCGGAACCCGACTTATCAACAGACAAGGACTATACATTACTTATGATCCATTCTATTTAAACCAGCGGTTTGCATGCTAGTCTAGGTTAGGTTCGATGTTTGATCCTACCACATGTTTACAGCCTCTTTCAACCCAATACAGCCATGTCCCCTCCCAGCAAACCATGTACTGCTATGTTACTATTGCTCGTTGCTCAGCCCATGCTTAGTATGCATGCTTAGGATGCTACGTTGTTACCCCCTATTACTCCTTGGTTTTGGGATATCACATTATTATTATATTGCTGTTGATGATATGATTATTATAATGTTGACTATATTCGACGAAGGATGGAAGGTCTAGGCTATCCTACCCCGACGCTTTGTTCCATTCGAGTCACCTAGGATCTGAGTTCTGGGTATTGGTTTTAAGTATGAGCGTGCCTAACCGCCTGTGGGATGCTATGGGGTCCCCGTTTCTTACCTACCTAGCTTCAAACATTTCTAGTGGTGGCCCAAGCTGATTTACCATTTGAAAACCATGCATATATGTCTGTCGGGTAGCTCCTGGCAGACATCCTTTAAAACATCCCGGACCAGTAAGGACATGGTTCCTCGCTGGCCCATCATGACCGGCTGAGGACCCGGTCTCATCTGTGATTAACCGACAATACAAACCTGGAGTCATACGGTAGAGACCAGATCGAGAGAGCGGCCGACTCCTGAGCTGGATGTCGACTCACCGGGGGGCCACCCGGATTTGTTCCTTGTTAGTTAGAGGGACCTGTCGTTTTGGATCTCTCAGAACTAAATCATAAAATGGTTGCCTGTGATGGGTAGCAATTGATAGAGATGGGCGTGCATGCGGAGCCTTGTAATGGGCAGTTGGTACGCCCCTGTAGGGTTAAATCTTTTTGAGAAGCCGTGTCCACGGTTATGGACGACTTGAGACCTACGCCTTGTTCATAGACAACATCAACTAAGATAATCTTAATATAACTTGATCAACGTGTGTGTTCCTTGACTGCTTCTTCTTCGTCGGGATGCGAAGAGGAGGACAAGGATAGGATAGGTGTTATGTTTGCGTAAGTAGGTGGATAGGAGACTTGTTGGAGGCGATTCCTCATCGAATGCTTGGCTTCTTATCTTACTCTCTAGATCGTTAGCCACTTCATAAATGCTAGTGAGGCAGCAACCTCACCACTTACCCCATCCTTACCGTAAACTACTAGTTGTCCTAGAATGACAAGTGATGAAGACCTTGCTGGGTCAATTGACCACTAAAGTTTGATGCTGAGTACTTCTGTACTCATGATACTACCCCCAAACTCTTTTCAGGGTTCTTGATAGAAAACAGGTATGGTGATCGAGGTTTCACGTGGAGACTCGACGACGACTAGTTAGGCGTATCCCGGCGGAGGGCTTGGACCCGTGTGGTTATGGGGATCAATGATTTTCTCTTTGCCAGTAGGCATTTCATTTTAGTCTGTACTCAGAAATATATGTTCCGCTGATGTATTGTATTTAAGGCAGTTGTATGCCGATTGTATGATATGTTGTATCCTTTTATCTGTAATGTTGTGATATCATGTTGGAAATCCGGGGCATATGGCTATGTCATATGTCGCGGTGGGACCAATATGTGCTTCGTCCCCGGATCTGGATGGAAACATCTAGATCTGGAACAGTACCGCATATCGGGCCTTACATCCATATGAGAGAAGATAAGACAAATCTGAGAAGCTCGTGTTGAAGAAGAAGAGTTTCAACAAGTTTTCCAAGAGGCGTGGGGACAAGGCGTTTGTTCATGAAGAGCACTTATCCGGGGATGATGAAGATGGCGATGATGAGAACAAATGCATGACCGCCATTGCTGTGCATTCCAAGTCATCCTCCTCATCAAATCTCTTTGAATCCCCCAATGATAAAAATCCCATCTCCCACCGGTGCCTCATGGCTAAACAGGTAATATCAAAGTCTAGTATCTATAAGTCATCATCTTCCGCTTCCAACTCTTCAAATGAGGGGTTGGAGGATGGGTGTGAAGATGATGATGTTGATTATAGTGAGGAAGCCTCATTGGTTTTCATGAAGACACTTAAGGGAGAATCCCTTGCTCGTTTCCTCAACGTGATGAACTCACTCACCGAACGCAATGGCTACATCGATAATGTGGAAACCCTCCTAATATAGGAAAAGGAGAGAAATGACCTCCTTGAAGAAAATCTCGATGAAGTGGAAACCATGAAGGCCTCACTTGAGGAAGCCGTCACTTCACATGAGATAGACTTTGTTAAGGTCAATGATTCTTTAGAACTCTCACTTCAAATTAAGCATGATCTCTTGAATAAAATTGCTAAGCTTAAGGTTGTTCCTGGTGAACTCGGTGAGGAGTATAAACTCCTTGAAAAGATCACAATCTCATAAAAGGGGAGATTATAAATCTCACCGAGGCTTACAATCAACTTAAGGCTTCAACTCTTAAATCTCTTGCCACTTTCTCTCCTAATGAGGCATGTGCTTCTAACTCCATTGATTATGCATCTATACTTGATGAGATAAAAAAGTTGAAAGAGCAACTTGAGAAAGGTCTTGTGACTTGTATTCAAGGTGAAAACAACTTGAATGAACTTTTGAGCAATCAAAAGGAATGTGTGGACAAAGAGGGTATTGGTTTTGATCCCTCCCAAAAGAAGAAGAAGAACAAGACAACGAAGCACAAAGCTACTCCTGCTTAACAAGTTTTATTTGTGCAAGAAGGGCACAAGGAGAAGGAAAAGGGAAAGGAGAAAGTTGGAGAGGGAGTCATCACCAAGGAGATGGTTCCCTCCCCTAATTATGCCGGCATGAACAATCCATCTTATGTCGAAGGGATGATGGTAATACTTTTGCTAAATTTGTCGGCACTAATTATGATGATTATGCATGGACTATTTTGGTACCTAAGACCCTTGTTGCTAACTCTCTAGGAATCATTGAAAAATGGGGACCTAAAAAACAAAGCTTGATTCTCGCAGGACTATACCTCCGGTAGAACTCAATGGGTGATTGATAGTGGTTGCACCAATCATATGATCAGAGGAAAGGATATGCTCGTGGATCTCGTTGACTCGGTCAAGTCATCCTCGAACATCTCCTTTGGCGACAATAGTAAAGGCAAGGTATTGGGATTGGGAAAGTTTTTCATCTCAAGTGATTCCTCACTCAAAACTGTCATGCTTGTCCAATCCCTTAACTACAATATATTTTCCACTATCCAATTGGCACGTGACGGTTATGACTCGCTTTTTAGTGAATTTCATGTGACCGTCTTTAAAAGGGATACTCTCAAAGTGGTCTTTGTTGGGCATGTTGAAGACAACCTTTATGTGGTTGTTTCTCGAAAGAGAGCACTCATCTAAAAACATGCCTAATGGCCAAGGCCGACGTGGGGTGTCTATGGCATCATAGGCTAGCCCACGTTGGTATGAGAAATTTACAATCTCTTTTAAAGGGGGATCATATTGTTGGACTAAGCGATATATCATTTTCCAAAGATTGTGTTTTTAGTGCTTGCATTGCGGGAAAACAATATGAGAAGCAACACAAGGTGAAGACTATCATCACATCGACGAGGCCTCTTGAGCTCCTTCATTTGAATCATTTTGGGCCTCCATCATATGATAGTTTGGGAGGGAGGAGGTATTGCCTTGTCATTGTCAACGACTATACATGATATAAATAGGTTTTCTTTCTCAAGACCAAAGATGAGACTCAAGAGACCTTTATATCATTTGCCAAAGAAGCTCAACGTCAACATCAATATGATATTATGGCTATTCGAAGTAAAAATGGCATCGAGTTCAAGAATTACACTATGAATTAGTTCTTGAGTGATGAGGGGATCAAACATCAATATTTCGCAGCCTATACTCCCCAACAAACGGTGTTGCAGAGAGGAAGAATAGGACTCTTATTGAGATGGCAAGGACAATGCTTGACGAGTACAAGTCTCCATACAAGCTTTGGGGAAAAGCCATCAACAGCGCGTGTCATGCCTCTAATATGCTATATCTCCGCAAGCTCAAGAACAAGACACCCTATGAACTCATGACCGGGAAAAATCCGAATGTCAAGCACTTCTGACTCTTCGGTTGTAAGTGTTTCATTCTAAACAAGAAAACCGGGTTAGCTAAGTTTGATCCTAAAACTTATGAGGGAATAATTGTTGGATATGCATCGAACTCTCATTCGTATTGAGTTCTCAATAAATCCACGTGTTGTATTCAGGATTCATCGAATGTGGAGTTTGACGAGGATAACGGCTCCCAAGACAAGCAAATTGTTCCAAGTGTTGTAGGTGATGAGGATCCTTTTCAAGGTATAAGGACCATGTGGATATGCCACATTCTTCCACAAGAAACACCCCATGTCCAAGTAATCGAAGGAGTAAGAGCCCCTCTTGAGGAACCTCCTCAAGGGAACTCATCATCTCTAGCACAAGTGCAAGATGCTTCGGGAGCGCAAGCACCTATCCAAGAACAAGATGAGGTACCTCAAGGTCTCGAGCAAGATCAAGGGCAAGCTCAATCTACTGGTGATGAGCCTATCATTGAGGCCCAAGATCAAGCTCAAGAAAGTGGTCAAGATCAAGTACAAGAAATTGTCTCTCCACAAGCAAAGAAAAAACAAGTTTGAGCTTCGCCACGAAGAATTCAACCAAATGAAGAAGAACTTGAAAAGAAGAGACAAAAAGCGGCAATGAGACTTCAATTTATTTAATACTCCACCGACAATATCCTCAGAAGCATCACAAAAGGGGTAACTACTCATAAACATTAGGAAAACTTTTGTTAACATCACTCGTTTGTCTCTTGTATTGAGCCCTTAAGGTAGAAGAAGCTCTTGATGACCCAGAGTGGGTAGAAGCTATGCATGAAGAACTCAACAACTTTACTCGCAATGAAGTTTGGTCACTTCTTGCAAGACCGAAGGAAAATCATAATGGCATCGGAAACAAATGGATTTTCAAGAACAAGCAAGATGAGCATGGACAAGTAACACGTAACAAGGCAAGGTTAGTGGCACAAGGGTTCACCCCAATTGAAGGTTTGGATTTTGGTGAAACCTTTTCCCCCGTTGCCTTCTTAAGTCCATTTGTATCTTTCTTGCATTTGCCTCTCATCATGATTTTAAGTTATATCAAATGGATGTTAATAGTGCATTTCTAAATGGTCCTTTGAGTGAGTTAGTGTATGTCAAGCAACCTCCGGTTTCGAAGACCCTGATACGTCTCAAATGTATCTACTTTTTCGAACACTTTTTCTATTGTTTTGGCCTAATTCTTGCATGATTTGAACTAAACTAACCCGGACTAACGATGTTTTCACCAGAGCTGCCTGTATTGTTTTCTTATGTGCAGGAATATGGATTTTTACGTGTCTTATAAAATTCCAGGATAATTCACAGAAAATCCGCGCACCCGAAGGGACATTGTGCCAGAAATGGAGCCAGAGGGAAGCCAGGGCCCCCCAGGTGCCCTGCTGGCGCGGCCCCACCCCTGGCCACGCCGGGAGGCCTCCTGGGTTGGTCCTCCCCCATCTGGTGGCCCACCAAGCCACCTATTTATTCCCGTCGCGAGAAAGCCCCATAAGAGAAGTCGTTTTCCCAGTTTTCATCACGGAGCCGCCGCCACCTGATGACCCTCAACTGTAGGGGATCGATTGTAGTGTTCTCGCGGGTAAGTTAACCCAATTTGTTGATTCGACACAAGGGGAGACAAAGAGTATTTATAAGCTTTGACAATTGAGTTGTCAATTCAACCGCACCTGAAATATACTTTCTTGCAACAAAATATTAATAGAAAATGTGGTATGATAGTGATAGTGATGGTGGTAACAACAAAATTAAACAGAAGAAATAAACTATTAGTAACCAGCAGGATTAAAGCACTGTAGGCTAGGGATATGGATGGTCGGGCGCTGCATGAATAAGAATGAACATGTAATAGATTCTAACACGGGGCAAGGCACACAGAAAAACTATGATCATCAAGGCAAATATCAAACATTAGGCATGTATCTCGTAGGTAGTTGTGCGTGCTTGAAATAAGAACTTGCACAACATCTTTTGTCCTACCATCCCACTACGAACGGGGCCAAAGGAAACTTATGGAGATTAAGGTGCTCCTGTTAAAGAGCACCGGAACAATGCAATAAACTCAATGGATACATGGAATCCTCAAATTATGGACCACCCCCTTTGGTGTCCTAATCTGTCACCTTTGGGATCGCCGGTTCTGGACCATAATAGGTGCATACAACTCATATATAGGATCAAGAACATAAATATACTCATGAAAACATAAGTGGTTCAGATATGAAAACATGGCACTCGGGCCCAAAGTGACAAGCATTAAGAGCAAAAAATTCTAGCAAAGATGATAAAAACCATAGTAGATGATAGGCAACATGCCCCCAACAATCTGACGAACTATTACATGATCAATCTCATTCAATCCCTAGCATCCCCTTTGCCTACAGTAGGGAATTAATCACACATGTGAAGGGAAGTTATGGAGGGAGGATGGAGTGGTGATGGTGATGACGATGGCGACGATCTCCCCTCTCCGGAGGCCAAATCAGCCTCCAAATTAGCCCCCCCGAGGAAGAACAGAGGGCTGCGGCGGCTCCGCGACGGGTTCTGGAAAATTGACTTATGTTTCAGAGTTTCCTCTCCATGAGAATAAATAGGGGCCAAGGTAGGTCACCAGAGGGGGTGGGACCCACCCAGGCGCCCTGTGGTCGCGGCCAGGGGGCTGGCCGCGCCAGCTAGGCGCCTGGGGCCCCACTGGCTCCCCTCTGGCCCACCTTCTGGTCCTGGGTCCCTCCGGGTGCGTGGATTTTCTGTATTTTTCTAGGAATTTTCTGAGATGTCTAAAAATCCAATTGCCTGTGCACAATAAAATCATACAGGCAGCTGTGCTGAAAACAACGCCAGTTCGGGTTAGTTTAGCTCAAATCATGCAAGAATGAGGGCAAAACAATAGAAAAAAGTGTTTGGAAAAGTAGATACGTTTGAGACGTATCACCACCCTCTGTTATTTTTTGGGAGGGCTAATCTGGAGGCTATTTTGGCCTCCAATGAGGGGAGATCATCGCCATCGTCATCACCATCACCAATCCATCATCCCTCCATGACTTCTCCTCTCATGTGTGAGTAATTCCGTGCTGTAGGCAAAGGGCGTGGTAGGGATTGGATGAGTTAGATCATGTAATAGTTCGTCAGATTGTTGGGGGCATGTTGACTATGATCTACTTTGGTGTTTATCATCTTTTCTACAACTTATTGCTCTTAATGCTTGTCACTTTTGGCCCAAGTGTCATGTTTTCAGATCTGAACCACTTGTTTTTTCATGAGTTTATTTGTGTTCTTGATCCTATCTATGAGTTGTATGCACCTATTATGGTCCGGAACCGGCGATCCCAAAGGTGAAAGCTTGGGACACCAAAGGGGATGGACTCTAATTTGAGGATTTCATGTATCCGTTGAGTGTTAATGCTTTGTTGCGGTGCTCTTTGACTGGAGCACATTAATCTCTATAAGTTCCTTTTAGCCCCGTTCATAGTGGGATGGTAGGACAAAAGATGTTATGCAAGTTCTTATTGCAAGAACGCACAAATACCTTCGGGATACATGCCTAATGTTTGATATTTTCCTAGATGATCCTTGCTTTTCTGTGTGCCTTTCCCCATGTTAAAATCTATTACATGTTCACTCTCATATAAGCAGCACCCAACCATTCATGTCCCTAGACTACAGTGTTTTAATCCTTCTGTTTACTAGTTGTTCACTTTTGCTGTTATACTTTCGCTGTTTCACTACCACTATTTCCATTGCTGCTATCACTTCCATATCACTGTTGCTATTAATATTATATTGCAAGCAATTATATTTCAGGTGCGGTTGAATTGACAACTCAACTGTCAAAGCTTATAAATATTCTTTGGTTCCCATTGTGAAGAATCAATAAATTCAGATATCTCACCCTAGAAGACTATCTCGATCCCCTACAGTTGAGCGTCATCAAGTTGACTGTCATCAAGTACTGTTTTCTGGCGCCGTTGCCGGGGAGCATAGCTTTATTCACAGGTCTACTTGAAGTATTCTTCCTGCTGCACTTTATCCACTATGGGTAAGAAAGGAGACCCCAAAGTTCCAATCTTAACATCCACTACAAGAAAATGTACCGTTCTGAGTACTAGTGCTACAATTGATCCACCTTCGTTCATAAGTAAGTTTGCTTCCCCACCACCACCACATGCTACTTCCACTTAGTCCGTTACTATGTCCGATACTTTTGATGATGCTCCTACTACTTTTGAGAAAATTGGTTTTCTTGGTAGCTATCTTGAATCTCAAATGACTAAGGTTGCAACAGAGTCCGAGATTGAAACTACTGCTACCTATCTTACCACTTGCAAATCCTTTGGTTACACAGACTTGGACAAACTCAAGGAGAGACTCCTTGAGGATGATTATATAATTCTTGATGATGATTTATGCAGGGAACTTACATAGCGTGCTAACTCTGACCCTGGTGTTGTTAAGAAGCTGCTTGAAAATCACTCCATGAAGAACAGATTACTCCTGATCCTGAATTTTCTACATCTCCTATATGTATCACTGATCCTGATTATGGTTTCTTTCTTGATTTTTCACTTATATCTACAGTTGAACCTGACCCCTTTTATGGCAGAGAAAATGATGATGCTATTGCACACCCGACTAAACTCACTTAGTTAGGTGGCTTGTTTACTACCGATGAGAGGATATGAAACTTTTACGTGACCAATCTTCTTCCTTTCTCTTTGAAGGAAGACGCTAAAGCATGGTATGATGCACTACCCTATGGTTCCATTAAGAGTCCTCAAGATTTGGCTCAATCTTTTGTTTATAAGTATTTTCCTGCTCATATGCAACATGCTGCTTTACAAAGAAATTTGAACTTCAAACAGTTGCAGGATGAGCACCTCCCTAATGCTTGGGGGGTATTGAAGTTTAATCAAGGCTAGTCTAGGACATGAAGTCCCTAAGACCGAATTACTTGATATATTATATACTGGTCTAACCCATGATTCTAGATCCTATTTGTTGGATATGTGCCCTAGAGACAAATTAATAAAGATATTTGTCACATATCCGTTTTGTTCATAATACGTTTTATACTGTGCTATAACTGTATTACTTGGAAATACTAATACAGGTGTAGTATAAAACATGGTCCGTAGTTTAACTCGGGTAAACTATCTCATTGGGCAATTGATTGATCAAGCTTTCCTGATCATGGCGACACTTAAGTCCATTGACAATGAGGTCATATCATTAGGGGAATGATGTGATGGACAGACACCCACCTAAAGTAATGCAATGTGATCGAGTCACATAGTTCAGCGTTGCTATGACTTTGTAACGTATGCCTTAGTCCTTAGACCGTAATGATCATACGTAATCATGATCTATGAGGAGACTTTGATTTTTATCCCACCGCCTGACTGAAATATGCTGGCTATAACGGTGCACTTTGGGTATTCCGAAATAGATGGTTGATGAGTATGTTAATAGATCAAAGCGGGATTTGTCAGTCCTTATGACAGGACAGGTACTCTGGGCCCACTCGGTGATATTGCATCAACCCTTGCAAGGACGTGACTAGGTCACAAGAGATGCAATGATCATGGACGAGAGAAGTTGTTTGTCATGAACGAGATGTGAACACGGTATGTGGGATACCGACGATCAAACCTCGAACAAACAAGGTACCGCAGAACAAAGGGATTACGTCGTATCGTTAACGGTTTCCAAAAGCGATCGAAGCTCATTCGATGGAAGCGCAGGGGCTGTCAAGGACTGTAACCAGGTCCAACTGACTAGTCATTGGTCAATGAGAAGAGTCTCGACCATGTCTGCTGTTTCCCGGACCGTTAGGGTGTTACACTTAAGGGCAATCGATGCATAGGACAGTTACGGGATCAATTGGTGAAATAGGAGAAATCACCGGAATAGTTCCGAAGGAGGACGGAATGGTTTCCGGACATTTTGAATAGTTCAAAATAAAGTTTAATTGTTTTAATAATGTTTTAATTATTTAATTATCTGAATTAAATATTTAAAACTTATTAAATAATTAAAATAATGGAAAAATGGCTATATGGGCCTTAGAGGCCCATTAGGGGAGGAGGGGGTTCCCCCCTTGGGCTTGGCGCCAAGGGGTGGGGCCCAACCCCCCCCCCCCTTGGCCGGCGCACCCCTCCCCCCTTGGGGGTTTAGTCCCACATGGGGGAGGGAAGAGGGATCACACCCCTCCTTGGCCTTTATATAGAGGGGTAGACCCCCCTTTTTCCATACAACAATTGATCTCCTTCTTCTTCCTTCTCCATTTCCGGAAGTGGACTCCCCTTTTTTGGAGTCTGCACCAGGATTGAGTTCTCCACCATAAGGCAGGCCGTCGCTCTGCCGGAGTCGGGATCCGTAGCCGTCTTCTTTCCGCTGCTCGCCTGGTTCGGAGCCCGGGAGGAACATCGATTGTGCCGTACGTGTATAATCTCTTCGAGGCACTACACCTGTGGTGCTGCTTCATCGCTGGAGGTTTACCGGGAGTCATCCTCGCCGGTGGTGGTCTTCTACACGACAGGGAGGTCGTAGTTCTGAGTCTACGCCAACCTTGTTCGTAAGAACGTTTCCCGCTTTCGGTCTTCAAAGGTATGAACACCGATTCCCTCCGTTACTTTACATCGCCATAGCATAGATCTTGGGTTCGGGTACCGTAGGTGTGAAAAATTTGTGTTTTCTGCCCCGTATCCCAACAGTGGTATCAGAGCTAGCTATGCGTAGATCTATTGTACGGATAGAACACATCTAGGATGTGGGCATCGAATCTTCATTCGTTACCCTCCCACGTGTACTCATTGAGCATTGCGGCAATGTTTGATGAAGCGGCCCCCGACCGACATTACGCGTTTACGCGAAACTGGTTCCATGCTTGACATATGGCTTGTACCATATAAAGTGGCTGGGGAGGTGTCTGTCTCTCTGCATTAGCGATGCGAAGATGTTTGCAACGGAGGGCCCCGACAGGGGTCTAATAGAGACGGATAAGAGACGGTGTTGTGGCATGTTTTTCGCAGGATAGAAATCGGTTCTCTCTCTCAAAACCCCTAGCAGCCACGTAAAACTTGCACAAGCTAAAGTAGAAAGACGTTTTAACTTTGCTTTGCATGAAGGGGGATCATAGGTTGTATGATTTAAAGTTTTACTTCCTGTTTTATGCTAGTATGCTAGATATATCGACGGTAGCACGAAACAGGACCATCTCTCACAATACCAACATTGTGTTCTCCCTTTTGATGGGCACCACCTGGAAGGTTCTCCCATATGGCCTGACGCTCCGTACATACCGGAGTTGTCCTACATATTCAACGGAGCTCGCATGAGGTTGGGTTCGGCGAGCCTGGCATATGCAGATATGGCCTTGCCTGAACAGCTAACATCAAGGTTCGATTGGCAGGCTTGACGTATGTAGATGCGGGCCTGGAACACAGAAGACCGAAAGGTCGAGCATGAGTCACATGCCTGATGTGATTGGCTTAGAGGCCTACCTGGTTCGCATACTGGGCCGTATATATCGGGGGAGGTATGGGGGCTGGGATTGTGTAATCACTTAGTTAAATTGAGAGGTGTTTATCTAAGTGGGAGCTTTCTAGAATTTTAAGAGTAAATTGAAACTCCACATTATGAACAAAAGTCTAAATTGTATCATTGTGAATCCAACCTTGTAGATGGCAGCACCTCGCCCCTCGTTCAACTTAGGATCATTCCTAGAGAAAGATAAGCTAAAAACAGATGGGACAAACTTCACCAACTGGTTCCGCACCCTGAGGATTCTCCTCGTTCCCCTCAAAATGGCATACGTACTAGAGGAAGCGTTAGGTGACGCACCAGCAGATGATGCCAGTCAGGACGAGAAGAATGTCTATCTCTCCAGGACTGATGATTACAACCTTGTCCAGAGTGGCATGCTCTACTCCATGGAGGCTGAGCTGCAGAAACGCTTTGAGAGGATGGGTGCATATGAGATTATCACCGACCTCAAGGCGGTCTTCGCACCTCAAGCCAGGGCTGAACGGTACGAGGCTTCTGAAGCCTTCTTCTCAGCAAAGATGGATGAGCACGGCAGCGTGAGTGAGCACGTGGTCAAAATGTCTGGCTACGTTCAGCGCTTGAATGCTCTGGAATGTCAGATTCCAGATGAACTTGCGGTTGATAGGGTGTTGCAGTCGCTTCCCCTAGCTACAAAGGCTTTGTGCTGAACTACAACATGCAGGGGATGACCAAAACCCCTTCTGAGTTGTTCGCCATGCTAAAGAGCGCTGAGGTTGAGATCAAGAAGGAGCACGCCGTCTTCATGGTCAACAAGACCACTGACTTCAAGAAGTCAAGCAGTCGGGAGAAGGCCAGGAGAGGTGTCCCTAAGAGGGATGGCAAGTCAGTTGCCGCTCCTCCCAAGGCACCCAAGCCTAAACTCGGAGTGGAGTGCTTCTACTGCAAGGGTGAAGGTCACTGGAAGCGCAACTGTCCCAAGTACCTAAAGGACAGGAAGGCTGGCAAGGTCGCCAAGAGAGACGAAGGTATATTTGATATACATATTGTTGATCTTCTCTTGACAAGCGCTGGGAACACATCCTGGATATTTGATACAGGGTCTGTCGCTCATATTTCTAATTCCATTCAGGGACTAAGGAATAGGAGACGCTTGGTCAAGGATGAAGTGACGATGCGCGTGGGGAATAGCTGCCGGATTGAAGTCTTGGCGGTCGGCACGAAGCATCTTAGTCTCCCTTTGGGATTGGTTTTAGTTCTGAATAAATGTTACTATGTACCCGCGTTGAGTGTGAACATCGTGAGTGGTTCTTGCTTGAAGAGAGACCACTATTCTTTTAAGTCTGATACAATTGGTTGTTCGATTTATAAGAATGATATGTTTTATGTTCACGCACCGGAGTTGCATGGTTTATTCGTACTTAATCTCGATGGTGACGTGTGTCACGTTAACAATATTGAGGCCAAAAGATTGAAGAATAATGAAGATCACATGATGATGTGGCATTGCCGACTTGGTCATATTGGTATAAAACGCATGGAGAAGGTCCATAAGGATGGACTTCTTAAGTCATTGGATTTTGGATCCCTTGATACATGTCAACAATGCCTCATGGGCAAAATGACAAGGACTCCATTCAATGGTGTGATGGAGCGTGCGGATGTCTTATTGGGGATCATACATACGGATGTATGTGGACCCATGAACGTCCCCACTCGCAATGATCTTCGTTACTTCGTGACCTTTACTGATGACTTGAGTAGATATGGGTATATTTACTTGATGAAGAACAAGTCTGAATCCTTTGAAAAGTTCAAGGAATTTCAGAATGAGGTCGAAAATCAACTCGGAAGAAAAATCAAGCACCTTCGATCGGATCGAGGTGGCGAGTATTTCAGTCACGAGTTTGGCAATCATCTGAAGTCTTGTGGCATAATACCACAGCTTACGCCGGCAGGCACACCTTAGAGAAACGGTGTAGCTGAGCGACGTAATCGAACCCTATTGGATAGCGTGCGATCGATGATGTCTCATACTGATTTGCCTGTGTCATTCTGGGGGTATGCATTAGAGACCGCCATTCATATTCTTAATAGGGCACCATCCAAATGCGTAAAGACAACACCATTTGAAGAATGGCATGGCACTAAACCTGAGTTGTCTCACCTGAAGATTTGGGGTTGTGAGGCTTATTTTAGGAAACTACAGCCTGACAAACTTGAATTCAAGGCGGATAAGTGCATCTTTGTGGGCTATCCCAAGGAAACTTGTGGGTACACCTTCTACAACAAGTCTGACAGCAAAACGTTTGTTGCCAAGACGGGACACTTTCTTGAGAAGGAGTTTCTCGCGAAAGAGTTGAAGTGGGAGGAAAATAGACCTCGATGAAGTAACTGACCAATCACTCCAATTGGATGAAATGGCTACGGAATTTGTTCTGGAACCATCTTCCACAGTGGGAGTTGAAGAGAATGGCCAGAACGACATTCATAACGATCATGACATTCATGATGATCATGATGAGAATGAAGAGGAACCTTTTATGCCCCGTAGGTCATCAAGAGTCCGTCAACCTACTGAGTTTTATGGACAGCTTGTGAATGCAATCTCGGCTGTTGAGTCGGATGAACCTACGAGTTACAAAGAAGCAATGGAGGGACCCGAGTCCGAGAAATGGCTTGAAGCCATGAAATCCGAAATAGACTCCATGTACACCAACAAAGTATGGACTTTGGTGGATATTCCCGAGGACCGCAAGGCCGTCGAGAATAAATGCATTTTCAAGAAAAAGACTGACGCAGACGGAAACGTATCTGTCTACAAAGCTCGACTTGTCGCGAAGGGTTTCCGACAAATTCAAGGAGTTGACTACGAGGAGACATTCTCTCCTGTAGCGATGATAAAGTCTATTCGGATCCTACTTGCAATAGCTGCATATCATGATTACGAGATATGGCAGATGGATGTGAAAACTGCATTCCTAAATGGCAACATTGAGGAAGAGTTGTATATGATGCAACCAGAGGGGTTTGTCGATCCAAGGAATGCTGGTATGGTTTGCAAGCTTCAACGGTCCATCTATGGGTTGAAGCAAGCATCTCGGAGCTGGAATCTTCGATTTGATGAGGTCATTAAAGCTTTTGGATTTGTCCAAAACGTCGAAGAGTTCTGCGTCTATAAGAAACTGAGTGGGAGCTCTGTAGCATTCCTTGTGTTATATGTAGATGACATATTGCTAATAGGGAACGATAAGAAATTCTTAGAGGAAGTGAAGGAATATCTGAATGGACAATTTTCCATGAAGGACCTAGGTGAAGCTGCGTACATACTAGGGATTAAGATCTATAGAGATAGACCTAATCGACGGTTGGCCTTGAGTCAGAACACTTATATTGACAAGATTTTGAAAAGGTTCAAAATGGATGACTCCAAGAGAGGTCTCTTGCCAGTCATAAAAGGTGTCAAACTAAGCGTGACTCAATGCCCGACCACAGCTGAAGAGAAAGAGGAGATGTCCTCAAAGCCCTATGCCTCAGCCATAGGTTCTCTCATGTATGCTATGTTATGTACCAGGCCGGATTTAGCGTTGGCCATTAGTATGACTAATCGTTACCAGAGTAATCCGGGAATGGCTCATTGGACAGCAGTAACGAACATCCTTAAGTACTTAAGAAGAACCAAGGATCTCTTTCTCGTTTATGGAGGAGTTGATGAGGAGCTCACCGTAAAGGGTTACGTTGACGCAAGCCTCGGCTCAGACCTAGATGACTCGAAGTCCCAGACGGGATATGTCTTCATGTTGAACGGTGGCACGATTAGCTGGAGGAGCGGCAAACAGTCAGTCGTCGCTCAATCTTCAATGGAGTCGGAGTATATTGCCGCTTGCGAAGCGTCTAACGAGGCGCTGTGGCTGAAGAAGTTCGTGATCGAGCTTGGCGTCTTTCCCAGTTGCACTGACCCCGTGGGAATCTTCTGCGACAACACGGGTGCCATTGCTAACGCGAAGGAGCCAAGAACTCACTCTACAGCCAAGCACATCCTCCGAAAGTTCCATCTGACGCGAGACTACGTCAGGGATGGATACACTAGGATTCACAAGATACATACGGATCTGAACGCAGCAGACCCGATGACTAAACCTCTTCCACAAGGCAAGTTTGAAGAACACCGAGAGACCATTGGTGTTAGATACATACCTGATGTAAACTAGTGTAATTTGTACTCTAGTGTAAGTGGGAGACTGTTGGATATGTGCCCTAGAGACAAATTAATAAAGATATTTGTCACATATCCGTTTTGTTCATAATACGTTTTATACTGTGCTATAACTGTATTACTTGGAAATACTAATACAGGTGTAGTATAAAACATGGTCCGTAGTTTAACTCGGGTAAACTATCTCATTGGGCAATTGATTGATCAAGCTTTCCTGATCATGGCGACACTTAAGTCCATTGACAATGAGGTCATATCATTAGGGGAATGATGTGATGGACAGACACCCACCTAAAGTAATGCAATGTGATCGAGTCACATAGTTCAGCGTTGCTATGACTTTGTAACGTATGCCTTAGTCCTTAGACCGTAATGATCATACGTAATCACGATCTATGAGGAGACTTTGATTTGTATCCCACCGCCTGACTGAAATATGCTGGCTATAACGGTGCACTTTGGGTATTCCGAAATAGATGGTTGATGAGTATGTTAATAGATCAAAGCGGGATTTGTCAGTCCTTATGACAGGACAGGTACTCTGGGCCCACTCGGTGATATTGCATCAACCCTTGCAAGGACGTGACTAGGTCACAAGAGATGCAATGATCATGGACGAGAGAAGTTGTTTGTCATGAACGAGATGTGAACACGGTATGTGGGATACCGACGATCAAACCTCGAACAAACAAGGTACCGCAGAACAAAGGGATTACGTCGTATCGTTAACGGTTTCCAAAACTGATCGAAGCTCATTCGATGGAAGCGCAGGGGCTGTCTGTTGGGGTTCGCAGCAGAAAACACAAATTTTTTCTAACTAGCGTTCCCTTAACCCAAGATCTAGCTAGCCGTATTACCGTAACGGACAGTAGTGCGGAAATAACATACCTCGGGGTGTAGTCCGTTGCGCGGGAAACGTTCCCGCAAACGTGGTTGATGTAGTCGATCAAGTTTCACAGCCCCCTGGCTGTGTTGAGCACCCGGATGGGTGTAGTGCCACACGTGCAGCACCTCGTAGTACTCGCACACGTACGAGACTCGATGAAGACCTCCGTTCTCCGATCCAGCGGAGGGGGCGGAAGCAGACCTCCGGACGGAGCTTCGGCAGCACGACGGCCTCCGATTCTAGCAGAGAGGTCTCAATTCCACTACAGGCTCACACTAGGGAGCCCACCGTGGAAGAGACCAGAGAGGGGAGGAGACCGGAGAAAACCGATCTCAATTCGGAGTTATATTTATTTTCTCACGAATTTCTGTGTATTAATTATGTGCACCCTGCCTGTCTTTATATAGGCTGGGGAAGGGAGTCAACCCACCTCCCCTAGCAATGTGGGACTAAACCCTTTGCTAGGGGGGAGTTGGCCGGCCAAGGGGGGAGAGGGGGCGCACCCCTCATGGGCCCTAGGGCCCATGGCGCCTCCCCCCCTTTTTCTTTTCTTTTTTATTTTCCCTTTAATTCCTTAATGGGCCTTTTTCTCCACTAAGGCCCATAGCACATATTAATTAGAAATAAAATGATTTTAATTATTAATTCAATTAATTAATAACTAAAACATATTATTCCATCTCCCGGTGCTCCGGAAACACTTCCGGCTCACTCCGAACTTGTTTCGGTTCAATACGGTACTCCTCCGATATTGTCTCCTTAATTCTCTGGTTGCTCCGATGGTTCCGAAAAGGTCTCTGATTTCATCGAGCCCTTAAGTGTGTTACCCTACGGTCCGAGAACACTCCAGTCATGACCGAGCAGAGGCAACAGTCAATGATCATCAGCGGGACCTGGATGCCCATAATGACCCCTGTGCATTCCGGATATCAATACCGATTGGACCTTACGCCGTATAGCATTCCCTTTGTCAGCGATACTGGATTGTTCCGAGATTCGATCAATGACATCCTATGTCTGGTTCAACCTCGTTCCGAACTAAATCCTTATACACTCGTTCCCGTGATATTCATCCCCGTGACCTAGTCACACGCTGCGCAACTTTATGGATGGAATCTCACCGAGTGGGCCCTGAGTATCTATCCATTATATGGATTGACAAATCCCGCTCTTGTAAACAATACTCCTCAACGTATCTCCACGGAATACCTAAGATACAACCGTTATGACCCGCATATTTCAGTCAGGTGGTGGGATGTAAGTCAAAGCATCCGGGAAGATAGTGATTATGCACGTACTCAAGGTCAAAGGAACGGTCTACCACGTTCTGTAATTACAACACTGAACCTTCATAAGATTTGATCATTCTGTAATGCTTTCTTTGGGTAATGTTCATCACATCACTTAACCAGTGAGGTGACCTCATAGTCAAGAGACTTAATTGTCCATGATCGCGAAACTACGATCATCATGTTGACCATGAACTAGTTATCGATGTAGAGGCTAACTAGGAACTCTGGGTGTTTCTATACCACACCTGCATCATTGTTTCACTGATGCATTTCTAGCACGGTATGAAACTGGTTATGAACTTGCTTAGATATATTGGAATAATCATATATTATTTGCCTCTAGAGCATATATCCAACAGTCTCCCACTTGCACTAGAGTGCTAATAATCTAGCCGCATTTTCCCGATCATAATCATCTTATCACATAAGTGTTTCATTGATCATGCATGCTCATGGAAGAGGGTTCGTCAACGAACTGCACCAATTCAGATTCGGATGTTTCCTATGCAACTGCTACAGGTCAAAAGCTCTTTTGACATACCACTCATTATCATATAATGGTTGGATATAAGTTTCGTGGGAGAGTGAGACTATTATTTCACAGTATCCTCCAATGATCTCTTGGTTCAGTCTTTAGAAGACTCATCCATAGTCATATATACTGGGAAATACACTCAGCCAGAAGTCCAATACTTCTAACGCTAAACTTTTATCCATACGTCTACTTTCTTAAGTAGTATTATGTTTGTAGTACCGTGAATTTTGCTCACATTTCTTTCATATCTTTGGTGATGTCTCTAATTCCATATAGACCCATAATATGGCTTGCAATTGTAATCTTGCATTACATTCAAGTCTATTATCCTTTCTATATTTTAGAGAATAGTCCTCAGTATTCCTTTCTATACTGAATTCATGGACTTTATTCAGATTCTGTGTTTTACTCCTAAAGCACATCGGAATCTGTTCTTCTTTCAAGAACTTTTGAGTCATTCTGTTGTTGGATTCACAATGCATGTTATATGGTAGAATCATATGTCAAGAACATATAAGATCACATGTCCGGTACATGGTGCATCTCTATTCTTCCATCAAGACATTGCTTGTGATATTTGGATTTCATCCATTATATAATTTCTAGCCACAAGAACCTGTTTCTTGTCTAGAAGATTATTCCAACCTTCACTTCGTTTCATTATCCGTGTCTTAATCTACTCATATAGATTTCAACGTGTAATGTGTTGGTATTTCATTTAAAAGAAGATTCTTGCAATCTTGTATTTTATTTGCCTTATGCTCTATATATATATATCATAATGCACATATATATATATAAGACGATTCTCTATATACACAATCAATGCATATCCATATATATACATATGAGATCATTCTTCACACATATCAATGCATATATGTTTGAGACAATGATCATGCTCCCACTCAAATATATCCATCATATACTCATATATTTGTGGTTCAGCTTTCATCAAGTCATTTTATTGTTTATTATGTCTTACATAATGACAATGCTTCCAAAGCTCCCACTCAGAAAATGCCCTCTGCATTCCAAGTTTCTGGGAAGTTTTCAAAGCTCCCACTCAGTTTCATGAAACTGCAGGCCCACTCAATATTTTGGTCATCACAAAATCACTTGATCAAATCAAGGTTGAGGGTTCCTGTCTTGAGGTACTATAGTCCATCCTTTTAACGAAGTAACCTTCGTCATGCCCATTGCAATTCTCTTTCAAATCCCAAATTTGACTGAGATGCAATTTCAGGCTATGGTCTATCGTAGTGTAAATGAAATATTTTATTGATTAAAGAATTCCTACGTTTCCGCAGTCAATCACCATTGAACTTTGGTCATAACCAAATAATGCCTTATTCCCATTACATTTTTCTCAATGACTCTCCAGTTTGTCGAGAATATGAAATAACCGATTTATTTCACAGGACGTGAGCCATCCTTAATGTAACTCAATATTATTTCATTTCTCCTCGTGTTCTAGGCTACCATCATTCCTTTGTGTCTTCAAGCAATATTATTTCCTATTGTTTTATTAAGAAGACTCATGATTATTGTTCTGTACAGAACGTATTCATGACAACCTTCTAAATTCAACAATGGCTTCAACTCATATACCAAGATCAATCAACTTTGGCATATCCTTCCTTATATAGCGTCATTACAGCGGAACATGCTTCCGTTGCAATACTCTGATATTCTGAAGGCAAGGTCCAATACCCCGGTCAAAGTTTCCATTATCTCCCATTGGATTCGTGTCGAGAGACTTTTCTCGTATTACCAATTAAGCAACACACAATTTGCTATTTGGGAGAATATGTAATTTCAATTTCTCGTAGTTTTATTACAAAGAAATTCTTTCTTTTAAGAAACCTTATAACACCATCAGTTATGGAGCTATCATGTCTCGTTTAGAATCAGGATGGTTTCCTATTCATGAAGTGGGTGTTTTAACTTAATGAATTAAACAACTTATTCGACAATAACTATAGTGCTAGGGGAAAGAACGTTTAGACCATACTACGGTTTAGTATGACTACGAATGGTTTAAGTAGTCTAGCACTTTCAACTTCCATCGTAGTTTGTGGTACAACTTCCACAAGTCTCCCATTATGTCAATATCAATACTTATCACTTCGGATCGTAGCGTCGTGATATGTATCCTTGTATTCTCACTTCTCACTGTGATTCCCGAATCTCAGTTTTATGATCTCAATTGAATACAACTTTCAATTAATCATATGAAGTCTTTAATGATAACTCACATGCCCATTCTACATCATTTATGTATAATGATTGGCACAAGTTCTACTTGCTAGAACCTTGTCATGATTATATTTATTGCAGAGGTTCATAGATCGTGTATCTAATCCATCTCATGCAATCAAGTTATGATTTTCATTTGATAATGAACTCACAAGTTAATAGATCATACATTTAAAGAATTCATCCGTTATGAAGTCACCTCATGCAATCAAATCTTTGACTTGTTGTAATCAAGACAACTTTATCATTAAACATTGAATATTTCTTGACAATAATAGTAGTATTATAAATGCTTTCTATCATATCATAAATCAAGACGTAATCAAAGTATAAGCACACTTTTATTCATAAAGATGGAACAACTGACTTGTCTCATTACATGAATAACTTTGTCTCGCGAGATGCAAGACATACAACTAAGTGTTCATACTATAATGATTACATAAGATTTATGTAATACTCTAAGTATCTCCTATGATAGATGTCTCGGTGGAATCCATGCTGGCCATCAACTGACTTGATGTCCATCAATCCTTGATTTCACCTCTTCCCGTCCATGCAACAGCAGGTCCTGTTTTCATAAAACAGAATAAGTATCAAATACTCATTTACTGCACCTGTTGTATAAGGGAATGAACATTTATAATGTATATCAAGTATATACCTTCTCCATCGACAACTTCTCCTTCAATAGGTTCGACCTCCAGGTACTGAAGTCTATCCATGAAGTCAGAGAACTCGAGGCTTTCACCTCTGCCGACATAGCCATAGACATGGTCTGTATAGCTCGGTGGAAGCGAGTGTAACACCGTGTATATCGCAGACTCATGTGTGGTATCATAGTCAAAGTCATCTACGAGGCTCAGATGTATCTCATGCATCTTGGCCAAGTGTGCCTTCAGGCAAGAGCCTTCTTCCATCTTTGTAGAGAGAAACTCACTTTCTAACTCAAATCTGGCAACTCTAAACTGATGCAAGTCTGATGACTTCAGCTCATCGATCATATCGTATGTGTCCAAATCTGCATACTCCTCACGCAAATGTTGCGGAATGCTGGTTTCTATGATACCCTTGGCTATGGCATATGTCCTACGGCGATAATGATAATCAATCGCCGCTTGTGCATCCATGTCGTTTTCTGGAGGATTTCCCACGTGCCTTTTAGTTAAGAATGAAAGGTTGATTCTCTTGAGCACGGCTCTAAGGCGTAAGTACCAACTAACGAAGTTTGACCCATTTTCTTTAAGTCTTTCACCATGTAAGAAGGAAACCATTTCAAGGTACTGGGTATTATCCATTTTCTACAAACATAATTGCAAGGAACACAATTAAGACTAGTTCACAACAATGAGTTCATATAATCAAATTATATATGAGCTCACACTAAAACATTTCATCCCTAAGAAGTTTTAGTGATTACATGATCCAGATTCACTGCCCGACCTCGAATATCACACGGCCGACGGGTCAGTTTCAAAGGTAGACAACAACTTGTGCGATCACATTATCTTATATGTGCTGTGACTCATGCTCGATCTTTCGATCTCTAGTATTCCGAGGCCATATCTGCATATGCTAGGCTCGCCAAATGAACCTCCATGTTATATGCTGCTCAGCAAGGCCATATTTTCATATGCCAGGCTTGCCGAACCCAACCTCATGCGAACTCCATTGAATATGTAGGAAAACTCCGGTATGTACGGAGCATCAGGCCATATGGGAGAACCTTCCAGGTGGTGCACACTTCGGTAGAATACTTATGTTTGGCTTTGTTAAGGGATCATCTTATCACATGCTACCGTCGTGTATCCTATACTAGCAAGTTTTAAGATGTCTGGGCTATGGCAACACTAAGTCTACAGTGTCTCCATTTTAGTTTGTTTTATGATGACGATTACTACTTACTAGTAACACATAGCAAAGCTATCACTACATCACAAACAAACAAACGATAGCCCCCACTTTGCAATACAAGGTTTAGACGGTCTAGTTGTATATTGCAAGTTTTACGTGGCTGCTAGGGCTTTCATAGTTAAACAAGTTTTAACCTACGAGTCAACCACAACGTCAACCATACGATTGTCTCTATTACACCCCGCACGGGGCCCTCCATTGCAAATGCCACATCCGCTAAAGTAGAGAGACAGACACCCCCCTAGCCACTTTATACGGTACAAGCCGCATGTCAAGCGTGGAACCAGTCTCGCGTAAGAGTACGCGTAAAGTCGGTCGGGGGCCGCTTCATCAAACAATGCCGCAGATGTGAACAAGTACACGTGGGAGGGTAACAATCATACAATCAACGCCCACATCCCCGATGTGTTCTATCCGTACAGTAATACTAAGCATAGAGCTAGCTTTGATACCACTGTTGGGGTTCGTAGCAGAAAACACAATTTTTTTCTAACTAGCGTTCCCTTAACCCAAGATCTAGCTAGCCGTATTACCGTAACGGACAGTAGTGCGGAAATAACATACCTCGGGGTGTAGTCCGTTGCGCGGGAAACGTTCCCGCAAACGTGGTTGATGTAGTCGATCAAGTTTCACAACCCCCTGGCTGTGTTGAGCACCCGGATGGGTGTAGTGCCACACGTACAACACCTCGTAGTACTCGCACACGTACGAGACTCGATGACGACCTCCGTTCTCCGATCCAGCGGAGGGGGCGGAAGCAGACCTCCGGACGGAGCTTCGGCAGCACGACGGCCTCCGATTCTAGCAGAGAGGTCTCCATTCCACTACAGGCTCACACTTGGGAGCCCACCGTGGAAGAGACCAGAGAGGGGAGGAGACCGGAGAAAACCGATCTCAATTCGGAGTTATATTTATTTTCTCACGAATTTCTGTGTATTAATTATGTGCACCCTGCCTGTCTTTATATAGGCTGGGGAAGGGAGTCAACCCACCTCCCCTAGCAATGTGGGACTAAACCCTTTGCTAGGGGGGAGTTGGCCGGCCAAGGGGGGAGAGGGGGCGCACCCCTCATGGGCCCTAGGGCCCATGGCACCTCCCCCCCTTTTTCTTTTCTTTTTTATTTTCCCTTTAATTCCTTAATGGGCCTTTTTCTCCACTAAGGCCCATAGCACATATTAATTAGAAATAAAATGATTTTAATTATTAATTCAATTAATTAATAACTAAAACATATTATTCCATCTCCCGGTGCTCCGGAAACACTTCCGGCTCACTCCGAACTTGTTTCGGTTCAATACGGTACTCCTCCGATATTGTCTCCTTAATTCTCTGGTTGCTCCGATGGTTCCGAAAAGGTCTCTGATTTCATCGAGCCCTTAAGTGTGTTACCCTACGGTCCGAGAACACTCCAGTCATGACCGAGCAGACAGGACAGGTACTCTGGGCCCACTCGGTGATATTGCATCAACCCTTGCAAGGACGTGACTAGGTCACAAGAGATGCAATGATCATGGACGAGAGAAGTTGTTTGTCATGAACGAGATGTGAACACGGTATGTGGGATACCTACGGGATATGTCTTCATGTTGAACGGTGGCACGATTAGCTGGAGGAGCGGCAAACAGTCAGTCGTCGCTCAATTTTCAATGGAGTCGGAGTATATTGCCGCTTGCGAAGCGTCTAACGAGGCGCTGTGGCTGAAGAAGTTCGTGATCGAGCTTGGCGTCTTTCCCAGTTGCACTGACCCCGTGGGAATCTTCTGCGACAACACGGGTGCCATTTCTAACGCGAAGGAGCCAAGAACTCACTCTACAGCCAAGCACATCCTCCGAAAGTTCCATCTGACGCGAGACTACGTCAGGGATGGATACACTAGGATTCACAAGATACATACGGATCTGAACGCAGCAGACCCGATGACTAAACCTCTTCCACAAGGCAAGTTTGAAGAACACCGAGAGACCATTGGTGTTAGATACATACCTGATGTAAACTAGTGTAATTTGTACTCTAGTGTAAGTGGGAGACTGTTGGATATGTGCCCTAGAGACAAATTAATAAAGATATTTGTCACATATCCGTTTTGTTCATAATACGTTTTATACTGTGCTATAACTGTATTACTTGGAAATACTAATACAGGTGTAGTATAAAACATGGTCCGTAGTTTAACTCGGGTAAACTATCTCATTGGGCAATTGATTGATCAAGCTTTCCTGATCATGGCGACACTTAAGTCCATTGACAATGAGGTCATATCATTAGGGGAATGATGTGATGGACAGACACCCACCTAAAGTAATGCAATGTGATCGAGTCACATAGTTCAGCGTTGCTATGACTTTGTAACGTATGCCTTAGTCCTTAGACCGTAATGATCATACGTAATCACGATCTATGAGGAGACTTTGATTTGTATCCCACCGTCTGACTGAAATATGCTGGCTATAACTGTGCACTTTGGGTATTCCGAAATAGATGGTTGATGAGTATGTTAATAGATCAAAGCGGGATTTGTCAGTCCTTATGACAGGACAGGTACTCTGGGCCCACTCGGTGATATTGCATCAACCCTTGCAAGGACGTGACTAGGTCACAAGAGATGCAATGATCATGGACGAGAGAAGTTGTTTGTCATGAACGAGATGTGAACACGGTATGTGGGATACCGACGATCAAACCTCGAACAAACAAGGTACCGCAGAACAAAGGGATTACGTCGTATCGTTAACGGTTTCCAAAAGTGATCGAAGCTCATTCGATGGAAGCGCAGGGGCTGTCTGTTGGGGTTCGCAGCAGAAAACACAAATTTTTTCTAACTAGCGTTCCCTTAACCCAAGATCTAGCTAGCCGTATTACCGTAACGGACAGTAGTGCGGAAATAACATACCTCGGGGTGTAGTCCGTTGCGCGGGAAACGTTCCCGCAAACGTGGTTGATGTAGTCGATCAAGTTTCACAGCCCCCTGGCTGTGTTGAGCACCCGGATGGGTGTAGTGCCACACGTGCAGCACCTCGTAGTACTCGCACACGTACGAGACTCGATGAAGACCTCCGTTCTCCGATCCAGCGGAGGGGGCGGAAGCAGACCTCCGGACGAAGCTTCGGCAGCACGACGGCCTCCGATTCTAGCAGAGAGGTCTCAATTCCACTACAGGCTCACACTAGGGAGCCCACCGTGGAAGAGACCAGAGAGGGGAGGAGACCGGAGAAAACCGATCTCAATTCGGAGTTATATTTATTTTCTCACGAATTTCTGTGTATTAATTATGTGCACCCTGCCTGTCTTTATATAGGCTGGGGAAGGGAGTCAACCCACCTCCCCTAGCAATGTGGGACTAAACCCTTTGCTAGGGGGGAGTTGGCCGGCCAAGGGGGGAGAGGGGGCGCACCCCTCATGGGCCCTAGGGCCCATGGCGCCTCCCCCCCTTTTTCTTTTCTTTTTTATTTTCCCTTTAATTCCTTAATGGGCCTTTTTCTCCACTAAGGCCCATAGCACATATTAATTAGAAATAAAATGATTTTAATTATTAATTCAATTAATTAATAACTAAAACATATTATTCCATCTCCCGGTGCTCCGGAAACACTTCCGGCTCACTCCGAACTTGTTTCGGTTCAATACGGTACTCCTCCGATATTGTCTCCTTAATTCTCTGGTTGCTCCGATGGTTCCGAAAAGGTCTCTGATTTCATCGAGCCCTTAAGTGTGTTACCCTACGGTCCGAGAACACTCCAGTCATGACCGAGCAGAGGCAACAGTCAATGATCATCAGCGGGACCTGGATGCCCATAATGACCCCTGTGCATTCCGGATATCAATACCGATTGGACCTTACGCCGTATAGCATTCCCTTTGTCAGCGATACTGGATTGTTCCGAGATTCGATCAATGACATCCTATGTCTGGTTCAACCTCGTTCCGAACTAAATCCTTATACACTCGTTCCCGTGATATTCATCCCCGTGACCTAGTCACACGCTGCGCAACTTTATGGATGGAATCTCACCGAGTGGGCCCTGAGTATCTATCCATTATATGGATTGACAAATCCCGCTCTTGTAAACAATACTCCTCAACGTATCTCCACGGAATACCTAAGATACAACCGTTATGACCCGCATATTTCAGTCAGGTGGTGGGATGTAAGTCAAAGCATCCGGGAAGATAGTGATTATGCACGTACTCACGGTCAAAGGAACGGTCTACCACGTTCTGTAATTACAACACTGAACCTTCATAAGATTTGATCATGCTGTAATGCTTTCTTTGGGTAATGTTCATCACATCACTTAACCAGTGAGGTGACCTCATAGTCAAGAGACTTAATTGTCCATGATCGCAAAACTACGATGATCATGTTGACCATGAACTAGTTATCGATGTAGAGGCTAACTAGGAACTCTGGGTGTTTCTATACCACACCTGCATCATTGTTTCACTGATGCAGTTCTAGCACGGTATGAAACTGGTTATGAACTTGCTTAGATATATTGGAATAATCATATATTATTTGCCTCTAGAGCATATATCCAACATTGTCAAGGATTGTAACCAGGTCCAACTGATTAGTCATTGGTCAATGAGAAGAGTCTCGACCATGTCTGCTGTTTCCAGGACCGTTAGGGTGTTACACTTAAGGGCAATCGATGCATAGGACAGTTACGGGATCAATCGGTGAAATAGGAGAAATCACCGAAATAGTTCCGGAGGAGGACGGAATGGTTTCCGGACATTTTGAATAGTTCAAAATAAAGTTTAATTGTTTTAATAATGTTTTTATTATTTAATTATCTGCATTAAATATTTAAAACTTATTAAATAATTAAAATAATGGAAAAATGGCTATATGGGCCTTAGAGGCCCATTATGGGAGGAGGGGGTTCCCCCCCTTGGGCTTGGCGCCAAGGGGTGGGGCCCAACCCCCCCCCCCCCTTGGCCGGCGCACCCCTCCCCCCTTGGGGGTTTAGTCCCACATGGGGGAGGGAAGAGGGATCACACCCCTCCTTGGCCTTTATATAGAGGGGTAGACCCCCCTTTTTCCATACAACAATTGATCTCCTTCTCCCTTCTCAATTTCCGGAAGTGGACTCCCCTTGTTTGGAGTCTGCACCAGGATTGAGTTCTCCACCATAAGGCAGGCCGTCGCTCTGCCGGAGTCGGGATCCGTAGCCGTCTTCTTTCCGCTGCTCGCCTGGTTCGGAGCCTGGGAGGAACATCGATTGTGCCGTACGTGTATAATCTCTTCGAGGCACTACACCTGTGGTGCTGCTTCATCGCTGGAGGTTTACCGGGAGTCATCCTCGCCGGTGGTGCTCTTCTACACGACAGGGAGGTCGTAGTTCTGAGTCTACGCCAACCACGTTCGTAAGAACGTTTCCCGCTTTCGGTCTTCAAAGGTATGAACACCGATTCCCTTCGTTACTTTACATCGCCATAGCATAGATCTTGGGTTCGGGTACCGTAGGTGTGAAAAATTTGTGTTTTCTGCCCCGTATCCCAACACTATTTGGATAGTTGTGATGGCTGTGTTTTCAGGGAAAGAACGCCGGATGATGCCGAAGAATTAATGGGCAAGATTGCCAAGAACCACGAAGATTGGTCCGTCTCTGAACCACCTCCACCACCAAATAAGAGGGGCATGCTTATCCTAAGCCTCGAAGATATGCAAGAATTAAAGAAGTCTATAAAAGAAAAAGGTATTAAAGCTAAAGATGTGAAGAATATACCTCCTATTGAGAAGTTGTGTGAGCTTACTACTCACCCTTGGTAGAGGTACACTCTCTTTTAGATTTCAATGAAAGTGACATCCCTAAAGGTAAGCCTCCTGATCAATTTTTAGATGAGCTTGATAATTTTATTATGAAGCAAAATCACTTTAATATGAGGATTCAAAGTCAGCTGCATGATAATACTCTTGCTATCAAAAGTTTGCTTGATGTTCTAGGTAGAACAATTAATGATGTTAAATGTCTTGTTAAGCACTTTCATATGGTTCAAACTCAAATTGAACAAATTTCTGATGTGCAAAAAGATTTTCTCGCTAACAATGCCAAACAAGATAAATTACAGCCTTATGGTATAAAGACTCGGGGAGGAACACACACCCAAGACCCTCTCTATCCAGAGGGGCATCCAAAGAGGATCAAGCAAGATTCTCAAATGCAGGAAGAATAATTTGTTACCTCTCTGAAATAGAAGAATAAGAAACACAAGGAAGCTAACAATTCAAATGATCCCATAGTTGAAGAAGAGCCTGTTGCTGATCCAAATAGTATATCTACCTCCGATGCTGAAACTAAAGACGGTGCTGAGCCCGAAAAGGATAAGGAGAAGAATGATCCTCCCGAGGTGCGAGAAGAAGAAGCACCCGATAAACGCAAGAAATATGACAGAGAATACTTCATCGCAAGAAGACATGGGAAGGAAAGAGAACCATGGGTGCAGAATACAATGCCCTTTCCAGGTAAGTCTCTCAAAACCAAACATTAAGAGCACTATAATACATTTTGTGAATGGATGTAACCTCTTTTTCTTCAAATTCCTTTGACTGATGCTATTAAATTACCTCCTTATTCAAATTATATGAAACATATTGTTACTAATAAAACAAAAGTCTCTAACGAGGAAATATATACTATGCTTGCAAACTATTATTTAAGGGGTATGATTCCTGAGAAACTTGCTGATCCAAGTATACCCACCATTCCTTGCTCCATAAAGAATAATTATGTAAAAACTCCTTTATGTGATCTTGGTGCATGAGTGAGTGTTAGGACTTTTTCTCTTTATAAGAGGCTTTGTTTAGATAAATTAATCCCTACATATATCTCTCTTCAGATGGCTGATAAGTCAACAACCGTCCCGATTGGTATTTGTGAGGATGTTCCTGTTGAAGTTGCTAATTGCTTAATCCTTACTGACTTTGTTGTGCTTGACATGCCCGAGGATGGGAGCATGTCCGTTATTCTTGGTAGACCTTTTCTTAACACCACAGGTGCTACCATTGATTGCAATAAAGGAAAGGCTACCTTCAACATGGATGATAAAGAACACACAATGTATTTTCCAAAGAAGATCGAGAAAAGGCATGGCCTTAACTCTATAGAGAATATCGAGACCGTGAAGATTGGAGAATGGGATTGTCCTCTACATGTACACCACAAATACAAAACCATTATTGTGGGGACAATGTCCATCAAAGTAAAGGTACAATGATCACTTCATAAGAGGTGAGACTTTCTGCTCTATATATCGCCGGTTTGTTGGTAAGACTTGGTCAACCTTGCTAGCTAGCATGTTTTATTAAGGTAAAAAGTGGAGGTTGTTATGTTTTCATTTGATTTAGCTTTTGTTCTCTTTGCTGTACCAAGTTTTTATGTTTTTGAAGCTTCACTTTTCAAACCAATGTTTCAAGTTTTCAGAAAGTTTCGCAGCTTTTTGAACCTCGAAATTTTTTCTACAGTGAAGTTGTCAGAAAAATTCCACAAAAATAAAAATTAATTTTCCTCGTCAAAAGTGACCCAGGGGCACCTAGAGCTGACCAAGGGGGCTACCAGTGGCCCAGGCAGCCAGCTGGCGCGGCCTGCCCCTTGGCCGCGCCCACAGGGCGCCTGGGGCCCACATGACAGCTAGCCAGGTACTTCTTCCTCCGTTCTCTTCCTCTCTACCCAAAAACACGAGTTCTGATCCTGGAACTTGCATTCTTCCTGTTCTTGGATGCGATTTTCGATCTCTATCTCTCTTTAACCCATCATTTGTGCTGAGATTTTGAGCAAATACTCCCTGGTATGTGACTCCTCCACCCCTCAAATTAGATTTTTTATTGGTGGCCTCGTTTGTGAGTATTTATAAGTTCTTGGTGCTATTCATATTAGCTTGCATGCATGTGTAGACATTTATTTTCCAAGTTTTGATCCAAGTTTATGCCTTAGGTAAGTGAGTAGAGTAGTTTTACTCAACTCACTTTGCTTAAATCCTTGTTTTTGTGAATTGTCAAAAATTTCATAAATGAGTTTGTTAGAAAAAGCAAAGGGTGGCTTGGGAAGAAGAAGCCCGAGTGCACCGATCGAGTTACTAGAGCTTCAGCTTCATCCTCTGCTGCTAGGGTGAGCTATAATGAAGATCATGTCCCCCTAGAGTTGTTGGAAGACACAAGTACGACACATGCAATGACATATACGTGCGATGTTTTCCTCGAAGCTGCATGAATCAAGGAAGAATTTTCCAGCCTTTGTGCTAATGACGGTTTGACACGGCTTGTAGCATGTCGTGTTGCTCAGTATCATAAACTCACCTCCTATTTTATTAATAGCTTCAGATATAATCATGCTCCTGGCATTGTTGAGTTATAATTTACATTGATCTTTTTACCATGTCTTTGTCAAGATTTTGTGAAATAATAGGTGTGACGAACATTGGACAGATGGAAAAGATGAACTCTCAGCCCACCAAGCTGAGAACCATCTCCATTTCTCTTTGCAATCAAGAGATGAAGGATATATGACGTTTGAAGATGTCCATTATCTTATTCCCCCACCTCAGGTATTTCGTGTATTTCATTGCTAGAGGGGTGTTAGCTCGTGACAACACGAGCAACAGTTCTGCACCGGATGTCGCCAACCTGGGTAACGCCCTCTCAGGGGAGAGTAAGTATAATGTGGGTGCCTTAATTGCTCGTTGCCTTGCTGCCAATGGCAACAAGGGGGATCTCTGAGGTGGTGTTTATGCCACACTTATTATTGAGTCTTTTAATCGCCCCCACATCCTAATGATGAGCCTTTTACTTATTTAAGCTTTGATCTTGCTCCCATGAAGAGGCATGAGCTTGTTACCAGGACTTCCGAGTTTGGTAACCTTAATTATATTCTTATGTTCGGACTGACCACTATTCGGGAGATTCGTCTACCTGCACCCCTTTTATTTGATTATACTCGCAGGAGCGGATGGTCCTTCGACGTTACCCAGTTCAATGAGTATGTGCTCCAACAACAGTTTCATAACCCCATGGAGGGGGTTGTGCCCGATGAGGACGAGCACGGTGAGTTTCCACCTTTCTAGGGGGAGACCGTCACCCAGTGTGGTGAAGGGTCTTCTTCAGCTTGGAGCATGGAGCCTTCTTCGTGGAAGCATCCCAGGACTTCGGTGTACGCACCTGAATCCTCGTACGACCCTTGGACTCACCCGTACCACCCCGGAGCTGGAGGCTCCTGGGGACCGCAGTAGCTGTTACCAACTTAGGCCAAAAGCCTAAGCTTGGGGGAGTACGTGCCCTTCTCCCTTTTCAATTGTATTATCCGTTTTGCGTTGTTCGCTTCGATCTTTTCAAAGTTTTTGCCTGTTTTTCTTTGTTTTCTCTTTAATTTTCAAAAACAACAAAAATATTTCTCTTTTCTTTTGCTTTCGTTAAAACCTTTAAAAACCTAAAAATATTTCCTTTCTCTCTTTAGTTTTGTTTGTTTGCAGAAGTTTCGCTCGAGTCCGTGATGGCATTTGATTATATTTCCCACGGTCGATCATGCAAGTGAAAAGGCAGTTATGACGAAGATCGACGGAAGGGATGCAACAAGGAAAACCGGTATGAACTCTTTTTGTTTCTACTGTAGTACATATGCTTGTGCTTATGATCTAGAGACTAGCTTGTAGTGACATAGTGCTAAGTTTACAATGCTTTCCCAGTGGTTCATGCTTTCTTTGTGGCTAATCTCAAATAGCTAGAGTGCATAATGTGTTGTTGAAATGATTTGCATGCATTGCATTGTTCATGGTTTGGCATATTGAAGTGGTATTTCCCTTCAGAGATTTCTTGGATTGACTTGGCACATGTTCACACATGTTTCTGACTAAAAAGTCTATCATGCCTTGATGATCTTTTTATTTCAGAATAGTGTTGGATATGTGCCCTAGAGACAAATTAATAAAGATATTTTTCACATATCCGTTTTGTTCATAATACGTTTTATACTGTGCTATAACTGTATTACTTGGAAATACTAATACAGGTGTAGTATAAAACATGGTCCGTAGTTTAACTCGGGTAAACTATCTCATTGGGCAATTGATTGATCAAGCTTTCCTGATCATGGCGACACTTAAGTCCATTGACAATGAGGTCATATCATTAGGGGAATGATGTGATGGACAGACACCCACCTAAAAGTTATGCAATGTGATCGAGTCACATAGTTCAGCGTTGCTATGACTTTGTAACGTATGCCTTAGTCCTTAGACCGTAATGATCATACGTAATCACGATCTATGAGGAGACTTTGATTTGTATCCCACCGCCTGACTAAAATATGCTGGCTATAACGGTGCACTTTGGGTATTCCGAAATAGATGGTTGATGAGTATGTTAATATATCAAAGCGGGATTTGTCAGTCCTTATGACAGGACAGGTACTCTGGGCCCACTTGGTGATATTGCATCAACCCCTTGCAAGGACGTGACTAGGTCACAAAGAGATGCAATGATCATGGACGAGAGAAGTTGTTTGTCATGAACGAGATGTGAACACGGTATGTGGGATACCGACGATCAAACCTCGGACAAACAAGGTACCGCAGAACAAAGGGATTACGTCGTATCGTTAACGGTTTCCAAAAGCGATCGAAGCTCATTCGATGGAAGCGCAGGGGCTGTCAAGGATTGTAACCAGGTCCAACTGACTAGTCATTGGTCAATGAGAAGAGTCTCGACCATGTCTGCTGTTTCCCGGACCGTTAGGGTGTTACACTTAAGGGCAATCGATGCATAGGACAGTTACGGGATCAATCGGTGAAATAGGAGAAATCACCGGAATAGTTCCGGAGGAGAACGGAATGGTTTCCGGACATTTTGAATAGTTCAAAATAAAGTTTAATTGTTTTAATAATGTTTTTATTATTTAATTATCTGAATTAAATATTTAAAACTTATTAAATAATTAAAATAATGGAAAATGGCTATATGGGCCTTAGAGGCCCATTAGGGGAGGAGGGGGTTCCCCCCCTTGGGCTTGGCGCCAAGGGGTGGGGCCCAACCCCCCCTTGGCCGGCGTACCCCTCCCCCCTTGGGGGTTTAGTCCCACATGGGGGAGGGAAGAGGGATCACACCCCCCTTGGCCTTTATATAGAGGGGTAAACCCCCCTTTTTCCATACAACAATTGATCTCCTTCTTCTTCCTTCTCCATTTCCGGAAGTGGACTCCCCTTGTTTGGAGTCTGCACCAGGATTGGAGTTCTCCACCATAAGGCAGGCCGTCGCTCTGCCGGAGTCGGGATCCGTAGCCGTCTTCTTTCCGCTGCTCGCCTGGTTCGGAGCCCGGGAGGAACATCGATTGTGCCGTACGTGTATAATCTCTTCGAGGCACTACACCTGTGGTGCTGCTTCGTCGCTGGAGGTTTACCGGGAGTCATCCTCGCCGGTGGTGGTCTTCTACACGATAGGGAGGTCGTAGTTCTGAGTCTATGCCAACCACGTTCGTAAGAACGTTTCCCGCTTTCGGTCTTCAAAGGTATGAACACCGATTCCCTCCGTTACTTTACATCGCCATAGCATAGATCTTGGGTTCGGGTACCGTAAGTGTGAAAAATTTGTGTTTTCTGCCCCGTATCCCAACAGTGGTATCATGAGCTAGCTATGCGTAGATGTATTGTACGGATAGAACACATCTAGGATGTGGGCCTCGAATCTTCATTCGTTACCCTCCCACTTGTACTCATTGGAGCATTGCGGCAATGTTTGATGAAGCGGCCCCCGACCGACCTTACGCATTTACGCGAGACTGGTTCCACGCTTGACATATGGCTTGTACCATATAAAGTGGCTGGGGGGGTGTCTGTCTCTCTGCATTAGTGATGCGAAGATGTTTGCAACGGAGGGCCCCGACAGGGGTGTAATAGAGACGGATAAGAGACGGTGTTGTGGCATGTTTTTCGCAGGATAGAAATCGGTTCTCTCTCTCGAAACCCCTAGCATCCACGTAAAACTTGAACAAGCTAAAGTAGAAAGACGTTTTAACTTTGCTTTGCATGAAGGGGGATCATAGGTAGTATGATTTAAAGTTTTACTTCCTGTTTTATGCTAGTATGCTAGATATATCGACGGTAGCACGAAACAGGACCATCTCTCACAATACCAACATTGTGTTCTCCCTTTTGATGGGCACCACCTGGAAGGTTCTCCCATATGCCCTGACGCTCTGTACATACCGGAGTTGTCCTACATATTCAACGGAGCTCGCATGAGGTTGGGTTCGGCGAGCCTGGCATATGCAGATATGGCCTTGCCTGAACAGCTAACATCAAGGTTCGATTGGCAGGCTTGACGTATGTAGATGCGGGCCTGGAACACAGAAGACCGAAAGGTCGAGCACGAGTCACATGCCTGATGTGATTGGCTTAGAGGCCTACCTGGTTCGCATACTGGGCCGTACATATCGGGGGAGGTATGGGGGCTGGGATTGTGTAATCACTTAGTTAAATTGAGAGGTGTTTATCTAAGTGGGAGCTTTCTAGAATTTTAAGATTAAATTGAAACTCCACATTATGAACAAAAGTCTAAATTGTATCGTTGTGAATCCAACCTTGTAGATGGCAGCACCTCGCCCCTCGTTCAACTTAGGATCATTCATAGAGAAAGATAAGCTAAAAACAGATGGGACAAACTTCACCAACTGGTTCTGCACCCTAAGGATTCTCCTCGTTCCCCTCAAAATGGCATATGTACTAGAGGACGCATTAGGTGACGCACCAGCAGATGATGCCAGTCAGGACGAGAAGAATGTCTATCTCTCCAGGACTGATGATTACAACCTTGTCCAGAGTGGCATGCTCTACTCCATGGAGGCTGAGCTGCAGAAACGCTTTGAGAGGATGGGTGCATATGAGATTATCACCGACCTCAAGGCGGTCTTCGCACCTCAAGCCAGGGCTGAACGGTACGAGGCTTCTGAAGCCTTCTTCTCAGCAAAGATGGATGAGCACGGCAGCGTGAGTGAGCACGTGGTCAAAATGTCTGGCTACGTTCAGCGCTTGAATGCTCTGGAATGTCAGATTCCAGATGAACTTGCGGTTGATAGGGTGTTGCAGTCGCTTCCCCCTAGCTACAAAGGCTTTGTGCTGAACTACAACATGCAGGGTATGACCAAAACCCCTTCTGAGTTGTTCGCCATGCTAAAGAGCGCTGAGGTTGAGATCAAGAAGGAGCACGCCGTCTTCATGGTCAACAAGACCACTGACTTCAAGAAGTCAAGCAAACGGGAGAAGGCCAGAAGAGGTGGCCCTAAGAGGGATGGCAAGTCAGTTGCCGCTCCTCCCAAGGCACCCAAGCCTAAACTCGGAGTGGAGTGCTTCTACTGCAAGGGTGAAGGTCACTGGAAGCGCAACTGTCCTAAGTACCTAAAGGACAAGAAGGCTGGCAAGGTCGCCAAGAGAGACGAAGGTATATTTGATATACTTATTGTTGATCTTCTCTTGACAAGCGCTGGGAACACATCCTGGATATTTGATACAGGGTCTGTCGCTCATATTTCTAATTCCATTCAGGGACTAAGGAATAGGAGATGCTTGGTCAAAGATGAAGTGACGATGCGCGTGGGCAATGGCTGCCGGATTGAAGTCTTGGCGGTCGGCACGAAGCATCTTAGTCTCCCTTCGGGATTAGTTTTAGTTCTGAATAAATGTTACTATGTACACGCGTTGAGTGTGAACATCGTGAGTGGTTCTTGCTTGAAGCGAGACCACTATTCTTTTAAGTCCGATACAATTGGTTGTTCGATTTATAAGAATGATATGTTTTATGTTCACGCACCGGAGTTGCATGGTTTATTCGTACTTAATCTCGATGGTGACGTGTGTCACGTTAACAATATTGAGGCCAAAAGATTGAAGAATAATGAAGATCACATGATGATGTGGCATTGCCGACTTGGTCATATTGGTATAAAACGCATGGAGAAGATCCATAAGGATGGACTTCTTAAATCATTGGATTTTGGATCCCTTGATACATGTGAACAATGCCTCATGGGCAAAATGACAAGGACTCCATTCAATGGTGTGATGGAGCGTGCGGATGTCTTATTGGGGATCATACATACGGATGTATGTGGACCCATTAACGTCCCCACTCGCAATAATCTTCGTTACTTCGTGACCTTTACTGATGACTTCAGTAGATATGGGTATATTTACTTGATGAAGCACAAGTCTGAAACCTTTGAAAAATTCAAGGAATTTCAGAATGAGGTCGAAAATCAACTCGGAAGGAAAATCAAGCACCTTCGATCGGATCGAGTTGGCGAGTATTTGAGTCACGAGTTTGGCAATCATCTGAAGTCTTGTGGCATAATACCACAGCTTACGCCGGCAGGCACACCTCAGAGAAACGGTGTAGCTGAGCGACGTAATCGAACCCTATTGGATAGCGTGCGATCGATGATGTCTCATACTGATTTGCCTGTGTCATTCTGGGGGTATGCATTAGAAACCGCCATTCATATTCTTAATAGGGCACCATCCAAATCCGTAAAGACAACACCATTTGAAGAATGGAATGGCACTAAACCTGAGTTGTCTCACCTGAAGATTTGGGGTTGTGAGGCTTATGTTAGGAAACTACAGCCTGACAAACTTGAATCCAAGGCGGATAAGTGCATATTTGTGGGCTATCCCAAGGAAACTTGTGGGTACACCTTCTACAACAAGTCTGACAGCAAAACGTTTGTTGCCAAGACGGGACACTTTCTTGAGAAGGAGTTTCTCGCGAAAGAGTTGAGTGGGAGGAAAATAGACCTCGATGAAGTAACTGACCAATCACTCCAATTGGATGAAATGGCTACGGAATTTGTTCTGGAACCATCTTCCACAGTGGGAGTTGAAGAGAATGGCCAGAACGACATTCATAACGATCATGACATTCATAATGATCTTGATGAGAATGAAGAGGAACCTTTTATGCCCCGTAGGTCATCAAGAGTCCGTCAACCTACTGAGTTTTACGGACAGCTTGTGAATGCAATCTCGGCTGTTGAGTCGGATGAACCTACGAGTTACAAAGAAGCAATGGAGGGACCCGAGTCCGAGAAATGGCTTGAAGCCATGAAATCCGAAATAGACTCCATGTACACCAACAAAGTATGGACTTTGGTGGATATTCCCGAGGACCGCAAGGCCGTCGAGAATAAATGGATTTTCAAGAAAAAGACAGACGCAGACGGAAACGTATCTGTCTACAAAGCTCGACTTGTCGCGAAGGGTTTCCGACAAATTCAAGGAGTTGACTACGAGGAGACGTTCTCTCCTGTAGCGATGATAAAGTCTATTCGGATCCTACTAGCAATAGCTGCATATCATGATTACGAGATATGGCAGATGGATGTGAAAACTGCATTCCTAAATGGCAACATTGAGGAAGAGTTGTATATGATGCAACCAGAGGGGTTTGTCGATCCAAGGAATGCTGGTAAGGTTTGCAAGCTTCAACGGTCCATCTATGGGTTGAAGCAAGCATCTCGGAGCTGGAATCTTCGATTTGATGAGGTCATTAAAGCTTTTGGATTTGTCCAAAACGTCGAAGAGTTCTGCGTCTATAAGAAACTGAGTGGGAGCTCTGTAGCATTCCTTGTGTTATATGTGGATGACATATTACTATTAGGGAACGATAAGAAATTCTTAGAGGAAGTAAAGGAATATCTGAATGGACAATTTTCCATGAAGGACCTAGGTGAAGCTGCGTACATACTAGGGATTAAGATCTATAGAGATAGACCTCATCGACGGTTGGCCTTGAGTCAGAACACTTATATTGACAAGATTTTGAAAAGGTTCAAAATGGATGACTCCAAGAGAGGTCTCTTGCCAGTCATAAAAGGTGTCAAATTAAGCGTGACTCAATGCCCAACCACAGCTAAAGAGAAAGAGGAGATGTCCTCAAAGCCCTATGCCTCAGCCATAGGTTCTCTCGTGTATGCTATGTTATGTACCAGACCGGATTTAGCGCTGGCCATTAGTATGACTAATCGCTACCAGAGTAATCCGGGAATGGCCCATTGGACAGCAGTAAAGAACATCCTTAAGTACTTGAGAAGAACCAAGGATCTCTTTCTTGTTTATGGAGGAGTTGATGAGGAGCTCACCGTAAAGGGTTACGTTGACGCAAGCCTCGGCTCAGACCTAGATGTCTCGAAATCCCAGACGGGATATGTTTTCATGTTGAACGGTTGCGCGATTAGCTGGAGGAGCGGCAAACAGTCAGTCGTCGCTCAATCTTCAATGGAGTCGGAGTATATTGCCGCTTGCGAAGCGTCAAACGAGGCGCTATGGCTGAAGAAGTTCATGATCGGGCTTGAAGTCTTTCCCAGTTGCACTGACCCCGTGGGAATCTTCTGCGACAACACGGGTGCCATTGCTAACGCGAAGGAGCCAAGAACTCACTCTACAACCAAGCACATCCTCCGAAAGTTCCATGTGACGCGAGACTACGTCAGGTATGGACACACTAGTATTCACAAGATACATACGGATCTGAACGCAGCAGACCCGTTGACTAAACCTCTTCCACAGGGCAAGTTTGAAGAACACCGAGAGACCATTGGTGTTAGATACATACCTGATGTAAACTAGTGTAATTTGTACTCTAGTGCAAGTGGGAGACTGTTGGATATGTGCCCTAGAGACAAATTAATAAAGATATTTGTCACATATCCGTTTTGTTCATAATACGTTTTATACTGTGCTATAACTGTATTACTTGGAAATACTAATACAGGTGTAGTATAAAACATGGTCCGTAGTTTAACTCGGGTAAACTATCTCATTGGGCAATTGATTGATCAAGCTTTCCTGATCATGGCGACACTTAAGTCCATTGACAATGAGGTCATATCATTAGGGGAATGATGTGATGGACAGACACCCACCTAAAAGTAATGCAATGTGATCGAGTCACATAGTTCAGCGTTGCTATGACTTTGTAACGTATGCCTTAGTCCTTAGACCGTAATGATCATACGTAATCACGATCTATGAGGAGACTTTGATTTGTATCCCACCGCCTGACTGAAATATGCTGGCTATAACGGTGCACTTTGGGTATTCCGAAATAGATGGTTGATGAGAATGTTAATAGATCAAAGCGGGATTTGTCAGTCCTTATGACAGGACAGGTACTCTGGGCCCACTCGGTGATATTGCATCAACCCCTTGCAAGGACGTGACTAGGTCACAAAGAGATGCAATGATCATGGATGAGAGAAGTTGTTTGTCATGAACGAGATGTGAACACGGTATGTGGGATACCGATGATCAAACCTCGGACAAACAAGGTACCGCAGAACAAAGGGATTACGTCGTATCGTTAACGGTTTCCAAAAGCGATCGAAGCTCATTCGATGGAAGCGCAGGGGTTGTCAAGGATTGTAACCAGGTCCATTTGACTAGTCATTGGTCAATGAGAAGAGTCTCGACCATGTCTGCTGTTTCCCGGACCGTTAGGGTGTTACACTTAAGGGCAATCGATGCATAGGACAGTTACGGGATCAATCGGTGAAATAGGAGAAATCACCGGAATAGTTCCGGAGGAGAACGGAATGGTTTCCGGACATTTTGAATAGTTCAAAATAAAGTTTAATTGTTTTAATAGTGTTTTTTATTATTTAATTATCTGAATTAAATATTTAAAACTTATTAAATAATTAAAATAATGGAAAAATGGCTATATGGGCCTTAGAGGCCCATTAGGGGAGGAGGGGGTTCCCCCCCTTGGGCTTGGCGCCAAGGGGTGGGGCCCAACCCCCCCTTGGCCGGCGCACCCCTCCCCCCTTGGGGGTTCAGTCCCACATGGGGGAGGGAAGAGGGATCACACCCCCCCTTGGCCTTTATATAGAGGGGTAGACCCCCCTTTTTCCATACAACAATTGATCTCCTTCTTCTTCCTTCTCCATTTCCGGAAGTGGACTCCCCTTGTTTGGAGTCTACACCAGGATTGGAGTTCTCCACCATAAGGCAGGCCGTCGCTCTGCCGGAGTCGGGATCCGTAGCCGTCTTCTTTCCACTGCTCGCCTGGTTCGGAGCCCGGGAGGAACATCGATTGTGCCGTACGTGTATAATCTCTTCGAGGCACTACACCTGTGGTGCTGCTTCGTCGCTGGAGGTTTACCGGGAGTCATCCTCGCCGGTGGTGGTCTTCTACACGACAGGGAGGTCGTAGTTCTGAGTCTACGCCAACCACGTTCGTAAGAACGTTTCCCGCTTTCGATCTTCCAAGGTATGAACACCGATTCCCTCCGTTACTTTACATCGCCATAGCATAGATCTTGGGTTCGGGTACCGTAAGTGTGTAAAATTTGTGTTTTCTGCCCCTTTGTAACATCCCAAAATTCTCCGAATTTTGGAATGTTAATAAATTAAATAGATAATGATTATTTTCTTGATGTGTTTGATTTTCTCTGGGATTTAAAACTTTTGGAGTTTATTGAATATTAAAAAGAGAGGGAATAAAATGACTTTCCCTAATATTCACCGTTGGTGTTTTGGAATTTATTATTTAAAAACAAAAACAACAAAATAAAATGAGAGAAGGTAATATGACTCCTTCAACATTTTAAAAAAAAGTTTGGAAAATGTTTTAAATTGTTATTGGAATTCTTTTGAATATTCAAAAACATTTTTAAACACATGGCAGTTCGCTGGAGAGGATATAAAAGGACTTATCCCCATTTTTAATTCGTTGAAAAATAGTTTAAAATATTTATTGGAGACTTTTTAATTTTACTTTGGAGTTATAAATATTTTCTAAAATTATTTTGGGAATTTATTTATGCTCTGGAAAAGTTTTTAAATCAATTTTCGGAGTTTTCGATATTTTTACAATGCCAGCAAAGTATTTAAAAATATTTAAAATTAAGTTGCAAAGTTTTTATTTTATTTTATTATTTTGGTCAAGCCAAAAATTTAATTTTATTATTTGAAAAATATTGGCGAAGACGGAATTTTAAAATAAATTTCCGTGATTTTTCTAATATTGTTTTGGGCCTAATGGGCCTGGTCTGTTTTTTTTTCAGCAGACCGAATTTGTTTTTATTTCGGATTTAAAAAAAAAGAGGGATTAGAGGCTGGCTATAAATAGCCCCGATTAGGGCTAAGTTTATTTTCGCCAGCGTTTAGGGTTAGCTCTAATCTAATCCGCGGACCCGCCGCCGCCGACGTCATCGCCGGAGCTTCGCCGGAATCTCGCCGGAGCATCGCCGGAGTCCGTTTTTCGCGTTTTTTCGAGGTATAATTTTTTTCGCGGAGCGCCGCCCTAGCCGTCCCCGTGCTCGCCGGAGCCGCGTCGCCGTCTAGCCCGCCGCGCCGCCGCCCCTGGTCGCCGCCCCGCCGCCACCGCCGCCGGGCCACCGCCGCCTCACGGCCGGAGCTGGCCGCCGCCGCGCCATGGCTGAGCCATGGCCGCTCTCCCCGTGCGCCTTGCGCGCCCCAGTCGTGCGCCCCACCCGCGCCCCGCCGGCCGCCCCGCCACTCTCCGCGCCCGCCGGCCGCCGCCGCCCTCGCCTGCTGGCCGGAGCCGGTGAGCCCGAGCCGGCCAGAGCTGCAAGCTCCTGGCCATGGCTGCTCCCCTGTGCTGCCCGTGCCCGTGCAGCCGCGTGAGGAAGAGATAGTTTAGGAAAAAAAATTAGATTAGAAAATGGTTCGCGAATTTTTTTTTCTTTTCTCAGATCTGGATCCAAACCGCCCAGGGACCCGATCGCGTTTTTTGTAAAATTTTTATTTATGTATCAGTCCTTTTTACAGTAGACCCCCCCGGTACCCCCGTTTTTCACCCGAAACCGTTTTCGCGACTACGTTTTAACCGTAACTCGGAATTGGGCGATTCCAGTTGCGTTGCGACCGTGTAGAAATTCTCTAGCAAGTAGACTTAGTGTTACAGGAGTTTGAAGTTTTTAAATTTGGGTCCCAAGCTGATCCAAATTTGGACTTCCGGCAGCCGTAACTTTTTACTGGTGCACCTGTTTGCGCCGTTTCTTTTTGCGTTGGATTACTCGTTCCATGTACCTTCTGTTTGTACCATGTGTGCACAAAAATTCACAAGTTTATTGATCTGTTTTAATTCAAATTCAATTCCATGTTGCAATTGCTACGACCTGCGTTGTAGTATCCCGTTTCACGTGATTCTTTTTGCATATTGGATCATATGAGACATCTTATCGGCAATATCCACATACCATTCATATTGCTATGATCTTTACTTTGATTTCATAATGCCTCGATCATACTTTTGTATCGACAACTCTTTATCCGTTGACTCTCTCGAGTTCACGTTCCACCGATCACCTTCGAGCACATCCACACCTTTGCACTTCAAAACCTTTTGTTTTGTTGCTAAAACCTTTGTGATTGTTTGTTGATCTTATGTGTTGTACTTGTGGTGTGATTGCTTATTGAGTTCTTTCGTTGACGATAGATTGCTCGGAGTGTGACGAGTAGAGTTGACTGGAACGTGAGAGCGAAGATCTTCATCGAATGTATAAGGCAAGTGATGCTTTGACCATACTCATACCTATATTTTCTATATGCATTATGTTAGGAAATATCACTCTATTGCATGATAGGTAGTTTACTTTACTGTTGCTGCAAAACCAATTAGGATAGCCATATGTTTTGACTTGTCTACCGTAGATCAACCTAGCCGTGTTGTTACTTCATTGCTATGCTTTGTAGACGTGGTTTGGGTTGTGCAATTCATGGAGTGTATGTGAGCTGTTTAATAACTTGTGTAGCAACTGTTTAATAAATAGAAATCACTTCTGTACGGGCAGGGAGTGCTTCCTGGGGGCTCGTTCCTTTTCTAAGGTCGAGACCAGGTTGTACCCCTAATGGTTTGTTTGGTGGCCGAGGAAAACGTCATGGTGAGCCCGCTGACGTGGTGGGCGCCGTCCAGGCTCAAAAAGATCAGACTTACTTGGTGACTAGAAGCTTACATGTACAGCCGCTAGCCATATGGGCTCTGGCTTAGTTGAGTACGATGTAGGAAGCCTCTCCCGTGCAATGCTAGCAGATGTAGATATGATAGGTGGTACCGGCTTGCCGTTGGGTGTAGGTGACCTCTTCTGAAAGACTTCGTCTCAACCTTCGGGTTGAGTCCAGCGGGGAAAGTGTACTAACCTCTGCAGAGTATAAACTAATCATGATTAGCCGTGTCCCCGGTTATGGACATCTTTGAGCTACTAGACATTACTGTTACTGGAGGATCTTGACAGATGAATCACCTTAATAATTTTGAGTGGGCAAGATTAATAAAGGGTGTGGTGGATTAAGACTGGTGTGCCCAGTTCAATCTTTAGTAGTAAGTTCAACTTAAAATTTTGACTAGTTTAGTTCAGGAGAAAATTGGCTTTCTGCAAAACTAAACCATAAGCCTTTCCTTTGACTTACCTTGCATGTAGTTGTAGGTCCTTTATATAACCTTTTTCGTGTCACTTGCCGTACAAATCAGATGTACTGACCCGTTGTCGGGCTGTAACCTTCGGTGTTGCAGGTTTTTCAGACGTTCAGTAAGGTGCGTTAGGGGTTGCGAGTCTACACTCAGCATGTTCGCATGTGGCTGTTGATGGGACTCCACGTTATTTGTTTTTTCTTCCGCTATATTTATATTGAATAAGCTAGCCTTGAGCTATGCAACTTGTTATTTTTTTCTCTGGATCATACGTTGTAATAATGATGCACTTGTACTTTGATATACATCTATTATACTGTGTGTGCCAGCGAGTTCGATCCAGGGACTGGCACTTGAACACAGAGACTTCAATTCGGTGTGAATTGGGTCGTTACACCCGTATCCCAACAAATAGTTATATCACTTTCATGCCCGATTCAATGTTGCTTTGTCTCTCTGCATGATTATGACCGTTATTGCTCTCTAGTTGGTCGCTTCCCAGTCTTTTGCTAGCCTTCACTCGCACTAAGAGGAATTTTTCTTGTGCATCCAAACTCATTTTCAAATGAGTTATTCCACTTGTGTCCACCATACCTTCCTATATATGGTATTTACTTGCCATCCCTAACTCAGACTTTCTTGTACTATCTCAAAATTTATTCAAAAGCTTCCTTTTTGTAACCGTACAAGCTCATGGTGCGGTGAGGGAAAACCAGTATCTTCCATGCCAAAAATGTTTTAATCCTTGACAAAGTTTTAACTAGTCAAATTTATGAGGCAGAGGCCGATCTAGAGAATGCCCAGTTCTCACTTGTTTCAATTTTTACAAAAAAGTTACACTTCCCCCATACTTGATGATGGAATGAAATGGGCCAAATGCTGCAAATGATAGATGGAACGAGAAACTTTCCTTTAATTGAGGCAATATAAAAAGGCACCATAGACCGCCAAAGGATAGGTGGATAAGGGAACATAAGTGTAAGAAAAAAGCAGGGGAACCGCCATTAATATGGTTGGTATGGGAGATATTGAGAGACCCTTACCATCTACCGTTGACTGGAAAGTTAAACTTCCCAAAAATAATGTTATCTCTGTTTTCAAAACCAAGAGCTCTGGTACTTGTTTAGTCTTTGCTTCCAACCATGGGTTTTCAACCTTTCCATCAAAAGCCACGGTTCGAGAGTCTCCCCTTCTTTCTTCAAATTACCAACTATTGAGAGCATAATTGTCATTCTTAGTGTAACATACATTGTCCCAAGGTACCACATTGTCTTCTGGATGAGTGTGATATTGCTTGTTTTGAAATTCTTAGTTCTAGTCTCCTTTAAAAATCTGGAGGAGTTTCTGCATTTATGTTTTTCTTCATTCATGGAGGCTAGCGAGATACCACTCTAGTATGTTCAAGCTATGTGTATTGTGATCTTGTCTTGATTTTTAGCAGCATATTATTTACTTTTGGTTGTTTGTGATTGATCAAATGAAAGAAGGATTGCTTCGTGAATTGTCCTCATAGCATTATTTTAATGTTTTCTAAACTCTTTTCGTAGTACATGCTTATATACATCTAATGAAGCAAAAGAGTTTGTCCAAGTTTTCGTAGTCGCATCCAGTTCGTTGAAAAGAATTGCTTGAGGACAATCTGTCACACCCCAACTTTTATGCTAAATTTTAGGGTAAACAAAAACTTTCCTTTGTTTGATTGCTATGCCCTGTCTTTTCATGCTTGATAATGCTTTACCTTATGTTGTTGTCTTGCCTTGGCTAAAATGGAAAAAATAAATCGAAATCAACCTAAGTGGTAGTATACACTCACAACACCATTTTTTTAAACAACCACATTTAGTCACCCATAATAATTGGTGTCAATAAATTGGCTCCCACATAAATTTTTGTCTATATAGAAATTCATTAATTAAATTATTAAAAATACCTCTATAGCAGAAGGTATTTAATTAAAATATTTAAAAAGTACTAAATAATTATTTTCTATTAATACAATAGTAATAATATTATTAACCCAATTAAAAATTGACTAAAAATTCTAAATAAACTAGGATAATACCCCTGGAAATTTTAAAGTATTTCAGAGGTTTGAGTTTGAAATTTTGTTTCAAATATAAACCAAACCAGAGGTAGAACTTTTGCAAAACCAATTTTTTTTATAAAAAAAAGAACCCCGGGCCGCAGCCCATCTCTTCTCTCTAACCCACGCAGTCTGTACTTAGACCTCTTACAACCGGACCCCACCTGACAGCCTCACTCCCATCCCTACGTCATCATAGGGAACCCACGCTGACGCCACCCCACTGACGCCAGCCCTCGCCACCGCCTCCGTTGGCCAGTAGACGAGGAGGCCACGGATCGCTCGGGAGAAAGAGCGCGCGCCCGCGCCTCTCCCCGCTCCAGCTCCTGCTCCCGCACCCTCCCTTGCCTCGCTATAAAAGGGGAGCCACCCCCAGCTCCTCACCCCACTCCCCCTCGCCAGAGCCCAGCGCTCTCCACCACCTCCCCACCCCGGCCCGAGTAGTAGCAGAAGATTCGAGAAGAAAGAGAAGGAGTTGCAGAGAAGGAAGGGAAGGAGGAAAAGAAGAGAAGGAGGAGGAGGAAGAAGAAGAGGAGAGGGCCGGCTGGCGAGCCGCGCCCCCCCCCCCCGCCACCCCACGCCGGAGCTCCGCCGGCGAGCAGACACCGGCCAGGAGCCAGGACGAGCCGCCTCGAGCCACTCCACTGCCACGTCCATCTACCTCGATCCGCCGCGTTTTTCCACGTCGAGCACCGTACAGAAGGCCAAAAACGAGTTCCCCGTGTTCCACCGACCTCGCGCCTCCCTTCCCCGCCATCCTCCGGCCACCGGAGCGCCTTCGGTGAGCCACCCCTCCCCTCCTGTGCGCCATGGCAGTGAAGGGCCGGCCCACCGTGCCCTGGCAAGAAGACGACCCCTGGCCGTCCGATCTAACTTGATCCAATGGCCAGGGAGCCAACTTACCCCTTCGGTTTTTCTAAAAAAAATACTGACTGCCACCCCACAGTGCACGGGCTCAGCCAACAGGAAGAAATCGACCCAGGCGAGGAATAGCCCTCGGCCGGCCCGCTGCCATTTTTGTTTTTTAATAAATCATCAACATAGAAATAGTTTTAGAAAAATCATTATAACTCAGAAAAATGTGAAATAAATTTTGTGATGTTGAAAGAATGATGCTTTATTAATCTGCATGTGTAGAATATTATTTTGCTTAGATAAAATTGTGACCCCTTTATTATTATTTCTATTTCTAGTTTAATTTGTATAGAATTTATGTTAGTAGTATTAAATTATTAGCTTATTATTAAAATTGTCTCTGGTCAGTAGCAATTTGTTATGCATTTAGTTAATAAAAATAAATAAATTTAAAAGTTGTTAGTGAATAAAAGGGGTTAAAAACATTGCTTTTAGTTAAAGTTGTTTTATTTAATTTTGATGGTAATAAATCCACCAAAATTATCCTATTGCCTTGTTATAAATTTTAACCTTGTTGAGATGGTATAAAATTTAATTCTTATTAAATCAAAAACCTTGGAATTTTTTTTGTCCTTTGTTGCTTGTGTCTTTTTTTGAAAAATTGAGTGATGTTGTGCTTGCTATTGCCCCGTTTTAATATTGTGAATTTCCTTGTTCGCAACGTGTAGACGAGACGATTGACCCTGCAGGACAAGACTACCTCCAAGCTGCCCCCTTGACTGACCAGGAGACCACTACCGACGAAGGCAAGCCACCGTCAAAACTCAAAACCCCGCATTACCCATTTTACTTTTCTTGTATCACTTATATTGTATCATGCTAGTATTATATTCATATGGTTTGGGATTGTATTAGTTATATTAGAAAAACTCCACACCACCCATAGCCTACCTATTTGGGAAAAAACTAAGTAGAACCCCGATGATCCCGACATTCTGTCGAGATCATCACCCAGCTCTAGTAATTAGCATTACATAAAAACATGGATAGTCATACTTCACCGATTATGGTACGGCATACACCTAAGAAAGTGGTATGGCCGGGTTTGTGGAACATCGTTGGTCATGGAAAAAGTCTGGAGGGACTCTCTATAAGTGCCGCCAAAAATCTAGCCTTACAGTACAACCACTATACTCTGGTATGGGATAGGGCTAGTTGTAAGCTTGTTTGTCTTAGTACGGGGGTCTTATAACTACACATGGATGGGTGATTCCACGAATCCGATAGCCCTTGACGTCGATGGGTGAAATTCGCTAGGCTTAGTGTCGGAAGGAAACTTGGTGCTCTTCGACTACGATGCAGGCTTGGGTCCAAGAGAAGCATGTCCTGACACACGGACAGTCCATGCAGCAAGCAAGGGGTAGATTCACCTGTACTAGGACAGACAAGGGGAAGACTATGGTCGATTATCCGAGACCCACATACTGAAGTATGACGATCCGTGGGGACACACGGAGGATGTATCGAATGTGGTGGGTAAAGTGTACAACCTCTTCAAAGTGTAAATCTATTCGAGTAGCCGGAGTCCACGGTCATGGACAGCAATGAGGCCACACTTTGTGGGGAATAGATGAGAAAGCACGGTACTGAGTTTATGGTTCGCGATGATGATGTTGATATTGTTGGAAAAAGGTTGGACTTGACCTATCCAAAAATCAGTGTGGGAAATAAAATTTTCCAAGTTTAAAACTTTGCCAACTTAACAATAATCTTAAGTAGATAGGAAATCCCTATGAAAAACTCCACCATATAGCCATCCCATTATTTTTCGTATGCAAAACTTTGTTTATTTCTTTAGGTGATTTGCGAGTACTTTGTATGTACTCACGACTTTGTCCCTGGTCATTCCATCGGCCAGGCTTGGAGGAGCAGGTATACGACGATGATGCTACCGACAATTACTAGGACGTGCTATGCTCTGTTCTACCCTGTGGATTGTGTCGCCACTACCTTTGATGCTTTTTCTTATTCCGCTGCTATTTGATCCTGATGAGGCCATGTAAGACTTTATTGTTGTATGACTTGTATTCAGTACTGTATGAACATTGAGACTATGATATCCATGTCGAGTTGTGTGTCCTGCGAACTGATCATGGGAGCATGACCGTATACACAACTGGTCGCTTCGGACATATAGTCCGGGGTGCCCACAGACTTTGTATCAGAGCCTCTGTTCAGACCGTAGCAGCCTAGTTAGAATGGACGGTATATAGGATGGGGGGTGGAAATCAAAAACTATTTTATAAAATAAAGAGATGGTCAAATTCATAGTATAGAATGCTTACCTCTCTTATCCCCTCTATAGTAAACATTTATAAGTGTTTTATTATGCTAAAATTTTGCACACTTGTCATCTAACTTAAACTCTTAAAATTTGTAGATGGCAGGTCCTTTCTCGTACTACTTGCAGCTGACGAGCGCTACTGCCGACACGACCACATTTGGTCCCGATCTGATCGAGCTACTCCAGCTTGTCGATCGCCCGTGTACTGAGTTCACTGGCAGAGTGGTTCCTATGGATGACCAGCGCGAGATCCCCGTTATCGTGGAGTGTATCCTCCGAGGTCAGGTACTTCACCCGGAATCAGACCCTATCGATTTCCCTGTGTATGCCCAGACCTGGGAAGAGGGTAAGCGCCGAGCGATGTAGGAGGCGATCGCTCGTGTGGTCAGCTACCACCACGCTGAGCTTGAGGGCAAGCGCTTCCATTTCTATGGGAGGCGCGATGAGGATGGCTACCCTACCCCTTCCACCACCCACCTAGAGCTTGGAGATCACTTGACCGACTTGCAGCACCACCTGACCAGTACGGAGCATGCTCTGGACGCGGTCCGTGCTCGCTTTGACTACACCATCCACAACCTAGAGCGTTCCAATGGTAAGCTCCAAGCTAAGAACCAGGAGGTGGAGAGTCTCGCTGAGGAGGTAGAGAACCTGCGTGAGGCCAACAACAACCTTCAGGCCACAACCCAGGAGGTGGCGAGGCTCACTTAGGAGGTCGAGCGCCTGCGTCAGTGCAACGGAGTGCTCGGGAGGAACAACAGGGGCCTCAAGCACCAGCGCGATGTCTTGGAGGCTGAGATCAAGGATCTGGAGGCTGCGGAGGACCTTCGCAAGGAGAAGAACGCTCATATTAGTGACGATGAGGACTGGCTGGAGTCTGCTGAGGAGGACGAGGAGACTCCGAACACGGAGGATGAGGACTTCATCGATGACCGCGGTGAGGATAAGCTCTAGGCGTCGTTAGTTTTTGGATGCCCCTTTTGGATATTGCGTTAGAAGTTTGCATGAGTGGTTGGTTACCTGTAAGACTTGATTATGTATGAGACTTATGCTATTGTTATGCTACCATGTGGTGATTTTCTAGTTGCATGATTATTGCTTATTTTATATGTCTTTCTTGTGTGTGATAACTAGATTGTTAGGTACTTACCCCCTTGTAGACTAAATTCCCTCTTATCTTGCGCAACAACCTCAGGATGTCAAGGCACACCCGCGCCAACCCGAGTGGATCCGGTGACGCGCCACCGCCACCACCCGACCCGAACATGGCGCTGCTTCTGCGACTGCTGATGGAGGAGCGCCAGGCCGCTCGTGACGAGCGCCAGGCGAACATGGCTGCACTCCAACAGCTAGTCCAGGACGCCACCAATGCCAACCAAGGAGGCGGAGGAGCTGGTGGGAATGAGGATCCCAGGTCTCGGCTCCGAGATTTCCAGAACACCAATCTGCCCGTGTTTTCGCAGACGAAGGAGCCTTTGGATGCTGAGGATTGGCTCCGCACCATGGACAACAATCTCTCTATCGCCGCTGTTGGCAACAACGAGAAGGTCCTGTATGCCACCCACTACCTTACCGGAACCGCAAGGAGCTGGTGGGAAGGAGTGCGTGCCCGTCTTCCTGAAGGGCAAGTACTCACCTGGGCTGAGTTCTCTGAGAAGTTCAAGAAGGCGCACATCCCGACTGCACTGATCAGGAGGATGAAGGACGAGTTCCGCCACCTCAAGAAAGGGGCATGACTGTGGTTGGATATCTTGACCGCTTCACTCATCTGTCGAGGTATGCCCCGGAGGAGGTGGACACTGAGGAGAAGCGGAAGGACCATTTCCTGGATGGACTACACGATGAGCTGCAGGTTGTCCTGGTGGCCATGCAGTTCCCTGACCTTGAGTCTCTCGCTGATGCTGCTATCATGATGGAAGGAAAGCTCAAGATGGCCTCTGAGAACCGCAAGCGCCGCATGATGCATCAGGGTGGATCTAGCAACCCCCTACTGCGTCTGAGGCAGCCGCCAAGGCCAGCACCCCAGCCTCAAAGGAGCCCTTACCCAACGCCACGCCCCAGTGCTCCTTCCCGCCCTGTTGGAGTTCCGCGACCAGCAGGCAGAGTTCCCTGCGACCCTGCATCAGAAGTGATCTGCTTCAAGTGTGGCCAAAAGGGTCACTATGCCATTACCTGCACCAATAAGGCGAATGCTGCTCCATGCCCCAATGCTCCAGCACCAGCCAGAGGGAACCTCCGCCGCAAAAATGCCCAGTGCGGTGCGCCTAACACCGCCAAGGGACGTCTGAACCATGTGCAAGCCGAGGAAGCCCTGAAGGAAGCAGACGTTATCTTGGGTATGTTTCCAGTTAATTCAGTACCTGCTCAAGTATTGTTTGATTCTGGTGCATCAAAATCGTTTGTTACGAAGACATTTGTGGATAGAAGTAAGTTGTCACCTAGTGAAATGAGGAGGCCCATGATATTCCAAATACCCGGATCCAAAAGTCGAGCCAGTTTAGCTTTTTCCGGAGTTCCCATAGCGAAGTCGAGTTCCCAGCTGACCTGATCGTGTTAGGGACAGAAGGTATAGATGTGGTACTTGGCATGAATTGGTTGTCTAGGTACCGAGGCCGGATAGATTGCACTGAGAGGACAGTCAACCTCACGAGTGCCGATGGAGTTCAGATAGAGTACACTGACAAGGAAGACACTGCTCGAGCCTTCTGTCATCAGAGTGTCTCGGTGCCATCACTTAACGAGGTGAAGGTTGTATGTGAATTCCCGGATGTCTTTCCGGAGGAGCTACCCAGTATGCCGCCTGATCGGGATATCGAGTTCATCGTCGAGTTAGTGCCCGGCACAACCCCAATTGCATAGAGACCCTACCGGATGAATGCCGAAGAGCTGGTTGAATTAAAGAAGCAGTTGAACGACATGCTCCATAAGGGACTGATTCGACCCAGTGCTTCACCCTGGGGTTTGCCAGTTCTCTTTGTCGACAAGCGAGACGACACCATACGCATGTGTGTGAACTACCGTAAGCTGAATGAGGTGACCATCAAGAACAAGTATCCGCTCCCTAAGATCGAGGATCTGTTCGACCAGTTGAACGGAGCCCGAGTCTTCTCCAAGATCTATCGAAGGACCGGATATCACTAGTTGAAGGTCCGCGAGTCGGACATCCCCAAGACAGCTTTCACGACCCGCTATGGTTTGTTCGAGTACACTGTGATGTCCTTCGGACTTACCAATGCCCCGGCCTATTTCATGAACCTCATGAACAAGATCTTCATGAAGTACCTCGACAAGTTTGTGGTGGTGTCCATTGACGATATCCTGATATACTCCAAGACCAAAGAAGAGCATGCCAAGCATCTGCACTTAGTCCTCGAGACTTTGCGAGAGCACCAACTGTACGCCAAGTTCAGCAAGTGCGAATTCTGGGTCAAGGAAGTCAGATTCTTGGGACATGTATTGTCAGAAGGAGGAATATCTGTCGACCCAGCCAAGATTCAGTCAATCATAGACTGGACAGCTCCGACCACTAAGACTGAAGTTAGAGGATTCCTCGGACTAGCAGGATACTACCGCAAGTTCGTGGAAGGCTTCTCCAGCATTGCCCGACCCATGACCCAACTGCTAAAGAAGGACCAGAAGTTTGTGTGGACAGAAAAGTGTGAAGCCAGTTTCCAGGAGTTGAAGAGGAGATTGGTATCCGCCCCAGTGTTGATGATGCCTGACCTGACCAGGAGCTTTGATGTGTACTGCGATGCATCGAAGGTTGGTTTGGGTTGTGTTCTTATGCAAGTGGGCAAGGTGATTGAGTACCTGTCCCGATAGTTGAAGCCGCACGAGTTGAACTAACCCACACACGACTTGGAGCTAGCCGCTGTTGTGCTTTCTCTTAAGAGATGGAGGCATTACCTGATGGGTCACCGTTGTGACATATACACACATCATAAGAGCCTGAAGTACATATTCTCTCAGAAGGAGTTGAACATGAGGCAGAGGAGATGGATCGAGTTGATCAAGGATTATGATCTGGAGATCCACTACCACCCCGGGAAGGCCAATGTGGTAGCAGATGACCTCAGTCGCAAGCCCTGCACACTTAATGAAATGATCAGAGAGACGCAGCCAGCTTTGCACGAGAAGTTCGAGGAGCTGGATTTGGAGCTTGGTACACCCAGTTATCTTGCTCACCTCGAGCTGACTCCGACTCTATTTGATCAGATCAAGGAGGCACAAAACGGACACAATAGTATCGAGGGAATCAAGAAGAAGATGCCCCTCCCAAGGCCCCAAAGTTCTCGGCAGATGATGAAGGAGTTCTTTGGTTCGATGGACGATTGTGTGTGCCTGATGTAGAGGAGTTGAAGCTCACTATCCTGAAGGAAGCTCATGATACACCTTACTCCATCCACCCCGGAGGGACTAAGATGTATAAAGACCCGAAGGACTTGTTCTGGTGGCACGGTATGAAGCGTGAAATTGCCTTGTATGTCGCCAAGTGCGACATCTGCCAGAGAATGAAGGCAGAGCATCAAAGACCTGCGGGACTATTGCAGCCACTCCGAGTTCCTGAATTTAAGTGGGAACAAATAGGCATGGACTTCATCACATTACAACCAAGGTCGAGCAAGGGTCATGACTGTATCTGGGTCATTGTCGACCGACTCACCAAGGTAGCGCACTTCATTCCCGTGCGAACCACCTATCGAGGGGACCAGCTCGCAGACTTGTACATGTCAAGGATCGTATGCCTGCACGGAGTTCCGAAGGATATTGTGTCTGCCGAGGTACCCAGTTTACCTCAAGGTTTTGGAAGCAAGTCTAGGAGGCACTAGGCACCAAGCTCACATTCAGCACAACCTATCACCCGCAGACTGGAGGCCGGACTGAGCGAGTGAACCAAATACTAGAGGATATGCTCCGCGCATGTGCTCTAGCCTATGGTTCCAAGTGGGAGGACTGCTTGCCCTATGCAGAATTCTCCTACAACAAAATTTACCAGTCGAGTTTGCAAATGGCCCCATTTGAAGCTCTGTATGGACAAAAGTGCCACACGCCCCTAAACTCGTCTCCGACTGGGGAAGGGAAGATTTTCGGACCCGATTTTCTGAAGGAGGCGGAAGAGCAGGTCTAGTTGATTCGTGAGCGTCTCAAGACCGCTCAGTCTCGTCAGAAGAGTTATGCCGACCCCAAGCGTCGAGAGGTGACTTTTTCCATTGGAGATTTTGTGTATCTCCGAGTGACCTCACTGAAGGGAATGCAACAATTCCATGTGAAGGAGAAGTTAGCACCCCGATAGATTGGACCATTTGAGGTGATAGCCATACGAGGCAAAGTTGCCTATCAGTTGAGACTACCAGCAGAGCTATCCGATGTGCACGATGTCTTCCACGTATCGCAGCTTCGGAAGTGTCTGGAATTGCCGGACAAGCCCGATGTTTTCAAGAACATCGATCACCGCACGGTGGACATCAACCAGGATCTCACGTACCGTGAGACACCCCTTCGTATCCTGGAAGAAGCCACTCGAGTCACCCTTAAGCGCACGATCAAGGTCCACAAGGTCCAGTTGACAAATCACATAGAGGAGGAAGCCACTTGGGAACGACAGGACTACCTCATGCCCGAGTTCCCACATCTCTTCACTAGATTGTGAATCTCTCGGCGAAGAGATTCTTTTTAAGGGGGGAAGGTCTGTCACACCCCAACTTTTATGCTAAATTTTAGGGTAAACAAAAACTTTGCTTTGTTTGATTGCTATGCTCTGTCTTTTCATGCTTGATAATGCTTTACCTTATGTTGTTGTCTTGCCTTGGCTAAAAAGGAAAAAATAAATCGAAATCAACCTAAGTGGTAGTATACACTCACAACACCATTTTTTAAACAACCACAATTAGTCACCCATAATAATTGGTGTCAATAAATTGGCTCCCAAATAAATTTTTGTCTATATACAAATTCATTAATTAAATTATTAAAAATACCTCTATAGCAGAAGGTATTTAATTAAAATATTTAAAAAGTACTAAATAATTATTTTTCTATTAATACAATAGTAATAATATTATTAACCCAATTAAAAATTCCCTAAAAATTCTAAATAAACTAGCATAATACCGCTGGAAATTTTACAGTATTTCAGAGGTCTGATTTTGAAATTTTGTTTCAAATATAAACCAAACCAGAGGTAGAACTTTTGCAAAACCAGTTTTTTTTATAAAAAAAAGAACCTGGGCCGCAACCCATCTCTTCTCTCTAACCCACGCTTTCTCTACACAGCCCTCTTACAACCGGGCCCCACCTGACAGCCTCATTCCCATCCCTACGTCATCACAGGGAACCCACGCTGACGCCACCCCGCGCCACCGCCTCCGTTGGCCAGTAGACGAGGAGGCTGCGGATCGCTCAGGAGCAAGAAAAGGGGGGCCACCACCTCCCGCACCCTCCCTTGCCCCGCTATAAAAGGGGGGCCACCCCTAGCTCCTAACCCCACTCCCTGTCGCCAGCGCCCAGCGCTCTTTACTACCTCCCCACCCCGACCCGAGTAGTAGAAGAAGATCCGAGAATAAAGAGAAGGAGTAGCAGAGAAGGAAGGGAAGGAGGAAAAGAAGAGAAGGAGGAGGAAGAAGAAGAGGAGAGGGCCGACCAGCGAGCCCCCCCGCCACACCACGCAGGAGCTCCGCCGGCGAGCAGACGCCGGCCAGGAGACAGGACGAGCCGCCCCGAGCCACTTCACTGCCACGTCCGTCTACCTCGTGCCGTCGCGTTTTTCCACGTCGAGCACCGTCTAAAAGTCCAAAAACGGGTTCCCCGAGCTCCACCGACCTCGCGCCGCCCTTCTCCGTCGTCCCCCGACCACCGGAGCGCCGCCGGTGAGCCACCCCTCCCCTCCTGTGCTCCATGGCTGTGAAGGGCCGACCCACCGTGCCCTGGGAAGAAGACGACCCCTGGCCGTCCGAGCTAACTTGATCCAACGGCCAGGGAGCTAACTTACCCCTTCGGTTTTTCTAAAAAAAAACTTGCCGCCGCCCCACAGTGCACGGGCTCAGCCCACAGAAAAAAATCAACCCAGGCGTGGAATAGCCCTGGGCCGGACCGCAGCCTATTTTGTTTTTTAAAATAAATCATCAGCATAGAAATACTTTTAGAAAAATAATTATACCTCAGAAAAATGTGAAATAAATTTTGTGATGTTCATAGAATTATGCATGTGTAGATATTATTTTGCTTAGATAAAATTGTGACCTCTTTATTATTATTGCTATTGTTGTATTAATTTGTATAGAATTTATGTTAGTAGAATTAAATTTTTAGCTTATTATTAAAATTGCCTCTGGTTAGTAGCAATTTATTATGCATTTAGTTAATAAAAATAAAATAAATTTAAAAGTTGTTAGTGAATAAAAGGGGTTAAAAACATTGCTTTTAGTTAAAGTTGTTTTATTTTATTTTGACGCTAATAAATCCACCAAAATTATCCTATTTCCTTGTTATAAATATTAACCTTGTTGAGGTGGTATAAAATTTATTTCTTATTAAATAGAAAACCTTGGAAATTGTTTGGTCCTTTATTGATTGTGTCTTTGTTTGAAAAATTGAGTGATGTTGTTATTGCTATTGCCCCGTTGTAATATTGTGAATTTCCTTGTTTCGCAACGTGTAGACGAGACTATTGACCCTGCAGGACAAGACTACCTCCAAGCTGCCCCCGAGAATGACCAGGAGACCACTCCCGACGAAGGAAAACCACCGTCAAAACTCAAAACCCCGCATTACCCTTTTTAATTTTCTTGTATCACTTATATTGTATCATGCTAGTATTATATTCATATGGTTTGGTATTGTATTAGTTATATTAGAAAAACTCCACACCACCCCATAGCCTACCTATTTGGGAAAAAACTAAGTAGAACCGCGATGATCCCGACATTCTGTCGAGACCATCACCCAGCTCTAGTAATTAGCTTTACATAAAAACATGGATAGTCATACTTCACCGATTATGGTATGGCATACACCTAAGAAAGTGGTATGGCCGGGTTTGTGGAACATCGTTGGTCATGGAAAAAGTCTGGAGGGACTCTCTATAAGTGCCGCCAAAAATCTAGCCTTACAGTACAACCACTATACTCTGGTATGGGATAGGGCTAGTTGGAAGATTGTTTGTCTTAGTCCGGGGGTCTTATAACTACACAAGGATGGGTGATTCCACGAATCCGATAGCCCTCGAAGTCGATGGGTGAAATTTGCTAGGCTTACTATCGGAAGGAACCTTGGTGCTCTTCGACTACGGTGCGGGCTTGGGTCCAAGAGGAGCATGTCCTGACACACGGACAATCCATGCAGTATGCAAGGGGTAGATTCACCTGTACTAGGAAAGACAAGGGGAAGACTATGGTCGATTATCCGAGACCCGCATAGTGAAGTATGACGGTCCGTGGGGACACATGGCGGATGTATCGAATGTGGTGGGTAAAGTGTACAACCTCTGCAGAGTGTAAATCGTTTCGAGTAGCCGGATTCCACGGTCATGGATAGCTAGTGAGGCCACACTTTGTGGGGAATAGATGAAAACGCCCGGTACTGAGTTTATCATTCGCGATGATGATGTTGATATTGTTGGAAAAATGTTGGACTTGACCTATCCAAAATCATTGTGGGAAATAAAATTTGCCAAGTTTCAAACTTTGCCAACTTAATAATGATCTTGAGTAGATAGGAAATCCTTATGAAAAACACCACCATATATCCATTCCATTATTTATCGTATGAAAAACTTAGTTTCTTTCTTTAGGTGATTTGCGAGTACTTTGTATGTACTCACGGCTTTGTCCCTGGTCATTCCATCGGCCAGGCTTGAAGGAGCAGGTATACGACGACGATGCTACCGGCGATCACTAGGACGTGCTATGCTCTGTTCTACCCTGTGGATTGTGTCGCCACTACCTTTGATGCTTTTTCTTATTCGCTGCTATTTGAGCCCGATGGGGCCATGTAAGACTTTATTGTTGTATGACTTGTATTCGGTATTGTATGAACATTGAGACTATGATATCCATGTCGAGTTGTGTGTCATGCGAACTGATCATGGGAGCATGACCGTATACACAACTGGTCGCTTCGGACATATAGTCCGGGGTGCCCACACAATAAATATGCTAAGCTTGGGGGAGTTGATACGTCTCAAACGTATCTACTTTTACAAACATTTTCGTTATTGTTTTGGACTCATTCTTGCATGATTTGAACTAAACTAAACCGGACAGACGCTGTTTTCAGCAGAGCTGCCTGTATGGTTTTCTTATGTGTAGGAATATGGATTTTTAGGTGTCTCAGAAAATTCCAGGAAAATTCACAGAAAATCCACGCACCCGAAGGGACATTGTGCGAGAAGTGGGGCCAGAGGACAACCAAGGGGAGGCCCAGGCGCCCTGCTGGCGCGACCCCACCCCTGACCGCGCCGGGAGGCTGCCTCGGTGGTCCTCCCCCCTCTGGTGCCCTACCAAGCCACCTATTTATTCCCGCCGTGATAAAACCCCACAACAGAAGTCGTTTTCCACGTTTCCGTCGCGGAGCCGCCGCCACCCTCTGTTCTTCTTCGGGATGGCTAATCTGGAGGCTGTTTTGGCCTCTGGTGAGGGGAGATCATCGCCGTCATCATCACCATCACCAATCCATCATCCCTGCTGTAATTCCCTGCTGTAGGCAAAGGGGATTGTAGGGATTGGATGAGTTAGATCATTTAATAGTTCATCAGATTGTTTAGGGCATGTTGCCTATCATCTCCTTTGGTGTTTATCATCTTTGCTACAACTTTTGTTTTCATGAGTTTATTTGTGTTCTTGATCCTATCTATGAGTTGTATGCACCTATTATGGTCCGAAACCGGTGATCCCAAAGGTGACACCTTGGGACACCAGAGGGTATGGACTATCTTTGAGGATTTCATGTATCCATTGAGTGCTAATGCTTTGTTCCGGTGCTATTTGATAGGAGCACCTTAATCTCCATAAGTTCCTTTTGGCCCTGTTCATAGTGGCATGGTAGGACAAAAGATGTTGTGCAAGTTCTTATTGCAAGCACGCACAACTACCTATGGGATACATGCCTAATGTTTGATATTTTCCTAGTTGATCCTTGCCATATCAGTGTTGCTATTAATATTTTGTTGCAAGCAAGTATATTTCAGGTGCGGTTGAATTGACAACTCAAATGTCAAAGCTTATAAATATTCTTTGGCTCCCCTTGTTTCGAATCAATAAATTGGGTTATCTTACCCGTGAAGACTATCTCGATCCCCTATAGTTGAGTGTCATCAGACCCGAACGCCCCAATCATGTTTATCAACTTCATAAGGCTTTATATGGTCTTAAACAAGCACCTCGTGCTTGGTATGACCACCTTACGACGTTTCTAATCGAGAAGGGGTTTGAGATCGGGTTGATAGATTACACTCTCTTTACGAAGAGAGTAAAAGGAGATTTGTTTGTATGCCAAACATATGTTGATGATATTATTTTTGGGTCTACTAACCATGCTTGCAAAGTTGACTTTCAAAATCTCATGACCAAGCAGTTTTCCATGTATATGATGGGTGAGTTGAAGTTGTTCCTCGGATTTCAAGTCAATCAATTGAGAGGAGGGACTTTTATTAACCATGCAAAGTATATTCAAGTCATGCTCAAACGGTTTGGGTTAGATGATGCCAAGCCTATGAAGACTCCAATGAAAACCAATGGACAACTTGATCTCGATCCCAATGGTAAATATGTGGATCAAAAGGTATACCGCTCTATGACCGGTTCTTTTGTTTACCTTTGTGCATCTAAGTCGGATATTATGTTAAGTGTGTGTATGTGTGCAAGATTTCAATCCGCCCCGAAAGAATGCCATCATATGGCTGTCAAACGGATCCTTCGATATTTGGTTTATATCCCAAAGGATCATCATTCAAGTTGATGGGATATTCAAATTCGGAATGGGCCAGTGACAAGGTGGATCATAAGTGTGGGCACCCCGGACTATATGTCCGAAGCGACCAGTTGTGTATACAGTCATGCTCCCATGATCAGTTCGCATGACACACAACACGACATGGTTATCATAGTCTCAATGTTCATACAATACCGAATACAAGTCATACAACAATAAAGTCTTGCATGGACTCATCGGGTTCCAAATAGCAGCAGAAAAGCAAAAGCATCAAAGGTAGGGGCGACACAATCCACAGGGTAGATCAGAGCATAACACGTCCTAGTAGCCGCCGGTAGCATCATCGTCATATACCTGCTCCTCCAAGCCTGGCCGATGGAATAACCAGGGAAAAAGCCGTGAGTACATACAAAGTACTCGCAAACCACCTAAAGAAAGAAACCAAGTTTTGCATACGGAAATAATAGGATGGCTATATGGTGGAGTTTTTCATAGGGATTTTCTATCTACTCAAGATAATTATTAAGTTGGCAAGGTTTTAAACTTGGAAGATTTTATTTCCCACAATGTATTTGGATAAGTCAAGTCCAACCTTTTTCCAACAATATCAACATCATCGTCACAAACCATAAACTTTGGTACCGGGCTTTCTCATCTATTCCCCACAAAGTGTGGCCTCACTAGCTGTCCATGACCGTGGACTCCGGCTACTCGAATAGATTTACACTCTGCAGAGGTTGTACACTTTACCCACCACATTCGATACATCCACCGTGTGTCCCCACGGATCGTCATACTTCAGTATGCGGGTCTTGGATAATCGACCATAGTTTTCCCCTTGTCTGCCCTAGTACAGGTGAATCCACCCCTTGCATACTACATGGACTTTCCGTGTGACAGATCATGCTCCTCTTGGACCCAAGCCTGCACCATAGTCGAAGAGCATGAAGGTTCCTTCCGACACTAAGCCTAGCGAATTTCACCCATCGACTTCGAGGGCTATCGGATTCGTGGAATCATGCATCCATGTGTAGTTATAGGACCCCCGTACTAAGACAAACAAGCTTCCAACTAGCCCTGTCCCATACCAGAGTATAGTGGTTGTACTGTAATGCTAGATTTTGGTGGCACATAAAGAGAGTCCCTCCAGATTTTGTCCATGTCCGACGATGTTCCACAAACCCGGCTATACCACCTTCTTAGGTGTATGCCGTACCATATAGGATGAAGTATGACTTTCCAAGTTGGTATGTAATGCTAAATACTAGAGTTGAGTGATGGTCTCGACAGAATGCCGGGATCATCGGGGTTCTACTTAGTTTTTCCCAAATAGGTAGGCTATGGGGTGGTGTGGAGTTTTTCTAATATAACTAATACAATTCCAAACCATATGAATATATAATACTAGCATGATACAATATAAGTGATACAAGAAAGGTAAAAAAATGGTAATGCGGGGTTTTGAGTTTGACGGTGGCTTGCCTTCCACGGCGAGGTAACCTGGATCGGCTTCTTCGGCGGCTAGGGAGGGGTCTTCACCTGCAGCGTCAAGCGTCTCGTCTACACGTTGCGGAAGAAACAAATTCACCATTACAACCGGGCAAAACAAACATGGCACACAACACTCAACTTCACTATCAATCAACAAGTAATTAAAAGAACAATTTGTACTTGCATTGAAATACTAAATCAACACTTCAAAGTTGAATACCACAACAAGGCATTGGAATAAATTTAATAGGATTACCACAACAAGATTATATTAAAGCAATTCTTAACTTAAGTTATGTTTTTTAGTTAATTTATTCATTAACAACCTATTACTTTGTTTTATTTCCATAACCAAGTTCATAGCAATAACCTACTGACCATATGCTAGTTTAATACTAAACTAACAATTTAATAGTACTAACATAATTAAAATAGAAAATAAACTAGCAATAGTAATAATAATAATAAAAGGGGTCAGAAATTTATTTAAGCCAAATAATATTCTACACATACAAAAAAATCAAGAATATTCACAGGAGTATATACAAATCAACATTACATTTTTAGGGTTAACAGTGAATTGATTAAAACTTCTCTTAGCTGCTAAAAAGCACAATTAACTAGTTTAAACTAAATCAATTAATTTGGTACTGCATAAAAATTATTCTAAACATACAGAGAAATAAAACATAATTTTCTAAGCCACACAAAATTTATATCATAATTTTCTGAGCTACGGTTATTTGTCTAAAATTATTTATGCTCTCCAGATTTAAAACAAAAGAGAAGGACTCAGCAGGCCGGCCAGGCTATCCTGCGCCCACGGGGGCTTTCTCTCCTTTTTTTAGTGGGCCGAGCCCAGCATGGCGCTGCAGCTTCAGTTTTTTTTAACCAGCGAAGGGGTACGGGCCTTTCCTCGCCGTCCGATCAAGTGTGATCGGACGGCCAGGGGCCGTCTTCTTCAGTCACACGGGAGAGCTCGTCCAGGACTGGCCATGGCGCACAGGGGCAAGGGGAGGGCTCACCGGAGGCCCTCCGGGCAGCGGCGGCCGGCGTGGAGGGGCGGCGGGCGTGCGGGCCGGCGTGAAGGGTACATTTTTGGCGAAAATGGAGGTCCAGGACGTCGGGAAAAAAAACTGCTCGGAGTAGACGTGAGCGACTTGGGGCGGCGGCGTGGTCCTCCTGGCCGGCGCCGACTCCGGCGTGAGGTGGCGGGGGGCGCGCCGGCCCTCCTCCTCTCCTTTTTTCCTTCTTTCCTCCTCCTCCTTCCTCTTCCCTCCTCTCTGTCTCTACCTCTGTCTCTCCTCGCTTCTATTTAGGACGGGCTGGGTGGGGTGGAGAGATGGCTGTGGGTGTGGGGGAGGTGGTGGTGAGTGGAGAGTGAGGCAAGGGCGCCTCCCCTTTTATAGCGGCGAGGAGAGGGGTGTGAGGCGGGAACGGGCGAGCGGGAGGGCACGGGCGAGCCTGCCCGGCGATCCGTGGCTTCGCCCGCTGTTGGGCGAGAAGGGCGGCGTGGGGCTGACGCAAGCGTGATGACGTCAGCGGTGGGGGCCATGGGTGACGTCAGAGGCGGGGTGGGAGGCTTACATGCGGGTCCGGCTGTCAGGGCGGGCTGGAGAGAGAGGGATGGGTTGCGGCCCAGGTATCGTAGGTTTCTTTTTTTATACATACCAACAAAACCAGTTTTGCAAATGCTTCTCCTTCGGTTTGGTTTAAATATGAAACGAAATCTTAAATTTTAAACCTCCAAAATAATTTATAAAGCTCCTAGAGTATTATTTTAATTTATTTAGAATTTTTAAGATATTTTTAATTGGGTTAAAAAATATTATTACTATTATAGTAATAGTAATAAATTAATTAGCAGTTTTGAAATATTTTTATTAAATACTTTCTGCTATAGAGGTATTTTTCATTATTTAAATGGTGAATTTATTTGCAAGAAAAACTTTATTTGGTGAAAATATTAGTGATGCTAATATGCTATGGTGGTGATAAGTTGGTTGATCAATTTGTGTGGTATAAGCTAATTATTTTTATTTGTTGATTCTTTTTGGCATGACCAGGGAAAACAAGTATGGCATTAGCATAAGGCAAGCATGGCATAGCAACAAAGCATAAAGCAAGCATGGCAGGGCAATTTTATTTGCATCACATCACAACTTTAGAAAGTTTTTGTTACCCCTAATTTTTGCTACTCTAATAATAGGGTAATAAAAGTTGGGATGTGACAGACCTTCCCCCCTTAAAAAGAATCTCGTCCCCGAGATTCACAAGCTAGTGAAGAGATGCGTGAACTCGCGCTTGAGGTAGTCCTCCCGTTCCCAGGTGGCTTCCTTCTCTGTGTGGTTTGTCCACTGGACCTTGTGGAACTTGATCGCGCGCTTACGGGTGACTCGGGTGGCTTCTTCCAGGATACGAAGGGGCGTTCGCGGTATGTGAGATCCTGGTTGATGTCCACCGTGCGGTGATCGATGTTCTTGAAAACATCGGCCTTGTCCGGCACCTCCAGACAGTTCCGGAGCTGCGATACGTGGAAGACGTCGTGCACATCGGATAGCTCTGCTGGCAGTCTCAACTGATAGGCAACTTGGCCTCTTCTGGCTATCACCTCAAACGGTCCGATGTATCGGGGTGCTAGCTTTCCCTTCACATGGAATCGCTGCATTCCCTTCAATGGGGTGACTCGGAGATACACAAAATATCCAACTGCAAAAGTCACCTCTCGACGCTTGGGGTCGGCATAACTCTTCTGACGAGACTGAGCGGTCTTGAGACGCTCACGAATCAACTGGACCTGCTCTTCGGCTTCTTTCAGAACATCGGGTCCGAAAAACTTCCCTTCTCCGGTCTGAGACCAGTTCAGGGGCGTGCGACACTTCCTCCCATACAAAGATTCAAATGGTGCCATCTGCTAACTCGACTGTTAGTTGTTGTTGTAGGAGAATTCGGCATAGTGCAAGCAGTCTTCCCACTTGGAACCGTAGGCTAGAGCACATGCGCGGAGCATATCCTCTAGTATCTGGTTCACTCGCTCAGTCTGGCCTCCAGTCTGCGGGTGATAGGCTGTGCTGAATGTGAGCTTGGTTCCTAGTGCCTCCTGGACTTGCTTCCAGAACCTCGAGGTAAACTGGGTACCTCGGTCAGACACAATCTCCTTCGGGACTTCGTGCAGGCATACGATCCTCGGCATGTACAATTCTGCCAGCTGGTCTCCTCGATAGGTGGTTCGCACTGGGATGAAGTGCGCTACCTTGGTGAGTCGATCGACGATAACCCAGATATAGTCATGTCCTTTTCTCGACCTCGGTAGACCTGTGATGAAGTCCATGCCTATTTGTTCCCACTTCCATTCAGGAACTCGGAGTGGTTGCAGCAATCCTGTAGGTCTCTGGTGTTCCGCTTCAACTCTCTGGAAGATGTCGCACTTGGCGACATACCAGGCAATTTCAAGCTTCATACCGTGCCACCAGAACAAGTCCTTCAGGTCTTGATACATCTTAGTCCCTCCAGGGTGGATGGAGTAAGGTGTATCGTGAGCTTCCTTCAGGATAGTGAGCTTCAACTCCTCTATATCGGGCGCACACAATCGGGCATCGAACCAAACAACTCCTTCATCATCTATCGTGAACTTCGGGGCCTTGCCAAGGGGCATCTTCTTCTTGATTCCCTCGATACTATCGTGTCCCTTTTGTGCCTCCCTTATCTGATCAAATAGAGTCGGAGTGAGCTCGTGGTGAGCCAGAAAACTGGGTGTAACAAGTTCCAAACCCAACTTCTCTAGCTCCTCGTGCAGAGCTGGCTGCGTCTCTCTGATCATCGCATTAAGTGTGCAGGGCTTGCGGCTGAGGGCATCTGCTACCACATTGGCCTTGCCAGGATGGTAGTGAATCTCGAGATCGTAGTCTTTGATCAACTCGATCCATCTCTTGTGCCTCATGTTCAACTCCTTCTGCAAGAAAATGTACTTCAGGCTCTTATGGTCTGTGTAGATGTCACAACGGTGGCCCATCAGGTAATGTCTCCATCTCTTAAGAGCAAGCACAACAGCGGCTAGCTCCAAGTCATGCGTGGGGTAGTTCAACTCGTGCGGCTTCAACTGTCGTGACAGGTACTCAATCACCTTGCCCACTTGCATAAGAACGCAACCCAAACCAATCTTCGATGCATCACAGTACACATCAAAGCTCTTGGTCAGGTCAGGCATCGTCAACACTGGGGCGGATACCAATCTCCTCTTCAACTCCTGGAAACTGGCTTCACACTTTTCTGTCCACACAAACTTCTGGTCCTTCTTTAGCAGCTGGGTCATGGGTCAGATGATGCTGGAGAAGCCTTCCACGAACTTGCGGTAGTATCCCGCTAGTCCGAGGAATCCTCTAACTTCAGTCTGAGTGGTCGGAGCTGTCCAGTCTATGACGGACTGAATCTTGGCGGGGTCGACGGATATTCGTCCTTCTGACAATACATGTCCCAAAAATCCGACTTCCTTGAGCCAGAACTCGCACTTGTTGAACTTGGCGTAAATTAGGTGCTCACGCAAAGTCTCAAGGACTAAGCGCAAATGATCGGCGTGCTCTTCTTCTGTCTTGGAATATATCAGGATGTCGTCAATGAACACCACCACAAACTTGTCGAGATACTTCATGAAGATCTTATTCAAGAGATTCATGAAATAAAACGGGGCATTGGTAAGTCCGAAAGACATGACAATGTACTCGAACAAACCATAGCGGGTCGTGAAAGCTATCTTGGGGATGTCCGACTCGCGGACCTTCAACTGGAGATATCCGGTCCTTAGATCGATCTTGGAGAAGACTCTGGCTCCGTTCAACTGGTCGAACAGATCCTCGATCTTGGGGAGCAGATACTTGTTCTTGATGGTCACTTCGTTCAGCTTACGGTAGTCCACACACATGCATATGGTGCCGTCTCTCTTGTCCACAAAGAGTACTGGCGAACCCCAGGGTGAAGCACTGGGTCGAATCAGTCCCTTCTGGAGCATGTCATTCAGCTGTTTCTTCAACTCAACCAGCTCTTCGGCATTCATCCGGTAGGGTCTTTATGCAATAGGGGTTGTGCCAGGCACTAAATCGATGATAAACTCGATATCCCGATCAGGCGGCATACCGGGTAGCTCCTCCGGAAAGACGTCCGGGAATTCACATACAACCTTCACCTCCTCAAGTGGTGGCACCGAGACACTCTGATGACAGAAGGCTCGGGCAGTCTCTTCCTTGTCGGTGTACTCTATTTGAACTCCATCGGCACTCATGAGGTTGACTGTCCTCTCAATGCAATCTATCCGGCCTCGGTATCTGGACATCCAATTCATGCCAAGTACCACATCTATACCTTCTGTCCCTAACACGATCAGGTCAGCTGGGAACTCGACTCCATGAATCGCTATGGGAACTCTGGAACAAGCTAAACTGGCTCGAGTTTTAGATCCGGGTATTTGGACTATCATGGGCCTCCTCATTTCACTAGGTGACCACTTACTTCTATCCACAAATTTCTTCGTAACAAACGAGTGTGATGCACCAGAATCAAACAATACTTGAGCAGGTACTGAATTAACTGGAAACGTACCCAAGATAACGTCTGCTGCCTCCAGGGCTTCCACGGCTTGCACATGGTTCAGACGTCCCTTGGTGGCGTTGGGCGCACCGCGCTGGGCATTCTTGTGGCCGGGGTTCCCTCTGGCTGGGGCTGGAGCATTGGGGCGTGGGGCAGCATTCGCCTTATTGGTGCAGGTAATGACATAGTGACCCTTCTGGCCACACTTGAAGCAGATCACTTCTGATGCAGGGTCGCAGGGAACTCCGCCTGCTGGGCGTGGAACTCAACCAGGGCGAGCAGGAGCACTGGGGCGTAGCGCTGGGTAAGGGCTCCTCTGAGGCTGGGGTGCTGGCCTTGGTGGTTGTGTTGGACGCAGTCGAGGGTTGCTGGATCCACCCTGTTGCATCATGCGGCGCTTGCGGTTCTCAGAAGCCGTCTTGAGCTTGCCCTCCATCATGATATCCGCATCGGCAAGAGACTCAAGATCGGGGAACTTCATGGCCACCAGGACAACCTGTAGCTCATCGTGCAGTCCATCCAGGAAACGGTCCTTTCGCTTCTCCTCGGTGTCCACCTCCTTCGGGGCATACCTCGACAGCTGAGTGAAGCGGTCAAGATATCCAACCACAATCATGCCCCCTTGCTTGAGGTGGCGGAACTCGTCCTTCATCCTCCTGATCAGTGCAGTCGGGATGTGCGCCTTCTTGAACTTCTCGGAGAACTCCGCCCAGGTGAGTACTTGCCCCTCAGGAAGACGGGCACGCACTCCTTCCCACCAGTTCCTTTCGGTGCCAGTGAGGTAGTGGGTGGCATACAGGACCTTCTCGTTGTTGCCAACAGCGGCGACAGCGAGGTTGTTCTCCATGGTGCGGATCTCCTCAGCATCCAAAGGCTCCTTCGTCTGCGAAAACACCGGAGGGTTGGTGTTCTGGAAGTTTCGGAGCCGAGACCTGGGCTCCTCATTCCCACCAGCTCCTCCGCCTCCTTGGTTGGCATTGGTGGCGGCCTGGATTAGCTGCTGGAGTGCAACCATGTTCGCCTGTCGCTCATCACGAGTGGCCTGACGCTCCTCCATCAGCAGTCGCAGAAGATGCGCCATGTTCGGGTCGGGTGGTGGCGGTGGCGCGTCACCGGATCCACTTGGGTTGGCGCGGGAGCTTCTCGGCATCCTGAGGTTGTTGCGCAAGATAAGAGGGAATTTAGTCTACAAGGGGGTAAGTCCCTAACAATCTATTTATCACACACAAGCAAGACTTATAAAATAGGTAATAATCATGCAACTACCAATCACCACATGGTAGCATAACGATAGCATAAGTCTCATACATAATCAAGTCTTACAGGTAACCAACCACACATGCAACGTCTAACGCAAATATCAAAAAGGGCATCCAACAACTAACGACGCCTAGAGCTCATCCTCATCGCGATCATCAATGAAGTCCTCATCATCAGTGTTCGGAGCCTCCTCGTACTCCTCATCCATCTAGTCCTCATCTTCACTTATATGGGCGTTCTCCTCCTTCTGGATGTCCTCGCCATCATCCAGAGCATCAATCTCATCCTCCAAATCATCGCACTTGCGCTTCAGGCTCCTGGTCCTCTTCCTCAGCATCTTGTTACTCTCCTCCAGACTGGCGACCTTGTCCTGCAGGTCCTTGATAATCTTGTCCCGAGTCTCTAGCTTGATGGGGGCGACGGGGGCGGGACCCTCGGTCTGGAGGTTGTAGTCATGCTTGATCCAGACCTCATCCAGCTGAGCCTGAGTCAGAGCCAGGTGTCTCTCTCTAGAGCGAACAAGGGGTCCCTTAGGACCGGGTGAAGCACACCAGGAGTGGGATCTCCCTCACCATCGCGCATCCCGTAGTGACGGAACCGCATGGTACCCAGCTCGTACTGGTCAAAGCTCACAAGGTGAGCAATCGCCTCCTAGAAAGCTCGGGCCAGACCCTCCTCCTAGCTACGAGCATACACCATGAAGCTGATAGGGTCCGACCGTGGGACCACCTCCGAACCTCGGAGCTCACACCGCACAATCATGCGGAGCTCGGTATCCTCCCCACGGGTGATCTGGAAATCCTTGAACTCCGCAGCTGGGCGGTGAACGAGCATAAGCAGATCCATCAGATCCTGAGCAAAGGGCGTATTCCCAGCCTGAGTCAGCTGGAGGGGGTGCACAAGAACTCCAGCCATCTACAAGTTTTAAGAGTTTAAGTTAGATGACAAGTGTGCAAAATTTTAACATAATAAAATATTTAATAATGGTTTACTATAGAGGGGATAAGAGAGGTAAGCATTCTATACTATGCATTTGACCATCTCTTTAGTTTAGAAAATAGTTTTTGATTTCCCCCCATCCTATCTACCGACCAACCTAACTAGGCTGCTATGGTCTGAACAGAGGCTCTGATACCAAGTCTGTGGGCACCCCGGACTACATGTCCGAAGCGACCAGTTGTGTATACAGTCATGCTCCCATGATCAGTTCGGATGACACACAATTCGACATGGTTATCATAGTCTCAATGTTCATACAATACCGAATACAACTCATACAACAATAAAGTCTTACATGGCCTCATCGGGCTCAAAATAGCAGTGGAAAAGAAAAAGCATCAAAGGTAGGGGCGACACAATCCACAGGGTAGATCAGAGCATAACAGGTGTTAGTATTCGCCGGTAGCATCATCGTCATATACCTGCTCCTCCAAGCCTGGACGATGGAATAACCAGGGACAAAGCCGTGAGTACATACAAAGTACTCGAAAACCACCTAAAGAAAGAAACAAAGTTTTGCATACGAAAATAATAGGATGGCTATATGGTGGAGTATTTCATAGGGATTTTCTATCTACTCAAGATCATTATTAAGTTGGCAAGGTTTTAAACTTGGCAGATTTTATTTCCCACAATGTATTTGGATAAGTCAAGTCCAACCTTTTTCCAACAATATCAACATCATCGTCGCAAACCATAAACTTGGTACCGGGCTTTCTCATCTATTCCCCACAAAGTGTGGCCTCACTAGCTGTCCATGACCGTGGACTCCGGCTACTCGAATAGATTTACACTCTGCAGAGGTTGTACACTTTACCCACCACATTCGATACATCCGTCGTGTGTCCCCACGGATCATCATACTTCAGTATGCGGGTCTCGGATAATCGACCATAGTTTTCCCCTTGTTTGCCCTAGTACAGGTGAATCCACCCCTTGCGTACTGCATGGACTTTCCGTGTGACAGATCATGCTCCTCTTGGACCCAAGCTTGCACCATAGTCGAAGAGCACCAAGGTTCCTTCCGACACTAAGCCTAGCGAATTTCACCCATCGACTTCGAGGGCTATCAGATTCGTGGAATCACACATCCATTTGTAGTTATAGGACCCCCGTACTAAGACAAAGAAGCTTCCAACTAGCCTTGTCCCATACCAGAGTATAGTGGTTGTACTGTAATGCTAGATTTTGGCGGCACATATAGAGAGTCCCTCCAGACTTTGTCCATGTCCGACGATGTTCCACAAACCCGGCTATACCACCTTCTTAGGTGTATGCCGTACCATATAGGATGAATTATGACTTTCCAAGTTGTTATGTAATGCTAAATACTAGAGCTGAGTGATGGTCTCGATAGAATGCCGGGATCATCGGGTTCTACTTAGTTTTTCCCAAATAGGTAGGCTATGGGGTGGTGTGGAGTTTTTCTAATATAACTAATACAATCCCAAACCACATGAATATATAATACTAGCATGATACAATATAAGTGATACAAGAAAGGTAAAAAAATGGTAATGCGGGGTTTTGAGTTTGAAGGTGGCTTGCCTTCCTCGGCGAGGTACCCTGGATCGTCTTCTTCGGCGGCTAGGGAGGGGTCTTCACCTGCAGCGTCAAGCGTCTCGTCTACACGTTGCGGAAGAAAAAAATTCACCATTACAACCGGGCAAAACAAACAAGGCACACAACACTCAAATTCACTATCAATCAACAAGTAATTAAAAGAACAATTTGTACTAGCATTGAAATACTAAATCAACACTTCAAAGTTGAATACCACAACTAGGAATTGGAATAAATTTAATAGGATTACCACAACAAGATTATATTAAAGCAATTCTTAACTTAAGTTATGTTTTTTTAGTTAATTTATTCATTAACAACCTATTAATTTGTTTTATTTCCATAACCAAGTTCATAGCAATAACCTACTGACCATATGCTAGTTTAATGTTAAACTAACAATTTAATAGTACTAACATAATTAAAATAGGAAATAAACTAGCAACAGTAATAATAATAATAATAATAAAAGGGGTCAAAAATTTATTTAAGCCAAATAATATTCTACACAGACAGAAAATTCAAGAATATTCAAAGGAGTATATACAAATCAACATTACATTTTTAGGGTTAACAGTGAATTGATTAACACTATTCTTAGCTGCTAAAAAGCATAATTAACTAGTTTAAACTAAATCAATTAATTTGGTACTGCATAAAAAATATTCTAAACATATAGAAAAATAAAACACAATTTTCTAAGCCACACAAAATTTATTTCATAATTTTCTGAGCTACGGTTATTTGTCTAAAATTATTTAAGCTCTCCAGATTTAAAACAAAAGAGAAGGGCTCAGCAGGCCGGCCCGGCTATCCTGCGTCCACGGGGGATTTCTCTTTTTTTCCAGTGGGCCGAGCCCAGCACGGCGCTGCAGTTTCAGTTTTTTTTTAACCAACGAAGGGGTACGGGCCTTTCCTGGCTGTCGGATCAAGTGTGATCGGACGGCCAGAGGCCGTCTTCTTCAGGCGCACGGGAGAGCTCGGTCAGGACTGGCGAATGCGCACATTGTTGGGAAACGTAGCAGAAAACAAAAAATTTCGGCCTACGAATCAAGAACCCAAGATCATCCAAGAAGATTGCATACAAGGTTTTAGGTCATGGCTCACCAACCGATGTAGCGGAAGTAGAGTTGGTGAAGCTCGTGGACGTAGTGGAAGTAGATCTCGCAAGTTCTCCCACGAACAGTCCCTCGATCAATCCCACGAACAAGTCCCGCGATCTAGTCCCACGGACAAGTCCCATGAACAAGCTCCTCGAAGAAGGGTCGAAGGTACGACCCCTCCATTAGTATCCACACATCCCGTAGCAGCAATCCAGCAGCGCTCCGCCGTCCATAGATGAACGCCACCGAGAAAACTAGAGGGAGAAAACCCTAACGGATTCCGATCTAGAACAGCGTCTAAACCGGGGTCTAAAAGTGGAGCAACGGGGTTTAGAGGAGGGAGGGTGGCGCATAGGCCTTGGGGACAAGTTGTGTTACGCCCCCCACCCCTCCCCCACATTATATAGGTGGCCAAGAGGCCCTTGGGGCGCAGCTCAAAGGGAATTGGGAGTCCAACTTGGACTCCCAAGCCTTCCAAACCTTACCACACCTTCCCACCGGAAAACTGCCATAATGGGTTTTGGTATTCCCACCTGGAGGAGGTTTCCTTCCCCTTGGTGCGCCCCCACCCCCTTGGCCGGCCAGGGCAGCCTAGGTGGCTTGCCCCCCAAGGCTAGGGGCGCAGGGGAGTGGGTGGTACTGCCCGGAACCTTCCGGAACCTTCTAGAAGCTTCGAGGACCTTCCGGGACCTACCGGGACTGTTTTGGGACATTCCGGACACTTTTGGAGCACTTCCAATACCTTCCGGAACCTCTAACGAATGTCCGGAGCCATCTAAATGGGTTTCGGAGCCATCCAGGCAAAGGTTATTATGTCCGGTGAACACAACATATTGTTTAAGCTGTCCACCGATCACCGAAACTATTCCGGTTGATCGTAAACTTTCCCATTACCATTTTCATATGATCCGGAACCACCTAGGACTACTCCAGAGTGATCCGGACATATCCTTAAATACCCAAAACTACTTTTGGTGCCCTTATGAATTATTTCATAAATCCCCGGAACTACTTCCGGTACCCGTATGAACTATTCTGCTTTGCTTCCACTAAACCTTCTACCATTCTAGTATTCTAACAGACTACTGCTCGTTAAGTGTGTGACCCAATAGGTTCGGTATAATGCGGACATGACTCAGAACATCTTCCGGACATAGGTCAACAGCCTTTTGTCAATAGCCAATAATCAACAGCGGAGCCATGGACACCAATGTTGACTCCCGCACATACACGAAGAAACTTCGAGTGAACCATTATGTTTATTCATGTACCATTCCCTTTGCTTCGTGATATATGAAAAAGTTAGAGGAGAGATGTTTGGCACCCATGTGTAACAACTTCTTGAACACAAGCCACTCGTTATCCTCTTTGCTCGTTTGTCCATTTTCTCGTTATCGTATTCCGGTATCCCCGTGACTGAATCACAATGCGTCTGGCCAGACTATAATGGATACCGTCATACCGAGTGGGCCCAAAGTCAATATCTCTTCATCGTGAAGGAGCAAATCCCATTCTTGAACTATCACAGTCACTAGCCACACCATCTGACATACCCAGAACTTATTTTACTACTTCCCATTTACGGGAGGATTCATCTAAGAACCAAAGCATGTCTTCTTGTGTGAAGCAACTCGATACTCTCATGGTCTAAGGAATTACGTATATGATAACAATTCATGATATGACTTATAACGTAGTTACGATGTGATCTCTAAGTATATCATTCAATACTGGGGTCGGTTCAACATCATTGTTCTGCTAACAATATGTTCCCATTGCTACTGACATCCTTGTTACAAGAACAATGTCCATGATTAAGAAAACGTAATCATCAGTTAGCACATGAGCTGGTCTTAGAGGCTAAACCAGGAACTCTTGGTGTTTACATTTCCACACATGCAAGTGAGTTTTCTTCTGAATCTCATAGTCAGGGTCATTGCAATTATAGCACAGAAATATAAACATTAATTACGAACGTGGAAATATATATAATAACATTTTATTATTGCCTCTAGGGCATATTTCCAACAGTCTCCCACTTGCACTAGAGTCAATAATATTATCAGTGCTTGAGCACTTTACACCTTATGGCATACCGGTGTAATACATGCTTCATTTGTGGTATAGACTTCATCATCGGATCTGACATTTCAGACCCGTTTGTATCTTGCATATCTTCGCGTTTTCACGCTATCATAAAATTAACTAATTTTATCAGTTTATCTTTGTATATGTTTGAATCATTTGGCAGGACCTTGGTTCCTTTAGAATAAGTCATGAAATCATTCATAAATGTTCCATGAGCTTCAAGCATCTTGGAAACCATACCATGTTCATAAATGAACTGAAGATTCAAAATACCCTCCTTGTTACTTCTTTAAGCAACAATATACTTAGCCTCTGTTATAGAATTCGCCACAGTATCGAACTTGACAAAGTTCCTCCACACTGCGCCACCCTTACGTGTGAAACACATAATCCCAATTAAAATCGAAAATCGGTCGGAGTAAGTATGAAGACTGAATTGGTGTAACTATTTACATCAAAAATTCAGCTGATGTAACTCATTACAACGAGCTCTTCATTCTCTCCATTTTCCGAGAAACAAATCTTATCTATCATAAGTTTAACTTTTCACTGTTTGTCCAATGATCAACATATTGATCACTTTTATAGCGGCGAGGAGAGGGGTGTGAGGCGGGAACGGGCGAGCGGGAGGGCACGGGCGAGCCTGCCCGGCGATCCGTGGCTTAGCCCGTTGTTGGGTGAGAAGGCAGGCGTGGGGCTGATGCAAGCGTGACGACGTCAGCGGTGGGGGCCATGGGTGACGTCAGAGGCGGGGTGGGAGGCTTACATGCGGGTCCGGCTGTCAGGGCGGGCTAGAGAGAGAGGGATGGGCTGCGGCCCAGGTAGCGTAGGTTTTTTATACATACCAACAATACCAGTTTTGCAAAAGCTTCTCCTTCGGTTTGGTTTAAATACGAAATGAAATCCTAAATTTTAAACCTCCAAAATAATTTATAAACCTCCTAGAGTATTATTCTAATTTATTTAGAATTTTTAAGATATTTTTAATTGAGTTAAAAAATATTATTACTATTATAGTAATAGTAATAAATTAATTAGCAGTTTTGAAATATTTTTATTAAATACTTTCTGCTATAGAGGTATTTTTCATTATTTAAATGGTGAATTTATGTGCAAGAAAAACTTTATTTGGTGAAAATATCAGTGATGCCAATATGCTATGGTGGTGATAAGTTGGTTGATCAATTTTTGTGGTATGAGCTAATTATTTTTATTGGTTGATTCTTTTTGGCATGACCAAGGAAAAAAAGTATGGAATGAGCACAAGGCAAGCATGGCATAGCAACAAAGCATAAAGCAAGCATGGCAGGGCAATTTTATTTGCATCACATCACAACTTTAGAAAGTTTTTGTTACCCCTAATTTTTGCTACTCTAATAACAGGGTAATAAAAGTTGGGATGTGAAAATAAGTCCACATCTGACTCATGTCAATTCTTGGGGTGGTCCTTAGTGAGTATGTCCTCCAAGAATAAAAATTGTGTTTCTTTATCTATCGTTGAAGCCGAGTACATTGTCGTTGGAAGTTGTTGTGCCCAATTATTATGGATGAGGCAAAGTTTGATGGATTATGGTGTCAAATGTGACAAAGTGGCTCTATTATGTGACAATGAAAGTGCTATTAAGATTGCGGATAATCCCGTGCAACATAGTTGAACCAAGCATATTGATATTCATCATCATTTTCTTCGGGATCATGTGGCATGGGAAGACATTGAGCTCTTTCATGTGGGAACCTGACAAGGATTAGCCTCGGAAAATCCCATGGTTAGGAACCCTGGGTTTGATCGTAGAAGAAGGAGTGCAAGGTTGGCGATCTCGTCGGCTAACAGGTGACAGGAATTACCAGGGTTCATGGCCCTTGATCGGTAAAACCCCTACTTCCTGCTTGATGTATTATATGGTGGAGGCGATTACAGTTGAGGCTTCGGCGAGATTTCTCAAGCCAAAGGTGTTGCTATGAATATTGAATTGCCCTAGACGTCCCCTCTCCCAGCCTTTATATACTAGGCTAGGTCTAAAGGAGTCCGTCTGGGTTTACATAGAGATTTTCCTAATCTATCTAGTCTTGGTGGCCACGCCTTGGACTCATGTCCGTCTGGACTCCATGTCGGTACAGTCGCCGATGCTTCGGGTGTGCTGATCTTGGGCCTTCCGAAGGTTCTAGTGGGCCATCAGTCTTGACATGCACCAGGTACCATCACGTAGAGGAGTTGTCGGGGTATCCACTCGTCAGTAGCCCCCGAGTGCCTGCGGTACTCGAAGAGTCGCACAGGGACTTCAATCTGCATTAGCTATTGTAGTGTGTGTCGCTTTCATGAGATGCATGATATCTGTAAGGTATAGTTTGTATGTTTTGAGAGGGATGTTAAACAAAAGGGCCCGAGGCACCCGAAGGATCGAGTCCTGGTCAATTGCACTCGCGGAAAATACCACACTAATCCAATCAAGCTCGAGTCCCCCGACACGAACTTGGCAAGATTGGTGTCAAGTAACGTCCAGGCCGTTGAGGGATTACATGATAAATACCACCAGTTAAAGTGTTGTATACGACCCTAACGCGTCTGTTAGTGGTATTTCGATCATGCACCTGTGCATGGAAACAAATGGGAGTGAATTCGCGCTGTGGTAAGTCCCAGCCCGGCCGACAGTTCATCGGGGTGTTACCTACGCGTGAGTTCACGCGGCTTCTGGGGTGCAGTAGTATCACAACCCATGTCTAAGTAAGGGCGAGTGCCATTTATAGAATGCATTCACATGGAAAACAGTCGAGTGGACTTTTAGTATGAGAACTCAGTAAAGTTTCAGGTGATAAATTGATGAGCCGGTCAATTGTTTCTCATAGCTTTTCTCTTGTGTCATCTTGCGAGTAAGTACTCAAGCGCTTGTTTTAGAGGCGAGTGAGCACACAAGCCTTAATGAGGTGTGTTTTCTGAATACGCCAAGGCGAGTGATCACTTGATCCTTTGTAAGGTGCTTCATGTCGCCCGTGATCCTTTCAGGAGTGACAGTGCTCCCGATGGGAGTTTACTTGATGAAATCAAATCAAAGAAGATTGGTCGGTGATAAGGGTGAAAAAGGACTCTGCTAGATGGAAAATAATCCACCAAGTTTGGTCAAAATGACTTGTTGTCGACGTAAGAATGCGAGCAACACTCCTGCAAGGATGGGACGTCACGGGGTCTTTGAAAGCTGTGGAGAGTTGCGTGCTACGGTCAGAGTTGATGGTATGTGTCATGCTGCTATAATTTTGTAAGATGTGATGATGGCTCCTCATTTTTCACACAAACTGGGCGGCGTGGTGATACGTCTCAAACGTATCTATAATTTTTGCTCGTTCCATTCCCTTTTTGTGTCATTGCTACATCTTTTTGCCATGCTGTTGAATCATTTATTGGACTAACCTACTAATACAGAGCCCAGTGCCAGTTTCTGTCTGTTTTCTCTTTGCAATGCAAAAAAATTCCAAAAATGAAGTTGCTCAGAAAATTCCCAAAAAATTACAAAAAATATATTTACATCGGAAGAGTCCTCCAGCCGGAGGACGGAGTTAGGAGGTGGCCACAGGCCCTAGGCGCCCTCCCGGCGCGGCCAGGGCCCACCCGCGCGGGGTGGCCTCCTGGGCGACCTGGGCACCGCCTCGGACTCCCCCTTGGCCTATAAATTCACCCGTGACGCAAAAACCCGAGATATCCAGACGTCTTTTCCAAAAGCGCTCCCGATCTCCGCCGCCATCGAAACCTAGCTTCGGGGGTCACTAGGATCCTGCTCCGGCACCCTGCCGGAGAGGGCCTTGGCCCCCGGGGCCATCTTCATCAACTCTTCTTCACCCCATGATGGATCGTGAGTAGTTCCTCCTTGGACTACGGGTTCTTGGTAGTAGCTATGTGGTATCTTCTCCCCCTAGACTTCAATACAATGTTCTCATGAGCTGCCCTACATGATTGAGATCCATACGATGTAATTGGTGTTGTGTTTGTTGGGATCCGATCAATTGTTACCTTGTTCAGTCGTAAGAGGTTTATGAATTATTGTTGCTGCAATTTTGTTGTTCTTAATGCTTGTTACTAGTGCACGAGTAGCATGATTTCAGATCTGAGCACGTCATGGTTGCATGATTATAATTGTTGTTCTAGATCTTATCTACGGTTGTATGCACCTATTATAGTCCGGAACCGGCGATCCCAATGGTGACAGCTTGGGACACCAAAGGGGATGGGCTATAATTTGAGGATTACACGTGTTCATAGAGTGTTAATGCTTTGTTCTGGTGCTCTTTCACATGAGCACCTTAATCTCCGTAAGTTCCCTTTGTCCCCGTTCATAGCGGGATGGTAGGTAAATAGATTTTGTGCAAGTTCTTATTGCAAGCATGTACAACTACATATGGAACACATGCCTACGTTTCGTTCTTAGACTAGGATTGCTCTAGTTTGTTTGGCTAGAGTTTGTGCAATTTTGTCAATTGCCCAACTGTAATTTGTTCACCCAACACCTGTCTTTTTCTTGGAGAGTTACCACTAGTGAAACCTTGAACCCCATTCCATCCTTCATCTCTATTGCCTTCGTTGTTACTATTGCTCTCTTTTCTGCTACTACTTTTTTACTACTTTGTGGTGTTGGTGATTGGGGAAGTCTTAAAGGCTACACTCGTCAACACACCGTCATCTTGTCTAGTGCTTTTTCAGGTGTGGTTGAATTGACAACTCAACTGCTAAGGCTTATAAGTATTCTTTGTCCCCCCCTTGTGTCGAATCAATAAATTAGGGTTATACCTACCCGCGAAGGCTGTTGCGATCCTCTACACTGGAGGGTTATCAAGACTATTTTCTGGCGCCGTTGCCGGGGACCATAGCTCTACTTATAAGTTCACTTGATAAGTACACTTTATCTTATTACTCTGTTTGCTTACAATGATTACTTTCTTTGAAACTAGATCTTATTGGCAAGGCGAATTCATTGAGGATCAACAAAAATATTATAAGGAATACCGCTTGTCTGAAAAAGGGATATTTATATGGAGACTTATGACTCAAGTTAATAGATATGTTAGAAACCTATGCTTTGATTATGATAAATCTTATTCCTGTGATGAATCTTATTGCTGCTTGCCCTTTATACACCTTCCATTCCAATGTTGGTGTAATGATAATGAAACCTTGGTATCTTATACTAGGGGACATTATGATTTCTTTGATCTAGCACAAATAGAAGAATTTCTTGTGTTTAAGGGTGCCTATGAAATTTCTCCCTTTGTTGAAAATATTGAAGATGCCCCTTAAGAATCTGAGAGTCTTGCAATACTTAAATATTTCTTTGAGAATTTAAATTATAATTCTTATATTACTGACTATATCAAAAGGTTCTCTCCACAAGAGGAAGAGACTTATACTTTGCAGGACTCTACGGAAGAAGAAATTGCTGTAACTGAAACCTCATTGGATGAAAAGAGGAGGAGAGTGACGAACAAAAGGAGGAATAATGGAGTAGCTACCCATCTCTACCAACTAATGAGAGTAACTCTTTGATTCCTACTTTATATGATTTCCCTCCATGCTTACCAAAGGAGGATGAATGCTATATTGAATTCTATGATCCTATTGAATCTTTTGAAATATCCCTTTTTGATGAAATTGATGCTTGTGGCCATGATGCCCCTATGAATGATACTTGCAAGGATGATTTTTCTACTGTTATTTATGATAAACCTTGCTGTTTTGATGAGTCTTATGACAATCCTCTATTTTTGCCTACTATGGATGTTCTTAATGATGAGGAGTTATGCATAGAAAGTTTATATGATTATGTGCTAGTAGATCATGACAACCATGCTTTATGTAATGGTTATATTATTGAGTTTGTTCATGATGCTACTGGAAATTATTATCAGAGAGGAAAATTTTGTGGTAGAAATTTTCATGTTAGGTAAACACCTCTCTCCTTGTTGAAAATCTTGAAGGTGCTCTTGTTTTACCTTCCTATTCTTGATACTTTGTGCTTCATTTATTTATTTTATTTCAAGATGCCCATGCATAGGAAGCATGTTAGACTTAAATGTGGTTTAAATTTGCTCCTTTGATGCTCTCTTTTGTGCTTCAACTTTTTATTCTTTTGTGAGCATCGTTACACCCATGCCTAGCTAATGGCTTTAAAGAAGCACTTCTGGGAGGCAGCCAAATACGGATTAGGTTTCTTTTTATTTTTTTGTCTATTGGATGTTGTTACTACTATAGAAACACCACTGTATATTTATTTTCAAGTTTTGTGCCAAGTTCTAGCCTCTTATTATAAGGCAAGCAAAAGTTGTGACATGCTTTCCAGAAAACAGATTCTGTCTGCTTGAAGGAAAAAATCAAAAAAAATCACCAGTTCATCTTTTTTAGCTGAGTTTTTTTACAAAGAATGCTCTATACAATTGTGGAACTTTCATATGTTTTGAGTTTTCTTATTTGAGTAGCATAAGTGCACCTGGCAAATCAATATTTACAATCTATCCTGTTTTGGCAGATTATCTATTAGTGTACTAACCTCTCTAATAAGTTTATGAGAAGTTTTGTGTGAAGTAAGTTTTCAAGTGTGCGAAGGGAGATGATGAAAGAATATTTAGGAGTGCCAAAATTTCAATCTTCGGGATGCCCCCGGCACCCCACAAAATTTTCAAGGAGACTCAAGCGTCTAAGCTTGGGGATGCTCCCGTGCATCCCCTTCTTCATCAACAATCATCAGTTCGTCCATCTCCACCCTATATTTTTATGTCTTCACATGATATGTGCTGTTCTTGGATCGTCTGTATATTTTATTTTAGTTTTTTTTGCTGGTCATTACAATGTTGGGCCCTTTCATGCTTGATTGGGAGAGATACACGCTCCACTTTATCATAGAACACTCTAGAGCTTCACTTATATCTGTTGAGTGTTAAATTTATCTACTGCCTGCTTGTTAGCTCTTGTGCTTCACTTAGATCTTGTTTGAGAACATTTAATTTCTGTTGTAGAAAGTTTAGAACTCTCATGCTTCACTTATATTTGTTTAGAGAGTTGTTTCTGTTGCAATGGTTTATATGTCTCATGGTATGTTTTATATGTGGTGTATAGGTAATCTAGGTCACTAGGTCTAGCTTAGGATATCTTGCAATAGTGTTGAGGTATTGATTGAGTAATGATGAATGTTTATGCAATTGAGCTTGCGCCCATTAGTGATAGGTGTCGCATCTTGGCTAACCGTGCCTTATTTTAGAAAACAAAAGAATTTAGTTGAGAACTCTAACTACTAAAAGGATCACTAATCTCTGCGGGGTTGGAATATATAGAGTACCCCCACATACCTTGGGTCGAGGATGCGCAAGGATAACCAAACCCCCATACACTCCTCCTCGGGGTACTTGTACCTTTGTGAATCTCCTGACTAGATAGAGAGTTACTAATAATAAGTCCATGAGTTCTTCGGACTAATGCGAGTATTCGATTGTTGGCACTTCCACCTTCCCATATTTTGCTAGCCTCTTTGGTACCGTGCATTCCCCTTCTCGTGGGAGTTGGTGCAAACTTCGCCGGTGCATCCAAACCCTTGGCATGATACGCTCTGTCATACATAAACCTCCTTATATATTCCTCAAAACAGTCAGCATACCTACCTATCAAGGCATTTCCATAGCATTTCCGAGATATATTGCCATGCAACATACATCGTTCTTCATGTTCATATAACTTATCCTTCATTGTCATATTACCTACTGCTACACTGGCAGAGGCATTCATATAGAGTCATTACTTTTTGATTCAGAGTTGTAAGTAAATAAAAGGGTATTGATGTTCTTATAGAGTGTTGCCCCTACAGTGAGGAAAGGAATAAAAGATCCCAAAGTGGAAAAAATACAAAAAAATGAGACAGAGAGAATAAAGAGCCATGGAGGCCACCCAAAATCAAAAAAATACAAAAAAGGTGAAAAAGAAAAAAGAATAAAAAAGAGAGAGGGGGCAGCACTACTATCCTTTATTCCACACTTGTGCTTCAAAGTAGCACTCGTACTTCATAGAGAGTTTTCATATCATTCATGTATAACTATGTGGGGATCTATACACTATATAACTTGGCTTGCATATTCCAAGGATGAGCCTCCTCAAAAGAGCTCTAGGTATTCATGAGCAAGCAAATTGGATGCACCCCCACTAGTTTCATTGGAGGGCTTTCTTACACTTATAGCTCTTGTGCATCCGCATGTTACATGGCAATCCCTACTCCTCACGCCATATCTATCATTTGGCTTTCTCGCCTATGATTGTCCTCATTGGTGTGATCCTTTCTCACTTTTTGAATTCCTATCCCCCTCATTATTATATTTTTCCATCCTAAGTGCCAACTATGTTGCTCACGCTCATCCATTGTATGAGTGCTCAAAGTCGAAAGGGAGAGGATCAGATTGACTTGTACCTGACCAGTGGTCTGGGGACGAGTCATAATAAGATTCCAAAGGGACCATGTCTGAAAATTAGTAGATTGAGTTCTCAACAACTATTCAGTATTTTTATGCTCCAAAACTTCCCGCTCTTGGCACGGGGACTCCGACTGAGACATTCGATTCACGGACAGCAAGAGCTCAATTGTTTATATGTTCTTCATTGCTTGCTTAATATCAACTATAGAATATTGCTTTATATCACTTTGTCTTTGGCTTATGTATCTTAATTACATTAGATTGTTTGACTTTACTCCTAAGTAGCATGTCACATACAAAATTATCTTGTTATCATTTACCTACTCAAGGACGAGCAGGAATTAAGCTTGGGGATGCTGATATGTCTCAAACGTATCTATAATTTTTACTCCTTCCATTCCCTTTTTATTTCATTGCTACATCTTTTTTCCATGATTTCGAATCATTTATTGGACTAACATACTAATATAGAGCCCACTGCCAGTTTCTGTCTGTTTTGTCTTTGCAATGCAGAAAAAGTCCAAAAATGAAGTTGCTCAGAAAATTCCCAAAAAATTACCAAAAAATATTTACATCGGAAGAGTCCTCCAGCCGGAGGATGGAGTCAGTAGGTGGCCCCAGGACCCCGGGCGCCCTCCCGGCGCGGCCAGGGCCCATCCGCGTGGGGTCGACTCTTGGGCGACCTGGGCACCGCCTCAGACTCCCCCTTGGCCTATAAATTCACCCGTGACACAAAAACCCGAGATATCCAGACGTCTTTTCCAGAAGCGCTCCTGATCTCCACGCCCATCGAAACCTAGCTTCGGGGGTCACCAGGATCTTACTTCTGCACCCTGCCGGAGAGGGCCTTGGCCCCCGGGGCCATCTTCATCAACTCTTCTTCACCCCATGATGGATCGTGAGTAGTTCCTCCTTGGACTACGGGTTCTTGGCAGTAGCTATGTGGTATCTTCTCCCCCTAGATCTTCAATACAATGTTCTCATGAGCTGCCCTACATGATTGAGATCCACATGATGTAATTGGTGTTGTGTTTGTTGGGATCCGATGAATTGTTACCTTTTTCAATCCTACGAGGTTTATTAATTATTGTTGCTGCAATTTTGTTGTTCTTAATGCTTGTTACTAGTGCACGAGTAGCATGATTTCAGATCTGAGCACGTTATGGTTGCATGATTATAATTGTTGTTCTAGATCTTATCTACGGTTGTATGCACCTATTATAGTCCGGAACCGACGATCCCAATGGTGACAGCTTGGGACACCAAAGGGGATGGGCTATAATTTGAGGATTACATGTGTTCATAGAGTGTTAATGCTTTTTTCTGGTGCTCTTTGACAAGAGCACCTTAATCTCCGTAAGTTCCCTTTGGCCCCGTTCGTAGTGGGACGGTAGGACAATAGATGTTGTGCAAGTTCTTATTGCAATCACGTACAACTACATACAAAACACATGCCTATGTTTGGTTCTTAGACTAGGATTGCTCTAGTTTGTTTTGCTAGAGTTTGTGTGATTTTGTCAATTACCCAACTGTAATTTGTTCACCCAACACCTATCTTTTTCTTGGAGACTTACCACTAGTGAAACCTCGAACCCCGGTCCATCTTTCATCTCTATTGCCTTCGTTGTTACTATTGCTCTCTTTGTTGCTACTACTTTCTTACTACTTTGTGGTGTTGGTGATTAGGGAAGTCTTAAAGGCTACACCCGTCAACACACCGTTGCTACTAAATATCTTGTCTAGTGATTTTTCAGGTGTGGTTGAATTGACAACTCAACTGCTAAGGCTTATAATTATTCTTTGGCCCCCCTTGTGTCGAATCAATAAAATAGGGTTATACCTACCCGCGAAGACTGTTGCGATCCCCTACACTTATGGGTTATCACGTGGTTACTACGCCAGTTGGGATTTCTATGCCACATGGAAGGCAGAGGATCGTGCATGTCGATTCGATACCAATAGTGATGGCAGTTGGATGGGGTCGCCCTTTTGATTATATAAGGCCAGTGAGTGGTAATTTGGGATTTTACCCCGCCCTTGCCTTCTTGCTTTCCTTGATTTTGCCGTTCTTGCCTCATTTCTCTCTTGTTCTTCCTTTAGTCCGACCACCTTGTTCTTTTGTTCTTATGATCCTTCTTCTCCTTTCATCTGCTCGTGCGAGGGACGCCATGTCCAAATGCACGGAGGGCGAAAAGCTTGCAAAGGCCGCACAAAAGGAGGCGGCGGCGGCTAAGAAGGCCAACTGTCAGTGGAAGGCGTCAAGCTTCCGAGCGTCGGATCTGGCTGCTCTGAGGGGAGATGGGCTCATTGCTGAGGATACTTTCCGGATTCCAGGGGATGAGGAGATACCTGCGCCTTGTCAATATGAGCGGGTATTCTTCTAGATCTTTGTCCAGCGCGGTTTTTTTCTTCCTGCCAGTCCGTTTGTTCATGGGTTGTTGTGTGCCTATCAGCTACAGCTCCACGATCTTGCCCCTAATGGGGTTCTGCACATAGCTTGCTTCATCATGCTATGTGAATGCTTCTTGGGGGTTTTGTCGTGGGAAAGTCACGGAATATGTTGGAAGAGTCGAACTTGACATGGGACCTTTGTTGCGAGGTGGATACGAGGAGAAAGTTGACATAGGCAAGAGACTCGGCGATTAACCCACGTTTTGGGCCCTCTTTGTCTCGAGGTAAAGACCTACTCCTGCTTCTTATTATTGCGATTATCGACTCCTCGATTAGAAGAGCCGACGTATCAGTTACAATAGAGTTGAATCACAACCTTGGTCTTGAGGAGATCTAGGTTGTGTCGTAAGTGTCTAGTCCTGACTTGGATTGAGTTGAGTTGCCTCTAGATCCCGTGGACCTCGACTTATAAAGGCGTCGGGTCTCGGGATTCCGCGAGTCCGACTTCTATACGAAGTGGAGTCCTATTCTACTTTACAAATATGCTGCGTGCTATACAAGGGAAGTCGAATTCCTTCTATGGCTTCAATCTTCACGCTTGGCACGTCCGGATCCTGGCCAGGTCTTCTCTTGTGGGCTTTCTTTATAGAGTCGGCCCATAAGTCTAATGCTGGGTTATGGGCTTAGTCCATCCCCCCAACATTAGCCCCCAAATTGAGGTGATGCTTTAGTCTTCTCGGCAATCTTTCTTATCTCCATCATTGTCACCGACACTTCATTTTACTGGGAGTCGGAGCCAACTCTTTTTAACTAAGCAGGCTTACTTGTTTAAGCATCGACTTTCTTCAGAGAGCCGGTATCAAAATCTTTCCGTTGGCAGCATTAAATCTGGCTTCCCGCTGATTTAAAGGGAAATTCCAACGGTCTATCTCAATTCTGGCGGCACCGTTAATACCTCATTAGATCTTTGCGGAGACCTAGGGATTTTCTGCCGTTAGCTGATGATGGGCGACGCCTCGGGTTCCGGGCCAAAGCTTCCTTATATATAGGCCCTCATTGCCCATCTATTTTCTTCACCCGTCCATACCATCTCCCTGTCTTCTTCCTCGCGCACCGAAGAACAAGAGCCTCGTCTCCATCGCTGTTTTGAGCCATCTCCTCTTCAGCATACGCGTAGGACGGACTGGGGCCGTGTCACTCCCGCACACCATTTAGGTGAGTTCTTCTTTTCCTCTGCATCACTACTTTCTCGCTCATCGCCATTGCCGTAGAGCTTCGAGCTTTTGTTCTTAGTAGATATATACATTCTATGGAGGGTATACTATGCATGTCCGTAGATAGCTTAGGATCCTTAGGATATCGCATTGTGTCAATCGTTTGCTAAGAAGTATTATCCATAGATCCATATCTCCTTGCGCAAATGTTTCGGGTTTTTTCCATGTCATAGATTTCTTCATATTTTCCGCCTATTTTCTTAGGTCTGGTAGATCTATTTATTTCATCGGGATTTGTGAAACCTGTTTGTGTAGTCCACCAGGAGTCGTACCTTGCTCAACTCCATAATTCTTTAGCTGGGGTCGGCTCTTGCTTGCTCATAATCAATTGTTCAGTCGACTTAGTATTTTACTATGTGGTTAGATCCGACTCTTGCACCATGGGTAAGAAAGCAGATGCCGCTGAGACTTCCAAAGTCAAGAAGATGGCAGGAAAGAAGCCGCCAAACCCAAATCCACCAGTTCAGAAGCCGACTTTAGCGGACGACTGGTCAAGAAGCTAGTCACTTAGGATTCTCTCAAGGAGATGGTGGCAGAGGGAATTCTGCCTCCTCAATCAGAAATCAAGTGGCGAGCTCCTGGAGAGGAAACCCGACCGCAACCATTAAAAGGCGAGGTCATCATCTTTGCTGACCACATTAACAGAGGATTCCTCCCCCCGGGTATAAATTCTTTAGGAGTGTGTTACACTGTTATGGATTGCATCCTCATGGCCTAAGTGCCAACTCGGTACTTAACATCGTCACTTTCAAGTGTTCTGCGAGGTTTAACTGCAGATAAAACCGACTCTAGCGTTGTTTGTCGAGTTCTATTACTGCAATAGGCCGAGTGAGTATAGTGGTGGTCCAGGTGTGGAATGTGGTGGAGTCACTAACCAGAAGAGGGACAAGATGAACCGTCCATCTCTCAAGCTGAGCAGCCACGTGAGGACACTGCAAATATTCTTCTTATACTATATCACGTCGACTCCTAAGGGTGAACATCCTCTGCCCGGCTTTCGTGAAAATCGAATTGAGTTTCATGATAACCTGAATCTGTTCCCCACAGAGGTTCACAAGAAATAGCATGAACCGACCATGATTAGGATAAAGCCCTGCTGGCTCACGGACTCGACGGCACAGATTTGATCAAGTGCTGGGTAGGCTGGCAAATTCAACCCCTCAGCATAAGGGATCGAATCATGTGTGAGTATACGAGGAAAGACGACCCCATGTGTTTCGCACAAAAATAGATTCGTCCGGGAGCTCTGGTGACGACTTGCAAAAGATACCTTGCTGAACGTATAGAGGATATCAATAAAGTCTGTCTTCACCCCTTCTACGAATCCAATCCGGCTACACCAGTATGTATTTATTTAGTATTCCTTTGACACAGTGCTTGTTCAGGGTCTTGATTTTCCGGCTCCTTTGTTTCCAGGAAAATGATCCATGGTGGAATGTGAATCAGGATCACCTTGCTGGAGGAGAAGCCAGTGCTAAAAGCCCGAGTCATATGGTAAGAGTCGTTTGATCTTTACTTTCTATGACATACTTTTTCTTCTTACCCCATTTTTCCTTGTAAGATGATTCGAGTGAAAATGAAGACAAAGATGAGGATGAAGAGGAGGAAAAGGATAAGGTTCCTCCTGTTGAGGCCGACTCTCAAAAAGAGAGTCAAACTATCAAGCCACAGGTATATGTCTTGTCGGCTCTTCATAATATTCTTGGTAGGATTTTGTGTCCTTATGTCTGTTTTTTTCTCACAGGCGCAAGATCGCAAGAGACATGCCCGTAGTTCCGACTCGGAGGAACCTCTTGTGATCATGCAAGACCCGCTTCGACGTGTCCGAAATAAACCTACCAACATCTCAACTCCTTCTCCCCAGTCGGAAGGTTTTGTTAAAGGACAACCTCAAGCGGGCGGCTCTGGATCTGGGCCCCCCTCTTCTGAGGGGTCTTTTGTTCAAACGTCTTTTCCCATCAATTGCGGGTAAGTGCTTTTATTACAATGATGACTCATCTTTATATGCACGTATTTTGACGAGTACTTTTTTTCTTTGAGCAGTGCTCGAATTGATCCCAAGGATTTGGCTGACTCTAAAATAGTGAAAGACTCGGCAGCTTTATTTGAGAATTTGCCAGAAACTCTGGTTTCTGAGGTCCTGAAGAGGGCTGGCTTGGATGAGTCAAGTCCTTCAGATATTTATAAGGATACTTCTCCTGTTGCTTGTTCTAAGAAGCCAGAGACTCAATCTGAGAAGATTGAAGTTGCTCCAGCTTCTATCTCGACTCCTTCTACGGAGAAGGTGATTATTGATGATGAAGTGATGATCACTGGGACTCACAAGGGTGACCCACCTGCTCGTACGACTTTGATGAAGGTTTCGGATTGTAAGAAGAAGGTGGTAAGTCGACCTTATGAGTCGATATCTGAGAAGACCTCCCTTGAAGATTTGTACAAGCGATCGTTGGCCTTTTATTCTGAGCAGCATGATATAGTCCTCCAACTTCGGCAACGTTATGAGGTATTTTTCCTTTATACTATATATGTATGTATCTGTAGCCCCCATAAGCCGGCTTGGTAACTAAGTGCGATGTTGGGTTATGGAAGGAAGTTGTCTCTGCCATGAGTCGGTATACCTATCTTGTGGTATACCGGGTGACAAATTGTTTTAGCTGTAGCCCCCATGAGCCGGCGGGATGTGATGAGGTCTCGCCGGGTCATTGATTTTTTTGAAAGTGTAGCCCCCAAGTGACTGGTTAGGCATTTTGTCTAAGTAGGGAGTTTGTAATATTTCATTTTGCAGGCTCTTGCTTTAGATGCCGGCCAGAGTGATTGTCAGCTGGAAGAGAAATTCAGGGCTGAATTAGCGAAGCGTGAGGAAGCCGACGGAGAGGCCAGTCAACTCCTAGATGAGCTAAAGAAAAAAATGAGGAATTGGGCCAGATGAAGACCGACATGGCTGACATCCAAAGTGCATTGACAAAGGCTGTGGATGATGTAACAGCTTAGCGTGATGCAGCTGAGGAAAAATTGGAGTCGTCTGAGAAAAATCTAGAGACGCTGAAAGGCAGCATTCACCAGCTCGTATCAGCTATCTTCGGTAAGTCGGATAAAAACCTTTCGTCTTTTTTGTTTCTCCGATTTTCATTGTACTGTGCTGACTTCATGTATTTACTTGTCGTTTTAGGAAAAGAACATGATGTTTTGAACGATTCTCCTGCCATGAAGCTGACTTGCACATTCGCCCTCGTCAAACAATGGTTTCAGGCTGCTTGTTAGGCTATAGGTGCAACACAGCCAAAGCCCCCAACTATGAAGAAGGTAACAGATATGATGGGACCATCCTCAGTTGTCTCTAAGTGGGTGAAAATTGGCAAGCGATCGGCTTGTAGCATGGGGGTGATGCGAGGATTGGAGCTTGCCAAGGCATATCATCCTTTGGCTGCCGGCTTCCCTGAGTTCAAAATGACGGGTCCAAATTTTCCAAAGATGATCATAACAAGATTCGCAAGAGACGTGTTCTTCTGCCACCATGATAGCTGATGGAATGGACCTGCTGTATTTGGATGCCGGATATGATGAAACCAACAAGAGGCATCGGGTTGGACTACCCTATCCAGTTGAGTTCTATCTTCTTCCATCCCTGAAGAAAATATCAGAGCTGACAGGTTCTGTTGAGCCGAGTTCAAGTGGTGAATAGGATGAGCTGAAGATGGATGATATATCCGATGTGGATTTAGCTGAAATTTGTAATGCGCTTATATCGTCTGCAGGTGGTGCCGGGTCATCTTCCCAGAGCAAAGCCGGTGATCAAACATAGGCTTAGACGACTAACCTTGAACTTTAAAACTGTTGATTCATTTCATGTGGCCGTAGCACCGAGTTTGTAATATTGGGAGACATGTCCCGTGGTTTGTGATCAACATGTGGTCAGATACTCTTATGGCGTTTTGCCTTGAATTTTCCTTTTGGCCTTTGAATGCCAATCTTTTATGATGCAATTCGGCTTTAATTTCGACTTTGGTTCTTTTTTGTTTGTCGACTTTTAGTAGTCGTTTCTCGAGGGAGCTTTATTCTGCTGAATTATGCTGGTGTTTCCATTGACAAGTCTAGTTTCGAAACGCTTCAAAGAAAGGCGGTATTTGTACTAGCTTGCCACGGTTACAACCGAGTCATATGCTTTTATGTTGTAAGAAGAAGAGAGTATAATCCTCTTTCAATTCGGCGTGCATGCCATAAGGCTTTAACAGGAAAACCTCTAGGAGTCAACGAATCATACCGGGTTACATTGCATAATTTTATGACATAGAAAATGGTGTAAAAGGAAAAAAATACTAAGATGCTGATGTATGCAAAGGAAAAATATAAAGGCTCATATAGAAGTCGACTCTAGATTGAACATGCCTCATCTTCTCGTGTTGAGAGTGATTATTGGGTTATCCATGAGTCAAAACCTCTCTGTAAGCCGACAACATATGACTAGCGTTCCCGGTACTTAGGACCAAACTCGATAGGTGTTTCTGTCGGGACCCGGGATTTGCATATGTAATTCCAGTCACAATTCAATCATATGGAGAGCCGAGAGCCATACCCACTTGTCTAAGCAGACAAGGCCAAGTACAAGACACTCTCGAAAAGCTCGAACGTGAGGGGCATCCCATCCAGGCCGGATGATCAACTGAGATGGGTCCTCATCGCCCTCTCACAAGTATAAATGATTATGGGTGGTGAAATCCCATACTCATAGACAAGTCGCCTCAACCATATTATCGATTGAATCATAACACTTACATAAACATACTCCAGCCCGATCTCTTAGTCGGGGTCTCGGGCGGGCTCGATCGTACAACAAAGTGTGCCACGTGACTCCGTCACGAGAAATCGCATCGCGATGCCCCAAGCTACGCACATCTCAGGGCCACTTGGTGTAAGAAAGACCGCCGGCGAGAGCACAACTAAGGTATCGAACCCCACACATGACATGCACGATATAAACATACACGCAGCATGCATGCCAAGTGTATAACAGCAGGTAACACAACATGAACTCTACAAACTCATAGTTTTATTGCATATGCTATACAGAGCAGATATAGTAGTGTTACAACAGAGATCACATAACTATGACCCAACATTACATCATACAACAACGGAAGCAAATTATGTCTTAGTAAAGACAAGGTTAACAAATGGCTTAAGAAGCCTTTAAGAAAACACAACGACCCTCCAGAGGGACCAGGATGCTGTCTGGGACTACATTACTTCGTCGACGTCGAGCTTGAGGGGGAGGCCACCATCAGGTTCAGTGGTCTCGTCTCTAAAACATAGAATAAGCAAACGTGAGTACAAAGTCATACTCAGCAAGAATTACGTCAGAACTATACTACTCATGCTCAGGTATCAAGGTAAAGGAAAGTGGGGTTGTAATGCAGAAAGCTTTGACTTGGATATCCTGTACTACGACTAAATAGAGTTGAGATGAGAGGCGCACATGAGTCAATCTAATCTTGATCACCACATCAATACACCACCATGGATCCTTCCTCGACTTCCCCACGAGGAAGCAACCCAAAGCACTCACACTTATCTTGGCAGTTTTAGAGTATCCATTTGAGTTCTCTAATAATCAAGTAAAGATCTCCAAGTAGTCCATAACCGCGGACACAACTATTCGAATAGTTGATTAACCCTGCAGGGGTGTACTTCTTCACATACGTAGCTACCACTTACCGCCTAGAACTCGTCACCTTCAAGCGTTGTCGGTGAGGATAGTACCACGACACATACCTCACGGCTCCAACTCTAGTCCAGGGGGTCGCCTATCTGAGTATGTACCCCAATCGGGAATCCGGCCGGGGTTTCCGTTCAGGACCCAGACGATGTATGGACGGTCCGAAAAGCCCACCTCGACGGATGGTGCTGCGCTTGCCTAAAACTGTGCTACGTTATGAAATCAAATAGAAAAAAAATCAACCCATGCGAATCCTGGACCATAGTCGGGGTGAGTTAATAGGTCGAGAGAGGTCAATGAGCCCAACATGTGGTAGTAATCTGTGTCTTGGATCACAACACAAGAACTCGGGGCCTAGGGCAGTGTAAATGAGACAACCCATTGTGTACTCCTACACAACCTCTCATTGTTCACCTTTGTTAGGGAGACTTCACCAACACATTACCATTACATTGCATTGTTCTCTACCATCCCGATACATCACTAGATGGATCAACTTCATTGCAAACAACTCTAGCATGGCATAGCATAACATGGATGAAGGGCCACATGATGAACACAAACAAACTTGTATCTGCTAGATTGAGGTTTGCTTAATACTGTGGCAGCAATGATAGGTCATGCAAAGGATGGGTTCAACTAGCGGTAGAACGGTAACATATGAATCACCTAATCATTCATAAGAGAACAAGAGTGAAAATGGGTTTATATAGACATGATCAATGGGGGTTTGCTTGCCTTATTCTCGGGACTCGGGGTGCCACTCTTCGAAGCAACAGGAACTACGTCCGGCGATGGATCTATCGAGAAGAAGAAAACACCGAGACACAAGTATGAACATTACATTGCAATGCACATTCAAGAAATGAATCATGGCATGGTACTGATGTGATCTAGGTTCAATTTTTCACATGTTAATTGAAGTTGATTTGAATAAGAAATTCAAATTCAAACTCCAAATGTTGTTCAAATTAGCCAAAGTTGCATTTGCTAATGTTTGGTCTTTGTAAACTATGCGGTCATGTGTATGATATGCCTCTGATGTTCATGTGATAAGGTTGGATTGCAAAGATTTAATTTGAAATGATTTAAACATTTATTTTGAATTATTACAAATAACCCAAATAGCTAAATGCTACTGGTCCATCATCATAGATGTGTTTTTCATCTAAGAAAATATGATATTTGGAATCCTTGCATTTTCTGATAATTTTCCATATATTATTTATTTAATTTGGAGTTATGGTTTAAAAGTTATTGAATTTACAAGATTTAATAGTTTTCTGGAATTTCTTTTAAATACAGAAATTGATTTATTGACTTACTGCGTCATGCTTGTGTCATGCTGACGCGGGGGGGGGGGGGGCTGACATATGGGGCCTACATGTCAGTGGCTCTGGGCTAAAACCCGGTTTCATTAAACTGACAGGGGGGTTAAGGGGGCCAGGGCCCCACCTGTCAGTGGCTTAGGGCCAACTAACCATGGGGGTTAGCCCCTAATTAAGCCAGCAGGCCGACGGTTAGCCACCGGTGGCCACGGCTACTGCGGAGGGGTCGCCAGAGTGGCGCTCCAGGGCACCAGGGGGGCTCGTGAGGGGCACCAATCGGCTGCCCGTGGCCTCTCGCACCGAGTGGTGCAGGTCAGGGACCTCGGGGCGGCATAGAGCCATGTCGGCGACGATAAGCGCGGCGGCCGAGCTCAGTCTCAGGTAGAAACGGTGACTTGGGCCTCGGGGAGGAGAGCAGGGAGGGTCACTCGAAGCGCACGCTCACCAGAAGAACGCAGGTGAGCTCGGGGAATGCGGGGAGGTCCGGTATGCGAAGCAATCGATGGGGTAAATCCACGGCGGCCGGCGGCGAGTCGAGGAAGGGGGCGACGTCCTCGGGGGCTCCTCGGCTCGATTGATTGCTCAAATCAACGAAGGAGATGGCGGCGAATCTTCTGGACAACCTGGCGCATCGAATGGTGGCCGGTGGCCGCGGTGGCGCACGCCGGCAAAATCTGGTGGCGCTCGGGACCTCACGGATTCGCCGGAGAGAGAGGAGAGGAGGGTTCCAGGCGAGGGGGAAAAGGAAGAGGAGAAGCCCAGGGCGTCTCCACGGCGCGGCTAAGGGCGAGGGAGGCAGCCAGGTAGCTGCCTGGCGGCCATGCCGGGTTCGCCGGCGACCTGGCTGCCTGCCTGTCCAGTGGAGGAAGACGACCCTGCTCTTTTGGGCTGGGCCTCCTCTGCTGGGCCAGGTGGGCCAGGTAAGTGGCTCTGCCCCTTTTGTTTTTTTCTTTTTTCTGCTTTCTGTTTTATTTGTTTTGCTCTGAAAAAAATACCAAAGCATTTTTAGAAAATTCCCAAATATTTTATTTGGACTTATGTGACATATAGCTAGTCACTCCCAAGATTTGAAGATTTTTGAAAGTCAAACATTTGAATTTCAACTCAAATAACATTTAAATTTAATTTCCAAGCCTCTGTTTGGATTTTTGAAAAATCTTGGAGCATGCAGTGGGACCCACAACACATGAAATGTGATCATGCCCATTTGTAGAGATTTTCAAAATCATCAGAAGATTTTTGGAAAAATATTTTTCTCTGGCCTTTTATTTAAATTATTTTTGAGGCTTTTCCAAATCCCCAATTCTTAAATAAAGGAATTTAAACATGATGCCATTATTCTAGTAATAAAAAGCACATACCAAACTAGGGTTGTGACAGTTTCTGTAAGCCCCCAAGGTTTAGACTAAGTCGGGTTCGCGTTGGTCGTATGAGATTGAGCTATACAAGCCAAAATTTTAGTCGTGGTTGGCCAATTCATATATATGCCGAGTTCTCAGATAAGAGTCGATGGATGTCATCGAGCCCTCTGATTCCTCTAAATAGGTCATATACATGCGCAATTTTACATATATATGCCGAGTTCTCAGATTAGAGATGAATATCATCGAGCTCCCCGATTCCTCTGAATAAATCATATACATGCTCAGTACCAATAGAGGGTTGATCAAGCCCCCAGGTCTCCGAGATATAGGATGCAGAATATGCAATGTATGATGCAAAAATGAGGAATACAAACTAGGGAATAAAGGAGAGTCAATATGATAGCTTAATGTGGCGAGAGCCGATGCGACGGAGGCCGTCTTATATATTTTATGGCGAAATCCAGTGCGACAGAAGTCCACTTTATATGTATGTTTGAGCGTGAAATAAAAATCCTGACCGACTCCAGATATAGAAAGGACGAAGCTGGATGATATCCCATGTTCAGTGCATGGGCTGCAGGCTTCTTCGTTTGCTAAATCTGAGTGGCCGACTCTATAGAATGGTAGTTGTACTTACTGCGGTGGATTTTTGATATGTCTCGTTCTTGGCCTGTTTCCTGGATTTGATAACGCGGACCTACTCTTTATTGTAAAAGAGTCCATGTTCTTGACTTCTTGTGACGGTATGAGCCAGTTGAGTCGTCCTCGAATTGAATTGCCTTTAGGACGTTTTTCTTGACTTGGCGTCTGTATTCTTGCATGAAGTAGCACTTTTCCCAGGTGTAATTTTCTAGGCGACCCAGCTTGGAGTGCCTTGGGAAAGCTTCTTGCATAGCTTTCTCATAGTCTCAGTGTCTTATAACCTGCCTTTGTGGCTGCTCTTGATTCTGGGAGTGGTTGCTACTGTGTTCCCGTGGGGTCATTTTGCGCATGCGCTTCCTGTTGCGTGTTTGGCTTTGATTTTTGATTCCCTCATATCTGGCTTTACTAGACTCGGCATACCTGATGACAACATCCACAAGTCCCCTTAGGTCCTCATCTACTTCCTTTTTGCTTTTAGTGCATTGGTTATAAGTGTAAGTCGGAGGCCTATCGACTCCTGGATCCTGTCGTGCTGTAATTTCTGTGAGAGCCGTTCTTGTGCCTCTGTGAGGTTTCGATGCTCGCAGGCTATATCTCTTTGTAGCGTCGTTGCTTTTTCCTAGTGCTCTTCTAATTCCTTGTCAAAGTCAGTTCTGTTTCAGCTCAGTCATTTCCACACATTGGTGGTTCGTCTTTCTGAGTCGTTTTAATTTCCGATGAATTTTGGTTGGTGTCGGCGTTGCCATGGGTCTCGTAAGCATGACTCTTGTTTTTTGGTGAATTTCTCCGTCCTCGAGCATCTGTAGTGTAGAAGGGTTCTTCCCGGGGGGATTCGGGGTAAGGAGAATCTGGATTGTATTCTTCTGGGTCAGATCTGAGTCTATCGTCTTTAACAGATCGAATCGACCTCGTGTCTTCATATTTATCTTCTTCTTGATATGAGTCCGCATCATAGAAATTTTCCTTGTCACCGTGGTATGGGGTCTCAATAGAACGTTCCGTCTTTGAAGACTCGCCGATAAACCCGACGAAGGCGTGATGAAGATTAGTATCTGGCCGACTCGTTTCTTTAAGGTGAATTTCCTGTAAATTACCTGTTCGTTGGTAGATGGCTCCTGCATTTTTCAGGACATAAGGAATAGCGGGTTGCTGACTCGAGTTTTTCATGGGGATTTTGAGATCTGGCTTAGGCTCAGTTTCGTCCGTCCTGCCGATGAAGATGTGAATAGACCCGATCGGGACCTGATATCCGGATTCGACGGAATCGGCTTTAGGTCCCCAAGTTGATTCGTCGATGTAGAGTTTTCCTCGCAGGCTTCTAGTGATTCGTCTATCGACAAATCCTTCCATGCCTTGTAGAGCTCCCTCAAGAATCTCAACAACTGGATGCGCAGGCCCCACGGTAGGCGCCAACAGTCGTGGGAAAGTCACGGCAAATGTTCGAAGAGTCGAACTTGAGATGGGACCATTGCTGCGAGGTGGATACGAGGAGAAAGTCGACATAGACAAGAGACTCGGCGATTTACCTTGGTTTGGCCCCTCTTTGTTCGATGTAAATACCTACTCCCGCTTCTTATTATTGCGTCTATCGACTCCTCGATTAAAAGAGCCGACGTATCGATTACAATAGAGTCGAATCACAAACTTGGTCTTGAGGAGATCTAGGTTGTGTCGTAAGTGTCTAGTCCTGAGGGCTTTCCTTATAGAGCAGCCCATAATTGTAATGCTGGGTTATGGGCTTAGTCCATCCCCCTAACTGATTTATCCTCATTGGGGGCTCTGGAGGTACCTCTCCAATGTGAAGAGGACCTGCGCACTGTATGTGCTTGGGGGTGTTACCATCTCCATTAAAGATAAGAAGACATAATTTGATCTGGAGAAGCTTCATTCCATCCAAGGGTGGCAGAAGAAATGGTTTTATGTGAAAGACCAGACTGCCCCTGGTCAATAGTATGGGTTGGCACCATTTGATCCTGTGCCGCGGTCGGTGAGGCGGTCATCGTGGGAGCATGATCTGACGCCGGCCGAGTTGGAGGTGGTGGAGCCGATGGCGCGATCAGTCGCCGAGCTGAAAGAGAGGATGACCGGTCTACAGCTTATCGCCATCTTTGGGAGAAGATGTGTGAAACCGCTGCAGTATCAGGGGCATCCTATGTTGCAGTATTCTGGAGTCGCGGATCCGACAAGGTGCCTGTCTGAGGACTTCTCGAGCCGCGAGCTTTATTCCCGAGTGCAGGGGATAACCAAGTGCTTGAATACCGCTCTGGATAGTCCCATTCTCTGCTGAGGTGCCACTTACGGAGGTATGGGGCTGTATGTAGTTGTGACATGTTTCCTATCAGCCTTTGCTTTCTGTAGTGATGATGTGTTCTTTCTTCTATGTTGTTTGCAGGGTCGCATTCTTCTGCTTGATAACTAGCCGCAACCTGAGGACGCCGATATGCAGGAGGAGAATGAGGAGGCACCGATTCTTCAAACATCCGTGGTTGTAGATGGTGCTGGTCCGTCGGCGGGTGGGGAGGCTTCGGTTCAGCCTATGGAAGGGGATGATGAAGAACAAGTCCCTTTGAGTGAGCGGTACAAGCGCTCCCGCCCATCGACACCGGCGGTTACCGTTGAGTCGTCATCTCCATGTGTTGGGGAGAATGTGTGGGGTGTTTCTACTGCGGTGACTCTCCCTCCCTGGGGTGGCCATAAACGGCTTAGGAGGGGACTTTCTCTTCGGTCGATTGCTTCCGATGTCAGGTTTGGATTGTTTGAGATGATGTTGCCCTTATGTTGCTCTTGCTTACTTTCCATTGCTGATTTACACCAACTTTGTTAGGGGTGGTTCTGCTGCGGCACCTGCTCAGCCAATGGCTGCCCCAACTCCTTCGGTTGGGGTTGCGGTGACTCCTCCACCGACTGTTGGAGGCCCTGTGAAGGTGACTACTGATGCTGCACCGCCGTCAAGTGCTCCTTCTACGTCTGCTGCTCCATCAGCCCTGGCGGAGTGCACGTCGGTGAAGGAGGGGTTGACGGTGGAAGATAAGGCAGGCTATTTCGACCGTATGTCCGCGCAGGTGTGTCCTCTGATCTTTGCCATGTGTATGTGGCTTTTATCTTTGCCATTTTAATCGGGTGCACGACAGCGCTCCCGATGGGAGTAGCCCTCGAGGCTGTGGGCAACCAAGTGTGGTTTGGCGTAGCCTATTTTTCCCGTCTGCTTATTCGTGCGACTTCTTCTGCTGTAGCCACTTTTCAAGGTGTGTGAGCGTGTGCCGAACAAGGTTGATCGGTACAGGGATGGACGTGACGAAGCCGTGGCTGATATGATTCGAAGAGCTGGTGAGTATGGATCTGTTCGTCGTGTGTTTTCTCATATATTTGATGGATGCTTGCAGATTTTGACTTTCTTTGTAGCTATGGAGAAGGCTGCCGAGGAGAGGGTCGTCGAGCTAGAGAAGGAGCTTGCGGCTCTTTGCCGTAACTTAGAGGCGAAAGAAGATGAGTCTGAGGTACAGCGCGGTGAGGTTGAGCGCATTCGTCAAGTTGGGGAGCAGCTGGGGAAGTTGGAGCAGGCTGAGGTGTCTGAACTGGGCGCCTACGTACCCTTGCGTATCCTCTTGTAGTTAATAGCACCTTTCTTGTCTTGCGTTTTTCTGTCTGTTGGTGTGTTGCTTCTTCTTGACAGGCGCTGCTGCTGTAGGTGTTGTTGGAGTTGAGTCTTCTACCACTGCATCGGAAGGGTCTGGCGTCCTTCATGGTGCTGTGAACTCCATGGAGGGTGCCTGTAAGGCCCGATATGCGGTACTGTTCCAGATCTAGATGTTTCCATCCAGATCCGGGGACAAAGCACATATCGGTCCCACCGCGACATATGACAATGCCATATGCCCCGGATTTCCAACATGATATCACAACATTACAGCTACATGGATACAACATCTCATACAATCGGCATACAACTTCCTAAATACAATACAACAGCGGAAGATACATGTCTGACTATAGACTACAAACAAATGCCTAGTGACACAGAGAAAAACATCAATCCCTATAACCAGACGGGTCCGCGCTCTCCGCCGGGATCCGCCTAACTAGTCATCGTCGAGTCTCCACGTGAAATGTCGATCATACTACCTATTGTCGATCAAGAACCTTGAAAAGAGTTTGGGGGTAGTATCATGAGTACAGAAGTACTCAACATCCAACTGTAGTGGTCAACTCACCCAGCAAGGACTTCATCACTCGTCATTCTAGGACAACTAGTAGTTTACGGTAAGGATGTGGTAAGTGGTGAGGTTGCTGCCGCACTAGAATTGATGAAGTGGCTAACGATCTAGAGAGTAAGATAGGAAGCCAAGCATTCTATGAGGAATCGCCTCCAACAAATATTCTATCCACCTACTTACGCAAGCATAACACCTATCCTATCCTTGTCCTCCTCTTCACATCCCGACGAAGAAGAAGCAGTCAAGGCACACACACATTGAGAAAGTTATATTAAGATTATCTCAGTTGTTGTTGTCTACGAACAAGGAGTAGGTCTCAAGTCGTCCATAACCGTGGACACGGCTTCTCGAAAATATTTAACCCTGCAGGGGTGTACCAACTGCCCATTACAAGGCTCCACACGCACGCCAATCTCTCTCAGTTGCTACCAATGATAGGCAACCATTTGATGATTTAGTCCCAAGAGATCCGGAACGACAGGTCCCTCTAACTAACAACGCACAAATCCGGGTGGCCCCCGATGAGTCGACATCCAACTCAAAAGCCGACCGCGCTCTCGAGTCGGCCTCTACCGTCCGGACGAGGTCGGGGTAACTAAACCATCACTGTGGATAGCCCTCGAGCTTCCAGGTTTATACCAACAAAGGAACTCTGTCTCCGCTGGCCCGAGTTCTTTTAAAGGATATCTGCTAGGAGCGATCCGACAGACATATATGCATGGTTTGCAAATGGTAAAATCAGCTTGGGCCACCACTAGAAATGATTGAAGCTAAGTAGGTAAGAAAAGGGGACCCCATAACATCCCACACGCGGTTAGAGACGCTTTTCAAGAGACACAATACCCGGAACTCGGATCCTAGGCGACTCGTATGGAACAAAGCGTCGGGGCGGGATAGCCTAGACCTTCCATCCTTCGTCGAATATAGTCAACATTATATTTATCATATCATCAAAAACAATATAATAATGTGATAGCCCCAACAAAGGAGTAGCAGGGTAACATCGTAGCATCCTAAGCATGCATACTAAACAGGGGCTGAGCAACGAGAAATATTAACATAGCAGTACATGGTTTGCTGGGAGCGGACATGGCTGTATCGGTTTGAAAGAGGCTGTAAACATGTGTTAGGATCAAACATTGAACCTATCCTAGACTAGCATGCAAAACGCTGTTTGAAATAGAATGGATCATAAGTAATGTATAGTCCTTGCCAGTTGATAAGTCGGGTTCCGAAGGTGTAGTTGATCGCAAGCTCGCATCGTCTCCGAGAGGTACCCGCGGAAGCACACAAGACGGTAAACACCGGAAAGCAATCAACGAGCAAGCATCTATTACTACGAAGCAAACACGAGCAAGCATAAACAAGAAGGAAACACGAGACATCGCACCTACCGTCGAGAGCGGTTACTAACATGTTAAGTGGAGTACTCGTCACACACGACGATACCGCACATTTAGAAAGGTTCAAGTTTTTTAGCTACACAAGGTGAGCAATGGTTGTTAACATGGCATTTCACTCAAGCATGTCAAAGCACACAAACATCGCAAGATGTGAAGCATAAGGTAAACTATCTATGCTAGTCAATTTAAGTGAGGCACAACCTAAACATGGCATACACTAAGTGCCGCACGACATTTGAAACATTTGATACTTTTCTGTCCTAAACCCTATTTTCGGTTGGTTAACAACAGAAAACAATAGCATAAACACAAAGTACACGAAAAAAATAATCAAGTTACATATAAAGAACACTCCAAACGAAGTTACGGTTAAAAGATACAAGAAAAAAAAAATTGGAACACAATCCGCCAACATCAGGAAGCACACCTTAGAGCAATGCATAAATAGGATAATGAATGCAAACATGCTCACAAATGAGATGCAAGTAAAGTAGACATGGCATGGATGGCATGGCAAAAGCAATCATGCAAATGGTCATCATAAAAAACTAGTTATAGCCCATGCAAAAAGCAATAAAACATTATTGGTTTAGGACTTAGTGAAAATCAGAAAAACAGGGCAGAAACTGTTATTATCATGTTGTATAAATAGGATAAAAGCTATATGTAGATGTGCAGCAACATGACAAAGCAATATATGAGCACGGAGTAGGCATGATGGTGATCAGGTATAAACAAGAATCGTGGTCATAGGCATAACAGATCAAAAGATATTAAGCATGCAACATGGCATCAGAAAGTTACAGACTTAGAGAAAAATAGAGGTGGCTGTCAAAAACAATAGCATAGAAACTTTGGAGCTAAAAATAACTATGAACAAGAATGCAAACATGACAATGCAATACATGTAATGGAAGTAGACATGATGCTTAACAGTATGCAACAAGAACCAATAGCATGGGCCTCATGGATGTGTCACAATCATCATGCAAACTTGCTATAAAATAACAATAGCAACACACTAGCAGAAAATAAAAGCAGTTAACAGTCTGATGCCCACTTCTACAGTAATTAACAACATCAAGATGGCCTCAAATCAAAATGCTCACAAAAGATGAAGTGAAGTACACACAATTCTAAACAATTTTCCTTTTGGGCGCAACGCGATCTGGGCTACAGTTTAACCATAAATCACGTTACAAAACAGTACCAGCAGTATAAAACTAAGGACTTAGTACAAACAAAAAAGAAAGTAAAAAAAGATTGGGTCGGGCCTCACCCAGCTGGGCTCGGCCCAAGGCGGAGGGAGGCCACTGGGCTGCGAAGGCGCGCGAGGGCCGGCTCGGTTGGCTGGGCCGCGGCCCACGACGGCGCTGGCTGGCCGGCTCGCCCGATCCAAATCGAATCGAGGCCGAGCACGACGGCGGCGGCGTCCGTGCCTCCGGCGAGAGGCGGCGGACCGGCGAGAAACGCACGGAGGTGGGCGGCGCGGGAACAGACGGGAATGGGGGCGCCATGGGACGCGGTGGACAGGATTCGGCCGGCGGTCCCCTTGGCGGCGGCGCTCAATCTCCAGGGGCGGCGCGGAGCTCCTTCGGGCGATAATGGCGGCGGCGGCGGCCTGCATGGCTAGGAGAGACAGAGAGGTTAGAGGTGAGGGGGGCGAGCAGGGGGAGGAGAATGGGAGGCGGCGACCCGGCGTGGCGTGGTGGCCGGAGGCGGCGACGGTTGCCCACGGGCAGGAGGAGCCGCGGGCTGGCGGCAGCCCGTACGGCTAGGGTTTGTTGTGGAGGTGCTACGTGGCGCGATCTGGACCGCAGATCGCCAGATCTGACGGTCTGGATCGCCTGGAGGCTAGGATTTTCGGATCTGGGGCTATTTTGGAGAAAATCTGGGAGTTAGGAGGGGGGTGGCTGAAATTTTTTGGCTAGGGAAACCCTAGAATGGGGTGGGAGAGTGGTGGTCTTTATATAGCCTACGTGACTGGCAGTTTGCAAAGACATCCCCGGTTTTTCTCTCGCCCGCGCGGTGTTTACGTTTCTGACCGCCAGGGGTCCGCAGGACCTTCGATTCGGGTAAAACTTCGAACTACGCCATCAACGCGTCGAGCCGGCGGCGTTCACCTCGCGCTGGAACCATTCCGAGAACACTTTCCATTATGCTATAAAAACAACCCGTTTAATTATTAAACGGGGTTTTTCGTTCCGTTGGCTGCGGCTGGTTTCGTGCGGGTTTCACGACGGTGATCGGGTGAAACCCGGTGTCGCAAGGTCGTGTGTCAGGGTGGCAAGGGTCGGTCTCCGTCTGGTACGAGATAAGAGTGGGAAAATAATCGCTTGTCAGATCCCTCTGTTAGGTATGTGCTAGGGTTAGCTAGTGCCTTTGCATCATGTCAAAATTTCAAAAAGAAATCTTGGAAATCAAATTCAAAATCAAAATGGGAGAAGGAACACCCCCCAGATGAATTATTTCAAAAGGCCAGATAAAAATCTTTTCCAAAAATTCAAGTTAGAGTTTTGAAAAGTCTTATAAATGAGTGTGATCACATATCAAGTGATGTGGGACCCACCCCATGCTTATAGATTTTTCAAATATTCAAACAGTACCTTGGAATTAAAGAAATACCCCTTTTTGATTTAAAATTCAAATCATTTGAATTTTAAAAATGTTGAAAGTTTATGAGTGGCTAGTCTATATTATTATGAGGCCACATAAAAGTTTTCAGCATTTAATAAAATGGTTTGGTATTTTTATCAGAGCCAAAACAAATTACAGAAAAAGAAAGGAAAGATTAAACAGAGAGAAAAAGAAAAGGCTTACCTCTCGCGTGGGGCGAGGCCCACCTCTCCAGCCGGCCCAGCCCACCCGAACCATTCTATCGTCTTCCTCCCGCGCGTCCAAGCAGCTCCGTGGCAGGGCGCCGACGCCGTGGACGCCACCGCGACGTCTTCGACCTTCCAGACCTCCCCGTGCCATCTTCACGTTTCCTGGAGAACCGCCTTGAAGCCGTGCATCGTTTCCCCACAGATCAAGGAGAACATTGCTAGCGGAGTTGCTAAATGTTTCTCCACAGATAGCAAGGGAACGGTTTTCTTTGGAAATCGTTTGGTAGTACCTAAGAATAAGGAACTAAGGCAACTCATCCTCAAAGAAGCCCATGACACACCCCTCTCAATTCATCCCGGTAGCACAAAAATATACCGAGATCTACGCCAGAGATTTTGGTGGACTAGGATGAAGAGAGACATTGCTCAATTTGTTGCCGAATGTGATGTTTGTCGTCGCATTAAGGCAGAACATCAAAGACCTGCTCGTACACTTCAACCTTTGTCTATTCCCGAGTGGAAATGGGACAAAGTCGGTATGGACTTCATCACCGGCTTTCCAAGAACCCAGAAAGGAAACAATGCCATCTTCGTTGTCATAGATAGGCTTTCCAAAGTTTCTCACTTCCTTCCGGTTCGCGAGTCTATAACTGCTAGCCAGTTAGCAGACTTGTACATATCCAGAATTGTATCACTTCATGGTGTTCCTTTGGAAATCAATTCTGATCGCGGTAGCCTTTTTACCTCTAGATTTTGGGGAAGATTTCAGAATGCTATGGGAACTCATCTCTCCTTTAGTACAGCTTTTCATCCTCAGTCTAGCGGTCAAGTCGAAAGGGTTAACCAAATTCTTGAAGACATGCTCAGAGCTTGTGTTATCTCATTCGGAAAGAATTGGGAGAATTCTCTTCCATTTGCCGAATTTGCTTATAACAATAGTTTTCAATCTAGTCTGAACATGGCTCCTTTTGAACTCCTTTATGGACGACGATGTCGAACACCACTAAACTGGTCTGAAACCGGTGAAAGACAATTCTTTGGACCGGATATGATCAAGGAAGCAGAAGAGCAAGTTCGTATTGTTCGTGATCAATTGAAAGCAGCCCAGTCTCGTCACAAAAGCTACTATGATCGTCATCATAGGCAAGAGAGCTACAATCTGGATGAGAAGGCTTACCTTCGGGTTACTCCTCTGAAGGGAACCCAACGTTTCGGTATCAAAGGCAAGTTGGCCCCATGTTACATCGGACCTTTCCGCATTATTGCTAAACGTGGAGAAGTTGCCTACCAACTTGAACTACCCCCGCACCTTTCCCGAGTACACGATGTATTCCATGTGTCCCAACTCAGGCGTTGCTTCAAGGACCCCATCCGCGAAGTCGACCATGAAACGCTTGATCTCCAAGATGACCTTTCTTATCGAGAATACCCCGTTTGTATTCTTGATTCCGCAGAGCGTGTCACTCGTCGTCAGAAGATTAGGTTTCTGAAAGTGCAATGGTCACACCACTCTGAAAAAGAAGCTACATGAGAAAGAGAAGACCGTCTCATTGCCGAGTACCCCTCCTTCCTCCCGCAGACTTCTGAATCTCGGGACGAGATTCTTTTGAGTGGGGGCGAGTTGTCAGATCCCTCTGTTAGGTATGTGCTAGGGTTAGCTAGTGCCTTTGCATCATGTCAAAATTTCAAAAAGAAATCTTGGAAATCAAATTCAAAATCAAAATGGGAGAAGGAACACCCCCCAGATGAATTATTTCAAAAGACCAGATAAAAATCTTTTCCAAAAATTCATGTTAGAGTTTTGAAAAGTCTTATAAATGAGTGTGATCACATATCAAGTGATGTGGGACCCACCCCATGCTCATAGATTTTTTAAATATTCAAACAGTACCTTGGAATTAAAGAAATACCCCTTTTTGATTTAAAATTCAAATCATTTGAATTTTAAAAATGTTGAAAGTTTATGAGTGGCTAGTCTATATTATTATGAGGCCACATAAAAGTTTTCAGCATTTAATAAAATGGTTTGGTATTTTTATCAGAGCCAAAACAAATTACAGAAAAAGAAAGGAAAGATTAAACAGAGAGAAAAAGAATAGGCTTACCTCTCGCCTGGGGCGAGGCCCACCTCTCCAGCCGGCCCAGCCCACCCGAACCGTTCTGTCGTCTTCCTCCCGGGCGTCCAAGCAGCTCCGTGGCAGGGCGCCGATGCCGTGGACGCCACCGCGACGTCTTCGACCTTCTAGACCTCCCCGTGCCATCTTCTCGTGTCCTGGAGAACCGCCTTGAAGCCGTGCATCGTTTCCCCCTCCTCTCTCGTGCTCTCCCTTCCTCTCCTCGTTTTCCCCTTCTTCTCCGAGAGCAGCCGCTGCTCGCCGTCGCAAGAACTCACGGCCACCGTGCCCTAGAGCTTGAGCCAACGTGTCCCTCGTGCTCCTCATCGACGACTAAACCAAGCTGGAGAAGATGGGCGCCTGATTGAACTCGTGGACAACGCAAGCTTCATCGCGACCTCGCCGGACCCGCAACCTCGCCGTCTTCGATTCGACGTCGTCAAGCCTTCCCCGCCTCCATCGACTGCGCCGCTGCACTCCCTGTGTTTGGGTGAGTGTTTCATCTAACCTAGCCGGCCCCTCTTTCCCTCTGTCACCGTTTGCTATGGTCGCCGGAGTACCAAGCCGCCATGGTCGTCATCGGTGAGCAACTGCTATGCAATCGACCTCGCCGTCTTGTCCTTCACCTCTGCCTTGATCTGCTACGTCGAACGCACCCACCAGCGGCTCAAATGTTGCTCTGTAGCGAGATCCACCCCGACCCCGTGCCACGGCCGCCGCGGAAGGTCGGCGCCGGCGTCACTCCGGTGCTCCCCTATGGCGTTGCTCTGCACCACTCGACGCGGGCGTTCACGAGCTTTCGATTGCTGCCTCCCGCGCATCAAATGACCCACGGCAGCCCCCTCCCCGTGTAGCACCGCCGCACTGGTGGCCACCGGCGGCTAGCCGCCGGTGAGGCCTCTTTCATTAGGGGTTAAACCCCCCTGCTAATTGACCCCAGGTCAATGACAGGTGGGGCCCCCACGCACTTAACCCCCTGGTTAAGTTTAAACCGGTTTACTTAACACATGTGACACTGACAACCCTGGCCCACCAGTCAGACCCCCCCCCCCACGTCAGCATGACCACATGCTGATGCAATAAAAGGATTTAAATGAATTTCCAAATAAAAAGAAATATAAATAATTCCAGAAATTCCAGAAAATACCCCAAACTTTGGAAATTCATAGAAAATTCATATTAACTCCAAATTGGACAAATAATATATGAAAAATGATCAGGAGAAAATTATCTTTCCAAATATGCAACTTTCAACTATGTTTGAGTTGTTTTTAAAATGGGACCAGTAGCATATGTCATTTGGTTTATTTGAATTTATTTCAAATTCAAATCAATTGAGTTTGCAACTTGGACCATGGATTTAAGCTATAATTCAACCACACTTCAGAGACATATCATACACTTTTGAAGTTGATTAAAAATGATCAGACTATGTCACATGTAACTTGGCTAAGTTGAATTCAAATGTGGATTTTGAATTTGCATTTCAAATGCAATATATTCCACTTAAATGGAATTGCCTCACACATCAAAACTTATACTTCAAGCTTTAACAATCATTCATGTGCTTGAGCATTGCATTCATATTGATTGCTACTTCGTGCTTTTGTTGTCGAGTAGAGGTGGAACCGGAGCAAGAGGTCACCCCCTTCGCTGAAGATCCAGAGCCCGAACCTCGTCAGCAAGGCAAGCAAAACCCCATTGATCATGTCGATAAAATCCCACTTCCCTCTCATGTCTCGCTTATGCATTGTATAGGATGATCACCATGTTACGATTCTACCGCATAGATGAACCCATTCCTTTGCATGACCTATCTTTTGTCACAGTAGTAAGCAAACCACAATCCTAGCAAATGTAGGACTTGGTTGATATCATGTGGCCCCTGCAATGTTACTGCTTATTGCATGCTTAGTATGATACCGTGTTGTTACTGTGATGTGAGTCGGGATGGTAGTGATCATGTTGATGATGGTAGAAAAGTGTTGGTGAATCGACCCTAATACAAGGTGAACGATGAGAGGCTGTGTAGGAGTACACGGTGGGTTGTCTCGTTGAACACCGCCCTAGTACGAGTTCTTGTGTGGTGATCCAAGATGAAGAGTACAACCACACATTGGGCTCACTGACCCCTCTCAACCTATTAACTCATCCCTTTCGATGTCCAGATGTCGCAGTAGTTCGGAGTTCTGGTAGGCTTGTGGCCTGGATGCTAAGTGAGAGAACGGCTCATCCGAGACCGGCTTATGCACCACGCACACATCACTTGGGTCCACTTCGGTAAACCGGCCGGGTTCACGATTGTGGTAGCCAACCCAAGTAGGCGGCTTTCTCGGACTAGATCGGCTATGAGGTAACAGTTGTGGTGAGCATCCTCGCTGGCACCCCTTGAATGGTGTCGAGATCAAAGGCGGTAAATGATGATCATGTGTGTGTAGCGGTACACCCTTGCAAGGTTAACAAAACTATTCGAATAGCCGCGTCCGCGGTTATGGACTACTTGGAAAGCTTAGCTTCATTATTAGATAACTTGAACCGGATACTTCTAAAACACACCAAGATAAGTGTGAGTGGTATGGCGTGCTTTCTCGTGGGGAAGTCGAGGAAGGCACCATAGTGGTGTATTGGTTGGAGAAAGTAGTGGACTCGTGTACGCTTCTTACCTCAAAGTCTGGTACTCGTAGTTCAGGATTAGCCAAGTCAAAGCTGGCATTTCTGCAAGTGAAACCCCACCTCCCTTTACCTTGATACATATGCATGAGTAGTATAGCTCCTATGTAAGTCTTGCTGAGTACGCCTTTGTACTCACGTTTGCTTAATCTATGTTTTAGATGACGCCACTGACCCCGAAGGTGGCTTCTTCATCGAGCTGGACGACTGAAGTTAAGCTAGTCTAGTCCCAGTCAGCAGACTGGTTCCCTCGTGGAGGGCTTTGTGTTTGAATAAGGCTTCTTAAGCCACTTGTTAAACTTGTCTGTACTCAGACATAATTTGCTTCTGTTCTGTGTTGTAATGTTGGATCACATGTATGTGATCTCTGTGTGCACTCTATAAGAGTTATAAATAAAATGTACACTTTGTAGAGAATTGCAATGGTACCTACTGTTCATACAAGGCATGTGTGCTGCGTGTATGTTTATAACATGCATGTCTTTGTATGGGTTTTCGAGACCTTAGTTGTGTTCTGGCTGGCGGTCTTTCATACACCAAGTGGCCTTTAGATGTGCGCAGCTTGGGACATCGCGATGCGATTGCTCGAGACTTCGTCTCGTGCACACTTTGTGGTATGATCGAGCCCGCCCTAGACCCCGACTAAGTGATCGGGCTGGAGTAAGTCTATGTAAGAGTTTTGAGATAGTCGGTAGTATGGTTGAGGCGACTTGTCTTTGAATATGGGAGTTCACCACCCATATCATTTGACTTGTGTGCGGACGATGAGGACCCATCTCAGTTGATCATCCGGCCTGGATGGGATGCCCCTCACGTACGATGCTTTCCGAGAATGTTCAGTGCTTGGCCTTGTCTGCTTAGACAAGTGGGTGCGGTTCTCGGCTCTCCATATGACTATGTCTTAATTGTACTTGCATACGCTAACCCCGGGTCCCGACATCGCTGGTCGATAAATCCGAGATACAAACACCGAAAACAAATCAGACAATCAAACAATTCACACCGAAAACAAATTTTTTAATTTTTGTGAAATCTGGGTTGTTACAATACAACACCACCAACAAGGGATCTCGTCCCGAGATCCAGGATGATCCTGGGGAGGGGGAAAGAGAAAAGAGAGTCGACAATATTCAACACCACCAACAAGGGACTCTGCTCCATGTCGAACGAAGATCTTCCGTCGAGAATCTTCCGTAGAGAGATGACAACGTTGGAAAACGAAACCATCAAGAGATGAAGAGGAAGAACAATAGTTGAAAGCGATGATCAAGGGAAGCATTCTCACTAAAATCGTGAGGATACTGGGCAAGAGGAGTGAAGTCAACAGACGACCAAGACGTTTACCAGAGTCGGATAAACTAAAGGTACCACAGGATTTCCCAACCTGAGATCAGAATCGAGACAATACGTTGCAAGCAAGGCATTGTAACGGTTCCGAAACTCCACACACTCGAGATCCTAGAGGTTTGAAAGGGATAAGGCGAGAATAAAACACTTACGACACTTGCCCTGACTAGAGCATGGGTAAGGAGGAAAAATAATCCTACTCTCCGATAACTAACTTAGTAACTACAAAATAGTTTTTTTTGTCTAGACTCGAATTCAGCCAAAAAAGGGATCCTACGGTCGGTAAGGCTCTGATACCAAGTTGTAAGGCCCGATATGCGGTACTGTTCCAGATCTAGATGTTCCATCCAGATCCGGGGACGAAGCACATATCGATCCCACCGCGACATATAACAATGCCATATGCACCAGATTTCCAACATGATATCACAACATTACAGGTACATGGATACAACATCTCATACAATCGGCATACAACTGCCTTAATACAATACAACAACGGAAGATACATGTCTGAGTACAGACTACAAACAAATGCCTAGTGGCAAAGAGAAAAACATCGATCCCCATAACCACATGGGTCCGGGATCTCCGCCGTGATCCGCCTAACTAGTCGTCGTCGATTCTCCACGTGAAATGTCGATCACCATCCCTATTGTCGATCAAGAACCCTGAAAAGAGTTTTGGGGTCGTATCATGAGTACAGAAGTACTCAGCATCCAACTATAGTGGTCAACTGACCCAGCAAGGACTTCATCACTCGTCATTCTAGGACAACTAGTAGTTTACGGTAAGGATGTGGTAAGTGGTGAGGTTGCTGCCGCACTAGCATTTATGAAGTGTCTAACGATCTAGAGAGTAAGATAAGAAGACAAGCATTCGATGAGGAATCGCCTCAAACAAGTCTTCTATCCACCTACTTACGCAAGCATAACACCTATCCTATCCTTGTCCTCCTCTTCGCATCAAGACGAAGAAGAAACAGTCAAGGCACACACAGAATGATCAAGTTATATTAAGATTATCTCAGTTGTTTTTGTCTATGAACAAGGAGTAGGTCTCAAGTCGTCCATAACCATGGACACGTCTTCTCGAAAAGATTTAACCCTGCAGGGGTGTACTAACTGCCCATTACAAGGCTCCGCACGCACGCCCATCTCTCTCAGTTGCTACCCATGATAGGCAACCATTTTATTATTTAGTCCTAAGAGATCCGGAACGACAGTTCCCTCTAACTAACAACGCACAAATCCGGGTGGCCCCCGGTGAGTCGACATCCAACTCAAAATCCGGCCGCACTCTCGAGTCGGCCTCTACCATCTGGACGAGGTCGGGGTAACTAAACCATCACTGTGGATAGCCCTCGAGCTTCCAGGTTTGGACCAACAAAGGAACTCTGTCTCCGCTGGCCCGAGTTATTTTAATGGATATCTGCTAGGAGCGACCCGACAGACATATATGCATGGTTTGCAAATGGTAAAATCAGCTTGGGCCACCACTAGAAATGTTTGACGCTAGGTAGGTAAGAAAAGGGGACCCCATAGCATCCCACACGCGGTTAGGCACGCTCATCAAGACACACAATACCCGGAACTCGAATCCTAGGTGACTCGAATGGAACAAAGCGTCGGGGCGGGATAGCCTAGACCTTCCATCCTTAGTCGAATATAGTCAACATTATAATAATCATATCATCAACAACAATATAATAATTTGATAGCCCCAACCAAGGAGTAGCGGGGTAACATCGTAGCATCCTAAGCATGCATACTAAGAAGGGGCTGAGCAACGAGCAATAGTAACATAGAAGTACATGGTTTGCTAGGAGGGTACATGGCTCTATCGGTTTGAAAGAGGCTGTAAACATGTGGTAGGATCAAACATCGAACCTATCCTAGACTAGCATGCAAACCGCTAGTTGAAATAGAATGGATCATAAGTAATGTATAGTCCTTGCCTATTGATAAGTCGGGTTCCGAAGCTGTAGTTGATCGCAAGCTCGCATCGTCTCCGAGACGTACCTGCGGAAGCACACAAGACGGTAAACACTGGAAAGCAATCAATGAGCAAGCATCTATTACTACAAAGCAAACACGAGCAAGCATAAACAAGAAGGAAACACGAGACATCGCACCTACCGTCGAGAGCGGTTACTAACAGGTTAAGTGGAGTACTCGTCACACACGACGATACCGCACATTTAGAAAGGTTCAACTTGTTTAGCTACACAAGGTGAGCAAAGGTTGATAACATGGCATGTCACTCAAGCATGTCATAGCACACAAACATGGCAAGAGGTGAAGCATATGGTAAACTATCTATGCTAGTCAATTTAAGTGAGGCACAACCTAAACATTGCATACACTAAGTGCCACACGACAATTGAAACATTTGGTACTCTTCTGTCCTAAAACCTATTTTCGGTTGGTTAACAACAGCAAATAATAGCATAAACAAGTTTGGAACACAATCTGCCAACATCAGGAAGCACACTTTAGAGCAATGCATAAACAGGATAATGAATGCAAACATGCTCACAAATGATATGCAAGTAAAGTAGACATGGCAGGTAAGGTTAGGCAAAATGAATCATGCAAATAGGCATCATGAACAACTAGTTATAGCCCATGCAAAAATCAATAAAACATTACTGGTCTAGGACTTAGTGAAAGTCACGAAAACAGGGCAGAAACTGTTATTATCATGTTGTATAAACAGGAGCAAAGCTATATGTAGATGTGCAGAAACATGACATAGCAGTATATGATCATGGAGTAGGCATGATGGTGATCAGGTACAAACTAGAATCATTGTCATAGGCATAACAGATCAAAAGATATTAAGCATGCAACATGGCATCAGAAAGTTACAGACTTAGAGAAAAACAGAGGTGGCTGTCAAAAACAATGGCATAGAAACTTTGGAGCTAAAAATAACTATGACCAGGAATGCAAACATGACAATGCAATAAATGTAATGGAAGTAGACATGATGCTTAACAATATGCAACAAGAATCAATAGCATAGGCCTCATGGATGTGTCACAATCATCATGCAAACTTGCTATAAAATAACAACAGCAACACACTAGCAGAAAATAATAGCAGTTAACAACCTGATGCCCACTACAACAGTGATTAACAACATCAAGATGGCCTCAAATCAAAATTCTCACAAAAGATGAACTGAAGTACACACAATTCTAAACAATTTTCCTTTTGGGCGCAACGCGATCCGGGCTACGGTTTAACTTTAAATTACGTTACAAAACAGTACCAACACTATAAAACTAAGGACTTAGCAGAAAATAATAAAACAAAATAAAACAGAATGTAAAAAAAAAGAGGGGGTCGGGCCTCACCCAGCTGGGCTCGGTCCAAGGCGGAGGGAGGCCAGTGGGCTGCGAAGGCGCGCGTGGGCCGGCTCGGTTGGCTGGGCCGCGGCCCACGACGGCGCTGGCTGGCCGGCTCGCCCGATCCAGATCGGATCGAGGCCTAGCACGACGGCGGCGGAGGTCGCGCCTCCGGCGAGAGGCGGCGGCCCGACGATCAACGCAGGGAGGCGGGCGGCGCGGGAACGGACGGGAACGGGGGCGGCACGGGACGCGGTGGCCGGGCTTCGGCCGGTGGTCCCCTTGACTGCGGCGCTCAATCTCCAGGGGCGGCACGGAGCTCCTTCGAGCGCTAATGTCGGTGGCGGTGGCCTGCATGGCTAGGAGAGACAGAGGTTAGAAGGGGGGGGGGCGAGCAGGTAGAGGAGAATGGGAGGCGGCGACCCGGCATGGCGCGATGGCCGGAGGCGACGGCGGTTGCCCACGGGCAGGAGGAGCCGCGGGCTGGCGGTGGCCCGTTCGGCTAGGGTTGGCTGTGGAGGTGCTACGTGGCGCGATCTGGACCGCAGATCGCCAGATCTGACGGTCTGGATCACCTGGAGGCTAGGATTTTCGGATCTGGGGCTATTTTGGAGGAAATCTGGGAGTTAGGAGGGGGTGGCTGCAAAATTTAGGCTAGGTAATCCCTAGAAACGGGTGGGAGAGTGGTGGTCTTTATATAGCCCAGGTGGCTGGCAGTTTGCAAAAACATCCCCGGGTTTTCTCTCGCGCGCGCGGTGTTTACGTTTCTCACCAGCAGGGGTCCGCAAGACCTCCGATTCGGGTAAAACTGGAACCGTTCCGAGAATACTTTCCGCTGCGCTATAAAAATAACCCATTTAATTATTAAACGGGGTTTTTCGTTCCGTTGGCTGCGGCTGGTCTCGTGCGGGTTTCACGACGGTGATCGGGTGAAACCCGGTGTCGCAAGGTCGTGTGTCAGGGTGGGAAGGGTCGGTCTCCGTCCGGTACGAGATAAGAGTGGGAAAATAATCGCCGATCGATAAATCGGAGATGCAAACACCGCAAACAAATCAGACAATCAAACAATTCACACCGAAAGCAAAATTTTTAATTTTTGTGAAATCTGGGCTGTTCAGTGTCGTGGACTCTGCCAAGGTTGCGGCAGACAAGACGACAACCGTCCTCGAGTTCTTGCACGATGGCGTGTTCCGGGAGAAGCCAATGCTTCGAGGTCTCGGTAGACTGATACGTCCAAAATTCATCACTATTTACATCATAATTCACCTCTTTTCAATGATATATTTCAAGTTACGATGATGTTCTTATAGTGTTTTGGCTTGTTTTACACATTTTACAACTTTTCCGTGCCAAAACAGCAGACGTAGGAATTAGCGGGGAAAAGTGCACATCAAGTGGCAATATAAGCACATCTCCAAATGACCTGAAATTCACAGGGCCTAAATTTCTGAAGAATCGACGAAGACCAGCCGAAGGACACCCGGAGGGGGCCACCATGCTCCCAAGCGCCCTGGTGGCACACCCCCCCCCCACCCCCGTCAGGCCGCGCCAAGTGGCCACCTGGTACATGGGCCCCACTCTAGGAGCCCCCCTTTGGCCTATATCATCGTCATGAACTAAAAACCCCAGGAGGAGAAGAGTTTCTGGAGTTCCGCCGCTGCTCCATGGCGGAAACCTACAGATAAGAAAAGACCTTTCTGGCAGGCAGATTCCGCCTGGGAGAACTCCTCCCGGAAGGGGAGACCGTCCTCATCGTCATCACCATCGTCACATGCATCATCGAGATCATCATCACCATCAACACCATATCCATCTTCATCCCATCTCATCTCAGCATTACAATCCAATTTGTAACTTTTACTATCCATCCCCTCTACTCTACCGGTGTTGATTACTCTTTTGTGGTGAATGGTATTGAGTTTTGTTGGAGAATTATTGTTATGACCAGATTCTTTATCATATATTTATCACCTCTAATAATGATCTCTTTAATGTCTTGTGAGTAGTTCCTTTAGTTCTTGAGGACATGGGAGAAGTCTAGTTGTTAGTAGTCGTATGATGCTGAAGTAATATGTGTTGTTTGAAATTTAAGTTGTGGTGTTATTCTTCTAATGGTGTTGTGTGAATGTCGACTACATAACACTTCGTCTTTTTAAGGACCTAGGGGAATACATTGTGTATAAAGTATGCTTATGTTGGGTTGCCAGAGTGACAGAAACCTGAACCCCAGTTCACACACTTTTGCACGAGGGATTGTTGGATCCTAAAGTTTATTGCTATGGTTAGGCTTTGCCTAAATTTCTCTCTTGTATTTGTGGATGCTTGCAAGAGGTTAAATAATAAGAGTGCACTTATCTTTGTCTAGAAAGTGCGCTAGCATAGGTTCATCCACACATCACTTATCAACACAAAACATAGTACTAGACTATCTCTCCCGTGTGTCCTCAAGAAAGTATTAGCTTTTATAAGTTTGATCCTTTGGCTTATCCTTTGCACAAAAGGATTGGGCCACTTGCTGCACCTTATCACAATTTACTTTATTTGCTTTTATCTCTTTGTTGCTTATACCAGAAAACCCAAAAAAAGTTACCTTTCAGTACTTGCAGTTATTTCGATCTCAAGATCACTTGTCAATACCTTCTGCTCCTCGTTGGGTTCGACACTCTTACTTATCGAAAAGGCTACGGTAGATCCCCTACACTTGTGGGTTATCAAGACCATTTCTTGGCGCCGTTGCCGGGGAGTGTAGCGCTATTGGTAAGTAAAATTTGTAAGGAAACCTTTATAATGTACGTGTTGTTTTTAATTTGCCATTGTTACTTTTGTCCCTATGGACCAATCTGATCTTGGTTCTTTGCTTGTGGGGAACTGCCCCACCATTACTGTGGTGGAGAAGGCTCCTCCACCTATTGAAATTGTTCCCTTCAAAATACCAACTGGGATTGTTGATTATGTTTTGGCTAATCGATATGTAGGAGATAGACATCCAGGCGAACACTTGATATATCTTTCACAACTATGCTCCTTATTTAAGCTTGCAGGTGTATCGATGGACATTGTTATGAGAAAACTATTCTCTCTATCATTAAAAGATAAGACTTTGGATTAGTATAGGCTTCTTGATAACTCTCATTTACTAAATTTGCAAGAACTTATGCCTCTCTTTTTGGCAAAGTTTTATCCTCTTCATGAAATACATTGAGACAGGAACTATGTCTTTAACTTTTGGTCTTGTGATGGAGAAAGCATCGCCCAAGCTTGGGGAGATTTAAGTACCTAATACTTAAATGCCCCAATCATGAGCTCCACATGGAAATCATTCTTACAAATTTTTATGCAAGACTTTCTCGTCAGGATAGAGAGATGCTCGATTCCTCCTCTAGTGGGGTATTTCGCACCAGAAGTGTTGAAGAAAGGTGGGATCTTATCGAAAGGGTCCAAAAGAACACTGAAGATTGGAAGATCGATAAAGGTATTGAACCCGTCATAAATTACTAGCAAAAAGGCCCATGTGTTGCAACGGGAATATTAAATTTGTATGAGAATTATATTTCCAAGTACAACGCATGTGCATGTGGGTTGTGGATGATATACGAAAATTTTAGGCATATTTAAACAAATGACAAACCTTTAAAGAAATAAATGCTTTCCCTTTTAATTTTAATATTAAGCACATGTGCATATGTATCACAATATAATTGGTTTGTTCATCAAAACATCTAGCTGCATAGTACAATAAAATTGGAACTCGCCTCTTTTGTTTATTGTCATCACATTCACAACCGATATTTGGCGCGCACACACAGACACATCTTTTTTATTGAGCCATTATCTCTTTCTTTTATTATGACAACCAACCGATATTGATATTTAGCGCACACAATATTTTATTAAGACATTATGTTTCTCTTTTATTGTAACATCCAATCAATATTTAGCGCACATATTTTTATCAAGTCTTTATATCTCTTTTTATTGTCATAACCAATCATTGTAATAATATGAGGAACTAATTCTCTTTGTTTCCCTCCTGGTTTATTTATTTTAGAGGCTACTTTATTTATTTAAGAATCTAGGTGGCTTGGTTATTTTTAGTTGACCCGTACATGTACAAAAACTTGTATGTAAAAGTTGATGTAAAATATTAATGTGAATAGAGGCAAGCATTTCTTTTAAGCACAAACATAGAACAGCATGGGCCGAGGCCCAATGTAGCAACAGAAAAATAAAAAAAGCGCTACGAGCCTAACATTGCGGAGAAGCTGTCTGGCCGAGGACCAATGTAGCAACAGAAAAAAACGAATCATTTTCTCAGTTAAAATAGGATTGCAGGTTGATTTTCTACAAAGGGAGGGGATTTTTTAGCAAAAACACAAAACGGACTAAGAAAGCCACCTCCCTTTATTATTAGGTAAAGATGAGAATGATTACATTGAGAGCTATGTGGAAACTGATTACTTCAATACCTTTTGTGCTAAGATTGGTCTTGATTCGCAACTTCTGATTGTTTTTTGCAAAGACTTTGACTCTCATATTGATTCCTCTAAAAAGAAGGAGGATCAGCATCATAAACCCTTTAAGGAATTGCCTGTTGATATTCATGTTGCTGACCATATTTTTCCTACAGTTATATATGAAAAGCCCCCTTTCCCGCAAGGATGAGGGATCATTCTTTTGTGAAAGGTATATTAAATTAAAGTGAGAGAAGAACTGATGAGCCTGATGAACAGATCAAGGTCGATCCTCAAGTTGCATTGGTTAAAGATCTTGTTACTAGTGATATTATAGATTCCAATGTAAATTTTTGTGTTGTTTCTACTAACCTTGTCACAGCCAAGAATAAATGTGCAATTTCAGGTACTCCATTAGTATCTGTTAAAATAGGAGATCACAATTATTATGGGCTATGCGATTTGGGATCCATTGGTAGTGCTATTCCTTATTCCCTCTATGAAGAGATTATGAGTGAGATTTCACCTTGTGAACTTGAAGAGGTTGATGTTACTACTCATCTTGAAAATAGAGAAACTATCTCTCCTATTGGAATTCTGAAAGATGTTGAAGTCTTATGCGGAAAGGTAAAATATCCTACCGACTTTTTAGTAGTTGGTTTAGTGCAAGATAGTTTTTGTCCTATTATATTTTGTAGACCTTTTCTCAAGACTTGTGGAGCTACTATAGATTGCAGGAAAGGAAAAGTATCCGTTGAATTCAATGGTGAGCCATATGAATTTAAATTTTCTAAATTCTCCAAGCAAACTTGTGGTACTGATTTTCCTAGTAATGATAAAATTATTGAAGATATTGCCTCTATTTCTATTCCTCCTGACGATCCTTTGCAGCAATACATGGAGGACCACGATAATGATATTCATATGCAGGAAATAAACAAACTAGATAAAAACTTCTTGAGACAACCTGCTATCCTGAAGCACAACCTTCCGGTTGAAACTTTAGGAATCTTATCACAACCCAAAGAAGACTCGGTGTTCGATCTAAAGCCTCTTCCCGATACGCTCAAGTATGCTTATTTAGATCAGAAGAAAGTGTATCCTGTTATTATCAATTCTAACCTTTCAGGATATGAAGAAGAGCGATTATTGGAAACCCTTCATAGACACCGAGGCTGGATATACTCTTGATGATCTTAACGGAATTAGTCCATCTATTTGTCAACATACTATCAATCTTGAGCCCAATGCTAAACCGGTTTTTGATCATGAACGACAGCTGACCCCGAAGATGAAAATTTTGTGAGGACCGAGATCCTCAAGCTTCTAGCCACAGGTATTATCTACCCGATAGCTGATTGTAAGTTGGTAATTCCAGTACATTGTGTCCCTAAGAAGGGAGGAACAACTATTGTTCCTAATGATAAGAATGAACTAATCCATGAAAGAATTATTATTGGATATATAATGTGCAATTATTACAATAAGTTGAAAAGGGCGACAAGGAAAGATCACTACCCGTTGCCGTTCATCGACCAAATGCTTCAAAGGTTATCCAAAATCACCCACTTTTGTTATCTTGATGGATATTCTGGCTTCTCTCAAATTCATTTTAACACTTCTGATCAAGAGAAGACCACTTTTACTTGTCCTTTTGGTACTTATGCTTATAGACATATGCCTTTCGATTTATGCAATGCTCCTGCTAATTTTCAAAGGTTTATGTCTGCTATCTTTCAAAGGTATTCATGGACGATTTCTACATCTATGGAACCTCTTTCGACTATTGTTTCCACAATCTTAATAAAGTTTTGCAGAGATGTGAGGAGACAAATTTGGTGCTCAACTAGGAGAAGTGCCACTTCATGGTCAACGAGGTAATTGTTCTTGGCCACAAGATTTCCAATAGGGGAATCGAGGTGGACAGGGCCAAGATCGAAGCAATTTAGAAGATGCCCTATTCAAGGGACATCAAAGGTATTCGTAGTTTTCTCGGTCATGCTGGTTTCTATAGAAGATTTATCAAAGAATTTTCTAAGACTTCGAGACCCCTTACTAATCTTCTTCAGAAGGATATTCCTTTTGTGTTTGATGAAGATTGTAAGGAAGCCTTCAAAGTTCTTAAGAAAGCTTTGATAACCGCTCCTATAGTCCAGCCGCCTGATTGGAATTTACCTTTCAAAATAGTGTGTGATGCCAGTGACTTTGCTGCTGGAGCTGTGTTAGGACAAAGGGTTGATAAGAAATTGAGTGTTATACAATATGCTAGCAAAACCCTTGATAGTGCTGAAAAGAATTATCCTACTACTGAAAGGAATTTTTAGCAGTAGTGTTTGCTTGTGACAAATTTAGACCTTATATTGTTGATTCCAATGTCATTATCCATACTGACCATGCTGCTATTAAGTATCTTATGGAGAAGAAGGATGCCAAACCTAGACTGATCAGATGGGTTCTTCTTCTTCAAGAATTTTATTTGCAGATTGTTGACAGGAAAGGAGCGGACAATCTAGTAGCAGACAACCTCTCCAGGATAGAGAACATACCACATGATCATATTCCTGTTAATGATAGCTTTCCTGATGAACAGTTAGTTGTTTTAAGGATACAATCTATTTCTGATCCTTGGTGTGCATATTATGCTAACTTTATTGCTACCAAGTTTTTACCTCCAGGTTTATCATTTCAGCAAAGGAAGAAGTTCTTCCATGATTTGAGGTATTAATTTTGGGATGACCCACACCTTTTCAGATAATGCGCGGATGGAATCGTGAGAAGGTGCATACCAGAGCATGAGAAGAAGGATATCTTGAGGGATTTTCACGATAGTCCCTATGGAGGACATCAAGCCGGTGAGAGGACCGCACACAAGGTTCTCCAATCAGGTTTTTATTGGCCTACTCTCTTTAAAGATGCTAGAAAATATGTTTTATCTTGTGATAAGTGTTAGAGAGTTGGTAACGTTAGTAGGAGAAATGAGATGCCTATGAATTACTCTCTAGTTATTGAGCCTTTTGATTGCTAGGGTTTTGATTTTATGTGTCCTTTTCCTCCTTCACAAAAATACACTCACATTTTAGTAGCTATTGATTATGTAACCAAGTGGGTTTAGGCAATCCCCACTAAGAGTGTTGATCATAAGACATCTTTGAAAATGCTTAAAGATGTGATCTTTCCTAGGTTTGGTGTACCAAGGTACCTCATGACCGACGGAGGATCACATTTTACACATGTTGCTTTTAGAAAAGCTTTAGCAAAGTATGATGTTAACCATAGGATTGCTTCACCTTACCACCCTCAAACCAGTGGGCAGGTTGAGCTCACAAATAGGGAGATCAAGTTGATCTTACAAAATACAGTGAACAGTTCTAGAAAGGACTTGTCCAAGAAGTTAGGAGATGCCTTGTGGGCGTATAGAACGGCTTACAAAAATCCCATGGGCATGTCTCCTTATAAGATGGTATATGGAAAGCCTTGTTATTTGCCTTTAGAATTAGAGAACAAAGCTTTATGGGCTGTTAGAAATATTAATGCTGACCCAAAACTTGCTGGTGAAAAGTGTCTCATGAACTTGACTTCTCTAGATGATTGGAGAAGTGAAGCTTACGAGAGCGCGATAATGTTAGGGAAAAGGTAAAGAAGTGGCATGACAGGAGAATTTTGAAATGTGAATTGAATGTTGGTGATAAAGTTTTGTTGTTTAGATCTCGTTTCAGGTTTTCTCCAGGTAAATTAGTTTCCAGAAGGGAAGGACATTTCCACATTGAAGAAGTCTACAGCTCTGGTGCAATCAAGATTAAAAAAATTGAAGGCACCAAAGCTCAAGTTGTGAATGGGCAAAGATGAAGCATTACCTGGCAGGAGACCCTTTCAATGTTGATGTGGATACAATACAAACAACCACTCACGAAGAACATGTTGCAGCCCAGATTCAGACGCCAACAGAAGCAGAATAAGAATAGATATGTAATACGTTAAGAAAACTTCACGAATATCCATAAAATTTCTGTATTACGTGTTTTTGGCAATTTAGGAAAATTTAGAGCCGAAGTGGAGTTGGAGACAAGCTCCAGGGGCTCCAGGCGCCCTGGTGGCGTGGCCTGCTTCCTGGCCGCGCCAGGAGGCCGCTCTGGCCACCTGGAGTCCGTCTCCAGCCCCACTTTGTCTTGTTACCTTCCTTTCATTGCAGACATTTTTGCTATATATTTCCCCGGATAGTCCCGGCTCTGTATCTTGCAATTTCATGCGTTCTCTTTTCGTTCTGTTTCTGTCAGGATAAGAGGCTGCTGTCCGGGATGTCTTCTTGTGACTCGAGTGGAGATGACTACGTGGGTCGTTGACGAGGGGGTGACCCCACGACTCCTATGGATGAGCCTACCCGGTGTACCCGAAGATAGGAGGCCCACAAAGATGTCGCCTGAGCTCAGCCTTGGCCCACTAGTGGCACCGACGTAGGAGTCCGCGACTCATAAGGAAGGTGCAAACTTGCCGTACGGAACAAGATCAGGGTTAGGAAACCTCATCTGTAACTCCCCGAGACCGAGCGTAGTATATAAAGGCTAGGAGGGGAGACATCGAGATCAAGCAATACACAATCTGTAACCCTAGCCTTGTGCGCATTAGCCTTGGCTCCCCTGTAATCGCCATCTCCAATCAATAACATCGAGCAAGAATGTATCCTCCTGTTATCCGACCAGCTATCGTCCAACCTGTGCCTCTCATGACTAACCCAGGGTCCCTGACTATGGGATTTGCCGGGGTACATCCCCGTCAATTGGCGCCGTCTGTGGGAACCGCACAGGTTGGGAACGCGATCTCGGCGGCCTCACCAGCATCTTCAACACATGCCTACGCGACGAATTCACCAGAACTTTTCGATCCGACGACTGAGGCGAAATCCGATCTGTTTGGGTCCCTCGGTTTCACGGCCCACCTTTCGACTCTCCGACCAGTCTTCGCCGACCTCCGCTCCGGCATCAACCTGATCTTCGGAGCGTATCAGATCTACATCAACCACTGGGGTGCTCTCCGCCTCACGGACGACTCTCGAGCACCCGTGAAGACATCTACAACAACAATCGACGCAGTTGCCACCAGCGCGGAAACCATTCGAGCCAGCCGCGACTGCCCACCCAACCCAAGGCTTCACGTCACCCGCGACCGCTCGGGTGGACCTCTGGCCTAGAAAGGTAGCATCACACGCGCGAGCAATAAGGCACTCAGGGCACCACCTCAGGTGTTCATGGCAGAAACCGACGCACCATCAGCAAACGGCAAGGGCCAAGAAGACGACCCGAACACTCGCCAGGTCAACGGAGACAAAAAAGAGTCCGGGACCACCAGCAAGACCGTCGTGAAGCTGGGAGAAGTGCGAAGCATACCAATGAAAGTACCACAGGTACAAGAACAGAGAAACTGCAAGGGCAACGAGCCATCAAGCAGCAAGCAACAAACCCCGAGTACGGCGGTGGACGACCCTCCCAAAGAGCGAATATACCTGTCCAAAGAATCAATGGCCAGAGTAAAGGAAGCAGTCGAACATGGCAAGTTACTACTGGCAAGCGCAACAAGGGACGAGTTCAGGGCATACAACAAGTTGGCAAGCGAGATAACCAAGCAAGCGAGACAACGACGCCTAGAGTAGGAGAAGCAACAAAGGGTGGTCGCCGAGCGGAAAAGCAATTGCAAGCCACCTCCAAGAGACGACTCTCCGGATCGCGGTTCCCCTCTCCACAATAAATCGAAATTCAGCAACCTGCGACGAACAGACAAGAAGAGAGTGGTTCGGAAGCTCGACGACGACTTCAAGCTAGAAGAAGAGGACGACGAAGAGGAACCCCTCACACCAGCAGAAGCCCTTATCAGCGCTCGAGACTACCTGTCTCGCGCCCAGAAAAATAGGCAGAGCAGACCAGACCGCAACACATCGATGGCCTTGCAGATAATGAAAGACGCCATCGCCGCCTCAGCACCCAAAAAATCAAGTGCAAAGCGACCGACCCGCGAGAGGACACCAGACAGGGACCCCAGGTCTCCCGATGACGACGACAGCAGCGATGACTGGCGCAAACGCTCTGGCAGTAACAGGAAGCACGACAGCGACGACAACGACAACAGGCGCCGTATGTAACACCCTCAGTTGCTGTAATAGTAATCATCATCACTGTTGATCATCACTATTGAATTATCACTGTTTGATCTCCCTTGTAACTGATAAAACTTTGTGATGCTCATGATCAAACCTTGTTGTGGTTGATCAACACCCCATGCCCCATGTACTTGAGCCCTTGGGATCAAAAGCCAAAGCCAAATGCACCTTACTCATCCAACAAACCTAACCCTAGTTGAAACTACTTTAAATGGAAATTAAAACAAAGGTGCTGAAATAAAGTTGTTCCAAAAATCATGGAACTATTTTTGTAAATTGCCTAAAATCATTATAATCATGTTGGAACAACTTTGGTAATTTTTGGAGTTGCAGAAAATTCCAAACAATTCAAACAGTAGGTTAAAACCCCTATTTTGGGCATTTAATATTTAAAAGAAATATCTATTGATTTTATTTTGCTGCAAAAACTTTTGTGGCACCTTAATAAGATGTAACCCTAATTTACAAACACCAATAATATTTTACTAAAATGCTAGGATTAATAAATCAATTACTGAATGTTTTTGAATAAGCAACAGATCAAAACAATTTGGGTAAGGCTAAAACCCGCCCAGGGCAAAGCCCACCTCAGCCCAGCGCACCCCCCACCTTGTCTTCTTCCTCCTCCAACCACCCCCACCTGCCCCATAAGGCGGCCGTCGTGGGCACGCCGCTGCCAGCCGGCCCCTCCCTCCACCTGCTCCCTCCCGCCATGGACACGCTAAGACCACCCCGGCCGACACCCTGGACAATTCCCCCACCCCATTCCTCTCCTCCTCCTCTCGCCATCGTCTGGGAAAATTCCCCCGAGCCCCCCGTCGCCATGACCGCGCACCACCGCGGCCGCTGACCTCGAGCCGCCTCACCACCTTGTCCAGCGTGTGTCTCGCCGTCGCCTTCGTCACCGAGCGCAAGGAATCGAGCTCGGAGCCGTTACGGCGAGCACACGGTCATCTCCCCCAACTCCGGCCGCCGCGGCGTCGCGGAGGAAATCCGGCGCCACCCCGACGCCACCGAGGCCGCTCTCTGCACCGTCCCCATGTCGTCGTTGAGGTTCCCGTGTCCCATAGCCGTGCGCGCCATTAGGGCAGAGCAACCTCGCCGCCGGCGAGATCCCAACCGCGGCGTAGAGCTTGCATTTGACGCCCTACTCGCGTCATTTCATTTCCCTGGACGCCATCTACCGAACGCGCATAGCCACGCCTCACCCCGTGCGCGGATTCGTCGTCCTCGACGTCGCCACCGTACGGGTCCCCGCCTTCGTCGTCGCCGGCGTCATTCCGGTGACCCCCCGACCACACCACCACCACCAGTGCACTCGCCGGCGTCTACTGCTTCGAACACAACGAGTCGCGCGCCCTCCCGTGCTCTGTATCGTGGGCTAGCTCGACCTCGCCGCCGGCGAGCCTCCGGTGAGCCCTCCGGTGAGGCTGCCAGGTGGGGCCCCGGTGTCAGTTAATTAATTAGGGCTTAAATCAAACCCCTGGGCCATTGACAACGGGCCCCACTCACTAACCACCCCGGCTAATCTCTTATTAGCTTAACAGAAAAATTAAAACCCCCTTGGGTCACTTACTAGTGGGCCCATGTAATTAGGTTAGCCTCTGGATTAATTAGACTAATTGAATATGCCCCTGTGTCACTTACATTGGGGTCCCACCTGTCAGTTTATTATTTTTAAGAATTATAAGAATTAACCAGTGTATGACATGTGGGTCCCACATGTCAGCACTGTTCTGGATAATGTTGTGGATAATGTTTTGGATAATGTTTAAATAAATAATAAAAGAAATCCAGAAAATCATTTAAATTGGTTTAAACTTTGAAATTCAATAACTTTTAAACCGTAACTCGGATTCAAAAACTTTATACATGAAAATTGATCAGAAAAATATAACGAATACGAATACGCTATCTGTATGCCTACCCCACCCCTCTAACACAACGAACATCGAACATTCCCCCTCCGGACCGGTTGTCCGATAAATGGTCTGGTACTGTTAGAGTGCCCGGATGAATTTATTCCGAACATGAAAGTTGTCCGGAATGGTTCAAATAGCACGGATACACCCCCCTTATGTTGTTTCGGTAACTACGACACCTCCGGCTTGATCATTCCCCTCCGGACACCCTGTCCGATAATCACCCGGAGCCGGTAGTTCATCCTCAGATGAATTTCCGTTCCGAGCAACGTGCATTACACTGCGTTAGAACACCGTTAACATTTCATTTATCATGTCATGCATCTGTTTGTATATGATTGCTGTGTATTTACTGTTTCTCCCCCCTTTAAATCTCCGATAGACCCCGCTGCTGCCGTCGACTACACCGCTGCTGAGTACGACTACGTCGTCGACGACCCTACTACTACCGTCGAGCTTGCAGGCAAGCAGAGCCATTCTCTTCCCCAGATACCGCCTATCTTTCCGTACATTTCTTGCACTAGGCATTGTTACTGCTGCTGCTACAATTACAATCCTATTCAATTGCATAGCCTGTTTTTGTCGCCCCTTGATGTACCTTCCTTTAATCCTATGCTGCCTATTATTACTTATGCATTATTCAGCAGTGAACCCTGCGCATTGTTAGCTAGGATTAGATAGAGGGCCGCGATCACTCAGGGGAGTGAACGCGGATATTAACATTATAACTGCATAGGTACGGTACAATGCAGACACCGCCTCAGGACCTATTTGGGTTATGCCTAGTCACCTCAAGTGTGAGCTATCAAGGAGTAATCTTTGTACTCCACTCGAGGCTGACTTTGTCTTACCGCCATAGGGTCTTGACAACGGTTGTCCTAAAGGTAAGAAGTCGGGCGACCCAACGGTGCCCGCGAGAGGTATTGCGACGGGACGACAGGGAGGGCACGACCAGTGTACCGGTGTGCTTGGCCCCTGGTCGTTGGCCGCGAGAGTTACCAAACCACGAAAGTCGAGCTCCTCCAGGAGCACACGCGAGACAAGGTAAGGAGACGGTTCACCTCGTTGGTAACCGCAGTGACTTGGTGGGGCGACAGGGCAGGCACCGATGTACTGGTGGTCCTGGTTGCTGTCGTTGTCTGCGGGTCGGTTAAGTAGAGGCAACGATAACGGTTGTCACGCAGGTTAATTAAAATACTAAATAGTTCAGTGAATGTCTTGAGTTGGCTATATGCCATGTACGCACTACCTACCCGTGGGAACTACGAGTTATGGGCTCCTCTGCTTCTTAGTGTCGTCCGAGGACTCTTCAGACGTCAGCAGTACCATGGGCTGATTGCCGGGAAGTGGTGTTGTCTTATTTGCCGCGGCGTGTGATTTTTATTTGCTTTGATTTAACTTCACCGGCCAGCCACGCACCGTGCAGGAGTACGTTTGGGTTGGGGTCCAAGGCCCGGCGTACTTAGGATTTAGACCGGCGGATGACCTCTCTGTTGAGGTTGAAAGATGGGCTATGAAGTGTCGGATAGCCTCGTTGGAGCGTTCCCTAACATGGTTCCCGCCACCCTGGAGATCCGTGCGTGTAGCGTAACACAAGTGCACCCCTGCAGGGAAGATTGATCTATCGATAGCCGTGTCCACGGTAACAGGACGCTTTATGCTGAAGCTGGATCCTACCACTAGAAACTATGATTAAACTGTATGGTTCCGGGTTCCCTTCCTCGCGGGGATGTCGAGGAGGTGAATTCGGAGGCATTGTTAATTATTACAACTTATTATTATTCAATGTTGCAGCAACTTCTGCTTCATTGTTACTTTACTGCTTTATATCAACTGTTGGCTGATTCTTACCTCATGCTGCAAGACATCGTCGGAAGATGCTAGTCTTCGTTAGGCCTAGCTTCTTACCCTTGCTCTGAACTTCTGTCTTCAGTCCACTATATACAGCCTCTTCATTCCGTTGATATCATGCATAATGCTTAGTAGCGGACGTAAGACTCGCGGGTATACTAGATACTCACCTGCTTTAATTCCTTTACTGTTTTGCCTGATCGGCCGCTGCAGCCGACGTTGGAGCCCAGGAGCAGGAGTACCCCGGAGGCGCCTACTACGACGTCGAGTTCCCCGTTGACCAGGAGTAGTACTGTGGATCCCAGGAAGGAGGCCTCGCCTTTTCGTTCTGTATCTCTGATGTGATTTGTGCTAGCCTTCTTAAGGCAAAACATGACTAACTATGTCTGTACTCAGATATTATGGCTTGTATGACTTATATATTCGGGTCCGCGTGACCCCCTCTATTGTAATATATTTGTTTATCCTTTTGTGTTTAGTGTTGTGCTGTGATATTATCACCGTGGCACCCTAATCTCAGTCGTGTACCCTGTGTGTATGATTACTGTACACGGTCTGATTTTGGGGGCGTCACAAGTTGGTATCAGAGCCGACTGCCTGTAGGAAGCCACCCCACCACTACCTGGTCGATGTTGAGTCTAGACTTTGAAAAACTATTTTGCTAACTTAATATTTGGCTTACGGGCCCACATCGATGTCACTACGTGTGATATCTATGGTATTAGGATCCTTTTCTTCTTACCTATGCTCTGGGAATCTGCTCTCTTATCCTTGCTGGTAAGTTTTTAAAAAATCTGACATTAGGATCACGTTCTCTTGATTCCACCCGGCGTTTTTGGTGCTTCCCCCCATTGATTGAGTCGTGTCGCAGGCGTCGTACGCCAGATCCCAGACCGCGGATCCCATTCTCATTCTGGGCAGGCCGCGCGTTCTCTGGCATCAACTCCTGTGGCCAAAAGTTTTCTTGCGGCGTGATTGACATAGTGGAATCTATGTCGCGTCGTGTAATCCTTACCGCGGTCTGCGCGCCGCCTAGAGAGTCCTTTTTCCTTAATTTCTACGACGTTACGCTGCCCGATTTTCGGTTGATTCTATGTGTGGATGTGTATGTCTTATATGACTACTCCTATATATCCGCGCCTCCTCTTTGTTGTCGCTTTACCTCTTACTCGTTTCTAGTATTTTCGTTAAGTTATTCATCGCTGAAATACCCCTGTTAATTCTAGCAGGATGGCTGGTCGTGGTGGTCGTGGTCGTGGTCGTGCTGCCAACGACCCACCTCCGCCGCCGGATTACATGGCCGCGATGATGCAGCAGTTCGAGATGAATCGTCAGTTCATGCAGAATATCATGGCTCAGTTCCCCCAGCCGAATCAGAATGGGCACCACCATCAGCATGCCACCGTGACTCTGCACGACTTCACCCGCCTCAACCCCACTATGTTCCGCAACACTGTTCAGCCGCTGGATGCTGATGACTGGCTTCGCGACATCACTCACGAGCTGGAGTCTGCTAATGTCGATCCAGCCGACTATGTGAACTTTGCGTCTTATCATCTGAAAGGCGCCGCTGCTCAGTGGTGGAGCACCCACAAGCGTTCCCTGCCAGTTGAAGAAGTCATCACTTGGGATGAATTTCAGTCTGCCTTCCGCGCCCGCTACATTCCTCAGGGGATCATGGATCGTAAGGCGGAAGAATTCCGTAACCTCACTCAGGGAGATATGACTGTTGAAGCCTATCAGCGCGAGTTCCTCAACCTCTCTCGCTATGCGGAAGGAGAGATCACCACTGATGCTCGCAGGCAGCAGAAGTTCCGTCGTGGCCTCAACCCTGAACTCAGGCTCGCTCTTGCCGTTCATGATTTCGCCAACTTCGCCACCATGGTGAACAAGGCTATCACCGTCGAGACTGCCAAGATGGAGCACAAGAACTCTCTGAAGCGTTATCGTGACGTTGGCTCATCTTCGGGCGCAACGCAGAAGCGTCGTATCTGGCTCCCTACCAGTGTGACCCACGCAGCTGTCCCTGCTCCAAGGCCGTCTTATGCTGCACCCCGTCTGCCTCCTCCACCGCAGATGCCAAGAGCTCTGCCTGCACCACCCAATGCTACACCCCTTCGTCCTCAGGATGGATTATGCTTCACGTGCCGCCAACCAGGGCATTTTTCCAGGGAGTGCCCCCTGAAACAGAAGCAACTGGTAGTTCACCCCGCTAGCCTTGGAAATGGTCGTGGCAACAACCGGACCCCCAACTATAATACTGGGTCTGCTGCTTATGCCCGTGGACATGCTAACAACGTCAATGTTGAAGAAGCTCAGCAACAACCCGCTACCGTGATGGGTACCCTTCTCGTTAATTCCGTACCTGCAACTGTTTTATTTGATACAGGAGCATCGCATTCATTCCTGTCGGAAGCATTCGCATTGTCGCATAACTTCACGCTAGAAAAGATGAACCCACCGATGGTTGTCCGCACCCCAATAGGCCAATGTCAAACCACCAAGATAGTGTCCGGAACCATCATTGAAATTGAAGGGATTGAATTCCTTGTTTCCCCCATCGTTCTAAAGACTTCCACCATAGACCTAATTCTGGGCATGGATTGGTTGAAATTTCACGATGCCGCACTGTATTGTGGCACCAGCTCTGTCCGACTTTTACACCCCTCCGGCGAGATTGTTACCCACACCACCAGAGTAACCCGTAATGCTGAAACACAGATATTTATGATGAATGCTTTGAATGCCGCCCCCCTTGAAGGCATTGAGACCATTCCAGTCGTTCGCGATTTTCCCGACGTCTTCCCAGAAGAACTGCCGGGAATACCCCCGATCAGAGAAGTTGAATTCGTCATCGACTTGAAGCCAGGCACTGTTCCTATTGCCAAGCGTCCTTACAAGATGCCGCCACATGAACTCCTGGAACTTAAGGAGGAAATCGACAAGGCACTTCAGAAAGGATTCATTCGCCCCAGTTCCTCAGCTTGGGGAGCACCTTCGCTCTTTGTCAAGAAGAGCGATGGGACAAACTGATTGGTCCAAGATTATCGGCCCATTAACCAAGCCACCATCCAGAACAAATACCCACTTCCCCGGATCAACGAACTGTATGATCAACTTGCCGGATCCAAGGTGTTTTCTAAACTCGACTTGAGGTTGGGTTATCACCAAATCCGAGTCCGTGATGAGGACATTCCGAAGACTGCCTTCATTACTCGTTATGGTTCATACGAGTACACTGTCATGTCCTTTGGCTTAACCAATGCTCCAGCCACCTTCTCCAGATTGATGAATTATATTTTCATGGAGTACCTCGACCAGTTCGTCGTGGTTTATCTGGATGATATCTTGATATATTCCAAGAATGAAGAAGAACATGCTGAACATCTTCGTCTTATACTGGAGAAGCTTCGAGAACACAAACTCTACGCTAAGTTTTCTAAGTGTGAATTATGGCTTCCCGAAGTAACCTACCTTGGACATGTGATTTCCAAGGATGGCATTGCCGTCACCCCAGAACGTATCCAGGCTATTCTTGACTGGACTCCTCCCAAGACCGTCAAGCAAGTCCGCAGTTTCCTCGGACTCGCTAGCTATTGCCGCCGTTTCGTCGAGAATTTCTCCAAGATTGCCAGGCCTCTGACTAATCTGCTTCACAAAGGCGTCAAGTTTGAGTGGACAGATAAATGTCAAGAAAGTTTTCAAGCCCTCAAGGACAAGCTAACTTCTCCCCCGGTGCTCGCTCCCCCTGATACTCAGAAGGACTTCGTGATATATTGCGACGCGTCTCGTCAAGGATTAGGCTGTGTCCTATTGCAAGAGCGCAAGGTGATTGCTTATGGCTCTCGTCAGTTGCGTGCTCAAGAAGACAAATACCCGACACATGATCTCGAATTAGTAGCAGTAATTTATGCATTGAAGCTGTGGCGACATTACCTCGTCGGTAATCGTTGCGAGGTCTACACCGATCACCAAAGTCTGAAGTACCTGTTTACTCAGCCAGACCTGAATCTTCGTCAACAACGATGGCTCGAGACAATAGCCGACTTCAACATGGATATTTCATATACCCCGGGCAAGGCTAATGTGATGGCCGATGCCTTGAGCCGCAAGGCTTACTGTTCTGAACTTGAGGTTCAGGTGCAGCAACCACTTCTGTATGAAGAGTTTCGCAAGTTGAATCTCGAGATTGTTCCTCAAGGTTACGCCAATAACCTGGTTCTCGAGTCAAAACTCGACGCCCTAATCAAGAGTAGACAATCTCTTGCCCCTGACATTGTGAAGATCAAGCAGGACATCGCCGAGGGAAAGCCCTCCTCTTTTACCATTGATGCTAACGATGGTGATACTGTGTACTTCAAGGGCCGCTTAGTAGTTCCTGTGAGCCCGCCCCTCATTAACTGTGGTCCGGATATCATGGAAGAAGCCCATAACTCTACCTTGTCAATCCACCCTGGCAGTACCAAGATGTATAAAGACCTTCGTCAACGGTACTGGTGGCCTTACATGAAGCAAGACATCGCCCGCTATGTTTCTCAATGTGACGTTTGCAGTCGCGTCAAGGCCGGACATCAGAAACCTGCTGGTTGGTTGCGACCACTCCCTCCTCCTGATTGGAAGTGGGACAAAGTCGAAATGGACTTCGTCACCGGTTTTCCTAAGTCACAGAAAGGTAACGATGCCATCTTTGTCGTCATCGACCGATTCTCCAAGATTGCACACTTCCTGCCGGTCAAGGAGACGATCACTGCTAGTCAGTTGGCACACTTGTATATCTGCCGAATTGTGTCACTCCACGGTATTCCGTTGGAGATCAGTTCAAACCGTGGCAGCATCTTCACCTCACGATACTGGAATAGTTTCATGGAAGCTTTCGGGACTCGTCTGAACCTCAGCACCGCTTATCACCCCCAGTCGCAAGGCCAAGTTGAACGAGTTAATCAAGTGCTGGAAGACATGCTTCGCGCTTGTGTCCTTTCTTTCGGCATGAAATGGGAGGATGCCCTCCCGTACGCGGAATTCTCGTACAAGAATAGCTATCAGGCTAGCTTGAAGATGGCCCCCTTCGAAGTTCTATACGGACGTAAATGTCGAACCCCCCTGAATTGGTCAGGAACTGGGGAACGACCCTACTTCGGACCGGATCTTGTCCAAGAAGCTGAAGAACAAGTTCGCATTGTGCAAGAAAATCTCAAGGCCGCACAGTCTCGTCAGAAGAGCAACTATGACCGCAAACACCGTGAAATGGAGTATCAGCCTGGTGAATACGCATACCTTCGTGTCACTCCCATGAGGGGCACTCATCGCTTCGGTATCAAGGGCAAGTTGGCTCCTCGCTACATTGGCCCGTTCCGTATCCTTTCCAGGAGTGGACCCGTGGCATACCGGTTGGAATTGCCGCCGAACCTTTCCCAAGTCCACGATGTCTTCCATGTGTCGCAACTCCGTCGCTGCTTCAAGGATCCTATCCGCGAAGTGGAGCATGATATGATCGAGCTGCAACAAGACTTGACTTATCGAGAACATCCGAACCGCATTTTCGATCAGTCTGAGCGTCGAACCCGCAACAAGACCGTCAAGTTCCTCAAGGTTCAGTGGTCGAATCATTCTGAAGATGAAGCCACTTGGGAACGCGAAGATCTCCTTCGCGATGAATACCCCGATCTTTTCCTCGCTACCACTTAAATTCTCGGGACGAGAATTCTTGTAGTGGGGGAGATTTGTAACACCCTCAGTTGCTGTAACAGTAATCATCATCACTGTTGATCATCACTGTTGAATTATCACTGTTTGATCTCCCTTGTAATTGATAAAACTTTGTGATGCTCATGATCAAACCTTGTTGTGGTTGATCAACACCCCATGCCCCATGTACTTGAGACCTTGGGATCAAAACCCAAAGCCAAATGCACCTTACTCATCCAACAAACCAAACCCTAGTTGAAACTACTTTAAATGGAAATTAAAACAAAGGTGCTGAAATAAAGTTGTTCCAAAAATCATGGAACTATTTTTGTAAATTGCCTAAAATCATTATAATCATGTTGGAACAACTTTGGTAATTTTTGGAGTTGCAGAAAATTCCAAACAATTCAAACAGTAGGTTAAAACCCCTATTTTGGGCATTTAATATTTAAAAGAAATATCTATTGATTTTATTTTGCTGCAAAAACTTTTGTGGAACCTTAATAAGATGTAACCTTAATTTACAAACACCAATAATATTTTACTAAAATGCTAGGATTAATAAATCAATTACTGAATGTTTTTGAATAAGCAAAAGATCAAAACAATTTGGGTAAGGCTAAAACCCGCCCAGGGCGAAGCCCACCTCAGCCCAGCCCACCCCGCACCTTGTCGTCTTCCTCCTCCAACCACCCCCACCTGCCCCGTACGGCGGCCGTCGTGGGCACGCCGCTGCCAGCCGGCCCCTCCCTCCACCTGCTCCCTCCCGCCATGGACACGCTAAGACCACCCCGGCCGACACCCTGGACAACGCCCCCACCCCATTCCTCTCCTCCTCCTCTCGCCATCGTCTGGGAAAATTCCCCCGAGCCCGCCGTCGCCATGACCGCGCACCACCGCGGCCGCTGACCTCGAGCCGCCTCACCACCTTGTCCAGCGTGTGTCTCGCCGTCGCCTTCGTCACCGAGCGCAAGGAATCGAGCTCGGAGCCGTTACGGCGAGCACACGGTCATCTCCCCCAACTCCGGCTGCCGCGGCGTCGCGGAGGAAATCCGGCGCCACCCCGACGCCACCGAGGCCGCTCTCCGCACCGTTACGTTTCTGGTGAGCTCCTTCACCATCCCCATGTCGTCGTTGAGGTTCCCGTGTCCCATAGCCGTGCGCGCCATTAGGGCAGAGCAACCTCGCCGCCGGCGAGCGCCCAACCACGGCGTAGAGCTTGCATTTGACGCCCTACTCGCGTCATTTCATTTCCCTGGACGCCAGCTACCGAACGCGCATAGCCACGCCTCACCCCGTGCGCGGATTCGCCGTCCTCGACGTCGCCACCGTACGGGTCCCCGCCTTCGTCGTCGCCGGCGTCTACTGCTTCGAACACAACGAGTCGCGCGCCCTCCCGTGCTCTGTATCGTGGGCTAGCACTGTTTCGAGCACTGTTCTGGATAATGTTGTGGATAATGTTTTGGATAATGTTTAAATAAATAATAAAAGAAATCCAGAAAATCATTTAAATTGGTTTAAACTTTGAAATTCAATAACTTTTAAACCGTAACACGGATTCAAAAACTTTATACATGAAAATTGACCAGAAAAATATAACGAATGCGAATACGCTATCTGTATGCCTACCACACCCCTCTAACACAACGAACATCGAACATTCCCCCTCCGGACCGGTTGTCCGATAAATGGTCCGGTACTGTTAGAGTGCCCGGATGAATTTATTCCGAACACGAAAGTTGTCCGGAATGGTTCAAATAGCACGGATACACCCCCCTTATGTTGTTCCGGTAACTACGACACCTCCGGCTTGATCCTTCCCCTCCGGACACCCTGTCCGATAATCACCCGGAGCCGGTAGTTCATCCTCAGATGAATTTCCGTTCCGAGCAACGTGCATTACACTGCGTTAGAACACCGTTAACATTTCATTTATCATGTCATGCATCTGTTTGTATATGCTTGCTGTGTATTTACTGTTTCTCCCCACTTTAAATCTCCGATAGACCCCGCTGCTGCCGTCGACTACACCGCTGCTGAGTACGACTACGTCGTCGACGACCCTACTACTACCGTCGAGCTTGCAGGCAAGCAGAGCCATTCTCTTCCCCAGATACCGCCTATCTTTCCGTACATTTCTTGCACTAGGCATTGTTACTGTTGCTGCTACGATTACAATCCCATTCAATTGCATAGCCTGTTTTTGTCGCCCCTTGATGTACCTTCCTTTAATCCTATGCTGCCTATTATTACTTATGCATTATTCAGCAGTGAACCCTGCGCATTGTTAGCTAGGATTAGATAGAGGGCCGCGATCACTCAGGGGAGTGAACGCGGATGTTAATATTATAACTGCATAGGTACGGTACAATGCAGACACCGCCTCAGGCCCTATTTGGGTTATGCCTAGTCACCTCAAGTGTGAGCTATCAAGGAGTAATCTTTGTACTCCACTCGAGGCTGACTTTGTCTTACCGCCATTGGGTCTTGACAACGGTTGTCCTAAAGGTAAGAAGTCGGGCGACCCAACGGTGCCCGCGAGAGGTATTGCGACGGGACGACAGGGAGGGCACGACCAGTGTACAGGTGTGCTTGGCCCCTGGTCGTTGGCCGCGAGAGTTACCAAACCACGAAAGTCGAGCTCCTCCAGGAGCACACGCGAGACAAGGTAAGGAGACGGTTCACCTCGTTGGTAACCGCAGTGACTTGGTGGGGCGACAGGGCAGGCACCGATGTACTGGTGGTCCTGGCTGCTGTCGTTGTCCGCGGGTCGGTTAAGTAGAGGCAACGATAACGGTTGTCACGCAGGTTAATTAAAATACTAAATGGTTCAGTGAATGTCTTGAGTTGGCTATATGCCATGTACGCACTACCTACCCGTGGGAACTACGAGTTATGGGCTCCTCTGCTTCTTAGTGTCGTCCGAGGACTCTTCAGACGTCAGCAGTACCGCGGGCTGATTGCCGGGAAGTGGTGTTGTCTTATTTGCCGCGGCGTGTGATTTGTATTTGCTTTGATTTAACTTCACCGGCCAGCCACGCACCGTGCAGGAGTACGTTTGGGTTGGGGTCCAAGGCCCGGCGTACTTAGGATTTAGACCGGCGGATGACCTCTCTGTTGAGTTTGAAAGATGGGCTATGAAGTGTCGGATAGCCTCGGTGGAGCGTTCCCTAACATGGTTCCCGCCACCCTGGAGATCCGTGCGTGTAGCGTAACACAAGTGCACCCCTGCAGGGAAGATTGATCTATCGATAGCCGTGTCCACGGTAACAGGAAGCTTTATGCTGAAGCTGGATCCTACCACTAGAAACTATTATTAAACTGTATGGTTCCGGGTTCCCTTCCTCGCGGGGATGTCGAGGAGGTGAATTCGGAGGCATTGTTAATTATTACAACTTATTATTATTCAATGTTGCAGCAACTTCTGCTTCATTGTTACTTTACTTCTTTATATCAACTGTTGGCTGATTCTTACCTCATGCTGCAAGACATCGTCGGAAGATGCTAGTCTTCGTTAGGCCTAGCTTCTTACCCTTGCTCTGAACTTCTGTCTTCAGTCCACTATATACAGCCTCTTCATTCCGTTGATATCATGCATAATGCTTAGTAGCGGACGTAAGACTCGCGGGTATACTAGATACTCACCTGCTTTATTTCCTTTACTGTTTTGCCTGATCGGCCGCTGCAGCCGACGTTGGAGCCCAGGAGCAGGAGTACCCCGGAGGCGCCTACTACGATGTCGAGTTCCCCGTTGACCAGGAGTAGTACTGTGGATCCCAGGCAGGAGGCCTCGCCTTTTCGTTCTGTATCTCTGATGTGATTTGTGCTAGCCTTCTTAAGGCAAAACTTGACTAACTATGTCTGTACTCAGATATTATGGCTTGTATGACTTATATATTCGGGTCCGCGTGACCCCCTCTATTGTAATATATTTGTTTATCCTTTTGTGTTTAGTGTTGTGCTGTGATATTATCACCGTGGCACCCTAATCTCAGTCGTGTACCCTGTGTGTATGATTACTGTACACGGTCTGATTTTGGGGGCGTCACACCGTAGCAGTCGACGAGACGCGCGCGACGACATCACACAGAATAACGTCAACCGCAGCAGACGAAGACGCGCAGCATGTGAAGTTTACTCGGACGAAGAAGCCTTCAACGAAGGAATTGAGCCATGCGGAGCATTATGCTTCACGCGTTCCATACGCGAGACACGAATGCCGAGTGGGTTCAAATTGAACTCCACAACGCTAAAATACAATGGACTCGAGGAGCCAGAGGCATGGCTCGACGACTACTTAACAACAGTCAAGTTCCAGAAAGGGACCAACATCACGGCAATGTAGTACGTGCAGCTCATGCTCGAGAGCCCGGCACGACGCTGGTTGAAGAATCTACCGCGAGGATCCATCAGCTCATGGAGGCAGTTCCGTGAAGCCTTCATAGAAAACTTCAACTCCACATACAAGTGACCGGCATCGCTCGAGGAGCTACGAGTATGCAAGCAAGGAACCAGGGAAACCCTGTGAGCCTATATCCAGCGGTGGACCATACTCAAGAATTTAGCAGAAGACATATCAGACGAAAGCGCAATCGACGCGTTCAGGCGAGGCCTGCAGCGCATCGAATTCAAGGAACAGCTCGGACAGATGAAACTCCGAACAATCGCAAGGCTGCTGGAGCAAGCCAACAGCTGGGCGGACGGTGAGGATTTTGTTCACAACGAAACAGAAATCCACACCGCACGCTCAGAGCACGACTACGACTATCACAATGGAGAAAGAGGACTCGACCGACGAAGGAAGCTATCCAGACGCAGTTTCTACGACGGCAGAGGACCCGACATGGTCGCCGCCGGCTTCCCAAACGACAGAGACGGCTGGCATCGCGACGACAGCAGAACGGAGAGAAGAGACAGCCTCGAAGATACGCACCAAGCTCAGAAACGAGACTGGAGGACGAGGCAGCCGCGCGACAGCACTAGAACATACCGCCCGGCCAAAGAACAACTCGACGGTCCTTGCTCGATACACGGATTCAGAAACGAACGAGGGGAGCTCAGATCAGGACACACCCTCAGGAACTGTAGAAGCTTCAACGAGTTGGCTGAGGAAAAAAGTCGATCTGTGACAACAGCGGCCCAGCCACTCACGAGCATAGCAGGCGGGCCCATCGCCCATGACGCACCACCAGCCCCTCCCCTGCCAACAAGGCAAGTGGCCGAAATCCAGCAACGGCGCAGGACACTAGATGCAGAGGAGCAGTATACAGAAGCCCACGGCATGATCAACATGATACAAGAAGGCAGGCCTTCAAATAGGAAGCAGAAACAGGTCACAAGACAAGTTTTTCTTGCAGCCTCCTCGCACCCCGCGGTCCCGGAGTACTTGCGCGGGTCTGAGATAGAAATACCTTCTCTCCGGAGGACCACCCGCCTGCCATCCCTCGACCACGACACGCCGCACTAGTGCTCGAGGCCAGAATTGGGAACTACGACATGTCGCGAGTGTTCATGAACGGTGGCAGCGGGATCAACATCATCTTGACAAGGACACTCGAAGAAATGCTAATCCAGAGTTCCGCGCTGAAATCCTCAAGCATAACCTTCCACGGGATTGTGCCAGGAAAAGCAGTCTACCCTCTTGGAAAAATAAGCCTGGAAGTGGTCTTTGGCGATGCGACCAACTTCCGCAAGGAGATCCTAGACTTTGAAGTGGTCGACTGGAAGTCGCAGTACCACGCAATCCTCGGACGACTGGCCTTCGCCCGCTTCATGGCAGTGCCTCACTACGCCTACCTTAAGCTAAAGATGCCAGGCCCTCATGGGGTCATCACAATCAGAGGCAGTTTCATCAGGTCTGACCGCTGCGACAGGGAATTCCACAAGATATCAGAGGCCTTTGGAGCCCACCAAGCCAGCGAGATCGCGGACCAGCAGAAGAAGCGCTCCTGTAGAAGAAGCTAACACCCGGAGGACCCGAGCACTCGGAGAAGAAGACATCTAGTCCTTAAGGCTACCACGCCTCCGTTTTAAAAGTAGTCTGTCCTCATCAGACCCCCGCCATTCTTACTAAATGTAAGAAACACCGGGATAAATTGTAACAGCCCATCTGCAATAAATAGAAAACACCATGAGATTGTACTTTGTCTGTTGACTTTGTAACTTGGCATGATGCTAAAGGTTGTAATTTCATGTGGTGATTTAAATTTGCATTGGGATTGGATCCCATCTGGATTGGTTGAGTTTGCTTCCAAACTGGTTCAAGAAGGGTGTCTGAAGATTTTTCATTGTTGCATGCTTGCTCTCCTTGACCCCAAACTTGGCCTAGCCATTTCCTTTGCTATGACAAGGGTTTTAAAAACCCCAAATCATTTTTTCCATCATCAAAAATATGGTCTTTAGTTCAAAGTGATTTTGAATTAAAAAATGAGCTCACAATTTTGTTGTTGCCAAAAATGCCCAAACCATTTTTAGAAATTGAAGAATAATGCAAGGTTTATTATACATATTTTTATGTATTTTTCCCACTTGTATTTAATCCAGAAAAACCCTGAATCCTTTCTGTTTTATTTAAATGGAAAATGGATCAGCAGCAGGTTTTTCTTTCCTTTTTTTTCAATTCCTGGTGCAAGCCTAGCCCACCAAGCCTCCTCCTCGCAGCCCACTGGAGCCTGTCCAGCGAAGCGGTACTTGGAGTGGCTCAAGAGCCATCGGATCAGGATCCAAGCGCCTCCCTTTGTCGCCTTTCCATCGTGGCTGAGGTCCCCTCCGACCTCCTCTCTCACAGCCGGCGCGGCATCGACGTCGACGCCCGCCAGCATGGCCAGGAGGCCTCCCCTCCATATATGCCGAGCCCAGAGCCCTCCTGGAGCCCTAGGGTTCCACTCCTCCCTTCAATTTCCGCCGCCACTGCCTGGTTCGTTCTCCTGGACCTCCCCTGTCCCGCCGGTGAGGAGTTCGAATTCACCTCCGTCTTCCCGTGTTCGTGACCGCGCGACCTTCCACGTCGTCCCCAGCATCTCACCGCTTCGTTCCCGTCGTGCAGGGGGAGCAGGGTACCTCGAATCGGGCCCACGACAATGAACGCCTGCTGCGGGACCTCGTCTTCCCCGACGACGGCTGCGTCCTCGGCTTCTTCTTCACGGAGCTCATGGTCGCCTCCAGCAACCTCTAGGTGAGCCCCATGTGCCCCTTTTCTCCGCCGTGAGCGTGTAGTCATCTATTGCCGTAGTCGCGCGTTGCCGGCCGCCATGCCATGGAGCCCGGCCAGTCCAGTGATCACCGTGGCCCGGGTGATGCCGAGGAGTATGCGTGCATGCTCCCTGCTTGTCCAGAGCACGGATACGACCTCAAAGGAGGGAGTTTTGCGTGTTTAGTAGCTGAAGTCGCGCCGTGTCTGAAGGTGCGTCTTCGAAACAGTTCGCCGCCGCGGGATTCAGACAAGCCTGCCATCCCCTTCGGTGAGTTCTAAGTCATGGCCAGGGCACCAGCATGTTCGTGATGCTGCCCTCTCGGCGATGTGAGTGCTTCCGAGGTCTTAGGCGTCATGTGCTCGACGACAGGGACGTCTGAGGTTGGCGTCGTCGCCGGGTTGTACTGGATCTGCAGAACAGCTCGCCGTCGCTTTGTTCCCGTAAGAATTCCGGCGAGGAGAGGAGGAGATGGAGAGCTTGGAGTGTGCGCAGGTGTAGAGGGATGTGCCCTCTCGGATTTGCCCGTGGTAGACTTCGTGGAGGTGGCCGGAGCTCGATGTGAGGTTCCCCGTGGTTCGGCTGCGAGCAACGTCTGAATCAAGTTCAAAGCTCATGTGTAGTAGCAGGTCAGGGCTAGCTCTTGATGCATGCTTCCCTTGATTGTTCACAAATTGAGCAGTAGAGCAGTGGTACCGTTCGAGCGCAGCAGCGAGCAGGTTGTGGGTTCGAATCCCACGCGAGGCTTTGCCTCCTTTTTTTGGATTTAAGCAGAGGCTGACGAGCGGGCCCCTCATGTCAGTGAGGCTGCCCGAGTGGAAGTGGGCTGAGCCCATCAGTTGTTTTGGAGCTGGGCCTTTGCGCCCGAGGCCAGCCCAAGTGGCTGCGCCCACTGTTTTCTTTTCTTTTGATTTCTTTTTCTTTTTCTGTTTGAGTTCAAATTTGAGTTTGAATTCAAATTCAAACTGAATTTGAACCTTGGAGCTCCTTTACCTCGAATGGGGCATCCCATATATGTTTTTGGGGTAGCTTGAGCTACTGACCATCATGGTGAGGTCCTTTTTGCATTTTTCCCCTCTGAATTTTGGAGTGTGGCAATTTTGCAAATAAACCCCTTGTCATTTCTTTGATTTTATCAAGTTTTGCCCAAATTCAAAAATGGCCATGCCATATATGATTTTTGGGTAGTTTCAACCAAGGAGTTGCATGGTGATAATGGTTTAACCATTTGAGCCTTTTTCCAAAATGCATCTAGTGCAATTTTGCACTCAGCCCCTTGAAATTCATTTGAATTGCAACTGTGTTTGCAATTCCAGAGGATACCATGTCATATATGGTTTTGGGGTAGATTTTTGCAAGGATTGCAATGGTGATGTCCTCATGATGTTTTGTGCAACTTTTTGATAGGGTGTGACCACCTATCCAGGATCCATCTGTCTCTTCCTTTCTTTGCATCATTCCAGTTTTAGTGCATGTTGGAAGTGATGTTCCTTTGTTCCTTTCAAGTTCTGTTTCATGTCATCTCCAACTCTTTTCCTCAAACCAGCTCCTAACACATTGTCTTGTGCAATGTGGCTGGATTCCATTTTTTGTGGCACCTTCCTTGTGTCAATTTCACCGGCACTACTCCGTCTCCGGAATCGATGTTTTATTTTTCACGATGTTTATTTCCTGTTATATGCTTTGTTGAACATGCCATGTTGAAATGCTACTTACACGAAAAATAAGGCTAAGACCAAATCCACTTTACGTAAATAAATTGCATATGAATTTGTTGATGTGTCGTCACCACCTTCATTTAAATCTGACTAGATAGGGTCACGTCATGTCAATTAAACTTGATCATACCATCTTGGCCTGTGCATTGACCTCATTGCTTACTTGTGTGCCTTTTCCTTGCCGGTACCTTACGTTAGCACCTGAGACCGCCGAGGAGACTTACGTGGAGATTTCCGACACCGAGCCCGAGGACCCTACTGCGTCTGCTTGGACGACCGATTACCCAGGCAAGGGGAAGATTCATACCATTACTTGATACCTTTCTGCCTACCTGCCTAGCTGTAGCCTAGAACGTTTATTTGATCCTATCCACTTGTATATGCCACCTTCAAAAACCAAACAGCCATGATCCCCACATCCCAGCAAAACATTGTATTGCTAAGTTACCGCTGCTCAGCCATTGCTTAGTATGAGTTGGAAAACTTGCTGCTTACCCTATGTTATGGTTTGGGATATCATGTTATTTAAAGAAGTTGTTTCATATTTATTAATATTATGATGTTAACTTATACTTGACGAAAGATGGGAGGCCAGGCTGTTCCCGTCAGGTGTTTTGTTCCATTTGAGTCACCTAGGTCCTGAGTTCCGGGTATTGTGTTTCTTGACGAGCGTGCCTAATCGTGTGTGGGATTCTATGGGGTCCCCTTGTCTTACCTACCTAGCTTCATAAAGTTCTAGTGGTGGCCCGAGATGGTTTACTATTTGCAAACGTGTGTGTGATTGGTTGGTACCCCAGCTGTTTTCGAAACAACTCGGACCAACGGAGACATAGTTCCTCTGGTTGGTCCACACTTGTGAGCTAGGGAAGTCCCCTGATTTATAGGTGAGACTAAACCCGACCTTAGCCATACGGAAGAGGCCGATCCGAGAGCGTGGACGGCTTTTGGATTGGATGTCGACTCCCCGGGGGCCACCCGGAATTGTGTGCTGTTAGTTAGAGGGACTCTGACGTTCCGGAGTTTCACGCGTTTATCTAGCCACGTGGAAACCGGGCGTACATGCGAAGCCTATGATGGGCAGTTGGTACACCCTTGCAGGGTTAAATCTTTTCGAAAAGCCGTGTCCGCGGTTATGGACGACTTGAGAGCTACTCCTTGTTCATAGAATAACATCAATTTGAATCATAGTTAAAACTTGCCTACCGTGTGAGTGCGTTGGTTTCTTTTCTTCGTCCAGGGGGACCAAGAGAAGATCCAGGTTGTGTTATGTTTGACGTAAGTAGGTGGATAGCAGACTTATGACGTGTTGTCATGTGTATTTCTTGGATCTTACCCCTACTCTAATAGAACTATAGCCACCATATATGCTAGTGCGGCTGCAACCTTTACCTTTACTTGTCTTTTCGTAGGGAGTTAGTTATCCTGTAATGATATAATCTCACCCCTGTTTTCCTTTTGTGCTTTTACTGTTTTGCCTGATCGGCCGCTGCAGTGGACTACTACCTCGACCCTAGCACTAGACGATACTTCGTGGAGGTGCCCCCGGAGGATGATGATGAGATCGACCTCGTTCAGTAGATCCTACAGTTGGGCATCGACGATCCGTGGGTGGACTCTTTATGTGCATCCCTCTCTAGGGAAATTTGGATTTTGACCGTACTCGGTCGTGTTTGACTTCCGCTTGTTGCATGATATTCTGCTGGGTCCGGGACCTCTGAGATGATGTAATAAACTCCAGTGGCAATGTATGTCCTGGATTCTATTTATTTATGTCTTAGTTAAAGTTCTTTGTTCTTATACTTGTTGTTGAGAATCCGGTAGCGACACGAGTGTGAGTGTCGTGAGTCGGTGGCTCTTTATGCGCTACTAACGTGAGAGGGACGCGAAAGCGACTAACTCGAGTTAGCACCGCATCGGGGGCCTTACAGAAATATTGAAAAATGTTTCTCCAAAAATTGATTCACTAGCACTCGGGGGCTCGCCGCAGTAGCCACCCCCGAGGCGTTCTTCGCAATCGCGACCTAACCAAATTGGCACTCGGGGGCTCGCCGTAGCAGCCGCCCCCCGAGGCGTTCTTCGCAACCGCGACCTAACAAAATTGGCACTCGGGGGGCTCGCCGCAGCAGCCACCCTCCGAGGCGTTATTCGCAATCGTGACGTAACAAAATTGGCACTCAGGGGATCTCTGCAGCAGCCACTCCCCGAGGCGTTCTTCGCAATCGCGACCTAACAAAATTGGCACTCGGGGGCTCGCCGCAGCAGCCACCCCCCGAGGCGTTCTTCGCAATCGCGACCTAACAAAATTGGCAATCGGGGGCTCGCCACAGCAGCCACCCCCCGAGGCGTTCTTCGCAATCGCGACCTAAAAAAAATTGGCACTCGGGGGCTCGCTTGGGCAGTCACCCCCTGAGGCGCTCTTCGCATTCGCAACACACAAGGACTCGCCACAGCAACAAAACCCTTTACTGCAAAGGAATACAGTACACCAAGAATGTCAGAACCCTAATTTAGGTTTGTGTTTTGCTAAGCTTGCTATTTGCATCATGAAAAATTGCAAAAGAAAAAGAAATGGGGGAAAAGAAAAGCCCTAAATGAATTAAATAAAAAGGCCAGAAATAAATCTTTTTCCAAAATTCTTTTGGATATGTTGAAAAGTCCTAAAAGTGAGTGTGATCATTTTAAAAGTGATTTGGGATTAATCCCATGCTCATAGATTTTTTAAAAATTCAAACAGTGGCTTGGAAATTAAATCAATTTTCTATTTGAATTGGAATTCAAATAATTTGAATTTCAAAAATTCCCAAAACTTGGGGTTGACTTCTATAGAGTCATCTAGGTTTTAGAAAAATGATTGGGAATTTTATTAAATGCTCTAGCTATTTTTTTTAAAGAGCAAAACAAATAACAGAAAGAATAAAAGAAAAGAAACAGACAAAGAGCAAACCTTTCGCATAGGGCGAGGCCCACTTACCTTCTGGCCCAGCCCAGCCCAGCCGCCACCCCTTCTTGTCTTCTACCTTGCCGTCAAGCACACAGCTCGGTGGCGAGCATGCAGCCACCCCAAACACCTCCTTCTTGCCCCCCCCCCCGTCGACTTCTGTCGCCGTGGAGCTGCCTGGAGACGCCCGTTTCTCTTTCCCCCTCCTCTGGCCATTCTTCCCCTCCTCTCCTCGTCGATCTCGTCGAAGCCAGAGAGCAGCCGGAGCTCACCGTCGTTGACCGCGCGGCCACCGTGCCCTTCTCGCCGCTCCATCGTGTCCAGTGGAGTCCCCGTCCTGTGCCTCGAATCGCGCCAAAGGAGCCCCAGAGATGACGCCTTCGTCTCCAACCGCCGCAGGCCGCCGTGAGCTCCGTCGAGCAATTGCGCCGCCGCCACTGCCTCCCCGACCTCGTCGTGCTCCCCTTCGCGCTCCGGTGAGCCTCACGCTTGTTTCCCCCCTTCCCGCGCTCCTCCCCGACCTCTCGTCGCCATTCCCCGCCTTAGACAGCACCCAGCCACCGCGGGCTTAGTCGCCGCCATGGACGGGGGCCTCCTCGAGGTCCCCCTCGTGCTCCACCAAACGCGCGAGGACGCGAGCCGAGTTTTGGTGCCGCCCCCGAGCCTCACCGTGGCCGGGAGCTCAACTCCGGCAGAGCGCCGCTGATGGGGATCAACCCCGGCAAATCCTATGGTCAGGGACCCTAGGTTTCGTGTAGGAGGAAAGACAACGACGTGTCCTGCGTGTTGGTAGGATTCGGAGGTGACAAGCGACACATGGGGCACGATTTACCCTGCTTCAGGCCCCCGGAGGGAAAACCCTACATGCTTCTTGTCTGATCTTGTATTGATGATGATGTACAGAGGTGCCGTGAGGGCTTTGGTGGAGAGAGATCTGTCTTGTCCTATGCGTGGGGATTGAGAGCTTGTGTCTTGAGTTGTCTAGAGAAGTGCCCCTACCTCGCTTTATATAGATAGCCAGGTAGGGTTTACAAGAGTCCTAGTCGACTACAAATATGAGTCCTTGTCTTGCGCCTCAAGTCTTGGTCTTTATGTCTTACTCCGTCATGTCAGTGTCCATGAGTGGGCCCCTGGTGGGCCGCCAGCCATGACACGCACCAGGTACCCTCACGTAGAGGACTCGTGGGGTCACCCCCTCGTCAGTAGCCCCTGAGTGCCTGGGGACTCGAAGAGTCGCGCATGGACTCGAATCTGCAGTTGCCGCTGCAGTGCGTGTCGATCAGTTGCTGATGAACAGTCGAAGATGTCGTGAGTATGCTCCCGATGGGAGTATTTGGATGAAGCATCGAAATTGCAGTCTGGTTCGTCTTCGTATTTCATCGTCGGTTGGGGAGAAGTTGCCCAGTCGAGCGATCGTCGGGTGCACATCAGCGCTCCCGATGGGAGTAGCCCCCGGGGCTATGTGCGACTCGTAGAGTCGGGCATAGGCTCAAGTTTTTTTTAAGCTAACCCCGTCGTTCTTGTCAGCTGCGCGAGTAATGCTCGTCGGGTACGCGTCAGCGCTCCCGATGGGAGTAACCCCCGAGGCTATGTTCGAATGCTTGTAGTCGAGCATAGACTCAAGACTTCTTCTTCATCGAGTAATTGTCATCCGAGGAAGTGCTCAACTCGGGTCTTGCGCCGTAGACGTGAGTTGTTGTAGAGACCGGTCGTGGACGAGGAGGTTGGCGTCGCCGCGTCATGAGGGCGCCCAGCCCCCGAGCATCTGCTGAGAAGGAGAAAAAGGTGTAACTGTATCAAGCTGTACTTGTGCAAAAAAAATTTGTAAGGTACGTGATTTGTAGACATTGCACTTTTGCCGAGTGGAAAATGTAGCATCATATAAAGTTCATGCGTGTCTTTTCATGAGTAGGACCTCCAGCAGCAAACTCCTGCCGGGTAACAGGGACGCGATGCCAGACTTGTTGAACCCGGAGAGAAGAGCGGCCTTTTGGTACCCAGCCTCACTATTTTGACGAACGCGAATAAACAACATATAAAACTGAGCATGATCCAAAGAATGATTTTGTAGCTCTCAGATGTTTGTGTGCGACTGTGTAGTCATCTTTGGCGACTGATCGAGAATGCATATAGGTTTTGGAATCATAGCATAAGAATGTAAAGAAAACTTAGCTGTAGGATCGACGCGGCGGAGGATGTCGAAGATGACAGTTGAGTAGTCGACGATGAGCAGTCGACGAGGCGAGAACGGAGTCGATGTGATGGCGACTGCGACGTTCAGCCCCCGAGTCCGCTAACCCCCGAGTCCGCGAGCCCCCGAGTGTTCAGGTGGCGGAGTTGCGCAGTGAAGTCATCGTGATGAAGTTTCGCGGCGTGTATCCGCACTGGAGCCGATGAAGTTGATGTCATTGTTGATGTCGAAAAAGTGCCAGCCCTCGAGCATCGAGTGCGCGTCGTGATTCGTCCGTGGTTGATGTAGAGGAAGGAGTCGATGCCGCGACCATGGTTGATGTCGCGCCCGAAGCCGATGTAGAGGACGGAGTCGACGCCGCGGCCGCGGACGAGATATTGCCAGTTTGGATTGGGTCATGACGATCGATCTTCGAGTGCTTCACGTAGACGTGCGCAGCCTGATTCCATAATCTGTTGCTGCGACGGTTTCGACTACGTTTTTTTTTCTTCTTCGATCTGGATCTTCATAGTGAATCATTGTTGATGTAGTCGCCGAGTTGTCGATTGCTCATCGTGTGTTTTTGTTGTTGCGGCTCGAGTCGATGTAGAAACATTGGTGAGTCATCCATGGCATGTCGAGTTGGAGTAGAAGCCTTGTGGGTCAAGATTGAACGCGAATTCACGATTGGAAATTCGCGATCTTGCGTAGATCCTAAAATGCGTTGCAGTGCGAGAGCCGCTGACGGACATCTAACCGTTGGAATTTTCTGAAATTTTTTGTGCTGATGGAGGATTGAATCCCTCATGCTTTCACCGGAGGGATCTTCTAGTTGATGTCCAAGCTAATGTCAAGAATATTTTTCCAGCATGAATCTCGTGATTCATCACGCGACGCAGCTCTGCAGGCTGAGAAATTACGCGGCAAAGTGTCTCAAAGGACGATGGCACCACCTGTAGGGGATAAAACTCAGCATGGATCCCGCCCAGCACCTGTCGACAGTACCGCAGAGTAGCCGGCACCCGCTCAACTCGAAGATGAAACACATCAAATACTCGAGCATGAGCCCCATGTGCCCAGAAAGGATTGCTCGCCTGCACATCAGGATCATCCAGCCGAGACAGCTCCGACTGGATGGCCTTCTCTTCATCCCGGGACCGCCCCGCCAGGACTTCGAAAAACAGAATCAAAATCAAAGACAACGACATGAAAACTACTAAATAGAGTCGAGCAATCGAGCAACAGCAAGACTCACCTCGGAGGAGGTCAGATAACTTCACCACCCACGAAGCAAGACTATCCAGCACGGCCTCAGCACCCTCGCGTTTGGAATGATGGACTGCCGCAACCCCCTTCAAGCGAACAACCTCCCGCTCAGCGTCTCTCATCCTCAAGCACACAGACTCATACGCGCCCTCGCGAGCGTCCTCCTTCAAAGAACTCCAAGACCGAAGCACGCCCGGGGCAGCCTACCGCAAAACGAACAAAAAGAAAGGACAATCAAGCACAACGGCAGGAACGTCCAAGTAGTTATTCCAATCCAGGTAGCATAGATTCACCACCACAAAGGACGCATATTACAACCAGAAAGTTTCAGATGACACGACATGGCTACGATCCCCCCTTTCCTGCAGAGGAGGGATACTGAGCATCCACAATTTCCTGCAGGCGACAAGCCAGAACAGTAGCTCGCGCGCTCTGCTCGGTAGTATAAGCAGGGACAGTTTCAACCAGAGAGTCGTCAATGGCAAGTCCGTGCCCCATAATAACAACAATGGACGTGGAAAGACCACTCACCACGCTCTCCCCAACTAGCTCCTCCAAGATATCCCCGCCATTAGCAAATGCAGAAACACGGGCGTCCAGACCAGCAGGTACCTTCGTGCCCTCCGGCATGAGGTGCTCATGAACAAGACCCACAAGAGTGGAAGCCCGAGCATAGACCCCCTTGGCAACATCAACAACGGCCGACATGGCATCCACGGCCCCTCAGAGAACTCCAGACCCCGATGCAACCACTTCCGCCGCACTCGCACCCGTAGAGGCTGCACCAGGCAACAAAAATCACTACGGGAAGATAAAAACACAGAAGCACATAGCAACGGAACAAAGACTTACACACAAGCGAGTCCGCCAAGACCCGAAGACGCTCGCACTCGAATGCCTCCGCCTTCACAAGCGCGTCCTCAGCCCGACGCAGGCGCACAAACTCCTTGTGCTGATCGTGTAGCTCCTTCTCCTTGGCAGCTAAAGCGGCCTTAAGGTTGGAAATCGTTCTCTCCGCCTTCTCAGCCTGCTTCTCGGCAGTCTGACGACGGCCTGAAAAACAAGAAAGTACTCAGAACGGACGACCCAGCAGTTCAAGCACGGCAGCACATAAAGAAATACTCACTACTCATGGCAGACAAGGCATCCTGGGCAGAATTGTGGGCCTGCTGCCAACGCTCAGCTTCAACCACCAGACGCTCACAGTGCTGAAACACCAGCTACTCGAAGAAATCAAAAATTAAGGACAGAACCAAAGAAAGACTACAACCAATCGCAAGCGCTTGCTTGCAGCCTCGGGGGCTACTCCCATCGGGAGCACTGGCCGTGCTCCCAATGACGACACAAAGAAAAACAGAGCCAAGGCAAGACTACAAGAACCGCAAGCACTTGCTTGCAGCCTCGGGGGCTACTCCCATCGGGAGCACTGCCGTGCCCTCGATGACAAAATTTACACAAGAAACAGGAAACAAACTCACCAGCCCAGTTATGTGGTCGAAAAAGCGGACTTTGTCTTCCACACCATGATCAAGACGACCCAAGAAAGGACGATCTGGAGCAGCAGGCTCGGCAGCAGGAGCAACAACACCAGACGCCACAGGGGGAACAGCAGCAGGAATCACAACCGCAGCCGGGAGAGCAGGAGTCACCGACGGTACGTGCTGACCAACAACAGCCGAAGAATCCCCAGTATGCTTGACGGCTGCTCCAGAGTCAGCCGACTGCAGGTCGACAGCGGCCGCCCTGGTGGAAGAAGCAGCCGGAGCAGTCGCAGAGCTACAAGATAAACGCCATCAGATAAAAGAACATAGGAAAAAACAACACCAGCAAAGTCAAAGCATATTTTTACCCGCCACACGCAGAGCGAGAACGCAACAACCTCCCAAACCTAGGCCTTTTGCACGCATCAGCAGGAGGAGACGGGTCAGCAGATGGTCGAGACAGCGGGACAGCACCACTCGTCCCGTCAAGATCCTCAGCGCCTGAAGGCCGCTATCGCTTGACACGAAAGGGAGCCGATTCCTCACTATCTCCAGTCCCCGGAAGCTCAACCCCCGTGGACTCGTCAGCACCAGTGGCACCCGCGAGCACGCTGGCACCAGCACTCGGAGCGGCATCGTCAGCCAGAGCATGTGGCTCTTCGCGAATATCAGCATCCTCCGACTGCGGAGGATTGCACAACACAGGAACATGATCCTGCAAAGAAAATAGCATCATCATCAAGGAGTCAAGCAAACATCACAACAAAACGAGAAACTCAAAAACGCATACCTGCGGCAGCGCGTGATCAGAAGATTAAGGAAGGACGAAACCCATCTCGGCAATGCTCGAGAACTTGTTCACATACTGGATCTGGGACAAAAGACCATCAGCATTCAGTTCCTCGCGGGAGCATCTCGTTGAGTCCTCGAGTCCCTCATATTGCCACATGGGACGAACTCAATGCTGCAATGGCTGAACGCGCCTCCCAACAAAAACAGCGATGAGCTGCCCACCGGTCAAGTTGTCCTTCACTGGAGCAACCCTCTCCAAGTATGGAGCCTCTTCAGATGACTCTTTTGCAGACAAAGAATAGGACCATGAAGCCTGCTTGACTACTCGCGCTTCAGAACTAAAGGGAGCAAGACCAAATCGCTTCCCAGCAACGTGCTGATCCTTTAGATAGAACCAACTTTTCCGCCAAGCACTAACAGAGTCAAGCATCTCCAAATCAACGTACGATTTGGAGTCCCTAATGGATATACCCACCTGCCCCACAACATACTCAGAGTTCGTCCTCTTTATACAAAAGAGGTGCTTCCAGAGCCCCCAATGGGGATAGATCCCCAAGAAATCCTCACAAAGGGTAATAAAGCAAGCAATGTGCAAAATCCCATTGGGAGTCAAATTATGCAGCTGAAGCCTATAGGTATACAACAAACCACGAACAAAAGGGTGAATCGGAAGGGAAAATTCGCGAGGGAAGAAAGCCTGAAAGCACACCCGCTCATCTGTCGTCGGAGCGGGAACAGGTTCGTCCCCCGGAATCCGCACGGCGTCTCCAGCCACCAAGCCATCAGCAATCAGCGAGCCGAGATCTGCAGCCCCAAAAGTCGAACGCTCCCACTTGCGAGACATCTTTGCTGATTTTGCAGCGGCACGGGAGCGCGTTTTCATCAATCCCGCAGCAAGCCGCAAAAGAAGGGAGGAGAAGGCTTAAGAACAGGGGAAATCTAGAAGCAAGAGAGGAAGGCAATGGATGGGTAAAACCTAAAATTTACTCAGCCACTCGTTATTTAACCACCAGCCAAGCGAGCAGGGGCACCGTTCAATCCCAGCATGCAGTAAACGTGGCACGATCCCACGGCAGGCGAAAAACATGGAAAACCCCATCGGCGCAGTAACATCACGGCCCACTACGCGCGTAAAACCAGGACCATCATCACACGAAGCAAAAATTTCGGCAGGACAGTGCCAAGTCATTTCCTTTGACAACACTACAATGGTCAAAGATACCAGAAAAACCAAGCCAGCGTCACAATCCCACAAGGCTTATCGAGTACGTTTCCCAGCCTCAGAATTTCAACCTTTTAAATCTTTTTCCGATGGGAAAAATATTTTACTCCCATCGGGAGCATCTCCACGAGAGTTTCGGGTGCTCCCTCGCCTAAAAGTACAAACGTGCTCGAGAGATTACTCGCACCCATAAGAGTTTCGGGTGCTCCCTCACCTAAAAGAAAAGACGTGCTCGAGTGATTACTCGCACCCATAAGAGTTTCGGGTGCACCCTCACCTAAAAGAAAAGACGTGCTCGAGTAATTACTCGCACACATGAAGAGTTCCGGGTGCTCCCTCACCATGATAGAAGATAAGCAGACCTGCACTCGCCAGATCGAGCGATCCCAGAGTATCGGGTGCTCCCTCACCCCAAGAGCGAAGGCGATACTTGAGTAATTACTCACAAAACCTTATGTACCGAACACTCGAAGACCTCCCGAGCAAGTACTCCTCTACATTATTCCTCGCCTGAGCGCTCGACCAAGCTCCGCGAAGGACTGCTAATACAACTCACTTGATTGTTTATTCCAAGTGGGTGCATTATCAACTAGGCTCCGCGCCTCAATAAAAAATACATATTCCTGGAAACACAACACACTGTGCCCAGATGCCATGCAAGCTTAGCGTGTAGGTAAGACCCCGCTGCGCAGATCGGCCAGGCTGGGACTTGCCGCAGAGCGATTTCACTCCCAATCTTTCCCATGCACTTGCATGATAGAAAAAGCCGGGCGGACGCGCCTAGGCTGCGAACTTTACTGGCGGCAATTGATCACTGTAAGACCTGCAGCGGCTTGACTTTTTCTCGACACCAGTGTTCCAAGATCATGTCGAGGGACATGGGTTTGATTGGGCTACTGCGGTATTTTCCACTAGTGCAATTCACCAAGGCTCGACCAGTCGACTCCTTGGGCCCTTTCATCTTAGCATCCCTCAAAACAGGTTTTGTCATGGCCCCAGACTGCCAGCGAACCGAGGTTGAACCGTGCATACATCAAAGACGACGCAAGAATGGACTCGAGTCCCTGCGCGCCTCTTTGAGTCCCCCAGGCACTCAGGGGCTAATGACGAGGGGGTGACCCCACGACTCCTATGGATGAGCCTACCCGGTGTACCCGAAGACACGAGGCCCACAAAGATGCCGCCTGGGCTCAGCCTTGGCCCACTAGTGGAACCGACGTAGGAGTCCGCGACTCATAAGGAAGGTGCAAAGTTGCCGTACGGAACAACATCAGGGTTAGGAAACCTCATCTGTAATCCAGGACGGATTCCCCGAGACCTAGCCTAGTATATAAAGGCTAGGAGGGGAGACGTCGAGATCAAGCAATACACAATCTGTAACCCTAGCCTTGTGCGCATTAGCCTTGGCTTCCCTGTAATCCCCATCTCCAGTCAATAACATCGAGCAGGAACGTATCCTACTGTTAGCCAACGAGCTATCGTCCAACATGTGCCTCTCATAACTAACCCAGGGTCCCTGACCATGGGATTTTCCGGGGTACATACCCGTCAGTCGTCGTCTTTGCCATGTCCAACAAGACATCAACCAAGGGAAGGTCGTTGAACAGGCTACGGAGGAAGAAATCGCCGCGAGACAAGCGGAGATGGAGCACTCCGTGAGAGAGGAAGTCAAGATGGTCACCATCCAGCAGGAAGGAGATCCATCAACGAGAGGATCAAGCTCCAACAACCCCATCTTCGTGGGGTTTGTTAACCCTCAACATGACCTTTCTCTGAAACTTTCAAGAACTGCTCCACCACTTGAAGCCCCACACGCGTCATCTTCTATATCCGAAGCTCACCGAATTACTAACCAATTCCGTGAACACTTTTGTGTTCTTAAAGTACAGGTGGACATATAGGAAGCTAAAAACAAAACCCTCCGACGCATAATAGAGGACTTGAAGAGCAACAAGTAGATCAAGAATGAAATCTTCATGGGTAATGGCACCCCCTCAGCTTGTGATACGTCTCAAACGTATCTACTTTTCCAATCACTTATGCCATTGTTTTGGCCTCATTCTTGCATGATTTGAACGAAACTAACCCGGACTGACGCTGTTTTCAGCAGAGGTGCCTGTATGATTTTCTTGTGTGCAGGAATATGGATTTTTTGGTACGACATAAAATTCCCAGAAAAATCACGCAAAATCCAAGCACCCGGAGGGACCCAGGACCAGAAGGGGGTGCCAGAGGGGCCCCGGGCGCCCTGCTGGAGTGGCAACCCCCCTGGCCGCACCGGGAGGCCGCCTGGGTGGGTCCCACCCACTATTTTTACCCGTCGCGAGGAAACACCAGAACATAAGTCCCTTTTAAAATTCCTATCACGGATCCACCGCCACCCTCTGTTCTTCTCCGGGAGGGCTAATATGGAGGTTGTTTTGGCCTCCGGTGAGGGGAGATCATCGCCATCGTCATCACCAGCGATACTCCATCATCCCTCCATGACTTCTCCTTCCATGTGTGAGTAATTCCTTATTGTAGGCAAAGGGGATGGTAGGGATTGGATGAGTTAGATCATGTAATAGTTCATGAGATTGATGGTTTGCTACAACTTTTTTCTCTTAATGCTTGTCACTTTGGGCCCGAGTGCCATGTTTTCATATCTAAACCACTTGTGTTTTCATGAGTTTATTTGTGTTCTTGATCCTATCTATGAGTTGTATGCACCTATTTTTGTCCCGAACCGGCGATCCCAAAGGTGACAGCTTGGGACACCAAAGGGGATGGACTATAATTTGAGGATTTCATGTATCCATTGAGTGTTAATGTACAACTACCTACGGGATGCATGCCTAATGTTTGATATTTCCTAGATGATCCTTGCTTTTCTGTGTGGATTGCCCCGTGTTAGAATCTATTACATATTCACTCTCATCCAAGCAGCGCCCAACCATCCATCTTCCTAGCCTATAGTGTTTTGATCCTGCTGGTTGCTAGTTGTTTGCTTTTGCTGTTTTACTTTCTTTGTTTCACCACCACTATTACTGTTGCCACCATCACTTCCATATCACCGTTGCTACTAATATTTTGTTGCAAGCAAGTGTATTTCAGGTGCGGTTGAATTGTAAACTCAACTGTTAAAGCTTGAAAGTATTATTTGGATCCCCTTGAGTAGAATCTATAAATTTGGTTATTCTTACCCGCGAAGACTATCTCGATCCCCTATAGTTGAGGGTTAACAAGTACTATTTTCTGGCGCCATTGCCTCGGAAAATAGCTTTATTTACATGTCTACTTGAAGTATTCTTCCTGTTGCACTTTATCCACTATGGTTAAGAAAGGAGACCCCAAGGCTCCGATCTTACCATCAACTACAAGAAAAGGTAATGTTCTGAGCACTCGTGCTACACTTGATTCACCTTCAGTTATAAGTAAGTTTGCTTCACCACCACCAGATGCTACTTTTGCCGAATCTGATAATATGTCCGACACTTTTGATGATGCTTCCACTACTCTTGATGATATTGGTTTTCTTGGTCGCTATCTTGCATCTCAAATTGCTATGGTTGCAAAATAGTCCGAGACTGAAACTCCTGCTACACATTACTCCTGACCCTGAACTTGCCACATCTCCCATATGCATCAATGATCCTGATTATGATTTCTCTGTTGATCTTTCACTTATATCTATAGTTGAAGCTAACCCCTTTTATGGAAGAGAAAATGATGATGCTATTGCACACCTGACAAAAATCACCGAGTTGGGTGGCTTGTTTACTACCGATGAGAAGATACAAAACTTGTATGTGACAAAGCTTCTTCCTTTCTCTTTGAAGGAAGATGCTAAAGCATGGTATGATGCACTACCCTATGGTTCCATTAAGAGTCCTCAAGATTTGGCTCAATCTTTTTTTGATAAGTACTTTCCTGCTCGCATGCAAAATGCTACTTTACAAAGAACTTATAACTTTAAACAGTTGCAGGATGAGCACCTCCCTAAAGATTGGGGGAGGTATTGCAGTTTGATAAGGCTAGACCGGGACATGGAGTCCCTAAGAATGATTACTTGATATATTTTACGCTGGTCTAACCGATGAATCGAGATCCTATTTGGATAGTTGTGCTGGTTGTGTTTTCAGGGAAAGAACACCAGACGATGCTGAAGAACTAATGGGCAAGATTGCCAAAAACAACGAAGACTAGTCCATCCCTGAACCACCTCCACCACCAAAGAAGAGGGGCATGCTTGTCCTAAGCCCCGAAGATATGCAAGAAGCAAAGAAGTCTATAAAAGAGAATGGTATTAAAGCAGAAGACGTGAAGAATCTACCTCCTATTGAGAAACTGTGTGAGCCCATTACTTGCCCTCCTATGGTAGAGGTACACTCTCTTTTAGATTTCAATGCAAGTGACATCCCTCAAGGTAAGCCTCCTGATGAATGTTTAGATGAGCTTGATAGTTTTACTATGAAGAAAAATGACTTTAATATGAGGATACAAAGTCAGTTTCATGATAATACCCTTGATATCAAAAGTTTGCTTGATGTTCTAGGAAGAATAGTTAATGATGTTAAATGTCTTTTTAAGAATTTTCATATGGTTCAAACTCAGCTTGAAAAGATTTTCTTGCTAGCAATGCCAAACAAGATAATTTACAGGCTTATGGTATAAAGACTCGGGGTGGAACACACAACCAGAACCCTCTCTATCCAGAGGGACATCCAAAGAGGATCGAACAAGATTCTCAAGTGTAGGAAGAAGAAATTGTTAGCTCTCCAAAGAAGAAGAAGAAGAAACACAAGGAAGCCGACAATTGAAATGATCCTATAGTTGAAGAAGAGCTTGTTCTTCATCCAAAAGGTATATCTACCTCCGATGCCGAAACTAAAGACGGTGCTGAGCCAGAAAAGGATAATGAAAAGAATGATCCACCTAAAGTTCGAGAAGAAGAAGCACCCGACAAACACAAGAAATACACGAGAGAAGAATTCATTGCAAGAAGACTGTCAGAACCCTCTGTTAGGTAATGTGCTAGGATTAGCCAGTACTCTTGCATCATGTTAAAATTTCAAAAGAAATCTTTGAAATCAAAATTCAAAAGCAAATGGGAGAAGGAACCCCCCCCAGATGAATTAATTCAAAAGGCCAGATAAAAATCTTCTCCAAAAATTCATGTTAGATTTTCGAAAAGTCTTATAAATGAGTGTGATCACATATCAAGTGATGTGGGACCCACGCCATGCTCATAGATTTTTCAAATATTCAAACAGTGCCTTGGATTTAAAGAAATACCCCTATTTGATTTAAAATTCAAATCAGTTGAATTTTAAAAATGTTGAAACTTTATAAGTGGCTAGTCTACATTATTATGAGGCCATATAAAAATTTTCAGCATTTATTAAAATGCCTAGCTATTTATTTAGCAAAGACAAAACAAATGTCAGAAAAGAAAACAGAAGAAAAGAAAAAAAAAGGAGAAGCTTACCTGTTGCCCAGGGGTGAGGCCCACCTTTCCAGCCGGCCCAGCCCACCAGGGGGGCTTCCCTGTCGTCTTCTCCGGGCACGAGCACACAGCTGCGTGCCCGGCATGCCGCGGCCGTCGCGGTGGCAGCTCCACAGCCACGCCCCTGCCTCCTTCTCGCCGCCCCGCCTGTCCAGGAGAAACCCAGATCATTTTCCCCTCCATCCTCGCCCTCTTGTTCGTCCTCCCCACGAAGAATAGCGGCGCCCCCGTAACCTAGCCGGAGCGCAGCCGTGCGGACTCGCGGCCAACGACGTCGAAGAGCCAAACCAAGGTGTCCAGGGAGTTCATCGTCGTCGTCTTCATCAACCTGCAGAAGGAATCGGAGCCAGACGCCTCCACGAGCTCGCTAGCTTCGTCGTCTTCATCGCCGGCCGCCGCGGATCGACTTGGAATTCCGGCAGCACTAGAGCCTCCCCGAGCAAGCCGCCGCTCCAGTTAGACTCAGGGTGAGCTCGGGATCAAAACCCCTCTTTTATCCCCCTCGATTGCTTCCTCTAGCCGGATCCGCCATGGGGACCCGAGCACCTCGCCGCCATGGTCGTCGCGCTCCTCGCTCCGGTGCCCGTCGTGAAGCTCCAGTGCACGCGTTTGACTCCTGCGTGTGCCAGCACTCGAACGCGCCACCAATCAGCCCGCTCCATGCACTGCAACGACAACTGCGATCTCGCCGCCGTTCTGCTGCCGCCGGAGACGTTGCCGCCGTCGATTCCGAGCCCCCCGTGACCCCCTGTTGCTTCCAGACGACGCGGACGACGTTGCTGCACCCGTTGATGTCCTCCCCGTAGCCTCCCGTGGCCCCTAGCCCATTCCGGCGAGTGCGCCGCCGTGGCTAGGCCGCCGGTGGGTTAGCCAACCCCCCCCCCCCCCCCCCCGTTAATCACCCCTCTAATGACCCCCTGGGTCACTGACTAGTGGGCCCAGTGGCTTAATTAAGCCACTGGTTAAATTAACCAGCCGGGTTAATTAACCCAGTCACTGACAGGGTGACCCCATATGTCAGCCTGACGCATTAAATCGAATTAAATGAATTTTCCATAAAATCAAATTGAATTTAAGAATTCCAGAAATTCCAGAAAATACCCCAAACTTTGGAAATTCATAGAAAATTCATATTAACTCCAAATTGGACAAATAATATATGAAAAATGATCAGGAAAAATAAGTTATCCAAATATCCAACTTTCAACTTTGTTTGAGTTGATTTTAAATTGGGATCAGTAGCATTTGCTGTTTGATTTAAATGGAATTAAATCAAATTAAATTCAAAAGTTTTTGCAACTTGAACCATGGCAATATGCTACATTTCAACCACACATCAGAGGCATATCATACACATTACAAAATGATTCAAATTGATCAAACAATGTCACATGTAACTTGGCTAAGTTTGAATTCAAATTGGAGTTTGAATTTGCAATTCAATTTGCAATATACTCCATTTAAATGGAATTGCTTCACACATCAAAGCATATACATCAAGTTTCAACCTTCCATCATGTGATTGTGCATTGTATTTACTTTGCTACCTTGTTTGTTGTTTGTCGAGTAGAGGTGGAACCGGAGCAGGAGGCTGCCCCCTTCATTGAAGACCCCGAACCCGAACCTCGTCAGCAAGGAAAGCAAACCCCCTTTGATCATGTCGATAAAATCCCACTTCCCTCTCATGTCTCGCTTATGCATTGTTTAGGATGATCACCATGCTACGATTCTACCGCATAGATGAACCCATTCCTTTGCATGACCTATCATTTTGTCATAGTAGTAAGCAAACCACAATCCTAGCAAATGTAGGAGTTGATTGATATCATGTGGCCCCTGCAATTGTTACTGCTTATTGCATGCTTAGAGTGATACCTTGATGATACTGTTATGTGAGTCGGGATGGTAGTGATCATGATGATGATGGTAGAAAAGTGTTGGTGAATCTACCCTAATACAAGGTGAACGATGAGAGGCTGTGTAGGAGTACACGGTGGGTTGTCTCGTTGAACACCGCCCTAAGTCCGAGTTCTTGTGTGGTGATCCAAGATGAAGAGTACAACCACACATTGGGCTCACTGACCCCTCTCAACTTACTAACTCATCCCTTTCGATGTCCAGATGTCGCAATAGTTCGGAGTTCTGGTAGGTCTGTGGCCTGGCTGCTAAGTGAGAGAACGGATCACCCGAGACCGGCTTATGCACCACGCACACATCACTTGGGTCCACTTCGGTAAACCGGCCGGGTTCACGATAGTGGTAGCCAATCCAAGTAGGCGGCTTTCTCGGACTAGATCGGCTATGAGGTAACAGTTGTGGTGAGCATCCTCGCTGGCAACCCTTGAATGGTGTCCAGATCAAAGGCGGTAAATGATGATCATGTGTGTGTAGCGGTACACCCCTGCAGGGTTAACAAAACTATTCGAATAGTCGCGTCCGCGGTTATGGACTGCTTGGCAAGCTTAGCTTGATTATTAGACAACTTGAATCGGATACTTCTAAAACAAAACCAAGATAAGTGTGAGTGCTATGGCGTGCTTTCTCGTGGGGAAGTCGAGGAAGGCACCATAGTGGTGTAATTGGTTGGAGAAAGTAGTGGACTCGTGTACGCTTCTTACCTCAAAGTCTGGTATTCGTAGTTCAGGACTAGCCAAGTCAAAGCTGGCACTTCTGCAAGTGAACCCCACCTCCCTTTACCTTGATACATGTGCATGAGTAGTATAGATCCTATGTAAGTCTTGCTGAGTACGACTTTGTACTCACGTTTGCTTAATCTATGTTTTAGATGAGACCACTGACCCCGAAGGTGGCTTCTTCATCGAGCTGGACGACTGAAGATCAAGCTAGTCTAGTCCCAGTCAGACGACTGGTTCCCTCGTGGAGGGCTTGTGTTTAAATAAGGCTTCTTAAGCCATTTGTTAAACTTGTCTGTACTCAGACATAATTTGCTTCCGTTTGTGTTGTAATGTTGGATCACATGTTTGTGATCTCTGTTTGCACTCTATAAGAGTTATTAATAAAAATGTATACTTTGTAGAGAATTGCAATGATACCTACTGTTCATACAAGGCATGTGTGCTGCGTGTATGTTTATAACATGCATGTCTTTGTATGGGTTTTCGAGACCTTAGTTGTGTTCTGGCTGGCGGTCTTTCATACACCAAGTGGCCCTTAGATGTGCGCAGCTTGGGGCATCGCGATGCGATTGCTCGAGACTCCGTCTCGTGCACACTTTGTGGTATGATCGAGCCCGCCCTAGACCCCGACTAAGTGATCGGGCTGGAGTAAGTCTATGTAAGAGTTATGAGATAGTCGTTAGTATGGTTGAGGCGACTTGTCTTTGAATATGGGAGTTCACCACCCATATCATTAGACTTGTGTGCGGACGATGAGGACCCATCTCAGTTGATCATCCGGCCTGGATGGGATGCCCCTCACGTACGATGCTTTCCGAGAACGTTCTGTGCTTGGCCTTGTCTGCTTAGACAAGTGGGTACGGTTCTCGGCTCTCCATATGACTATGTCTTAGCTGTACTTGCATACGCTAACCCCGGGTCCCGACAGACTTGGTATCAGAGCAGGACTGACTGTAGGACTAGTAGCCTTGGCCAAAGTCGAGTCTAGCCTTCTATAGTTATATAGTTACTCTGGGTATATAAGGGAAGAACGTAAGGCTTCTTTTTTTCTCCTTACCCCCTTCGTTCTGAGTTCTGAGTCACCCTCATATTATTCTACGAGAAGATAGGACTAGGCTCTCCTCTGTCTGATTAGAACATCTCGTTGTTTGCTTCCTTGTAGCCGTAGGAAAGTTGTGACCGGTTTGTTAGAGTGGTTATGCTCCCTGTTTTATTACATCGTATGTAAGTGTTGTTTCCATGTTGTATGAAATTGTGTTTTTCTTGCAATTACAGCCGTTATGCTGTCCGAGTCATTCCAGGTTTATCTCATAATCTGATGCATTTGCAAACTCCTTTCTGTTTCAGATGGCCGATCTTCCCCCTCGGCAGATTGTTCGTTTGACCAGGTGCCTCGGTGTGCGTGGCCATCCCGCCACGTTGATCGAGATGATGTCCTATGTGGGATATCGATGGTACCCTGAGTACACTGTCGAGGAGCAGTTCCACAACTTCAACCAGACGCAGTTCCACTACATTGTTCGGATCTACCCGCACCACCTTGGAGTCACTCAGCCTATCCACTTTGGACATGGCATTGGCATTACCGAGAACATGGCTGTGCAGGATGCTGCATACTCATGTATGACCCTGCTGAGAGAGGAGCACACTTTGCTGAGAGAGACCTCTTTCCGCTATATCCCTGCTGCACTTCTAGGAGAAGAGGGATATTACACCGGACTCTACTCAGATCACTCTGCAGAGGATCCCGCACTTCAGATGACTGCTAGGTTTGCTAGTGATCGAGATCGTGATGCACACGCTCTCCGTTTCGAGCTCCACGCCACCCGTGTTCGTCTGTATCGAGCACTGACCCTTTTCGCACCCTTTGTGAGCGTGGGATCAGTTGAGCATGATGCTATCTACCCAGTGAGGACTCAGATGCCTTCTCGAGTTGCTTGGCCCGAGATTGGAGGCATTTTTCCACCCCGTGGTCCTTTGCTTCCACCCTACGCTGGACCTAGGCCCCATCCTTGCCCAAATGGATATCAGGGTCCACAAGCCTCCGTGTTTTCCGATGGTGACCTCCAGCTACCGGGATACGCGGGTAACTTTTATGAGGACTACTATGGAGATGGAGATGAGTGAGACCGCCTGTGGTCTTACTTAGTGAGGATGTAGTAGTATTTTAGTATATTGTACGCAAGGTGTCTAAGTTCTCGAGGCTTAGATAAATAATGTATAGGAAGTCAGAGTGCCTCTGAAGGATGTATCATCTTCATCACGTTTGTATTAGCTTGGTGCTTGTACTAAAACGATGTATGGTTTGTATGACAGCTTGTGAATATATGGCTTGTATGCTTTATCACCATGTTGTCAAGATGATTACTTCCTTTACTCTGTAATCCTTCCAGTACTTCAATACCTTGTTTAGACTCTCCCAATCAACTCTGTTTGACTTTGGTTTTCACCTTCAGGATGTCTTAAGGAACCCGTGGCCAGGTTGGTCGTAACCATGGTCGTGGGAATGACCAGGAGGAAGGCAACCTTCCACCCCCACCCACGATGGCTCAGGTTCTGATGGAAGTCGAGAGGAACCGCCGAGACTCTCACCACCTGCTAGAAGTTATTGCTCGCAACACCACTCAGCAGCGCAATGAGCTGGTGTCCCTGAACGACTTCATCCGACTTCATCCCCCGGTTTTCAGTTACTCCACCGAGCCCCTTGACGCCGATGAATGGCTTCGCAGCATCGAGAGGAAGCTCCAAGAAGGCCATGTTGCAAATGGCGACAATGTCAGCTATGCCACCTATCACCTCGAAGGCGCAGCTAGCTCTTGGTAGGAGAACTTCATGAATATGCGTCCCGTTGGACCGCCTACATCTTGGGATGAATTCTGCACTTCCTTCCGCGAGCACCACATTCCCAAGGGTCTTATGGACCGCAAGCGTGAGGAGTTATGCAACCTCACCCAAGGCAGAAGGACCGTTGACGAGTTTAGTCGTGAGTTCAACCGACTTGCTCGTTATGCTACCGAAGAAGTCTCCACCGACGCAAAGAAGCAAGAGAGGTTCCGTCGTGGCCTCAACACTGGACTCCGTCGTGAGCTCAACCGACATGACTTTGCCTCATTCCATGTCCTTGTCAACAAGGCCATCAAGGCAGAGGACATGAACACCCCCAACAACTTTCGCAAACACCCTAGAGACGACAGTTCATCCAGTTCTGGCTCCCAGAAGCGCAAGATCTGGATCCCAAACAGCATGTTCCGCCAGAACAACCCACCGAGGCCATCCTATGTGGCGCCTCGTCCACCAACCCAGTTCCACCCAGATCCACCAAACAACCCAGCTCCACGCACTGTTTTTGGAGCCTGCTACAAGTGTGGTCAGGCAGGCCACTATTCTCGTGAGTGTCCCCAGAACCAGATCCAGAACCAGAATGCTCCACCCCGTGCCGGAGGCAACAACAACAATGGTCGTGGCAAGCCACCCAGAAGGTCTACACCGCCAAACCCGCTCCTCCCGCCACTCGTGGACGTGTGAACCAGATCGTCGCCGAAGAGACTGACGACACCACTGACGTCATTCTTGGTACGCTCCCAGTCAATTATGTTCCTACTTCCGTTCTTTTCGACCCAGGAGCATCTCATTCATTCATGTCGGAAAGTTATGCACTTCGTCATGAGTTATCTTTTGTTGAATTGTCCACCCCAATGATTATTCAAACTCCAGGGTCAAGATGGAAAACTAATAGAGTAAGCCATGGAAATCAGATTGCAATTGAGGGTTTAGTATTCCTTGCTTCACTCATAGCCCTCAAGTCTTCAGATATTGATGTCATCCTTGGCATGGATTGGCTATCAAGACAGAATGCCTACCTGGATTGCAAAGGAAAATTCGTGAAACTCACCCATCCTTCAGGAAAAACCGTCAACTATACCTCACCCAAAACAAGAAACCAAGTGCATTCCTTGAATATACTTCCCCTTCCCGAACTTGAAGATATTCCGGTGGTTCGTGACTTCCCGGATGTCTTTCTTGAAGAGCTGCCGGGCATACCACCCGACAGGTGTGTAGAGTTTATAGTGGATCTTGTACCAGGAACCGCACCAATTTCCAAACGCCCATACAAAATGGCCTCACATGAGTTAGCTGAGCTAAAAATCCAACTTGATGCTTCGTTGGCAAAAGGCTTCATCCGCCCTAGCTCATCGCCATGGGGTTGCCCCGTTCTGTTCGTAAAGAAGAAAGATGGAACAGAAAGGATGTGCGTAGACTATCGCCCGCTAAATTTAGCGACGATAAAGAACAAATACCCACTGCCCAGTATCAATGATCTTTATGATCAACTTGCAGGATCCTCTGTCTTCTCCAAGATGGATTTGAGATTAGGTTATCATCAGATCAAAATCCGAAGCAAGGACATTTCCAAAACGTCTTTTACTACTCGTTATGGTCCTTACGAGTATACCGTCATGTCCTTTGGTTTAACCAATGCCCCCGCCACATTCTCGCGCTTGATGAATTTGATCTTCATGGAGTACCTAGATAAATTTGTTGTGGTTTATCTTGATGACATTCTCATCTACTCGAAGAACGAAGAAGAGCACGCAGAACACCTAAGGCTGGTATTGATGAAGCTTAGAGAGCATCGCCTGTATGCTAAATTCTCCAAGTGTGAATTCTGGCTACCAGAAGTGACCTACTTAGGCCACGTGATTTCTGCAAAAGGCATTGCTGTGAATTCCGAGAGAGTTCAGGCCGTCCTTGACTGGACTCCACCTGAATCGGTTAAGCAAGTTAGGAGTTTTCTTGGCCTAGCCAGCTATTGCCGTCGCTTCGTCGAGAACTTTTCTAAAGTTGCAAAGCCTCTAACTGAACTCCTCAAGAAAGATAAGAAATTCTTATGGACTCACAAGTGCGAGGAAAGCTTTCAAGAGCTAAAAAGAAGATTGACTTCTGCACCCGTACTTGCACCTCCAGACACCAAAAAGGATTTCGAGATCTATTGTGACGCATCACGGCAAGGGTTAGGATGCATACTTCTGCAAGATCGACATGTGGTAGCTTATGCTTCACGCCAGTTGCGGCCACATGAAGAGAACTATCCTACCCATGACCTTGAACTCGCTGCCGTAGTTCATGCCCTAACAACTTGGCGACATTACCTCCTTGGTAACCGTTGCGAGATTTATTCCGACCACCAAAGCCTCAAATACATTTTCACCCAGCCAGATCTTAATCTCAGGCAAAGACGCTGGATTGAGTTGATAAAAGATTACGACGTAGTAATTTCTTACACCCCAGGCAAAGCCAATGTCATGGCTGATGCACTAAGTCGTAAGTCGTATTGTAACAACCTCATGTTACAACAGTATCAACCACTTCTTCATGAGGACTTTCGCAAGCTCAACCTTGAGATTGTTCCTCATGGCTATCTTTCTACCTTGGTGGCGAAACCAACTCTTGAGGATCAAATCAAAGTTGCCCAAAGGCGTGCACGAGGTGTTCGTCGGATCAAGGAGAACATTGCTAGCGGAGTTGCTAAATGTTTCTCCACAGATAGCAAAGGAACGGTATTCTTTGGAAATCGTTTGGTAGTACCTAAGAATAGGGAACTAAGGAAACTCATCCTCAAGGAAGCCCATGACACACCCCTCTCAATTCATCCCGGTAGCACAAAAATGTACCGAGATCTACGCTAGAGATTTTGGTGGACTAGGATGAAGAGAGACATTGCTCGATTTGTTGCCGAATGTGATGTTTGTCATCGCATTAAGGCACAACATCAAAGACCTGCTGGTACACTTCAACCTTTGTCTATTCCCGAGTGGAAATGGGACAAAGTCGGTATGGATTTCATAACCGGCTTTCCAAAAACCCAGAAAGGAAACAATGCCATATTCGTTGTCATAGATAGGCTTTCCAAAGTTGCTCACTTCCTTCCGGTTCGCGAGTCTATAACTGCTAGCCAGTTAGCGGACTTGTACATCTCTAGGATTGTATCCCTTCACGGTGTTCCTTTGGAAATCAATTCTGATCGTGGTAGCCTTTTCACCTCTAGATTTTGGGGAAGCTTTCAGAATGCTATGGGACTCATCTCTCCTTTAGTATAGCTTTCCATCCTCAGTCTAGCGGTCAAGTCGAAAGGGTTAACCAAATTCTTTAAGATATGCTCAGAGCTTGTGTTATCTCATTCGGAAAGAATTGGGAGAAGTCTCTTCCATTCGCCGAATTTGCTTATAACAATAGTTTTCAATCTAGTCTGAACATGGCTCCTTTTGAACTCCTTTATGGACGACGATGTCGAACACCACTAAACTGGTCAGAAACCGGTGAAAGAAAATTCTCTGGACCGGATATGATCAAGGAAGCAGAAGAGCAAGTTCGCATTGTTCGTGATCAATTGAAAGCAGCCCAGTCTCGTCAGAAAATCTACTATGATCGTCATCATAGGCAAGAGAGCTACAATATGGATGAGAAGGCTTACCTTCGGGTTACTCCTCTGAAGGGAACCCAACGTTTCGGTATCAAAGGCAAGTTGGCCCCACGTTACATCGGACCTTTCCGCATTATTGCTAAACGTGGAGAAGTTGCCTACCAACTTGAACTACCCCCGCACCTTTCCCGAGTACATGATGTATTCCATATGTCCCAACTCAGGCGTTGCTTCAAGGACCCCATCCGCGAAGTCGACCATGAAACGCTTGATCTCCAAGATGACCTTTCTTATCGAGAATACCCCGTTCGTATTCTTGATTCCGCAGAGCGTGTCACTCGTCGTTAGAAGATTAGCTTTCTGAAAGTGCAATGGTCACACCACTCTGAGAGAGAAGCTACGTGGGAAAGAGAAGACCGTCTCAGTGCCGAGTACCCCACCTTCCTCCCGGAGACTTCTCAATCTCGAGACGAGATTCTTTTGAGTGGGGGCGAGTTGTCAGAACCCTCTGTTAGGTAATGTGCTAGGATTAGCCAGTACTCTTGCATCATGTTAAAATTTCAAAAGAAATCTTTGAAATCAAAATTCAAAAGCAAATGGGAGAAGGAACCCCCCCCCCCAGATGAGTTAATTCAAAAGGCCAGATAAAAATCTTCTCCAAAAATTCATGTTAGATTTTTGAAAAGTCTTATAAATGAGTGTGATCACATATCAAGTGATGTTGGACCCACCCCATGCTCATAGATTTTTCAAATATTCAAACAGTGCTTTGGATTTAAAGAAATACCCCTATTTGATTTAAAATTCAAAAATAATTAATTTTAAAAATGTTGAAACTTTATAAGTGGCTAGTCTATATTATTATGAGGCCATATAAAAAATTTCAGCATTTAATAAAATTCCTAGCTATTTATTTAGCTAAGACAAAACAAATGTCAGAAAAGAAAACAGAAGAAAAGAAAAAAAAAGGAGAAGCTTACCTGTTGCCCAGGGGCGAGGCCCACCTTTCCAGCCGGCCCAGCCCACCAGGGGGGTTTCCCTGTCGTCTTCCCCGGGCACGAGCACACAGCTGCGTGCCCGGCATGCCTCGGCCGTCGCGGTGGCAGCTCCACAGCCACGCCCCTTCCTCCTTCTCGCCGCCCCGCGTGTCCAGGAGAAGCCCAGATCATTTTCCCCTCCATCCTCGCCCTCTGGTTCGTCCTCCCCACGAAGAACAGCGGCGCCCCCGTAACCTAGCCGGAGCGTAGCCGTGCGGACTCGCGGCCAACGACGTCGAAGAGCCAAACCAAGGTGTCCAGGGAGTTCATCGTCGTCGTCTTCATCAACCTGCAGAAGGAATCGGAGCTAGACGCCTCCACGAGCTCGCTAGCTTCGTCGTCTTCGTCGCCGGCCGCCGCGCATCGACTTGGAATTCCGGCAGCACCAGAGCCTCCCCGAGCAAGCCGCCACTCCAGTTAGACTCAGGGTGAGCTCGGGATCAAAACCCCTCTTTTATCCCCCTTGATTGCTTCCTCTAGCCGGATCCGCCATGGGGACCCGAGCACCTCGCCGCCATGGTCGTCGCCCTCCTCGCTCCGGTGCCCGTCGTGAAGCTCCAGTGCACGCGTTTGACTCCTGTGTGTGCCAGCACTCGAACGCGCCACAAATCAGTCCGCTCCATGCACTGCAGCGACAACTGCGATCTCGCCGCCGTTCTGCTGCCGCCGGAGACGTTGCCGCCGTCGATTCCGAGCCCCCCGTGACCCCCTGTTGCTTCCAGACGACGCGGACGACGTTGCCGCACCCGTTGATGTCCTCCCCGTAGCCTCCCGTGGCCCCTAGCCCATTCCGGCGAGTGCGCCGCCGTGGCTAGGCCGCCGGTGGGTTAGCCAACCCCCCCCCCCCCCCCCCCCCCGTTAATCACCCCTCTAATGACCCCCTGGGTCACTAACCAGTGGGCCCAGTGGCTTAATTAAGCCACTGGTTAAATTAACCAGCCGGGTTAAGTAACCCAGTCACTGACAGGGTGACCCCACATGTCAGCCCCCCCCCCTGACGCCAGCTTGACGTCAGCCTGACGCATTAAATCGAATTAAATGAATTTTCCAGAAAATCAAATTGAATTTAAGAATTCCTGAAATTCCAAAAAATACCCCAAACTTTGGAAATTCATAGAAAATTCATATTAACTCCAAATTAGACAAATAATATATGAAAAATGATCAGGAGAAAATAATCTATCCAAATATCCAGCTTTCAACTTTGTTTGAGTTGATTTTAAATTGGGATCAGTAGCATTTGCTGTTTGATTTAAATGGAATTAAATCAAATTCAATTCAAAAGTTTTTGCAACTTGAACCATGGCAACATGCTACATTTGAACCACACATCAGAGGTATATCATACACATTACAAAATGATTCAAATTGATCAAACAATGTCACATGTAACTTGGCTAAGTTTGAATTCAAATTGGAGTTTGAATTTGCAATTCAATTTGCAATATACTCCATTTAAATGGAATTGCTTCACACATCAAAGCATATACATCAAGTTTCAACCTTCCATCATGTGATTGTGCATTGTATTTACTTTGCTACCTTGTTTGTTGTTTGTCGAGTAGAGGTGGAACCGGAGCAGGAGGCTGCCCCCTTCATTGAAGACCCCGAACCCGAACCTCGTCAGCAAGGCAAGCAAACCCCCTTTGATCATGTCGATAAAATCCCACTTCCCTGTCATGTCTCGCTTATGCATTGTTTAGGATGATCACCATGCTACGATTATACCGCATAGATGAACCCATTCCTTTGCATGACCTAACATTTTGTCACAGTAGTAAGCAAACCACAATCCTAGAAAATGTAGGAGTTGATTGATATCATGTGGCCCCTGCAATTGTTACTGCTTATTGCATGCTTAGAGTGATACCTTGATGATACTGTTATGTGAGTTGGGATGGTAGTGATCATGATGATGATGGTAGAAAAGTGTTGGTGAATCTACCCTAATACAAGGTGAACGATGAGAGGCTGGGTAGGAGTACACGGTGGGTTGTCTCGTTGAACACCGCCCTAAGTCCGAATTCTTGTGTGGTGATCCAAGATGAAGAGTACAACCACACATTGGGCTCACTGACCCCTCTCAACTTACTAACTCATCCCTTTCGATGTCCATATGTCGCAATAGTTCGGAGTTCTGGTAGGTCTGTGGCCTGGCTGCTAAGTGAGAGAACGGCTCACCCGAGACCGGCTTATGCATCACGATAGTGGTAGCCAACCCAAGTAGGCGGCTTTCTCGGACTAGATCGGCTATGAGGTAACAGTTGTGGGGAGCATCCTCGTTGGCACCCCTTGAATGGTGTCGAGATCAAAGGCGGTAAATGATGATCATGTGTGTGTAGCGGTACACCCCTGCAGGGTTAACAAAACTATTCGAATAGCCGCGTCCGCGGTTATGGACTGCTTGGAAAGCTTAGCTTGATTATTAGACAACATGAATCGGATACTTCTAAAACACACCAAGATAAGTGTGAGTGCTATGGCGAGCTTTCTTGTGGGGAAGTCGAGGAAGGCACCATAGTGGTGTAATTGGTTGGAGAAAGTAGTGGACTCGTGTACGCTTCTTACCTCAAAGTCTGGTATTCGTAGTTCAGGACTAGCCAAGTCAAAGCTGGCACTTCTGCAAGTGAACCCCACCTCCCTTTACCTTGATACATGTGCATGAGTAGTATAGATCCTATGTAAGTCTTGCTGAGTACGACTTTGTACTCACGTTTGCTTAATCTATGTTTTAGATGAGACCACTGACCCCGAAGGTGGCTTCTTCATCGAGCTGGACGACTGAAGATCAAGCTAGTCTAGTCCCAGTCAGACGACTGGTTCCCTCGTGGAGGGCTTGTGTTTAAATAAGGCTTCTTAAGCCATTTGTTAAACTTGTCTGTACTCAGAAATAATTTGCTTCCATTTGTGTTGTAATGTTGGATCACATGTTTGTGATCTCTGTTTGCACTCTATAAGAGTTATCAATAAAAATGTATACTTTGTAGAGAATTGCAATGTTACCTACTGTTCATACAAGGCATGTGTGCTGCGTGTATGTTTATAACATGCATGTTTTTGTATGTGTGTTGAGACCTTAGTTGTGTTTTGGCTGGTAGTCTTTCATACACCAAGTGGCCCTTAGATGTGCGCAGCTTGGGGCATCGCGATGCGATTGCTCGAGGCTCCGTCTCGTGCACACTTTGTGGTATGATCGAGCCCGCCCTAGACCCCGACTAAGTGATCGGGCTGGAGTAAGTCTATGTAAGAGTTATGAGATAGTCGTTAGTATGGTTGAGGCGACTTGTCTTTGAATATGGGAGTTCACCACCCATATCATTAGACTTGTGTGCGGACGATGAGGACCCATCTCAGTTGATCATCTGGCCTGGATGGGATGCCCCTCACGTACGATGCTTTCCGAGAACGTTCTGTGCTTGGCCTTGTCTGCTTAGACAAGTGGGTACGGTTCTTGGCTCTCCATATGACAATGTCTTAGCTGTACTTGCATACGCTAACCCCGGTTCCCGACAAAGAAATGGGAAGAAAAGAGAACCATGGGTACTGAAATCCATGCCCTTTCCAGGTAAGTCTCTCAAAACCAAAGAAGAAGAGCACTATAATAAATTTTGTGAATGGATGAAACCTCTTTTTCTTCAAATTCCTTTGACTGATGCTATTAAGCTACCTCCTTACTCGAGATATATGAAGAATATTTTTACTAACAAAAGAAAAGTCCCTAATGAGGCAATATCTACTATGATTGCTAACTACTCTTTCAGTGGAAAGATTCCTGAGAAGCTTGGTGATCTAGGTATACCCACCATTCCTTGCTCCTTAGAGAATAATTGTGTTAGAATTTCTTTATGTGATCTTGGTGCAGGAGTGAGTGTTATGCCTTTTTCTCTTTAGAAGAGGCTTGTTTAGATAAACTAATCCCTACAGATATCTCTCTTCAGATGGCTGACAACTCAACAGCCGCCCCGATTGGTATTTGTGAGGATGTTCCTTTGGAAGTTGCTAATTGTTTAATCCTTACTAATTTTGTTGTCCTTGACATGCCCCATGATGGGAGCATGCACATTATTCTTGGTAGCCCTTTTGTTAACACTTCAGGTGATATCATTTATTGCAATAAAGGAAAGGTTACCTTCAACGTGGATGATAAGGAACACACGGTGTATTTTCCGAAGAAGATCGACAAAAGGCATGGCCTTAACTCTATAGAGAATATCGAGACCGTGAAGATTAGAGATTGGGATTGTCCTCCACATGTGCACCATAAATAAAAAACCATTATGGTGGGGACAATGTCCATTAAATTAAAGGTACAATGATCACTTTTTAAGAGGTGAGACTTTCTGCTCTATATATTGCTGGTTTGTTGGTAAGACTCGATCAACCTTGCTAGCTAGCATGTTTTATATAGGTAAAAAGTGAAGCTTGTTATGTTTTTGAAGCTTCACATTTTTAACCATCGTTTTCAAGTTTTCAGGAAGTTTAGCAGCTTATGGAACATCGAAATAATTTCAACAGTGAAGTTGTCAGAAAAAATTCGCAAAAATTAAAATTAAATTTTCCACAAAAGAAGTGACACAGAGGCACCTAGGGCTGACCAGGGGGGCACTCTGGTCCAGGAGGCTAGCTGGCGTGGCCTGCCCACTGGCCGCGCCCACAGGGCTCCTGGCCCCCCCAGGTCCCCTTTGTTGGTAAGTCTTCTTCTTCTCTCTCTTTCCCTTGCACCAAAAACACGATTTCTTTAGCTGGAACCCGAGTTCTTGCAGCTCTCCATCCAGAATTTCGATCTCTTTCTACAACCCATTGTTTCAGCTGAAATTTTAATAAAATACTCCCTGGTATGTGACTCCTCCACCCCTCCAAGTAGATTTTTGATTGGTGTCTTCATTAGTGCTTATTTTGTAATTCTTGGTGTTGTTCATATGAGCTTACATGCATGTGTAGAAATTTATTTTCAAAGTTTTGATGCAAGTTTATGCCTTGGGGAAGTGAGTAGAGTAGTTTGCCTCAACTCATTTTTCTTAAATCCTTGTTTTTGTGATTTGTCAAAAATTTCAGAAATGAGCTTGTTAGGAAAAGCAAAGGGATGGCTTGGGAAGAAGAAGCCCGAGCGCACCGACCGAGTTACTAGAGCTGCATCTTCATCCTCCGCTGCTAGGGTGAGCTACAATGAAGATCATGTGCCCCTAGAGTTGCTAGAAGAGACGAGTCCCACACGTGCAATGACCTATCCGTGCGAAGTTTTTCTTGAAGCCGCAGCTATCAAGGAGGAATTTAACAACCTTTGTTCTAATGCAGGTTTGACATGGCTTGCAACAAGCCATGTTTCTCAGTATCGCAAACTTACCTCTTGTTTTATTAATAGTTTCAGATGTAATCATGTATTGTTGAGTTAAAAATTTATGATGATCTTTTGACCATGCCTTTGTAAGGATTTTGTGAAATAATAGGTGTGACGAACACTAGAAAGACGACAAAGATGAACTCTCAGCACACCGAGATGAGGACTCTCTTCAACTCTCTTTGCAGCCATGACATGAAGGATATCCAGCGTTCGAAGATTTCCAGCATCTTGTTTCCCCATCTCAGGTATTTCGCTTATTTTATTTCTAGAGGGGTGTTAGATCATGACAACACGAGCAACAGTTCTGCACCGGATGCTTCTATCCTGGCGAACGCCCTCTCAGGGGAGAGTAAATATAATGTGGGTGCCTTAATTGCTCGCCTCCTTGCTGCTAATGGCAACAAGGGAGATGTCTTTGGTGGCGTCTATGCCACACTTATTGTTGAGTCTCTTGAGCGCACCGCACATCCTGATGATGAGCCTTTTACTTTTATAAGCTTTGACCTTGCTTCCATGAAGATGCATGAGTTTGTTACTAGGACTTCCGAGAATGGTAACCTTAAATATATTCTAAGGTTTGGACTGACCACTATTCGAGAGATCCGTCTACCTGCAACTCTTTTGTTTGATTCTACTCGCAGCACTACAGGAAACAGGAGTTTTGCCGTCAGCCAAAGCTGACGGCAAACTTATGAAAAGCTGACGGCAAAGGCTTTGCCGTCAGCTCCACGACGGCAAACCTGTTGTCAGCTCATTAGTCGGCAGTGAGCTGCTTTGCCGTCAGCTCAAGATCGATCGACGGCAAAGCCTTTGCCGTCAGCCTTTTTGTACTGGCTGACGGCAAAGCCGCTCGTACGGCCAACTCTGACTTAACCCCCGTGGGCTGAGTTAACGGCGTGCATTGCCGTCAGCTAGCCGTCGGGCTGACGGCAAAGCCCTTGCCTGGGCCCACATGTCAGCAGTTTGCCGTCAGCCAACCTACTCTTTGCTGTCAGCCGGTTGAAGGCCGACGGCAAAGCCGTGACCAAATGGTCACTGCCACAGCCCAGATTGCACAGGCTGCCGCTACGTGTCCGGTTTGCCGTCAGCTTGCTAACGGCAACGCCTTTGCCGTCAGCAAGCTGTGACGGCAAAGCTCTCTGTATCTATCTTTTTGATTTGTTTTTCTTTAATTCCCTGCATATAAACAATAATATATATATATATATATATATATATATGTACAGAATGCCATCCACAAGTCATATATACAATCATAATGCTATCCACAAGTCACGTATACAAAAGAAGCCATCCACAAGTCATATATAGAAAAAGAAGCCATCCACAAGTCATATAAACAAAAAGAAGCCATCTCCATGTTTAAAAAAGCAAGTCATCTCCATGTTTAAAACGGCAAGCCATCTCCAAGTTTAAAACAACAAGTCATCATATATACAAAAGGAAAGTGCCCAACATTATATAAATCTACAAGTCATCTCCATCCTAACATACTATATCTACAACAAAGAAGCATCCATCCATGCATAAAGGCAAATCTGCAAAATGAAAACATAATCATATGTTACATACGGAAAAGAAGAAATCCAAAATGATGAAAAGATGAAAATAAAAAGGAAAAAGAAGAACAAGGAGAAGAAGAGTAAGGAGAAGAAGTGGAAGAATAAGAATAAGATGAAAGGAAGAAGAGAAGATGGAGAAAAAGAAAGAAGAGAAAAAGTAAGAATAAGGAGAACTTTTCTTCTTTTACTTTCTTTTTCACCTCTTTCTTCTTCACTTCTTTCTTTTCCTCCTATACTTCTTCTTATTCTACAATACTTGTTCTTCTTAGACCTCAAGAGCTAAATATATCTCATTTTAGATCTAACTAAGTCATTAATTCATTTTTGAGCTTTATATGCGAAGTATAACTCATTTTTAGGTTTATAAGCCACTTAAGCTAGTAAATTCATTATTGAGCTTTTATAAGACAAGTATAAGTCATTGTTGAACTTAATAAGCTTATAAAATCTAATTTGAGCTTTAAAATCTTATAAAGCCAAGTTTGAGCTTTATAAGCTTATAAAGTCACTATTGAGCTTTTAGAAGCCAAGTATAACTCAATTTTCATCGAACTACGCTATTAACATCATTTTTCAGCTTTATGAGCTTATGAAGTCATTGAGGAGCTATTATAAGCCAAGTATAAGTCATTTTTAGGTTTACAAGCTTATAAAGCCAAGTATAAGTTTTATAAGCTTATATAGTCATTTTTTAGCTTTTATAAGACAAGAATAAGTAAATATTTATGTAACTAAGCTATTACTACCATTATTGAGCTTTATGAGCATATAAAGTCATTGATGAGCTTTATGTAACGTACTGGAGGCCACCTCAAGGCTGAGAAGCGCCGCCACGTGGGTTGCTCGGGGATTCACTAGGAGATTCTTGTGGGTTGTGAGATGCAGCTCCGGAATTATGCTACAACAAAGGATGAGTTGCAATGTGGTAAGCATGATGACACTTGATGGTATAAGACCGGGATATATTGATCATTGAAAGAAACTTACCGTTCCGGGAGGAGAAACGATAGGCGTCGGCATTGGTGGAGGGGTAAGACCTTGCTTCTCCCACATACTCTGCGAGTTAGTTTTTGAGGACTCGAGCATATTAGCAAGTGAACCAAACATATGCATATGCATTATTGGCGGATATATGCAAAAGTAGTAACTTACCGAGAAGAGGTCGTAGATGGCCTTCGTTTGGGCATTATTTCGTGCCCTCTCCTCCTCGAGTATCCTCTGGGTCCTCTCCTCCGCCAGCCGGTCCCTCTCCGCAAGCTGCTCCGACAACATCTTTTGACTAGGGTGACCGGTGTACATCCACGCACGATCATTCATTCTGGCTAGCTAGCTAGTACAAATTAACACCAGAAGGCATATAATTAATTACGGTGATACGGCATATGCACACTAGCTAATAGGTAAAGATATGTCCTAATCCCACCCGAGTATGTGCAGATTGGATTCATTTCCCCATGCTCTCCTCCCGATCCAACGCAAAATTTCGACGGCACCTCCCCGCTGTTCTCCTGATACACGTCCCAGCATAAACCGAGAGGATGTGTACCCGGAGAACAACAAGGTGGCGCTGACGAAATCCTGCGTCCGATCCGGAGGAGAGCATATATGGGGAAATGAATCCAATCTACACATACTCGGGCTGTCCATGGATAACGTTGGACAATTCGAAAGAATCCAATTATAAATATGCAAATGAATGCATATTTATAAATGGAATCTTTCGAACGGGAGACGCATATGGGTTACGCAATGGAACCTTACATCTAAATTTTAACTCGATATGGGAAAGCGGTGGGCTGAACCAAAGTCGGGCCATAAACCACGGAGCAAAGGGCATAACCAAACAGAAACTTAGCTAGGATGCTATAAAATCTTAACCACTAAATAAAATACTAATTCTTTTTTTCTATCTTTCTTTATCTCTTTTCCATTCCTTTCATTTTACTTTTCCTTCCTTTTCAAATATGTTATTTCAATTCTACTTCTTTTCTTCTTTCCTCTACTTCTCTTTTATTTTATCTTCCTAATGTCTCTCATTCTCTTCATATTTTCTCTACTTCTCTCTTCTTTCTATTCCTAATTTCTTTTTTCTCTTCTCTTTTCTCTACTTCTGTCTTCTTTCTTCACAAATATTTTCTTTCATATTTTTCTCTACTTTCATTAGCTAGCTAATATAACAACTAACAAATAATAGTTTTCCTAATCTAACTAAAATCTAACAACTAACTAACTAAAATATATAGAAACTAACTACTTGTAGAAAAGACTAGCTTTCCTAAGCCAACTAAAATCTAAGTAATATAACAACTAAAAACTATTAGGTAGCTATTTTTTCCTAAGCTAAGTAATATAACAACTAACTACTTTCCTAAGCTATTTTTTATTTTTATTAGCTAGGTAATATAACTACTGACTACTTTATTTTTATTAGTTGTATAGTTTTTATTAGTTGCATTGTTCTAACAGTAAATAAAATTGATAAAGAACAAAAAAAGAGAAAAGAGAGATAGGGGGAGCTCACCTGCAGATCTGGTGGAGGTGGTCGAGCCCAACGGCGAGGAGTTGCAGCAGGAGCTTCCAGGGGCAGGGCGGAGGAGGTGGTGGTGGTAGCCGGCGAGGAGGCCACTGCCACCGGAGCAGAGGAGGAGGGGCAGGTGGCCGGCGAGGGAGGCGGCCGCGGCGGTGAAGTCGTGCAGAGGCCTCCTGGTCTTGCACGGGGGCTGGGCAGTGGCGGCGACGTCTTCCCGAGGCGCGGCGGGGCGACGTCTTGCACGGGGGCGGGGCGGAGAGGTGCTGCACGGGGGCGGGGCGGCGAAGTCCTGCACGGCGGCAGGGCGGTGGCGGCGAGGTCTTCCAAGGGGGTGGGGGCGGGCCCAACCGGGGTGGTGGTGGGTGGAGGCGGCGGCGGTGCGTATCGAGGAGGAAGGTGTGGTGGAGTGTGGTGGAGTGAGGGTTAGGGTAAGCCCACGAGGGGGGGTTATGGACCAGCTTTGCCGTCCGCCGGCTGACGACAACGTCTGCCATTAGGCTAAGCCGTCAGCTGGCTGACGGCAAACCTTGGCGCCGTTACATCGGGGCTGGAAGGGACACGTGGCCTGCGGGTGGCCGTCAGCCGTCCTTTGCCGTTAGCTTTATTGGTTTTTGCCGTCAGCCAGTGGACGGCTTAGCCAAGGCTGACGGCATACCTGTCCTACGCCGTAAGTTGAACGTTTGCCGTCAGCTTGGCCCAGGGCTGACGGCATAGGAGCCTTTGCCGTCAGCCCTGATAGAAAGCTGACGGCAAACTGTCAAGCTGACGGCAAAACTCCTGTTTCCTGTAGTGCAGGAACGGATGGTCCTTCAATGTTATCCAATTTTTCGAGTTCATGGCCCCGCAGCAATTTCATAACCCCATGGAGGGGGTTGTGCCTGATGAGGAGGAGCCCGTTACCCAGTGGGGTGAAGGGTCTTCTTCTGCTGAGCGCTAAGCCTTCTTCATGGGAGGATCCCAGGACTTCATTGTACGCACCTGAAACCTCGTACGACCCGTGGACACACCCATACTACCCCGGAGCTGGAGACTCCTGGGGACCGCAGTAGGCATTACCAACGTAGGCCAAAGGCCTAAGCTTGGGGGGGGTACGTTTCCTTCTCCCCTTTCCATTGTATTATCCGTTTATGTTCTCTTTGATCTTTTTGAAGTTTTTGCCCGATATTATTTGTTCTAATAATTTGCAAAAACAACAAAAAGATTTATCCTTTCTTTTGCTTTCGTTAAACCTTTGCAAAAACCCAAAACAACTTATTTTCTCTCTTTAGTTTTCTTTGTTTGCAGAGTTCAGCTCGAGTCCGTGATGACCTTCTATTATATTTTCCCACGTTCGATCGTGCAAGTAACCATGAAGTAATGACGAAGATCAACGGAAGGGTTGCAACAAGGAAAAATGGTATGAACTCTTTTTGTTTCTACTTTTGTACATTTTCATGTATTTATGATCTACAGACCATCTTGTAGCGACAGAGTGCTATGTTTACAATGCTTTCCCAGTGGTTCATGCTTTCTTTTTGGCTCATCTCAAATAGCTAGAGTGCATAATGTGTTGTTGAAATAATTTACATGCATTGCATTATTCATGGTTTGACATATTGAAGTGGTATTTCCCTTTGGAAAATTCTTTTATTGACTTGGCACATGTTCACACATGTTTATGACTAAAAAGTCTATCATGCCTTGATGATCTTTTTATTTCAGAATAGTTATATCACTTTCACGCCCGACTCAATGTTGCCTTGTCGCTCTGCATGATTATGACCATTAATGCTCTCTAGTTGGTGGCTTCCTAGTCTTTTGCTAGCCTTCGCTCGCACCAAGCGGAATTCTGGTTGTGCATCCAAACTCCTTTCAAACCAGTATTCCACTTGACTCTACCATACCTTCCTTCCCTATATATGGTATTTACCTGCCTTCCCTAACGAAGACTTTCTTGTACAATCTCAAAATTTATTCAAAAGTTTCCTTTTTGTAACCATACAAGCTCATGGTGCGGTGAGGGAAAATAAGTATCTTCCATGCCAAAAATGTTTTACACCTTGATAATTTTTTAACTAGTCAAATTTATGAGGCAGAGGCCGGTCTCGAGAATGTCCAGTTCTCACTTGTTTCACAATTTAAGAAAAATTACACTCCCCCATACTTAATGATGTAATGAAATGGGTCAAATGATGCTAATGATAGATGGAACAAGAAAATTTCCTTCCATACTTGAGGCAAAATAAAAGTCACCATAGACTGTCAAATGATAGATGTACAAGGGAACAAAAGTGTAAACAAAAGCATGGGAACCACCATTAATGTTGTTGGTATGGGAGATATTGACAAACCTTTACTTTCTACCGTTGACTGGAAAGTTACACTTCCCAAAAATAATTTTATTTCTGTTTTCAAAACCACGAGCTCTGGTACATGTTTAGTCTTTGCTTCCGGCCACGGGTTTTCAACCTTTCCATCAAAAGCCACGGTTCGAGAGTCTCCACCTTCTTTCTCCAAAGCACCAACTATTGCGATCATAATTGTCATTCTGAGTGTAATGTGCATTGTCCCAAAGTACCACATTTTCTTCCGTACGATTGTGATATTACTTGTTCTGAAATTATTAGTTCTAGTCTCCTTTAAAACTAGAGAGGATTTTCTGCATTTATGTTTTGCTTCACTCATGGAGGCTAGCGAGATACCATTCTAGTATGTTCAAGCTATGTGCATTGTGATCATGTCTACATTTTCAGCAACATATTATTTAATCTTGGTTGTTTGTTATTGATCACATGAAAGAAGGATTGCTTTGTGCATTGTCCTTGTAGCATTGTTTCAAAACTTGCTAAACTCTTTTCGTAGTGCATGCTTATATACATCTAATGAAGCAAAAGAGTTTGTCAAAGTTTTCTTTGTCGCATCCAGTTCGTTGAACTGAATTTCTTGAGGACAAGCAATATGCTAAGCTTGGGCGAGTTGATACGTCTCAAACATATCTACTTTTCCAAACACTTTTGCCATTGTTTTGACCTCGTTCTTGCATGATTTGAACGAAACTAACCCGGACTTGCGCTGTTTTCAGCAGAGTTGCCTGTATGGTTTTCTTGTGTGCAGGAATATGGATTTTTAGGTACCTCAGAAAATTCCGATAAAAATCACGGAAAATCCGCGCACTCGGAGGGACCCATGACCAGAAGGGGGGCCAGAGAGCATCCAGAGGGACCCCAGGCGCCCTGCTGGCGCGGCCACCCCCGTGGTCGTGCCGGGAGGCTGCCTGTGTGGGTCCCACCCACTCTGGTGACCTACCTTGGCCCCTATTTTTACCCGTCGCGAGGAAACCCCAGAACATAAGTCGCTTTTCGAATTCCTGTCGCGGAGCCGCCGCCACCCTCTGTTCTTCTCCAGGAGGGCTAATCTGGAGGCTGTTTTGGCCTCCGGTGAGGGGAGATCGTCGTCATCGTCATCACCATCTCTACTCCATCATCCCTCCATGACTTCTCCTTCCATGTGTGAGTAATTCCCTATTGTAAGTAAATGGGATCGTAGGGATTGGATGAGTTAGATCGTACAATAGTTCGTCAGATTGATGGGGGCATGTTGCCTATCATCTAGTATGGTGTTTATCATATTTTCTACAACTTGTTGCTCTTAATGCTTGTCCCTTTGGGCCCGAGTGCCATGTTTTCAGATTTTAACCACTTGTGTTTTCATGAGTTTATTTGTGTTCTTGATCCGATCTATGAGTTGTATGCACCTATTATAGTCCAGAACCGGCGATCCCAAAGGTTACAGCTTGGGACACCAAAGGGGATGGACTATAATTTGAGGATTTCATGTATCCATGGAGTGCTAATGCTTTGTTCCGGTGCTCTTTGACAGAAGCACCTTAATCTCCATAAGTTTCTTTTGGCCACGTTTGTAGCGGGATGGTAGGACAAAATATGTTGTGCCAGTTCTTATTGAAAGCACGTACAACTACCTATGGGATGCATGCCCAATGTTTGATATTTCCTAGATGATCCTTACTTTTCTGTGTTCCTTGCCCCGTTTTAGAATCTATTACATGTTCACTCTCATCCAAGCAGCGCCCAACCATCCATCTCCCTAGCCTACAGTGTTTTAATCATGCTGGTTACTAGTTGTTTGCTTTTGCTGTTTTACTTGCGCTGTTTCACCACCACTATCACCGTTGTCACCATCACTTCCATATCACCGTTGCTACTATTATTTCGTTGCAATCAAGTGTATTTCCGGTGCGTTGAATTGAAAACTCAACTGTTAAAGCTTGTAAGTATTCTTTCGCTCCCGTTGAGTCGAATCTATAAATTGGGCTATTCTTACCCGTGAAGACTATCTCGATCCCCTAAGTTGAGGTTTATCAGCTTGTTCCAAGCTTGGGGGAGTGCCCGGTATCTTTATATTTATCTTTGTCGTTTGTGGTCAAGTTTAGTGTCGTGTCATGTCTAGGAAAGTTATCTTATAAAATAGGTGTATGCATTGAGGTCTATCACTCCTAAGTGAAGAGTCTTGTATCCGTGAGTGTGCAGTGTGTTTGATGGAATATTAATGAGAAGTATATTGGTTTCTCCGCTGCACTCGTTATTCTTTTCAAGCAATCTACCTTATATGCTGATTCTTATGGGAGTATTGATCTTATATATCAGGTATGGTTTCGAAAACTTTATTTAATCTTGGCAAACATAGCTTTGGTCATAACAACAAGCATGGGTTTTTCTAGTAGCGACATAGCCAAACCTTTATGTCTTATGCTTGAAGTGTTATGTTGACAAGGAAGACAACTTGATGTTTCATGCATATTCTTAATGTACACTTTATACTGTTTTGCATCCAAGTCAACATCATTTGTCTGCTTTTTAAAAGACTTTGCTAGCCAAACCATGTACTAAGCGGGAATACTGCTTGTGCACCCATACCTTGAAACCTCAACCTTCCAAAGAGTCCACTATACCTTTCCTATTTGTGGTATTTTACCGCCACTCCTAAAGTATATTATTCATGTGCTATCTTTAAACCTTCACAATAGTATATCCCTTGTTTTTTGTCTCTTTTTAGCTCATGAGGAAGTAGTAAGTAATTCATTTTGTTCTTATGCTGCACAAGTTTTATTTTGGGATTGCATGTCTAATCTGCAAACCCATAATACGAGGAGGAACTGGCATGAGTGCGCCCAGCTCATAAAAGATAATAGCAACGAACAAACCATCCTTCGCGCTTTGTTCATGAGAAATCGGAAAAAATTGGTTGTGATAGTCCCCACCTTGGGATCTGTTCCTCAAAACTTGTCCAGCATGAGAAGTAATTGGGCTATCTACTAGCATTCGTTGACGAATTATGCACCTCCCTAGAAACTTATTTTATGATCTTATTGATTTCAAAACCTATAAAATCTCTAGAAAATGAGTTTTCCCTACTTCCCTCTGCGAAGGGCTAAGCCTTTACTTTTATGTTGAGTCAGTGAACCCACTTATTCCTATCCCACAAAGAGCAGACACCTTATGTTGATAAAAGATGCATGCATTTATATTGTCTCATTGAGAATTTTCATATTACATCTCTGTTGACATTATCAATAAGATAAGCAAGTTGTTTGTTGATCCTTGCTACATCAAACATCTTCCTTTGTGTTAGCATTTTCACTTCTTGACTAATAATATGTTCTTTCAAAAGCTTCAATTGATCTCATCAAAATATAAAGGAAACATAAAATTTTTAAAAGTTATTAGTTGTTCTTTGACCAAAGGACATGTTGCCATGATTTGATTAGTTTTCTCAGTCCTACTTTTGATTGTAATTGATATTACTCTGTCATAAGGGTCATATGAGTTGATGTTGCTGTTGAGGATGCTTGAGTTTAGTAGGAGAAATTATGATGTTTCTTGTTCGTATTCCTATTATCGACACTTCACTCTCTAGACTTGTGGACATGTTTACCAAGCTCAGTATTCGCTTGGGGACAAGCGAGGTCTAATCTTGGGGGTGTTGATACGTCCAAAATGCATCACTATTTTACATCATAATTCACCTATATTCATTGATATATTTCATGTTATGATGATGTTCTTATAGTGTTTTGGCTTGTTTTACACAGTTTTGGCTTGTTGGAAAATTATTGTTATGACCAGATTGTTTATCATATATTTATCACCTCTGATTATGGTCTGTTTAATGTCTTGTGAGTAGTTCCTTTAGTTCTTGAGGACATCGGAGAAGTCTAGTTGTTAGTAGTCATATGATGTTGAAGTAATATGTGTTGTTTGATATTTAAGTTGTGGTGTTATTCTTCTAGTGGTGTTGTGTGAATGCTGACTACATAAAACTTCACCTTTTTAAGGACCTAGGGGAATACATTGTGTATAAAGTATGCTTATGGTGGGTTGCGAGAGTGACAAAAACCTGAACCCCAGTTCACACACTTTTGCACGAGGGATCGTTGGATCCTAAAGTTTATTGATACGGTTAGTCTTTGCCTTAATTTCTCTCTTGTTTTTGCGGATGCTTGCAGGAGGTTTAATCATAAGAGTGTACTTATCTTAGTCTAGAAAGTGCACTAGCATAGGTTCACACACACAACACTTATCAACACAAAACATAGTACTAGATGGAATATGGCGAAATCACATGACTATCTCTCTTGTGTGTCCTCAAGAACGTTTTAGCTTTTATAATTTTTATCCTTTGGATTATCCTTTGCACAAAAGGATTGGGCCACTTCCTGCACCTTAGCCCAATTTACTCTATTTGATTTTATCTCTTTGTTGCTTACACTAGAAAACCCATAAAAAGATACCTTTCAGTACTTGCAGTTATTCCTATCTCAAGATCACTTGTCAATACCTTCTGCTCCTTGTTGGGTTCGACACACTTACCTATCGAAAAGGCTACGATAGATCCCCTACACTTGTGGGTCATCATACTACTGGTGAGTGACTTTGACAAGGATGGAAGTTTCTTGGAGGGATTCATCCGAGAAAACGTGGTGAGTGGTCTTGGGACGGCGTTTACGATTCTCTTAGGCCATGGCGCGCCGATTGACTATGATGCCATCGTGTCATCTATGCATGCATATACTTTCGAGCAATGGCTCCAAGCCACAGACCTGGCGTGTCGCCTTCAGAAGGTTGTGGAGGAGCATGCTTGCACTCTTAAGGATGGTGAGTAGTTGATAGGGCTTATGTATTTTCAAACTGCTGTTCCCACTGGGACGCTATTTCTGTAATGAAATTATTTTTCTTGAGGAAAAAAAGTTTGGGGCCTGTTCTTAGCTGCTTAGCCCCCGGGCGTTTTCGCTTTTGGGTCTTGCCTCTTCCTTTCTCGTGCGGTATTCTACAGCGAGTGTTTCTCGTGCATGGAAATCTTTGAAGGAGGACACCCGTGCGGATGCATATGAGTCACTTCTTGTTCGCCTCAAGGACACTGAACTTGAGAATAGTCGACTCAAGAGTGCCATTAATTATCAATGCTCGAAACGGGAGCGAGTGGAGGCCACCCCGGATGGTTTGGTGGCCTGGATGTCCAAGTTGTCTGCTGTGATGGAAGGTGAGTTTTCGGGTGCTCTGTCGTGTAGGCTTGCTTGTGTTGTACTATTTTCTGAGCTTGCTGCTTGTGTCTGTCCTTGTAGTTGTATCTGGCGAGACTGGCATAGAGTCGGAGGTGCTGCAGTCTGAGCTATCGCGCTTGGAGGACCGAGCTATTCAGGCCAACAATCCTTTGTGGGAAGATAGAGATAAAGCTCGTTCCTTTGCTAATTTTCGTGAGTGTGCTAACAAGGTTCCCAGGGCTATTGTGTACTGCTACAGGCTGCTTCACAATATCTTTACTAATATTTTTCCTTTGGATCCAGTTCCACAGACTTTTGAGAAGTTGTGCCATGTGTTTGCTCATCCTTTGGAGGTTCGCCGTGTAGTGAAGCTTCATATTCTGGCGGGTGCTCGCTGTTCCTTAGCGCTGGTTCGGCCACACTGGCCTGGGGTGGATCTTATCCAGGTGGCGCATGGCCCTCCTCGTGGACGGGATGAACGAATGCCCAAACTTTATAAATTTGAGGCTGCTCCGTAACGACTTATAGTGGAGAAGGTATATGAGGAGGCTGTCCGCATACTTGGTGCTCGTTACAAGGTGAAGGAGGAGGCTGATGTGTAGATCTTGCCACAGTTGTACTTGTTACAACCCTGATTGTAGTTAGTGCATTATGAATGTAAATCCAATCTCTGAGTGTGGATCGGGTGTTCGAGTCCTCGTGTTTTTTGGAGAATTAGGCCTCTGATTTGTCTTGTTTTCTGCAGTTTTGATATCTCGGTGGAGTTTTTGTTGGTGCCAGCTCCCGAGTGCTGGGTTGGGTTGTTGTTGGGTCGCGAGTTCTTAAAATGCCTCAGGGTGGCCTGGTTGCGCGAGCCCCTGAGTGCCAGGTAGAGTAGCTTTCGAGTCGCGTTGTTAGAACCCTAATTTAGGTTTGTGCTTTTCTTAGCTAGCATCTTTGCATCATGAAATTTTTTGCAAAAATAAAAGAATTATGGAATCTAAAAGCCCCAAAATAATTTTAATAAAATGCCAGAAAAAATTATTTTTAAAAAAATGATTTGAACTTTTTGAAAAATATCATAAATGGGCATGGTCACATTCCATGTGAAGTGTGTCCCACTACATGCTCTCCGATTTTTTTTAAAGTCCAAAAGTCCTTTGGAAATTAAATAAAATATTGTATTTGCAATAGGAATTAAACAAATATATTTCCAATAATTCTAAAACATTGTGAGGTGAGTTATATTTTTCTCATTAGCTCACATAAAAGTTTTTGGAATTTATTAAAATGTTTTGGTTGCAAAATCAAAATAAAACAAAATACAGAAAAGAAATAAAAAGGAAACAGAAGAAAGGGCAAAGCCCACTTACCTGGCTTACCTTCTCAGCCCACCAAGGGCATCCCTGTCTTCTTCCTCCCCCTTGCCTCGATGCTTCTCGCTGTCAAGCATGCAGCTGACCGTCGGTGACCTACTGCTTCCCCCTGCCACAATCTCCTCGCCACCGCACGCCTTGGATCCTCCTCCCACTTTTCCCTCCCCTCGCGGCCTCTCTCCTCCCTCTGCCGTTGTTTCCCTAGCCTCCCCGAGAGTAGCCAGAGAACCCCGCCGTGCACCGGCGTGACCATCGTGCTCCCCTCGCCACCTCGAGGTGTCCAGAGGAACCGCAGTCGTCGCCTTTTTCAAACCGCGCACCGAATCGAGCCAACCAGCCCCAGAGACGTCGACCGCTTCACCATTTCGCCGCCGGCCGCCGTGACTCCGAAGAGCAATTACTCCACCGCCAACCCCTCCCCAGACTCGCCGTTCTCAGCATCACTCTATGGTGAGGTTTGCGGTCGTTCTCCCCCTCCAAGTGCTCCTCCCCGTGCCGTGCTTCACCGTTTCCCCGAACTAGTGGCTTCGACCGCCGTGAGTTCGTCACCGGCGTGGTCCTGGTGCCCCCCGACCCCCCCCCCCCGTGTGCACTAGGCGATGAGCAAGAGCGCGAGACGCCCCCTACTACCCTCCTTCGCGCCGCAGTGCACAGTGGTTCCGGCGTCGAGCCGCCGGCCTCCCTGGCCGCTTAACCCTTAACCCCCCAGCCTATGACAGTGGGCCCCAGGCCCACTAACTAACACAGTTTTATTTTAAACAGAGACAATTAACCCCCCGTCCACTAGCAACTCTGGCCCACTGGTCAGCCCACCACATCATCATGACTTCACAATGACACAATAATCCTTTTTCCAGTTTAAATTTTAATTCAGGAAATTCCAGAAAATTGCAGAAACTTTAAATTTAAATAACTTTTAAACCGTAACTGGGATTGAAATGATTTTTATATCAAAATTGATTAGAATAAAATGCTCTATCCAAATATGCAACTTTGATCCATGTTTGAATTTTTTATTTTGAGAAACCAGTAGCATTTTTATATATGGTTCAATTGGTATAATTCAAATAAATCACTAATGCTATTCCAACTTAAACCCTTGCTATGCAATCCACTTCACATGACCATAATGAGCAATACACACCCATGTTCATCATCATATCATGCCATTTCTTGTGCATTTAATTATTTTGAATGTGTGCTATTTACATTGCTTCAGTGTTGGTAGAAGTTGATATCGGAGACGAGTTCAACCTCACGTCAAAAGAGTAGTACCACGTGATCGTCAGCAAGGCAATCACCCTCTCTTTGATCATGTCGATAAAATCCCAGTTCCCTCTCAATCTCGCTTATGCATGTTTAGGAGTTCACCATGATACTTTCTACCGCTAGTTGAACCTATTCCTTTGCATGACCTATCATCTTGTAAAAGTAGTAAGCAAACGACAATCCTAGAAGATGTAGGAGTTGGTTGATATCATGTGGCCCCTACAACTGTTGGTGGTAACGATTTGGTGAATTTGACCTAAACAAGGTGAACGATGAGAGGTTATGTAGGAGTACACAGTGGGTTGTCTCGTTGAGCACTGCCTTAAGCCCGAGTTCTTGTGTTGCTATCCAAAAGTAAGAGTACGACCACACATTGGGCTCACTGACCCCTCTCGGCCTAGTACCTCACCCCGGACCATGTCCAGGAGTTGCAAGCAGTTCGAACTTTAACGATCTGAAGCAGGTGCATCAAGGTAAGTGGTGGACGTAAGTTGTGGGATCGCTGAATCAAGTGATCATGATCGAGTTGAGCTTGATGGCGGTCACACAACGTTTGAGTCCGCTTCGGAAAATCGGCCAGATTATGATCGTGGTCCCAACTCAAATAGGCGACTCCCTAGGACTAGAGATGGTGTCGTGACTGAAGTGTCGTGGAAACATCCTCGCCGGTACTCGCTTGAAGGGTCCACTCCCAGGAGGTAACTGATGAGTGCGTGTGTGTATAAGTACACCCCTGCAGGGTTAAGGAACTATTCGATTACCCGTGTGCGCGGTTATGGACTACTTGGAGACCTTTACTTGATCATAGAAAACTTGAATGGTTACTCTAAAACTGCCAAGATAAGCATGAGTGCTATGGTTTGCTCCCTCGTGGGAAGTCGAGGAAGGATCCATAGTGGTGTAATTGTTTGGGAGACTTGGATAGATGGACTTGACTGCGCTTCTTACCTCTTTCTGGTAATCGTGGTACAGGATTAGCCAAGTCAAAGCTGGCACTTCTGCATGTTAAACCCCACCTCCTTTGCCTTGATACTTGAGCATGAGTAGTGTAGATCTGATGTAAGTCTTGCTGAGTATGACTTTGTACTCACGTTGCTTATTTTATGTTTTAGAGGCGAGACCACTGACCCTGATGGTGGCCTATAGCTCGAGCTTGACGTGGACTAAGTCACACAGTTCCAGACAGCAGCTTGTTCCCTTTGGAGGGTCCTTGTATTTTCTTTCAGGCTTCTTAAGCCATTTGTTAAACTTGTCATTACTAAGACATAGTTTGCTTCCGTTGTTGTTTTATGTAATGTTGGATCACAGTCATGTGATCTCTTCTTGTAATACAACTACCATGTCTACTCTGTTTAGCAAAAGTTATAAAGACTATGAGTTTGCAGAGTTCATGTTGTGATTACCTGCTGTTTACACTGGACATGTATGTTGCGTGTATGTTTATATCGTGCATGTCTTAGTGTGCTCTCACCAGTGGTCTTCTTACAACAAGTGGCCCTGATATGTGCACAGCTTGCGGCATCGCGATGCGATTGCTCGTGACTTCGTCACGTGGCACGCTTTGATGTATGATCGAGCCCGCTCGAGACCCCGACTAGGTGAATTGGGTTGGAGTCTATTTATGTAAATGTTATGGTTCAATAGACAATATGTTTGAGGCGACTTATCTATGAGTATGGGATTTCACCACCCATAAGCATTTAGACTTGTGAGAGGACGATGAGCACCCATCTTAGTTGATCATCGGAGACTGGATGGGATGACCCTCACGTTTGAGTTTTCCGAGAGTGTCTTGTCCTTGGCCTTGTCTGGTTAGACAAGTGGGTATGGCTCTCGGATCTCCACATGTTTGAGTTGTGACTAGAATTACATACACATACGCTGGTTCCGACGGACTTGGTATCAGAGAAGGACTGCCTATAGGATTATCAAACCTTGCCGATGTCGAGTCTAGAATTCTGTAGTTACGTAGTTACTTGGGGTATATGGGAACAACGTAGGACTTCTTTTTTCTCCTTACCCTCATCGATCTAAGTTCTGAGTCACCCTCATCTTGTTCTACGAGAAGATAGGACTAGGCTCATCTATGTCTTTACTAGGACATCCCGTTGATTACTTCTTTGTAGTTGTAGGAGTGTTGTGGTCTTCCAGAGTCAACATTCCATATCATTCTTAGGGAAGTGATGTCTGTTATCTTGCAGGTTGTCTCGTATTCCATCCCAACACAACTGTTATGCTGCCCGTTTGTGACTTTGATTCCATTGCATTATAGTCTGATTATCTTAGCTTAGAAGTGTATCCTAAATCCTATTCTGATTGTTGATTCTTATCACACAGAATGTCAGGTGGAAATCATTGTGTGGATTTCGGTCTTGGTAATAGAGATGATGGGTATCCTCCACCACCGCCTTCTACAGAGGAAATCATGATGGAGGCTGAGCAAAATCATCATGATCAGACACACCTTCTTGAGCGTATTGAGAAGAACACTTCTCGTCAGTGAAATAGTGTTTTTACCATCCAGGACTTCATCCTCCTCAACCCACCAGTATTTTGATGTTCTTCTGAGCCCCTGAAAAACCTCAATTGTAGGGGATCGAGATAGTCTTCGCGGGAAAGATAACCCAATTTATTGATTCGACACTTGGGGACACAAAGAATACGTATAGGCTTTGACAATTGAGTTGTCAGTTCAGCCCCACCTGAAATAAACACTTGCTTGCACAAAAGTATTAGTAGCAACGGTAATATGATAGTGGTAGTGTAGGTGATAATAGTGATGATAGTGCTGGTGAAACAGCAAAAGTAAATCAGCGAAAGTAAACAACTAGTGACCAGCGGAAAGAAATACTATAGGCTAGGGAGATGGATGGTTGGGCGCTGCTTGGATGAGAACAAACATGTAATAGATTCTAACACGGGCATGGCTATCAGAAAAGAAAGGATCATCTAGGAAAATATCAAACATCAGGCATGTATCCCAAGGTAGTTGTACGTGCTTGCAATAAGAACTTTGCACAACATCTTTTGTCCTGCCCTCCCGCTACGAACGGGCCAAAAGGAAATTAGGGAGATTAAGGTACTCCTGTCAGAGAGCACCGGGACAAAGCATTAACACTTCATGGATACACAGAATCCTCAAATACAGTCCATCCCCTTTGGTGTCCTAAGCTGTCACCATTGGGATCGCTGGTTCCGGACTATAACAGGTGCATACAACTCATAGATAGGATCAAGAACACCTCAAACTCAAGAAACAAAAGGGTGATCAGATCTGAAATCATGGCACTCGGGCCCAAAGTGGCAAGCATTAAGAGCAAAAAGCTTTAACAGAGATGATAAACACCAAGTAGATGATAGGCAACATGCCCCCAACAATCTGATGAACTATTACATGATCTAACTCATCCAATCCCTACCATCACCTTTGCCTACAACACGGAATTACTCACACATGAGAGAAGATGTCATGGAGGGGTGATGGAGAGGCGATGATGATGACGATGGCGATGATTTCCCCTCATCGGAGGCCAAAACATCCTCCAGATTAGCTCTCCCGGAGAAGAACAGAGGGTGGCGGCGGCTCCGCGACGTAGATTGGAAAAGCGACTTCTCTTTCGGAGTTTCCTCGTCACGAGAATAAGTAGAGGCCAAGGTAGGTCACTAGGGGGTGTGGGACCCAACCAGGAGGGTGTGTGGTGCGGCCAGGTGCTGGGCCGTGCCATGCACCCTTCTGGGTACCCCCTGGCTGCCCTGTGGCCCCCCTTTGGCATCGTCGAAGCTTCGGGAACGCTGATTTTTTATATAATTTTTGGGGATTTTTCCAGCATACCTAAATATCCAGAAACCTGCACAATATATAACAACACTGGTAGATGTGCTGAAAACAGCGTCAGTCCGGGTTAGTTTCGTCCAAATTATGCAAGAATGAATCCAAAACAATAGCAAAAGTGTTTGGAAAAGTAGATACGTTTGAGACGTATCAACTCCCCCAAGCATAGCTATTGCTTGTCCTCAAGAAATTTAGTTCAACGAACTGGATGCGACAAAGAAAACTTTGACAAACTCTTTTTCTTCATTAAATGTATATAAGCATGTACTACGTAAGAGTTTAGCAAGTTTTGACACCATGCTACAAAGACAATGCACGAAGCAATCCTTCTTTCATCTGATCAGTCAAAAACAAACAAAAGTAAAGGAATATGCTGCTGAAAATCAATTCAAGATCACAATGCACATAGCATGAACATATCAGAGTGGTATCTCGCTAGCCTCCATTAGTGAAGCAAAACATAAATGCATAAACTCCTCCGGAGTTTTAAAGGAGACTAGAACTAGGAATTTCAGACTAGCAATATAACAAGCATGCAGAAGACCATGTGGTACTTTAGGACAATGCATGTTACACTAAGAATGAAAATTATGCTCTCAATAGTTGGTGCTTTGAAGAAAGAAGGTGAGACTCTCGAACCGTGGAATTTTTATGGCAAGGTTGAAAACCCGTGAAAGGAAGAAAAGACTAAACATATGCCAGAGCTCTTGGTTTTGAAAACAGAGATAAAACTCTTTTGTGAAGTGCAACTTTCTAGTCAATGGTGAACGGTAAAGGTCTCTCAATATCTCCCATGCCAACCATATTCATGCTTTTTGCTTACACATGTTCCCTTATCCATGAATCGTTGATGGTCTACGGAACCTTTTATTTTGCCTCAAGGATGGAAGGAGGGTATCGTTCCATCTATCATAAGAAGCATTTTGTCCATTTCATTCCATCATCAAGTATAAGGGAGGTGTAACTCTCATTTTTTAGAATTAACTAGTTAAAACTTCCGTCAAAATATTTTTGGCATGAAAGATACTGATTTTCCCTCACCGCACCATGAGCTTGTACGGTTACAAAAGGGGAGCTTTTGAATAAATTTTGAAATGGCATGAGAAAGTCTAAGTTAGGAGTGGCCGGTAAATACCACATATAGGTAGCTAAGGTGGACTCAAATGGAAAAACTGGTTTGAAAAGGAGTTTGGATGCGCAAGAAGAATTCTGCTTGGTGCGAGTGAAGGCTAGCAAAAGACTGGGAAGCGACCAACTAGAGAGAAATAATTGTCATAATCATGAGGAGCGACAAAGTAACATTGAATCGGGCATGAAAGTGATATAACTATTCTGAAAAAAGGTCATCAAGGAAGAACTGACTTTTTAGTCTTAACATGCATGAACATGTGCCAAGTTGATCCAAGAATTCTCCGAAGGGAAATACCACTTCAATATGCCAAACCATGAACAATGCAATGCATGTCAATCATTTCAAGAAACACATTATGAACTCTAGCTATTCGAGACTAACCACAAAGAAAGCATGAACCACTGGGAAAGCATTGTAAACATAGCACTATGTAGCTACAAGCTGGTCTCTAAGCATAAGTACACGCATATGTACAAAAGTAGAAACATAAAGAGTTCATACCGGCTTTCCTTGGTGCATCCCTTTCGTCGATCCTCGTCATTACTTCCTTGTCACTTGCGCAACCGAACGTAGGAAATATATAATCAAAGGCCATCACAGACTTGAGATGTACTCTGAAAACAAAGCAAACTAAAGAGAGAAAGAAAATCTTCTTGGGGTTTTTCAAATTCTAACATAAAAGAAAAATAAAGAATAAATCTTTTTGGGTTTTTTTGAAAGATAAGAATAACAAAGAAGAACAGGAAAAGACTTCAAAAAGATCAAAGCAAACAAAACGGAAGATACAATGGAAAGGGAGGAGAGTACGTACTCCCCCAAGCTTAGGCTTTTGGCCTAAGTTGGGCTCGTCTACTGCGGTCCCGAGGAGCCTCCTGCTCCGGGGTAATGGTAAGTCCAAGGGTTGTATGAGCCCTCCGGTGAGTACGCTGAAGTCCTCGGATCCTCCCATGAGGAAGGTCCCTCATCCCAACTAGAGGAAGACCCTCCGTCCCATCGGGCGATGGTCTCCTCCTGGACAGGTGGCTACACCACGCGCTCCTCCTCATCTGGCGCAACCCCCTCCGTGGGGTCGTGAAACTGGTATCTTCCCATGATCTCATCAAACTGGGTATCTGAAAAGCGGTATCCGTTCCTGTGAGAAAAATCAAACACAAGTGGTGCAGGTAGACGGATGATGCGTTCCACATCGCCCTCAAACCGTAAAATGTAATCAAGTGCATATCAGTCTGCGAGGCCCTAGTAACAAAGAAATGCCTTTTCATGGCAGCCAAATCAAGACTAACAAAAGGAAAAACTGTATCATCTGGGCGCGGTTCTCCTCAGAGAAACTGCAAAAGAAGTGTGGCATAAACGCCACCAAAGAGACCCCCCTTGTTGCTATTAGCAGCAAGGCGTCTAGCAATCAGCGTGCCCACATGATACTCGTGATTCCTTGAGAGGGCGTTCTCTATGATAGCAGTATCACGCGAAGAAGTGCTGCTCGTGTTGTCTCGAGCCAACACCCCTCTAGCAATATAATATGCGAAATACCTGAGATGAGGGAAAAATATTGGATATCTTCTGATGGTTAGTGTTCCTCACTTCAGTGTTGCACAACGAGTCGAGAAGGGTCTTGAGTGTAGCAGTCTGAGAGTTTTTTCTCCTCTTCTCTCCTCTGTCGGGAAAACCTAAAGCTTCACAAAAGGTACTCATAGGCATGGTTAGTAACCTTTCATAAATCTGAAATGCAATAGCATCACTTTCAGGATAGAATCTGAAACTGTTAATAAATACAGCAGTGAGCGTTTCATACTGTGGCACACGGCTCATCACAAGCCGTGTCAAACCTGCTCTGGTACACAGGGCTTCGAACTCCTCCTGTATGCCGCCATCCGCCATGAAATCTCTACATGGGAATGCCATAGCCTTTGCGGGTGATGCGTCCAATAGCTCCAAGGGTACGATTTCTTCGTTATAGCTCACCCTCGTAGCCGAAGGTGAAGTTGTGGACCGCGTAACACGGCTAGAGCACTCGGGTTTCTTCTTCCCAAGCCATCTTCCTAGCCTATCCATTTCTGAAATTTTTGACAAATCACAAAAATGAAGGTTTAAGCAAAAGTAGTTCGAGCAAAACATTCTACTTACTTTACCAAGGCTCAAACTAGTAACAAAACTTGGAAAATAAATTTCTACACAAACATTTAAGCTCAACTAAACAGCACCAAGAACTACTAAATACTCACTAATGAAGCCACCAACTAGAAAACTAATTGGAGGGGTGAGGGAGTCACATACCAAGGAGTATTTGTTCCAAATCTCAGCTCAAACGAGTGGCTGTAGAGGGAGATCAAAGTTCCGTGCTCAAGAACAACAAGAACACGAAACCAGAGCAAGAACACGAGTTTTTGAGAAGAAAGAGAGAGAGAGTGGAAGAAGAGATGCCAGCAGGGGGTTTTTGTGGGCCCCAGGAGTGTGTGTGGCGCGACCAGGGGTTGGGCCGCGTCACCTGTCCTCCTGGAGACCCCCCTGGTCAGCCACAGGTACTCTGTCGTGGTAAAGTCAGGGCAGATGTTCGTATAGTCAGACTTATCATGGGACCTTTGCTGCGAGGCGAATTCGAGGAGAGAATTGACATAGACACGTGACTCGGCGGTTTACCCAGGTTCGGCCCCGTCGATGCGGTAAAGACCTACTCCTGCTTCTTGACTATTGTGGGATCGACTCCTCAATAGAAAGAGCCGATCTTATCGATTACAGTGATGATGTTTGGCAACCTTAGTCTCGTGGAGATCTATGTTATAGCGCAAGTTGTCTAGTCCTGGCTTGAGGTAAGTCCTGGCTCTGGATCCCATGGAGCTCGGCTTATAAAGGTGAGAGGTCTCGGGATTCCGAGAGTCCGACTCCTACACGATGTGGAGTTCTATTCTACTTTACAAGTTTGCTACGTGCTATACAAGGTAAGTTGAATTCCTTCTAGGGCTTCAATCTTCACGCTTGGCATGTCACACTCCTGGTCGGGTCTTCTTTGTGGGCCTTCGCATGTAAGTCGGCCTAGAGGATTCTATTGCCGGGTCTATGGGCCTGCTCCATCCCCCCGACATTAGCCCCCAGGATTGTTGTGAAGCTTTAGTCTTCACAACAATCTTCTTTATTTTCTTCATTCCCGCCGGCTCTTCATGGATCAAGGGCCGACTTTATGCTTGGCGTTGATTGGGCGTTGGAGTCGTCTCTCTTCAATCTTGCTTCGATTCCTTTATCTTCATGAAGTCGACTCTTCTGGTTGAGTCAACTATCATTTCATGCTTACTAGGAGTCGACGCCAACTCTTTTTAGCTTCACATCTCCTTTTACTTGAAGATTTTTCTTTTGACCTTTGGTCAAAGATCTGATTTGGTTTTTATGATCACACTGCCCAAAACGCCGGTTGCAGGCATTGATATTTGTAATGAAAATCGAGGAGTCTTTCCATAAATGCTATCTACCACGGGTAGTTATCCCGTATCATTTATGGTATTAATTGATCCTCTCCATGAATCTACTATAAATATTCCTTGGGTAGTTTGATCCTTCAAGCGCATCCATCTTCTTCTTCCTCTTCCTGTTTTCCCCATGGCACCTAAACTAGAAGCCTCTTCTCCTTCGGCATCCAACGAGCCCGATCCCCATGCAAGTGCTCGAGGTCGCGGCCGTGGTCGTGGCCGTGGGCGAGGTCGTGGCCGTGGTAGAGGTAGAGGAAGAAGTATTCGTGCTTCCTCTCCTTCCGAATCTCCCCCTTCTTCTCCTGAGAGGAGTGAGTTCTTGGTTCATATCCGGATAATTCAACGCTGGATCAAACTTCCTGAGTCTTTTACTCAACTTGTGATTGACTCAACGCCTTCGGGTCTTTAGCTCCGATCTGATGGATGTCCTCATGGGCCTATCTGGGTGACGGTTAGATTTTCTAGCCATGGCACCATGTTTTTTGAGAAGGGTTGGAAAAAATTTCTTCGATCTAGGAATATCTAAAGAGGAGACACCATTATCTTCAGATTTGATGGTGAAGACACCTTGTGGTCTAGGATCTTTGACTCGGATGGAGACCGAGCCTGGTGTTGTATGGAGAGCTCCAGCGATGAAGAACTCCTTAGTGAAGAAAAAGCTTCAACGGAAGATGAAGCCGACTCCGAAGAAGATGTCTGAAGATGTAGACTTCTTTTCTTAGTAGAATTTTGCCGAGTTTGTCTTTTGCTTTTAAGGTTGCCTCCTTTGATGTAAGACCCAGTTGGGTTGATGAATAAAAATTATGAATTTTCATTGAGTCCATGAGTCAGTTTTATTCCTGACTTTGAATATTTTTCAGAATGTAGGAGAGCCGATTATTTATGATAGTGTATGTATCTGTAGCCCCCTGAGTCGATCCAGAATAGTTGTGTATCGGTAATCGACTCGTAGGATAGATCGACTTGTAGCCCCCATGAGATGGTGTGGTCACGTTTACGTGCCGTACCGGGTCATCAAAGTAGTGTTGCTTCTCAAGAGTTGGGTCAATTATCATGGCGTTTGAGCCGATTCATCAAAGAAGAAGTGTTTCGAAGTGTTACTTCCCAACAGTCGGTGTATGCATCTGGGTGTTGTTCCGAGTCTTTTTCGAAGTGTAGTCCCCATGAGTCGGTGTGAGCATATTTTTGTGTCATACCGAGTCATAGAGAATTTTTTGAGCTATAGTCCCTATGAGTCAGTATGAGCATCTTTTTGTGTCATACCGAGTTACACAGGTTAATGCTCAAGGTGCATCTTTTGGATGACATATAAAATGCAAAAAGTATGTGATGATGCTAATGTATGCAAAAATAAAGTGCAAAGGCTCATATAGAAGTCGACTCCAGTTTAACACGCCTTATCTTCTCGTTGAGATAGATTACTGGGTTATCTGTGAGTCGGTACTTCTCTGTAAGCCAGCAAGATATGACTAGCGTTCCCTGTATTTGAGACTAAACTTGGTAGGCGTTTTCTGTAAGCCCCCAAGGTATTTATACTAACACGGGTACACGTACGTCGTATGTGCTTGAGCTATACAGGCCAAGGTTAAGGCGTGTTTAGCTAGTTTATGTATATGCCGGGATTTCTTTGGAGAAGAGTCGATGAGTGGCAACGAGCTCCCCTACTGTCCTTGAATAAGCGTATACACATGTGATTTTTACATATATATGTCGATTTTTTGAATAAAGAGTCAATGATTGTCATCGAGCTCCCCGATTCCACTGAATAAGCAATATACATGGTCAATACAAATAGAGGGGTTGATCAAGCCCCCAGGTCTCTGAGATATAATAATGAAAAATATGCAATGTATGATGCAAAAATAAATAACATGAAACAAAAAGGTAAAGAGGAGTCAATATGGCGAGAGCCGACGCGACAAAAGTCGACTTAGGTATATGTGGCGAGGGCCAGTGCGACAAGGTTCGACTTATGTATATTTTGATGGCGAAAGTCGGCGCGACGAATGTCGGCTTATATATATTAATATGGAGAAAGCCAGTGCGACGTGTGTCAACTTAGATAAATGTACAATAATGTTCCTGTTCTACTCAAGTGTAATATGGACGGAGTTGTGCGATGTTCCACGGCCTGGGAGTCTCCTCCATGCATGTGCGCGTGTCCATTGTACAGGTAGTAGGATCCATTGTACAGTTTCTTTCTGACCACGAACGGTCCTTCCCAAGGAGAGGATAGCTTGTGCATTCCATCTCTTTTCTGTATGAGTCGGAGCACTAAATCACCCTCCTGGAAACTCCGACTTCTGATGCGGCGGCTATGGTAGCGTCGCTGATCTTGTTGGTAAATAGCCGACTGAGCTGCAGCCAAATCTCGTTTTTCATTGAGTATATCCAAGGAATCTTGTCTTGCTTTCTCATTTTCGTCTTCTACATAAGCAGTGACTCGTGGTGAGTCGTGACGTATGTCACTTGGGAGGACGACTTCCGCTCCATAGACTAGGAAGAAGGGCGTATAGCCTGTCGACCTGTTGGGAGTCATCCTGATGCTCCATAATACTGAGGGTAACTCCTCCTCCCAGCAACCCGGCGTCTTTTTCAAGGGGACAATGAGTCGGGGTTTGATGCCTCGAAGAAATTCTTGGTTGGCTCTCTCGGTTTGTCCGTTGGACTGTGGGTGAGCCACTGATGCAAGGTCGAGTCGGATGTGCTCGTTCTGGCAGAATCGTTGCATAACCCCTTCTCATAGGTTAGAACCATTATCAGTGATGATGCTGTGGCGGTAGCCGAATCTGTATATGATCTTTTTCAAGAATTTCAGTGTTGTCGCAGCGTCACATTTACTGACCGGCTCGGCCTCGACCCAGTTGGTAAACTTATCCACTGCCACGAATATGTGGGTATTTTTGTTGGCTGACCTTTTGAAAGTCCCCACCATATCAAGCCCCCATACTGCAAAGGGCCAAGTTATAGTTATCATCCTGAGTTCTTAAGCCGGCACGTGAGCTTGTTTTGCATAGCGCTGACATCCACCACATTGCTTGGCTATGTCCTCTGCATCTGCATGAGCTGTGAGCCAGTAGAAGCCATGTCGAAAGGCTTTAGCTACAAGGGAACGAGAGCCGGCATGGTGTCCGCAATCTCTAGAGTGTATTTCGTTGAGGATGGCTCTACCTTCTTCTGGTGAGACGCATATCTGAAAAACATCTGTGGCAATCCGCCGATGTAACTCACCATTGATGAGTACAAAGGATTGGCTTATCCTGACGATTTGTATGGCCAACATCTCATCTTGAGAGAGGATTCCTCGAGTCTTGTAATCCAAGTAAGGTACAACCCATGAGGGTGTAGCATGAATTGCAAAACCAAAGCCGTCTCTGAATCCGGCTTTGTTATGTCTTGCTCTGTTGGTGGTTGTACAGAAGGTTTTGTTAGAACATCCAGGAATACGTTTGGAGGGACCAGCTTTCGCTGAGAGCCGAGTCGGGCCAGAGCATCTTCTGCTTCGTTTTCCCTACGGTCCACATGATCCACCTGGTATCCAACGAAAAATCCGGCTTGTCTTTGCACTTCTCGTCGATAAGCTGCCATTATGGGATTCTTGGAATCCCATTTTCCTGACACTTGTTGAGAAACGAGATCAGAGTCGCCATAGCATTGGATCCAACTTATACTCATCTCACGAGCCAGTCGTAGCCCATGAAGTAAGGCTTCATACTCTGCTGCATTGTTGGTGCAGGTGAACTGCAGCTGCAGAACATAGCAGAATGTTTCCCCTTTAGGTGAGGTAAGGACCACACCAGCTCCTGACCATTGGAGCTGCCGGCTTCCATCGAAGTGCATTGTCCAATATTTGGTGACTGGCTTCTCCGGAGATGTTTGGATTTCTGTCCAGTCATTGATGAAGTCGGCTAACGCCTGGGATTTGATGGCCGTTCGGGGGTTTTATTTGATGTGATAAGCCCCCAACTCTATGGCCCACTTTGCAATCCTTCCCGTGGCTTCCCGGTTTTGGATGATATCTACAAGTGGTGCTGAGCTGGCTACAGTTATGGGGTGCTCCTGAAAGTAGTGTTTAAGTTTCCGACTCGCCATGAATACACCAAGAACCAATTTCTTCAAGTGAGGATAACGTTTCTTCGATAAATTCAAAACCTCACTGACGTAATAAACTGGCCTTTCCAGGGGGTGCTCTTTGCCGGCTTCCATACGCGCAACAACAGCCACAACGCTGACTGCTCGATTGTTGGCTGCGATATAAAGTAGCATAGGTTCCTTTGGCTTGGGAGCCGCCAAGATTGGAGCCCAGGATAGCTGCTTATTCAATGACTCTAGGGCCTGATCGGCTTCGTTATCCCAGACAAATGTTTCTGATTTCCCCAAAATTCGATACAGGGGGATTGCCTTTTCACCAAGCCGTCTTATAAACCGACTCAGAGCGGCTACGCATCCTGTGAGTCGTTGGACTCCCTTTACTGAGGCCGGCTTCTAAAGAGTCATGATAGCGTTGATTTTCTCTGGGTTTGCCTCGATACCTCTCTCTGATACTATGTATCCAAGGAGCTTACCTGCAGGTACCCCAAAGGTGCATTTGGCCTGGTTTAGCTTCATCTAGTACTTGCGCAGATTTTTGAAGGTTTCCCGTAAGTCACCGATGAGTGAGTCGGCCAATTTGGATTTGATCACTATATCATCCACATAAGCATGCACGTTGCGTCGAATCTTCTCTTTGAGGAAACTCTGCACTGTTCGCTGATATGTGGCTCCCGCATTCTTAAGGCCAAAAGGCATAGAAGTGTAACAGTAGATCCCAAAGGGAGTGATGAGAGCCGTTTATTCTTGATCCTCAAGGGCCATCTTGATCTGGTGATAACCAGAGTAGGCGTCAAGGAAACATAGGAGCTCACATCCCGTAGTCGAGTCTATTATCTTGTTAATACGAGGCAGCGCGAAGGGATCCTTTGGGCAGGCCTTGTTTAAGTCTGTGTAGTCGATGCACATGCGCCAGGTCCCGTTCTTTTTCAAAACGAGGACCGGGTTTGCGAGCCATTCCGGATAGAAGACTTCCATGATGAACTCGGCGGCAATTAGCCGGGCTATTTCTTCCCCAATAGCGTTTCTCCTTTCGTAATTGAAACGGCGAAGGAATTGCTTGAACGGCTTCAGCTTTGGATCTATATTTAGGTGGTGCTCGGCGAGTTCCCTCGGGACACCTGGCATATCAGAGGGTTTCCATGCAAAGATGTCCCGATTCTCACGGAGGAACTCGATGAGCACGCTTTCCTATTTATCAGATAACTCTGTCCCAATGATGAACTGTTGAGAAGAGTCACTAGGGACAAAGTCAACTTTCTTTGTATTTTGAGCCGGCTGGAACTTGGGGTTCTTGTCGGGAGTCGGTTTCTTCAGGATTGTGGGGTTTGCCGGGTCTACCTTTTCTTGGTATACTCGCAAGTCCCCTTTGGCGTGTGTCGACTCGGAAAATTTGACGTGCTATTCGTCACACTCCACTGCCCTGGACCGACTTCCATCGACTGTGATTGGGCCATTACGACCCGCCATATTTAGTTTAAAGTAGACATAACATGGCCGAGCTGATGTGCGAGGTAATGATAGTGATTTCTCGCCCTTCGTTGGTGAGCCCCAAGTGGAAGGTGTGATGTAGCACAGCAGCAAATTTCCCTCGGTGAAGATACCAAGGTTTGTCTCCAGTAGGACTCCGGAGATGATAAGTTGGTGTCAGCGGCGCAACTGACGCGGACCTGCACACAGACATAATAACTTTGTTCGCAATGAAGTTCAGAGAGGTTGTCAATCTCTCCGGTCTTGTTGTTCACAAAGGATCAAACACAACGGATAATGATAGCAATTGAAAGAAAAAGCAGAAAAGTAAATGAGCGTGTAAACAGTGATGAGGATATGGACCGGGATACGTGATGTTCACTAGTGATGTCTCTCTCCCAAAAGACGATAAAATTGCTATGCGATGTAAACAAATTACAGAAAGGCAATTGACAGGATTATGAACGCACCGCAATGCTAACTATGCTACAAAAGAAAGGACGAGGCTCAAAAGCATGGGCAGTACGCCAAAATAAGTAGACCGAAATCCAACTGCATCTACTACTAATCATCCAGCTTGAGATATCTATCCAGAACATCTCGCTGGTATTAAGTTGCGAGCCCCACCCAATATGTAAACCCAAAGCAACAGACAACTGCATTAAAAAGAACTTTGTGTAAAGTAAACAATCCTTGTAACCGCGGTTACAAGCACCGTTGTTTTCCCCATTGTGGAAACAGCACATCCCCTAGACTCATGTTTCTGTCACTCAAGCGTGTCATCAGGGGGCATGAACCCACAATCGAGCAAAACGTTCCCTCTTGGAGTCACTACCTACTACTTGGCCAAAGCAATAAACAGCACCGGAGAACATGCAAGAATTACTTAGGAACAAAAATATAAGAGATAAGAACCAAATATATTACTCAATCACAATATGAACATAATCTCATAATCCATCAGATCCTATCAAACTCAACATAGCAATAGCAGAAATATTACAAAAGTGCCTCGATCATGTAGGGCAGCTCACAAGGTCTAAACCATGAAGAACAAAGAGGGGAGGAGAACATCACATAGCTACTGATCACGGACCCATGGTCCAAGGAAAACTACTCACGAGACATCCGGGGAGCATCCATGGTGGAGAGGAGACTCCCGGAGGTCAATCCTCCCTCCGGCAGGGTGCCGGGAAGAGGTCTTCTGGTGCTCCCGATCTCAGAAGCGTGGCGGCGGCGAAACAGAGGCGAGTTTTTGAAATAGGGTTCTCTTCTGGAGTTTCCCCATGACGGAGAATAAATAGGCGAAGGGGGCAGCCAGAGGTGGACCAGGGGCCCCAGGCGCCCCGCTGGCGCGGCCAGGGGTGGGGCCGCGCCGGGTGGCCGCCTGGGCCCCCCTGGCTCCCCTCTGGCCCCTCCCGGGCTCTTCGCGAAGCTTCCTGTACGCTGATTTTTCATGTATTTTTCCCAGAATTTTTCTGGCACTTTTTATTTGGGGAAACACTGAAATAGAAAAACAGCAGAAAACAGGAACTGGCACTGGGGTGCACTGAGTTAATAGGTTAATCCAAATATGATCAAAAAGTCTATGAAAGTTTATCTAGATCATAGCAATATCACACAAAACATGCATGGAGAAAGCAGAAATTATAGATACGTTTTGGACGTATCAACATCCCCAAGCTTAATTCCTGCTCGTCCTCGAGTAGGTAAATGATAACAGCATAATTTCTGTGGTGACATGCTAGCAACCATAAAAGAACTTTGAAAAGTAAAGCAATCAAGGTTAGAGATTCAATTCAAGTCATAACATGCAAGAGTCTATATTAGTATTGAAACAAGTAACAAAAGAACATTAGGTGCAAGAGCTCTCGCTATCCGTGACTCGAATGTCTCCAAATGGTGTTTGCGTTGAAGAAGGGGATAGGGAATACGAGTAAAAGTATTTTTGTGTTGAGAACTCAATCTACTAAAGTTTCACACTCGGTCTTCTTTGGCATCTTATCTTGACTCGTCCCCAGACCACTAGCCAGGTACAAGTCAATTGGATCCACTCCTTTTCGATATTTTGAGCACTCATGCAATGGATGAGCGTAAGCACGAGAGTTGACACTTAGGATGGCAAAGAGAGAAATATGGTGGAGGAGGAAGACAAAAATAATAAGAAAGGATCACATCAATGAGGACAATCATAGGCAAGAGATGCCAAGTGATAGATATGATGTGAGGAGTAGGGATTGCCATGCAACGGATGCACATACGAGCTAAGAAGCTCTCCAATGGAACTAGTGGGGGTGCATCTAACTTGCTCGCTCATGAAGACCTAGAGCTCGTTTGAGGAGGCTCATCCTTGGAATATGCAAGCCAAGTTCTATAGTGTAAAGGTCCCCACATAGCTATATGCATAATGATCATCTCTATGGAGTACAAAGATATAGAGGGAGTACTAGTGTGGATCTCTCAAAAGGATAGTAGTGTTGCCCCTTTATCTCTTTTTATTTCTTTTTCTCTTTTTCTATTTTTTTGCATTTTTTTGTGGCCTCAATGGCTCTTTCTATTTAACTCTCATTCGTCCTCTTTGGGATCTTTTAATGTGTCCACTTTGGGATCTTTTCCTCACTTAAGGGCAACACTCTATTTTACAAGAAGGTAAAGGAGATGTTTCACACTTTACAAGGTACTCAAAATCATAAAGAAGATGTAACTATCATGATGTATGAAATGTATGTCGCTGCCAGTGTAGCAGGAACATGTATGACATGAAGATCAAGTCATGAAGAGGTGGATGTTGCATGGCAATATAACTCGGAAAGGCTATGGAAATGCCTTGATAGGTAGGTATGGTGGCTGTTTTGAGGAAAGATATAAGGAGGCTTAAGATGAAAGAGCGTATCATGCCAAGGGTTTGGATGTACCGGCGAAGGTGGACACCAACTCTCGGAGTGAGAAGAAGGCAATGCACGGTACAGGAGAGGCTAGCAAAATATGGGAAGGTGGAAGTGTCAACTTTCAATACTTACATTAGTCCGAAGAACTCATGCACTTATTATCGGAAACTCTCAATCTAATAAGGAGGTTCACAAAGAGACAAGTACCCCGAGGAGGAGTGTATGGGGGTTTGGTTATCCTTGCGCATCCTCGACTCATGGTACGTGAGTGTACTCTAATATTCGAACCCTCCAAAGATTAGTGATCCATCTAGTAGCTAGAGTTCTCAACTAGTTTTGTAGGTTTTGAAAATAAACACGGATTGCCCAAAATACAACACCTATCACTACTAGGCTAGAGCTCTTGACACCAAAAGTTCAAACATTACTCACATCAATACCTCAAAACTATTGCAAGCTACTACTAGAATTAAATAGCAACCTCAATTACCTACTTTCAAGACAAGACACAACTCAGTGCAACAACCAACTCTCTTTAACAAGATAAACATGAAAACTAAAAAGAGTTCCAGCAACAAACTAAACAAAAGCCAAGGCTCTTGCTAAAGACAAACTAAGACGAAAACTAAACATGGCAGTAGCTATGAAAAGATAAAGAACACACAACAGCAAAAAGATAAGCAGGAAAAATCCTATGATGTGTTCTAAATTTCGAAAGTGGAGCTTGTTTCTCTCCCACACAAAGTAAGACGGGATCTAACTTGTTAGGAACAGCAAGAAAATCTAAACAAAACTAAAAATAAAACCTAAGAGCGAGACGCTCCAAGCATAGCACATAACGCATGAAGTGATAAAAATATAGTGAGACGAAGGACGAACTGATGATTGTTGATGGAGAAGGGGATGCACGGGGGCATCCCCAAGCTTAGACGCTTGAGTCTCCTTGAATATTTATTGGGATGCAAGGGGGCATCCCCAAGCTTGAGCGCTTGACACTCCTGGATCTTCTTTCATCATCTTTCATCGCACACTTGAAAACTCCTTCATACATAACTCATCATAAACTGATTAGAGAAGTTAGTACCCTTAATAAAATATTTTTTCCCCACTGGATATAAAGATATTCTTGAAGAGCTACTGTTTCTCAAGAGTGCCAAAAAGTTTTTTCAAATAAAAAACAAGCTTAAGGTTTGAAAAAGTGAAGAGAGGCAAAACGTGGAAGAATCTGTGAAAAACAGAATAGCAGGTAGTAGAGAATTTTTTCGGGGCACTTCTGCAACTCAAATAAAAAAACTCAGATAATACGAAAGTTTCACAATTGTATAGAGCATGCTGTCAAAAAATTCAGATCAAAAAGATGATCTGGTGATTTTATTCGAATTTTTCTGTCCAGGGACAGAATCTGTTTTCTGGACAGCATCTCACAACTTTTGCTTCCCTTATCATAAGAGGCTATAACTTGGTACAAAGCTGAAAAATAAAGATACAATGATGTTGCTACAGTAGTAACAGACATCAAGACACAACAAAAGAAAAAATAAACCTAATTCGTTGTGGTCTGCCTCCGAAAAGCGCTTCTTTAGAGCCATTAGCTAGGCTTAAAGATTATGAAAGATGCTCACAAGAGAATAAGAATTGAAGCAAAAGAGAGCATCAAGAAGCAAATGTGAAACACATTTAAGCCTAACCCACTTCCTATGCATAGGCATCTTGTAAGAAAATAAATCAAAGAAGCACAAAGTGACATGCATAGGAAGGTAGAAGAAGAACAACTTCAAAATTTTCAACATGAAGAAAGGTGTTTTTGTAACATGGAAGTTTCTACAACCAAACTTTCCTCTCTCAAAGTAATTTTCAGTAGCATCATGAACAACATCAAGAATATAACTATCACATAAATCATGTTGTTCATGACCTACAAGCACACGTGTATTGTTTTCAACACGGTTTTTAGGATGATAAGATAGATGCAACCCATCACATTGAGCCTTGATAAGAGCAAAATTCTCCGGAATAGTTGGAGATTTCAAAAGGGTAATAGGGCAATAAAGTGTGGGCGGAACAGCAATAATTTCATGCTTAACATAAGGAACTATAGCAAGTTCATCTTTGTAGGCATCATCCATAGTGGCATCATGGCCATCAACAAAGCAAGTATCAAAATCATCAGAAAGGGAAGTATCAAGTGAGTCCTCGAAATCATAAGATTCCTCTTCATAGCAATCATTAGCCTCTTCTTGGGCAGCAAGCATTCTATTTTTAAAATCCTCAATATAAGCATTGGAAGTATAATTCTCAAAGAAATAAGCAAGAACAGCAAAGTTTTCAGACTCGAAAATAGTATCGTGATACTTTTCAATTAAAGAAGCAATCTCATAGGCACCTTTAAAAGCAACAAACTCTTCAATCTTTTCAACATCAAAGTAATCATAAACACCTTTAGCATAAGAAGATAATATCTCATTTTCATTAAACTCACATTGGAAAGGAAGGTGTTTATGATCTATATTAGAACAGCAAGTAAAATCATAAATGCGGCACAAAAGTTTAGCATGGCAATAAGAAACATGTATTTGGTCCCATAAGTGTTTCCCTTTCTGAGATAGGCGGTGCCGCATATAATGAGCATGCTCATCCAATGATTTTCCCTCAACCAAGTCGGTTGGGTTTTTAGCGCGAGCACAAATTGATCGAAAACGAGCCAAGTGAAACATGTCCATCCTACCATATTTGGGTGGTTCCACACCCATGGTGAAGATAGCATCAGTAGGTATTTTTGGTATTTTTTATAAGGGACACAAAGGTAAAAACTGAAAGGTAAACTAACAAGACTAAAAAACAAAGGTAAAGGGTAGTGTGCAACTCCCCTATCTTAGCACTCGGAGTCCCCGACAACGGCGCCAGAAATTTGGCTTGATGTGCGAGGTAATGATAGTGATTTCTCGCCCTTCGTTGGTGAGCCCCAAGTGGAAGGCGTGATGTAGCACAGCAGCAAATTTCCCTCGGTGAAGATACCAAGGTTTGTCTCTAGTAGGACTCTGGAGATGATAAGTAGGTGTCAGCGGCGCAACTGACGCAGACCTGCACACAGACACAATAACTTTGTTCCCAACGAAGTTCAGAGAGGTTGTCAATCTCTCCGGTCTTGTTGTTCACAAAGGATCAAACCCAAGGGATAATGATAGAAATTGAAAGTAAAAGCAGAAAAGTAAATGAGTGTGTAAACAGTGATGAGGATATGGACCGGGATACGTGATGTTCACAAGTGATGTCTCTCTCCCAAAAGACGATAAAATTGCTATGCGAGGTAAACAAATTACAGAAAGGCAATTGACAGGATTATGAACGCACCGCAATGCTAACTATGCTATAAAAGAATGGACGAGGCTCAAAACCATGGGCAGTACGCCAAAATAAGTAGACCGAAATCCAACTGCATCTACTACTAATCATCCACCATGAGATATCTATCCAGAACATCTCGCTGGTATTAAGTTGCGAGCCCCACTCAAAGTGTAAACCCAAAGAAACAGACAACTGCATTAAAAAGAACTTTGCGTAAAGTAAACAATCCTTGTAACCACGGTTACAAGCACCCTTGTTTTCCCCCTTGTGGCAACAACACATCCCCTAGACTCATGTTTCTGTCACTCAAGCGTGTCATCGGGGGGCATGAACCCACAATCGAGCAAAACGTCCCCTCTTGGAGTCACTACCTACTACTCGGCCAAAGCAATAAACAACAACGGAGAACATGCAAGAATTACATAGGAACAAAAATATAAGAGATAAGAACCAAATATATTACTCAATCACAATCTGAACATAATCTCATAATCCATCAGATCCTATCAAACTCAACATAGAAATAGCAGAAATATTACAAAAGTGCCTCGATCATGTAGGGCAGCTCACGAGGTCTAAACCATGAAGAACAAAGAGGGGAGGAGAACATCACATAGCTATTGATCACGGACCCATGGTCCAAGGAAAACTACTCACGAGACATCCGGGGAGCATCCATGGTGGAGAGGAGACTCCCGGAGGTCAATTCTCCCTCCGGAAGGGTGCCGGGAAGAGGTCTTCTGGTGCTCCCGATCTCGGAAGCGCGGCGGCGGCGGAACAAGGCAAGTTTGGGAAATAGGGTTCTCTTCTGGAGTTTCCCCGTGACGGAGAATAAATAGGCGAAGGGGGGCAGCCAGAGGTGGACCAGGGGCCCCAGGCGCCCCCCTGGCATGGCCAGGGGTGGGGCCGCGCCGGGTGGCCGCCTGGGCCCCCCCCTGGCTCCCCTCTGGCCCCTCCCGAACTCTTCGCGAATCTTCCTGTACGCTGATTTTTCCTGTATTTTTCCCGGAGTTTTTCTGGCACTTTTTATATGGGGAAAAACTGAAATAGAAAAACAGCAGAAAAAAGGAACTGGCACTGGGGTGCACTGAGTTAATAGGTTAGTCCAAATATGATCAAAAAGTGTATGAAAGTGAATCTAGATCATAGAAATATCACACAAAACATGCATGGAGCAAGCAGAAATTATAGATACGTTTTGGACGTATCACGAGCCATGAACTTGGCGTAAGCCGGTCTGCCTAAAATGGCGTGATATGGGCTCTCGAGTTTTTCCACTTCAAAGGGTATGAGCTCGGAGCGGAAATTTTCGGTGTTTCCAAAAGCCGTCTCCAGGTAGATCTTACCTATAAGACGTGCTGACTTGCCCGGGACTATTCCGTGGAAAACTGTGTTGGAGGGTTGCAGCTGTTTTTGGGTCAACCCCATCCTGCGGAAAGTTTCGTAGTAAAGGATGTTGATGATGCTTCCTCCGTCCATGAGCACTTTTTCAAGTGTATATCCTCCAATTTGTGGAGAGACTACTAGAGCCAGGGCCCCCAGGTTATCCACCACCGGGGGGTGATCATCCCTTGTCCAAGTGATTGGCTGTTTTGACCAATTAAGCCGCCTGGGCCAAGCTGGCCCTGCAGTCACAGCCATAGCGGCTCTCCGTTGCAGCTTGCTATCCCTCCTGCAACTGTTGGTGGTGAAAACGTGATATGCTGCACGGTCGTGGAGTTGTTTCAGGTTTTCTTGGAATCCAGCAAGCCTTGACTGATTTTGCTGGGCCCCTCCTCCGGGTCCTTGGTGTTGAGGCATTGCACCGGCTACTTGGTAGCCAGGATTTTGCTTGTTACCGCTCTGGTTGGATCCCCCACCTGACCCGGGAGGTCCCTGGTTCCCACGTCGTGCAAATTCTTTCATGAAATTGCAATCTTCCCAGGTGTGGTTGGCTGGGCTACCGAGTTTACTATGGGTTGGGAAAGGACTCTTCATAGCTGCTTCAAAGCTGTTTGGGAGAAAAATTCCTTCCGGCTTGCGGTAGTTTCTGACCCATGCTTCTGTCTTTGAGATCCGACGTTTGTGTTGGCTACCAAGTCAAAAGTGGTTTGATCAAGTCGCCGCTTGGTTTGCTGACTCTGATTCTGGGATGTTTTGCCGCCGTTTTTGTTCTGGCTGGCTTTATCCCGTTGAGGTTCAGTATCCTTGGTTTTGTCAGACTCGGCATATTTGATAACTGCGTTGATGAGTTCTCCTATATCCTTGACCGTCCGTTTGAGTCGTCCAAATTTGTGTACTAGGGGCTCGAACTTGCAGTTCCTTTCCAAGACAATGACAACTGTTTGGGTAGTGATAGTGTCCGAGGAGTGGATTATTTCTGCTACCCGTCGTGCCCAACTCAGGGTCGACTCTCCTTCCTTCTGGACACAATGCTCCAGGTACACAATTGTGGTGGCTCGCCGACATGTGCCTTGGAAGTTCTTGATGAAATTTTCCTTGAGATCCGCCTAGGAGGTGACAAAATTCTCTGGGAGGTTTTTGAACCTTGTGCGAGCCGTCCTTCCAACATCATTGTGAGGTAACGGGCACAAACTCCTTCTCTGGCTTGTAACCTGTCCATGGCTAGGTCATAACTTTCGATCCAAGCTGCCGGGAACATGACAGCTGTATAGTTCACAATCTTACGTGGGCCCTTGAAATCTGATGGTAAGCGTGTATTTCGTAGAGCCGGCACCATGCATCGGTTGCCCACGGATCTTCTGATGAACTCGGTCTCTTGATCTTGGGGTGGAGGTTGATTCATCTGCTCTACGCGGTGTTCGGGATTGAAGCCGATCGGCAGGTCTTGGATCCTTATTGCCCCCTGTGGGTCCGGAGGTGGTGGAGCTCTGCGCTGGTGATGGCTGCTCGAGCCGGACAGAGCCGGTGAATTCGCTTCCCGGCTCATACTTTGATATGGGGTCTCATGTAAGTATTGGAATCCTTGTGAGTACTGGGCTTGTTGTGTGATTGCGGTTTTGAGCAGATCGATTGCCCCTCGAGTGGCCTGGTCCATCGGAGTGTCTCCGTGCGCAAGAACGCTGGCGAGGAACCGTGTCGCTGCCACCACGTTTGCCATGGGGTTATTGAAATGATCCGGAGGTGTATGGAACCGTCCCTGCCGTGGTGAGGGGACAGGTTTCCTTGGTGGCGTGTACCCTGGGGGAGTCGACTGATGCGTATCCTGGAATAGTCTTCGTGCCTGGAGATCAGCAGGGATCCAGCTCACGGGCCCTTCGGGGCGTGCGTTGGCGAGACTTAGTTTCTGAGCTTCTATCAACTCCGACTCGTGTCGTAACCGCCTGGTTTCTTGGGAGAGTTAGGTTTATCTTTCCACCATTTGTGCGTTCTGGGATTTAATTTCCCTCCGTATGCTCATTACCTGGGCCTTGAGTCCATTGACCCTGGTTCTCCAGGCCTCCTGGTTTTCCGTGGTCATTGGTGCGGCTAAGGCTTCGTCCAGGGAGTTTAAGGTATCAGTGAGGGCTTATGCTCCCGTGAGGACTTCTGGTTGCTCCCTATCTGGATTAGGGGCCGTGTTGTGAGACGTCTCTGCGTTCTGATTCTGCGCCGCGCCCTGAGCCGGCTGACTTCCGTGTTATTCGGTGCCTGCCATGAACACTGTCACGCAGTACGGTGGCTCGTACTGCGGGAAGTCGGGGTCGTATTCTACTGTTCCCGGGCCGAGTCTGTTGCTCCCAGCGGATCGGATGGAGCCGGTATCTGAAAAGCTTGTTTCACTAGGATGCGAGTTAGCGTCAGATGTTTCTTCCGAGGCGTCGGGTGTCAGGGATCCAACGATGAACCCTAAAGTATACCCTAAAGTATACCCTAAAGTATACCCTAAAGTATACCTTGAGGCGTCAGGCGTCGGGCGCGTCGACTCTGGAGATCCAACGATGAACCCTAAAGTATACCTTGAGCCGGCATCTCTCCGACTCGAGGTTTCCAGGGGGACTTCAGGATCCAGCTCTGGCTCAGATCCGTCTGTCTTCCCAATGAAGATATGAATAGACCCGATCGGGACCCGATAATCGGATTCGACGGAATCAGCGTCAGGGCCCCAAGTCGAGTCGTCGATGCAGAGCTTTCCACGTTGGCTCCTGGTGATTCGCCCAGCCACGGATCCTTCCATACCTTGCATAGCTCCCCCTAGAATCTCAACATCTGCGAGCGCAGGCCCCACGGTGGGCGCCAACTATCGTGGGAAAGTCACGGCAGATGTCTGTAGAGTCGGACTTATCATGGGACCTTTGCTGCTAGGCGAATTCGAGGAGAGACTCGACATAGACACGGGACTCGGCGGTTTACCCAGGTTGAAACCGTCGATGCGGTAAAGACCTACTCCTGCTTCTTGACTATTGTGGGATCGACTCCTCAATAGGAAGAGCCAATCTTATCGATTACAGTGATGATGTTTCGCAACCTTAATCTCGTGGAGATCTAGGTTATAGTGCGAGTTGTCTAGTCCTGGCTTGAGGTAAGTTCTCGCTCTGGCTCCTATGGACCTCGGCTTATAAAGGTGCCGGGTCCCGGGATTCCAAGAGTCCGACTCCTACACGATGTGGAGTTCTATTATACTTTACATGTTTTCTACGTTCTATACAAGGTAAGTCGAATTCCTTCTAGGGCTTCAATCTTCACGCTTGGCATGTCAGACTCCTGGTCGGGTCTTCTTTGTGGGCCTTCACATGTGATTCGGCCCAGAGGATTCTAATGTCGGGTCTATGGGCCTGATCCATCCCCCCTACATACTCCCCGATGGCTTTTTACCTGGAAATTTTTATTTTGAATTTTCTTGAATTTTCTGGGCAACTTCACTGTAAAGAATTTTTCAAAGTTCAAAAATCTGCGAAAACTTTCATGAACTTGAGACAAAAGTTAGAACAAGTGAAGCTTTAAACAAAAACTTTGGGTAGAGCAAGGAGAATAAAAGCTAAAGGGAATGAAAACATAACAGGCTCAGCTTTTTACCTATATAAAACATGCTAGTTGGCAAGGTTGATCAAGTCTTACCAACAAACCGGCGATATATAGAGCAGAAAGTCTCGCCTCTTATGAAGTGATCATTGCACTCTCACTTTGATGGACATTGTCCCTACCATAATTTTTTTGTATTTGTGGTATACATGTAGTGGAAAATCCCATTCTCCAATCTTCACAACCTCGATATTCTCAATGGAGTTAAGGCCGTGCCTTTTGTCGATCTTTTTTGGAAAATACACCGTGTGTTCTTTGTCATTCAAGTTGAAGGTAACCTTCCCTTTATTGCAATCAATAATGGCACATGCGGTGTTAATAAAAGGTCTACCAAGAATAATGGACATGCTCCCATCCTCGGGCATGTCAAGCACAACAAAATCAGTAAGTATTAAGCAATTGGCAACTTCAACAGGAACATCCTCACAAATACCGATCGGGACGGCCGTGGACTTGTCGTCCATATGAAGAGAGATATCTGTAGGAATTAGCTTCTCTAAAAAAATCCTTTTGTAGAGAGAAAAGGGCATAACACTCACTCCTGCACTAAGATCACATAAGGAAGTTCTAACATAATTATTCTTTATGGAGCAAGGAATGGTGGGTATACCTGGATCACCGAGCTTCTCAGGAATCTTGACACTGAAAGAGTAGTTAGCAAGCATAGTAGATATTGTCTCATTAGGAACTTTTATTTTATTAGTAACAATATCTTTCATATATTTAGAGTAAGGAGGTAACTTAATAGCATCAGTCAAAGGAATCTGAAGAAAAAGAGGTTTCATCCACTCAGAAAACTTGTTGTAGTGCTCTTCTTCTTTGGTTTTGACTGACTTGCCTGGAAAGGGCATGGATTTCTGTACCCATGGTTCTCGTTCCTTCCCATGCCTTCTTGCGATGAAGTCTTCTCTAGTGTACTTCTTACGCTTATCAGGTGCTTCTTCTTCTCGAACCTCAGGTGCATCATTATTTTCAGCATCTTTTTCAGGTTTAGCACCGTCTTCAGTCTCAGCATCGGAGGTAGATATGTTGTTTGGATCAACAGCATGTTCTTCTTCTTCTATAGGATCATTGGAATTGTCAGCTTCCTTGTGTTTCTTTTTCTTCTTCTTCTTCTTCTTCGGAGAGCTAACAATTTCTTCTTCCTGCACTTGAGAATCTTGCTCGATCCTCTTTGGATGTCCTTCTGGATAGAGAGGGTCCTGGGTGTATGTTCCACCCCGGGTCTTTATACCATAAGCATGTAAATTGTCCTGATTGGCATTGTTAGCAAGCAAATATTTTTGCACATTAGAAATTTGTTCAAGCTGAGTTTGAACCATATGAAAATGCTTAACAAGAAATTTAACATCATTAATTGTTCTTCCTAGAACATCAAGCAAAATTTTGATAGCAAGAGTATTATCATGCAACTGACCTTGTATCTTCTCATTGAAGTAACTTTGCTTCATAATGAAATTATCAAGCTAATCTAAACATTGATCAGGAGGCTTACCTTTAGGAATGTCACTTTCATTGAAATCTAAAAGAGAATGTACCTCTACCATAGGTGGGTGAGTGGTAGTCTCACACAGCTTCTCAATTGGAGGTAAATTCTTCACGTCTTTAGCTTTAATACCTTTCTCTTTTATAGACTTCTTTTATTCTTGCATATATTCAGGGCTTAGGACAAGCATGCCCCTCTTCTTTGGTGGTGGAGGTGGTTCAGGGACGGACCAATCTTCGTGGTTTTTGGCAATCTTGCCCATCAATTCCTCTGCATCGTCTGGTGTTCTTTGCCTGACAACACAACCAACACAACTATCTAGATAGGATTTAGATTTATCGATTAGACCAGCATAAAATTTATCAAGTAATTCATTTTTAGGGATCTCATGTCCCGGTCTAGCCTTCAGCAAACTGCAAAATCTCCCCCAAGCTTTAGGGAGATGCTCATCCTGCAACTATTAAAAGTTATAAATTCTTTGTAAAGCAGCATGTTTCATATGGGCAGGAAAATACTTATCAACAAGAGATATAGCCATGTCTTGACTTTGAATGGAACCACATGGTAGTGCATCGTACCATGCTCTAGCATCCCCTTTCAAGGAAAAAGGAAGAAGCTTGGTCACATAAAAGTTCCGGATCCTTTCATCAGTAGTAAACAAGCTACCCAACTCAGTGAGTTTGGTCAGGTGCTTGATAGCATCATCATTTTCTCTGCCATAAAAGGGATCAGCTTCAACTGTGGATATAAGTGAAAGGTCAATAGATAAATCATAATCAGGATCAGTGATGCATATAGGAGATGTAGCAAAAGTAGGATCAGGAGTGAACTTGTTCTTCAAGGAGTGCTTTTCTAGCAACTTATTTATAGTGGCAGGGTCGGAATCAGCACATTCACTAAGCTCCCTGCAAAAATCATCATCAAGTCTATACCTATACTAATTATAGACTCCCTAAAAATTCCCAAGTTAATTAGAAAATAGGAGCCGTTATTTTGGTGGGGCCAACTTATTGTTGTCGTGTAGATCAATCCTTTTATTTTAACCAGAGGTGTAGATAAAATCTAGGAAAAAACAATACGACGCACCTATTTGTCTCTTTTTTATTTATAATTGAGGTATAGATCAATCCCGCATCCCCCTGCTACATCTCCTCGATGATGTAAGTAGCGCCCAGGTTCTAGGGTTTTGGATGCCCTGGCTGAGATCAATCCCGTGAATCTCGTGGCTACGTCTGATGAATGATGTCAACTAACTCCCATGTTCTAGGGATTTGATGCCCTGGCTTAGCATCGCTTTCTTTCCCTGGGCGGCTGTACTTCACGTCTTCACAATCTGCCACCGCATCCTCCTTGCTGAGTCGCTTTCACCATCACAAATTTTATCGTTGGCGGCAGGAGCCTTCTCCGTATGGTTTATGCCTCCGGTCATATTGCCTCCCGTATGGATTCATGCAGACAAGGTATAACGTTTCAAACTCCCTGTTCAGAACAATTTATGGTGGATGCCAAATCCTTCCTTAACCCTCCATACATATTGATATTGCAGCCCCTTTTATCCTAATGTTTATTCTCACGTCCTCTTATTTGGATGATACAGAGATATAGTTGGAAGCCAATTGAACCCTACAGTTAATGGGTGTATGCGTTCATACAATGGTCTTGAATAGAATTTATCTATGCATCATGCTTTCACGAATGATTGGATTGGATTCTTGATGTTTGTCCGGGGGAAAATTGCTATAGTACGAACAGTTTGAGTGCATGGAAACCGAATTAAGAATTGGGAAGAGGATCAGTTAGAGCGTGAGGACTATGCCATGCAGAAGGAGGTGCGTCGACAGTTGGTTGATGCAGTACAACTCTGCGGATTCCGTTCCTTAGTACGCTTTCTCTAGCATCAAACATCTTCGCAATCGTGGTCTTACAGAGTTAGCGGACAACTTGGGTTGTTGTTTCTCCATGGGCAGGCGTTCCTGTCTCCAGTCTCCACACAAGAATCACCAGACTCGCACCCAACCCTCCGGCTGCTGGTCTTCAACCCTTCATCGTCTTTAATTACCACGGCCCTAAAAACCACTAGGATGCATCATGTCTACTTCTAAAAAGCATGTCCTTTTCTTGGATAAGGGAGAAGATGAAAGTCAGAGCAGCTAGATAGGCTGGTCTTCTCCATATGCATTGAGATTTACTCTTCTTGATGTTTTACCTTGAATCAATTTTTTTATCTAGGGTTAGTTTGATCAACTCTGTTTACAAATTAAACTAGCCTAGAAAACTATCTTACTTTTTTTAGCAGAACAAATTTCCCTTAATTACTTGGTTAGTGATCACTACAACATCTGCAGATATGCTTTGGACAGCCTCCATTTACTGGTGTTGTTCAACTACAGGTGAATGTCTAATACAAAGCACCCTGCAGTCCACGATTCAGGGAATGATCTGGACAGGAGAATACTACTACTAATTTGTTTTGCTATTGACAATTAGCGTGTATTTGACATTATGATTGATGATAATCAACTTAAATAACCATGCTTTTGTTTTTCATAGTTTGTTTAACAAAACCAAATCGAGTATGTAGCTATTAATAATAGCATATTATTTCCAGTATTACTCTTACGAGTCATGTTTAAGCAACATCATCTCACTAAAATATACTTAATAGGCTCTACTATAGTAGAAATTCCGTAGTGCATATGTCCATAGGATATTAGCATGTGCAATAATTCAGTCATGGTAGCTCTTAATTTTTTATCTATTTCAGGTTAGGTCAACTAATTAATATACTGAAAAATATAACATTCAACTATATACATGGTACGACTTCAAACTTTTTGTTTAGTACAAAATGACATTATTTTGTTGTGGATGTGCATATAGATACTAGACTGCATCAAATGAAGACTTCATTAAAATTATTGGTTACAAATGGTTTTGTTTCAATTGCCGCAAGAGTCTTTTTTACATTATTGTATTGTTTATTTTTTTACAAATATTATAAAAGGCAACATATAGATCATGTTTCCATATCAATACAGTTATGCCATGGATCATGATAGTATATTTGGAAAAATTTCAAGTCTACCCGCATAGATTTTCTAAATTGGTCTACAGATTTCTCGCTTTTAAATAAATATTTCTTCCACAAATTATTAATGGCTAAATAAACTAATGCCCCCACCAAATGTACGGCATTTATCGAATGCAAACAAATATTCTTAATAATGACAAGAGTGTGTCAATGCTAGCGTATTACTAAGTTTCTTCGAAAACTCATTAATGTTGTGTTTGTGCTAATATGTTATGAGATGGTAGTTTTATTATTCTTAAAACTAGTTTTTATATAAAAATATGGCGTAGAATATTTCGTAAACAATGACATATTGTTGTTTTCTGTTTCTATCACCGAGTGAGTACTTAGTTGTTTGCACATTTTCTACTACTATTTGATTTGTGACCGTACCTTCTAGTTCTTTGTATCGTAATACCTTAGTAGCATGGCATGTTCTGCCTTTCACATCATATCTGTTATATAGTATCATGAGTGTGCAAGTATAGAATTCAAACTTTTTCCCTTATTTGAATTATCCTTTTTTAATTATTAGCGTTATGTGAAATTGGGAATGATGCGGGTTTTCTCGACCACTATGGTTAATTATATTTGACATGGATAATGGTTTGACCATTTGGTGTAGACCCGGGTATGTTCAACAGTGTTCCATCTCAAATGGATGAGGGTATCAAATATTGAATAAAATTCATCAGTATTAAATGTAATTTTTTTTGCAAAATCACTTTATAATTCTAGGAAATACCAATTAATTAAGTAAGTGATATAGCTTTCGTTTAATCTAAGTAATTTTTATAATTTTCATTGCTTCATATATTAATTTTCCCTCTAACATACATATTGCTTATGAATTCCTAAAATACTTTGCATGTAGCAATCATTTCATAAGTGTCATATAAGAGAATTTCTGTATACATGATCCCCGTATTAAGATACTGGTGCAAAGCTATATATTACTAGCCCGTGCGATTCGTCCTCAAGGAGTTTCTCCTTAAGGCCACTAAAATCATGAATTTTACCAATAGGGGTTTCCGTAATAGGAATTTTAACTCCCGAGAATCGGGCAGCAGCAGCAATCTATTCTTCAATAAAAGAACCAAGTGAACCAGTAGTTTCAAAGGTAGTAGAAGCATCATCAAAAGTGTCTGACATATTTCCAGACTCAGCGGAAGTAGCATGTAACTGAGGTGAATCAAACTTACTCATAACTGAAGGCGAATCAAGTTTAGCACTAGTGCTAAGAGTAGTACCTCGTCTCGTACGGGGTGGTAAGATCGGAACCTTGGGGTCTCCTTTCTTACCCATAGTGGATAACGTGCAGCAGGCAAGATACTTCAAGTAGACCTGTAAATAAAGCTATGGTCCCCGGCAACGGCGCCAGAAAAAAGTACTTGATAACCCTCAAATGTAGGGGATCGAGATAGTCTTCGCGGGCAAGATAACCCAATTTATTGATTCGACACTTGGGGACACAAAGAATACGTACAGGCTTTGACAATTGAGTTGTCAGTTCAACCGTACCATAAATAAAAACTTTCTTGCACAAAAGTATTAGTAGCAACGGTAATATGGTAGTGGTAGTGTAGGTGATAATAGTGATGATAGTGGTGGTGAAATAGCAAAAGTAAAACAGCGAAAGTAAACAACTAGTAACCAACGGAAAGAAATACTGTAGGATAGGGAGATGGATGGTTGAGCGCTTCTTGGATGAGAACAAACATGTAATAGATTCTATCATAGGAAAGGCTCACATAAAAGAAAGGATCATCTAGGAAAATATCAAACATCAGGAATGTATCCCAAGGTAGTTGTACGTGCTTGCAATCAGAACTTTGCACAACATCTTTTGTCCTACCCTCCCGCTACGAATGGGGCCAAAAGGAACTTTGGGAGATTAAGGTACTCCTGTCAAAGAGCACCGGGACAAAGCATTAACACTTCATGGATACACGGAATCCTCACATCATAGTCCATCCCCTTTGGTGTCCCAAGATGTCACCATTGGGATCGCCAGTTCCGGACTATAATAGGTGCATACAAATCATAGATAGGATCAAGGATACCTCAAACTCAAGAAACAAAAGGGTGATCAGATCTGAAATCATGGAACTCGGGCCCAAAGTGGCAAGCATTAAGAGCACCAAGTTTTAACAAAGATGAGAAACACCAAGTAGATGATAGGCAACATGCTCCCAACAATCTGATGAACTATTACATGATCTAACTCATCCAATCCCTACCATCCCCTTTGCCTACATCAGAGAATACTCACACATGAGAGAAGAAGTCATGGAGGGGTGATGGAGAGGCGATGATGATGACGATGGCGATGATTTTGCCTCACCGGAGGCCAAAACAGCCTCCAGATTATCTCTCCCAGAGAAGGACAGAGCGTGGCGGCGGCTCCGCGACATAGATTGGAATGCGACTTTTCTTTCGGAGTTTCCTCGTCACGAGAATAAATAGAGGCCAAGGCAGGTCACCAGGGGGTGTGGGACCCACCCAAGAGGGTGTGTGGCACGGCCAGGGGCTGGGCCGCGCCAAGCACCCTTCTGGGTGCCCCCTGGCTGCCTTGTGGCCCCCCTTTAGCATCGTCGAAGCTTCGGGAACGCTGATTTTTTAAATAATTTTTGTGGATTTTTCCAGCGTACCTAAATATCCAGAAACCTGCACAATATAAAACATCACTGGTAGCTCTGCTCAAAACAACGTCAGTCCGGGTTAGTTTCATTCAAATTATGAAAGAATGAAGCCAAAACAATAGCAAAAGTGTTTGGAAAATTAGATACGTTTGAGACGTGTCAGCCCCTCGATGCCGATGATTGGCTTCGTTCCCTTGAGCGTAAGCTTGAGACGTCCCATGTTTCTCCCAGTGATCGTGTGCTATTCGCGGCATACTTTCTGGAAGGTGCCGCTCTTCTGTGGTGGGAGAATTTTGTAGCAATGCAGCCTGTAGGTCACATGGTGACTTGGAAGGAGTTCTTGATGATTTCCGAGGGTACCATATTCCGGATCAGCTGATGGAGCGCAACAGAGAACAGTTTTGCAGTCTTACCCAAGGGAAGATGTCTGTTCATGAGTATAGGATTGAGTTCACTCGTCTAGCCCGTTATGCCCAAGAGGAGATATCCACCGATGCCCAGAAGCTACTAAGGTTCCGCAAGGGACTTAGCCCCGTCCTTCGTCATGACCTGAGTCTTCACGAGTTTGCCAACTTCGAGGATTTAGTCAACAAATCCTTCAAGGGCGAGTATGTAAATGAGTTGTATAAAGAGTCTCGTAAGCTTGATCATGAGTTGGCACCATCTTCTAGCTCAGGTTCTCGGAAACGCTGCGTATGGATTCCCTTCAGTGACGTAAATCATGATGTAAGTGCTTCCAGACCATCAACCACCATATATCGTCCACCTCAACTCAATCTTCCTCCTTAGAATTTTGTTGGACAATCAAGTGCTCATGTTCCTTTCGTTCCACGTGGTGTTTGTTTCCAATGTGGACAATCTGGCCATAATTTTCGAGAGTGCCCCCAAAATCATGTAGCCACCACTCCTACTACAAGGCAAGCCTTTCTTTGTGGTAAGCCACAATCCAAAATTTCCAAAATTCACAGTCCCTGATAAGGAACATGGATGGCTGAACCATGTATCTGTGGAGGAATCCCATAAGGCAACCGACGTTGTACTCGGTACCCTTCCTGTCAACTCCATCCCAGCTTCTGTTCTTTTCGGTCCAGGCGCATCTCATTCATTCATATCCCAGGAGTTTTCACTGTCACATGACATCTCATTTTCGATGTTATCCACACCCTTAGTTGTGCATGCCCCTAGATCTAAATGGCACACCACCATGGTGAGTCATGAAAATGAAGTCGCTGTTGAGGGTCTTGTATTCCTTGCGTCTCTTATATCCCTCAAGTCTCCAGACATTGATGTCATCTTAGGTATGGATTGGTTATCGAGACACAATGTTGTTCTTGATTGTAAAGCCAAGTCAGATAAACTTACCCATCCTTCAGGCCAAACAATCAATTACTCCTCACCAAGATCAAGAACCCAGTTGCATTCTTTGAATGTGTTTCCTCTCCCCGACCTTGAAAATATTCCGGTGGTTCGTGACTTCCCTGATGTCTTTCCTGAAGAGATGTCGGGTATGCCACCCGACAGATGTGTAGAGTTCATAGTTGATCTTATGCCAGGCACCGCCCCAATTTCCAGATGCCCATATAGAATGGCCCCACGTGAGTTAGCTCAGCTCAATATCTAACTTGAAGATTTGTTGGCAAAAGACTTCATCCGCCCTAGCTCATCGCCATGGGGTTGCCCCATTCTGTTCGTAACGAAGAAAGATGGAACCGAAAGGATTTGCGTAGATTATCGCCCGCTTAACCTAGCGACGATAAAGAACGAGTACCCACTTCCTAGGATCAATGATCTTTATGATCAACTTGCTGGATCCTCTTTCTTCTCCAAGATGGATTTGATATTAGGCTATCATCAAATCAAAATCAGAAACAAGGACATTCCCAAAACGGCTTTCACTACTCGGTATGGTCTTTACGAGTACACCGTCATGTCCTTCGGTTTAACCAATGCCCCTGCTACTTTTTTCACGCATGATGAATTCAATCTTCATGGAGTATTTGGACAAGTTCGTCGTAGTTTATCTCGATGGCATCCTTATATACTCGAAGAATGAAGAAGAACATGCTGAGCATCTTAGGTTGGTATTGATGAAACTTCGGGAGCATCGCCTATATGCCAAATTCTCAAAGTGTGAATTTTGGCTACCAAAAGTGACCTATCTAGGCCACGTGATTTCTGTCAAAGGCATTGTTGTCAATCCCGAGAGAGTTCAGGCCATCCTTGAGTGGACTCCACCTGAATCGGTTAACTAAGTTAGGAGTTTTCTTGGCTTAGCAAGCTATTGTCGCCGCTTCGTTGACAACTGCTCCAAAGTTGCAAAGGCTCTAACTGAACTCCTCACGAAAGATAAGAAATTCGAATGGACCCCCAAGTGTGAGGAAAGCTTTCAAGAGCTGAAAAGAAGATTGACTTCAGCACCCGTACTTGCGCCTCCAGACACCAAAAAGAATTTCGAGATCTATTGTGCTGCTTCACGGCAAGGGTTAGGATGCATTCTTATGCAAGATCGACATGTGCTAGCATACGCTTCTCGCCAATTGAGTCCACATGAAGAAAATTACCCTACCTATGATCTTGAACTCACTGCTGTAGTTCATGCCTTGAAGACTTGGCGACATTACCTCCTTGGTAATCGTTGTGAGATCTGTTCCGACCACCAAAGCTTGAAATACATCTTCATCTAGCCAGATCTTAACCTCTGGCAAAGACGCTGGATTGAGTTGATTAAGGATTATGACTTAGGAATTTCTTCCACTCGAGGCAAAGCCAATGTCATGGCTGATGCACTAAGTCGTAAATCTTATTGCAACAGCCTCATGGTGTCGCAATGTCAACCCCTTCTCTATAAGGAACTTCGAAAGCTTAATATTGAGATTTTTCCTTATGGATTCCTTTCCACCTTAGTAGTGAAACCAACTCTTGAGGATCAAATCAACGCTGCAAAGAAACGTGCTCGAGGTATCCGATACACCAAAGAATACATTGCTTGTGGTAAGGCTAAATGTTTTACCCTAGACAATGAGGGTACTGTATACTTCGAGAACAGGATAGTAGTGCCAAAGAATAAGATCCTTAGACAGTTTTTCCTTAAGAAGCCCATGAAAGTCCCCTCTCGATTCATCCCGATAGCAAAAAAATGCACCGAGATCTACGCCAGAGATTTTGGTGGACTAGGATGACGCGAGAAATTGCTCAGTTCATTGTTGAATGTGATGTTTGTCGTCGCGTTAAGGCAGCACATCAAAGACCTGCTGGTACTCTTAGACCTTTGCCTATCCCCGAATGGAAGTGGGAAAAAGTCAGTATGGATTTCATCACTGGCTTTCGAAGAACCCAGAAAGGAAATGATGCCATCTTCGTTGTCATTGATCGTCTTTCCAAAGTTGCTCACTTCCTTCCTGTTCTCGAGTCTATAACTGCTAGCCAGTTAGCAGACTTGTATGTCTCTCGAATTGTGTCTCTTCACGGTGTTCCTTTGGAAATCAATTTTGACAGTGGTAGTCTTTTCACCTCTCGATTTTGGGAAGGTTTTCAGAATGCTATGGGAACCCATCTCTCCTTTAGCACCGCTTATCACCCCTATTCTAGTGGTCAAGTAAAAAGGGTTAATCAAATTCTCGAAGACATGCTCAGAGCTTGTGTTATCTCTTTCGGAAAGAAATGGCAGAAGTCTCTTCCTTTTGCTGAATTTTCGTATAGAAATAGTTGTCAATCTAGTTTGGGCATGGCTCCTTTTGAATTTCTCTATGGACGGAAATGTCGAACACCCCTAAACTGGTCAGAAACCGGTGAAAGGCAATTCTTTGGACCAGATATGATTCAGTATGCAGAATAGAAGGTTCGCATTGTTCGTGAGAAATTGAAAACCGCCCAGTCTCATCAGAAAAGCTACTATGATCTTCATCATAGGAAAGAAAGCTATAATCTGGATGAGAAGGCTTACCTTTGGGTTACTCCTTTGAAGGGTACTCATCGCTTCGGTATCAAAGGAAAGTTGGCTCCACATTACATTGGTCTCTTTCGCATTCTCTCTAAACGTGGAGAAGTTGCCTACCAATTGGATCTACCCCCTCACCTCCCCCAGGTTCACGATGTCTTCCATGTCTCTCAACTCAGGCGTTGCTTCAAGGACCCCATCCTCAAAGTAGCACTAGACGTCAGAAGATCAGATTCCTCAAAGTGCAATGGTCACATCATTCAGAGAAAGAAACCACCTGGGAACGAGAGGATCGTCTACGAGCTGACTACCCCACCCTTTTCCCGACAACTTCTGAATCTCGGGACGAGATTCTTTTGAGTGGGGGTGAGTTGTCAGAACCCTAATTTAGGTTTGTGCTTTTCTTAGCTAGCATCTTTGCATCATGAAAAGTTTAAAAAAATAAAAGAATTGGGGAAGTTAAAATCCCCAAAATAGTTTTAATAAAAGGCCAGACAAAAATCTTTTTCCAAAAATGATTTGGACTTTTTGAAAAATCTCATAAATGGGCATGATCACATTCCATGTGAAGTGGGTCCCACTACATGCTCTCAGATTTTTCTAAAAGTCCAAAAGTCCTTTGGAAATTAAATCAATATTGTATTTTCAATTGGAATTAAATAAATATAATTCCAAAAATTCTAAAACTTTGTGAGGTGAGTTATATTTGTCTCATTAGCTCACATAAAAGTTTTTGGAATTTATTAAAATGTTTTGGTTGCAAAATCAAAATAAAACAAAATACAGAAAAGAAATAAAAACGAAATAGAATAAAGGGAAAAGCCCACTTAGCTGGCTTACCTTCTCAGCCCACCTGGCCGGCCAAGCCCACCAGGGGCATCCCTGTCTTCTTCCTCCCCCTTGCCCAGGTGCTGCTCGCTGTCGAGCATGCAGCTCACCGCCGGCCACCTCCTTCTTCCCCCTGCCTCAACCCCCTCGCCACCGCACGCCTGGGAGCCTCCTCCTACTTTTCCCTCCCCTCGCGGCCTCTCTCCTCTCCTCTGCCGCCGTTTACCCATCCGCCCCAAGAGCAGCCGAAATTCACGCCGTCGTGCACCGGCGTGGCCACCGTGCTCCCCTCGGTGCCTAGAGCTGTCCAGAGGAACCAAAAACGTCGCCTTCAACGAACCGCGTTCCAAATTGAGACAACCATCCCCGGAGACGTCGCCCGCTTCACCACTTCGCCGCCGGCCGCCGTGACTCCAACGAGCAATTGCTCCGCCACAAACCCTTCCAAGGCCTCGCCGTGCTCAGCATCGCGCTCTGGTGAGCTTTGCGGTCGTTCTTGTCGGGTGGATGGACCAAGCCCATGACCCGGCGTAGACCTATGGGACGACTCACCTATGGAAAGGCCCACAAAGAAGACCCGGCCACGGGCCAGCTGCACCAAGGAAAGAAGATCGAAGCCATAGAAGGAATTTGACTTACCTTGTGTAACACGTAGCATATTTGTAAAGTAGAATAGGACTCCACATCGTGTCGGAGTCGGACTCGCGGAATCCCAGGCCCGGCACCCTTATAAGCCGAGGTCCATGGGATAGGACTAGACACTCGTCGGCGTAACCTAGATCTCATCGAGACAAAGTTTTGAGCCGACTCTATTGTAATCAATCAACCGACTCTCCTTTCGAGAGTCTAAACCCATAATAAGAGGAAGAAGGAGTGGGCTTCTACCTCGAGACAAAGAGGGGCTCAAACCTGGGTAAAATCGCCGAGTATCGTGTCCATGTCGACTCTCTCCACGAAATCGCCTCGCAGCAAAGTTCCCATGTCAAGTTCGACTCTTTGGACATCTGCCGTGACTTTCCCACGACAGTTGCCCATCAGTTCAGGATCCCACTAAAGCCGAAGCCCTCGCAGACGCCCTAAACTCCCTTGATGAGGCCCTGGCTGCAATGGTGATGCCTGAGAATCTGAAGACAAGAGTGAACTAGCTTAGGGATCGGAGAGCAAACTTACGGACAGAGGTCAACACTGAAAAAGAACATATGATTGCAAAGGAAGCCCGACTTGTCCAGAAAGCGGCACACCTCCGGGGAGAGTCGGATCTAATAGACGCTCAGTAGTTGAGCCTCGCTCATACACGCCCACAGAGATACACGAGTCGGTTCCGCCTTGACTACCAAGGACGAGCAATGTTTGACAGTCCTGACCAGTCGACTCCCCCAGGACTTACGCCTCCCAAACAGGCGGCTCCCTCGCCGTGCCTGGATCATTACCACACACCCCCTCACCACTTCGTCAACACCATGGCTAACGTCATGGTGGCAACTCATTTTCTCATTAACGCGCCAATCCATGGAAACACTCTAGCAGATCGTGCCGCCCAAGAGGCCGCCGACTTCCCCAAAACAACGATCACACAGCAAGGCCAATACTCACAAGGAGTCCCATACATACATGGAACTCCATATCGAAGTATGAGACAACAAGCAGAGTCACCAGCTCCAGCAGCCTCAGGCAGCCAGCGCCATCACAAAGTACCTCTAACCCCTCAAGGAGGACTGGGGATCATGGACCTACTGGCTCCCGACAATAACCAACGTTTAGAGCCTGCGGCCCAAATTCCCCCACAGAAACCAAACATCGAGTTCGTCAGCAGATCAGTAGGTAACCGATGCCTGATACCGACTTTGAGGAACACACGTTTTCCCCCGGACATCAAGGGGCCGCGTAAGATCCCAAATTACACAGCTGACATGGACCCAGCGATATGGATCGAAACCTACGATCTCGCATGGACATGCTGCATGCTGGCGAAGAAGTCTGCGCCCGATACTTCACAATGATGTTGGAAGGGTCGGCACGCACATGGTTTAAAAATCTCCCAAAGAACTCTATCACCTGTTGGACGGATCTCAGAGAGAAGTTCATCAAGAATTTGTAGGGAACCTTCCGACGAGACACAAAAATAGTCTACTTGGAGCACTGCGTCCAGAAAGAAGGAGAGTCGGCCCTAAGCTGGGCACGACGAACACAGATATAATCCATTCCTCGGACACTATTACTGCACAGAAAGCAGTAATCGTCCTAGAAAGAAGCTGCAAGTTCGGGCCTCTAGTACACAAGCTTGGCCTGCTCAAGAGGACAGTCAGCAACATAGGAGACCTCATGAACGAGGTCATCAAGTATGCTGAGTCTGACAAATGCAAGGATGTTGGCCCGGAAGAGGACAAAGTCGCTTAGAACAAAAAGAACAATGGCAAGGGATCTCAGAGCTAGAGCCAGCAGACCAAGCGCCGACTCTATCGGAATACTTCTGACTTGGTAGCCAACACAAATGTTAGATCCCAAAGGAAGAAGCAGGGGGCCAACAACAACCGCAAGCTAGAACGAAGTTTCCAACCCCCACTCACCTTTGAAGAAGCTGTGAAAAGACCTGGCCCATTGCAAAGCAAACCCGGTCGTCCAGCCAGCCACACTTGGGAAGAATGCAACTTCATGAAAGAGTTCCAACGTCGTGGAGGTCAAGGCCCCCCTGGGTCAGGTGGTGGAGCCGGTCAAAACTATAACAACAATAACTTTGTCCAGCAGGGAGCCGGCGCAGCACCAAAATACCAAGGACCCCAAGGAGGAGGACAAAAAAACCAATCGAGGCGTGCCGGATTCCAATCAAACCCAAATAAGCTACAAGACCACTCAGCTTACCATGTCTTCACCACCACCAGCTGCCAAAGAGACATGAAGCTGCAGCAGAGAGCCGCCATGTCTGTGGCCACGGAACCGGCTTGTCCCAGGTGGCTTAACTGGTCTGAGCAGCCAATCACTTGGACAAGGGATGATCATCGTCCCTTGGTAGAAAACCCGGGTTCTCTAGCCTTGGTAGTTTCTCCACAAATTGGATGCTACACACTAGACAGAGTACTCATGGACGGAGGAAGCAGCATCAACATCCTTTACTACGTGACCTTTCGTAGGATGGGACTGACTCACAAACAGTTGCAAACCTCCAACACCGTGTTCCACGGTATAGTCCCAGGAAATTCGGAATTACCGATAGGAAAGATCTACCTGGAGACAGCCTTTGGAATTCCTGAGAACTTTCGATCCGAAATCATACCCTACGAGGTGGTGAAGATCGAGAGCCCATACCATGCCATCCTAGGAAGACCGGCTTATGCGAGATTCATGCCCGTTCTTTCTACGTTTACCTGAAGCTAAAAATGTCCGGTCCCTTCGGCCCAATCACGGTAGACGGGAGACGGTCCAGAGCCACGGAGTGCGATGAACAACACGTCAAATTTGCTGAGTCGGCCTGCGCCAAAGAGGACTGTCAGAATTCCAGGAGAAGGTAGATCCGACAGATACCATCATCCTGAAGAAAACGACTCCTGACAACAACCCCAAGTTCCAACCGGCTCAGGACACGAAAAAATTCGACTTTGTCCCTGGTGACGCTTCCAAGAATTTCATCATTAGGACAAAGCTATCTGACAAATAGGAAAGCGCGCTCATCAGGTTCCTCCGTGAGAATCGGGACATCTTTGCATGGAAATATTCTAACATGCTAGGTGTCCCGAGGGAACTCGCTGAGCACCACCTAAACATTGATACCAAACTAAATCCTGTCAAGCAATTCCTTCGTCGATTCAATGATGAAAGGGGGAACACCATTGGGGAAGAGATAGCCCGGCTCCTTGCCGCCGGGTTCATCATGGAAGTTTTCTATCCAGAGTGGCTTGCAAACCCGATCCTTGTTTTGAAAAAGAACGGGACTTGGCGCATGTGCATTGACTATACCGACTTGAACAAAGCCTTCCTGAAGGACCTCTTTGCACTACCTCGCATCGACCAAATCATCCACTCTACTGCAGGGTGCGAGATCCTGTGTTTTCTCGATGCCTACTCAGGTTAACCAAATCAAGATGGCCCTCGAGGACCAGGAGAAACGGCTTTCATTACTCCCTTTGGAATATACTGCTATACTTCTATGCCTTTCGTCTTGAAGAATGCAGGGGCTACATATCAGCAAACGGTGCAAAACTATCTGAAGGAGCAAATTGGGCGCAATTTGCACGCTTACATAGATGATATAGTCATCAAGTCACAAGTTGCCGACTCGCTCATCAGCGACCTCCAAGAGACCTTCAAGAATCTGCGCAAGTACCATATGAAGCTAAATCCGACCAAGTGCACCTTTGGAGTTCTTGTAGGAAAGCTCCTTGGATACATAGTATCAGAGAGAGGAATTGAGGCAAACCCAGAGAAAATGAACGCTATTATGGCTCTCCAGAAGCTGGCCTCAGTGAAAGGAGTCCAACGACTCACAAGATGCGTAGCTGCCCTGAGTCGGTTTATCAGCCGGCTTGGAGAAAAAGAAATCCCCATGTACCGACTCTTGCGAAAGTCGGAAAAATTTGTTTGGGAAGACGAAGCCGATCGAGCCCTCGAAGCACTAAAGAAGCAATTGTCTCAAGCCCCGATCATAGCGGCTCCCAAGCCAAAAGAGCCGATCCTACTTTATATTTCATCCAAAAACCGGGAAGTCAGTGATGTGGTTGTGGTTGAACGTATGGAAGCCGACAAATATCACCCTTTGCAGAGACTGGTGTATTATGTTAGTGAGGTCCTAACTTCATCAAAGCAACGCTACCCTCATTGGCAGAAGTTGTTCCTTGGTGTGTTCATGGCGAGCCAGAAACTTAAACATTACTTCCAGGAGCATCCCATAACTATAGTCAGCTCAGCACCACTTGCAGATATCATCCAAAACCGTGAATCCATGGGAAGGATTGCAACGTGGGCTATAGAGTTGGGGGCTTATCACATCAAGAATGAACCACGCACGGCCATCAAGTCCCAAGCACTAGTCGACTTCATCAATGATTGGACAAAAATCCAAGAACCTCCAGAGAAGAGATCACCAAGTACTCGACAATTCACTTCGATGGGAGTCGTCAACTACAAGGGTCAGGAGCCGGCGTGGTCCTCACTTCTCCAAGGGAGAAAAATTCTGCTATGTCCTACAGCTACAGTTCACTTGCACCAATAACGCAGCAGAATGTGAGGCCCTACTCCATGGGTTGCGGTTGGCTCGTGAGATGAACATAATCCAGATACAATGCTATGGTGATTCTGGCCTTGTTTCTCAACAAGTATCAGGAAAGTGGAACTCAAAGGACGCCACCATGGCAGCTTATCGGCGAGAGGTGGAAAGACAAGCCGGGTTCTTTGTTGGGTACCAAGTGGACTATGTGGAACGCAAGCAAAACGAAGCTGCAGACGGTCTGTCTCGGCTCGGCTCTCAGCGAAAGCCAGTTCCACCAAATGTGTTCCTTGACGTCCTGACAACGCCATCTGTACAAATACCAACAGAGCAGGACATAGCAAAGCCGGATCCAGAACCGGCTCTGGTGGCTGCAATACATGCTACCCCGTCATGGGTTATACCATATCTGGACTACAAGACCCGGGGAATCCTACCAGCTGATGAGGTAGAGGCCAGACAAATTGTCAGGAGAAGAAAATATTTTCTACTCATCAACGGTGAGTTACATCGGAGAAGCCCTGCAGATGTCTTTGAGAGATGTGTGTCACCAGAAGAAGGAAGAGAAATCCTCAATGAGATAAACTCTGGAGACTGCGGGCATCATGCCGGCTCTCGTTCGCTGGTGGGTAAAGCCTATAGACATGGATTCTACTGTTTCACAGCACATGCAGATGCAGAGGATATAGTCAGGAAGTGCGATGGATGCCAACGCTACGCAAAGCAAGCACATATGTGTCGGCTCAAGAACTCAAGATGATCCCAATCACTTGTCCCTTCGCAGTGTGGGGGATCGATATGGTGGGACCTTTCAAAATTTCACCCAAAAAGAATACACATTTTCTAGTGGCAGTTGACAAATTCACCAACTGGTTTGAGGCAGAGCCGGTTGGCCAGAGCGATGCAGAGACGACACTGAGTATCAGGACGACTCCTAACAGGTTAACAGGCTACACTCCTTTCTTCCTGGTCTATGGAGCTTTAGCCGTTCTCCCAAGTGACATCCGTCACGACTCACCACGAGTTACAACTTATGTGGAAGCCGATAATGAGAAAGCAAGGCAGGACACTGATGTTACGAGAGTTTACTTCTCGCCCCTCGTTGATTTATCCAAAGTGGAAGGTGAGATGTAGCGTAGCGGCAAATTTCCCTTAGCGAAGATGCTAAGGTTGAATGTTGAACCAATAGGACTCCAACAGATACAAGAAGGTGGTGAAGTGAACAATGGCGCCGTTCACAACTCACGGTTGCTTACTTCACCTGGACTTGCACACACATCAAATAAATTTTCTTCCCAACGAGTAGAGAGGAGTTGTCAATTCCTCCGGCCTTGTTGTTTACAAAGGATAAAACGCACGGGATAATAATGATAGTGATAGCAACGGAAAAGTAAATAAAGCAGTAAGTTGATAGCGGGTGTAAACATTATTGGAAATATGGACCGGGGTCCTATGATGTTCACTAGTGATGTCTCTCTCCCAAAAGACGATAAAATAGCCATGCGAGGTAAACAAATTATAGCTGGGCAATTGATAGGATTATGTGCACAAACCAATGCTAACTATTCTACAAAGAAAGGAAGAGGCTCAAAAGAATGGGCGGTACGCCAAGACAAGTAGACCGAAATCCATCTTCATCTAGCTACTAATCATCCACCTTGAGATATCTATCCAGAACATCTCGCTGCTTTTAAGTTGAGAATCCCACCCAAAGTGTAAACTCAAAGCAACGGACAACTACATTAAAGAACTTTGCGTAAAGTAAACAATCCTTGCACCCGCAAGTACAAGCACCGTTGTTTTCTACCTTGTGGCAACAACACATCCCCTAGACTCATGTTTCTGTCACTCAATCTAGTCATCAGGGGGCATGAACCCACAATCATGCATAATGCTCCCTCTTGGAGTCACTACCTACTACTTGGCCAAAGAAATAAACAGAAACGGAGAACATGCAAGAATTACTCTAGAACATAAATATAAAACAGGAGAATCAAATATATTACTCAAACACAATCTGAACATAATCTCATAATCCATCGGATCCCAGCAAAATCAGCATAGCAACAGTAGAAATATTACATATGTGCCTCGATCGTGTAGGGCAACTCACGAGGTCTAATCCATGAACAACAAAGAGGGGAGGAGAACATCACATAGCTACTGATCATAGACCCATGGCCCAAGGTGGACTACTCACGGTTCATCCGGGAAACATCCATGGTGGTGGAGAAGCTCTCGGAGGTGGTTCCTCCCTCCGGCAGGGTGCCGGGAAGAGGTCTTCTGGTGCTCCCGATCTTGGAAGCGCGGAGGCGGCGGAACAGAGGAGAGATCGCGAAAAAGGGTTCCCGTCACGGGGGTTTCACGTCACGAGGAATATATGGGAAAAGGGGGGCAGCCAGGGGGGCCACCAGGGGTCCAGGCGGCCCCCTAGCACGGCCCCACCCTAGGGCTTGCCGAGAGTGCGCCTGGGGCCCTGGTGGGTCCCCTCTGACCCCCCTCGGTGTTTCTCTAAGCTTCCGTATCGCTGATTTTTTATTGGATTTTCCTAATTTTTGGAGCACTTTTAATATGGGGGAAACCTGAAATAGAAACACAGCAGAAAACAGGAACTGACACTGGGGTGCACTGAGTTAATAGGTTAGTCAAAATATGATAAAAATTGTATGGAAGTTCATCAATATCATAGAAATATCACACAAAAGAGGCATGGAGCAAGCATAAATTATAGATACGTTTTCGACGTATAAGACACCTTGGATATTCTTGATGAAAAATGAGAACTAGCAGTAGCTCAATCGGCTATCTACCAACAAGATCTACAACGGTACCATAGCCGTCGCATCAGAAGTCGGACTTTCCAAGAAGGTGACTTGGTGCTCCACATCATCCATAAAAAAGATGGGTTGCACAAGTTATCCTCTCCATGGGAAGGACCGTTTGTGGTCAGCAAGAACCTGTACAATGGATCCTACTACCTGGTGGATATACGCGAGCAAGCAAAATCACACACCTCGATGGAGGAGACTCCCAGGCCGTGGAACATCGCACAACTCTGTCCATATTACACTTGAGTAGAATAGGAAATTATTGTACAAATTCGACGCTCGTCGCACCAGCTTTCGCCATACATATATATATATAAGTCGACATTTGTCGCACCGGCTAAGGCCGCATAATAAAGTCGATTTACATCGCAACCGACTCTCATTTCAGTCAAAAATAATAAAGTCGATCTTAATCGCATTTAGGCTATCGCCATAATTAAACATACAAAGTCGAATTTGGTCGCAAACAGGCTATTGCCATGAGGTCGGTTTTATCGCACCAGGCTTTCGCCACATCTCAAAGTCGACTTCGTCGCATCGGCTCTCGCCACACTTATGCACAAAATCAATTTTCATATTACATAGTCTTTCAAACATATTGCATCATATCGCATCATGTTGCATCACATTGCATATTGCATCATAAAAATACTCAGTGACCTGGGGGCTTGATCAACCCTCTATCATCTCTAAGCATGTATATTGCTTTGATAAGGTGAAGCGGGGGGCTTGATGACACTCATCGACTCCTACCAGAAAAGCCGGCATATATATGTAAAATTTCACATGTGTTTGTGTTGATAAGGGGTTAAAAGGGAGTTCGATGGCTCCCATTGACTCTTAAAAACCGAAGAAACCCTAGCATACACATGAATTGGCCACCACACCGCCCGACCTGTACAGTTTAGACCTTACGTAACTAACGCGCAACCGGTTGGTCTATACTTCGAGGTTTGTATAAACCATCTAAGGAATTTGGTCCTAAGAGACGGGCACGCTAGTCATTGTAAAACCAGCTCTATAGAGATGTTTTGACTCTCCAAACCAATAATCTATCTCAACGCGAGAAGATGAGGTCTAAAGTTGACTTCTATTAGTCGTTGCATTACATTCTTGCATATAAAGCATCATGCATAATCAAAAATCTTCTCACAAATAAAAGTTAGACCTATGTGACTCGGCACAAGCACTTAGGTGCATATGCCGACTCATGGGGATTACACTTCAAAAATCTTCTCAAAGACCCGACACGACGCAATGATGTTCGTGCCGACTCTTGGGGACTAAACTTCGAAGTTTCTTCTCAAGAAAAAACTCGGTACAACACAAGATGCATACACCAACTCTTGGGGAGTATGACTTCAAAACAAAATATATGACCAGGTATAGCACACAAAACGTGACCACACTGATGTCTACGCACGCTTCTATTCTTGTAGACTATGTTGGGCCTCCAAGAGTAGAGGTTTATAGGACAGAAGCAATTTCCCTCAAGTGGATGACCTAAGGTTTATCGAACTCAGGGAAGTAGAGGTTGAAGATGGTCTCTCTCAAGCAACCCTGCAATTAAGATACAAGAAGTCTCTTGTGTCCCCAACACACCTAATACAACTAGGAGTTGTATAGGTGCACTAGTTCGGCAAAGAGATGGTAAAATATGGGTGATAGGTGTGGCAAAACAAGGTAATATAAATCTGTAATAAAAAGTGCAGCAAGAAAACATGTGACAAAAGTGAGCACAAACGGTGTAACAATGGAGGAAACAAGGCCTAGGCTTCATAATTTCACTACTGGCAACTCTCAGCAACATTCACATAGTCTAATCACATGATATTTCCAATAAAACATGCAATGGAGACGCACTCAGAGGTCATTCCTTTGTGGTCAAGAGAGGATGAGAATTATGTAGGGCTACAAAAGCACACCTCAAAGTTCGTAGTTCTCAATCTATGGATTTCCCAATGTCACCGTGGCCATCCAAAGAGAGTACCACAATCACCACAACATATCTCAAGGATAGTCAAAGACAAGCACCAAGAGACTCTCAATCTTCAATCAACACACAAAAGAGGAAATCACTCATGATAATATTCTTCTAACCCATGTCCAATAGACCGTTGTCACCTTGGTCTCGGGGATTATACTAGATAAAATCAATTGAGTACATCAATCCAATACATAGAGGAAGGGGAAATATCATGGGATCACCCTAGATTAACATAGCCTATTGTAACAGCCCAGATTTAACAAAAATTTAAAATTTTGTTTTCGGTGTGAATTGTTTGATTGCCTGATTTGTTTGCGGTGTTTGCATCCCCGATTTATCGATCGGCGATTATTTATCCCCCTCTTATCTCGTACCGGACGAAGACCGACCCTTACCACCCTGACACTCGACCTTTGCGACACCGGGTTCCACCCGATCACCGTCGCGAAAACCACACGAGACCGCCGCAGCCAACGGAACGAAAACCCCGCTTAAACGCTAGTGCGGAAGCAACCTCACCACTTACCCCATCCTTACCGTAAACTACTAGTTGTCCTAGAATGACGAGTGATGAAGTCCTTGCTGGGTCAGTTGACCACTATAGTTGGATGATGAGTACTTCTGTACTCATGATACTACCCCCACACTCTTTTCAGGGTTCTTGATCGACAACAGGTATGGTGATCGATGTTTCACGTGGAGACTCAACGACCACTAGTTAGGCGGATCCCGGCGGAGGTCCTGGACCCGTGTGGTTATGGGGATCGACGTTTTTCTCTTTGCCAGTAGGCATTTGATTGTAGTCTGTACTCAGACATGTATCTTCCGCTGTTGTATTGTATTAAGGCAGTTGTATGCCGATTGTATGAGATGTTGTATCCTTGTATCTGTAATGTTGTGATATCATGTTGGAAATCCGGGGCATATGGCTATGTCATATGTCGCGGTGGGACCGATATGTGCTTCGTCCCCGGATCTGGATGGAAACCTCTAGATTTGGAACAGTACCGCATATCGGGCCTTACAACTTGGTATCAGAGCCATACCGACCGTAGGATCCCATTTCTGGTCGAAGTCGAGTCTAGACAAAAACTATTTTGTAGTTACTAAGTTAGTTGTCGGAGAGTAGGATTCTTTTTACTCCTTACCCTTGCTCTGGTCAGGGCAAGTGTCGTAAGTGTTTTAACTCTCGCCTTATCCCCTTCAAAACATTAGGATTTCGAGAGTGTGGAGTTCGGAATAGTTACAATGCTCTTCTCGCGATGTATTGTCTCGATTCCGATCTCAGGTTGGGAATTCCTGTAGTACCTTTAGTTTCTCCGATCTTGGATATTATCTTGGTCACCCATTGCCATCCATCCTTTTGTCCGGTGTTTTCACGACTTGCGTCGAAAAGCACTATCCTTTGATTCGGTTATCGTTGTCGTTCCTCCTCTTGACACCGACGGTTTCGTATTTTGGACGATGTCGTCTCTCTGCGGAAATTTATCTCGACGGAAGCTCGATGTTGACATGGAGCAGCGTCCCTTGTTGGTGGTGTTGAAGATCGTCGACTCTCTTCTTTCCCCCTTCCCTCTCCCCCGGATCATCCAGGATCTCGGGACGAGATCCCTTGTTGGTGGTGTTGTATTGTAACAGCCCAGATTTCACAAAAATTTAAAATTTTATTTTCGGTGTGAATTGTTTGATTGTCTGATTTGTTTGCGGTGTTTGCATCCCCAATTTATCGATCGGCGATTATTTATCCCCCTCTTATCTCGTACCGGACGAAGACCGACCCTTACCACCCTGACACTCGACCTTTGCGACACCGGGTTCCACCCGATCACCATCGCGAAAACCGCACGAGACCGCCGCAGCCAACGGAACGAAAACCCCATTTAATAAGTAAACGGGATATTTTTAAAGCGCACCGAAAAGTGTTCTCGGAACGGTTCCAGTGCGAGGTGAACGCCATCGGCTCGACGCGCTGATTGCGCAGTTCGAAGTTTTACCCGAATCGGAGGTACCGCGGACCCCCGGCGGTCAGAAACATGGAGTACCGCGCGCGAGAGAGAAAAACCAGGGATGTTTTTCCAAACTGCCAGCCACCTGGGCTATGTAAAGACCACCACACTCCCACCCCTTTCTAGGGTTTCCCCTAGCAAAAATTTCAGCGACCCCCCTCACAAAACTGAAATCTGCCCATTCTATCCCAAATTCCCGAAAACCTAGATGTGAAGCAACCACAACCATTGGATCTCCAGATCGGTGGCTCTGAATGCGCCACGTCGCCCTGTGGATCTGCCCGAAGCCCACGCCCGAGCTCCTCTCCCGTGGAGGCTCCCCGAGCCCGAGCCACCCTGGCGCCTAGTCGTCGGCAGCCGCCGACGCACTCCGGCGACCTCGCCAGCCGCGCCCTCCCTCTCTCCCTTCTCTTTTTCTCCTCTCCCCTTCCCCTCTTCTTCCTCTCCTCTCCCTCATCTCTCTCTTCTCTATCCAGGGCCGCCGCCATGGATTCCGGAGCCGAAGCTCGCGGCCCTGCCCCTGAACCTCGCCGGCTAGCCCCTTTTTCAGCCAGATCCGACCGAGGCAGCCCGTCTCCGACCAGATACGCGTCGACCCCGCCTTCCCACGTCACCTCTCCTGCTCGCCGGAGCACAAGCTGCGCCGCCGCGCCAGAAGCCGCCGTCGCGGTCGTCGTTGCCTCCTGGTCGGGATCGTCCCGCTGCTGGAAGAACGCAGGAAGGTGGGTCGGTGCGCACCAACGCCTCCCCTCGCGTGTCCCAACCACCCCTCGCCCAGGGCCCCCCTGCTATCCTGCGCCATCCCCTCCGGCTGGGCTCGGCCCGCTATGGTGAGCCACCTTTTTCTTTTCTTCTCTTTTTTTGCTGCTGCTGCGTATTGGGCCGGCCCATGGCCTAAGCAGCGCCGTGAGCGGCCTGTTAGTATCTTGCGCCACCCCCTATTTAGGCCTAGTAGTAGAAATTCGGCCCGTTAGTCTTTTTTCCTGTTTCTGGGTTATATATTTGACAGATTAATAGTTTTTTTGCGGTGCCCGTATCTTTTTAACGGTAGCTCGGATTGCGACACGTTAAACATGAAACTTGCTTAGTTTTTCATGTAGATTAATAAAATATGCTTTGTTGCCATGTTTGACCTTGTTTACATGTTGTTTACCTGCTAATTACAACCCTTGCCACTGTAACCTGTAATTGCATAACTTTTTAACCGTTGCTCGGTTTAAAATGTTCTTTATATGTAACTTGACTAGAATTGCATGTAGATTGTGTTTATGCTGCTCTTGCTTGCTAATAAAAATAATAAAATATGTTTAGGGGCAAAACAGTACCAAATTCCATTTTTTTCGTGGGGTCCGCAATAGTTTGCCATGTCTACTATTTCACCTCACTTAAATTGACTAGCTTAGTTAGTTTATTTATACTTCACCTCTTGTAATATTTGTGTGCTATGCCATGCTTGGGTGAGATGCCATGTTAACAACCTTTGCTCAGCTTGTGTAGCTAAACAACTTGAACCTTTCTAAATGTGCGGTATCGTCGTGTGTGACGAGTACTCCACTTAACCTTTTAGTGACCTCTCTCGACGGTAGGTCCGATGTCTCATGTTGCTTTCTTGTTGAATGCTTGCTCGTGTTTGCCTCGTAGTAATAGAGTGCTTGCTCGTTTATTGCTTTCTAGTGGTTACCTTCTTGTGTGCTTCCGCGGGTACCTTGGGAGACATTGCGAGCTTGCGATCAACTACACCTTCAGAACCGGACTTATCAACAGGCAAGGTGTCGGGACCCGGAATATGCGTATGTAATTCCAGTCACAATTCAATCATATGGAGAGCCGAGAGCCATACCCACTTGTCTAAGCAGACAAGGCCAAGTACAAGACACTCTCGGAAAGCTCGAACGTGAGGGGCATCCCATTCAGGCCCGGATGATCAACTGAGATGGGTCCTCATCGTCCTCTCACAAGTCTAAATGATTATGGGTGGTGAAACCCCATACTCATAGACAAGTCGCCTCAACCATATTATCGATTGAATCATAACACTTACATAAACAGACTCCAGCCCGATCTCTTAGTCGGGGTCTCGGGCGGGCTCAATCATACAACAAAGTATGCCACGTGACAGAGTCACGAGAAATCGCATCGCGATGCCCCAAGATGCGCACATCTAAGGGCCACTTGGTGTATAAAAGACCGCCGGCGAGAACACAACTAAGGTATCGAACCCCACACATGACATGCGCGATATAAACATACACGCAGCATGCATGCCAAGTGTATAACAGTAGGTAACACAACATGAACTCTACAAACTCATAGTTTTATTGCATCTGCTAAACAGAGCATATATAATAGTGTTACAAGCAGAGATCACATCACTGTGATCCAACATTACATCATACAACAACGGAAGAAAATTATGTCTTAGTAAAGACAAGGTTAACAAATGGCTTAAGAAGCCTTTAAGAAAAACACAACGACCCTCCAGAGGGACCAGGCTGCTGTCTGGGACTACATTACTTCGTCGACGTCGAGCTTGAGGGGGAGTCCACCTTCAGGGTCAGTGGTCTCGTCTCTAAAACATATAATAAGCAAACGTGAGTACAAAGTCGTAGTCAGCAAGACTTACGTCAGAACTATACTACTCATGCTCAGGTATCAAGGTAAAGGCAGGTGGGTTTGTAATGCAGAAAGCTTTGACTTGGCTATCCTGTACTACGACTACATAGAGTTGAGATGAGAGGCGCACACGAGCCCATCTAATCTTGATCACCACATCAATACACAACCATGGATCCTTCCTCGACTTCCCCACAAGGAAGCAACCCAAAGCACTCACACTTATCTTGAGATTTTTAGAGTATCCATTTGAGTTGTCTAATAATCAAGTAAAGATCTCCAAGTAGTCCATAACCGCGGACACGGCTATTCGAATAGTTCATTAACCCTGCAGGGGTGTACTTCTTCACATACGTAACTACCACTTACAGCCCAGAACTCGTCACCTTCAAGCGTGTCGGCGGGGATAGTACAACGACACTTACCTCACGGCTCCAACTCTAGTCCAGGGGATCGCCTATCTGAGTTGTACCCCAATCGGGAATCTGTCCGGGGTTTCCGTTCAGGACCCAGACGATGTATGGACGGTCCGACAAGGCCACCTCGACGGATGGTGTTGGGCTTGCCTAAAACCGTGCTACGTTATGAAAGCAAATAGAATAATAATTAACCCATGCGAATCCTGGACCCTAGTCGGGGTGAGTTAATAGGTCGAGAGGGGTCAATGAGCCCAACATGTGGTAGTAATCTGTGTCTTGGATAACAACACAAGAACTCGGGGCCTAGGGCAGTGTAAATGGGACAACCCACTGTGTACTCCTACACAGCCTCTCATTGTTCACTTATATTAGGGTGACTTCATCAACATGTTACCACCTTGTTGCATGTGTTCACTACCATCCCGATACATCACCCAGATGGATCAACTTTATTGCAAACAACTCTAGCATGGCATAGCATATCATGGATGAAGGGCCACATGATGAACACAAACAATCTTGTATCTGCTAGGTTGAGGTTTGCCTAATACTGTGGTAGCAATGATAGGTCATGCAAAGGATGGGTTCAACTAGCGGAAGAACGGTAACATGTGAATCACCTAATCATGCATAAGAAAACAAGAGGGAAACTGGGTTTTTATAGATATGATCAAAGGGGGTTTGCTTGCCTTATTGTCGAGACTCGGGGGCTGCCACTCTTCGGAGAAACAGGGACTACGTCCGGCGATGGATCTATCGAGAAGAAGCAAACACCGAGACAACAAAGTATAAACATCACATTGCAATGCACATTCAAGAATGAAACATGGCATGGTACTGATGTGATCTAGGTTCAATTTGCAACAAGTTAATTGAAGTTGATTTGAATAAGAAATTCAAATTCAAACTCCAAATGTGGTTCAAATTAGCCAAAGTTGCATTTGCTAATGTTCGGATATGGTAAACCATGTTGTCATGTGTATGATATGCCTCTGATGTTCATGTGATAAGGTTGGCATTGCAAAGATTTAATTTGAAATGATTTAAACATTTATTTTGAATTATTCCAAATAACCCAAATAGCTAAATGCTACTGGTCCATCATCATAGATGTGTTTTTTCATGTATGAAAGTATGATATTTGAAATCCTTGAATTTTTCTGATGATTTTTCATATATAAATTATTTGATTTGGAGTTATGGTTTAAAAGCTATTGAATTTCAAAGATTTAGCTATTTTCTGGAATTTTGTTAATTAGAAAACGATTTATTGCGCAAGCATGACATCAGCATGACGTCATGGGGCGCTGACCAGTCAACCTGACATGCGGGGCCCAACTGTCATTGACTCTGGGGTTAACCCCGTTTTAATTAAATTAACATGGGATTAATAGGGCGTTGGGTCCCACATGTCTGTGAGAGAGAGAGGGATTAGGAGGGGGGGTTTAGCTCTAATGACCCAGTGGCCGACGGTTAGCCGCCGGCAGCACTGGATGCGGCGGCGCCCACTGGAGAGGGCGGCTCCGGCCACGGTTCGTGGCGCCGCGACCACCAGGAGACAAAGAACGCACGCGCGCGTCTCCCTGGCAAGTCGGCGTCACCGGCGTGGTCTAGGGCGACGACTGTTTGCGGCGGGGGCGGCTGCCGGGGACGGCCACGACGGGGAGGGTGACTCCGGGGGCTAGGGCGAGCGGGGTTAGGGGGGAAGGCAGCGTCATCTCACCCTGAGCGAGAAGATGAGCTCGGGGAAGCCGGGGAGGCGTTGGTGGAGGCGCAATCGACGGTGAGGTCCGGCAACCGGCGACGAAGACGATGAAGGGGACGACGGCCCTCGAGGCTCCTTGGTCCAATTGATGGCCCAGGGTGATGAAGACGGCGGAGGCGGAGCTCTGGGACAACTCGGCTCGGCGGGGGGGGCACGGTGGCGCGGTCCGGCTGGTCTCAGGGCAGTGCGCGATTCGATGAGGGAGGGGGAGAGAGGACCAGAGAGAGGGGGAAGGGCATCGACGGGTCCATGGGGGCTCCACGGCAAAGAGATGAGGACGGGCGGGAGCAGGCAGCTCCGTGGCAAGCAGGAGGTGGCAGCCGACCTGGGCATGCCCTCCACGGCGCTGTCCTCCTGGCGCCAGGAAGAAGACAGGCGTGCCCCTGGTGGGCTGGGCCGCTTCTGCCCACTTGGGCCAGGTAAGTGGGGCTTTGCCCCTTTTTCTGTATTTTTCTTTTTATTTGTTTCTGTTTCTTTTTTTTGTTTTGTTTTTATAACAAAAAAATTTTATAAAACCCTGATATTTTTATTGGGGATATATATGATTGATATAAAGCCACACCCAAGTTTTCAGGATTTTTGGAGTTCAAATAATTTGAATCCAATTCAAATATCATTTAAAATGATCATACTCATTTATAGGACTTTTCAAAATTGTTTGGAGGAATTTTGGAAAAACTTTTTATCTGGCGTTTTATTTAAAATTCTTTTTGAGGCTTTTCCAAATCCCCAATTCTTAAACCAAGAATTTAAACATGATGCAATTATTTCTAGTAATAAAAGCACATACCAAAACTAGGGTTGTGACACAAGGACTATGCATTACTTATGATCCATTCTATTTCAACCAGCGGTTTGCATGCTAGTCTAGGATAGGCTCGATGTTTGATCCTACCACATGTTTACAGCCTCTTTCAAACCGATACAGCCATGTCCCCTCCTAGCAAACCTTGTACTGCTATGTTACTATTGCTCGTTGCTCAGCCCCTTCTTAGTATGCATGCTTAGGATGCTACGATGTTACCCTGTTACTCCTTGGTTTGGGCTATCACATTATTATTATTGTTGTTGATGATATGATTATTATTAATGTTGACTATATTCGACAAAGGATGGAAGGTCTAGGCTATCCCGCCCCGACGTTTTGTTCCATTCGAGTCACCTAGGATCCGAGTTCCGGGTATTGGTGTTAAGACTGAGCGTGCCTAACCGCGTGTGTGATACTATGGGGTCCCCTTTTCTAACCTACCTGGCTTCAAACATTTCTAGAGGTGGCCCAAGATGATTTACCATTTGAAAACCATGCATATGTGCCTCTCGGGTAGCTCCTGACAGACATCCTTTAAAACAACCCGGACCAGTGAGGACTTAGTTTCCCTGTTGGTACACTTTGACCGGCAAGGGCCCGAGGCCTCACATGAGGCATCTCGGTAACCCAAACCCTGTTGAGACGGAAGAGTCTGATCCGAGAGCGTGGCCAGCTTTTGGATTGGGTGTCGACTCCCCGGGGGCCACCCGGATTTGTTCATTGTTAGTTAGAGGGACCTGTCGTTTCGGATCTCTTGGAACTAAATCATAAAATGGTTGCCTGTGATGGGTAGCAACTGAGAGAGATGTGCGTGCGTGCGGAGCCTTGTAATGGGAAGTTGGTACACCCCTTCAGGGTTAAATATTTTCGAGAAGCCGTGTCTACGGTTATGGACGACTTGAGACCTACTCCTTGTTCATAGACAACAACAACTGAGATAATCTTAATATAACTTGATCAACGTGTGTGTGCCTTGACTGCTTCTATTTCGTCGGGATGCGAAGAGGAGGACAAGGATAGGATATGTGTTATGTTTGTGTAGTAGGTGCATAGAAAACTAGTTGGAGGCGATTCCTCATCGAATGCTTGGCTTCTTATCTTACTCTCTAGGTCATTAGCAACTTCATAAACGCTAGTGCGGCAGCAACCTCACCACTTACCCCATCCTTACCGTAAACTACTAGTTGTCATAGAATGACGAGTGATGAAGTCCTTGCTGGGTCAGTTGACCACTACTGTTGGATGCTGAGTACTTCTGTACTCATGATACTACCCCACACTCTTTTCAGGGTTCTTGATCGACAACAGGTATGGTGATCGACGTTTCACGTGGAGACTCGACGACGACTAGTTAGGCGGATCCCGGCGGAGGGCCTGGACCCGTGTGGTTATGGGGATCGATGTTTTTCTCTTTGCCAGTAGGCATTTGATTGTAGTATGTACTCAGACATGTATCTTCCGCTGTTGTATTGTATTAAGGCAGTTGTATGCCGATTGTATGAGATGTTGTATCCTTGTATCTGTAATGTTGTGATATCATGTTGGAAATCCGGGGAATATGGCTATGTAATATGTCGCGGTGGGACCGATATATGCTTCGTCCCCGGATCTGGATGGAAACATCTAGATCTGGAATAGTACCGCATATCGGGTGTTACACCTACGATCACAACGAAGATCACATCATGGGAGAGAGAGAAGAACACATAGCTACTGGTAGAAACCTCAGCCCCGAGGGAGAACTACTCCCGCTTCATGGAGGGACGAAGCAACGTCGATGGAGATGAATCCGGGGGCACTTCCCCGTCCCGGCAGGGTGCCAACACAAGAATTCCGTCCCCCCGAAACTTGATGGCGATGGCGGCGGATATCGGAATTGCTTCTGGAGAAAAGGGGTATGGATTAGGGGTATCCACCCCGAGGGCTAAATATAGGCGGAGGGGGGCATTGAGGGGACCCACAGGGCAGCCAGGAGGGTGCCCGGCGCGGCATAGGGTGGGGCCGCGCCAGGGACCCTTCTGGAGTCCCTGTGGTGGCCCCCCTCCGCTACCTTGGTGATTCCGGAAGCTTCCGTGTCGCTCATTTTTTATATATTTTTTTGGAATTTTTGGAGCACTTTTAATGGCCGGAAAACCTGAAATACAAAAACAGCAGAAAACAGCAACTGCAAGCTGGTGCACTGGGTTAATAGATTAGTCCAAATATTCTCAAAAATGTATGAAAGTTCAAGCAAAACATGGCAAAGTCACACAAAACATGCATGGAGCAAGCAGAAATTATAGATACGTTTGGGACGTATCAACATCCCCAAGCTTAATTCCTGCTCATCCTCGAGTAGGTAAATGATAACAAGCATAATTTATGTGGTGACATGCCACACAACCATATAAGGACTTTTAAGTAAAGCAATTAAAGCATGCAATTCTATTCAAGTCTTAACAAGCAAGAGTCTATATTAGCATTGACACAAGCAACAAAAGAACAAAAGGTGCAAGAGCTCTCGTTGTCCGTGACACGAATGTCTCCAGATGGTGTTTGCGTGCAAGCAGGGGACTGGGAAAAAGAGAGAAAAAAGGTTGTTGAGAACAACTATCTACTAAAGTTTCACACTTAGTCTCCTTTGGATTCTTATCTTGACTCGTCCCCAGACCACTAGCCAGGAACAAGTCAAACTGATCCACTCCCTTTCGATATTTTGAGCACTCATGCAATGGATGAGCGTGAGCAAGAAAGTTGAGACCTAAAAGGCAAAACAGAAGGAAGGTGGAGGAGGAAGACAAAAAGTTTTGAAAGGCTCACATCAATGAGGACAATCATAGGCGAGAGAAGGCCATATGATAGATATGATGTGAGGAGTAGGGATTGCCATGCAACGGTTGCACATGTGAGCTAAAAGCTCTCCAAGGAAACTATTGGGGGTGCATCTAACTTGCTTTCTCAAGAAGACCTAGAGCTCATTTGAGGAGGCTCATCATTGGAATATACAAGCCAAGTTCTATAGTGTGAAGGTCCCCACATAGCTATATGCATGATGATGATCTCTATGGAGTACAAGGGATAGAGGATGAAGTACTAGTGTGATTCTCTCAAAAGGAATAGTAGTGTGCCCCCTTCTCTCTTTTTATTTTTATTTTCCTCTTTTTTCTATTTTTTTGTATTTTTTTGTGGCCTAAATGGCTCTTTCTATTTAACTCTCATTTGTCCTCTTTGGTATCTTTTTATTTTGTCCTCTTTGGGATCTTTTCCTCACTTTAGGGGCAACACTCTATATTTTACAAGAATATAGGAGATCTTTCGCACTTTACAAAGGTACTCACATAAAGAAGATATAACTATCATGATGCAAATGTATGCCTCTGCCAGGATAGCAGGATATGCAATGATACTAGCGCGTCATGTAGCAATGATTAGGGCAAGGCCCAACTAGCATGTGGCTCATCGATCAAGCAAGTAGCATGTATGACATGAAGATCAAGTCATGAGAAGATGGATGTTGCATGGCAATGTATCTCGGAAAGGCTATGGAAATGCCTTGTAGGTAGGTATGGTGGCTGTTTTGAGGAAAGATATAAGGAGGCTTATGATGACAGAGCGTATCATGCCAAGGGTTTGGATGTACCGGCGAAGTATGCGCCAACTCTCGAGGTGAGAAAGGGCAATGCACGGTACCGAAGAGGCTAGAAAAAGTATAGGTGGGTGGAAGTGTAAACTTTCGAATACTCACATTAGTCCGAAGAACTCATGCACTTATTATCGGTAACTCTCAATCTAATCAGGAGGTTCACAAAGAGACAAGTACCCCCAGGAGGAGTGTATGGGGGTTTGGTTATCCTTGCGCATCCTCGACTCATGGTACGTGAGTGTACTCTAATATTCGAACCCACCAGAGGTTAGTGATCCATCTAGTAGCTAGAGTTCTCAACAGGTTTTTTGGTTTTCAAAAATCACACGGATTTCTCAAAATACGACATCTATCACTAATAGGCTAAAGCTCTTGACACCATAAGTTCAAACATTACTCTAGTCAATACCTCAAAACTATTGCAAGTTACTACTACAAAGAGAACATCAACTTCAACTACCTACTTCTAGTCAAGACACAAAACTCAGTGAAACAGGCAAACTTTCTAACAAGTTAAAACATGCAACCTATAGAAAGTTCAACCTAAGACAAAACAAAAGCTCTAGAAGAAAACTAAAGCACTACAACTAAACAGGGCAGCAGCTAAGAAAAGAAAAAGAACAACTCACAGCTTAGAAAATAAGCATGAAAATCCTATGAGGAGTTCTAGTTCAAGCGGAGCATGTATCTCTCCCACACAAAAGAGTAAGTTGGGGTCTAACTTTTTACTAAAGCAAACAAAGAAAAGCAAACCTAGAAAAGTAAACAGAGAAACGCTCCAAGCATAGCACATAACGCATGAAGTGATAAAAATATAGTGCAACGAGGGATGAACTGATAATTGTTGATGGAGAAGGGGATGCACGGGGGCATCCCCAAGCTTAGATGCTTGAGTCTCCTTGAATATTTATTGGGGATGCATGGGGGCGTCCCCAAGCTTGAGCGCTTGACACTCCCGAATCCTCTTTCATCATCTTCCATCGCACACTTGGAAACTCACTTCATACATAACTCATCATAAGCTTATTAGAGATGTTAGTACCCTTAATAAATAATTTTTACACACTGGATATAAAGATATTCTTGAAGATTTACAAAATGTTTTTGCAAAGAAAAAGCAAGCTTAAGGTTTGCAAAAGTTAGGAGAGACAAAACGTGGCAGAATCTGTGAAAAACAGAATAGCAGGTATTAAAGGATTTTTTAGGGGCACTTCTGCAACTCAAATAAAAAAACTCAGAACATACGAAAGTTCCGTGATTGTATAGAGCACGCTGTGTAAAAAATTCAGCTCAAAAATATGAACTGGTGATTTATTCTGAATTTTCCCGTCACGAGGACAGAATCTGTTTTATGGACAGCATGTCACAACTTTCAATTCCCTTGTCATATGAGGCTATACTTGGCACAAAGCTTGAAAAATAAAGATACAATGATGTTTCTAAAGTAGTTACAATCATCAAGACCACTAAAAAGATAAATTAAAAACTCAAAGTAAAGGTAACAAGGGTTGTCTCCCTAGAGCTCTTTCTTTATAGCCATAAAGATAGGCTTAAGATTTTAATGATGCTCTCGTAGGAATAATAGTTGAAGCACAAAAGAGAGCATAAAGAAGCAAATACCAAACACATTTAAGTCTAACTTGCTTCCTATGAAAAGGGATCTTCTAGAGAAATAACTTATTGAAGCATAAAGATAATAGCATAGGAAGGAAAACCAAGTGCAACTTCAAAACCTTCAACATAAAGAGAGGGAACTTGATATTATTGAAATATCTATAAGAATATGTTCCCTTCTCATAATAATTTCCAGTAGTATCATGAATAAACTCAACAATATAAGTATCACGTAAAGCATAGTTACCATGATCCACATGCAAAAAGGTACTCTTACTCTCCACATAAACATAATCTTTCTCATTGGTAATAGTGGGAGTAGGACTATCATAAACAACTTGAACACTATAGATTAATTGTGTATTAGGAAGATGGTGTTCAACAAGGGAGTAATTCCCTCCATGATTATGACAAGTTTCATAAGGATAATTTCTCCTTATGTCATAGGTACCTTTATAATCACTAAAGATAGGGGTTATAACATCATCATAGTAGAGAAGAGCATTATCATTGCTAGCAACTATATTTGTAAACATGTTGTATTTATTCTTACTAGCAAAAGAATTATCTATTACCACATCACTAATGGGTAAAGGACTTGCAATCCTATCATCCCCAAGCTTAGAGATTTCGATATCATCACTATCAGAGTTGGTACCAAAAAGATTTTCAAGATCATAAGTAGCATTATCATCATTTTCCCAATCACAAAAAGTAGAATGCATATCATAATCAAAATCATCTTCAATAGTGCCTACTGACTTAACATCAGGATAATAATGAATGCAATCAAGCTCACCGTCCTCCAAAAATTTCTGTCTGTTAGGATAAAAATTGATGCGAGGGATATGCTCAGGCTAGGTTGATACACATTCTTCTTCCTTCTTGCTCCTCTTCCTCCTCCTCTTCTTTTTCTTCTTCTTCACCTTAGGAGGGAGTGGTTGGAGATGAAGCTTCTCCACATATCCTGGTTTATCATTAGAAACAATAGGGGAAACTTGGGATAAACTGTCCTTTTTATTAGTAGAGATATAAGAGAAATTTTTATACTTTGGTAAAGTTCCCTCCTTTCTAATCTTACTTAAGTAATCATTTTCATGGCAATTAACAACACAATAGAGATGGCAATTTTGCAAAGTGTTGCTAATTCCTAAGGCATTAACATCTAGCCAAGAAGTCTTTTCTGATAACTCTTCACACATCAAAAATAACATAAGTTCATCATAAAGATCAGAAGTGATCATGTTATCACACAACTGATTAACAGTTATGCTTTGAAATTTCATGCATTGAAAATTAAAGTGACCCTCTATGCAGCAAAGTTCACAAGTAAAAGGATAAAGGTCACACAATTCTCTAGCAATTTCATTTAAATCTTTGACCCAAGTGATTGTTCTGTCATGCTTATGTTGCTTACAATACTTCTCTTCTTTAATCATAGGCCTTTCACAAGGTCTATCCACTCCACAAAAATTAACATGCTTATATAAAACTTCATTTTTAGAAATTGGATCATGCATGTTGCAATCATCATGAACAATTTCATTTTCTTTGCAAATCTCTTTAAAAGGTTCATGATGCTTGATCCAATTCTCCTTAGGCATATTAAGATGTGAAGAAAAAGATTTGAGGAAATCAACAAGGAGTTGAGAATCAAGCCAAAACTTAGCACTAAACTTATTAAAACTTTCAGTTTCAACAAAAGACTTAATGCAATCATACTCATAATTTATACCTGATCTTTACCTTTGTTGTCACAACCCCAAGTTAGGTATGTGCTAGGATTAGCAAGTCCCTTTGCATCATGTGAAAAATTCAAAAAGAAATTCAAAAATGGGGAAAAGAAAAGCCCTGAGAAATTAATTCAAAAGGCCAGATAAAAATCTTCTCCAAAAATTCATGTTAGATTTTTGAAAAGTCTTATAAATGAGTGTGATCACATATCAAGTGATGTGGGACCCACCCCATACTCATGGATTTTTCAAATATTCAAACAGTGCCTTGGAATTAATCAAAAAACCCTATTTGAGTTAAGATTCAAATTATTTGAATTTTAAAAATGTTCAAACTTTACAAGTGGCTAACCTAGTATATTGTGATGCCACATAAAAAGTTTCAGCATTTAATAAAATGCCTAGCTATTTATTTAGCACAGCAAAACAAAAAGACAGAAAGAAAACAGAAACAGAAAAGGGAAAAGGACTTACCTGGCCATTCGGCCCAACTTATCCCCCAGGCCCATCTAGCCGGCCCAGCCCAGCCACCCCGTTTGTCTCTTCCTCCCCACGCCCACAAGCTGCTCGGTGGAATGCATGTAGCACTCCACCGACGCCGCCGACGAGCAGCAGCCACGCAGAAGCTCCCTGCCACCACCTCTTCGCACCTGGAGGCTTCTCGACGTCCCCCGCGCCTTCTCCCCCACGAGCGCAGTTCCTCCTCCCTCTCTCGCCCGTTTTCGACGCCGACGACGACCACCCGAAGCTTGCGTCGGAGCGGCCGCTGCACCCGCGTGGCCACCGTGCTCCCCGCGACGCCTCGAGCTGTCCAGAGGAACCACAGCCGTCGTCTTCGTCTCCCCGTGAAGTGAATCGAGCCTGGGAGCCCTGGAGACTCCGCCATCGTCACCAAGTCGCCGCCGGCCACCGTGAAGATCCTCGCCGAATTCCGTCGCCGTTGAGCCCTCCCCGCCTCCAACCTTTGCACCACCGCGCTCCCCGCATCTCGGTGAGCTTTTTCCCTCACCTAGCTAGCCCCCTCTCGCCCTGTGTCCTGCGCCACCATGGGAGCCGAGCTCCGTCGCCGCCATGGCCGACGGTGAGGTCGCTCCTGTGACCCTTTTCCCTCGTGGTGGTGTCCATTGAGTCCCGGAGCCACCAGGAGCGCAATGCCCTACCTCTTGCCCCCTGCTTTGCACCGTAGCACCATCCACGTTGCCTCCGTGCTTCGGTTTCCGCCGGCAAGGTCCCCGCCGTCGCCTCCGTCACCCCCTGGCCGCGTCGTGGCTTCCACGTGAAGCGCGAGTGCACGGGCTGCACTCCAGTGCCTCTGGCGCTGCAAATCATGCCCCGCAGCGCCGTCCCGAGGAGCTCCGCCGTGCTGGGTGGTCGCCGGCGTTGAGCCGTCGGCGAGGTGACGTGGGTGGGCGCTTAACACTAATTAACCACCCCCAGAGTCACTTACAGGTGGGCCCAGGGCCCCCTCTAATCTCTCTGTTAATTTAATTAACAGGGATTTATCCCAGAGAGGCTGACAGGGTGACCCCATAGGTCAGTTTGACCAGAGTCAAGCCCCTGATGTCATGCTGATGTAGTAATGACGCAATAAACCCTTTTACAGATTAAAAGAAATCCAGAAAATTCCAAAAAAGTCTTTAAACTTGGAAATTCAATAACTAATTCATATTAACTCCAACTTGGACAAATAATATATGAAAAATGATCAGGAGAAAATAACCTATCCAAATATCCAACTTTCAACTTTGTTTGAGTTGATTTTAAAATGGGATAAGTAGCATTTTCATTTTGAACCATATCAACATATCACATTATACTTGAACTTCAGAGGCATATCATACACTTTTAAAAATGGTTCAACTTGATCAAACAATGTCAATTATAACTTGGCTAAAATGAATTCAAATTGGAGTTTGAATTTGCAATTCAATTTGCAATATACTCCATTTAAATGAAATGCTCAACACATCAGTACCATGAACATCACCATTACAATCTTATTCATGTGATTGTGCATTGTACATTATGTTGATCCTATGATTGTCATGTTGCTGATAGAAGTGGAGCCGGAACCCGAAGCTGCCCCCTTCGTTGAAGACACCGTTATCGAAACCTCTTGAGCAAGGCAAGCAAACCCCCATTGATCATGTCTATAAAATCCTACTTCCCTCTCAGTCTCTCTTATGCATGTTTAGGAGATCACCGAGACACGTTCTTTCACATAGTTGAACCCATTCCGATGCATGACCTATCATTTTGTCACCGTATTAAGCGAACCACAATCCTAGCAGATTTAGGAGTTGAATGATGAGCATGTGGCCCATGCAACTGTTACTGCTTATTGCATGCTTAGTGGTACAATGAGATTGCTTTTGATGTGAGTCGGGATGATGGTAAACATGGTGTTGATGAAAGTGAAATGTGTTGGTGAATCTACCCTAATACAAGGTGAACGATGAGAGGCTGTGTAGGAGTACACAGTGGGTTGTCTCGTTGAACACCGCCCTAAGCCCGAGTTCTTGTGTGGTGATCCAAGACGAAGAGTACTACCACATGTTGGGCACATGGACCCCCGCTCAACCTACTAACTCACCCCTTCTCAGTTCAATGAGTCGCATTAGTTCGGAGTTCTGGTAGGTCTGTGGCACGGTCTGCGAAGTGGAAGAACGGCTATTCAGACCAGCTTGGGACCCTGCACACATCTTCTGGGACCACATCGGTAAACCGGCCGGGTTCACGATGTGGATTCCAGCCCAGATAGGCGTCTCCATTGAATTTGAGTTGGCTGTGAGGTAAAAGTTGTGGGAATTATCCTCGCCGGCACCTCTTGAACGGTGTCGAGTACAAAGACGGTAACTGATAGTTTCATGTGTGTAGCAGTACACCCCTACAGGGTTAACAAAACTATTCGAATAGCCGCGTCCACGGTAAGGGACTACTTGGAGAGCTGTGCTCGATTATTAGACAACTTGAACTGGATACTTCTAAAATTCGCAAGATAAGCGTGAGTGCTATGGTTTGCTTCTCGTGGGGAAGTCGAGGAAGTAACCATAGTGGTGTAATTGGTTGAAGAGATTTAGTGGGCTCGTGTACGCTTCTTACCTCAAGTCTGGTACTCGTAGTTCAGGACTAGCCAAGTCAAAGCTGGCACTTCTGCAAGTGAAACCCCACCTCCCTTTACCTTGATACATATGCATGAGTAGTATAGCTCCTATGTAAGTCTTGCTGAGTACGATTTTGTACTCATGTTTGCTTAATCTATGTTTTAGATGAACCCACCGAGCTGATGGTGGCTTCTACCCGAAGCTCGAAGAATGAAGACTCAGACCAAGACCAAGCTAGTGTAGTCCCAGTCAGACGACTGGTTCCCTCGTGGAGGGCTTGTTTTTTTTATAAGGCTTCTCTAAGCCATTTGTTAAACTTGTCTGTACTCAGACCTACTTTGCTTCCGCTTGTCTGTTGTAATGTTGGATCACATGCTTGTGATCTCTGTGTGCACTCTGTAAGAGTTATTAATAAATATGTATACTTTGTAGAGAATTGCAATGATACCTACTGTTCATACAAGGCATGTGTGCTGCGTGTATGTTTATAAACATGCATGTCTTTGTATGGGTTTTCGAGACCTTAGTTGTGATCTGGCTGGCGGTCTTTTATACACCAAGTGGCCCTTAGATGTGCACAGCTTGGGGCATCGCGATGCGATTGCTCGAGACTCCGTCTCGTGCACACTTTGATGTATGATCGAGCCCGCCCTAGACCCCGACTAAGTGATCGGGCTGGAGTAAGTCTATGTAAGGGTTATGATACAATCGATAGTATGGTTGAGGCGACTTGTCTATGAGTATGGGAGTTCACCACCCATATCAATTAGACTAGTGTGCGGACGATGAGGACCCATCTCAGTGGATCATCCGGCCTGAATGGGATGCCCCTCACGTTCGATGCTTTCCGAGAACGTTCTGTGCTTGGCCTTGTCTGCTTAGACAAGTGGGTACGGTTCTCGGCTCTCCATATGATTGTGTTGTAGCGAGGCTTGCATACGCTAACCCCGGGTCCCGACAGACTTGGTATCAGAGAAGGACTGACTGTAGGATTATCAGCCTTGGCCGAAGTCGAGTCTAGCCTTCTATAGTTATATAGTTACTCTGGGTATATAAGGGAACAACGTAAGGCTTCTTTTTTCTCCTTACCCTCATCGATCTGAGTTCTGAGTCACCCTTATCTTTTCTACGGGATGATAGGACTAGGCTCATCTATGTCTGAATAGAACATCTCGTTGATTTCCTCCTTATAGCCGTAGGATTGTTGTGGTTGTCCAGAGTCTCCGTATTTTGAGTTCCTTGAGGAAGTTCTGTCCAATCTCCGTATTTCGCCGAAATGCGCCACGCATAAGAAACCTTATGGGTGGCGCATATCAGCTAGATGCGCCGCGCACAAGAGAACTTAGTGGCGCATTTGGGAAATATGCACCACCCCTAAGCACATTTAGTGGCGCATTTATGAATGATGCGCCACCCATAAGAGTTTTTTAAATTTTTTTATTAATTGGACTAGCTATCTATCTGGTTTTTTATCGCTGCTAGTTTTTTTATCGCTACTAAATATTTTTAAGGAGTTAGGCATGATGCTTCAATTGTGTATAAAAGTGGTCAAACTTTATTAAGATTGACTTTGACCAAATCTTATATGCGGAGTAAAAAGAAACGGAGGGAGTACTTCGATTGTGATCATATCGATCCACGTACCATGCCTTAACCGTGTCGTCGCCGAACCAATTCCACAAACACAAGGTGTAGCGGCATTTGGAAACATAAGATTGTGATCATCAATTACAAAGTGCATATTAAATCCATGCATACACAAAGTGATCATGAATTACAAAATATTTTTCTTAAATTTGGAGCTAGCTATCTAGCTATCGTTTCCTCACGATCTTCTTCTTGCCCTTCTTTGTCGTGGTTGAATAATTTAGGCCCGGGACGCCTTCACTTTTCCTCTTGAACGGGAGGAGACCTTTCTTCGGTAGGGTTGTGGTGTATGTATCCTGAGCGGCGTAGTCATCCTCCATCTTCGGGTCGCCGTACTTGTCAAAGTCTTGCTCGTTGGCGACTCCATCCATTCCGATGATGTTTCTTTTGCCTCTCCTCACTACAACGCGGCTCGGCTTTGATGGGTCGGTAATGAAGAAGCATTGGTCCACTTGGCTAGCCAGTACCCATGGCTCATTTTTCGCGGTGACGTTTGCGCCCGTAGACTTGGATTTGGCTTCGGGTATAACCATGGTGGTGAAGTACCGGTCTTCTTTTACGACGCTCTTGGCCCATCTCACACGGAACATCGGCACTTTCTCTCCACAGTAGTCGAGCTCCCATATGTCCTCGATCCTTCCATAGAATCTTTCCTTGACGTCATCGGTGTAGAATATCCCCGTTACCCCTGAGTTCTGGTAATCGCAGTTATTGTCCTTTTCCTCCGTGTAAAATGTGTAGCCGTTGATATCATACGCTTGATAGGTCATCAGGTTGCGTGCGGCACCCTGTGACAAGGTGAATATCATCTTTTCGTCCTCGGAAGCGTTCCTTCGCGGGGGATTAGCACGAAGCTCGTCCCTGAACCAAGTCATGAAACCGGAGTTGTGCTCTTTGATTAGCCGTGGATCTCGGTCCGTTATCTGCAGGCCCTGGTCACTGTACTTCTTCCTGATTAAATCCTTGTGCTTTACTATCCAAGGATCGACCAGCTGGATGTGTTGTAGCGCGACTAGGCTTGCTCTTTCAAAGTCGATGTCTCGACCGTCAAAGTTGACATGCATTGCGCGGCTTCCCTCGTGGTGACCACACCCATCGGTCCTGCCAAAGTGCTTGTTGATGGCCAGACCAACAGGGTTCTCGGTGTTGAGATAATTCGTGCAAAAAGAGATGCACTCTTCGGTTAGAAAGCCCTTCGCTATGCTTGCATCTGGACGGGGCCTGTTACGAACGTATTTTTTGATGTGCCCATTCATCCTTTCGAACGTCATCATGCTGCGCAGAAACGCAGGCCCGAGTTGGACGATATCCTCCACGACGTGGATCAGCAGATGCACCATAATGTCGAAGAACGCGGGCGGGAAATAGATCTCAAGCTCGCATAGTATGAGCACGATCTCCTCCTGTAGCCTTTTGAGTTGCGTAGCGCAAATCGACTTCCGGGAGATGACGTCAAAAAAGTTGCAAAGGCCAAACAACGTTTTACGGACGTGCTCGTCCATTATCCCTCGCATCGCAACCGGGAGAATCTGCGTCATCAGCACGAAACAGTCGTGAGATTTCATCCCGCTGAAACGTTGTTTCGCCTCGTCTAGGTATCTGCTTATCTTCCCCGCGTAGCCGTTCGGAAATTTTACTCCTATGAGGCAGTGGATAAACCGCTTGATCTCCTCCTCGCACAGAGTGAAGCATGCCGGGGGGCAGTGATCAATACCGGTCTTCTTCTTGGTCGTCCTTTTTCGTTTGCGAGAGTTTTGCGTTTCCGTATCCTCTTCCTCCTCCGGCTCATCATCGTCGTCACTAGGGGGGTGAAGTTCCCTCCTGATGCCCATAAATTTCAAGTCATTCCTTGCTTTTGGCCCGTCCTTGGTCTTCTCCGGCATGTTGAGGAGCGTGCCAAACAAGCTCTCGCACACGTTCTTTGTGATATGCATTAGATCAAGGCTATGAGGACTGCGGAGTAGACTCCAGTATTGCAAATCCCAGAAAACAGACCTCGCTTTCCATACCCTCATCAACGGCTGAGTCTTCTTTTTTTTCTTTCCCGGCGCGGGGCACTCTTTCCAAGTTTTCAGCAAGTTGTCGATTTCTTTGCCGCTCCTTCGAGCTGGGGGTGCTCGGAGCTCCTCGCTTCCATCAAACAGATGTCCCTGTTTTCTCCACGCGTGTTTCTTGGGAAGCCACCTCCGAGACCCCTGGAACACGGTTTTTGAAGATCCGGGATCTTTTGGTAGCTGGCGGTACGTTGTATTATCCATGCACCTAACGCATGCACAGAATCCTTGGACCACCTGCCCTGAGAAATATCCGTATCCGAGATAGTCGTGCACCGTCGTGATCACCGCGGCTTTCATTGGGAAATATTCTTTTGCCGCGGCGTCCCACGTATTGACTCCGTCTTTCCATAACGTTTCTAGCTCCTCTTTCAACAGCTGCAGATATAGATTGAGGTCTGTACCTGGTTGTTTCGGCCCTTGAACTAGCATACACATTGTTATGTACTTTTTTTTCATGCACTTCCAGGGGGGAAGGTTGTATATGCATACAAACACGGGCCAGGTATTGTGTGTGCTGCTCTGGCCGCCAAACGGATTGACTCCATCGGCGCTCACACCAATCCTGAGGTTCCTTGGTTCTTTCCCAAAATCTGGGTATTCGAGGTCCAACGCAGTCCATTGGCTACCATCTGAAGGGTGCCTCAGCATGTCCTCCTTTTCCGGATCCGGGTTCGGGTCATCCTCTTTTAGCTTCTTTCTATCCGCGTGCCAGGTCATGAGCTTTGCTTCCTCGGGATCTACAAAATACCTCTGCAGACGAGGAGTGATCGGAAAGTACCATACCACTTTTCTAGGAACTTTCTTCCCTCTCTTGTATCGACTAACACCGCACACCAAACATGTGGTTTTATCTTCGTCCTCACCCCGATAGATCATGCAATCATTTATGCAGACGTGGTATTTAACGTGCGGAAGATTGAGAGGGCAAAGGACTTTCTTGGCCTCAGCGATACTAGTTGGGCACGTGTTGCCCTTCGGAAGACGACCGTGCCAGAATGCCATGTTATCATCGAAGCTTTCGTCGGTCCATTTGTGTTTTGCCTTCATCTCCATAGCCCCAAGTGTTACATTCAAGCGGGTATCCTCGTCGTTGCATCCTTCGTACAACTTCGTAATCGCGGCTTTCTCGAGTTGCGCCATCTTGGCTTTCTCTCTAGCTGCACCTCTTGCGTTCAACGCCTCTTTGACAAGCAGCTCTTGAACATGAGGGTCCCGCACCCAGCTTGAATCATCATGTCCGACATCTTGATCTTCATGTCCGGCATCTTGATCTACATGATCCGCTTCGGCATCTTCTTCATGATCATGTACGGGATGCTCTTCATCATCTCGCCCGCCGCTGTTTTCTGGTTGCCCTTCCTCATTTACTGGCGCCCCACCATTGACGTCCTCCTCCTCACCAGCTTCATCACTTATCCATCGTGTGTAGCCATCCATCAAACCATTACGCTTCAGGTGTCTTTGCAATATTCTGGAATCAGGCTCGGTCACGCACTGCAGTTTGCATCTCCGACACGGACATCTTATATCCGACCTATTATTCCTTAGCATGTCGTTTGTCGCACATTGCATCCACCTAGCCACGATGATATCGCTCAGCATCTCGCGGACCATGGTCGATCACCTGCGTGCACGGAGAGAGCAACACAATTATATATCACAGTCGTCGCCGGAAAAATTCGGCATGACCTTCCCCAATAATGCATGGGAGCATGCGGAGAGTGCGCTAGAAATTTGCCGAAACGGAAATGAATCGACATTTCGGCAAAACATTTGCCACCCAAGATACACATATACATCAAACCACCATAAGCTTCACACATACATCAAACCCAAGCTTCACATATACAACAAACCCCAAGCTAATAAAGGCAAGTATATGGGTCATAAATGGAACAAAAGAGTTTGGGAGGAGGTCCACTTACTTCAATATGAAACAAAATAGATGTAATGCCAAGTATCGATGGATAAATGGAAGAAATGAGGTGGGGAGGAGGAGAAAACCGAATAGCTCTAGGGTGAGAAGAGTGGATCTAGTTTGAGAATTGTGTGGAGTGAATGAGAGGTGGTAGGTGGGGTGGAGTAGATAAGGGCAGCTCTAGGCCTTTAGTGGCGCATATAGGAAGTCAGTGGTGGCGCATCTGTGAAATGCGCCACCCCTAAGCTCTTATGGGTGGCGCATTTCACGGATGCGCCACCCCTAAGGACCTTATGGGTGGCGCATTTAAAGAATGCGCCACCCCTAAGCTCTTAGGGGTGGCGCATTCTGTAAATGTGCCACCCATAAGGTCCTTAGGGGTGGCGCATATTGGTAGATGCGCCACGTATAAGGTCATCCAGGCTAGCCCACTCTTAGGGGTGGCGCACTGGAAAATAATGCGCCACCCATAAGACCTTATGGGTGGCGCATTATTTTCCAATGCGCCACCCATAACAGATGGTGGCGCATCGCTTTCTACATGCGCCACTAATAAGCTTTCCATGTATAGCTATTTCCCTAGTAGTGCCCCTATGATCATTCAAACTCCTGGTTCCAAGTGGCAAACTAATAGAGTAAGCCATGGCAATCAAATTGCAATTGAGGGTTTAGTATTCCTTGCTTCACTCATAGCCCTCAAGTCTTCAAACATTGATGTCATCCTTGGTATGGATTGGTTATCAAGACAAAATGCTTTTCTTGATTTTAAAGCCAAGTCAATTAGACTTACACATCCTTCAGGCCAGACAATAGCTTATTCCTCGCCAAGAACAAGAACCCAGATGCATTCTTTGAATGTGCTTCCCCTTCCCGACCTTGAAGATGTTCCGGTGGTTCGTGACTTCCCGGATGTCTTTCCTGAAGAGCTGTGGGGCATGCCACCCGACAGATGTGTAGAGTTCATTGTAGATCTTGCCCCAGGAACCGCACCAATCTCCAGACGCCCATACAAAATGGCCCCACGTGAGTTAGCTGAGCTTAAAACCCAACTGGAAGCTTTATTGGAAAAAGGCTTCATCCGCCCTAGCTCATCGCCATGGGGTTGCCCCGTTCTGTTCGTAACGAAGAAAGATGGAACAGAAAGGATGTGCGTAGACTATCGCCTGCTAAATCTAGCGACGATAAAGAACAAGTACCCACTGCCCAGGATCAATGATCTTTATGATCAACTTGGTGGATCCTCTGTCTTCTCCAAGATGGATTTGAGATTGGGTTATCATCAAATCAAGATCCGAAACGAGGACATTCCAAAAACGACTTTTACTACTCGTTATGGTCTTTACGAGTACACCGTCATGTCCTTTGGTTTAACCAATGCCCCCGCCACTTTCTCACGTATGATGAATTCGATCTTCATGGAGTACCTAGATAAATTTGTTGTAGTTTATCTTGATGACATTCTCATCTACTCGAAGAACGAAGAAGAACATGCCGAACACCTAAGGATGGTATTGATGAAACTTAGAGAGCATCGCCTGTATGCTAAATTCTCCAAGTGTGAATTTTGGCTACCAGAAGTGACCTACTTAGGCCACGTGATTTCTGCAAAAGGCATTGCTGTGAATCCCGAGAGAGTTCAGGCCGTCCTTGACTGGACTCCACCTGAATCGGTTAAGCAAGTTAGGAGTTTTCTTGGCCTAGCCAGCTATTGTCGTCGCTTTGTCGAGAACTTTTCTAAAGTTGCAAAGCCTCTGACTGAACTCCTCAAGAAAGATAAGAAATTCCAATGGACTTCCAAGTGCGAGGAAAGCTTTCAAGAGCTAAAAAGAAGATTGACTTCTCCACCCGTACTTGCACCTCCAGACACCAAAAAGGATTTCGAGATCTTTTGTGACGCCTCACGGCAAGGGTTAGGATGCATACTTATGCAAGATAGACATGTGGTAGCTTATGCTTCACGCCAGTTGCGGCCACATGAAGAAAACTATCCTACCCATGACCTTGAACTCGCTGCCGTAGTTCATGCCCTAACAACTTGGCGACATTACCTCCTTGGTAATCGTTGTGAGATCTATTCCGACCACCAAAGCCTCAAGTAAATTTTCACCCAGCCAGATCTTAATCTCAGGCAAAGACGCTGGATTGAGTTGATAAAAGATTATGACGTAGGAATTTCTTACACCCCAGGCAAAGCCAATGTCATGGGTGATGCACTAAGTCGTAAGTCGTATTGTAACAACCTCATGTTACAACAGTATCAACCACTTCTTCATGAGGAATTTCGAAAACTCAATCTCGAGATTGTTCCTCATGGCTATCTTTCTACCTTGGTGGCAAAACCAACCCTTGAGGATAAAATCATAGCCGCCCAGAAACGTGATAGTGGTATTCGAGAGATCAAGAAGAACATTGCTAGCGGAGTTGCTAAATGTTTCTCCATAAATGATCAAGGTGTTGTTTTCTTTGGCACTCGATTGGTTGTACCACGAAAACACAATCTTAGGAGGCTAATCCTCAAAGAAGCTCATGACACTCCCCTCTCAATTCATCCTGGTAGCACAAAGATGTACCGAGACCTACGCCAGAGATTTTGGTGGACTAGGATGAAGAGAGAAATTGCTAAGTTCATTGCCGAATGTGATGTTTGTCGTTGCATTAAGGCCGAACATCAAAGACCTGCTGGCACTCTTCAACCTTTGCCTATTCCAGAGTGGAAATGGGACAAAGTCGGTATGGACTTCATCACCGGCTTTCCAAAAACCCAGAAAGGAAACGATGCCATCTTCGTTGTCATAGATAGGCTATCCAAAGTTGCTCACTTCCTTCCAGTTCGCGAGTCTATAACTGCTAGCCAGTTAGCGGACTTGTACGTCTCTAGAATTGTGTCTCTTCATGGTGTTCCTTTGGAAATCAATTCTGATCGTGGTAGCCTTTTCACCTCTAGATTTTGGAGAAGCTTTTAGAATGCTATGGGAAGTCATCTCTCCTTTAGTACAGCTTTCCATCCTCAATCTAGCGGTCAAGTCGAAAGGGCTAATCAAATCTTGGAAGACATGCTCAAAGCTTGTGTTATCTCATTCGGAAAGAATTGGGAGAAGTCTCTTCCATTTGCCGAATTTGCTTATAACAATAGTTTTCAATCTAGTCTGAACATGGCTCCTTTTGAACTCCTATATGGACGACGATGTCGAACACCACTAAACTGGTCAGAAACCGGTGAAAGACAATTCTTTGGACCGGACATGATCAAGGAAGCAGAAGAGCAAGTTCGCATTGTTCGTGATCAATTGAAAGCTGCCCAGTCTCGTCAGAAAAGCTACTATGATCGTCATCATAGGCAAGAAAGCTACAATCTGGATGAGAAGGCTTACCTTCGGGTTACTCCTCTGAAGGGAACCCAAAGATTCGGTATCAAGGGCAAGTTGGCCCCACGTTACATCGGACCTTTCCGCATTCTTGCTAAACGTGGAGAAGTTGCCTACCAACTTGAACTACCCCCGCACCTTTCCCGAGTACATGATGTATTCCATGTGTCACAACTCAGGCGTTGCTTCAAGGACCCCATCCGCGAAGTCGACCATGAAACGCTTGATCTCCAAGATGACCTTTCTTATCGAGAGTACCCTGTTCGTATTCTTGATTCAACAGAGCGTGTCACTCGCCGAAAGAAGATCAAGTTTCTGAAAGTTCAGTGGTCTCATCACTCAGAGAAAGAAGCCACGTGGGAAAGAGAAGACCGTCTCAGTACAGAGTTCAGGCCGTCCTTGACTGGATGGGTTTTCGAGACCTTAGTTGTGATCTGGCTGGCGGTCTTTTATACACCAAGTGGCCCTTAGATGTGCGCAACTTGGGGCATCGCGATGCGATTGCTCGAGACTCCGTCTCGTGCACACTTTGATGTATGATCGAGCCCGCCCTAGAACCCGACTAAGTGATCGGGATGGAGTAAGTCTATGTAAGGGTTATAATACAATCGATAGTATGGTTGAGGCGACTTGTCTATGAGTATGGGAGTTCACCACCCATATCAATTAGACTTGTGTGCGGACGATGAGGACCCATCTCAGTGGATCATCCGGCCTGAATGGGATGCCCCTCACGTTCGATGCTTTCCGAGAACGTTCTGTGCTTGGCCTTGTCTGCTTAGACAAGTGGGTACGGTTCTCGGCTCTCCATATGATTGTGTTGCAGCGAGGCTTGCATACGCTAACCCCGGGTCCCGACATTTGTCGATCTCCCAATCTTCAGTATTGCGTTGAATTCTTTCAAGGAGTTCCCATTTAGCATCACTGTTTTCGTTTCTGAAAGAACCCATAGAGGAAGCATTGAGCAAGTCTTTATCATGTCGAGAAAGCCTCGAATAAAAATTAGTAATAATTATATATTTTGGGAGCCCATGGTTAGGACATTTTAGCATTAAAGTTTTCAGTCTCCCCCAAGCTTGAGCTATGCTCTCTCCGTCAAGACGATAGAAATTATAAACATAATTCCTATTCTCATGAACTTCATGAAGAGGATAAAACTTGGAGTAAAAGAGAGACTGGATCTCTTCCCAATCCTGTAGGTGAGAATCATCTAGTAGCCTATACCATTCCAATGCTTTTCCTTTCAGTGACAAGGCAAAAAATTTCTTCATGACTTCACCTCTTATCAAACCTGAAATCTTAAATAACTCACAAAGTTTTGTAAGTTTCAAGAAATGAATACTAGGATTGACTGTCCCATCATAACAATCATTAATAATCATTTCAACTGTCCCAAGTGGTATTTTGAACAGGATACATTCAGTAGGTGGAGGAGACTTCTCAACCACGGGCGTGGTAAAGCGGCCTTCCCCAAACAGCGAACTAAGAGTGCAGTTTTCCATAAGCATAACTAGTGAAAATAAAAACAATAAACGAAAAGATTTAATTGCAAGATCTAAAGATATACCTTCAAACCTTACTTCCCCGGCAACGGCGCCAGAAATAGCTTGATGTCTATGCACGCTTCTATTCTTGTAGACTATGTTGGGCCTCCAAGCGCAGAGGTTTGTAGGACAGCAACAATTTCCCTCAAGTGGATGACCTAAGGTTTATCGAACTCAGGGAAGTAGACGTTGAAGATGGTCTCTCTCAAGCAACCCTGCAATTAAGATACAAGAAGTCTCTTGTGTCCCCAACACACCTAATAAAACTAGGAGTTGTATAGGTGCACTAGTTCGGCGAAGAGATGGTAAAATATGGGTGATAGGTGTGGCAAAACAAGGTAATATAAATCTGTAATAAAAAGTGCAGCAATCAAACATGTGACAAAAGTGAGCACAAACGGTGTAACAATGGTGGAAACAAGGCCTAGGCTTCATACTTTCACTAGTGGCAACTCTGAACAACATTAACATAGTATAATCACATGATATTTCCCATAAAACATGCAATGGAGACGCACTCGGAGGTCATTCCTTTCTGGTCAAGAGAGGATGAGAATTATGTAGGGCTACAAAAGCACACCTCAAAGTTCGTAGTTCTTAATCTATGGATTTCCCAATGTCACCGCGGCCATCCAAAGAGAGTACCACAATCACCACAACATATCTCAAGGATAGTCAAAGACAAGCACCAAGAGACTGTCAATCTTCAATAAACACACAAAAGAGGAAATCACTCATGATAATATTCTTCTAACCCATGCCCAATAGACCACTGTCACCTTGGTCTCAGGGATTATACTAGATAAGATCAATTGAGTACATCAATCCAATACATAGAGGAAGGGGAAATATCATGGGATCACCCTAGATTAACATAGCCTATGATCACATCATGGGAGAGAGAGAAGAACACATAGCTACTGGTAGAAACCTCAGCCCCGAGGGAGAACTACTCCCGCTTCATCAAGGGAGGAAGCAACGTCGATGGAGATGAATCCGGGGCACTTCCCCGTCATAGTAGGGTGCCGGCACAAGAATTCTGTACCCCCGAAACTTGATGGCGATGGCGGCGGAGATCGGAATTGCTTCTGGAGAAAAGGGTTATGGATTAGGGGTTTCCACCCCAAGGGCTAAATATAGGTGGAGGGGGGCATTGAGGGGACCCACAGGGCAGCCAGGAGGGTGCCCGGCGCGGCCTAGGGTGTGGTCGCGCCAAGGACCCTTCTGGAGTCCCTGTGGTGGCCCCCCTCCGCTACCTTGGTGATTCCGGAAGCTTCCGTGTCGCTGATTTTTTATATAATTTTTCCGGAATTTTTGGAGCACTTTTAATGGCCGGAAAACCTGAAATAAAAAAATAGCAAAAAACAGCAACTGGCAGCTGGGTGCATTGGGTTAATAGATTAGTCCAAATATGCTCAAAAGTGTATGAAAGTTCAAGCAAAACATGGCAAAGTCACATAAAACATGCATGGAGCAAGCAGAAATTATAGATACGTTTGTTACGTATCACACACCAACTCATGGGGGCTACAAGTCGATCTATCCAATGAGTCGATTGCCGAGACACAGCTATTCTGAATCGACTCAGGGGGCTACAGATACGAACATCATAAAAACGGCTCTCATGCCTTGAGCAAAAAACATTCAAAAATCAAGGACAAACTGACTAATAGACTAACCTGGAATTTATAGTTGTCATTCATCAAACAACTGAGTCTTACATCAAAAGAGGCAGCCTTACATTACAGGAAAGTAAAGTCCAGACTCGGCAAAATACTACTAAGAAAAAGCCACAACTTCAGTTGTCATCTTCAGAGTCGGCTTCATCTTCAGTTGAAGAAATATGGAGTTCTTCTTCATTATTGAGGAGTTCTTTATCACTACTGCTGGAACTCTCCATGCAGCAGCAGGCTCGGTCACCATCCGAGTCAAAGATTCTAGCCCACAAGGTGTCATCGCCATCATATCTAAAGACAATGGTGTCTCCTCTTGAGATGTTCCTGGAGCGAAGAAAAGTTTTCCAAACTTTCTCAAAAAACATGGTGTCATGGCTTGAAAATCTAGTAGTCACCCAAACAGGCCCATGAGGGCATCCCTCACAGCGGAGCCAAAGACACGAAGGTTTTGAATCAATCACAAGTTGAGAAAAAGACTCAGGAAGCTTAATCCAACGACGAATCGACTGGATATGAATCAAGAACTCACCCCTCTCAGGAGAAGAAGGGGGAGATTCAGATGGAGAAGCACCACGAGCACTTCTTCACCTACCTCTGCCACGGCCACGAGCACCTGCGCTGGAGCTAGGCTCATCGGCTGCAAAATAAGCACGAGCTTCTAGTCTGGGTGCCATGGGTAAAACTAGTAGAAGAAGAAGAGGAAGAAGAAATATGCGGGCACTCAAAAGATAAACCACCCGATGGTTATTTATAGTAGTACCGAGGAGAAGACCAATCAATACCATAAATGATACGGGTGAACTACCAATGGTAAATGACATTTATGGAAAGACTCCTCGATTCCCACTACAACATCAATACCTCCAACCAACGTTTTCGGGCAGTGTGATCATAAATACCATACCGGATCTTTGATTGAAAATTTCAAAAGAATTTTTTAGTTGGAAGGTGAAGTAAAGAAATTGGCACCGACTCTTCACAAGTCTCAAAAGGATATGAGAGTCGGTCAAATCCAAAACAAGGAGTCGACAACCACGATGATGACAAAGAAGATTACTGCGAATACTAAAGCATCACATCAATCCTGGGGGCTAATGTCGGGGGGATGGAGCAAGCCCATGACCCGGCGTAGACCTATGGGCCGACTCACCTACGGAAAGGCCCACAAAGAAGAGCCGGCCACGGGCAGGCTGCAACAAGGAAAGAAGATCGAAGCCGTAGAAGGAATTCGACTTACCTTGTATAGCACGTATCATATTTGTAAAGTAGATTAGGACTCTACCTCGTGTTGGAGTCGGACACGCGGAATCCCAGGCCCGACGCCCTTATAAGCCAACGTCCATGGGATCCAGGGCCAGAGAACAATCTCAACCTAAGATAGGACTAGACACTCGTTGGCGTAACCTAGATCTCACCGAGACTAAGTTTCGAGCCGACTCTCTTGTAATCAATAAACCGACTCTCCTTTCAAGAGTCGGAACCCATAATAAGAGGAAGCAGGAGTAGGCTTTTACCTCGAGACAAAGAGGGGCTGAAACTTGGGTAAAATCGCCGAGTCTCTTGTCCATGTCGACTCTCTCCACGAAATTGCCTCGTAGCAAAGGTCCCATGTCAAGTTCGACTCTTCAGACATCTGCCGTGACTTTCCCATGATAGTTCACCCCCTCCCAGTGCTCCTCCCAACGCCGTGCTTCACCGTTTCCCCGAAACAATGGCTCCGGCCGCCACGAGTTCGTCGCCGGCGTGGCCCTGGTGCCCCCCGAGTCCCCCCCCCCCCGTGTGCACTAGGCGATGCGCACGAGCGCGAGACGCCCCGTGCTTCCCTCCTTCGCTGCTCCCGTGCACTCCGGCATGTCGTCACCATGCACAATGGCGCCGGCGTCGAGCCGCCGGCCGCCCTGGCCGGTTAACCCTGAACCCACCAGCCTATGACAGTGGGCCCCAGGCCCACTAACTAACACAGTTTAATTTTTAACAGAGACAATTAACCCCCCAGTGTGCCACCCTTGTTTTTGGCCCCTTTTTATTTGCAACTTTATTTGCTGATTTTCTGGGGTTTGAAATTATTTGCTTGGATTTTCTCAACTCAGATGGCCTTTATCACTTGGGCCTAATTTTTCACTAGGCCAAGTGACCCCTAAACCCTTCTCCCCTATGGCCACGATCAAGCTTTGATCTAAATAGCCCATGCCCTATTTTTATTTCTCATAAAAACCCCTTTTCATTAAAGGAAATTGATCTTTTCCCTCTCCTTTTTGAAGCTTGCCTCACTTCTGCTCCTCCTTTTGGCCTGAAACTTTTTGTGCAAAGAAAAGGGGGACATGCCTCATGATTCTATGCAAAAACATGGACAAGCTTAGTACAAAGTTTCCCCTCTAGAAATTCATTTCCATTTCTGACCAAAGAGGCACTTTGTGAAGCAAGTACCCTGTAGACTTCTCCATTTGCCTTGAAATTTTTACCACATAAGCACCTTCCTAGATAACCCAGGCACACCAAGTTTCAGCCCAAAAAACCTAGCCAAACTCTTTGGAGAAATTCTCAAAGTTTCCTGCAGAAAACTGTTTTTGAAGCTACCAAGTGTTTGAGCCCACCTGCAAGCCTCCCAACTCCTCACCCATGCTACTGGACGATGTATACACGCCAAGTACACAGTGCGCACGCCCTGGACGCCCTAAGTGCACGCGTGCCAGGGGTGAGCACGCGCACTGCCGGCCACAGGCGTGCTCTGGCCGTGGCCGTGAGGTCGCCATCACAGGCACGCCGCACCCCGAGCACCCGCGGCCGCTTGCATGTGTCCGTAGCCATCGTGGCACACCCGTGCTTCACCTGAATCACCCCAAAGCACCGCCGCCCGCCGGAGACCTTGCCGTCGTCGCCATGATTGCTCCAGAAGACACGCGAGACTACCACTGTGGCCAGCACGCCACCACTTGGCCTGTGGCTGCATCTGCGCGTCCCTAGCGTCACCGCATCCCCCGTGCGCCACCTGCCCCTCAAAGCCGCGCCGCCCGCCACCCCTTTCGCCGACTCAGGCCGCCGAAGTGCCATGGCTGCTGCCGCCCCGTGCTTCCCGTCGACACAGTCCATTGGGGGACGCACGCACGTGTGCTACACCATCAGTAGAACCTCCTAGAGCTCACCCGAGCCCCCACTGCTCACCCGCACGCGAGCACGGCACCGCCGTCTTCTGTCCGGCGACACCCGGAGGGGAATAGACGTCGTGACACTCGTAGCCACCACCACACACCCCCACTCCACTCGCAGAAGGCGCACTCAAGGAGGAAGCCGGCCGGGGAAGCCCCTGGTCAGAGATCACATCACGGCGCCGCCGCCACTTTAGCTGGAGAAGAACCTAGCGACGTCGTCCGGCCACCGTTTGCAGGATTTCGGGTACGTGGAAGCTCGCCATGATCCTCTGTGTCTCCTCCCCTAGCCCTAGTTCACCTCCGAGGCCTCTTCGCCGGCGAACCACCGTCGCTGGAGCCGCGGCCTCTGTCTCCCTCTCTTTTTATTTCGACCTGACACCCTGACCCCACCCGTCAGTCACTCCAGCCTCTCCGAACCGGTATAAGTGGAGGCGCCCGCGTAGGTTTACGCCTTCGACGTGGCCTCCTCTGGATTTTCTCTGCAAATTGATTTAATCTATTTAAAAATGGAATTTTGACCAAACTTTGACCATCAATTACTCCTAAACCACAAGGCCAAATGAGTTGATTCTTTTTGCTACATTTTTCTTTTGAGCTCCTCTTCAAGTTGGCAAAGTTGGGGAACTTGGCTCACTGTTTAGGTCCACTGGACAGTGAAGGAGTGCTTTGGACTTATTTTTATTTGCCACTTGTTTTATTTTTCAGAAGGTGATCAAGTGCTTGCAGGAGACCAGGAGTTCAATGATACTCCACTTGACCAAGGCAAGCCATAACAATCTGGTCATGAGGAGCTTAAGTTGCCTTTTGATGAATGAAATCATTTACTTGGGTTTATTTTTATTGCCTTCACATTGCTTGCTAATAAAAATGAATAACCATAATAAGTGATTTATATAAAATGCCATGCCTACTGATTTTATCTTGTCACTCTAGTACATGTTATCACCATGTTTATTTCGTTGCCATCATGCTAGTGATGATCATGCTCCTGATTATATATCATGTAAGTTGTTGCATATACATGATAGTTGTTCATGCTCATGCCATGTTGCCATGTCTTCATGTTGCTAATCATCAGAACCTAATGACCATAATTGTTGACCAAGTGCCACCGAACCGAGCTTATCCGTGCAGCCACATTTGCTTGTATGGGCGGGCCTTGACTCATGCTATCGTAGTGCATTCTACGGATATCACCCAATAGGGGAGGTTATGCACGCACGCTACCCTGATCAGGTAGGTGGTGATAATCTCGACATCCATAGTTGTTTACCCGGGAGTCCCCGTTGGGACAATTTGTCACAAGGTGGACGAGTGGTTCTGGTGGTAACGTGGACACCTAACCACAAGGATACCTAAGACCGTGTGTCGGTGAGTCCGTAGGGAGGTTACGCGGTAGTCGGGTTTCATTGGAGATGTCCTAGTCCAATCCTGCGGTGCGAGTTCCAAGGATCCTGTGGGACAAGTACCGGGGTGCTGGATGGAGGAAGAACTCCATAATGTGGGTAACGTGCACAAACTTTGCAGAGTCAAAATCTATTCGAATAGCCGCGTCCTCGGTCATGGGACACAGTTCGTACTAGGTCACACAACGGTCAACACTAATCTGTTTAATAATATGAATGTTAATGTTGAAACTGTGGTCATGTGATTGGTTGGGTGGTAACTGAGGACACCTAACCCGTTGAGTGGTCGAGCTACGACCCGTATGATGGTGGGTAAAGAGATGACCCGGTTACCGAGTCCGCACGACTCGGAGGTAAGCTGGATGAATTATGTGGTGTTCATGAGACAAGTAGTATTATCATTCTTTCCATGTTTTCCATGTTATTGTTTTCATTCTTGCCATGTTAATGTTCTTGCCATGTTATGGTGTCTTCTGATGACTTGGCTATTATGAGCTTGCAAGTACATTCAATGTACTGACCCGATGTGTCATGCCAGATGTAGGAGGTGTCGCACCTGAAGAGTTGGCTGAGTTGTACTACGCGAACTAGGCCGTGTCCCAACAGTGTCCCCGTGGAATGGAGTACCGTCACCTCGTTGTTCCGCTGCCGTAGAGTCCTTCGTCATTCGTATTGAGGCCCTGAGATGTGACATAAATAATGCTGATAGTGTTGCCACACGAGATGTGCGGCCATGCCTCGTAGCAGTTGTAATCCCGAACCTATGTACCTGTATAATTACTATGAAGCGGTTGTATTCTGTACCAATATGTTGTGCATTGCCAGAAGACTTGATCTCTGGGCTGGCAATGTAAGGTAAACCGGTTGCTCTGAGCCGGGGTGCCACACCCAGCCATTGGCAGCTCTGGCCCACTGGTCAGGCCCCCACGTCATCATGACGTCACAATGACGCAGTAATCTTTTTTCCAGTTTAAAATTTAATTCAGGAAATTCCAAAAATTGCATAAACTTTGAATTTAAATAACTTTTAAACCGTAACTCGGATTGAAACGATTTTTATACCAAAATTGATCAGAATAAAATGCTCTATCCAAATATGCAGACTTCATCCATGTTTGAATTGTTTATATTGAGTAACCAGTAGCATTTTCCTATATGATTCAGTTGGTATAATTCAAATAAATCACTAATGCTATTCCAACTTAATCCCTTGCTATGCAATCCACTTCACATGACCATAATGAGCATAACAGACCCATGTCCATCTTCATATCATGCATTTATTTCTTGTGCTTTTCATTCTTTTGAATGTGTGCTATTTACATTGCTTCAGTGTTTGCTTCTTCTCGGTAGAAGTTGATATCGGAGACGAGTTCAACCTCCCGTCAGAAGAGTTGTACCACGTGATCGTCAGCAAGGCAAGCACCCTCTCTTTGATCATGTCGATAAAATCCTAGTTCCCTCTTAGTATCGCTTATGCATGTTTAGGAGTTCACCATGATACGTTCTACCGCTAGTTGAACTTATTCATTTGCATCACCTATCATCTTGTCATAGTAGTAAGAAAACCACAATCCTAGCAGATGTAGGAGTTGGTTGATATCATGTGGCCCCTGCAACTGTTAGAGCTTATTGCATTCTTAGAGTTTATAGTGAGGTTATTTTGATGTGAGTCGGGATGGTAGTGATCATGTGAATGATGGTGGTAACGTGTTGGTGAATTTGACCTAAACAAGGTGAACGATGAGAGGTTGTATAGGAGTACACAGTGGTTTGTCTCGTTGAACACCGCCTTAAGCCCAAGTTCTTGTGTTGTTATCCAAGTCTAAGAGTACAAACACACATTGGGCTCACTGACCCCTCTTGGCCTAGTACCTCACCTCGAACCAAGTTCAGGAGTCGCAAGTAGTTCGAACTTTAACAATCTGAAGCAGGTGCATCAAGGTAAGTGGTGGACGTAGGTTTTGGGCTCGTTGAATCAAGTGATCATGATTGAGTTGAGCTTGGTGGCGGTCACACAACGTTTGAGTCCGCATCGCAAAAATCGGTCGGATTCTGATCGTGGTCCCAACTCAAATAGGCGACTCCCTAGGACTAGAGATGGTGATGTGAGTGAAGTGTCGTGGCAACATCCTCGCCGGTACTCGCTTGAAGGGTCCACTCCAAGGAGGTAACTGATGCGTGCGTGTGTGTAGAAGTAAACCCCTGCAGGGTTAATGAACTTTTCGAATAGTCGTGTCCACGGTTATGGACTACTTGGAGACCTTTACTTGATCATAGACAACTTGAATGGTTACTCTAAAACTGCCAAGATAAGCGTGAGTGCTATGGTTTGCTCCCTCGTGGGAAGTCGAGGAAAGCTCCATACTGGTGTAATTGTTTGGGAGACATGGATAGATGGACTCGAGTGCGCTTCATACCTCTTTCGGGTAATCGCGATACAGGATTAGCCAAGTCAAAGCTGGCACTTCTGCATGTCAAACCCCACCTCCTTTTCCTTGAAACTTGACCATGATGTCATAACCCTCTGTTAGGTAATGTGCTAGGATCAAAGTCATCTTGCATCATGTTAAAAATTTCAAAAGAAATCCTTGAAATCAAATTCAAAAGCCAAATGGGAGAAGGAACACCCCCCAGATGAATTAATTCAAAAGGCCAGATAAAAATCTTCTCCAAAAATTCATGTTAGATTTTTGAAAAGTCTAATAAATGAGTGTGGTCACATATCAAGTGATGTGGGACCCACCAAAGCCTCAAATACATTTTCACCCAGCCAGATCTTAATCTTAGGCAAAGACGCTGGATTGAGTTGATAAAAGATTACGACATAGGAATTTCTTACACCCCAGGCAAAGCCAATGTCATGGCTGATGCACTAAGTCGTAAGTCGTATTGTAACAACCTCATGTTACAACAGTATCAACCACTTCTTCATGAGGAATTTCGCAAGCTTAATCTTGAGATTGTTCCTCATGGCTATCTTTCTACCTTGGTGGCGAAACCAACTCTTGAGGATCAGATCATGGTTGCCCAAAGGCGTGCACGAGGTGTTCGCCGGATCAAGGAGAACATTGCTAGCGGAGTTGCTAAATGTTTCTCCACAGATAGCAAGGGAACGGTATTCTTTGAAAATTGTTTGGTAGTACCTAAGAATAGGGAGCTAAGGCAACTCATCCTCAAGGAAGCCCATGACACACCCCTCTCAATTCATCCCGGTAGCACAAAAATGTACCGAGATCTACGCCAGAGATTTTGGTGGACCAGGATGAAGAGAGACATTGCTCAATTTGTTGCCGAATGTGATGTTTGTCGTCGCATTAAGGCAGAACATCAAAGACCTGCTGGTACACTTCAACCTTTGCCTATTCCAGAGTGGAAATGGGACAAAGTCGGTATTGACTTCATCACCGGCTTTCCAAAAACCCAGAAAGGAAACAATGCCATCTTTGTTGTCATAGATAGGCTTTCCAAAGTTGCTCACTTCCTTCCAGTTCGCGAGTCTATAACTGCTAGCCAGTTAGCAGACTTGTACGTCTCTAGAATTGTATCCCTTCACGGTGTTCCTTTGGAAATCAATTGTGATCGTGGTAGACTTTTCACCTCTAGATTTTGGGGAAGCTTTCAGAATGCTATGGGAACTCATCTCTCCTTTAGTACAGCTTTCCATCCTCAGTCTAGCGGTCAAGTCGAAAGGGTTAACCAAATTCTTGAAGACATGCTCAGAGCTTGTGTTATCTCATTCGGAAAGAATTGGGAGAAGTCTCTTCCATTTGCCGAATTTGCTTATAAAAATAGTTTTCAATCCAGTCAGAACATGGCTCCTTTTGAACTCCTTTATGGACGACGATGTCGAACACCTTTAAACTGGTCAGAAACCGGTGAAAGACAATTATTTGGACCGGATATGATCAAGGAAGCAGAAGAACAAGTTCGCATTGTTCATGATCAATTGAAAGCAGCCCAGTCTCGTCAGAAAAGCTACTATGATCGTCATCATCGGCAAGAGAGCTACAATCTGGATGAGAAGGCTTACCTTCGGGTTACTCCTCTGAAGCGAACCCAACGTTTCGGTATCAAAGGCAAGTTGGCCCCACGTTACATCGGACCTTTCCGCATTCTAGCTAAACGTGGAGAAGTTTCCTACCAACTTGAACTACCCCCGCACCTTTCCCGAGTACATGATGTATTCCATGTGTCCCAACTCAGGCGTTGCTTCAAGGACCCCATCCGCGAAGTTGGCCATGAAACGCTTGATCTCCAAGATGACCTTTCTTATCAAGAATACCCCGTTCGTATTCTTGATTCCGTAGAGCGTGTCACTCGTCGTCAGAAGATTAAGTTTCTGAAAGTGCAATGGTCACACCACTCTGAGAGAGAAGCTACATGGGAAAGAGAAGACCGTCTCAGTGCCGAGTATCCCTCCTTTCTCCCGCAGACTTCTGAATCTCGGGACGAGATTCTGTTGAGTGGGGGCGAGTTGTCAGAACCCTCTGTTAGGTAATGTGCTAGGATCAAAGTCATCTTGCATCATGTTAAAAATTTCAAAAGAAATCGTTGAAATCAAATTCAAAAGCAAAATGGGAGAAGGAACACCCCCCAGATGAATTAATTCAAAAGGCCAGATAAAAATCTTCTCCAAAAATTCATGTTAGATTTTTGAAAAGTCTTATAAATGAGTGTGATCACATATCAAGTGATGTGGGACCCACCCCATGCTCATGGATTTTTCAAATATTCAAACAGTGCCTTGGAATTAATCAAAAAACCCCTATTTGAATTAAGATTCAAATTATTTGAATTTTAAAAATGTTCAAACTTTACAAGTGGCTAGTCTATATCATTATGAGGCCATATAAAAAGTGGTTTGATATTTTATCATAGCCAAAATAAATTTACAGAAAAAGAAAGGAAAGATTAAACAGAAAATAAAAGGGAAAAGGACTTACCTGGCCATTCGTCCCAACTCATCCCCCCTGGCCCAGGCCCATCTGGAATGCTTGACGTCTACCCCGGCAGGCGAGCACACTGCTGCGTGCCGGCCATGCCGAGCCCGCCGACGCCACCGCGACGTCCCCGGCCACGCAGCTGCTTCCCCGCCGCCTTCAACGTGTCCAGGAGAAGCCCCTGGATGTCCTCGTCACTCTCCCTCTCTCGCTGCACTCTCTCAAGCTCTCTGTGCGCTTTCCCCAATTCCCCCGAGAGCAGCCGCCGTTCGCCGTCGATGAAACCCGCAGCCAACGCCGGAGAGAAGCTTGGAGACCATGTCCATCGTGCACGCCATCGTCGACTTCCTCGATCTGGAGAAGCTGGAGGACTAATCGAGCTCGAGGCCAACGCAAGCTTCACCGAGACCTCGCCGGAGCCGCCGCGCGATTTCTTTGATTTCGGCAACCACAGGGCGTCCCCGACCGCGCCACCACCTCCGTTGAACTCACGGTGAGCTCACGGTTCACTCGAGCCATTCCTTCGTCTCCCTCCTCCTCCCTAGCTAGATCCACCATGAACACAGGAGCTCGTCGCCGCTATGGTCGACGGCGAGGAAGTTCGCGTGCCCCTTCGACCCATCCATGACGTCCACCATGCTCCTAGGGCTCCAAGGAGTCGTCCGAGCCATCGCATGCCCACGAAAACTCACCGCAGCTTCGTCCTCGTCGTTGCCCAGCCACGGCCGCCGTAAGAACTCAACGCCGACGAGGATTCCGGCCATTCCTGTGGCCCTGCTGTGTTCAGCTTGACGCGGACGTGCTCGGGCTCCCGTTCGGTGGTCTCAGCGCACCAAATGGTGGCCCTCGCCGCCGTCCCGTGCGTCGCCGCCGCGTCGGGTGACGCCGGCGTTTAGCCGCCGACAGCCCGCCGACGTGGCCATAGTTAGGGGCTTAACCCCACCTGGGTTAAGTGACCCTAGGTCACTGACAGTGGGCCCTGGCCCCCTTAATCCCCCCCGGTTAGTTTAAACTAACCGGGTTATTTAACCCAGTGGCTGACAGGCCGACCCCACACGTCAGACCCCCCCCCCCTGACGTCACCCTTGCGCAAGCCTGACGCAGTAATTCGAATAAATGATTTTATAAATTCAGAAAATTCCAGAAAAGGCAGAAATTACCCCGAACTTTGGAAATTCATAGAACATTCATATCAACTCCAAATTTAACAAATAATATAAGAAAAATGATCAGGAGAAAATAAACTATCCAAATATCCAAATAGCAACCATGTCTGAGTTGAATTTAAAATGGGATCAGTAGCATTTGCTATTTGATTTAAATGGAATTAATTCAAATTCTCTTCAAATTCTTTTTCATTTTGAACCATGTCAACATATCACTTTATACATGAACTTCAGAGGCATATCATACACATTTCAAAATGGGTTAACTTGATCAAACAATGTCCTTTATAACTTGGCTAAAATGAATTCAAATTGGAGTTTGAATTTGCAATTCAATTTGCAATATACTCCATTTAAATGGAATTGCTTCACACATCAAAACATATACATCAAGTTTCAACCTTCAATCATGTGATTGTGCATTGTATTTACTTTGCTACCTTGTTTGTTGTTTGTCGAGTAGAGGTGGAACCGGAACAGGAGGCTGCCCCCTTCGTTGAAGACCCCGAACCCGAACCTCGTCAGCAAGGCAAGCAAACCCCCATTGATCATGTCGATAAAATCCCACTTCCCACTCATGTCTCGCTTATGCATTGTATAGGATGATTACCATGCTACGTTTCTACTGCATAGATGAACCCATTCCTTTGCATGACCTATCATTTGTCACACTAGTAGGCAAACCACAATCCTAGCAACTGTAGGAGTTGATTGATATCATGTGGCCCCTGCAATTGTTACTGCTTATTGCATGCTTAGAATGATACCATGTTGATACTGTTATGTGAGTCGGGATGGTAGTGATCATGATGATGATGGTGGAAAGGTGTTGGTGAATCTACCCTAATACAAGGTGAACGATGAGAGGTTGTGTAGGAGTACACGGTGGGTTGTCTCGTTGAACACCGCCCTAAGTCCGAGTTCTTGTGTGGTGATCCAAGATGAAGAGTACAACCACACATTGGGCTCACTGACCCCTCTCAGCTTACTAACTCATCCCTTTCGATGTCCAGATGTCACAATAGTTCGGAGTTCTGGTAGATTTGTGGCCTGGCTGCTAAGTGAGAGAACGGCTCATCCGAGACCGGCTTATGCACCACGCACACATCACTTGGGTCCACTTCGGTAAACCGGCCGGGTTCACGATAGTGGTAGCCAACCCAGGTAGGCGGCTTTCTCGGACTAGATCGGCTATGAGGTAACAGTTGTGGTGAGCATCCTCGCTGACATCCCTTGAATGGTGTCGAGATCAAAGGCGGTAAATGATGATCATGTGTGTGTAGCGGTACACCCCTGCAGGGTTAACAAAACTATTCGAATAGCCGCGTCCGCGGTTAAGGACTGCTTGGAAAGCTTAGCTTGATTATTACACAACTTGAACTGGATACTTCTAAAATACACCAAGATAAGTGTGAGTGCTATGGCGTGCTTTCTCGTGGGAAAGTCGAGGAAGGCACCATAGTGGTGTAATTGGTTGGAGAAAGTAGTGGACTCATGTATGCTTCTTACCTCAAGTCTGGTACTCGTAGTTCAGTACTAGCCAAGTCAAATCTCGCACTTCTGCAAGTGAAAGCCCACCTACCTTTACCTTGATACATGTGCATGAGTAGTATAGTTCCTATGTAAGTCTTGCTGAGTACGATTTTGTACTCACGTTTGCTTAATCTATGTTTTAGATGAACCCACTGACCCCGAAGGTGGCTTCTTCATCGAGCTCGACAACTGAAGATCAAGCTAGTCTAGTCCCAGTCAGACGACTGGTTCCCTCGTGGAGGGCTTGTGTTTAAATAAGGCTTCTTAAGCCATTTGTTAAACTTGTCTGTACCCAGACATACTTTCCTTCCGCTTGTGTTGTAATGTTGGATCACATACTTGTGATCTCTGTGTGCACTCTGTAAGAGTTATCAATAAAATGTATACTTTGTAGAGAATTGCAATGATACCTACTGTTCATACAAGGCATGTGTGCTGCGTGTATGTTTATAACTTGCATGTCTTTGTATGGGTTTTCGAGACCTTAGTTGTGATCTGGCTGGCGGTCTCTCATACAGCAAGTGGACCTTAGATGTGCGCAGCTTGGGGCATCGCGATGCGATTGCTCAAGACTCCGTCTCGTGCACACTTTGTGGTATGATCGAGCCCGCCCTAGACCCCGACTAAGTGATCGGGCTGGATTAAGTCTATGTAAGAGTTATGAGATAGTCGATAGTATGGTTGAGGCGACTTGTCTGTGAATATGGGAGTTCATCACCCATATCATTAGACTTGTGTGCGGACGATGAGGACCCATCTCAGTTGATCATCCGGCCTGGATGGGATGCCCCTCACGTACGATGCTTTCCGAGAACGTTCTGTGCTTGGCCTTGTCTGCTTAGACAAGTGGGTATGGTTCTCGGCTCTCCATATGACTATGTCGTAGTGGGACTTGCATACGCTAACCCCGGGTCCCGACACATGAGTAGTGTAGATCTAATGTAAGTCTTGATGAGTATGAATTTTTACTCACATTTCCTTGTTTTATGTTTTAGAGACGAGACCATTGACCCTGATGGTGGACTCTACTTCGAGCTCGACGTGGACTAAGGAGCATAGTTCCAGACAGCAGTCTGTTCCCTTTGGAGGTTCTTGTATTTTATTTCAGACTTCTTAAGCCATTTGTTAAACTTGCCTTTACTAAGACATATTTTGCTTCCGTTTTTTTTAGGTAATGTTGGATCACAGTCATGCGATCTTTTCTTGTAATACAACTACTATGTCTGCTCTGTTTAGCAGAAGTTATAAAGACTATGATTTTTTAGAGTTCATGTTGTGATGACCTGCTGTTTACACTGGACATATATGTTGTGTGTATGTTTATATCGTGCATGTATTAGTGTGGGGTTCGATAGCTTAGTTGTGCTCTCACCGGCACTCTTTCTTACACCAAGTGACCCTGAGATGTGCGCAACTTGGGGCATCGCGATGCGATTGCTCGTGACTTCATCACGTGGCACACTTCGATGTACGATCGAACCCGCCCGAGACCCCGACAAGGTGAATCGGGCTGGAGTATGTTTATGTAAATGTTATGGTTCAATCGAAAATATGGTTGAGGCGACTTTTCTATGATTATGGGAGCTCACCACCCATAAGAATTTAGACTTGTGAGCGGACGATGAGCACCCATCTCAGTTGATCATCTGGGCCTGGATGGGATGCCCCTCACGTTTGAGTTTTCCGAGAGTGTCTTGTACTTGGCCTTGTTTGCTTAGACAAGTGGGTATGGCTCTCGGCTCTCCGTATGATTGAGTTATGACTAGAATTACATACACATACCCCGGGTCCCGACACGCGGGTGCAAAAAACGCCTCAGGGGGGCTTCGTTGCACGAGCCCCCGAGTGCCAGGTGAACCGTTGTGAAGTCGCGAGTGCGAAAAATGACTTAGGGGTGGCTTAGCTGACCGAGCCCCCGAGTGTCAGGTAAACCGTTTTCGAGTCGCGAGTGCGAGAAATGCCTCAGGGGTGGCTTAGTTGCGCAAACCCCCGAGGGCCAAATAGAGCTGCTTTCGTGTCGCGAGTGTGAAGAAACGCCTCGCGGGTGAATTAGTTGCGCAAGTTCCCGAGTGAATATGATAATGATGCCACTGCCTCCGTCCATGAACACACGCGACATGTCGTAATTTCCAATTCATGCCTCGAGCAGTAATGCGGCGTGTCTTGGTCGAGGGATAGCTGGTGGGTGATCCTCTCAAGAGAAGGTAATGTCAATCTCTGATCCATGGAGGAACTCAGGTATTGCAGGGTATGAAGTGGCTGCCAAATAGACTTATCGAGAGACTTGTTTCTGATGTCTGTTTGATGGGCGTCCTTCCTGGATCATGCAGACTCGACTGTGTGCAATTGGGTATGCGTCTTCTTCTTTGAGTGCTTCGCACCTTTGCTGAATGGTAGCGACTTTCTCGGTGGCATGGGAGGAGCCGACAGTGCGTCGTGTGCGAGCTGCCCGAGGATGATGTTTGCGAGCGGTTGAGGAGCGGGTTGAGCATCCGGCCGTCTTTTTTTTAGAGTTCGTTGAAACACCTGCAATTTCTCAGCGTTTGTCCTTATTGGAATTCTCCGTATTCGTCCTTGTATCTCAGAAACTGGTAGGGTCTGTCGAGCTGGTCTTTCGCCGAGCGAAGTGCTCTGGTGTCGTGTCGTGGTTGTCGAGGCCGCCATTCATGTTTTTGATTAGGTGGTGAAACGTATCGGCTATCCCTTCTTGGCGGTCTGTTGTCATCGCGGCGCCTGCCGTCTCTGTCATCTGGAAAAACGGCCGCGGCCATCCCGACCCCTCTATCGTCGTAGAATTTGCGTCGTGGTCTTTTCCTTTTCGGTCAAAGTTTTTGTCGCCGTCGTTCTAGTCGTAGTCGCGATCATCTTGGGTGGATGGGATATCTTCTTTGTTGCGTATTGAGTCTTCTCCGTCGGCCCAGCTGTTGGCGTGTTCTAATAGGTGAGCGAGGGTTCGGACCTTGAGTTGTCGTAGCAGTTCTTTGAAAGTTATGCGTTGGAGCCCTCTTTAGATTGCATCGATAGCGCTTTCATCTGATATGTCTTCTGCATAGTTCTTTAGTATGGTCCAACTTTCTATATAGTTGCATAATGACTCCCGAGTGCCTTGCTTAATAGCATTCTCGTAGTTCTTCGAGTGAGGTAGGTTGTTTGTAAGTTGATTTATATTTTTCGTAAAAGATGACCGGAACTGCCTCCATTAACTGATGGACCTGTCGTGGGAAAAACATGCCAGATATCCTCATGAGAGAACTTGATTGCGGGGCTTTTCCTATGAGTGGATACGAGGAGGAAGAAGATCACACACACACACACAAAGAGAGAGACGCTCACGGGGAGTGGCCGGCATGTCTCCGTCTCTCCTATAGTTATTGTCTAATTGCCTTGGGTCTAGATAAGCTGGGCATAAACTCTAATCTAGAGCTTCTAAAGTCTTCCCTCTTTCGGGTGCCCTACCCCTCCTTATATAGGTCAAATGGGGAGGTTTACATGTAGATTCGTAGCCTAATACAAACTAGTCTCATCTTGTATCACAAGTCAAAAAAAATCGGAGTCCTGCTCTAAAGCTTGTAGTCTTTCATGCCTTCCAAGTTAAGTGGACTCTTTCCAAGATCGGGACTTCCTTCCTATTGCGGACCCTGTTTTTACTGTAGCAGCCGGGTCCCGAGGAAGACCCCCTACGTGTAATGTAGCAATCCGGGTCTTCTCTTCAGAACATGTCTTTTGGCTGAGTCTTCCTTTTTGGGTGCTGCCTTCTGGACAGGTCTTAGCCGTGAGTATTCCCCCCGACAGTAGCCCCAAAATTTAGCTTGGACCCAATCATGGCGTGGGCTTCATTTTTACTCTGCTTGTCTTTAGAAATGCCAGATCATCGTGGAAGAAAACACCAGGTACATGTTCATGGTAAATTACCAAAATAAGTAAGGATAAGAGGGAAACCAAACCAATACGCCGGCTTGCTCCACTGATTCATGTCAACGAACCCGATATTATATAGTTTTTGAGTTCTTCCACCTTCTGAGTCCAATGGTGCTTCTTGCCCTTCTGGATCTTGTCAAAGGACTCAATTTTTTTTTGGTAAATTTATATCCATATCACCTGTATCCCCCAAGTGCCGGGTTGCCTTCCTTGCAGCGATCTGAGACATATATAATCTTTGTAAATTTTTGTTTGCTAAAGTCGGTAAATTTTTCGTCAAGCCGGCAAATGTTTGCTTCCTGATGAAAACCGACGAATGCCTGCTTGCTGAAGCGTGTGAATATGATATACTGGGTTGTGTTCCCAGCTTCCAAATGAAGTGGCCCTTCGAGTACTGGAATATGTTTCCTTCACCAAATCAGAATAGTATGCACGAATAGTTATGTCGGACCGTGTATTTCCCAGGCCGATCTGCTTGTTAGCAATATTTTTGACCATGAAATAGAGCCAGATTTACTTGCTGGTAGGCTCCCTCACTAAAATTTTAGCCCCCAGGCGCCAAGATTTTGAAATCCTGCGACGACCCGGGGTTATATTAAAAAAATGCGAGATGTACCTGTAGCAGAATAAGTTATTTTCTACACAAATTTTGGCTTGGTGCCTCTTCGTATGATATTCTTTTAGATCATAGAAGTCAACTGTGCACGTGATAGCAACAACCTTTAATCAAGTAAGTTCAATGCCAGCTGGCTCCACGATCAGATGCCTCCGATTGACTTATGAAAAGGAATTGTCGGTCACATTGTTGTGCGTAGGTGTGAACTTCTCCGTAAGCCGACATCGCATGAATTATTGTAGTGCTATGCTGACTTAGATTCAGGGTCAAAGTGGCGTCCTTTACAGAGCCATTATTGAGTAAATCTGAAGACGATGCACTAGGTCATCTGAGTTGCGAGTTTGCATCAAGCATACATGCAAATATCATAGGCTAAGAAGGGATAACATAATTTTTGTGAAGCAGGTAACGTGTGATGAACCGGAACTCATGAACGAATCTAAGCCAGGATTTTTCAATGAACCAGAATCTAAGTCAGGATTTTTCAACGAACCGGAATCTGAGCCGGGTTTTTTTTTTGCAATGAACAAGAATCTGAGCCGGGATTTTAGCAATGAACCGGAATCTGAGCCGGTATTTTTAAATGAACCAGAAGTCACGAAGGGAGCCAAAATTTTACCAATTTACCAGAATTTTTCCAATGAACCGGAACTGACGAAGGGAGCGGGAATTTACCAATGGACCAGAATTTTTCCAATGAACCGGGACTGATGAAGAGAGCTATAATTTTACCAATGGACCAATTTTTTTTCCAATGAACCTCATGAAGGGAGCCGAAATTTTACCAATGACCGGAATTTTCCCAAGGTGTGTGAAGGATGGATTAATTTGAACAGAATTTCCTGTAAACCGGCCCCAATGTGTGTCGGTCAATTATAATCCGCCGTTGAAATATAATATATCAATATCAATCTTCGACGAATCATAGAGGAGGTATAGCCCCCGAGTCTTGAGTCGATTCGAGGAGTCGGCTGGAGACTCCTTGTACCTAGATTAATATAAAAACAAGCATCGGATATATATTTAAAGAAGTCGGATACCCATGTTTACACCATGCAACGTGGCAACTAGTCTTTTTGGGCATCCCTATATAGCTTAAATGCATGTAAGATAGCCCCCGAATTTTATCTCAAAGGTGCAACTTAGAAAATTGATTGGAATGAAATATATCAGATAAGAATGTGACTTAGCTGATCTGACGACGCAGGATAAACCCAAATCACCATGGAAGTCGGCCATGATGAGGTTTTAGTCGATCTCATTGGAGTCGACAATTGATGACCTGACCGACATATCAAGCCGGCGGTGGAAAACGACGCATACGGGAGCATCCAGCATGGCGCTGGAAGCCAATGACGGTTCAACCTTCGTATCCGAGGCGTGATGTCACTTTCGTAGTGATTAATTTTCCTGCGTAAAAATACTGATTTATTGTCCAATCGCATGTAGTTGCATTGTACTAGCGTCGGCTTCTGGGGGAGACTTGCCATCATGGCCGTGCTGGCGGCCTGGAGGCCAGGATCAGTGAAACTGGCGAGGTAAAGCCAGCGTGGATGTGAGTGTCACGCGCGACATTGAATGCCGATTCAGATGTGGGCGTCGTGCGCGACACTGTCAGTCGATGTAGATGTTGGTGTCGAGCGTGGCACTGTAATACGATGTAGATGTTGACGTCAAGCGTGGCGCTATAAGCCATCGTAAATGTTGACGTCGAGCGTGGTGCTGTAAGACATGGTGAAACGGGACAAACCGGCATGGACATAGAAGATCATAATGCATATATGTCCTGAATAGTTAAATCTGCGTACACAAGATTGTTTGAAAGGATATTAAAATTCTTAATAAAATAATTTTTATAGCAATGATGTAGGAGAAATACACTACACGATGGACCAAGCATGGAGGCAACAAACTGCCGGAAAAAATGGATTTACAGAGGCAATTTAACTGCCGGTACAAATTTATTGCCGGGCTAGAAACAAGGTGGCAAATGAACTGCCGCTAAAGGTATTGGATCAACGGCAATTGTCTGCCGGCAAAAGTTTTAACATGTCCCGGCAGATAAACTGACAAAATAGAAGCACTATAGGGCCCCTAGTCTGCCGATATAGAATTTGGCGTGATGGACCAAAATTTGCGCGCGGAGAAAGGAAATATTGGCGCGGTGAGCGAAATATTGGCGCGGAGAAAGGAAAGCCACTAGCCTATCCCTAAATCTCGCTCCGTCAGAAAGCCGCCAGATCCCTAAATCGCCTCGCACTCGACTCCCACCGTCGCCGCCGCGCCCACCCTCCGTCGCCGCCGCGCCCACCCCTCGTCGCCGCCGCCACCTCTTCTTCCTGGTCACCCGCTTGTCGCAGCCCCTCCCACTCGTCGTCGCCGCCGCCACCTCTTCTTCCTGGTCGCCCGCTCGTCGCTGCCGGTAACCACCTCGTCTATCACCCTGGCCGTCCCCTCCTTCTCCTGGCCTTCCCCTCCTTCTCCTGGCCTTCCCCTCCTTCTCCTGGTCGCCCCCCTAACTCGATTATTTTTCTGTGTGCAAGGAAATCAAGGCGCAAGACGAAGCTTTGTACTCCTGTTCCTCTTCGCCGGTGCAGTCGGGAGCACGGCCAAGATTTGTAGCCGTCACGAGCAGCCCACGCCCACGCACCACCCAGGTTGGTGCTGCTGCTATCACACAGCTTCCTGTGATTGTTTTTTTTTGCTATGTTGTAGCTGGACTAATCCAGTCAACCTCGCCCTGATCGACAAGAGAGGGTAACAATGATTTCTCCGGGGGAAGATGAAGTGGTGGTCCTTAGGACAGGTATGTTCAGTTCTGAGCGGTTTTCTTCTTGTGAATAAGGTTGTAGCTTTTCTTGTTAGGTTCAATCAAATATCTTATTAGTGTGTGATGACATGTATTTAATTTTGTCTCATTTGTTTCGAAATTTGCATAGAGCCGACCACCTCAAAATATTGCTGGTGTGTAACCCATAGTTTCTTCACGATTCAACTTTTATGACCATCAGATCCATAGAACAAGTAACTAACCATCCCTTTCTTTCTAGCATTAGTATTTGGGTACAGGGAAGTGCAAGCAGGCTCTATTTTGGTTGGAATAATTATACTAAGAAGTGTAGTTAAAGTGTTAGCCTACAAAATTAATTAGTAGACTTTTAAGTAATTAAACTTTATGTGTTTTCTAGCTGACCCAAAATGACAAACTTAGTGAAGATCCTAAGAGCAACAATGGAATGATTCTTAAAGAAATTTATCCAAAAGGACAAACATAATTAAGGTTGCCTCATTTTGTAGCATTGAGTTGATGTGCAGTTGGTACTGCACATCTATATATTTCAATTGTTAGCTAATGAGCTATTTGAATAATTGGTTATATTTTCGAAAGGTTCACCTTTGAAAATAGCAACATACTGACATGACCTTTTAAGCTATATTGTTTTTCAATTTTAAAAGTCGATACGTGAGTGACATGACTTTCATCCAAACTAGAAAATTCAGAATATTTTTAATGAAACTAATTTTTTAATAGCAGCATGCTGATGTGACTTTACTTCAATTTAGTTACTTCTGTGTCTACAAGCATTATGTATCACTTACCATTCTTGTTGGCTTTGGGTTCTTCTCTTTACAGATGATGTAAACATCTGTGTATGCTATCCTCCTTGATAAGCTCTTTGATACACTCCCTCCGTTCTTTTTTATAAGATGTTTTAGACACTTGGTGTACCTATCTAAAACGTCATATAAATATTTACAGAGGTAGTACTACTTATTGTATATCCTGTCAGTTTTCATAGTTCCATTATCCAAAATTCAGGTAGTTGATGTATGTTGTTTCAACTACACATATTCTCAATAGCCACCGTTCTTTGTGTATTTGAAGCCCCCCCCCCCCATTGAATTATTTTGGACACGGCATGCATCTTGTATGGATACCTTCAGCGTCATTGGAGACATTTATAATAGGAAATAGGCAAGACAAATCAAGATGGTGAGCAATTGAACTTCTATTATTTGATTATGAGGAGGCTAACTTGATTCATTGAATATGTCATTATATATGCTTCATATTTTGGTTAGCTAATTTCTAACATGTTCCGGTGTTACCTATGATCCAAGTTATTAGTTTTGTTTTTTCCGTAAAAAATGTTCACGAAATCATTTAGCAGATTTCTTCAGAACTTATAAATAATTATTGATTTTGTTTGGTTATAATTGTAGGCTCTGGGTCCATTGTATAGTGTTGTGTTGTTATTTTATATTTGTTTTCCTTATCCATTGGCATATTCCTAATCAGGATTATGTAATCTGGATGCTAGGAGGCCCACGAGTAATAAATGCACTTGGGTTGCAGTAGCACTATAGTGCAAAACATCATATTCTGAATGTAAATACAAAAAATCATGTATCTTTTCATGCCAAAAGTATGTTTGTGTATTTACATGGCTGATGATGAATCTTCTTCATGCCAAGGCTTCTCCTCCCTTTTATGTTATATAACCGAAGGTGCAGGCAACCACAACTTTCTGATCCCATCTATCACTTTCATTTTTTTAGGAGTTGTGCACATGGTCAATGTTTCCTGCTAATCTGCTTCAGAAGAGTACTTGGATCCTCTTGTTCGCTTCAATGAAGATTACTATTTTAGAAACACATTTAAAATCTTGTGCACTATTGTGGATGAAGTGCATTTTATTTTGAATTTGACTTGATCTTTGCATCGTGGATATGAACTATGTACCATACAATGTATCCTTTCAATGTTCACTTGTGGAAGAAGTAAATTATCTTGTGTTACAATGTCTGTAATGTCAAAGTATCCGATTGAATTGTAAATGTGTGTACTGAACTATTGGAGAAGCTTGATCAATGTATCCTTTAAAGGCACACATGTGAATTGATTTTGGAAGTGGGCTTAGAAAGGCATGCATGCTGGTGGATCATTTCTGGCCGTCTAACTGCCGGTAGAGGCAAATGTGGGAAACAAACTGCCTGCAGAAACGTCCTGGCAACACAACTGCCGGCATAGGGTATGTGCCGGCAAAGAATTTTCCTGGGGCAGAAAATCTGCCGCTAAAGAATTGTCTGTCGGCAACCATATTTGCCGTCAGGGTTATAGCGGGCAGCTATATCTGCCGGGAAAGAACTTGTGCCGTCAGGCTCATTGCCTTCATAAGCTTCTTATGCCGACAGTTTTTGTGCCTCCATGCTTGGTCCATCGTGTAGTGATAGCACATGATAACTTGCTCAAACGGTAGTTGTCCCAATGTTTAGAGTGCAGACCGACGATAAGTTGAGCCAAATTCGCGATCGCACATAGATCAGAAAACACATTGTAGTGCGATATCCGGACAAAGAGATCTAACCGTTGGAATTTGCTGAAATTGATTGTGGTAGTAAGGGATTGTATCCCATAGTATTTCACCGGAGGGATCTTCAAAAGTATGGCCGAGTCGACCTCAAGATTTTTTTTACCTAAGTAGCGCGGAGTTCAATTAGATTTTGATAGTGCTTCAGTGCGGGAGCCGTACACGGAGATCTAACCGTTGGAATTGGCTGAAATTTTAACAGCTTGTGACCAACAGAATTTTGAATCTTTTCACCAACCGATCGTCAAGATTAGTTCCGACTCGCTGTCAAGGGCGCCCGCAATACAGACGATTTTCCTGTCCACCAAGCTGCGCGCGAGGGTCGTTGTTGAAGTCGAGTTTCGAGTCCCCGCTCAAATTTTCTCATGCTTTCTTCATGAGCTTGATGTAGATATTGATGTATACGTCGAATAAACCGAAATTGCAACGATCCCGAGTTGGATCTAATCCCGCATGAGTCGGCTAGTCGTTGATTTGTTGATGTAGATTTATTTGTGTCGGTTCTTCTTCGTCCAAGATGACAACACCTTTGTGCATAGGACCCATGGTGTGCGCCAAATATCATGGGAAAAGCACGCCAGATGTCCTCATGAGATAACTTGATTGCGGGACCTTTGCTACGAGTGGATACAAGGAGGAAGAATACCACCTAGAGAGAGACACGATTTATACAGCTTCGGCCCCCGGGAAACATCGTGCGGTCAAAACTCTACATGTTGTTTGTGGCTAGGTCTTATTCCTTCTGCTCACGGGGAGTCGCCGGCATGTCGCCGGATCTCCTATAGTTATTGTCTATTTGCCTTAGGTCTAGAGCTTCTAAATTCCGCCCTCTTTGAGGTGCCCTACCCTCCTTATATAGGTGGGAGGGGGAGGTTTACATGTAGAGTCGTATCCTAATACAAACTAGTATCATCTTGTACTACAAGTAAAATAATAATCGAAGTCCTACTCTAAAGCTTGTAGTCTTTCGTGCCTTCCAAGTTAAGTGGACTCCTTCCAAGATCGGGACTTCCTTCCTATAGCGGACCCTGTTTTTACTGTAGCAGATCCTCCGCGGATATTGTAGCACTCCGGCCCTGTAACAGCCGGTTCCTCTAGTAGCGGTTCTGGTAGCAGTTGGTCCTGTAGCATCCGGGTCCTGAGGAAGACCCCCTGCGTTTAATGTAGAAATCAAGGTCTTTTCTTTTGGACATGTCTTCTGGCTGAGTCTTCCTTTTTAGGTGTTCCCTTCTGGTCGGGTCTTGGCTATGAGTAATCCCCCAACAGGATTGTCGGGACCCGGGGTTAGCGTATGTAATTCCAATCACAACTCAATCACATGGAGAGCCGAGAGCCGTACCCACTTGTATAAGCAGACAAGGCCAAGCACAGAACACTCTCGGAAAGCATCGTACGTGAGGGGCATCCCATTCAGGCCGGATGATCAATTGAGATGGGTCCTCATCGCCCGCTCACAAGTCTAAATGATTATGGGTGGTGAAATCCCATATTCATAGACAAGTCGCCTCAACCATGTTATCGATTGAATCATAACCCTTACATAAACAGTCTCCAGCCCGATCACTTAGTCGGGGTCTAGGGCGGGCTCGATCATACAACAAAGTGTGCACGTGCCAGAGTCACGAACAATCGCATCGCGATGCCCCAAGCTGCGCACATCTAAGGGCCACTTGGTGTATAAAAGACCGCCAGCCAGATCATAACTAAGGTCTCGAAAACCCATACTAAGACATGCATGTTATAAACATACACGCAGCACACATGTCTAGTATGAACAACAGGTATCATCACATAACTCTACAAAGTACTTCTTTATTGACATACACATAGAGTATACAAAGATCACATGTCTGTGATCAACATTACATCATACAACGGAAACAAATTAGGTCTGAGTACAGACAAGTTTAACAAATGGATTAGAGAAGCCTTGTAAACATACATGCCCTTCCACGAGGGACCAGACTGCTGTCTGGAACTATACTACCAAGGTCAACGTCAAGCTTCACGAAGGCGACTCCATCGGGATCCGGGTTCTCATCTAAAACATAGAATAAGAAAACGTGAGTACAAAGTCGTACTCAGCAAGACTTACATCAGATCTACACTACTCATGCTCAAGTTTCAAGGTAAAGGAGGTGGGGTTTCATCATGCAGAAGTGCCAGCTTTGACTTGGCTAGTCCTGTACTACGACTACCATACTTTGAGGTAAGAAGCGTACACGAGTCCACTACCAAGTCTCCAACCAATACACCACTATGAATACTTCCTCAACTTCCCCACGAGAAAGCACGCCATAGCACTCACGCTTATCTTGCGAGTTTTATAAGTATCCATTCAAGTTGTCTATGATCAAGTAGAGGTTTCCAAGTAGTCCATAACCGCGGACACGGCTATTCGAATAGTTCATTAACCCTGCAGGGGTGTACATCTTCACCCGCGTGTCATCACTTATCGCCTCGTTCTTGTCACCCTTCAAGCGTGTGTCGGATGTGGATGAAACCAAGGCACTACCCTCACATCACCTTCTCTAATCCAGGAGTCGACTACTTGAGTTTGTCACCGCTCGAGAGTCCGGCCGGTTCCACGAAACGGACTCAAATAATGCAAGGGACCGAGACGCCACCTTTGACAGATGGTTTCACTGCCTCACAGGTCCACCCACATATCTATAGTTAGGTCAAATGAAAAGCCCGAATCTAGTGTGACTCCTGGACCGGATCGGGTACGTAAAGAGGCCAAACGGGGCTCCCATAAAACCCTACATGTGGTCATACTCTTTGTCTTGGATCAAAAAACAGGAACTCGGGGCCTAGGACAGTGTTCAACGAGACAACCCACTGTGTACTCCTACACAACCTCTCATCGTTCACCATTGTTTAGGGTGGATTCACCAACACGTTATCATCAGCACCACTGTGTTCATTCCATCTCGACTCACAATCATAAGATCCTCATTGTAACACTAAGCAACAATAAGCAGTAACAGTTTCAGGGGCCACATGCTCATCATTCAACTCCTATATCTGCTAGGATTGTGGTTTGCTTAATACGGTGACAAAATGATAGCTCATGCATCGGAATGGGTTCAACTATGCGAAAGAACGTGTCTCAGTGATCTCCTAAACATGCATAAGCGAGACTGAGAGGGATGTAGGATTTTATAGACATGATCAATGGGGGTTTGCTTGCCATGCTGACGATACACAGGTCTTAACGGTGGTCCTCTTCTTCGGGGTGATCACCATCTCGGAACGTTTGTCATCGGAGGCAATCATCAACCAAGGGGGGGAAACAACAAAATAAAATGCACAAGCACATGATATAGGTTTCCATGATGTAAATGGTACTGGTTTGTGGCAATTTCAATTTAATTGAAGTGTATTGCAATTGAAATGAAAATTCAAACTCCAAATTGAAATTCAAATTAAGCCATATACACATTTGCTACTGTTCACCCATTTTAAAATGGTCAAACATAATTTTTTTTGCATATTCTTAATCCTTGCATTTTTCTGATAATTTTTCATATATTATAGGTCCAATTTGGAGTTAATATGAATTAGTTATGATTTTCTAAAGTTTAGTTGATTTTTTGGATTTTTCTGGATTATTTTAGTTCTCTGGAAATTGGTTTATTGCATCATCATGCTGTGGGGGTGATGTCACAGGGGGTTGACCAGTGGGGTCAGTGTGTCAGCCTCAGGGGGGTTAATCCCTGTTAGTTTTAAACTAACAGTGATTAGTTAAGGGCCTGGGGCCCACTGTCATAGACCCCAGGGGGTGATTAGTTAGTGTTTAAGGCCCTAATGGCCATGGCGTCGCCGGCGGTGCCACTGTAGCCGCCGGAGCATCGCCGGGATCTCGTTCTAGGGCATGGGAGGGGGCTTGAAGAGTACTGGGGCGTAGCCCGCGCTTGTGCGCGTCTCGCAGAGGCACTGGGGTGTCACGGGGGCGCCCTAGGCCACGGCTATGTCAACGGCAGCGGCGGCCGGAGCTCGGGCTCGGGTGAAACAACGAAGGGGGCACGGATTCGGGCACGGGCTAGGGGAAAAGACAGAGCACGCTCACCGTGAGGGCAACAGAGAAGTTGGGGAAGGCAGGGAAGCTTGGACGGCGATGGAATTTGAGCTCGAAGCCCACGGTGGCCGGCGGAAGAAACTGGGACTGGCGTCGTCTTCAGGGACGGTGAGCTCGAATTGATGGCGTGGTCCGAGGAAGATGAAGGCTACGGCTCCGCTGGACAAGCTGGCTCACCGGTTTGGGCACGGTGGCCACGTGCTTCCGTCGTCGGCGCTCCGGCGTGCCTTCTGTTCGCGCGAGATTCACGAGGTAGGAGAGAGAGGGCGACCCGTGGGTGGGAGGATGAGCTCAAGGGGGGTTTCTGGCGTTGCATGGCGCGAGGAGGGAGGCAGAGGAGGCCTAGAACCCACGGGTGTCGCGATGGCGTCGTCGCCGCACTCCCCAGCTCCAGCGAGCTGCTTTGAGCCGCGGGGAGGAAGACGACAACAGTGCGGGCTGGGCTGGGCCAAAAAGGCCTGGGGGAAGGTAAGGTGGGCCTGGTTGCCTTTTTCTAAAACTTTGTTCTTTTATTCTTCTGCCATTTGTTTTGCTTTAATAAATAAATTATCAAAGCAATTTTAAAAATGCTCAAATTTTAAATATGGCCTTATGTGACTAGTAGCTAGTCACTTCCATAATTTGGGCATTTTTGAAATTCAATCAATTTGAATTTCAATTCCAATAGTGGTTTATTTAATTTCCAAAGCACTTTTTGAATTTTTGAATAATCCATGGGCATGGTAAAGAACCCAAACCACTTTTAAAATGATCAACATCATTTATAGGAATTTTCCAATACTCAAATAATTTTTGGAAAAAGATTTTTATCTGGCCATTTGAATTAATTTCTCAGGGCTTTTCTTTTCCCCATTTTTGAATTTCATTTGAATTATTGCATGATGCAAAGGGCACAATTAAACCCTAGCACTTACCCAAATTGGGGTTTTGACAACTCGCCCTCACTCAAAAGAATCTCGTCCCGAGATTCAGAAGTCGTCGGGAGGAAGGTGGGGTACTCGGCACGGAGGCGGTCTTCTCTTTCCCAGGTTGCTTCTTTCTCGGAGTGTTGTGACCATTGCACTTTGAGGAACTTGATCTTCTGACGACGAGTGACACGCTCTGCTGAATCAAGAATACGAACAGGGTACTCTCGATAAGAAAGGTCATCTTGGAGATCAAGAGTTTCATGGTCGACTTTGCGGATGGGGTCCTTGAAGCAATGCCTGAGTTGTGACACATGGAATACGTCATGTACTCGGGAAAGGTGCGGAGGTAGTTCAAGTTGGTAGGCAACTTCTCCACGTTTAGCGAGAATGCGGAAAGGTCTGATGTAACGTGGGGCCAACTTGCCTTTGATACCGAATCTTTGGGTTCCCTTCATAGGAGTAACCCTAAGGTAAGCCTTCTCATCAAGATTGTAGCTCTCTTCCCTATGATGACGATCATAGTAGCTTTTCTGACGAGATTGGGCGGCTTTCAATTGATCAAGAACAATGCGAACTTGCTCTTCTGCTTCCTTGATCATATCCGGTCCAAAGAGTTGTCTTTCACCGGTTTCTGACCAGTTTAGGGGTGTTCGACATCGTCGGACGTAGAGGAATTCAAAGGGAGCCATGTTTAGACTAGATTGATAGCTATTGTTATAAGAAAATTCGGCAAAGGGACGAGATTTCTCCCAATTCTTTCCGAAAGAGATATCACAAGCTCTGAGCATGTCTTCCAAGATTTGATTAAACCTTTCAACTTGACCGCTAGATTGAGGATGGAAAGCTGTACTAAAGGAGAGATGAGTTCCCATAGAATTATGAAAACTTTCCCAGAATCTAGAGGTGAAAAGGCTACCACGATCAGAATTGATTTCCAAAGGAACACCGTGAAGAGACACAATTCTAGAGACATACAAGTCCGCCAACTGACTAGCAGTTATAGACTCGCGAACTGGAAGGAAGTGAGCAACTTTGGAAAGTCGATCAATGACAACGAAGATGGCATCATTTCCTTTCTGGGTTTTTGGAAATCCGGTGATGAAGTCCATACCGACCTTGTCCCATTTCCACTCGGGAATAGACAATGGTTGAAGAGTACCAGCAGGTCTTTGGTGTTCTTAGCCTCTGTGCTGACCTCCTCCGGAGCGTACCTGGCTAGCCTGACGAAGGCCAGGTTGTACTCATGGACTGTCCTGTCACCCTGTCTCAGAGCCAAGAACTCCTCACGCTTCCAGTCCATCAGGCCACTCGAAATATGCGCTACTCTGAAGTCTACGACGAAGTCTGCCCACGTGATGACATCATCGCCCTTGTTGGCCTTGTAGGTATCGTACCAGCTGGCTGCTGCAACCTGAAGCTGGAAGGAGGCGAAGGTGACGTAGTCGACAGGTCTGGCGGTGTTAGCATTGAAGTGCTTCTTGATCTCTGCGATCCAGTCATCCGCCTCGAGCGGGTCTCGAGCCTCGGAGAACCTGGGGGGTGGGGGTTGATCGCGAGGAACTGCTGCAGTGTGGTGTACTGTGGTCGATCACTCCTCTGGGCAGTCTGGTTCTGCAGCATCTGTAGGATCGCAGCTGTGCCCTGAGCCACTGCGGCTACAGCCTCCCCAAGGATAGGGTTCTCTGGCGGTGGCATGTTCGCTCTTGGCATCCTGTTGACAGGAACACTTATGAGAACATGATCGAAACATGAAGTAACCAGAAGATAAAGAAATATTGACAACAAAACTTTCTCACGAGGTATGAGAAAGCCGAAGGCTGAAATTCGACCAAGGTTAAACGGAAAGTCGAAAGCTAGGTGCTACTGGAATCCCCAAACCAAGATCATCCGAATCCAAGATAATAATCTGCTAGCGAGCACACAACAATATATACGAGCGGTTGGAAACCTGAACAATGAGACATCTGCCCTGAGCGGCCCGCCATCACAGTCGTCCATAGGGGAAAAGACACCACATCCATATTACCATAGGATGCCTGCCAATCCTATATGGACGTTTCACCTGGGGTACGCCGTAAGCGAGGTAGAGCAGTCAACCCCAAGTGGCGGCTCAGTGGTCTCAAAGACGCCAACACATCTCGTCGCTAGCAAAAAATTATAGAGGAATCGGAGCCTCATGTAAACGAGAACCTAGATTATTTTGAAAGGGGATAAGTTGCAGAGAAAAACAACGTTGCACTACCTCACGGAAAAGGGGTGGGAGGGTGGGGTAAGAAGAAAAAGAAAGAGTTCCTCCTCTCCAATTTTTTTCCTTAGTAACTACAAAATAGTTTTCTAGACTCAACTTCGGCCAGTAAGGGGTCCTACAGTCAGTCCTGCTCTGATACCAAGTTGTAAGGCCCCGATGCGGTGCTAACTCAAGTTAGTCGCTTTCGCGTCTCACTCGAGTTAGTAGCGCATAAAGAGCCACCGACTCACGACACTCGCACTCGTGTCGCTGCCGGATTCTCAACAACAGGTGTAAAAACAAGAACTTCAACTAAGACATAAATATAAAGTCCAAGGCATACATCGCCATTGGATAATTATTACATCATCTCAGAGGTCCGTGGACCCAACAGTACATCATGCGGCAAGAGGAAGACAATCACGACCGAGTACGGTCAAAAGCCAAATTTCCCTAGAGAGGGCTGCACATAAAATTCCACCCACGGATCGTCGAAGCCCAACTGTAGAATCTACTGGACAAGATCGAACTCATCGTCATCCTCTGGGGGCACCTCCACGAAGTATCGTCCAGAGCTCGGGTCAAGGAAGTACTCCACTGCAGCGGCCGATCAGGCAAAACAATAAAAGCACAAAAGTAGAACGTGGTGAGATTATATCATTACAGGATAACTGACTTCCTACGGTAAGACAGTAAAGGTAAGGTTGCAGCCGCACTAGCATTTATGGTGGCTATCGTTCTATTGGAGTGGAGGTAAGATCCAAGAATAGCACGTGACATCGCGTCATAAGTCTGCTATCCACCTACTTACGTCAAGCATAACACAACCTGGATCTTCTCTCGGTCCCCCTGGACGAAGAAAAGCAACCAAGGCACTCACACGGTAGGCAAGTTTTAAATTATGATTCAAATTGATGTTATTCTATGAACAAGGAGTAGGTCTCAAGTCGTCCATAACCGCGGACACGGCTTTTCGAAAAGATTTAACCCTGCAAGGGTGTACCAACTGCCCATCATAGGCTTCGCATGTACGCCCGGTTTCCACTTGGCTAAGTAAACGCCTGAAACTCCGGAACGTCAGAGTCCCTCTAACTAACATCGCACAATTCCGGGTGGCCCCCGGTGAGTCGACATCCAACTCAAAAGCCGGCCGAGCTCTCGAATCGGCCTCTACCGTCTGGACGAGGTCGGGTTAGTTGCCCAAACAGATGTGGACAACCCCCTAGCTTCCAGGTTTGGACCAACTAGAGAAACCATGTCTCCGCTGGCCCGGTTTGTTTCGAAAACTTGCTGGGGTACCAACCAAGCACACACACGTTTGCAAAAAGTAAATCAGCTTGGGCCACCACTAGAACTGTTCGAAGCTAGGCAGGTAAGACAAGGGGACCCCATAGAATCCCACACACGATTAGGCACGCTCGTGAAGAAACACAATACCCGGAACTCGGGACCTAGGTGACTCAAATGGAACAAAACACCTGGCGGGAACAGACGGGTCTCCCATCTTTCGTCAAGTATAAATTAACACCATATTTATAATAAATATCAACCAACTTCTATAAATAACATGATATCCCAAACCAAAGCAATAGGGTAAGCAACAAGTTTTCCTACTCATACTAAGCAATGGCTGAGCAGCGGTAGCTTAGCAATACAAAGTTTTGCTGGGATGTGGGGATCATGGCTGTTTGGGTTTTTGAAGGTGGCATACTCAAAGTGGATAGGATCAAACAACCGTTCTAGGCTACAGCTAAGCAGGTAGGCAGAAAGGTATCAAGTAATGGTATGAATCTTCCCCTTGCCTGGGTAATCGGTCGTCGAAGCAGACGCAGCAGGGTCCTCGGGCTCGGTGTCGGAAACCTCCACGTAAGTCTCCTCGGCGGTCTCAGGTGCTAACGTAAGGTACCGGCAAGAAAAGGCACACAAGTAAGTAACGGGTACAATGCACAGGCAAGGATGATATGAGCAAGTTTAATTTGACATGCTGTGACCCTATCTAGACATTTTAAATGAAGGTGGTGACGACACGTCAACAACTTCACATGCAATTTATTTACGTGAAGATGGCTTTGGTCTTAGCCCTATTGTAGGTGTAAGTAACAAGTTAACATGGCATGATCAACAAAGCATAACATAATTAAAACAACGTGAAAAGTAATCATCGATTCCGGAGACCGAGTAGTGTCGGTGAATTCGACACAAGGAAGGTGCAACAAAATTTGGAACCAGCCACATGCATATGCCAATAAGTTAGGGGCTGAATTTGAAGAAAGATGATAGAAGATGACATGAAACAAACTTGAAAAGGACTGATGATCATCATTTCAAAATGCACTGAAGTTGAAATGATGCAAGAAGAAAGACAGATGATTCTGGATCAGGTGGTCACACCTTGCTCACATGGGTTGCACAAAACTTCATGAGGACATCACCATTGCAATCCTTGCAGAAAACTACCCCAAACCCATATATAACATGGCACCACCTGAATTTGCAAACACAGTTGCCAATTCAACTGGAGTTCAGGGGGCTGGGTGCAAAATTTACACTACATGCATTTGAAAAAGGTTCACATGGCTAAACCATTATCAGCATGCAACTCCTGGTGAAAAACTACCCAAGATTCATATATGGCATGGGCAATTTTAAACTTGGACAAAACTTGATCAGATCAAAGAAAGGAGGGGGTTTACTGCAAAATTACCACACCTCAATTATTAGAGGAGGAAAAATGCAAAACAGACCTCACCATGAAGATCAGTGAGTCAAGCTACCCCAAAATGATATATGGCATGCCTCAAAATGAACAGGAGGTTGAAAATCCAATTTAAATTTGAATTCAAATTCAATTGGATCTTAAACAGAAAAGAAAAAAAAACAATAAAAGAAAGAAGGAAAAAAAGAGCACAACCCATCTTGGGCTGGCTTCGTCCAAATGGCCCAGCTGCTGCTCCCTCCGCCTGGGCGCGCGAGCGCTAACGGGCCAGGCCCAAAGTGGATCCACGGCTAACGCGAGAAGAAGCAAAACAAAAAACCTGGGTTAATTCGATCCCAGCAGGAATCGAACCCCGCACCTGGCGGTTCCAACCCCAGGCGCGCTACCACTGCGCTAGCGACTGGACTTCGTTAGATCAGGGTGCTCGACCTACGAAGAGGTGACAACAGAAACCGCAGACCCCTGAACCTGACGGAACTGCACAGGACGGCTAACTCGAATCTTCAGACCAGCCGCGGCGGCGTTATTCCGGCGACAACCGCGTCGCCTACGCTAGCCCGGGGACTCGCCAAAGTGCTCCCCGGCGTAGATGGGGCTGCCAAGGTTTCGTTTTTGTGCTGTCATCGCCTCGCCTCGCAGTCTACGTCCTACTCACGAGAAACAGGGGAAGGGAAGGCGTCGCGGCTCACAGCGGCGCCTGATGTAGTCGTACGGCTCGGGGAAGGAGGTCGCCGGCCTCTCGACGAGGGTGACCCGCGCGGGAGGAAAAAAAATCAGGCCTTGGACCTCCTGTCCATGGCGTCTTCAGAGAGGGCTGAGAGGAAGGAGGAGAGGGGTGGCGACCCAAGGGAGGAGGAAGGGTCTAGGGTTCAGGAGAAAAGAGAGGGGGAAGATATAGGAGAGGGGGAGAGGGAGACGTGGCTTCAGGAGGTCCTCTCCTCCATGGCCATGCCATGTGCGTGGGGGAGAAAAAGGTGAGAGGAGGGGGATGACATGCGGGCCCGGCTGGCTGAGAGAGGGAGGAAGGAGAAAAAAACAAGGGCGCTGCCTCCTGTTGGGCTGGAATCGGCCGACCCAAGTGGGCTGGACTGCTTCTCTAGCTCCAAGAAAAAGAAAAGAAAAGAAAAAACATAGGGATTTTCTATTAATCAATTCACAGAAACTTCCAAGAGTTTCTCCGAGAGAAAGGGGCAAAAGAAAAACTTCAATCCAACACCAAAATTCCTCCCTGAATATTGCTGATTTTTCAAAAATGGTTTGACCATTTTTGGTGCAAGTAAAATCTTGGGAGTTGATTTAAATTCAAATTGCTTTGAACTACAACTCAAATTTCCAGGGGGCTAAAAATCAAAGCAAGGCTTTGAAAAAGCTTGGGAGGGAGAGAGATTTGGCTATGCAAAAATTGAGCTTAGGGGAAAATATATGAAGCATTGAAAAAATGCAACAATACCCTTCTTGAAGCATAAGGATGGGTTTGAATTCAAATTCAAATGAGCTCCAACATGGACTACACTCAAGATCACCACATCATTTAACACCATCTTGCAACCCAAGAAGTTTGATAGCCATTTGACAAAGCAAAATTACATCACAAATAGTAAAATCACTTTTGGGCTGTTACACAACCCCATGGCGATGAGCTAGGGAGGATGAAGCCTTTTGCCAACGAAGCATCAAGTTGGGTTTTTAGCTCAGCTAACTCATGTGGGGCCATTCTATATGGGCGTCTGGAAATTGGGGCTGTGCCTGGTATAAGATCAACTATGAACTCTACACACCTGTCGGGTGGCATCCCCGACAGTTATTCAGGAAAGACATCCGGGAAGTCACGAACCACCGGAATATCTTCAAGGTCTGGAAGGGGAAGCACATTCAAAGTATGCACCTGGATTCTAGAGCTGGGTGATGTGTAGTCAATGATCTGACCTGAAGGATGGGTGAGTTTAACTGATTTGGCTTTACAATCAAGGAAAGCATTCTGCCTTGATAACCAATCCATTCCTAGGATGATATCAATGTCTGAAGACTTGAGGGCTATAAGAGAAGCAAGGAATACTAAACCCTCAATTGAAATTTGATTACCATGGCTTACTCTATTAGTTTGCCACTTTGAACTAGGAGTTTGAATGATCATTGGAGAAAACATTTCTTCAAAAGAAAATCCATGCCGAAGTGCATAACTCTCCGACATGAATGAATGAGAAACTCCTGGATCGAAAAGAACGGAGGCAGGAACATGATTGACTGGGAGTGTGCCAAGAATGACGTCAGAAGCAGCAGTGGTTTCCTCAACTGAGATTTGGTTCACACAACCACTACTTGTGGCTGAAAGCTTTTCTGGGATGGTTTTGGTGGTGGATTTCTTTGGAGGCTTATGACTAGGTCGACGTGGTGCCACCAACACTGTAGGGCATTGTCGGAAGTAATGGCCTGTCAGACCACACGTGAAACACATCCTGCCTGAATTGCTGGGAGAGCAGGATTACTTGATTGCACACTATCATTCCTGGGAGGAACAATGTGTTGAGGTGGATGGCATATATTGGATGGTGGTCTCTGAAGAAAGTTTTGAGGTATGGCACGAGTTGGAATCCATATTCTGCGTTTCTGAGGGGCTGAACATGAAGAAGGAGCAAGCTCAAGAGCATGCTTGCGAGACTCTTCGAACACCTCATTGCCATGCTCAGCTCTAAAGTATCTGTTGACTAAATCCTCAAAGGTGGCAAATTCGATGAGGTTGAGATCATGACGAAGGATGGGGCTAAGTCCCTTACGGAACCTTGCCTGCTTTCTGGCATCGGTGGTGATCTCATCTTGGGCATAACGAGCAAGACGGTTAAACTCTCTCACATACTCATGAACGGACATCTCTCCTTGAGTCAGATTGCAGAACTCTTCCTTCTTGGGCTCCATTAACTGATCTAAAAGGTGGTACCCTCGAAAGGCATCACGGAACTCCTGCCAAGTCACTAGATGACCATCAGAGTGCATCGCAACATAGTTCTCCCACCATTCAGCAGCAGCACCTTCCAGAAATTATGCCGCGAATATAACACGATCATCGGGAGCAACATGTGCAGTATCAAGCTTACGCTCGATGGAACGGAGCCAATCATCAGCTTCAAGGGGTTCAGAAGAACATCGGAATACCGGTGGCTTGAGGAGGATGAAATCCTGAATGCTCACAACCACATTGCAATGACGTGAGGTATTCTGCTCGATGAGCTCCAGAAGGCGTGTTTGATCACGTCGATTCCACTCAGCTTCCATCATGATTTCTGCCGCAGAAGGCGGTGGTGGAGGTGTATCATCATTTCGATTCCGATCACGGTCTCGATTGCGATGAACAGCACTACGAGTTCCACCTGATATCCTGTGTGATAAAAAAATCAACAGTCAGAACAGGTTGTACGATGGAGGCAAGGATAAAAGGATATGATTTCGGAAGAAAATATCATAATGCAAAGGCAATGATTCATAGAAACACAGAATGAATCCGGCAGCATAATGGCTACACAGGGATGGAAAACAAGACAACCTCGAGGAGATTGAATATAACTTCCTCAAGGAACTCAAAACACGGAGACTCTGGACGACCACAACAATCCTACGGCTACAAGGAAGCACTCAGCGAGATGTTCTAGTCAGACATAGATGAGCCTAATCCTATCATCCCATAGAAAATATAAGGGTGACTCAGAACTCAGATCGATGAGGGTAAGGAGAAAAAGAAGCCTTACGTTGTTCCCTTATATACCCAATGAACTATATAACTATAGAGTGCTAGACTCGACTTCGACCAAGGGTTGAATAATCCTACAGACAGTCCTGCTCTGATACCAAGTCTGTCGGGACCGGGGGTTAGCGTATGTAATTCCAATCACAACTCAATCACATGGAGAGCCGAGAGCCGTACCCACTTGTCTAAGCAGACAAGGCCAAGCACAGAACACTCTCGGAAAGCATCGTACGTGAGGGGCATCCCATTCAGGCCGGATGATCAACTGAGATGGGTCCTCATCGCCCGCTCACAACTCTAAATGATTATGGGTGGCGAAATCCCATATTCATAGACAAGTCGCCTCAACCATGTTATCGATTGAATCATAACCCTTACATAAACAGACTCCAGCCTGATCACTTAGTCGGGGTCTAGGGTGGGCTCGATCATACAACAAAGTGTGCACGTGCCAGAGTCACGAACAATCGCATCGCGATGCCCCAAGATGCGCACATCTAAGGGCCACTTGGTGTATAAAAGACCGCCAGCCAGATCACAACTAAGGTCTCGAAAACCCATACTAAGACATGCATGTTATAAACATACACACAACACACATGTCTAGTATGAACAGCAGGTATCATCACATAACTCCACAAAGGACTTCTTTATTGACATACACATAGAGTATACAAAGATCACATGTCTGTGATCAACATTACATCATACAATGGAAGCAAATTAGGTCTGAGTACAGAAAAGTTTAACAAATGGCTTAGAGAAGCCTTGTAAACATACATGCCCTTCCACAAGGGACCAGACTGCTGTCTAGAACTATACTACCAAGGTCAACGTCAAGCTTCACAAAGGCGACTCCATCGGGATCCGGGTTCTCATCTAAAACATAGAATAAGCAAACGTGAGCACAAAGTCGTACTCAGCAAGACTTACATCAGATCTACACTACTCATGCTAAAGTTTCAAGGTAAAGGAGGTGGGGTTTCATCATGTAGAAGTGCCAACTTTGACTTGGCTAGTCCTGTACTACGAGTACCAGACTTTGAGGTAAGAAGCGTACACGAGTCCACTACCAAGTCTCCAACCAATACACCACTATGAATACTTCCTCGACTTCCCCACGAGAAAGAACGCCATAGCACTCACGCTTATCTTGCGAGTTTTATAAGTATCCATTCAAGTTGTCTATGATCAAGTAGAGGTTTCCAAGTAGTCCATAACCGCGGATACGGCTATTCGAATAGTTCATTAACCCTGCAGGGGTGTACATCTTCACACGCGTGTCATCATAGACCCATGGTCCAAGGTGGACTACTCACGGTTCATCCGGGAAGCATCCATGGTGGTGGAGAAGCTCCCAGAGGTGGTTCCACCCTCCGGGAGGGTGCCAAGAAGAGGTCTTCTGGTGCTCCCGATCTTGGAAGCGCGACGGCAGTGGAACAGAGGATAGATCGCGAAAAAGGGTTCCCGTCACGGGGGTTTCACGCCACGAGGAATATGTGGGGCGAAGGGGGCAGCGAGGGGGCCACCAGGGGTCCAGGCGGCCGCCTGGCGCTGCCCCACCCTAGGGCGCGCCGGGAGGGCGCCTGGGGCCCTGGTGGATCCCCTCTGACCCCCCCTCTGTGTTTCTCGAAGCTTCCGTATCCCTGATTTTTTATTGAATTTTTCCCGAATTTTTGGATCACTTTTAATATGGGGGAAACCTGAAATAGAAAAAAGCAGAAAACAGGAACTGTCACTGGGGTGCACTGAGTTAATAGGTTAGTCCAAATATGATCAAAAGTGTATGGAAGTTCATCAATATCATAGCAATATCACACAAAAGAGGCATGGAGCAAGCAGAAATTACAGATACGTTTTGGACGTATCAGACACCTTGGATGTTCTTGATGAAAAATGAGAACTAGCAGTAGCTCAATCAGCTATCTACCAACAAGATCTACAATGGTACCATAGCCGTCGCATCAGAAGTCGGACTTTCCAAGAAGGTGACTTGGTGCTCCGCCTCATCCATAAAAAACATGGGATGCACAAGTTATCCTCTCCATGGGAAGGACCGTTTGTGGTCAGCAAGAACCTGTACAATGGATCCTACTACCTGGTGGATATACGCGAGCAGGAAAAATCACACACCTCGATGGAGGAGACTCCCAAGCCGTGGAACATCGCACAACTCCGTCCATATTACACTTGAGTAGAATAGGAAATTATTGTACAAAGTCGACGCTCGTCTCACCGGCTTTCGCCATACATATATATAAAATTCTACTTTGTCGCACCGGCTATGGACGCATAATAAAGTCGATTTACATCGCAACCGACTCTCATTTCAGTCAAAAATAATAAAGTCGACTTTGGTCGCAAACAGGCTATTTCCATGAAGTCGATTTTATCGCACCAGGCTTTCGCGACATCTCAAAGTCGACTTCATCGCATCGGCTCTCGCCATACTTATGCTCAAAATCAATTTTCATATTACATATTCTTTCATACATATTGCATCATATCGCATCATGTTGCATCACATTGCATATTGAATCATAAAAATTCTCTGAGACCTGGGGGCTTGATCAACCCTCTATCATCTCTGAGCATGTATATTGCTTTGATAAGGTAAAGCGGGTGGCTTGATGACACTCATCGACTCCTACCAGAAAAGCCGACATATATATGTAAAATTTCACATGTGTTTGTTTTGATAAGGGGTTAAAGGGGAGTTTGATGGCTCCCATCGACTCTTAAAAACCGAAGAAACCCTAGCATACACATGAATTGGCCACCACACCGCCCGGCCTGTATAGTTTAGAGCTTACATAACTAAGGCGCAACTGGTTGTTCTAAACTTTGAGGTTTGCATAAACCATCTATGGTATTTGGTCCTAAGAGACGGACACGCTAGTCATTGTAAAGCCGGCTCTATAGAGATGTTTTGACTGTCCAAACCAATATTCTATCTCAACGCGAGAAGATGAGGTCTAAAGTCGACTTCTATTAGCCTTTGCATTACATTCTTGCATATAAAGCATCATGCATAATCAAAAATCTTCTCACAAATACAAGTTAGACCTATGTGAGTCGGCACAAGCACTTAGGTGCATATGCCGACTCATAGGGATTACACTTCAAAAATCTTCTCAAAGACCCGACACGACGCAATGATGTTTGTATCGACTCTTGGGGACTACACTTCGAAGTTTCTTCTCAAGCAAAAACTCGGTACAACACCAGATGCATACACCAACTCTTGGGGAGTATAACTTCAAAACAAAATATATGACCTGGTATAGAACACAAAACGTTACCACACCAACTCATGGGGGCTACAAGTCAATCTATCCAATGAGTCGATTGCCGAGACACAACTATTCTGAATCGACTCATGGGGCTACAGATACAGACATCGTAAAAAAACGGCTCTCATGCATTGAGAAAAAACATTCAAAAATCAAGGACAAACTGACTAATAGACTCAACGGGAATTTATAGTTGTCATTCATCAAACAACCGAGTCTTACATCAAAAGAGGCAGCCTTACATTACAGGAAAGTAAAGGCCAGACTCGGTAAAATACTACTAATAAAAAGCTACAGCTTCAGTTGTCATCTTTAGAGTCGGCTTCATCTTCAGTTTAAGTAATATGGAGTTCTTCTTCATTATTAAGGATTTCTTTATCACTACTGTTGGAACTCTCCATGCAGCAGCAGTCTCGGTCACCATCCGAGTCTAAGATTCTAGCTCACAAGTATCATCACCATCATATCTAAAGACAATGGTGTCTCCTCTTGAGATGTTCCTGGAGCGAAGAAAAGTTTTCCAACCTTTCTCAAAAGACATGGTGTCATGGCTAGAAAATCTAGTAGTCACCCAAACAGGCACATGAGGGCATCCCTCACAGCGGAGCCAAAGACATGAAGGTTTTGAATCAATCACAAGTCGAGCAAAAGACTCAGGAAGCTTAATCCAACGACGAATCAACTGGATATGAATCAAGAACTCACCCCTCTCAGGAGAAGAAGGGGGAGATTCAGATGGAGAAGTAGCACGAGCACTTCTTCCCCTACCTCTGCCACGGCCACGACCGCTGCCGTGGCCTCGACCACGAGCACCTACGCTGGAGCCAGGCTCATCGGCTGCCAAATAAGCACGAGCTTCTTGTTTGGGTGCCATGGGTAAACTTGTAGAAGAAGAAGAGGAAGAAGAAAGATGCGGGCACTCAAAAGACAAACCACCCGATGGTTATTTATAGTAGTAGCGAGGAGAAGACAATCAGTACCATAAATGATACGGGTGAGCTACCCATGGTAAATGACATTTATGGAAAGACTCCTCGATTCCCACTGCAATATCAATACCTCCAACCAACGTTTTCGGGCAGTGTGATCATAAATACCATACCGAATCTTTGATTGAAATTTCAAAAGAAATTTTTAGTTGGAAGGTGAAGTAAAGAAATTGGCACCGACTCTTCACAAGTCTCAAAAAGATATGAGAGTCGGTCAAATCCAAAACAAGGAGTCGACAACCACGATGATGACAAAGAAGATTACTGCGAATACTAAAGCATCACATCAATCCTGGGGGCTAATGTCGGGGGGATGGACCAAGCCCATGACCCGGCGTAGACCTATGGGCCGACTCACCTACGGAAAGGCCCTCAAAAAAGACCCGGACACGGGCCGGCTGCACCAAGGAAAGAAGATCGAAGTCGTAGAAGGAATTCGACTTACCTTGTATAGCACGTAGCATATTTTTAAAGTAGATTAGGACTCCACCTCGTGTTGGAGTCGGACTCGTGGAATCCCAGGCCCGACGCCCTTATAAGCCAGGTCCATGTGATCCAGGGCCAGAGAACAATCTCAACCTAAGATAAGACTAGACACTCGTTGGCGTAACCTAGATCTCATCGAGACTAAGATTCGAGCCGACTCTCTTGTAATCAATCAACCGACTCTCCTTTCAAGAGTCGGAACCCATAATAAGAGGAAGCAGGAGTAGGCTTTTACCTCGAGACAAAGAGGGGCTGAAACATGGGTAAAATCGCCGAGTCTCGTGTCCATGTCGACTCTCTCCACGAAATCGCCTCGTAGAAAAGGTCCCATGTCAAGTTCGACTCTTCGGACATCTACCGTGACTTTCCCATGATAGTTCTCCCCCTCCCAGTGCTCCTCCCCACGCCGTGCTTCACCGTTTCCCCGAACCAGTGGCTCCGTCCGCCGCGAGTTCGTCGCCGGCGAGGCCTTGGTGCCCCCCGAGCCCCCCACCCCCCACCCCCCCGTGTGCACTAGGCGACGCGCACGAGCGCGAGACACCCCCTGCTTCCCTCCTGTGCTGCTCCCGTGCACTCCGGCAAGTCGCCGCCATGCACAATGGCGCCGGCGTCGAGCCGCCGGCCGCCCTGGCCGGTTAAGCCCCCCCAGCCTATGACAGTGGGCCCCAGGCCCACTAACTAACACAATTTAATTTTTAATAGAGACAATTAACCCCCCAGCCATTGGCAGCTCTGGCCCACTGGTCAGGCCCCCAAGTCATCATGAAGTCACAATGACGCAGTAATCCTTTTTCCAGTTTAAAATTTAATTCAGGAAATTCCAGAAAATTTCAGAAATTTTGAATTTAAATAACTTGATCCTTGCTATATCCAAAATTGAAATGATTTTTATACCAAAATTGATCAGAATAAAATGCTATATCCAAATATGCAACCTTCATCCATGTTTGAATTGTTTATATTGAGGAACCTGTAGCATTTTCCTATATGATTCAGTTGGTATAATTCAAATAAATCACTAATGCTATTCCAACTTAAACCCTTGCTATGCAATCCACTTCACATGACCATATTGAGCATAACAGACCCATGTCCATCTTCATATCATGCCATATTTTCTTGGGCATTTCATTCTTTTGAATGTGTGCTATTTACATTGCTTCAGTGTTTTCTTCTTCTCGGTAGAAGTTGATATCGGAGAGGAGTTCAATCTCACGCCAGAAGAGTTGTACCACGTGATCGTCAGCAAGGAAAGCACCCTCTCTTTGATCATGTCGATAAAATCCTAGTTCCCGCTTAGTCTCCCTTATGCATGTTTAGGAGTTCACCATGGTACGTTCTACCGCTAGTTGAACCTATTCATTTGCATCACCTATCATCTTGTCATAGTAGTAAGCAAACCACAATCCTAGCACATGTAGGAGTTGGTTGATATCATGTGGCCCCTGCAACTGTTACAGCTTATTGCATGCTTAGAGTTTATAATGAGGTTATTTTGATATGAGTCAGGATGGTAGTGATCATGTGAATGATGGTGGTAACGTGTTGGTGAATTTCACCTAAACAAGGTGAACGATGAGAGGATGTATAGGAGTACACAGCGAGTTGTCTCGTTGAACACCGCCTTAAGCCCAAGTTCTTGTGTTGTTATCCAAGTCTAAGAGTACGACCACACATTGGGCTCACTGACCCCTCTCGGCCTAGTACCTCACCTCGGACCAAGTCCAGGAGTCACAAGTAGTTCGAACTTTAACAATCTGAAGCAGATGCATCAAGGTAAGTGGTGGACGTAGGTTGTGGGCTCGTTGAATCAAGTGATCATGATCGAGTTGAGCTTGATGGCAGTCACACAACGTTTGAGTCCGCATCGCAAAAATCGGTCGGATTCTGATCGCGGTCCCAACTCAAATAGGCAACTCCCTAGGACTAGTGATGGTGATGTGAGTGAAGTGTCGTGACAACATCCTCGCCGGTACTCGCTTGAAGGGTCCACTCGCAGGCGGCAACTGATGCATGCGTGTGTGTAGAAGTAAGCCCCTGCAGGGTTAATGAACTATTCGAATAGCCGTGTCCGCGGTTATGGACTACTTGGAGACCTTTACTTGATCATAGATAACTTGAATGTTTACTCTAAAACTGCCAAGGTAAGCGTGAGTGCTATGGTTTTATCCCTCGTGGGTAGTCGAGGAAGGATCCATAGTGGTGTAGTTGTTTGGGAGACATGGATAGATGGACTCGAGTGCGCTTCTTACCACTTTCTGGTAATCGCGGTACAGGATTAGCCAAGTCAAAGATGGCACTTCTGCATGTTAAACCCCACCTCCTTTTCCTTGATACTTGAGCAAGAGTAGTGTAGATCTTATGTAAGTCTTGCTGAGTATGACTTTGTACTCACGTTTGCTTATTTTATGTTTTAAAGACGAGACCACTGAACCTGATGGTGGCCTCTACTTCGAGCTCGACGTGGACTAAGGCACATAGTTCCAGACAATAGTCCGTTCCCTTTTGAGGGTCCTTGTATTTTCTTTCAGGCTTCTAAAGCCATTTTCTAAACTTGCCTTTACTAAGACATATTTTTTATTCCTCTCTTGTTTGATGTAATGTTGGATCACAGTCATGCGATCTTTGCTTGTAATACATGTCGGGACCCGGGGTTAGCGTATGTAATTCCGGTCACAATACAATCACATGGAGAGCCGAGAGCCGTACCCACTTGTCTAAGCAGACAAGGCCAAGCACAAATCACTCTCGGTAAGCATCGAACGTGAGGGGAATCCCATTCAGGCCGGATGATCAACTGAGATGGGTCCTCATCGTCCGCACACAAGTCTAATGATATGGGTGGTGAATCCCATATTCACAGACAAGTCGCCTCAACCATGTTATCGATTGAATCATAACCCTTACATGGACTTACTCCAGCCCGATCACTTAGTCGGGATCTCGGGCGGGCTCGATCATACAACAAAGTTTGCCACGTGACAGAGTCACGAGCAATCGCATCGTGATGCCCCAAGCTGCGCACATCTAAGGGCAACTTGGTGTATAAAAGACCGCCGGCAAGAACACAACTAAGTTATCGAACCCCACACTAAGACATGCATGTTATAATTATACACGCAACATACATGTCCAGTGTAAACAGCAGGTAATCACAACGTGACCTCTACAAACTCATAGTCTTTATAACTTCTGCTAAACAGAGCAGACATAGTAGTTGTATTACAAGCAGAGATCACATGTCTGTGATCCAACATTACATCAAACATCAACGGAAGCAAATTATGTCTTAGTAAAGACAAGTTTAACAAATGGATTAATAAGCCTGAAAGAAAATACAACGACCCTCCAGAGGGCACAGGCTGCTGCCTGGAACTATACGACATTGGTCCACCATCAGGGTCAGTGGTCTCGTCTCTAAAACATAGAATAAGCAAACGTGAGTACAAATTCGTACTCAGCAAGACTTACATAGGAACTAAACTACTCATGCACATGTATACGACAAAGGGAGGTGGGGTTTCACTTGCAGAAGTGCCAGCTTTGACTTGGCTAGTCCTGAACTACGAGTACCAGAGAGAGGTAAGAACGTACACGAGTCCAAGTAACAGTCTCCAACCAATACTCCACTATGGTGCCTTCCTCGACTTCCCCACGAGGAAGCACGCCATAGCACTCACACTTATCTTGGTGTGTTTTAGAAGTATCCAGTTCAAGTTATCTATGATCAAGTAAAGGTATCCAAGTAGTCCATAACCGCGGACACGGCTATTCGAATAGTTCATTAACCCTGCAGGGGTGTACTGCTACACACACGCCTCATCAGTTACCGCCTGGGGATGGACCCTTCAAGTGAGTACCGGCGAGGATGCTGCAACGACACTTCACTCACGGCACCATCTCTAGTCCTAGGGAGTCGCCTATTTGAGTTGGGACAACAATCGGAATCCGGCCGATTGTTCCGATGCGGACTCAAACGTTGTGTGACCGCCATCAAGCTCAACTCGATCATGATCACTTGATTCAACGTGCCCACAACCTACGCCAACCACTTACCTTGGTTCCACCTGCTTGAGATCGTCAAAGGGTGAACTACTTGCGACTCCTGGACTGGTCCGGGGTGAGGTACTAGGCCGAGAGGGGTCAGTGAGCCCAATGTGTGGTCGTACTCTTAGTCTTGGATAACAACACAAGAACTCGGGCCTAAGGCAGTGTTCAACGAGACAACCCACTGTGTACTCCTACACAGCCTCTCATCGTTCACCTTTGTTTAGGGTAGATTCACCAACACGTTACCACCATCATTCACATGATCACTACCATCCCGACTCACATCAAAGTAGCCTCAGGTAACAACTCTAAGCATGCAATAAGCTGTAACAGTTGCAGGGGCCACATGATATCAACCAACTCCTACATCTGCTAGGATTGTGGTTTGCTTACTACTCTAACAAAATGATAGGTCAAGCAAAGGAATGGGTTCAACTAGTGGTAGAACGTAGCATGGTGACATCCTAAACATGCATTTGCGAGAATGAGAGGGAATTGGGATTTTATAGACATGATCAAAGAGGGGGCTGCTTGCCTTGCTGACGATCACGATGTAATACTCTTCTGACGTGAGGTTGAACTCGTCTCCGAGATCAACTCTACCGAGAAGATGCAATCACCGAAGCACTGGAAATAAAGCACAATCAAGATAATACAATGCACATTAAATATGCAAAACGTAGCATGGCAATGTGCTGATGTGACCTATGTTTGAATTTCCACATGTTAATTGAAGTTGATTTGAAAAGTAAATTCAAATTCAAACTCCAAATGTTATTCAATTTAGTTTAACTTGAATTTGCTAAATTTGGTACTTTGTAAACCAAAAGATCATATGTGTGAAATGCTTCTGAAGTACAAGTGAAGTGTGGTGCATTTCAATGATTGAAGTTGGAATAGTTTTTGAATTGAATTTGAAATAATTCCAATTAAATCAAATAGAAAAAGCTACTGATCCCTTTTTAAGATCAACTCCAACATAGCTGAAAGTTCGAAATTTGGATAGAGGATTTTCTCCTGATCATTTTTCATATATTATATGTTAAATTTGGAGTTAAAATGAATTTTCTATGATTTTTCAAAGTTTTAGCTATTTTCTGGAATTTACTGAATTAAATAAATTGATTTAGGATTTACTGCGTCATCACTAGGTCATGCTGACGCCAGGGGTTTGACCAGTCAACTGACACCTGGGACCCACCTGTCATTGTCTCTGGTGTTAACTCTGTTTTAAATAAAATGACAGGGGATTAAGGGGGGCTGGGTCCCACCAGTCAGTGAGAGAGAGGGATTAGGAGGGGGGGGGGGGGGTTAGCCCCTAATGACCCAGCCGACTGGCGTTTAGCCGCCGGTAGCACTGGACGCGGCGGCGTCCACTGGAGAGGGCGGCTCCGGCCACGGTTCGTGGCGCCGCGACCACCAGGAGACAGAGAACGCACGCGCGCGTCTCCCTGGCGAGTCGGGCATCACCGGCGTGGTCTAGGGCGACGACTGCTTGCGGCGGGGGCGGCTGCCGGAGACGGCCACGACGGCGAGGGTGACTCCGGGGACTAGGGTGAGCGGGGTTAGGGGGGAAAGCAGCGTCATCTCACCCTGAGTGCGAAAATGAGCTCGGGGAAGCCGGGGAGGCGTTGGTGGAGGCGCAATCGACGGCGAGGTCCGGCAGCCGGCGACGAAGACGATGAAGGGGACGATGGCCCTCGGGGCTCCTTGGTCCAATTGATTGCGCGGGATGACGAGGACGACGGAGAGGAGCACAAAGGACACGGCCGGGCGGCGTATAGTCGACGTTGGCCACGGTTGCGCGCGCACGGTGGTGACGGCGAGCTTCGGGTCCTCGCGGGAACACACGGGAGAGAGGGGGGGGGGAAGAACCAGAGGAAGGGGGAAGAACAGGGGGGCTTCGAGGGGCTCCTCGGCTTGGATAGGGACGAGGGGGAGCCCGGGGAGAAGACGACAAGAGCCACTGGGCTGGGCTGGGCCAGGCCTGGTGGCTCCAGGTAAGTTGGGCCTCTTTTTCTTTCTCTAATTTTCTTTTTATGCTTTCTGTTTTATTTGTTTTGCCTTGGGAAAAATATCTAGGCATTTTGTAAAATTCCATAAACTTTTATATGGACTTACATGGCATGTTACTAGCCAGTCCCAAGTTTTGGGAATTTTTGGAATTCAAATTATTTGAATCCAATTCAAATAGCATTTAAATTTAATTTCCAAGCCTCTGTTTGAATATTTGAAAAATCCATGAGCATGGGTTTGACTCCAAATCATTTTTAAAATGATCATACTCATTTATAGGACTTTTCAAAATTGTTTGGAGGAAATTTGGAAAAACTTTTTATCTGGCCTTTTAAAAAAAAATTCTTTTTGAGGCTTTTCCAAATCCCCAATTATTTAAACCAAGAAATTAAACATGATGCAATTATTTCTAGTAATAAAAGCACATACCAAAACTAGGGTTGTGACAATACAACTACTAGGCCAGCTCTGTTTAGCAGAAGTTATAAAGACTATGATTTTGTAGAGTTCATGTTATGATTACCTGCTGTTTACACTGGACATATATGCTGCGTGTATGTTTATATCGTGCATGTATTAGTGTGGGGTTCGATAGCTCAGTTGTGCTCCCACCGGCAGTCTTTCTTACACCAAGTGGCCCTGAGATGTGCGCAACTTGGCGCATCGCGATGCGATTGCTCGTGACTTCATCACGTGGCACACTTCGATGTACGATCGAGCCCGCCCGAGACCCCGACTAGGTGAATCGGGATAGAGTATGTTTATGTAAATGTTATGGTTCAATCGACAATATGGTTGAGGTGACTTGTCTATGAGTATGGGATTTCACTACCCATAAGAATTTAGACTTGTGAGCGGATGAGGAGCACCCATCTCAGTTGATCATTCGGGCCTGGATGGGATGCCCCTCACGTTTGAGCTTTCCGAGAGTGTCTTGTACTTGGCCTTGTCTGCTTAGACAAGTGGGTATGTCTCTCGGCTCTCCGTATGATTGTGTTGTGACTAGAATTACATACGCATACCCCGGGTCCCGACACGCGGGTGCAAAAAACGCCTCAGGGGGGCTACGCTGCACGAGCCCCCGAATGCCAGTTGAACCGTTGTGAATTCGCGAGTGCGAAAAATGCCTCAGGGGGTGTCTTAGCTGACCGAGCCCCCGAGTGTCAGGTGAACCATTTTTGAGTCGCGAGTGTGAGAAATGCCTCGGGGGTGGCTTAGTTAGGCAAACCCCCGAGGGACAAATAGAGATGCTTTCGTGTCGTGAGTGTGAAAAAACGCCTCGGGGGTGGATTAGCTGCGCAAGTTCCTGAGTGAATATGATATTGATGCCACTGCCTCCATCCATGAACATGCGCGACATGTCGTAATTTCCAATTCGTTCCTCGAGCAGTAATGCGGCGTGTCTTGGTCGAGGGATAGCTGGTGAGTGATCCTCTCGAGACAAGGTAATGTCAATCTCTGATCCATGGAGGAACTCTGGTATTGTAGGGTATGAAGTGGTTGCCAAATAGACTTATCGAGATACTTGTTTCTGATGTCTGTTTGATGGGCGTCCTTCCTGGATCATGCAGACTCGTCCGTGTGCAATTGGGTATGCGTCTTCTTATTTGAGTGCTTCGCACCTTTGCTGAATGGAGGCGACTTGTCTCGGTGGCATGGGAGGAGCCGACAATGCGTCGTGTGCGATCTGCCCGAGGATGATGTTTGCGAGCGGTTGAGGAGCGGGTTGAGCATCCGGCCGTGTTCTTTTGAGAGTTCGTTGAAACACCTGCAATTTCTCAGCGCTTGTCCTTATTGGGATTTTCCGTATTCGTCCTTGTATCTCTGAAGCTGGCAGGGTCTGTCGAGCTGGTCTTTCGCCGAGCAAAGTGCTCGGGTGTTGTGTCGTGGTTGTCGAGGCCGCCATTCACGTTTTTGATTAGGTGGTGAAACGTCTCGGCTATCCCTTCTTGGCGGTCTATTGTCATCGCGGCGCCTGCCGTCTCTGTCATCTGGAAAAATGGCCGCGGCCATCCCGACCCCTCTGTCGTCGTAGAATTTGTGTCGTGGTCTTTTCCTTTTCGGTCAAAGTTTCTGTCGCCGTCGTAGTAGTCGTAGTCGCGATCATCTTGGGTGGATGGGATATCTGCTTTGTTGCATATTGAGTCTTCTCCGTCGGCTCAGCTGTTGGCGTGTTCTAATAGGTGAGCGAGGGTTCGGACCTTGAGTTTTCCCAACAGTTCTTTGAAACTAATGCGTTGGATCCCTCTTTAGAGTGCAATGATAGCGCTTTCATCTGATATGTCTTCTGCATAGTTCTTTAGTATGGTCCAACTTTGTATATAGTTGTGTAATGACTCCCGAGTGCCTTGCTTAATTGCATTCTCGTAGTTCTTCGAGTGAGGTAGGCTGTTTGTAAGTCGATTTAAATTTTTTGATAAAAGATGACCGGAACTGCCTCCATGAACCGATGGACCTGTCCTGGGAAAAACATGCCAGATGTCCTCATGAGAGAACTTGATTGCGGGTCCTTTTCTATGAGTGGATACGAGGAGGAAGAAGATCACACACACACACAAAGAGAGAGACGCTCACGGGGAGTGGCCGACATGTCTCCGTCTCTCCTGTAGTTTTTGTCTAATTGCCTTGGGTCTAGATAAGCTGGGCATAAACTCTAATCTAGAGCTTCTAAAGTCTGCCCTCTGCCGGGTGCCCTACCCCTCCTTATATAGGTGGAAGGGGGAGGTTCACATGTAGAGTCCTAGCCTAATACAAACTAGTCTCATCTTGTATCACAAGTCAAATAATAATCGGAGTCCTACTCTAAAGCTTGTAGTCTTTCATTCCTTCCAAGTTAATGTCGGGACCCGGGGTTTGCGTATGTAATTCCAGTCACAACTCAACCATATGGAGAGCTCAGAGTCGTACCCACTTGTCTAAGCAGACAAGGCCAAGCACATAACACTCTCGGAAAGCATCGTACGTGAGGGGCATCCCATCCAGGCCGGATGATCAACTGAGATGGGTCCTCATCGTCCGCTCACAAGTCTAAATGATTATGGGTGGTGAAATCCCATACTCATAGACAAGTCGCTTCAACTATATTCTCGATTGAATTATAACACTTACATAAACATACTCCAGCCCGATCACCTAGTCGGGATCTCGGGCGGGCTCAATCATACAACAAAGTGTGCCACGTGACAAAATCACGAGCAATCGCATCGCGATGCCCCAAGCTGCGCGCATCTAAGGGCCACTTGGTGTATAAAATACCGCCGTCAAGAACACAACTAAGCTATCGAATCCCACACTAATACATGCACGTTATAATCATACACGAAGCATACATGTCCAGTATAAACAACAGGTAATCACAACATGAACTCTACAAATTCATAGTCTTTATAACTTCTGCTAAACAGAGAAGACATAGTAGTTGTATTACAAGCAGAGATCACATGGTTGTGATCCAACATTACATCAAACATCAAAGGAAGCAAATTATGTCTTGGTAAAGACAAGTTTAACAAATGGCTTAAGAAGCCTGAAAGAAAATACAACGACCCTCCAAAGGGCACAGGTTGCTGTCTGGAACTATACGACCTGGTCCACGTCGAGCTCGAGGTAGAGGCCACCATCAGGGTCAGTGGTCTCGTCTCTAAAACATAGAATAAGCAAACGTGAGTACAAAGTCGTACTCAGCAAGACTTACATAGGAACTATACTACTCATGCACATGTATCAAGGCAAACGGAGGTGGGGTTTCATTTACAGAAGTGTCAGCTTTGACTTGGCTAGTCCTGTACTACGAATACCAGAATGAGGTATACTACTCATGCACATGTATCAAGGCAAACGAAGGTGGGGTTTCATTTACAGAAGTGTCAGCTTTGACTTGGCCAGTACTGTACTACGAATACCAGAATGAGGTAAGGAGCGTACACGAGTCCAAGTAACAAGTCTCCAACCAATACACCACTATGGATACTTCCTCGACTTCCCCACGAGGAAGCACGCCACAACACTCACGCTTATCTTGGAAATTTTAGAGTAACCATTGAAGTTGTCTATGATCAAGTAAAGGTATCCAAGTAGTCCATAACCGAGGACACGACTATTCGAATAGTTCATTAACCCTACAGGGGTGTACTGCTACACACACGCCTCATCAGTTACCTCCTGGGGATGGACCCTTCAAGTGAGTACCGGCGAGGATGCTGCCACGACACTTCACTCACGAGACCATCTCTAGTCGTAGGGAGTCTCCTATTTGAGTTGGGACCACGATCGGAATCCGGCCGATTTTTCCGATGCAGACTCAAACGTCGTGTGACCGCCATCAAGCTCAACTCGATCATGACCACTTGATTCAACGTGCCCACAACCTACGCCAACCACTTACCATGGTTCCACCTGCTTGAGATCGTTAAAGGGCGAACTACTTGCGACTCTTGGAGAGGTCTGGGGTGAGGTACTAGGCGGAGAGGTGTCAGGGAGCCCAATGTGTGGTCGTACTCTTAGTCTTGGATAACAACACAAGATCTCGTGCTTAAGGAACTGTTCAACGAGACAACCCACTATGTACTCCGACACAGCCTCTCATCGTTCACCTTATTTAGGTCAATTCACCAACACGTTACCACCATCATTCACATGATCACTACCATCCCGACTCACATCAAAGCAGCCTCATTGTAACCTCTAAGCATGCAATAGGATGTAACAGTTGCAGGGGCCAATTGATATCAAAAAACTCCTACATCTTCTAGGATTGTGGTTTGCTTACTACTGTGACAAAATGATAGGTCATGCAAAGGAATGGGTTCAAATAGCGGTAGAACGTATCATGGTGAAATCCTAAACATGCATAAGTGAGAATGAGAGGGAACTGGGATTTTATCGACATGATCAAGGAGGGGGTGCTTGCCTTGCTGACGATCACGAGGTACTGTACTTCTGACGCGAGGTTGAACTCGTCTCCGAGACCAACTCTACCGAGAAGAAGCAATCACCTAAGAAATGGACGTAAAGCACAATCAAGATATTGCAATGCACATTCAATATGCAAAACATAGCATGGAAGGTGCTGATGTGACTTAGGTTTAATTTGTAACATGTTAATTGAAGTTGAATTGAAAAGTAAATTCAAATTCAAACTCCAAATGTTATTCAATTTAGGTCAACTTGCATTTGCTAAAGTTTGTTCATTGTAAACCAATTGGTCATGTGTGTGATATGCCTCTGAGGTACAAGTGATCATATTTGCATTGCAAGGGTTCAAGTTCAAATGAGCATTGCATTTTATTTGATTTAACCCAAATGATCCAAATAGCAAAATGCTACTGGTTCATCAAGATAACTTGTTCAAACATGGTTGAAAGTTTGATATTTGGATAGAGAATTTTATTCTGATAATTTTTCATATATTACACTTTGCATTTGGAGTTATAGATTAAAAGATATTAATATTTGAAGTTTTGCTTATTTTCTGTAATTTGCTGAATAAATAAATTATTTATCCTTTATTCCGTCATGATGACATCATGATGACGCAGGGGCTGGCCTGACTAGTGGGGCCCTCTGGTCAGTGACTAGGGGGTTAATCCCGGTTTAATTAACCCCCTGGTTAATTAGAGGGGACCCTGAGCCCACCTGTCAGCGAGATAGGAGAGGGGGGTTAGGAGCTGGGTTAGGGGTGCTAATGGTGGAGCTCGTCGGACTCCACTATAGCCGGCCGGAGTTGTCGCCGGACTGCAATTTCCGGCACGGGAGGAAGAAAGAGGAGCACTGGGGCGAAGCTTGGAGTCGCGCGCGTACGCCTGTGCCATCGGGGCAACACGGGACGGCCCGTGGCCACGTCCACGACTAAGGAGGCAGCGGTCGGAGCTACTGACCATGGAAAACGGCGACAGAAGGGACGGGGAGAGCCACAAGAGGGTGGGTTCGGAGCGCAGAGCTCACCTGAGCACGATGGAGTGCACGGCGAGGCCGGGGTGAAGGGGAGGCGATGAATTCGGGGCCGAACTCCACGGCGGCTGGCGGTGAGATGTTGAAGAAGGCGTCGCTCCTGGGGGTCCTATGCTCAAGTTGACGTGGGGGATCGGTGTAGTCGTCGACGGTGGTTCTTCTGGACACTGGAGCTCGACGAGAAGGGGCTTGTGGCCATGCGCGGGCACGACGGCGCTCCGACTTGGTCTTCGGGGCCGCGCGGAATACGCCGGGGAGGAGGAAGATGGCAAGCGCGAGAGGGAGGGAAAGGTGCCTGGGCTTCTGGGCGTCTCGTGGCCAGAGGAGGAGGTGGCGTCCATGCCGTGGCGCACGGCTCCTCTGTCTCTACTTCTGGCGAGGAGGAAGACGGCAGAGCGCTAGAGTGGGCTGGGCCTGATGGGCCTTTGCCCGTGGGCGCAAGGTAAGGTTTCCTCTATTCTTTTCTTTTTATTGTTTCTGTTATTTGTTTTGCCCTTTAAATAAAATACTAGGGCATTTAATAAAAATCCCCAATTATATTTATAAAACCTAGGTGACTTAGTATTAGTCAACCCCAAGTTTTGGGAATTTTTGAAATTCAAATTATTTGAATCTCAATTCAAATAGGCAATTGATTTAATTTCCAAGCCACTGTTTGGATTTTTGAAAAATCTATGATCATGGGATTAATCCCAAATCACTTTTAAAATGATCACACTCATTTTTAGGACTTTTCAACACATCCTAAAGAATTTTGGAAAAAGATTTATTTCTGGCCTTTTTATTTAATTCATGTAGGGCTTTTCTTTTCCCCATTTCTTTTTCTTTTGCAAAATTTTTTATGATGCAAAAAAGCAAGCTAGGTTAAACACAAACCTAAACTAGGGTTCTGAAAACTTGCCCCCACTCAAAAGAATCTCGTCCCAAGATTGAGAAGTCGACGGGAAGAAGGTGGGGTACTCAGCTCGTAGAACATCCTCTCGTTTCCAGGTGGCTTCTTTCTCTGAATGATGTGACCACTGCACTTTGAGGAATCTGATCTTCTCACATCTGATGGTACGCTCGGCTTCATGAAGAATATGAACAGGGTAGTCTCGATAAGAAAGGTTATCTTGGAGATCAAGCGTTTTGTGGTCTACTTCGCGGATGGGGTCCATGAAGCAACGCCTGAGTTGAGAGACGTGGAAGACATCATGAACCTGGGAGAGGTGAGGGGGTAGTTCCAATTGGTAGGCAACTTCTCCACATTTAGCAAGAATGCGAAAGGGACCGATGTAACGTGGGGCCAACTTGCCTTTGATACCGAAACGATGGGTACCCTTCAGAGGAGTAACCCGAAGGTAAGCCTTCTCATCCAGATTATAGCTTTCTTCCCTATGATGACGATCATAATAGCTTTTCTGACGAGACTGGGCTGTTTTCAATTTCTCACGAACAATGCGAACCTGCTCTTCTGCATCCTGAATCAAATCCGGTCCAAAGAATTGTCTTTCACCGGTTTCTGACCAGTTTAGAGGTGTTCGACATTTCCGTCCATAGAGAAATTCAAAAGGAGCCATGCCCAAACTAGATTGGAAGCTATTGTTATACGCAAATTCGGAAAAATGAAGAGAATTCTCCCATTTCTTTCTGAAAGAGATAACACAAGCTTTGAGCATGTCTTCGAGAATTTGATTGACCCTTTCTACTTGACCACTGGACTGTGGGTGATAAGCGGTGCTAAAGGAGAGATGGGTTCCCATAGCATTCTGAAAACTTTCCCAAAATTGAGAAGTGAAAAGACTACCACGGTCTGAACTGATTTCCAAAGGAACACCGTGAAGTGACACGATTCGGGAGACATAAAAGTCCGCTAACTGGCTAGCAGTTATGGACTCGCGAACGGTAAGGAAGTGAGCAACTTTGGAAAGTCGGTTAATGACAACGAAGATGGCATCAGTTCCTTTCTGGGTTTTTGGAAAGCCAGTGATGAAGTCCATACTGACTTTATCCCATTTCCACTCCGGGATATGCAAAGGTCTAAGAGTACCAGCAGGTCTTTGATGTTCTGCCTTAACGCGACGACAAACATCACATTCAGCAATGAACGGAGCAATTTCTCTCTTCATCCTAGTCCACCAAAATCTCTGGCGTAGATCTTGATACATTTTTGTACCACCGGGATGAATCGAGAGGGGTGATTCATGGGCTTCTTTAAGCATCAGCTGTCTAAGGTTTTTATTCTTCGGTACTACTATCCTGTTCTCAAAGTACACAACACCTTCATTGTCTAGGGTAAAACATTTAGCCTTACCACTAGCAATGTTTGCTTTGATGTGTCGGATACCTCGAGCACGTTTTTGAGCAGCTTTGATTTGATCCTCAAGAGTTGGTTTCACTACCAAGGTGGAAAGGAATTCATAAGGAACAATCTCATGATTAAGCTTTCGTAGTTCCTCATAGAGAAGTGGTTGATACTGTTGTAACATGAGGTTGTTACTGTCGGGGGATTGGTACCCGGGTAGGCTAACCCAAGCGGAAGCAAGCTTTCAAGACAAGGATGGGCTGATTGGGCTGCAGCTGGGCCGAGCTAGGCAGAGGTACGGCCGATTGCTCTAAGGCAATCGACCATACCAAGTGCCGGCAGTCGGCCCAGGCGTAATCTGTCCACCCTTTTGTTCATTGAAGACGATCGTCCGATTGGCCTGCTGCTGGACCGAGGTCGTTTCCTAGAAGACCGATTGCCCAGAGCAATCGACCTTACCCAGGAACCACCAGTCGGTCCAGGCGCAATCGGAGCTACCTGACACCCAGTCGGGGGTATGATTACGAGGTCATAAATGCCATATCCTGAGATATCTGGGTGGCAGGAAGGCCAAGTCACATCGAGGATTTCCGGGAGATACGATGTCGACCTCTCCGCCGATTCCGCGGACAGGCCGACAAGACCGTACCTCATAGCCCCACTGTTCATCACTAGACCCTACAAGGTAGCAGCATGGGCCGCCGCTCGTAGGCTCCGGATCACCCGGATAGGAGCAGTCGGTGGGCCCAGGCCGATTAGAGGATGACAGCTGGGCCTGTTAGGCATTGAAGTTACCATAGTACCCTGGACTCACACTATAAGAGCCAGGGTACCTCTCCTGCGCGAGGGACGACGACAACGACACACCCTAGAACCTCACTTACTCAGTCTCATTCCAGTTCATTCACTGCTCGTAGTTACTCCTCAGGGAAGCGGGAGAGGACCTTGCCCACGGCGGCGGTGCACTCCTTCCCCTGAGAAGGTAGAAGAGCAGTTATTGTAGCCACTCCATTGATATACAAGAGACAGGAAGGAGTAGGGGTGTTATCTCTCCGGAGAGCCCCGAACCTGGGTACATCGTGGTGTCTTCACCGTGCTTGTGCCCAACCCGATTCCGGCACCATCGACATTCTCTCCCTCGTGTCTTCCCCTCACTTTAGCCATCCCCATGGCATCTGCCGTCACATATCGACGACAGTTGGCGCCCACCGTGGGGCAGACTGAGGCGTCGACTGGAGTCAAGATCCGGACGGGATCAACCTCTGCATCGGGCGGTAGCCATGCCTCTGGCCTGATTCTAAGGCGTGGGGCAATCGACTATGTGGTAGACTACTCGGCGAGGTACAAGGAAGGAGCTCCCTTGCCGCCCGGGGTGTCGCTGCAGGTGGGAAGTCACCGTCTCTTCATCGGTGCCTTCCCTGAGGCATATCCAAGAGACATCCGAGTTTTCTCATGTGCTACAGACCCTCTCTTGACCAGGGGCTGCGCCGCAGCGCCTGGCCAAGGGGAGGGCCGACTGCACGCCGCTGTCATGATGGCGGGAGCGTCCTCCTCGACCAATCGGGACCCGGCGAGTGCAGCAAGGAAGTCAAAGGAAGTAGCTGATGCGGCAGAACGAATCGGCACCAGCGTGTTGCGGGATGTGTTGTACACACCCGTGAACAGGAATGGTGATCCGGAGCAAGTGCATACCGAGCTGGAAACGGCACGGCTTGCACTGGCTCGCAGGGCTGAGCAAGTGCTGGCTGAGGAGCGTCGGCTGGGAGCCATCACTCGGGAGTACAACGCAGCGCATGCAGGACCGCGTCGGCCGATTGAGCCCGCAGTCCTGGAAGATCTGAGAAGTCGAGGCCGGGCAGTCAACCAGCAGTTGTCTGGGGCGGAGCAACCGGAGCGTCCGAGAAGGCCAGCACAACCGGAGCAACCGGTGCAATCGGCATTCATCCAGAGGCCAACATATAGCACACTCGACAAGAATCTGAGAGCAGCCGAGCAGATAGCGCTTGAGCTAGAAGAGTTGGAAGGAGATGAGCGGCGCGAGCAGTCGCGCCGAATGCGTGAACTGATAGCAGCCGCGAAGGAGCAGAAGATCGCGGCAATGGAAAACCAAAACGCTGGGCCAGAGGCATCAAGAGGGACAATGAGGCCGAATGCGGGAGCCAGCCAGCGGCCGAATGCGTCGCGCCAGAATCGGCACCAGCCCGCGCCATCTCGGCATGACAGCAAGGTCAGAAGCAATCGCCCAGCAGCAAGCAGAAGAATGGAAGAGCCGACTGTTAACAGCAGGCGCCATGACATGCCGCAGCAGTCGGCACCGAGACCAGCAATCAGCACCCGACTTGGCCCTCGCCAAATCGGTCAGAATGATGCAAGGCATCGCATTGAGCTCCTGGAGAAGGAGGCCCAGGAAGATGAAGAAGGAGAAGCTGGCCCAGCATGTTTCGGTCATCGCATTCGGACGGAGAAGTTCCCCAAAAGCTTTACACTGCCGAGAGATACCCCCAAGTACAATGGCTCGGTAAAGCCTGAGGACTGGCTGTCCGATTACCTGACAGTAGTTCGCATTGCGGGAGGCAATCGGCGTGTGGCAGTTCGCTATGCACCGCTCATGCTGCAGGGTTCAGCTCGGACATGGCTGAATAGTTTGCCCAAGGACAGTGTGAACTGTTGGGAGGACTTCACGACTGCGTTCATCCACAACTTCACAAGCACATATGAAAGGCCCAACCTCCCTCGGCAGTTAGCTTTGTGCGTGCAAGGCAAGGACGAGCCCCTCCGAGATTACCTGTCTCGATGGATCAAGTTGAAGAATTCGTGCGAAGGAGTCCATGAGATTCAGGCCATTCAGTACTTCACTGATGGATGCCTGGCCGATTCAATGCTGATGCACAAGCTGCTCCGCAAAGACTTCACATCGCTCGCTGAGCTTATGAAGGTGGCAAATGCGTTCGCTATGTCTGATTCTGCGATGCGCCCTATCCAACTCGGAGTTGGAGGTGTGATCCAATCACCAGGGGCTCCGCAGTCGGACACAGGGAACCAAGGCCTCAGTCGGAAGGAGAGAAGGGAGAACAACCGCAACAACAACAACAACCAGCAGAACAAGCGAAAGGACGAGCAACCGGACACTCAGTATGGTAGTCGGCAGGTGGCCGCTGTTCAGAATGAGGAAGACCCAGCGGCTGCAGGAGGCAGTCGGAAGATGAGGCCAAACGTGAGACCTCCAGGGCAGATGAAGCCCAAGTACACGTTTGAGGACATGTTGGATGCACCATGTAAGTTGCACAGCACGCCTGGGAGGCCGTCGGCGCACACTACTCGGCAATGTGATTTCGTGAGAAGGATAGCAAAGGGAGAAGCTTTACCACCACCAGCACCACCACCACAGAACAGAGGACCACCTCAGCAGCAAAACCAGTACCCGCAGCAGGATGCAGCATACATGATTTTCACCAGTGAGTCCACGGACAAGGGCAGTCGGAGAGCCCGAGCTCAGGAAGTCAATGCAACTATGCCACCGATCCCCCAATTCATGCACTGGTCAGAATGTCCGATATCCTGGGACAGAGCAGATCACCCCACCATTTTGCCGAATCCGGGCAACTATCCGCTGGTGGTGGATGCTCTGGTCGCAGGGCCTAAGTTTTCATGCAAATTTTCAAGAGTGCTAGTTGATGGAGGAAGCACAATCAACATCCTGTACCGAGATACGATGCTCAAGCTAGGACTTACAGAGAGGGATTTTGAGCGCAGTCGGACGACATTCCACGGGATTGTCCCTAGGTTGTCTTGCACCCCCTTGGGTCGCATTCGGTTGGATGTCATTTTTGGCACAGAGGAGAATTTCAGGAGAGAGCTGATTTGGTTCGAGGTGGCCGACCTTAGCAGTCCATACCATGCTTTGTTGGGATTACCAGCATTTGCCAAGTTCATGATCAATACACAGCAGACATACCTGAAGATGAAGATCCCGGGGCCAAGCGGCATCATCACAGTCACCGGAGACTTCAGGAAGTCCCTCGAGTGCACATCCGCTGGCAGCAGTTTGGCTGAGTCCTTAGTGGTGGAGACAGAGAAGCGTCAGCTCGGCAAGGTGATTGCAATGGCGCAAGCGCAGAGCAAGAATCCACTGCCGGTTGGCCCAGCAAAGAGAGCAGATGAGGAATCGGCTTTTCAATCGGCCAAGGACAGCAAGAAAATCGCTCTAGATCCCTCCGACTCGACCAAGTTTGTTGTGGTCGGAGCTGGACTTAGCGACAAATAGGAAAGCGAGCTCGTCGAGTTTCTCCGTGAGAATCGGGACATCTTTGCATGGTCTCCACAGGACATGCCTGGTGTTCCGAGAGAACTCGCCGAGCACAAGCTGCACATTCGGCCAGGCTCGAAGCCGGTCAAACAACCCCTGAGACGTTTTTCTGAGGACAAGAGAAGAGCAATCGGCGAAGAGATTGCAAAGTTACAAGCTGCAGGCTTCATCATGGAAGTGTTTTACCCCGAGTGGCTGGCCAATCCAGTCCTCATCATGAAGAAGAACAAGACTTGGCGTATGTGCATAGATTACACTTGTTTGAACAAGGCATGCCCCAAAGATCCGTTTTCTCTACCCCGAATTGACCAAGTGGTTGATTCTACGACCGGCTGCGAGTTGTTATCCTTTTTGGATGCTACTGCTGGATATCACCAGATAAAGTTAGCCGTGGAAGATCAGATCAAGACAACATTCATAACCCCTTTCGGGGCCTACTGCTATATCACCATGCCTTTTGGTCTGAAAAATGGAGGTGCCACTTATCAGCGCATGATGCAAAGATGCACACACTCTCAGCTCGGCAGAAATATCCACGTTTATGTGGACGACTTGGTGGTGAAGTCGGCAAGGGGAGTCACATTGTTGGACGACCTCAGAGAGACCTTTGCGAATCTGAGAACCTATCAGATCAAGCTCAACCCGGAGAAGTGCGTGTTTGGAGTTCAAGCCGGCAAGCTCTTGGGGTTTCTCGTTTCCGAGAGGGGAATCGAATGCAACCCCGAGAAGATAGCGGCAATAGAGCGCATGGAGCAGCCCAAAACCCTGAAGCAGGTGCAGAAGTTCACCGGTTGCCTTCCATCCCTAAGCCGATTCCTCAGTCGGCTGGGCGAGAAGGCAATTCCCTTGTACCAGGTGATGAAGAAGACAGAGAAGTTTACTTGGACCCCCCAGGCAAATGAAGCATTCCGAGAGCTCAAGCGCATGCTATCCACGGCACCGATTCTGGCTGCCCCGATTGAAAAGGAGCCCATGATGTTATACATTGCGGCAACCAATCGGGTGATCAGCGCAGTTATGGTGGTGGAGCGGCCCGAGAAGGACAAGGCACAGCAAGTCCAGCGTCCAGTGTACTACATCAGCGAAGTGCTTTCGGCATCCAAGCAGAACTATCCTCACTACCAGAAGATGTGCTATGGAGTATACATGGCGGCCAAGAGATTGAAGCCATATTTTCAAGCCCACTTGATCACTGTTGTCAGTTCGGCCCCGTTAGCCGACATCATGGGAAGAATAGATGCAACCGGAAGAGTGGCGAAATGGGCAATCGAAGTGGCCAGTCATGGCATCCAATATGAGCCAAGGACTGCAATCAAGTCGCAGGCACTAGCCGATTTCCTGGTGGACTGGGCTGAAGCTCAGTATATGCCACAGCTCCCCATGTCGGATGTCTGGCGAATGCACTTCGATGGCTCCAAGATGAAGAATGGCCTAGGGGCTGGGGTGGTGCTCACATCCCCAAGAGGAGATCAATTGCAATATGTGCTCCAGATTCACTTTGCAACATCAAACAATGTAGCCGAGTACGAAGCCCTTGTGCATGGTGTCAAGTTGGCCAAGGAAATCGGTATTCGGAATATTGAGTGCTATAGTGACTCCGATCTGGTGGTACAGCAGTGCTCGGGCACGTGGGATGCTAAAGATGCTAACATGGCGAGCTACCGATTCCTGGTGCAGCAAATCAGCGGATATTTTGAGGTTGCGAGTTCCACCATGTTCCAAGAGAAAACAATGAAGCAGCAGACGCCTTGTCCAAGCTTGGCTCCACAAGGCAAGCAATTCCACCAGGCGTATCTCTCGAGCATATCAAGAAGCCGTCCATCACTCCATCACCAGATTCCGAGTCCATTTTCATCTCGGAGACCGATCTTGAAGCTCTGAGAAAGGCAAAAGAAGTTCAACCGGCCAAGCCTGCAACCATGAAGAAGCAATCCAACGCTCAGGGTGTCTCGGCAATAGCACCAGGGGCTGCCGATTGCGAACCAGGGGCTGCCGATTGCGAACCAGGGGCTGCAGAAGAAAAGAAGAAGAGCGATACCACAGAGAAGCAACAAGAGGCTGCGCCAGATGGCACAACCTCTGGAGAGCAAGTGACATCAGAGATTGCCGATTGCAGTAATGAAGTTTCAACCCCAGATGAGAAGTCAGCACCAGAGGCTGCCGAATGCGTGCCAGGCGCCGCAGTCGGCAGCTCGCAAGCAGAAGAAGAGATAGCAGAGGTTCAAGAGGCCGAGATCGAGCAGGCCAATGCTCAAGAGACTGAGACCCAAGAAGAAGTCTTACCCCAGAAGGCAGCAGTAATGGTAGTGGTCAGTGCGCCATCATGGGCACAGCCGATTCGAGATTTTTTGGCAGATGGGATCCTTACACCAGATTTGGCATTGTCCAGGCAGATCAGTCGCCGATCTTGGGCATATACAATCATCAACAACGAGCTGATGCGCAAGAGTCCGACTGGTGTTCTTTAGAGGTGTGTTGAAGAGGACAGAGGCTTGGAGCTGCTCAAAGACATCCATCAGGGTGAATGTGGTCATCACGCGTCGGCAAAGGCAATCGCCAACAAAGCTTTCCGACATGGTTTCTACTGGCCAACTGCACTCGCAGCAGCTGAAAATCTGGTGAAGCACTGCAAGGGTTGTCAGCGATTCAAGGCAAAGAGTCATCAGCCAGCATCGGCACTGAAGACCATCCCAATAGCTTGGCCATTTGCAGTTTGGGGTTTGGACATGGTCGGACCATTCAAGAGAGCTAGAAGCGGCATGACACATCTCCTGGTGGCAATCGACAAGTTTACCAAGTGGATCGAGGCAAGACCAATCAAGAAGTTGGATGGACCGACTGCAGTCAAGTTTGTGGCCGACATCGTATGCAGATATGGTGTTCCTAACAGCATTATCACCGACAACGGCACAAACTTTGCAAAGGGGGCATTGGCTCGATATGCATCTCAGCAAGGCATTCGGCTTGATCTGGCATCTGTGGCACACCCACAGTCCAATGGTCAGGTCGAAAGGGCAAATGGACTAATCCTATCGGGTATCAGGCCCAGATTGGTAGAGCCACTTGAGAGGGCACCTGGGGCATGGATTGATGAGCTCCCCGCAGTACTTTTCAGTTTGAGGACCACGCCGAATAGGTCGACTGGATTCACTCCTTTCTTCCTGGTATATGGTTCAGAAGCAGTCATCCCCTCTGACATCGAGTTTGATTCACCTCGGCACGCTTTATACACTGAAGAAGAAGCTAAGTTAGCAAGAGAAGACGGCGTCGACCTCAAAGAAGAAGCTTGTTTGTTGGCCTTGTCTAGGTCAGCAATCTATCAGCAGAAGTTGCGGCACTACCACAGCAAGAAGATTCGACCTCTCTCTTTCCGAGAGGGGGACATGGTGCTACGCCGAATCCAGAAGTCAGATGGGCAGCACAAGCTATCCTCACCTTGGGAAGGGCCATTTATTGTCAGCAGAGCGCTCAAGAACAACTCCTACTACCTGATCGATTGCACCAAGGGAACTCGGCACAAGGACACATCGGGAGTAGAGACAGAGCGGCCGTGGAATGCCGAGTTGTTATGTCCGTTCTATAGTTGAACGGCATAAGTTTATGTAAGCCATTCGGCAAACAATCAGTTAAAGTTATCATGTCTCTGAAAATGAGCATTCGAGTAATTTCGTATAATTCCATTCGAAGAGCTAGCTGTAATCGGCAACGCTCCGTCAGACCCGATATGCGCATAGCATACCCGGGGACTGGCCGACCACGAGGTCAAGAAAATAAGCCATCGTGGCACGGGGACTGCAGGCTGGCTCTCAATCGGATACCTAGCTCAAGCGCAAATCACTAAAGGGTTGTGGCATTGAAAAGGGTGACGATTGAGGCAGTCGGTGGTATAAATCCCGAGAAACAATTCGAAACATGCCGCCATGAGCAAGAGCACTGGCGAAGTAAAGTCGCCGATTACGCCGCAAATCAGGACACTAGATCCAGAAGCGAAGCAATCGGCGCCTGCTGTTGCAGAATCCTTTGCGTTAAAAATCTTGTCGTGTAAAAAATAAAAACTCATCGAACCTTGGCCGGATATCTGCTGTTGATCCGATTGCGGGCCGCATAACGGCAGCAAGACCGGCACAGTACACATCCCCAAGTGCAGCCGATGAAGGAATCCGGCAAAGACGCAAAGTTGATCGCACATGCAAACAGATAAAACGAGCAATCGATTGGCATCAAAAGTAACAGGCCCAAGGCCGAATAAGTTCATTACATCCAGGTCCCCAGTGGGTGTACACCCAGTGGGTGTCGGCAGAATTAAAATTGTCTTACAAGGAAAAGTAAAACCGATCTAATATCGGCAGGTGGACAGTCCGAATACAAATCAAGATGTCACATCTCAAGCAGTCGGAGGCACCGAGCTGGAGGATGGAGCAGATGGATCCGATTGAGCTTCAGAACCGGCAGCATCAGCTCGTTTCGTCTTCGGAGAGGTCTGAGATGAATCGCTGTCGGAAGGCTCCTCGGCTAGCGCAGAGATAGTTGAAACAGGGAGTGGATTCCCTCCGTCATCAAGATATGGAGTGTAGTCATACGGAGAAAACCAGTTCGCCATAGTGCTGGCCAGCCGATTGACTTCAGCGTAGGTTTTCTCAAGAAGGTCCCCGGCACCATCTCGGAGGCTGTATAACTTGGAGAGTTTCACCTGAGGGTACCAAGTCAATATTGTCTGAAGGGCGGTCTCCGCACCAGTACGACCCGCGGAATTCAGCAGAACGTCGATCCGACGTGGGATAGCCTTGAGGAGAATCCGAGTTTGCTCAGTGGTCGCATTCGGAGTTTCTCCTTGATCAGAATCTTCCTCCTCTTGTGGGTCGTCCTTGTGGACCTCGGCGGAGGAGTCGGCAGCATGTTCCATTCTCTTTAGTCCGGCCTTGAGCTCAGCCGCCGGCCACAGGGCTTCGGCAATCTTCAGAATTCCGAGTTTGAAGGACAGGGCGACTCCCTGGATGACCGGAATGCGAGCTTGAGTGCCGATCAGATATTCATGTCGGGTCCAGACGCTGTCCGCGCGGTCACAAGTCCCTCCGGCAGCGATATGATCCTCCCGAGACTTGGCGACAGCGGCGTAGGCAGCCGCCTCAGATTCAGGCCAGGCCTCTGTGTCAAGAAGGAAAAATGTGAGAAATCAGATACAAGAAGAAAGCAATCGGAAAATGCAATCGGCATAAAGGAAGACTCACCGCTAAGGAGAAGATCCATGTCAGTTAGCGAGTCGCAGAAACCCTTGGCTCGGCGGCGCATTCGGGCATTCTCTTCAAGATGCTGCTTCTCCATTTCTTCATATTTGGCGATATGCTCGTCGCGATCCTTGCGAATGGAATCCCGCGTGGCGACTGCTTCATCCCTCTCGGCTTGCAAAGCATCTCGGGCGGAGATTGCGGCATCCCGCTCGGCAAGAAGCCCAGCGCTGGTAGCCGTCACAGCAGCAACGTCCGCAAGATGTTTCTTTTCAAGAGCTGCCATCTCGGCGCGAAGATTGTGAATAGTCCGGTTCAAGTCAGTCTCTACCCCTTGCAGCCGAGTCACTTCTTCAGAAGCTTTGGCGAGAGCTGGGCTCTGCTGGTTAAGTTCTGCAGTTAATTCAGAAATCCGGCCCTGGAGGTCACCTACCAGAGGAACAGTAGCTAGAAGAGAGCATAGAGATATGAGCGCTAGAGCAATCGGCTAGTGGAGAAAAGGCAGATGGGCTAGAAGATACCTTTCAGTTTGGAGGTCTCGGCTGACAGGTTGTTGACCTGCAGCTGGGCCTGGGCGAGGGTCTGGAGGCTGGCAGTATAAGCTTCAAGAAGTTTCTCGAAGACATTTCGTTTCTCCTCCATAACAGCCTGAGAAGAACAGTACGACAAAGTCAGTGATAGAGCAAAGAATGCTAAAAGATCCGAACCGATTGTAACCAATCGGCCCGAATCTCGGGGACTACACCCAGTGGGTGCGCTTGCGCGCACCCACCGGAAGGAAAGTCCACCGATTGAGGAAGGCAAATGAGAAAAGCAAAAATGCTAAAAGATCCGAACCGATTGTAACCAATCGGCCCGAATCTCGGGGACTACACCCAGTGGGTGCGCTTGCGCGCACCCACCGGAAGGAAAGTCCACCGATTGAGGAAGGCAAATGAGAAAAGCAAAAATGCTAAAAGATCCGAACCGATTGTAACCAATCGGCCCGAATCTCGGGGACTACACCCAGTGGGTGCGCTTGCGCGCACCCACCGGAAGGAAAGTCCACCGATTGAGGAAGGCAAACGAGAAAAGAGAAAGTACTAAGAAGATCCGAACCGATTGTAATCAATCGGCCAGAATCTCGGGGACTACACCCACTGGGTGCGCTTGCGCGCACCCACCGGAAGAAAAATGTCTAAAGTAAAAGAAGGAAAAGAAGGAAAGCTAGAGGTTACCGTATGATGCGAGGCGAGCTATTGCAGATCCCGAGCAATGGCATTGGCGAAGCGGTTTACTCGGCTCAGCGCGGACGCCATGGGCTCTTGAGGAGGAAGCGCAGCGTCAGCCTCGGCACCAGCATGACGGGCGCGAGAGTACTCGGCCCAGAATTGATCCACCGTGCGCATTAAAACTTCTGAGGCAGCAGGGGTCGGTGTCGGCGCTGAGGTTGGAATCGCGATGGAAGTGGCAGTTGTAAGAGGTTGTGGCACCGTCGTCACTTGAAAATCAGAAGCACCCGATTGCGGCGGTGGCACAATCGGGCGAGTCGGAGCAGCGGTAGTAACGATGACTGGGGGAAGAGTTGTGGTCGTCGGCGGCGCTGATAGAACAGCGGGTGGCGTGGTAGCAATGGTTGGTGGTGCCGACATCACAGTCGGCGGCGAGATCGTCACCATTGGTGCGTCGGGCACGGCGGTCGACGGAGCGGGAGAAGTTGTAGCAGCGGCGGCCGGGCTGGAGCGGCGTGGCGGGGACGGGGCAATCGGATCGACCGATTGCGTTCCCTCGACACCAGGAGATACCGGGTCGGCCGCACGCTTGATGATCTTTGGGGCGAGGTCGGAAGGAGACGTCTTCTGGGCTGCTGCGAGCCGAGCTCTCTTGGCAGCACGTTCGGCGTCTTTGGAGGAGTGATTGGTGGCGGTCGGCCGCTTGCGAACAGCCGCAGCAGAAGCAGCGGGCGAGATGATGGCGCCGACACGAGCCGGAATCTCGGTGTCGATGTTGAAGGAGATTGAAGGAGATGTGTTGGAGAAGGAAGAGGCGAGACTCCCCCCCCGGTGGCTTATATGGGCGGCGGGGGAGGGGAGTGGGATCACCTCGTGGCCATGTGGCCCGGTGTGACCTAGGGCACAAGGAAGCCAACCGGCAGATCAGCACAGAGGATCCTGGCACAGAAGGCGAGACGTGCGACGTGGGGGTCAGATCCTGTAGTTATGTTACGTCACGCGTGGGTCGTAGGTCCCAGCTCATTGATCACGTCGTGGGCAAGTCGGAGGTAACTGTTGGAGCGCAATCGGCAGAAGGTACTGTTCCAGAAAATGAAGATACGAAGCGAGAAGGAACCAAATCCAATCGGATGGGAACGAGGTCAGCCGAGTGTGATCTCCGAGTCGGCCGACGAACTCGGAATGATGCACTCGAAGAGGCCATAGCAGTCGGAAAACCTCAAGACAAATTGAAAAACTGCAAAGGCCCCGCGGTCAAGTGACTGTTGGACCTTTACAGCTTTAGGGGCTACTGTCGGGGGATTGGTACCCGGGTAGGCTAACCCAAGCAGAAGCAAGCTTTCAAGACAAGGATGGGCCGATTGGGCTGCAGCTGGGCCGAGCTAGGCAGAGGTACGGCCGATTGCTCTAAGGCAATCGACCATACCAAGTGCCGGCAGTCGACCCAGGCGCAATCGGTCCACCCTTTTGTTCATTGAAGACGATCGTCCGATTGGCCTGCTGCTGGACCGAGGTCGTTTCCTAGAAGACGGATTGCCCAGAGCAATCGACCTTACCCAGGAACCACCAGTCGGTCCAGGCGCAATCGGAGCTACCTGACACCCAGTCGGGGGTATGATTACGAGGTCATAAATGCCATATCCCGAGATATCTGGGTGGCAGGAAGGCCAAGTCACATCGAGGATTTCCGGGAGATACGATGTCGACCTCTCCGCCGATTCCGCGGACAGGCCGACAAGACCGTACCTCATAGCCCCACTGTTCATCACTAGACCCTACAAGGTAGCAGCATGGGCCGCCGCTCGTAGGCTCCGGATCACCCGGATAGGAGCAGTCGGTGGGCCCAGGCCAATTAGAGGATAACAGCTGGGCCCGTTAGGCATTGAAGTTACCATAGTACCCTGGACTCACACTATAAGAGCCAGGGTACCCCTCCTGCGCGAGGGACGACGACAACGACACACCCTAGAACCTCACTTACTCAGTCTCATTCCAGTTCATTCACTGCTCGTAGTTACTCCTCAGGGAAGCGGGAGAGGACCTTGCCCACGGCGGCGGTGCACTCCTTCCCCTGAGAAGGTAGAAGAGCAGTTATTGTAGCCACTCCATTGATATACAAGAGACAGGCAGGAGTAGGGGTGTTATCTCTCCGGAGAGCCCCGAACCTGGGTACATCGTGGTGTCTTCACCGTGCTTGTGCCCAACCCGATTCCGGCACCATCAACATTCTCTCCCTCGTGTCTTCCCCTCACTTTAGCCATCCCCATGGCATCTGCCGTCACATATCGACGATAGTTACAATACGACTTACGAGTTAGTGCATCAGCCATGACATTGGCTTTGCCTAGGGTGTAAGAAATTCCTAAGTCATAATCTTTTATCAACTCTATCCAACGTCTTTTCCTGAGATTAAGATCTGGCTGGGTGAAAATGTATTTGAGGCTTTGGTGGTCGGAATAGATCTCACAACGATTACCAAGGAGGTAATGTCGCCAAGTTGTCAGGGCATGAACTACGGCAGCGAGTTCAAGATCATGGGTAGGATAGTTCTCTTCATGTGGACGCAATTGGCGTGAAGCGTAAGCTACCACATGTCTGTCTTGCCTAAGTATGCATCCTAACCCTGGCTGTGAGACGTCACAAAAGATCTCGAAATCCTTTTTGGTGTCTGGAGGCACAAGTACGGTTGTAGAAGTCAATCTTCTTTTTAGCTCTTGAAAGCTTTCCTCGCACTTGGGGTCCATTGGAATTTCTTATCTTTCTTGAGGAGTTTAGTCAGGGGTTTTGCAACTTTGGAGAAGTTCTCAACGAAGAGGTGACAATAGCTTGCTAAGCCAAGAAAACTCCTAACTTGCTTAACCGATTCAGGTGGAGTCCACTCAAGGATGACCTAAACTCTCTCGGGATTGACAGCAATGCCTTTGGCAGAAATCACGTGGCCTAAGTAGGTCACTTCTGGTAGCCACAATTCACACTTGGAGAATTTAGCATACAGGCGATGCTCTCGAAGTTTCATGAATACCAACCTAAGATGTTCTGCGTGCTCTTCTTCGTTCTTCGAGTAGATGAGAATGTCATCAAGATAAACTACAACAAATTTATCTAAATACTCCATGAAAATCGAATTCATCAAGCGAGAAAAAGTGGCTGGGCATTGTTTAAGCCGAAGGACATGACGGTGTACTCATAAAGACCATAACGAGTAGTAAAAGCCGTTTTTGGAATGTCCTCGTTTCTGATTTTGATTTGATGATAACCTAATCTCGAATCCATCTTGGAGAAGATAGAGGATCCAGCAAGTTGATCATAAAGATCATTGATCCTGGGCAGTGGGTACTTGTTCTTTATCGTCGCTTGATTTAGCGGGCGATAGTCTACACACATCCTTTCTGTTCCATCTTTCTTCGTTACGAACAGAATGGGGAAACCCCATGGCGATGAGCTAGGGCGGATGAAGCCTTTTTCCAACGAAGCTTCAAGTTGGATTTTGAGCTCAGCTAACTCACGTGGGGCCATTCTATATGGGCGTATGGATATTGGGGCGGTTCCTGGGATAAGATCTACCACAAACTCTAAAGATCTATCAGGTGGTATGCCTGGCAGCAATTCTGGAAAGACATCCGGGAAGTCACTAACCACCGGAATATCTTCAATGTCAGGAAGGGGAAGCACATTCAAAGAATGCACCTGGGTTCTAGAGCTTGGTGAGGTGTACTTGATTGTCTGGCCTAAAGGATGGGTTAGTTTAACTGACTTGGCTTTACAATCAAGGATAGCATTCTGTCTTGATAACCAATCCATTCCTAGGATGACATCAATGTCTGAAGACTTGAGGGCTATAAGTGATGCAAGGAATACTAAACCCTCTATTGCAACTTCATTTCCATGACTCACCATGGTGGTGTGCCATCTAGATCCAGGGGCTTGCACAACTAAGGGTGTGGATAACATCGAAAAGGAGATGTCATGTGACAGTGCAAAATCCTGGGATATGAATGAGTGAGATGCTCCTGGGTCGAAAAGAACCGAAGCTGGGGTGGAATTGACAAGAAGGGTTCCGAGTACAAAATCGGTTGACTTATGGGAATCCAGAATGGATACGTGATTCACATAACCATATTCATAGGCAGGAGGCTTGACATTGGAAGTTTTGGGTGGTGGCTTACCACGACGAAAGGCTTGCTTTGGATTAGGTGTGGTGGCTACATGATTTTGGGACACGCTCGAACATTGTGGCCGGATTGTCCACATTGGAAACAAACACCACGTGGAATGAAAGGAACATGAGCACTTGATTGTCCAACCAAATTCCAAGGAGGAAGATTGGGTTGAGGTGGACGATATATGGTGGTTGGTGGTCTAGAAGCACTTACAGCACGACTGACGTCACTGAAGGGAATCCATACACATCGTTTTCGAGAAACTGTGCCAGAAGATTGTGCAAACTCACGATCACGCTTGCGAGACTCTTCATACAACTCATTTCCATACTCGGCCTTGAAGGATTTGTCGACCAAGTCCCTGAAGTTGACGAACTCGTGAAGATTCAGGTCATGACGAAGGACGGGGCTAAGTCTCTTGCGGAACCTTGCCTGTTTCTTGGCATCGGTGGATACTTCTTCTTGGGCATAACGTGCTAGACGAGTGAACTCAGTCCAATACTCATGAACAGACATCTTTCCTTGGGTCAGATTGCAAAATTGTTCTCTCTTGCGCTCCATCAGCTGATCCAAAATATGATATCCTCGGAAGTCATCACAGAACGCTTGCCAAGTCACCACGTGTCCTACTGGTTGTATTGCTACGAAGTTCTCCCACCACTGAAGAGCAACACCTTCCAGAAAGTATGCCGCGAATAGCACACGATCACCGAGAGCAACACGAGCGATCTCAAGCTTACGCTCGAGGGAACGAAGCCAATCATCGGCATCAAGGGGCTCGGAAGAACATCGGAATACTGGCGGGTTGAGGAGAATGAAGTCCTGGATGGTAACAACACTATGACGCTGACGAGAAGTGTTCTGCTCAATACGCTCGAGAAGACGTGTCTGATCACGACGGTTCTGTTCAGCCTCCATCATGATTTCTGCCGTTGAGGTTGGTGGTGGAGGTTCTTCATCGTCTATGTTATCTTAACTGGGATCAACACCTTGATTTTCACCTGACATTCTGTGTGATAAGAATCAACAATCAGAATAGGATTTAGGACACAATTCTATGCTAAGATAGAAGACTATAATGCAACAACATCGAAGTCACAGTCGGACAGCATAACGGCTGTGGCAGGATGAAAAATGAGACAACCAACAAGATAACAAACATCACTTCCAAAGAAGCACTAAAGAATGATGACTCTGGAAGACCACAACACTCCTACAGCTACAAAGAAGCAATCAACGAGATGTCCTAGTAAAGACATATATGAGCCTAGTCCTCTCTTCCCGTAGAACAAGATGAGGGTGACTCAGAACTCAGATCGATGAGGGTAAGGAGAAAAAAGAAGTCTTACGTTGTTCCCTTATACCCAATGTAACTATATAACTATAGAATGCTAGACTCGACATCGGCCAAGGGTTTAATAATCCTACTGACAGTCTTGTTATGATACCAAGTTTGTCGGGACCCGGGGTTTGCGTATGTAATTCCAGTCACAACTCAACCATATGGAGAGCTGAGAGTCGTACCCACTTGTCTAAGCAGACAAGGCCAAGAACATAACACTCTCGGAAAGCATCGTACGTGAGGGGCATCCCATCCAGGCCGGATGATCAACTGAGATGGGTCCTTATCGTCCGCTCACAAGTCTAAATGATTATGGATGGTGAAATCCCATACTCATAGACAAGTCGCTTCAACCATATTCTCGATTGAATTAACACTTACATAAACAGACTCCAGCCCGATAACCTAGTCGGGATCTCGGGCGGGCTCAATCATACAACAAAGTGTGCCACGTGACAAAGTCACGAGAAATCGCATCGCGATGCCCCAAGCTGCGCACATCTAAGGGCCACTTGGTGTATAAAATACCGCCGACAAGAACACAACTAAGCTATCGAATCCCACACTAAGACATGCACGTTATAATCATACATGCAGCATACATGTCCAGTGTAAACAGCAGGTAATCACAGCATGAACTCTACAAATTCATATTCTTTATAACTTCTGCTAAACAGAGCAGACATAGTAGTTGTATTACAAGCAGAGATCACATGGTTGTGATCCAACATTACATCAAACATCAACGGAAGCAAATTATGTCTTGGTAAAGACAAGGTTAACAAATGGCTTAAGAAGCCTGAAAGAAAATACAACGACCCTCCAAAGGGCACAAGCTGCAGTCTGGAACTATATGACCTGGTCCACGTCGAGCTCGAGGTAGAGGCCACCATAAGGGTCAGTGGTCTCGTCTCTAAAACATAGAATAAGCAAACGTGAGTACAAAGTCGTACTTAGCAAGACTTACATAGGAACTATACTACTCATGCACATGTATCAAGGCAAAGGGAGGTGGGGTTTCATTTATAGAAGTGCCAGCTTTGACTTTGCTAGTCATGTACTACGAATACCAGAATGAGGTAAGGAGCGTACACGAGTCCAAGTAACAAGTCTCCAACCAATACACTACTATGGATACTTCCTCGACTTCCCCACGAGGAAGCACGCCACAACACTCACGCTTATCTTGGCAATTTTAGAGTAACCATTGAAGTTGTCTATGATCAAGTAAAGGTCTCCAAGTAGTCGATAACCGCGGACACGGCTATTCGAATAGTTCATTAACCCTGCAGGGGTGTACTGCTACACACACGCCTCATTAGTTACCGCCTGGGGATGGACCCTTTAAGTGAGTACCGGCGAGGATGCTGCCACAAAACTTCACTCACGACACCATCTCTAGTCCTAGGGAGTCTAATATTTGAGTTGGGACCACGATCGGAATCCGACCGATTTTTTCGATGCGGACTCAAACGTTGTGTGACCGCCATCAAGCTCAACTCGATCATGACCACTTGATTCAACGTGCCCACAACCTACGCCAACCACTTACCTTGGTTCCACCTGCTTGAGATCGTTAAATGGCGAACTACTTGCGACTCCTGGATAGGTCCGTGGTGAGGTACTAGGCCGAGAGGGGTCAGTGAGCCCAATGTGTGGTCGTACTCTTAGTCTTGGATAAAAACACAAGAACTCGGGCTTAAGGCAGTGTTCAACGAGACAACCCACTTTGTACTCCTACACAGCCTCTCATCGTTCACCTTGTTTAGGTCAATTCACCAACACGTTACCACCATCATTCACATGATCACTACCATCCCGACTCACATCAAAGTAGCCTCATTGTAACCTCTAAGCATGCAATAAGATGTAACAGTTGAAGGGGCCACATGATATCAAACAACTCCTACATCTGCTAGGATTGTGGTTTGCTTACTACTGTGACAAAATGATAGGTCATGCAAAGGAGTGGGTTCAACTAGCGTTAGAACGTATCATGGTGAAATCCTAAACATGCATAAGTGAGAATGAGAGGGAACTGGGATTTTATCGACATGAACAAGGAGGGGGTGCTTGCCTTGCTGACGATCACGAGGTACTGTACTTCTGACGTGAGGTTGAACTCCTCTCCGAGATCAACTCTACCGTGAAGAAGCAATCACCGAAGCACTGGAAGTAAAGCACAATCAAGATATTAAAATGCACATTCAATATGCAAAACATAGCATGGCAAGGTGCTGATGTGACTTAGGTTTAATTTGCAACATGTTAATTGAAGTTGGATTGGTAAGTAAATTCAAATTCAAACTCCAAATGTTATTCAATTTAGGTCAACTTGCATTTGCTAAAGTTTGTTCATTGTAAACCAATTGGTCATGTGTGTGATATGCCTTTGAGGTACAAGTGATCATATTTGCATTGCAAGGGTTCAAGTTCAAATGAGCATTGCATTTTATTTGATTTAACCCAAATGATCCAAATAGCAAAATGCTACTGGTTCATCAAGATAACTTGTTCAAACATGGTTGAAAGTTTGATATTTGGATAGAGAATTTTATTCTGATAATTTTTCATATATTACACTTTGCATTTGGAGTTATAGATTAAAAGATATTAATATTTGAAGTTTTGCTTATTTTCTGTAATTTACTAAATAAATAAATTATTTGTCCTTTATTGCGTCATGATGAAATCATGATGACGCAGGGGCTGGCCTGACTAGTTGGGCCCTCTGGTCAGTGACTAGGGGGTTAATCCCGGTTTAATTAACCCCCTGGTTAATTAGAGGGGGCCCTGGGCCCACCTGTCAGCAAGAGAGGAGAGGGGGGTTAAGAGCTGGGTTAGGGTTGCTAATGGTGGAGCTTGCCGGACTCCACTTTAGCCGGCCGGAGTTGTCGCCGGACTGCGATTTCGGGCACGGGAGGAAGAAAGAGGAGAACTGGGGCGAAGCTTGGAGTCGCGCGCGTACGCCTGTGCCATCGGGGCAACACGGGACGGCCCATGGCCACGTCCACGACTAAGGAGGCGGTGGCCGGAGCTACTGCTCATGGCAAATGGCGACAAAAGGGACGGGGAGTGCCACAAGAGGGTGGGTTCGGAGCGCAGAGCTCACCTGAGCACGATGGAGTGCACGGCGAGGCCGGGGGTGAAGGGGAGGCGACGAATTCGGGGCCGAACTCCACGGCGGCCGGTGGTGAGATGCTGAAGAAGGCGTCGCTCCTGGGGGTCCTATGCTCAAATTGATGTGAGGGATCGGCGTAGTCGTCGACAGTGGTTATTCTGGAAACTGCGGCTCAACGAGAAGGGGCCGGTGGCCACGCGCGGGCACGACGCTCTCCGGCTAGGTCTTCGGGGCCGCGCGGAATACGCCGGGGAGGAGGAAGATGGCAAGCGCGAGAGGGGGGGAAAGGTGGCCTAGGCTTCTGGGCGTCTCCAGCGCGAGAAGATAGAGGAGGGGAGGGCTCTACGTGGCCATAGGAGGAGGTGGCGCCTATGCCGCGGCGCACGGCTCCTCTGTCTCTCCTTCTGGCAAGGAGGAAGACGACAGAGCGCTGGAGTGGGCTGGGCCCGATGGGCCTTCGCCCGTGGGCGCAAGGTAATGTATCCTCTGTTCTTTTCTTTTTACTGTTTCTATTATTATTTTTCCCTTTCAATAAAATACTAGGGCATTTAATAAAAACCCCCAATTATTTTTATAAAACCTAGGTGACTTAGTATTAGTCAACCCCAAGTTTTGGGAATTTTTGAAATTCAAATTATTTGAATCTCAATTCAAATTATTTGAATCTCAATTCAAATAGGCAATTGCTTTAGTTTCCAAGCCACTGTTTGGATTTTTGAAAAATTTATGAGCATGGGATTAATCCCAAATCACTTTTAAAATGATCACACTCATTTTTTGGACTTTTCAACATATCCTAAAGAATTTTGGAAAAAGATTTATTTCTGGCCTTTTTATTTAATTGATTTAGGGCTTTTCTTTTCCCCATTTTTTTTCTTTTGCAAATTTTTTTATGATGCAAAAAAGCAAGCTAGGTTAAACACAAACCTAAATTAGGGTTCTGACAGTTAAGTGGAGTCTTTGCAAGATCGGGCCTTCCTTCCTATTGTGGACCCTGTTTTTACTGTAGCAGCCGGGTCCCGAGGAAGACACCCTACGTGTACTGTAGTAATCTGGGTCTTCTCTTTAGGACATGTCTTCTGGCTAAGTCTTCCTTTTTGGGTGCTGCCTTCTGGACGGGTCTTAGCCGTGAGTAATCCCCCTGACAGTAGCCCCCAAATTTAGCTTGGACGCAATGATGGCGTGGGCTTCATTTTTTCTCTGCTTGTCTTTAGAAATGCCAAATCGTCGTGGAAGAAAACACCAGGTGCGCGTTCATTTTAAATTACCAAAATAAGTAAGGATAAAAGGGAAACCAAACCAATACGCCGGCTTGCTCCACTAATTCATGTCAACGAACCCGATATTATACAGTTTTTGAGTTCTTCCACCTTCTAAGTCCAATGTTGCTTCTTGCCCTTATGGATCTTATCAAAGGACTCAAATTTTTTTATGGGAAATTGATATCCATATCACCTGTATCCCCCAAGTATCGGGTTGCCTTCCTTGCAGCGATCCGAGACATATATAATCTTTGTAAATTTCTGTTTGCTAAAGTCGGTAAATTTTTCGTTAAGCCGGCAAATGTTTGCTTGCTGATGAAAACTGACGAATGCCTGCTTGCTGAAGCGTGTGAATATGATATACTGGGTTGTGTTCCCAGCTGCCAAATGAAGTGGCCCTTCGAGTACTGGAATATGTTTCCTTCAACAAATCAGAATAGTATGTGCCAATAGTTACGTCGGACCGTGTATTTCCCAGGCCGATCTGCTTGTTACCAATAGTTTTGACCATGAAATAGAGCCAGATTTACTTGCTGGTAGGCTCCCTCAATAAAATTGTAGCCCCCAGGTGCCAAGATTTTGAAATCCTGCGACGACCCGGGGTTATATTAAAAAAATGCGAGATGTACCTGTAGCAGAATAAGATATTTTCTACACAAATTTTGGCTTGGTGCCTCTTCGTATGATATTCTTTTAGATCATAGAAGTCAACTGTTTACGTCATAGAAACAACCTTTAATCAAGTAAGTTCAGTGCCAGCCGGCTCCACGATGAGATGCCTCCGATTGACTTATGAAAAGGAATTGTCGGTCACATTGTTGTGCGTAGTTGTGAACTTCTCCGTAAGCCGACATCGCATGACTTGTTCTAGTGCTATGTTGGATTAGATTCAGGGTCAAAGTTGCGTCCTTTACAGAGCCATTATTGAGAAAATCTGAAGACGATGCACTAGGTCATCTGTGTTCTCGAGTTTGCATCAAGGAGGGATAACATTATTTTTGTGAAGAAGGTAACGTGTGATGAACCGGAACTCATGAACGAATCTAAGCCAGGATTTTTCAATGAACCAGAATCTGAGCGAGGATTTTTCAACGAACCAGAATCTGAGCCGGGATTTTTTTTGCAATGAACCAGAATCTGAGCCGGGATTTTAGCAATGAACAGGAATCTGAGCCGGTATTTTTCAAGGAACCGGAACTCACGAAGGGAGCCAAAATTTTAATAATTTACCAGAATTTTTCCAATGAACCGGAACTCACGAATGGAGCGGGAATTTTACCATTGGACCAGAATTTTTCCAATGAACCGGGACTGATGAAGAGAGCCAGAATTTTACCAATGGACCAGAATTTTTTCGAATGAACCTCATGAAGGGAGCCCAAATTTTACCAATGACCGGAATTTTCCCAAGGTGTGTGAAGGATGGATTAATTTGTCCAGAATTTCCTGCAAACCGACCCTAATGTGTGTCGGCCAATTATAATCATCGTTGAAATATAATATATCAATATCAATCTTCGACTGATAATAGAGGAGGTATAGCCCCCGAGTCTTGAGTCGACTCGAGGAGTCGACTCGAGACTCCTTGTACCTAGCTTGATACTGAAACAAGCATCGAATATATATTTAAAGAAGTCGGATACCCATGTTTTCACCATGCAACGTGGCAACTACTCTTTTTGGGCATCCGTATATAGCTTAAATGCATGTAAGATAGCCCCCGAATTCTATCTCAAAGGTGCAACTTAGAAAATTGATTGGAATGAAATATATGAGATAAGAATGTGACTTAGCTGATCTGACGACGCAAGATAAACCCAAATCACCATGGAAGTCTGCCGTGATGAGGTTTTAATCGATCTCGTTGTAGTCGACAATTGATGACCTGACCGACATATCAAGCCGGCGGTGGAAAACGACGCAGATGGGAGCATCCAGCATGGCGCTGGAAGCCAATGACGGTTCAACCTTCGTATCCGAGGCGTGATGTCACTTTCATAGTGATTAATTTTCCTGCGTAAAAATACTGATTTATTGTCCAATCGCGTGTAGTTGCATTGTACTAGCGTTGGCTTCTGGGGGAGACTTGCCAGCATGGTCGTGCTGGCGGCCTAGAGGCCATGATCAGTGAAACTGGCGAGGTAAAGCCAGCGTGGACGTGAGTGTCAGGCGCGACGTTGAATGCCGATGCAGATGTGGGCGTCGTGCGCGACACTGTCAGTCGATGTAAATGTTGACGTCGAGCGTGGCACTGTAATATGATGTAGATGTTGACGTCAAACGTGGCGCTATAAGCCATCGTAAATGTTGACGTTGAGCGTGGTGCTGTAAGCCATCGTGAAACGGGGCAAACCAGCATGTACATAGAAGATCATACTCCATATATGTCCTAAATAGTTGAATCTGCATACACAAGATTGTGCAAACGGATATTAAAATTCTTAATAAAATAAATTTATATAGCAATGATGTAGGAGAAATAGCACATGATAAATTGCTCAAATGGTAGTTTTCCCAATGTTCGGAGTGCAGACCGGAGATCTAACCATTGGAATTTTCTTAAATTGTTTGTGGTAGTAAGGGATTGTATCCCATAGTATTTCACCGGAGGGATCTTCAAATTGATGTCCGAGTCGACCTCAGGATTTTTTTACCGAAGTAGCGCGGAGTTCCATTAGATTTTGATAGTGCTTCAGTGCGGGAGCCGTACACGGAGATCTAACCGTTGCAATTGGCTGAAATTTTAACAGCTTGTGACCAACAGAATTTTGAATCTTTTCACCAACCGATCGTCAAGATGAGTTCCGACTCGCCGTCAAGGGCGCCCGCAATGCAGTCGATTTTCCTGTCCTGCAGGATGCGCGCGAGGGTCGTTGTTGAAGTCGAGTTTCGAGTCCCCGCTCCAATTTTCTGATTCTTTCTTCATGAGCTTGATGTAGATATTGATGTATACGTCGAATAAACCGAAATTGCAACAATCCCGAGTTGGATCTAGTCCCGCAAGAGTCGGCTAGTCGTCGATTTGTTGATGTAGATTTATTCGTGCCGTTCTTCTTCGTCCAAGATGACAACACCTTTGTGCATAGGACCCACGGTGAGCGCCAACTGTCGTGGGAAAACCACGCCAGATGTCCTCATGAGAGAACTTGAATGTGGGACCTTTGTTACGAGTGGATACAAGGAGGAAGAAGACCACAGAGAGAGAGAGAGACACGATTTATACAGCTTCGGCCCCTGGGAGACATCATGCGGTCAAAACTCTACATGTTGTTTGTGGCTAGGTCTTATTACTTCTGCTCACGGGGAGTCGCCAGCATGTCGCCGGATCTCCTATAGTTGTTGTCTAATTGCCTTAGGTCTAGATGACCTGGGCATAAACTCTTATCTAGAGCTTCTAAAGTCCGGCCTCTTTGTATTGCCCTACCCTCCTTATATAGGTGGAAGGGGGAGGTTTACATGTAGAGTCGTAGCCTAATACAAACTAGTATCATCTTGTACTACAAGAAAAATAATAATCGAAGTCCTACTCTAAAGCTTGTAGTATTTCGTGCCTTCCAAGTCAAGTGGACTCCTTCCAAGATCGGGATTTCCTTCCTATAGCGGACCCTATTTTTACTGTAGCAGATCCTCTACAGATACTATAGCACTTCGGCCCTGTAACAGTCGGGTCCTGTAGTAGCGGTTCTTGTAGCAGTCGATCCTGTAGCATCCGGGTCCTGAGTAATATCCCCTGCGTTTAATGTAGAAATCAAGGTCTATTCTTTAGGACATGTCTTCTGGCTGAGTCTTCCTTTTTAGGTGTTCCCTTCTGGCCGGGTCTTGGCTCTGAGTAATCCCCCAACAGGACCCCCGTGGCAGATTCTTTAGCCAGTGTCTTGCTGACCCGGTGAGCATAAGCTGAATATACTGAAGGGCTGTGGTGTTGGACCATCTCTGGAATTTTTACTGCCTGTAGGTAGTCGTCAAGCCAGCCTTCTGGTTCTTCGAGTCTATCGTACTTTGGGTTTGTTGAGGTTAGCTTGAATCCGTTAGGCATTTGAGCTTCCCGTATTTCCTGTATGAAGCAGAGTGCTCCACTTGAGCCTGAATCTTCATTGGAGCTTGAGGCATCTGAATATTATTCACGAGATGCTCGCCTGCGGCATCCCTTGTTAACTTTGTTTTGGGTGATGTCATCGCGGTCGTCGCGTCATTGGTCATCTCGCCTTTGGTCTTTCTTGCAATCGCCCTGGCCGAGATTTTTATTGCGGTGGTCATGGTCGCGGCCACGGCGGTGGTCGCCCTTGTCGTCGTCGTTGTTAGTTCAGCTTGGATCTCCTCCTCTTGAATTTTCTTCGGTCCTACGTCTCGCGAGTGCCTTATTGGGTGCGGACGCGGCTAGTGCTTCGCTCATGATCTTGAGATCCCTTGATGTGTTGCGGTTTGCATCCTCTTTCTCCCCTGTTTGTGCACAATGTAAATAAGTTTTTGCAGCTACTAGTGCTTCGACTGGGGTCAATTGTTCTTCATCCTCGTGGTCTTCCTCTTCGAGTTGGAAAGTGTCGTTGAGGTTGTGAGTGACTGCGTCCTTGTATTTTTGCTTCATGTTGTTGAATCGTGACCTGCACTGATCAGGTAACTTGAAACCGGAGGATTCTTCTGAGAGTGCCTGGCGCTTGAATTGTCCGCGACTCGCCGTCATTCTTCTATCTCTCGTCGCTTCAGCGATATCTCTGGACATTTTGTTGTATACAATGAGTTTGTCGTGTGGAGCATCTCGAGGTAAGAGGCTGCCTTTGATTACTTTGGTTTGCACTCTATCCATTGCTTCTCTGGGCAAGGTCATTGTTTCTTTGAAAGTTTTCTTTTTAGTTGCCGCAGCTTAGTTTAGATTTCCGTCACGTATGCTTCATTCGGATTGGTCATCTGCTGGGTTACTTCTTCCTATGTTGCTTCTGGGAAGAACACTCGCAACATTGCTTCCTCTGGTTCCACTGTTGGGTGCTCGTTGCGGTGCACTCACGAGGTTGCTTCCTCCAATCCTTACACTGTGCTGTGGTATGCTTCCAGGGGCGCCTAGGTTTACTGCTCGGGCTGGTGCACTCACGGGATTGCCGAGATTGATGGTGGCTGGTGTGCCGTTGGTGGCTTCACTGTTTCTTCCGACTGTGCTAGTTCCACCATAGTTGCTAGGGTCGACAATTTTTCCTTTGTCGTGTGGGGTTGGTTCATTGGGGTTCATCATGTACACCTGGCACGGTGCATTTCATACGTCCCAAATGTATCTTTTATTTCTTCTTACTCCATGCATGTTTTCTGTGATATTGCTATGATCTAGATACACTTTCATACACTTTTGATCATATTTGGACTAACCTATTAACTCAGTGCACCCCAGTGCCAGTTCATGTTTCCTGTTGTTTTCCTATTTCAGTTTTCCTCCATATTAAAAGTGCTCCAAAAATTAAGGAAAAATCAGATAAAAAATCAGTGTTCCTGAAGCTTCTAGATTCACTGAAGAAGGGCCAGAGGGGCCTCACCTGGTGCCCAGGCGGCCAGGTGGCGCGACCTAGGGCGGGGCCACGCCGGGAGGCCGCCTGGACTCTTGGTGGACCCCCGGTACCCCCTTTGGCTCTTATTTATACTCACGTCCCGAAAACCCTGATTCCAGACCCCTTTTCTCCAGAAGAAATTCCGATCTCCTCCGCCATCGCCGGCAAGCTTCGGGGGACCAGAATTCCTGTGTTATCACCCTGTCGGGATGGGGAAGTTCCCTAGGATTCATCTCCATCGACGTTGCTTCCTCCCTCCATGATGCGGGAGTATTCCCTCCTCGGGGCTGAGATTTCTACAAGTAGCTATGTGGTCAATTCTCTCTCCCATGATGTGATCTTCGTTGGGATCGTAGGCTATGTTAATCTAGGGTGATCCCATGATATTTCCTCTTCCTCTATGTATTGGATTGATGTACTCACTTGTCTTTATCTAGTATAATCCCCGAGACCAAGGTGACAGCGGTCTATCAGACATGGATTAGAAGAATATTTTCATGAGTGATTTCCTCTTGCGTGTGTTGATTTAAGATTGAGAGTCTCTTGGTTCTTGTCTTTGACTATCCTTGAGATATGTTGTGGTGATTGTGGTACTATCTTTGGATGGCCGCGGTGACATTGGGAAATCCATAGATTGAGAACTAGGAACTTTGAGGTGTGCTTTTGTAGCCCTACATAATTCTCGTCCTCTCTTGACCACAAAGGAATGACCTCCGAGTGCATCTCCATTGCATGTTTTATGGGAAATATCATGTGATTAGACAATGTTAATGTTGTTGAGAGTTGCCACTAGTGAAAGTATGAAACGTAGGCCTTGTTTCCACCATTGTTACACCGTTTGTGCTCACTTTTTTCACATGTTTTCTTGCTGCACTTTTTATTAAAGATTTATATTACTTTGCTTTGCCACACCTATCACTCGTATTTTACCATCTCTTCGCCGAACTAGTGCACCTATACAACTCCTAGTTTTATTAGGTGTGTTGGGGTCACAAGAGACTTCTTGTATCTTAATTGTAGGGTTGCTTGAGAGAGACCATCTTCAACCTCTACTTCCCTGAGTTCGATAAACCTTAGGTCATCCACTTGAGGGAAATTGCTGTTGTCCTACAAACCTGTGCGATTGGAGGCCCAACATAGTCTACAAGAATAGAAGCGTTTGTAGACATCAAGCTATTTCTGGCACCGTTTCCGGGGAGCTAAGGTTTGAAGGTATATCTTTAGATCTTGCATTTAAATATTTTCGTTTCTTGTTTTTATTTTCACTGGTTATGTTTATGGAAAACTTCACTCTTAGTTCGCTGCTTGGGGGCCACTTTAGCACACCTGTGGTAGAGAAGTATCCTCCACCTACTGAATGCATCCCATTCAAAATACCACTTAGGATAATTGAAATAATTAGGATAGATTGTTATGATGGGATTGTCAATCCTAGTATTGATTTGTTGAAACTTATAGAACTTTGTGAGTTGTTTAAGATTTCAGGTTTGACAAGAGATGGTGTCATGAGGAAATTATTTGCCTTTTCACTGAAAGGATAAGCATTGGAATGGTATAGGCTACTAGACGATTCTCACCCGCTGGATTGGGATGAGATCCAGTCTCTCTTTTACTCCAAGTTTTATCCTCTTTATGAAGTCCATGAGAATAGGAATTATGTTTATAATTTCTATCCTCGTGACGGAGAGAGCATAGGTCAAGCTTGCGGGAGACTGAAAACTTTAATGCTAAAATTTCCTAACCATGGGCTCCCCAAAGATATAATTATTAATATTTTTTATGCAAGGCTCTCTCGACAGGATAGAGACTTGATCGATGCTTCCTCTATGGGTTCTTTCACAAACGAAAAGATTGATGCTAAATGGGAAATCCTTGAAATAATTCAACGCAATACTGAAGATTGGGAGATTGACAAAGGTAGAGAGTCAGGTATAAGTTATGAGTATGATTGCATTAACTCCTTTGTTGAAACTGCAAGTTTTAATAAGTTTAGTGCTAAGTTTGGGCTTGATTCTCAACTCCTTGTTGATTTCCTCAAATCTTTTGCTTCACATCTTAATATGCCTAAGGAGAATTGGTACAACCATCATGAACATTTTAAAGAAATTTGCAAAGAAAATGAAATTGTTCATGATGATTGCAACATGCATGATCCAATTCCTGAAAATGAAGTTTTATGTAAGCATGTTAATCTTTGTGGAGTGGACAGACCTTGTGAAAGGCTTATGATTGAAGAAGAGAAGTATTGTAAGCAACATAAGCATGAAAGAACAATCACTTGGGTCAAAGATTTAAATGAAATTGTGAGAGAATTGTGTGACCTTTATCCTTTTACTTGTGAACTTTGTTGTATAGAGGGTCACTTTAATTTTCAATGCATGCACTTTAAAAACATAACTGTTAATCAGTTGTGTGATAACATGATCACTTCCGATCTTTATGATGAACTTATGTTATTTTCATGTGTGAAGAGCTATCAAAAAAAACTTCTTGGCTAGATGTTAATGCCTTAGGAATAAACAACACCTTGCAAAATTGCCATCTCTATTGTGTTTTTAATTGCCATTAAAATGATTACATAAGTAAGACCAGAAAGGAGGGAACTTTACCAAAGTATAAAAATGTCTCTTATATTTCCACTAATAAAAAGGAGATTTCCTCCCAAGTTTCCGCTATTGTTTCTAATGATAAACCAGGATATGTGGAGAAACATCATCTCCAACCACTCCCTCCTAAGGTGAAGAAGAAGAAAAAGAAGAGGAGGAGGAAGAGGAGCAAGAAGGAAGAAGAATGGGTATCAACCTGGCCTGAGCATATTCCTCGCATCAATTTTTATCGTAACGTAAAGAAATTTTTGGAGGGTGGTGAGACTGATTGCATTTATTATTATCCTGATGATAAGTCCATAGGCACTATCGAAGATGATTTTGCTTTTGATATGCATGTTACTTTTTGTGATTTGGAAAATGATGATAATGGTACTTATGATCTTGAAAATCTTGTTGGTACCAACTCTGAGAGTGATGATATGGAAAGCTCTAAGCTTGGGGATGATAGGATTGCACGTTCTTTACCCATTAGTGATGTGGTAATTGATGATTCTTTGCTAGGAAGAATAAAGACAACATGTTTACAAATATAGTTGCTAGCAATGATAATGCTCTTCTCTACTATAATGATGTTATAACTCCTATTTATAGTGATTGTAAAGGTACCTATGACATAAGGAGAAATTATCCTTGTGAAACTTGTCATAATCATGGAGGGAATTACTCCCTTGCTGAGCACCATCTTCCGAATATACAATTAATCTATAGTGTTCAAGTTGTTTACGATAGTCCTACTCCCACTATTACCAATGAGAAAGATTATGCTTATGTGGAGAGTAAGAGTTCCCTTTTGCATGTGGATCATGGTAACAATGCTTTATGTGATACTTATATTGTTGATTTTATTCATGATCCCACTGAAAATTATTATGAGCGGGGAACATATGCTTATAGATATTTCAATAATATCAAGTTCCCTCTCTTTATGTTGAAGGTTTTGAAGTTGCATTTATTCTGCCTTCCTATACTAATATCTTCATGCTTCGATGAGTTATTTATCTACAAGATCCATTTGCATAGGAAGCATATTAGACTTAAATGTGTTTGTTATTTGCTTCTTGATGCTCTCTTTTGTTCTTCAACTCTTATTCCTACGAGAGCATCATTAAAATCTTAAGCATATCTCAATGGCTATAAAGAAAAAGCTCTAGGGAGACAACCCTTGTTATCTTTACTTTGAGTTCTTACTTTCAGTTTTTAGTGGTCTTGATGATTGTTAGTACTGTAGCAACATCAGTGTATCTTTATTTTCAACCTTTGTGAGAAGTTCTAGCATCTTATGATAAGGGAAGAAAAAGTTGTGACATACTGTCTAGGAAACAGATTCTGTCTAGCTGATTGAAAAAAAATCAAAACAAATCACCAGTTCATCTTTTTGAGATGAATTTATTACACAACATGCTCTATACAATTTTGAACCTTTCATATATTCTGATTTTTTATTCGAGATGCAGAAGTACCCCCAAAAAATTCTTTACTACCTTCTGTTATGTTTTTCACAGATTCTGCCACGTTTTTCCTTTATTCAGTTTTGCAAACCTTAATCTTGCTTTTTCTTTGAAAAAACCGATTGGAAATCTTGAGAAACAGTAGCTCTTCAAGAATATCTTTATATCCAGTGGGGAAAATATATTTTATTAAGGGTACTAACCTCTCTAATTAGCTTATGATGAGTTATGTATGAAGGGAGTTTTCAAGTTTGCGAGGGAAGATGATGAAGGAAGATCTGGGAGTGTTAAACGCTCAGCTTGGGGATGCCCCCATGCATCCCCAATAAATAATCAAGGAGACTCAAGCGTCTAAGCTTGGGGATGCCCCCGTGCATCCCCTTCTCCATCAACAACCATCAGTTCGTCCTTCGTCTCACTATATTTTTATCACTTCATGCGTTATGTTCTATGCTTGGAGCGTCTCTCTCTTCGGTTTTATTTTTAGTTTTCTTTAGCTTTGATTGCTGTTCATAACAAGTTAGACCCCAGCTTACTTTGTGTGGGAGAGAAACACGCTCCACTCCAATATAGAACACATCATAGGATTTTGCATGCCTATCTTTTTACTGTTGTGTGTTCTTTATCTTTTTGTAGCTACTGCCATGTTTAGTTTTAGTTTTAGTTTGTATTTTGCAAGAGCCTTGGATTCTGTTTAGTTTTCTGCTGCAACTCTCTTGAGTTTTTATGTTTATCTTATTCAGAGAGTTGGTTGTTGCACTGAGTTGTGTCTTGTCTTGAAAGTAGGTAATTGAGGTTGCTATTTAATTTTAGTAGTAACTTGCAATGGTTTTGAGGTATTGATGTGAGTGATGGTTGAACGTTTGGTGTCAAGAGATCTAGCCTATTAGTTATAGGTGTCGTATTTTGGACAATCCGTGTTTATTTTCAAAACCTACAAAACTAGTTGAGAACTCTAGCTACTAGATGGATCGCTAATATTTGGGGGGATCGGATATTAGAGTACACTCACGTATCATGAGTCGAGGATGCGCAAGGGCAAGGATAACCAAACCCCCATACACTCCTCCTCGGGGTACTTGTCTCTTTGTGAACCTCCTTATTAGATTGAGAGTTACCGATAATAAGTGCAGGAGTTCTTTGTACTAATGTAAGAATTGAAAGTTGACACTTCCACCTCCTCATATTCGCTAGCCTCTTCCGTACCGTGCAAGTCCTTCTTCTCACTCCGAGAGTTGGCGTCCACCTTCGCCGGTACATCCAAAATCTTGGCATGATACGCTCTGTCATTATAAACCTCCTTATATCTTTCCTCAAAAGAACCACCATACCTATCTATCAAGGCATTTCCATAGCCTTTCCAAGATATATTGTCATGCAACTTCCACCTCATCATGACTTGATCTTCATGTCATACATGTTCCTGCTACACTGGCAGAGGAATACATTGCATACATCATGATAGCTACATCTTCTTTATGTTTTGAGTACCTTGCAAAGTGTGAAAGATCTTCTATACCCTCTTTTAAATTAGAGTCTTTCCCTTAAGTGAGGAAAATATCCCAAAGTGGACAAAATAAAAGATCCCAAAGAGGACAAATGAGAGTTAAGTAGAAATATCCATTGAGGCCACCAAAAAATACAAAAAATAGAAAAAAGAGAAAAAGAAATAAAAAGAGAGAAAGGGGCAACACTACTATCCTTTCGAAAGATCCACACTAGTACTCCCTCTTATCCTTGTACTCCATAGAGATGATCATTTATGCATATAGCTATGTGGGGACCTTCACACTATAGAACTTGGCTTGCATATTGTGACGCCCCCAAAATCAATCCGTGTACAGTAATCATACACACAGGGTACACGACTGAGATTAGGGTGCCACGGTGATAATATCACGGCACAACACTAAACACAAAAGGATAAACAAATATATTACAATAGAGGGGGTCACGCGGACCCGAATATATAAGTCATACAAGCCAAATATCTGAGTACATACATAGTTAGTCAAGTTTTGCCTTAAGAAGGCTAGCACAAATCACATCAGAGATACAGATCGAAAAGGCGAGGCCTCCTGCCTGGGATCCACAGAACTACTCCTGATCGACGGGGAACTGGACGTCGTAGTAGGCACCTCCGGGGTACTCCTGCTCCTGAGCTCCAACGTCGGCTGCAGCGGCCGATCAGGAAAAACAGTAAAGGAAATAAAGCAGGTGAGTATCTAGTATACCCGCGAGTCTTACGTCCGCTACTATGCAATATGCATTGTATCAACGGAAAGAAGAGGCTGTATATAGTGGACTGAAGACAGAAATCTAGAGCAAGGGTAAGAAGCTAGGCCTATCGAAGACTAGCATCTTCCGACGATGTCTTGCAGCATGAGGTAAGAATCAGCCAACATTTATATAAAGCAATAAAGTAACAATGAAGCAGAAGTTGCTGCAACATTGAATAATAATAAGTTGTAATAATTATCAATGCCTCCGAGTTCACCTCCTCGACATCCCTGCGAGGAAGAGAACCCGGAACCATACAGTTTAATAATAGTTTCTAGTGGTAAGATCCAGCTTCAGCATAAAGCGTCCTGTTACCGTGGACACGGCTATTCGAATAGATTAATCTTCCCTGCAGGGGTGCACTTGTGTTATGCTACACGCACGGATCTCCAGGGTGGCGGGAACCTTGTTAGGGAACACTCCACCGAGGCTATCCGACACTTCATAGCCCATCTTTCAAACTCAACAGAGAGGTCATCCGCCGGACTATATCCTATGTACGTGGGGCTTTGGACCCTAACCCCGACGTACTCCTGCACGGTGCGAGGCTGGCCGGTGAAGTTAAAGCAAATCCAAATAAGACACCACCGCGCGAGAAAAATAAGACAACACCACTTCCCGGCGCAGGCCGCGGTACTGCTGACGTCTGAAGAGTCCTCGGACGACACTAAGAATCGGAGGAGCCCATAACTCGTAGTTCCCACGGGTAGGTAGTGCGTACATGGCATATAGCCAACTCAAGACATTCACTGAACCATTTAGAATTTTAATTAACCTGCGTGACAACCGTTATCGTTGCCTCGAATTAACCGACCCGCGGACAACGACAGCAGCCAGGACCACCAGTACATCGGTGCTTGCACCGTCGTCCCACCAAGTCACTGCGGTTACCAACAAAGTGAACCGTCTCCTTACCTTGTCTCGCGTGTGCTCCGGGAGGAGCTCGACTTTCGTAGTTTGGTAACTCTCGCGGCCAACGACCAGGGGCCAAGCACACCGGTACACTGGTCGTACCCTCCCTGTCGTCCCGTCGCAATACCTCTCGCGGGCACCGTTGGGTCGCCCGAATTCTTACCCGAAGGACAACCGTTTACAGGACCCTATGGCGGTAAGATAAAAGTCAGCCTCGAGTGGAGTACAAGGATTACTCCTTGATAGCTCACACGTGAGGTGACTAGGCATAACCCAGGTAGGGGCCTTAGACGGTGTCTGCATTGTACCGTACCTGTGCAGTTATAATATTTGTATCCGCGTTCACTCCCCTGAGTGACCACGGCCCTCTAGCTAATCCTAGCTAACAATGCGCAGGGCTCACTGCTGAATAATGCATAATAATAATAATAGGCAGCATAGGATAAAGGAAGGCACATCAAGGGGCGACAAAATCAGGCTATGCAATTGAATAGGATTGTAATCGAAGCAGCAGCAGTAACAATGCCTAGTGCAAGAAATGTACGGAAAGATAGGCGATATCTGGGGAAGAGAATGGGTCTGCTTGCCTGCAAGCTCGACGGTAGTAGTAGGGTCGTCGACGACGTCGTCGTACTCAGCAGCGGTGTAGTCGACGGCAGCAGCGGGGTCTACCGAAGATTAAGGGGGGAAGAAACAGTAAATACACAGCAAGCATATACAAACAGATGCATGACATGATAGATGAAATGTTAACGGTATTCTAACGCAGTGCAATGCACGTTGCTCGGAGCGGGAATTCATCTAGGGATGAACTACCGGCTCCGGGTGATTACCGGACAGGGTGTTCGGAGGGGAAGGATCAAGCCGGAGGTGTCGTGGTTACCGAACAAACATAAGGGGGGTGTATCCGTGCTATTTGAACCATTCCGGACAACTTTCGTGTTCGGAATAAATTCATCCGGGCACTCTAACTGTACCGGACAATTTATCGGACAGGCGGTCCGGAGGGGGAATGTTCGATGTTCGTTGTGTTAGAGGGGTGTGGTAGTCATATGGATAGCGTATTCGTATTCGTTATATTTTTCTGATCAATTTTCATGTATAAAGTTTTTGAATCCGAGTTACGGTTTAAAAGTTATTGAATTTCAAAGTTTTAAATCATTTAAATGATTTTCTGAATTTCTTTTATTATTTATTCAACATTATCCAAAACATTATCCAGAACAGTGCTGACATGTGGGACCCACATGTCAGCCTCTGTTATTTATAAAACATTTAATTAAATCAGAAAATGCCTCTGGTCCCACATGTGAGTGACTCAAATTATCTAAATTCATTTTAATTATTAATCTGACAGTGGGTCCCAGATGTCATTGACACATGTTTAATATTAATCATTTCATTTAATCTAACTAAGGCCTCGGGCCCAGCTGTCATAGACACCGGAGGGTTAAGTTAATGTTAACAGTTTAATTAGGGGGGAACAGGCCCACACGTCAGTGCCTTAAGGGGGGGGTTACCCACGGCTTAAGCCATGCGCGCCCGCCGCGCTCGCCGGAGCGAGGCCAGCACGGTGGCCAGGCCATGCCGGCGAGGTGGCCACGACATGTTGGTGCGGGGGGGGGGGGGGGGGGCGTGGCTTCCGTGCGGCTGCTCACACGTGCGCAAGCACGGCGGCGCCCGGCCCGGCCAAGCTACTCAGCAGCAGCCGCGGTGGGCAGCACAGGAGCTTGAGCTCCGTCAATGGCGGCCCGGGCAGAGCACGACCCTACGGTGACCAAAACGAAGGGGAAAGAGGGGAAAACGCGGCGCAAGCTCACCAGAGAGCTCGGGGATGGTTCGTGGAGGCCGGAGGGGGTCGGCGTGGCGCGGATTTCGGCGAGGTAGGAGACGACCGGCGACGGGGAAGAAAGAGGGGGCGGAGGTCCACGAGGCTTCTCAGGTCGATTCCCTCATGGAGGTGGTGAAGACGACCACGGGGCGCCCTACGGACATTGCGGCAGAGCTTGGCGTTGCCGTTGGCCGCGGCGGTGCGAGACGGCGGCCACGGTCGGGGCTCGGGAGCACACGGGGAGAGGAGAGGGAGACTCGGGGGAAGGAGAATGGAGGGGGGAGGGAAGGCTAGGGTCCAGGGGGAGGCCTCCTTATCCAGAGGGGGAAGGGGGAGCAGGTAGGGAGCAGGTGGAGGTGTGGGCGCATGGCCACAGTGGCCATGGCGTGTCCACGCCAGGGGGGGGGGGGGGCGGTACGGGAGCAGGTGGGAGGGAGAGAGAGAGGAGAGGAGGGGGCTGGGCCCGGGTGGGCCTCGCCCCAGGCGAGTTATAGTGTTTTTCCATTTTTTTTTCTGGTTTTGTTTACTGTCCTTTTGTTTGTATTTCAATTTAGTGCCTTTTGCATTTTTGTAAAATGTGTTAGGTGTCCCAATATTAGTATAACATTATATGTCAGTGCCACAAAAGTTTTTGCAGCAAAATAAAATCATTAGATATTTATTTTAAATATTAAATGCCCAAAGTAAGGGTTTTGACCTACTGTTTGAATTGTTTAGAATTTTCTGTAACTTCAAAAATTACCAAAGTTGGTCCAACATGGTTATAATGATTTTAGGCAATTTACAAAAATAGTTCCATGATTTTTGGAACAACTTTATTTGAGTACTTTTGTTTTAATTTCCATTTAAAGTAGTTTCAACTAGGGTTTGGTTTGTTAGATGAGTAAGGTGCATTTGGCTTTGGGTTTTGATCCCAAGGGCTCAAGTACATGGTGCATGGGGTGTTGATCAACCACAGCAAGGTTTGATTATTAGCATCACACAAATTTTTATCAAGTACAAGGGAGATCAAACAGTGATAGTCCAACAGTGATGATCAACAGTGATGATGATTTCTGTTACAGCAACTGAGGGTGTTACACATATTCCAAGGATGAGCCTCCTCAAACGAGCTCTAGGTCTTCATGGCCGAGCAAGTTGGATGCACCCCCACTAGTTCCATTGGAGAGCCTTTCTTAGCTCATATGTGCATCCGTTTCATGGCAATCCCTACTCCTCACATCATATCTATCATTTGGCCTTCTTGCCTATGATTATCCTCATTGATGTGAGACTTTCTTACCTTTTTGTCTTCCTCCTCCACCATATTTCTCTCTTTTCCATCCTAAGTGTCAACTCTCGTGATTACGCTCATCCATTGCATAAGTGCTCAAAATATCGAAAAGGAGTGGATCAAATTGACTTGTACCTAGCTAGTGGTCTGGGGACGAGTCAAGATAAGATTCCAAAGAAGAGCAAGTGTGAAACTTTAGTAGATTGAGTTCTCAACAAAAATAGTGTTTATCTCATATTCCCATCTCCCCCTTCTTGCACGCAAACACAATCTCGAGACATTCGAGTAACGGACAGCAAGAGCTCTTGCACTTTTATGTTCTTATGTTGCTTGTTTCAATGCTAATATAGACTCTTGCTTGTTATGACTTGAATTGAATTACATACCTTAATTTCTTTACTTTCAGAGTTCTTATATGGTTGTTAGCATGTCACCACAGAAATTATGCTTGTTATCATTTACCTACTCGAGGACGAGCAGGAATTAAGCTTGGGGATGTTGATACGTCCCAAACGTATCTATAATTTCTGCTTGCTCCATGCATGTTTTGTGTGATATTGCTATGATCTAGATACACTTTCATACACTTTTGATCATATTTGGACTAACCTATTAACTCAGTGCACCCCAGTGTCAGTTCCTTTTTTCTGTTGTTTTTCTATATCAGATTTCCCCCATATTAAAAGTGCTACAAAAATTCGGGAAAATCAGATAAAAAATCAGTGTTCCGGAAGCTTCCGGATTCACCGAAGAAGGGCCAGAGGGGCCCCACCTTGTGCCCAAGCGGCCAGGTGGCGCGGCCTAGGGTGGGGCCGTGCCGGGAGGCCGCCTTGACTCCTGGTGGACCCCCCGGTGCCTCCCTTTGGCTCTTATTTATACTCCCATCGCGAAAATCCTGATTCCAGACCCCTTTTCTCCAGAATCAATTCCGATCCTCGCCGCCATCGCCGACAAGCTTCGGGGGACCAGAATTCCTTTGTCGGCACCCTGCCGGGACGGGGAAGTGCCCTCGGATTCATTTCCATCGACGTTGCTTCCTCCCTCCATGATGCGGGAGTAGGCCCTCCTCGGGGCTGAGGTTTCTACTAGTAGCTATGTGGTCAATTCTCTCTCCCATGATGTGATCTTCGTTGTGATCATAGGCTAAGTTAATCTAGGGTGATCCCATGATATTTCCGCTTCCTCTATGTATGGTATTGATGTACTCACTTGTCTTTATCTAGTATAATCCCCGAGACCAAGGTGACAACGGTCTATTGGACATGGATTAGAAGAATATTTTCATGAGTGATTTCCTCTTTCGTGTGTTGATTTAAGATTGAGAGTCTCTTGGTGTTTGTCTTTGACTATCCTTGAGATATGTTGTGGTGATTGTGGTACTCTCTTTGTATGGCCGCGGTGACATTGGGAAATCCATAGATTTAGAACTACGAACTTTGAGGTGTGCTTTTGTAGCCCTACATAATTCTCGTCCTCTCTTGACCACAAAGGAATGACCTCCGAGTGCGTCTTCATTGCATGTTTTATGGGAAATATCATGTGATTAGACTATGTTAATGTTGTTGAGAGTTTCCACTAGTGAAAGTATGAAGCCTAGGCCTTGTTTCCACCATTGTTACACCGTTTGTGCTCACTTTTGTCACATGTTTGCTTGCTGCACTTTTTATTACATATTTATATTACCTTGCTTTGCCATACCTATCACTCGTATTTTACCATCTCTTCGCCAAACTTGTGCACCTATACAAATCCTAGTTGTATTAGGTGTGTTGGGGACACAAGAGACTTCTTGTATCTTAATTGCAGGGTTGCTAGAGATACCATCTTCAACCTCTACTTACCTGAGTTCGATAAACCTTAGGTCATCCACTGGAGGGAAATTTCCACGGTCCTACAAACCTCTGCGCTTGGAGGCCCAACATAGTCTACAAGAATAGAAGCATGTGTAGACATCAGCATTGCTTGGTGGTCGAGTGGTGTTTCTGACGTAGCTTTCCCAGTCGGTTCCTTCATTTTAGCTGCAATTGTGAGTGTTGTTGTAGATTGGACTGAGGTGGGTTGCGCCGGTGACTCAGGGATTCTCCGGGCGGGTGGGTGCCTTCGACTGGAGTGGTTTCATTTCGACCTTGGTTGTTGCTGATGTCGTGGTTGACGCTGCTCACGATTGGGCTCGATCCGTAAGACGGAGAATGCCCCATCAGTTGACGTAGGTCCGGTATTTGACGAAGGTAAGATCCTTGCCTATACGTAGATCTGCAAAGACCGACTGGAAGATTGGAAGATGCGCGATGAAGCCGAGGGATCCAAATATATCAGATTCTGTCTGAGCCATGGGTGCGTCGAATGTCGATGAAGTCGCCGAGTTGTCGACTGCTGGTGAAGGAACCGTCCAGATCATGAATCCAACTTGTGTCTTCCCCACGGTTTGCACCAATTGACGAGGATTAGCCTCGACAAATCCCATGGTTAGGAACCCTGGGTTTGATCGTAGAAGGACTACAAGGTTGACGATCTCGTCGGCTAACAGGAGACAGGGATTACCCAGGTTCAGGGCCCTCGGTCAGTAAAAACCCTACTTCCTGATCGATGTATTATATGGTGGAGGCGATTACAGTGGAGGCTTTAGCGATATTTATCTAGGCAAAGGTGTTGCGATGAATATTGGATTGCCCTAGACGCCACTCTCCTCGCCTTTATATATTAGGGAAGGTCTCGAGGAGTCTGTCTGGGTTTACATAGAGAGTTGCCTAATCTATCTAGTATTGGTGGCCGCGCCTTGGACTCCATGTTGGTCATCATAACACTTCAAGCATAAGAACATAAAGGTTTTGGATATGTCGCTACTCGAAAAACTAATGCTTTTTGTTATGACCAAAGCTATGTTTTCCAAGATTAAATAAAGTTTTCAAAGCCATACCTGATATATAAGATCCATACTCCCATAAGAATCATCATATAAGGTCGATTGCATGAAGAGAATACCAAGTGGAGCGAAGAAACCAATAGATTTCTCATTAATATTCCATCATAGACAACTGCACACTCACGGATACATGACTCTCCATACAGGAGTGATAGACCTCAATGCAAAAACCTAATTCATAAGATAACTTCCCTATACATGATATGACACTAAACTTTGACCATGAAAGATAAAAGATAAATATAAACATACCAGGCAGTCCCCCAAGCTTGGAACAAGCTAAGGGGATGCCATTACCCATGAAGACTTCAATCTTGATTCTACTTGGAGCTCTTCAGGTCCGCTATTATACGCCGAAGGGTTTCATTTTCAGCCTCCAATATGGCTACCTATACTTTCAGCACACGGAAGTCTTCATAGAATTGGGTAGTGATTTAGTGACCTTCGGATATAGCAGATGACACACGTGGAGCTTCAAGTGTAGGTGCTTTTACTGAAAGGTATAGAGACAGATCATGTTGAGGGTTAACAAACCCCATGAAGATGGGGTTGGTGGAGCTTTCTCCTCTTGTTGATGGATCTCCTTCTTGTTGGATGGTGACCATGTTGACTTCTTCTCTCACGGAGCGCTCTATCCCATGTTGTCTTGCGGCAATTTTGTCCTCCATAGCCCATCCAACGACCTTGCCTTTGTTGACGTCTTGCTGGACACGGCGAAGACGACGAACCATGTAGTCCTCTCCTCTTGAGTCACAAGAAGACATCTCGAACAACAACCTCTTATCCTGGCAGAAAAATATCAAAAAGAAACCGCATGGAATTGCAAGATACAGAGCCGAGACAATCTGGGAAAATATATAGAAAAAATTTCTGCACCGAAAAGAAACTAAGGATCCAAAGGGGAGTCGGGGACGGGCTCCTGGTGGTCCAGGCAGCCACCTGGCGTGGCCAGGGGTGGCCCGCGCCACCAGGCGGCCTGGGCCACTGGGAGCTCCTCTTCGGCCTGGGCCTGGGCCCGCTTGGAATTTTCCTAATTTTGCAAAAACTGATAAGACGAAACTTTTATTGATGTTTATGAAGTTTTCTTATCGTATTTCATACCAATTTGGTTTTTGATGCTGCCGGTGTCTGGCACAGTATTGCAACATGTTCTTCATGAGTATCTATCTGTATCACATCCACCTCAACATTGATGGGGTCTCCTACCATGTAATGCTTGAGCCTTTGCCCATTCACAACTTGTGGTTTGGTGCCTTCAAAATTGTTAATCTTGATTTCACTGGAGCGGTAGACTTCTTAAATGTGGTATTCTCCTTCCCACTTGGAAAGTAGTTGACCTGGAGAAAACCTGAAACTAGATCTACACAACAAAACTTTATCACCAACATTAAATTCACGTTTCAAAATTCTCTTGTCATGCCACTTCTTTACCTTTTCCTTGAACATTTTTGCGCTCTCGTAGGCGTCACTTCTCCACTCATCTAGAGAAGTCAAGTTCATGAGACGCTTTTCACCAGCAAGTTTGGGATCATCATTAAGCTCTCTAACATCCCAAAAATCTTTGTGCTCTAACTCTAAAGGTAAATGGAAAGCTTTGCCATAGACCATCTTATAAGGAGACATGCCCAAGGGATGTTTTTAAGCAGTTCTATACGCCCACAAGGCATCTCCTAGCTTTTTGGACCAGTCCTTCCTAGAACTATTCATTGTCTTTTTTAAGATCAACTTGATCTCCCTATTTGTGAGCTCAACTTGCCCGCTTGTTTTAGGGTGATAAGGTGAAGCAATCCTATGTGGGCACCCCGGACTATATGTACGAAGAGACCGACTGTGGATACATTCATGCTCCCATGATCAGTTAACATGACACACAACTCGACGTGGATATCATAGTCTCAATGTTCATACAATACCGAATACAAGTCTTACAAATAACATAGTCTTACATGGCCTCATCGGGCTCAAATAGCAGCGGAATAAGCAAACGCATCAAAGGAAGTAGCAACACAATCCACAAGGTAGATCAGAGCATAGCACGTCCTAGTAATCGCCGGTAGCATCATCGTCATATACCTGCTCCTCCAAGCCTGACCGATTCAATAACTAGCGACAAAGCCGTGAGTACATACAAAGTACTCGCAAACCACCTAAAGAAAGAATCAAAGTTTTGCATACAAAAAAATAATGGGATGCCTATATGGTGGAGTATTTTTATAGGGATTTCCTATCAACTCAAGATTATTATTAAGTTGGCATAGTTTTAAACTTGGCAAATTTTATTTCCCACAAATAAATTTGGATAAGTCAAGTCCAACCTTTTTCCAACAATATGAACATCATCACCGCAAACCATAAACTCGGTACTGGGCTTTCTCATCTATTCCCCACAAAGTGTGTCCTCATTAGCTATCCATGACCGTGGACTCCGGCTACTCGAATAGTTTTAACTCTGCAGAGGTTGTAAACTTTACCCACCACATTTGATACATCCGCCGTGTGTCCTCAGTATGCTGGTCTCGGATAATCGACCATAGTCTTACCCTTGCCTACCCTAGTACAGGTGTTCTACCCAATGCCCACATCCTCAACTGTCTGCATCCAAGGTCATGCTACTCTTGCACACATGCCTTCACCGTAGTAGAGGTGTGGCAAGGTTCCGTGCCACCGCTGCCTTGGCAGCGACCTCAGCTCCTACGCATCGGTAGGCTTACAGGCTTCTATGTATTATGTAGTTAGAAGATCCCCATACTAAGATACGCGAACTTCCAACTAGCCCTGACCCATACCAGAGTATAGTGGTTGTACTGTAAGGCTAGGTTTTGGCGGCACTTATAGAGAGTCCCTCCAGACTTTTTCCATGTCCGACGATTTTCCACAAACCCGGCCATACCACCTTCTTAGGTGTATGCCGTACCATATAGGATTAAGTATGACTTTCCAAGTTGTTATGTAATGATAATACTAGAGCTGGGTGATGTTCTCGACGAAGTGTCGGGATCACCGGGGTTCTACTTTCTTTTCCCAAATAGGTAGGCTATCGGGGGTGTATAGTTTTCCTACTGTATCTAATATAATCCCAAACCATATATATGATTACGATACTAGCATGATTCAATATAAGTGATATAAAGGAAAGTAAAAAGGGTAATACTGGGTTTTGAGTTTGACGGTGGCTTGACTTCCTCGGTGATGTACCCTGGATCGGCTTCTTCGACGGCTTGGGAGGGGTCTTCACCTGCAGCGTCAATCGTCTCGTCTACAGGTTGTGAAATAGAAGATAATTCACACCATCACAATAGGGCAATAGCAAGCGCAATATGTAATCATTCAATTTTCACAAACAATAACACAAGCAACAAAGGACAAAACCTATTTCAAGGTTTTATATTTATTAAGATTTAAATTCCTTTTTTAACATCTCAACAAGGTTAAAATTTATAACATGGCATTGGAATAAATTTTATGAAATTATTAACAACAAGATTAAACTTAAACAAACCTTAACTAAAAGCAATGTTTTTCACCAATTTTTATTCACTAACCTCTTTTTATATAATTTAATTTTTATTAACTAAATGCATAAAAAATTGCTACTGACCAGCGGCTATGCAAATAAAGTTCTAACAATTTAATATCACTAATATAAATTTTATAGAAATTAAACAAGAAATCCAATTAATAATAAAGGGTCACAATTTTATTTTAGCAAAACAATATTCTACACATGAAGAAAAATAGAACATAAATTTAGAAACACCACACAATTTATTTCATATTTTTTTGAGATATAACTATTTTTCTAAAAGTATTTCTATGCTGATGATTTAATTAAAAAAACAAAAATGGCAGCAGTCCGACCCATGGTTATCCCTCGCCCGTGGGCGCTTTCTCCAGTACGCCGAGCCATTGCTCACGGATTGCTGGCTGTTTTTTTTCTTTCAAAAAACGAGGGGTAAGTTGGCTTCCTGGCCGTTGGATCGCGCCCAATCTGATGGCCAGGGATCGTCTTCTTCATCTTCCTAGCCAGTTCGGCCTGGCCAGGTCGTCCTGGGCAGTGGCCATGGCGTCCAAGACCAAGGCTTGGAGAAGCTCCGCGTGGTCGGCATGGAGTTGAGCGGAGCCTCACCAGGCGGCGCCGACCAAGTGCTCCGGCGAGGGAGAGGAGCAGCGCGCCGACCTGCCTCCTCCCTCCCCTTTCTTCGGTCTCCTACTCCCCTTCCCTTCCTCCCTTCCCGTCTCCTCCTTTATCTGCTCCTCTTCCGTGCTTCTATTCCAGACGGGCTGGGGTTGGGGTGGCGAGATGGCTGTGGGTGTGGGGGAGGCGCTGTTGAGTGGAGAGTGAGGCCAGGGCGCCCCCTTTTATAGGCGTGGAGAGGGGTGTGAGGGCGGGAACAGGCGAGCGGGAGGGCGCGGGGCTGACGCAAGCGTGATGACGTCAGCGGTGGGGGCCACGGGTGATGTCAGAGGCGGGGTGAGAGGCTTACATGCCGGTCCGGGGTGTAAGAGACTGGGTAGGGAGAGAGAAGGGCGTGGGTTAGGCTAGGTTGGGCTGGGCTGCGACCCAGAGGTGTTTCTCTGTTTTGTTATCGAATTTTACTGATTTTTCCAAAAGTTATACCTCTAGTTTGGTTTAAATTTGAAACAAAATTTTAAACTCAAACCTCTAAAATACTTTAAAAACTCCAGGGATATTATCCTAATTTATTTAGAATTTTTAAGAAATCTTTAATTGTGTTAATAATATTATTACTATTGTATTAATAACATATAACTATTTAGTACTTTTTAAATATTTTAATTAAATAACTTATGCTATAGAGGTATTTTTAATTATTTAATTAATGAATTTCTGTGAATTGAAATATTTATTTAGAACATATTTTATTGATTCTAATTTCCCCAAGGTGGTAAAAAGTGTGGCTATTATGATATGCGTAGAATGAGCTAAACATTTTTATTGGTTGATAATTTTTTTAGCAAGACACGGGAACATCATAAAACAACACAAGGCAAGGAAATAACCATTTGGCAAACAAGACATGGCATGGCAACACAACAAAGCAAAGTTTTTGTTCACCTTGAAATTTGGCATAAAAGTTGGGGTGTGACAGACCTTCCCCCCTTAGAAAGAATCTCGTCCCCGAGATTCACAAACTAGTGAAGAGATGCGGGAACTTGCGCTTGAGGTAGTCCTCCCGTTCCCAGGTGGCTTCCTCCTCTGTGTGATTTTTTCCACTGGACCTTGTGGAAATTGATCACGCGCTTACGGGTGACTCAGGTGGCTTCTTCCAGGATACGAAGGGGTGTCTCGCGGTATGTGAGATCCTGGTTTATGTCCACAGTGCGGTGATCGATGTTTTTGAAAACATCAGGCTTGTCCGGCACCTCCAAACACTTCCGGAGCTGTGACACAGGGAGACATCGTGCACATCGGATATCGCTGTTGGCAGTCTCAACTGATAGGAAACTTGGCCTCGTCTGGCTATCACCTCAAATGGTACAATGTAACGAGGTGCTAGCTTCCCCTTCACATGGAATCATTGCATTCCCTTCAATGGGGTGACTCGGACATACACAAAATCTCCAACTGCAAAAGCCACCTCTCGGCGCTTGTGGTCGGCATAACTCTTCTGTCGAGACTGAGCGGTCTTGAGACGCTCACGAATCAACTCGACCTGCTCTTCGGCCTCCTTCAGAACATCTCGTCAAAAAATCTTCCCTTCTCTGGTCTGAGACCAGTTTAGGGGCGTGCGACAATTTCGCCCATACAGGGCTTCAAATGGGGCCATATGCAAACTCAACTGGAAGTTGTTGTTGTACAAGAATTCAGCGTACGGCAAACAGTCCTCCCACTTGGAACCATAGGCTAGAGCACATGCGCGGAGCATATCCTCTAGTATCTAGTTCACTCGCTCGGTCTAACCTCAAGTCTGCGGGTGATAGGTGATGCTGAATGTGAGCTTGGTTCCTAGTGCCTCCTGAACTTGCTTCCAAAACCTCGAGGTAAACTGGGTACCTCGGTCAGACACAATCTCCTTCGGAACTCCGTGCAAACATACGATCTTCGACATGTACAAGTCTGCCAGCTGGTCTCCTCGATAGGTGGTTCGCACGGGAATGAAGTGCGCTACCTTGGTGAGTCGGTCAACGATGACCCAGATAGAGTCATGTCCTTTGCTCGACTTTGGTAGACCTGTGATGAAGTCCATGCCTATTTGTTCCCACTACCATTCAGGAACTCAGAGTGGTTGCAGCAATCATGCAGGTATCCGGTGCTCTTCTTTTACTCTCTTGAAAATGTCACACTTGGCGACATACAAGGCAATTTCACACTTCATACCGGGCCACCAGAACAAGTCCTTCAGGTCTTGATACATCTTAGTCCCTCCAGGGTGGATGGACTAAGGTGTATCGTGAGCTTCCTTCAGGATAGTGAGCTTCAACTCCTCTACATCGGGCACACACAATCGTCCATCGAACCAGAGAACTCCTTCATCATCTATCATGAACTTCGGGGCCTTGCCGAGGGGCATCTTCTTCTTGATTCCCTCGATACTATCGTGTCCCTTCTGTGCCTCCTTGATCTGAACAAACAGTGTCGGAGTCATCTCGAGGTGAGCAAGAAAACCGGGTGTCACAAGCTCCAAACCCAGCTTCTCGAACCCCTCGTGTAGAGCTGGCTGCATCTCTCTGATCATTGCATTAAGTGTGTAGGGCTTGAGGCTGAGGGCATCTGCTACCACGTTGGCCTTGCCAGGATGGTAGTGGATTTCGAGATCGTAGTCTTTGATCAACTCGATCCATCTCCTCTGCTTCATGTTCAACTCCTTCTGCGAGAAAATGTACTTCAGGCTCTTATGGTCTATGTAGATGTCACAACGGTGACCCATTCGGTAATGCCTCCATCTCTAGAGAGCAAGCACAACAGCGGCTAGCTCCAAGTCGTGGGTGGGGTAGTTCAATTCATGCGGCTTCAACTTTCGTGACAGGTACTCGATCACCTTGCCCACTTGCATCAGGACACAACCCAACCCAATCTTCGATGCGTCCCAGTACACATCAAAGATCTTGGTCAGGTCAGGCATCGTCAAAACTGGGGCAGATACCAATCTCCTATTCAGCTCTTGGAAACTGGCTTCACACTTCTCTGTCCACACGAAATTCTGATCCTTCTTCAGCAGTTGGGTCATGGGGCGGGCAATTCTGGAGAAGCCTTCCACGAACTTGCGATAGTATCCTGCTAGTCCAAGGAATCCTCTAACTTTGGTCTGAGTGGTCGGGGCTGTCCAGTCTATGATGGACTGAATCTTGGCTGGGTCGACAAATATTCCTCCTTCTGACAATACATGTCCCAAAAATCTGAATTCCTTGAGCCAGAATTCGCACTTGCTGAACTTGGCGTACAGCTGGTGCTCTCGCAAAGTCTCGAGGACTAAGCGGAGATGCTTGACATGCTCTTCTTCGGTTTTGGAGTATATCAGGATATCATCAATGAATACCACCACAAACTTGTCGAGATACTTCATGAAGATCTTGTTCATGAGGTTCATGAAATAGGTCGAGGCATTGGTAAGTCCGAAGGACATCACAGTGTACTCGAACAAACCACAGGGGGTTGTGAAGGCTGTCTTGGGGATGTCCGACTCGCGGAACTTCAGCTGGTGGTATCCGGTCCTCAGATTGATCTTGGAGAAGACTCGGGTTCTGTTCAACTGGTCGGACAGATCCTTGATCTTAGGGAGCGGATACTTGTTCTTCATGGTCACCTAATTCAGATTACGGTAGTCCAAACACATGCGTATGGTGCCGTCTCTCTTGTCCACAAAGAGAACTGGTGAACCCCAGGGTGAAGCACTGGGTCGAATCAGTCCCTTCTGGAGCATGTCATTGTAACAGCCCAGATTTCACAAAACTGAAAAAATTTGTTTTCGGTGTGAATTGTTTGATTGTCTGATTTGTTTGCGGTGTTTGCATCCCCAATTTATTGATCGACGATTATTTCCCCCCCTCTTATCTCGTACCGGACGGAGACCGGCCATTGCCACACTGACACTCGACCTTTGCGACACCGGGTTTCACCCGATCACCGTCGCGAAAACCGCACGAGACCAGCCGCAGCCAACGGAACGAAAACCCTTTTTAATAAGTAAACGGGATATTTTTATAGCACGCTGGAAAGTGTTCTCGGAACAGTTCCAGCACGAGGTGAATGCCGCCGGCTCGACGCGCTGATCGCGTAATTTGAAGTTTTACCCAAATCGGAGGTCCCGTGGACCCCCGGTGGTCAGAAACGTAAACACCGCGCGCGCGAAAGAAAAAACCGGGGATGATTTTGCAAACTGCCAGCCACCTGGGCTATATAAAGACCACCACTCCCCCACCCCTTTCTAGGGATTTCCCTAAGCCAAAATTGCAGCCACCCCCTCAAGCATAGCCCCAATTTTCGCAATTTAGCCTTTTTTCCGCAACCCACTAGCATAGGTTCAACGACACAACAGTTATCAAGACAAAACGTAGTACAGAGACGGAATATGGTGAAGGCACATGACTATCTCTGCCGTGTGTCCTCAAGAACGTTTTAGCTTTTATATGTTTTATCCTTAGGCTTATCCTTTGCACAAAAGTATTGGGCCACTTTCTGCACTTTATCAGAATTTACTTTCTTTTCTTTTATCTCCTTGTTTCTTATACCGAAAAACCCATAAAAAGTTACGTTTCAAAACTTGCAGGCATTCCTATCTCAAGATCACTTGTCAATACCTTCTGCTCCTCGTTGGTTCGACACTCTTGTAAAAAAGGCTACAATAAATCCCCTACACTTGTATGTCATCAAATGCTCCCTCATCCTTGCAGGAAAAGGAGGCTTTTCATATATAACTGTAGGAAAAATAGGGCTAGCAACTTGAATATTAACAGGTAATTCCTTAAATGGTTTATGCTGCCGATCCTCCTGCTTTTTAGAGGAATAACTATGAGAGGCAAAGACTTTGAAAAAATCAATCAAAAGTTGGCAATCAAGACCAATCTTAGCACAAAAGGTGTTGAAGTAATCAATTTCCACATAGCTCTCAATGTAATCGTGCTCATAATTTATAACAGATTCAGTACCTTTATCGATCTCCCAATCTTCAGTGCTCTTTTGTATCGTTTCAAAATGATCCCAACTGTCTTCAACGCTTCCGATGCGGAACACCCCACTAGAGCAGCCATCGAGCATCTCTCTATCCTGACGAGAAAGTCTTGCATAAAAATTTGTACGAATAATTTTCTGGTGGAGGTCATGATTGGGGCATTTGAGCATTACAGGCTTCAATGTCCCCCAAGCTTGGGCGATGCTTTCTCCGTCACGAGACCAAAAGTTATAGATATAGTTCCTCTCTCGATTTATTTCATGAAGAGGATAGAACTTTGCATAAAAGGGAGGCATAAGTTCCTGCCAATTTAATAGATGAGAGTTATCAAGAAGCCTATACCAGTCTGAAGCCTTATCTATTAATGATAGAGAGAATAGATTTATCATAACAAAATCCATCGATATACCTGCAAGATTAAATAAGGAGAATTGTGTGAAAGATATAGAAAGTGTTCGCCTGGATGTCTATCTCCTGCATATCGATTAGCCAAAACATAATAAACAATACTAGTTGGTATTTTGAAGGGCACAATTTCAGTAGGTGTGGGAGCCTTCTCCACCACAGTAATGGTGGGGCGGTTCCCCGCAACCAAAGAACCAAGAGCACAGTGGTCCATAGGGACTAAAAGTAACAACGGCAAAATAAAAACATCACATACAATGTAAAGGTTTCCTTACCAATTTCACTTACCAATACAGCTACACTCCCCGACAACGACACCAGAAAATGGTCTTGGTGATCCACAAGTGTAGGGGATCTATCATAGCCTTTTTGATAAGTAAGAGTGTCGAATCCAACAAGGAGAAGAAGGTATTGAGTAGTGATTTTGAGAAAGGAATAACCGCAAGTACTGAAAGGTAACTTTTTAGTGGGTTTTCTGGTATAAGCAACAAGGAGATAAAAGAAAATAAAGTAAATTGTGCTAAGGTGCAGAAAGGGCCCAATCCTTTTTGCAAAGGATAAGCCAAAGGTTCAAGCTTATAAAGGCTAAAACGTTCTTGAGGACACACAAGAGAGATAGTCATGTGCTTTCGCCATATTCCGTCTAGTACTATGTTTTGTGTTGATAAGTGTTGTGAGGGTAAACCTATGCTAGTGCACTTTCCATACTAAGATAAGTACGCTCTTATGATTAAACATCTTGCAAGCATCCGCAAATGCAAGAGAGAAATAAAGGCAAAGAATAACCATAGAAATAAACTTTAGGTGCAAGTATTATGTGGTCGGCGTTCACACAACACCACTAGAAGAATAACACCACAACTTAAATATCAAACAACACATATTACTTCAACATCATATGACTACTAACAACTAGACTTCTCCAATGTCCTCAAGAACTAAAGAACTACTCACAAGACAGAAAAGAGATCATGCTCAGAGGTGATAAATATATGATAAACAATCTGGTCATAACAATACTTATCCAACAAAGCTATATAGCATTCACCACAAAAGAGTAATCAACACCGGTAGAGTAGAAGGGATGGATAGTGCAAGTTACAACTTGGATTGCAATTGTGAGATGAGATGGGATGAAGATGGAGATGGTGCTGGTGATGGGGATGATGGTGATGATGATCTAGATGATGCCCTTGACGATGGTAACGATGATGAGGACGATCTCCCCCTTCGGGAGGAGTTCTCCCCGTCGGAATTTGCCCAACGGAAAGGTCTTTTCTTCTCTGTAGGTTTTCGCAATGGAACGGGGGAAGAACTCCGGGAACTCTCTCTGTTCTAGGATTTTTAGGTCACGAAGATGATATAGGCCAAAGGGGGCACCGGGAGTGGGGCCCACCTCCCAGGATGCCACCTGGCGCGACCTGAGGGGGGTCGCGCCACCAGGGTGCCTGGGAGCCTGGTGGCCTCGCTCCAGCTCCTATTTGGCGTGCCTTCGTTATATCTTCTTGAACTCCTTCCCCGTGATTTTCAGGATATTTGGAGATGTGCTGATATGGCCACTCTTCTTGCACTTTTCCCCGCTGATTACTGCGTCTGCTGCTTCGGCACTGGAAAGTTGCAATCTGTGTAAAACAAGCCAAAACACTATAAGAACATCATCATAATATGAAATATATCTGGGAATAGAGTTAAAAAATGATGTAAATTAATGATACATTTTGGACGTATCAAGGAGTCAAATCACATAGTTGGCGCGTGCCTTCTAGTTAAGAAGGAGCAAGAGCGGTAGTGGTGTAGGGCACGGGTGTTATTTTATTGTATGTAATAGTGAATTTCGTTGGCTTTGTAATCTTAATTAGTTTCTTTGCTATTATTAGGCACAGACCCTAAGCTTCGGGTGCGGCCTATTGTTTTTGCGAATTTTGCTAAGTTCAGACGGAGCCCCTGGGCGTCGGGTGCTCTGGAGCTTGTGAACTTTGGTGCGGGTGCTGCGGATTTGTTTCTTCGTGAGTGCGATTAGGGTTCCGGGGGCGTCGAGTGCTACTCTATGTTTTGGTATGATTTGTTCACGAGTGCGAGTAAAGTTCCAGGGGTGCCGGATACTACCTTCTGGTCTAACTTTCACAGATTCTTCCACGTTTTTCCTTTTCTTCATTTTACAAACCATAAGATTGCTTTTTATTTGAAAAATCTTTTTGGAAATCTTTAGAAACATTAGCTCTTCAAGAATGTCTTTATTTACAGTGGAGAAAAACTTATATTACTACGGGTGCTAACCACACTAATCAGCTTATGATGAGTTATATATGAAGGGAGTTTTCAAGTGTGCGAAGGAAGATGATGAAAGAAAATTCGGGAGTGTCAACTGCTCAAGCTTGGGGATGCCCCATGCACCCCAAGAAAAATCCAAGGAGACTCAAGCACCTAAGCTTGGGGATTCCCCCGTGCATCCCCTTCTCTATCAAAAATTATCAGTTCATCCTTCGTTCCACTATATTTTTATCACTTCATGCGTTATGTGCTAGGCTTGGAGCGTCTTGCTCTTTAATTTTTTAGTTTTCTTTAGCTTAGCTTGATGTTCATAACAAGTTAGAACCCAGCTTTATTTTTGTGGGAGAGAAACACGCTCCACTTTAACCTAGAACACATCATAGGATTTTCATGCCTATATTTCTTTGCTATGTGTGTTCTTTATCTTTTCCTAGCTGCTGTCATGCTTAGATCTTGTGCTTTCAGGTTTATTTATTTCTAAGATATTTTGTTTAGTTTTTTGCTCGAACTCTCTTGATTCTTCATGTTTATCTTGTTTAGAGAGTTAGTCTATTGCACTGAGTTGTGTGTCTTGACTTAAAGTAGGTATTAAAGGTTGCTATTCAATTGTAGTAGTAACTTGCAATAGTTTTGAGGTATTGTTTTGAGTAATGTTTGAACTTTTGGTGTCAAGAGCTTTAGCCTATTAGTGATAGATGTCGTATTTTGGGAAATCCGTGTTTATTTTCGAAAAATTAAAAAAAACTAGTTGAGAACTCTAGCTACTAGATGGATCACTAATCTTTGGAGGGATCAGATATTAGAGTACACTCACGTACCATGATTCGAGGATGCGCAAGGATAACCAAACCCCCATACACTCCTCCTCGGGGTACTTGTCTCTTTGTGAACCCCCTGATTAGATTGAGAGTTACCGATAATAAGTGCATGAGTTCTTCGGACTAATGTAAGTATGCGAAAGTTGACACTTCCACCACCCATACTTCGCCGGTGCACCAAACCCTTGGCATGATACGCTCTGTCATCATAAACCTTCTTATATCTTTCCTCAAAACATCCACCATACCTACCTATCAAGGCATTTACATAGCCTTTCTGAGATACATTGCCATGAAACATCAAACTTCTCATGACTTGATCTTCATGTCATACATGCTTTTGCTTGATCGATGAGCCGCATGCTAGTTGGGACTTTCCCTAATAATTTCTACATGACGCGCTAGTATCATTACATATCCTGCTACACTGGCAGAGGCATACATTTGCATACATCATGATATCTACATTTTCTTTATGTTGAGTACTTTTGTAAAGTGTGAAATATCGTCTATACTTCTTTTAATATATAGAGTGTTGCCCCTAAACTGAGGAAAAGATCCCAAAGAGGAAAAATTAAAAAAATCCCAAAGAGGAGAAATGAGAGTTAAATAGAAAGAGCCATTGAGGCCACAAAAAAATACAAAAATTTTAAAAAAAGAAAAAGAAAATAAAAAGAGAGAAGGGCCCAACACTACTATTCCTTTTGAGAGATCCAAACTCGTACTCCCACTTATATCTTGTACTCCATAGAGATCATCATACATGCATATATCTATGTGGGGACCCTTACACTATAGAACTTGGCTTGTATATTCCAATGATGAGACTCCTCAAATGAGCTCTAGGTCTTCTTGAGCAAGCAAGTTGGATGCACCACCACTAGTTCCATTGGCGAGCTTTCCATAGCTCACATGTGCATCCGTTGCATGGCAATCCCTACTCCTCACAACATATCTTTCATTTGGCTTTCTATCGCCTATGATTGTCCTCATTTATGTGATCCTTTCACACATTTTTGTCTTCCTCCTCCATCATTCTTCTCTCTTTTCCATTCTAAGTGTCAACTTTTTTTTCTTACGCTCATCCATTGCATGAGTGCTCAAAAAGTCGAAAGGAGTGGGTTAGTTTGACTTGTACCTGGCTAGTGGTCTGGGGACGAGTGAAGATAACATTCCAAACAAGACTAAGTTTGAAGCTTTAGTAGATTGAGTTCTCAACCAAAATAAATAGTATGTTTTTTTCTCTTAACCCATCTCCCACTTCTTGCATGCAAACACCATTTGGAGACATTCGAGTCACGGACAGCGAGAGCTCTTGCACCTTTTTGTTCTTATGTTGCTTGTTTGAATGCTAATATAGACTCTTGCTTGTTATGACTTGAGTTGAATTACATTCCTTCCTTGCCTTACTTAAAAGTTCTTATATGGTTGGTAGCATGTCACCACAAAAATTATTCTTGTTATCATTTACCTACTCGCAGACGAGCAGGAATTAAGCTTGGGGATGTTGATACGTCCCAAACGTATATATAATTTTTGCTTGCTCCATGCATGTGTTTGGGTGACATTGCTATGTTTTTGACACACTTTCATACACTTGTGATCATATTTGGACTAACCTATTAACTAAGTGCACCACAGTGCCAGTTTCTGTTTTTTCCTGTTTTTGTATTTCAGGTTTACCCATTACTTAAAGTGCCCAAACAATTCCGGGAAAAAAATAAAAAAATCAGCGATACGAAACCTTCCAGAGCCCTGAATTAGGGCCAGAGGGGGCCACCACGGGTCCAGGCGCCCTGGGGGCGCGGCCCCCCTGATGATCGCGCCGGGTGGCCCCATGGAGACGCGGGGCCACCCCCAGGCCCCTCTTCGTCCTATATTTACCTCTCATGCCAAAACCCCCGAAGACAGAACCCTTTTTCGCGATCTTCCCTCTGTTCCGCCACCGCCGCGCGTCCAAGGTCGGGTTCTGCCAGGAGACCCTATCCTGGCACCCTGTCTCAGGGAGGATTGACCACTGGGAGCTTCTCCACCACCATGAACGCTTTCTGGATGAGCCATGAGTAGTCCATCTTTGACCATGGGTACATGATCAGTAGCTATGTGATGTCTTCTCTCCATCTTTGATCTTAATTTTTTAGACATTGTGATCTGCCCTACATGATCAAGGTAGATATGTAATTTTCCTGCTATTTTTATGTTGAGTTTCCTGGGATCTGATGGATTATGAAATTATGTTCAGATTGTGATGAGTAATATATTTGGTTCTTCTCCTTTTATATTTATGTTCTTGAGTAATTTTTGCATGTTCTCCGTTGATTTTTATTACTTTGGTCAAGTGATGGATCATAACTCCAAGAGGGAGTGTTATGCTTGATTGTGGGTTCATGCCCCCCAATGACTAGCTTGAGTGACAGAAACATTAGTCTAAGGGATGTGTTGTTCCCACCAGGGGGAAAACAACGATGCTTGTACTTGCGGGTGCAAGGATTGTTTACTTTACGCAAAGTTCTTTTAATGCAGTTGTCTGTTGCTTTGGGTTTACACTTTGGGTGAGGCTCGCAACTTAATACCAGCGAGATGTTCTGGATAGATATCTCAAGGTGGATGATTAGTGAGTAGATGCAGATGGATTTTGGTCTACTTGTCTTGGCGTACTGCCCATGCTTTTGAGACTCTTCCTTTCTTTTGTAGCATAGTTAACATTGCAATGCATTTTTAATCCTGTCAATTGCCCAGCTGTAATTTGTTCAAATCGCAGAGTTGTTTATCATATTTTGGGAGAGCGAAAATCACTAGTGAAATTCATGGGACCTAGGTCCATATTTTCACCACTGTTTACACCCTTACTTTATTTTACTGCTTTTACTTTCCGTCGAAATTATCACTACCATTATCTCTTGTGTTTGATCCTTTGTAAACGGCAAGGCCGTAGGGATTGAAAACCCCTCTATACTTGTTGGGAGCAAATTTATTTGTTGTGTGTGCAGGTCCAGGTAAAGTAAACAACCTGAGGTTGTGAACGACGCCATTGTTCACTTTACCACCTACTTCTCATCTTCGGAGTCCTACTAGTTCAATCTTAACCTTAGTATCTTTGCCAATGGAAATTACCGGTACGCTACATCTCAACCTTCCACTTGGGGTAGCCAACAAGGAGCACTACTTCAGTGCCATCAAGAGTAATTTCTGGTGCCGTTTCCGGGGACCCCTCTCTTCAAGATAGGGGAGTTTCACGCTATCATACATCATTGCTTTTTAGTCTTGTTAGTTTACCTTTCGGTTTTTATCTTAGTGTACTTTATAAAAAATACCAAAAAAATTAGTTACCTTGATAGTAGTTGTCATTATGTCTGGTCCTTTTGCCTTTGGTGAAGCAGAAGTGCTCACCTTTAAACAAAGAGGTGGTGAAAGTCTGAAAGATGCTTGGTATAGAATTAATGATTCTCAAAAAAGAGCCACCAAGAAGAAGTCCACTACTATCCTTCTTAGAACCTTTTATGTCAGAATTACTTCTTGGAATAGGTTTATTCTAGGGACTGGTATCAATGGGTATTTCCTAGAAGTCCCGGTTCGGGAAGCTATTAGTGTTATGGAAAATATTGTTGGAAATCTCCCTGTTGCTAGCATTCATGAGGACATTACTGTAGCTCACTTTTTAAATTTTTTTGAAAAGATAGAGCTAGAAATTCCAAGAATCAATTAGATAATTGAGTTAGATCGTAGGATTCAAGGGAATTTGAATAGACTTGATAGCTCCATGCATAAAATTTTCAAAACTTTGGAGAAAATCAAATCCCTTTATTTGAATCATTCCAGGATACATAAGATTGAGGAAATCACTGACATTTTAGGAACTACATTCTCCTCAATCAAAACAAAAAAGGTAGAAACTGCGCCAAAGAAGGAACCTAAGTTCGTTTACGTTCGTAAGGTTCCTCGACCCGAAAACAATCCACTTATTGCCAAGGGAGTTGAAACTGTGAAGACTTTGGAAAAAAATACCTCTCTCGGATAGAATTACAAATTAAACTCCAATTGATCTTCCACCTTTTGCTTTTATCCCAGGAAATATTTTCATTAGACCTTTATTTTAAAGACCTCTTAACACTAGTTGTACAATTAAAGAGCTTTTTGATGATCTTGATGATGGTTCAATTGATACAACTTGATCTTTTTGCTTCGTGCCTAGCTCAAAGGCATAAAAGAAAGCGATTGTTGCGAGGCAACCCAATTTGTGTTTCCTTTTGTTTTTAGTTATCTCGATGATTGTTACTACTGTAGCAACATCATTGTATCTTTATTTTCAAGATTTGTGCCAAGATTAGCCTCTGATTGCAAGAAAGTTCAAAAGTTGTGACGTGCTATCCAGAAAACAGATTCTGTCCTTTGACGGAAAAATTTGGCTAAAATCACCAAATCATCTTTTTTATCTGAATTTGTTTGACAACATGCTCTATATAATTAGCTTTCGTGCATATGTTCTCAGTTTTTTTATTTGAGTTGCATAAGTACCCCCAAAAAATTATTTACTATCTGCTGGTCTGTTTTTCACAAATTCTGCCACGTTTTGCATTTTCTTCGTTTTGCAAACCTTAAGCTTGCTTTTTATTTGCAAAAACTTTTTGGCAATCTTGAGGAACAGTACCTCTTCAAGAATATATTTATTTTCAGAGGAGAAAAAATATATTTTATTATGGGTACTAACCACTCTAATCAGCTTATGATGAGTTGTGTCTGAAGGGAGTTTTCAAGTGTGTGAAGGAAGATGATGAATGAAGATTCAGGAGTGTCAAACTCTCAAGATTTGGGGTTCCCCCATGAAACCCCACGAAAAATACAAGGAAACTCAAGCATCTAAGCTTGGGGATGCCCCCGTGCATCTTCTTCTCCATCAACAATTATGATTTCTTCCTTCATTCTACTATATTTTTATCACTTCATACGTTATGAGCTATGCTTGGAGAGTCTTGCTCTTTAATTTTTTTAATTTTCTTTAGCTTTGCTTGCTGTTCATAACAAGTTAGAACCCACATTTCTTTGTGTGGGAGAGAAACACGCTCTACTTTAACATAGAACACATCATAGGATTTTCATGCTTATCTTTCTTTGCTATGTGTGTTCTTTATCTTTTCGTAGCTGCTGTCATGGTTAGATCTTGTGCTTTCAGGTTTATTTCTTTTTAAGATCTTTTATTTAGTTTTTTGCTAGAACTCTCTTGAGTCTTCATGTTTATCTTGTTTAGAGAGTTGGTATGTTGCACTGAGTTGTGTGTCCTGACTTAAAGTAGGTATTTGAGGTTGATATTCAATTATAGTAGTAACTTGCAATAGTTTTGAGTTATTTCTTTGACTAATGTTTTAACTTTTGGTGTCAAGAGCTTTAGCCTATTAGTGATAGATGTCGTATTTTTGGAAATCCGTGTTTATTTTCGAAAAACTACAAAAAACTAGTTGAGAACTCTATCTAGTAGATGGATCACTAATCTTTGGAGGGATCGGATATTAGAGTACACTCACGTACCATGAGTCGAGGATGCGCATGGATAACCAAACCCCCGTACACTCCTCCTCGGGGCACTTGTCTCTTTGTGAACCTCCTAATTAGATTGAGAGTTACCAATAATAAGTCCATGAGTTCTTCGGACTAATGTAAGTATTCGAAAGTTGACACTTCCACGACCCATATTTTTCTAGCCTCTTCAGTCTCACCTCGAGAGTTGGCGCATACTTCGCTGGTGCATCCAAACCCTTGGCATGATACACTCTATAATCATAAACCTCCTTCTATCTTTCCTCAAAACAGCCACCATACCTACCTCTCAAGGCATTTCTATAGCCTTTCCGAGATACATTGTCATGCAACATCCACCTTCTCATGACTTGATCTTCATGTCATACATGATTTTTCTTGATAGATGATCCCCATGCTAGTTGGTAATTTCCCTAATAGATGCTACATGACGTGCTAGTATCATTTCATATCCTGCTACACTGGCAGAGGCATACATTTGCATACATCATGATAGCTTAATCTTCTTTATGCTGAGTACTTTTGTAAAGTGTGAAAGGTCTTCTATACTTAAAAGATCCCAAAGAGGACAAATGAGAGTTAAATATAAAGAACTATTGAGGCCACCAAAAAAATACAAAAAAAAGAAAAAAGAGAAAAAGGAAATAAAAAGAGAGAAGGGGACACACTATTATTCCTTTTGAGAGATCCGCGCTCGTACTCCCTCTTGTATCTTGTACTCCATAGAGATGATCATATATGCATATAGCTATGTGGGGACCTTTACACTATAGAACTTGGCTTGTATATTCCAATGACGAGCCTCCTCAAATGAGCTCTAGGTCTTCTTGAGCAAGCAAGTTGGATGCACCCCCACTAGTTCCATTGGAGAGCTTTCCGTAGCTCACATGTGCATCCGTTGCATGGAAATCCCTACTCCTCACATCATATCTATCATTTGGATTTCTCTCGCCTATGATTGTCCTCATTGATGTGAGACTTTAACATATTTTTGTCTTCCTCCTCCATCATTCTTATCTCTTTTCCATCTTAAATGACAACTTTCTAGCTTACGCTCATCTAGTGCATGAGTGCTCAAAAAGTCGAAAGGGAGTGGGTTAGTTTGTCTTGTACCTCGCTAGTGGTCTGGGACGAGTGAAGATAAGATTCCAAAGAAGACTATGTCGGGACCCGGGGTTAGAGTATGCAAGTACCGCTACGACATAGTCATATGGAGAGCCGAGAACCGTACCCACTTGTCTAAGCAGACAAGGCCAAGCACTGAACGTTCTCGGAAAGCATCGTACGTGAGGGACATTCCATCAAGGCCGGATGATCAACTGAGATGGTTCCTCATCATCCGCACACAAGTCTAAATGATATGGGTGATGAACTCCCATATTCACAGACAAGTCGCCTCAACCATACTATCGACTATCTCATAACTCTTACATAGACTTACTCCAGCCCGATCACTTAGTCGGGTTCTAGGGAGGGCTCGATCATACATCAAAGTGTGCACGAGACAGACTCTCAAGAAATCGCATCGCGATGCCCCAAGCTGCGCACATCTAAGGGCCACTTGGTGTATAAAAGACCGCCAGCCAGATCACAACTAAGGTCTCGAAAACCCATACAAAGACATGCATATTATAAACATACACGCAGCACACATGCCTTGTATGAACAGCAGGTATCATTGCAATTCTCTATAAAGTATACATTTTATTGATAACTCTCACAGAGTGCACACAGAGATCACAAGCATGTGATCCAACATTACAACAGACAAGCGGAAGCAAAGTAGGTCTGAGTACAGACAAGTTTAAAAAATGGCTTAAGAAGCCTTATTTAAACACAAGCCCTCCACGAGGGAACCATTCGTCTGACTGGGACTACACTAGCTTGGTCTTCAGTCGTCGAGCTTGATGAAGAATCCACCTTCGGGTTCAGTGGGTTCATCTAAAACATCGAATAAGCAAACATGAGTACAAATTCGTACTCAGCAAGACTTACGTAGGAACTATACTACTCATGCACATGTATCAAGGTAAAGGGAGGTGGGGTTCAAAAGCAGAAGTGCCAGCTTTGACTTGGCTAGTCCTGAACTATGAGTACCAGACATTGAGGTAAGAAGCGTACACGAGTCCACTACATTCTCCAACCAAGTACACCACTATGGTGCCTTCCTCGACTTTCCCCACGAGAAAGCACACCATAGCACTCACACTTATCTTGGCAAGTTTTATAAGTATCCAGTTCAAGTTGTCTAATAATCAAGCTAAGCTTTCCAAGCAGTCCCTTACCGCGGACGCGGCTATTCAAATAGTTTTGTTAACCCTGCAGGGGTGTACCGCTACACACACATGATCATCAGTTACCGCCTTTGATCTCGACACCATTCAAGGGGTGTCAGCGAGGATGCTCACCACAACTGTTACCTCATAGCCGATCTTGTCCAAGAAAGCCGCCTACCTGGGTTGGCTACCACTATCGTGAACCCGGCCGGTTTACCGAAGTGGACCCAGATGATGTGTGCGTGGTGCATAAGCCGGTCTCGGTTGAGCCGTTCTCTCATTTAGCAGCCATGCCACAAACCTACCAGAACTCCGAACTATTGCGACATCTGGACATCGAAAGGGATGAGTTAATAGGTTGAGAGGGGTCAGTGAGCCCAATGTGTAGTTGTACTCTTCATCTTGGATCACCACACAAGAACTCGGACTTAGGGCGGTGTTCAACGAGACAACCCACCGTGTACTCCTACACAACCTCTCATCGTTCACCTTGTATTAGGGTAGATTCACCAACACATTTCCACCATCATCAACATGATCACTACCATCCCGACTCACATAACAGTAACATCATTGTATCACTCTAAGCATGCAATAAGAAGTAACAATTGCAGGGGCCACATGATATCTAACAACTCCTATATTTGCTAGGATTGTGGTTTGCTTACTATTGTGACAAATGATAGGTCATGCAAAGGGATGGGTTCATCTATGTGGTAGAAACATAGAATGGTAATCATCCTATACAATGCATAAGCGAGACATGAGAGGGAAGTGGGATTTTATCGACATGATCAATGGGGGTTTGCTTGCCTTGCTGACGAGGTTGGGTATCGGGGTCTTCAACGAAGGGACAGCCTCCTGTTCCGGTACCACCTCTACTCGACAAACAACAAGCAATGGAGCACAATAAGTACAATGCACAATCACATGGTTGAAGTTGAAACTTGATGTATATGCTTCTGATGTGTGAGGCAATTCCATTTAAATGGAGTATATTGCAAATGAAATTGCAAATTAAAAATCCAATTGGAATTCATTTTAGCCAAGTTACAAATGCTATTGTTTGAGCAATGCAACTCATTTTGAAATGTGTATGATATGCCTCTGATGTTCAAATGAAGTGTATCATGTTGCTACGATTCAAATTGCAAAAGCATTTGAATTTAATTTGATTAAATTCCAATTAAACTAAATAGCAAATGCTACTGGTCACATTTTAAAATCAAGTCAAACATAGTTGAAAGTGGGATATTTGGATAGATTATTTTCTCCTGATCATTTTTCATATATTATATGTTAGTTTTGGAGTTAATATGAATTTTCTATGAATTTCCAAAGTTTAAGCCTTTTTCTGGAATTTCTCTGATTTCTTTTTAATCTGGGAATTTTTTATTGCGTCAGCACTGAGTCAGCATGACATCAGGGGGTTGACCCAGTCAAACTGACATGGGGGCCCTACCTGTCATTGATTCAGGGGCTAATCCCCTCTCTGTTTAATTAAACAGAGAGGATTAGGGGGCCTGGGCCCACGGTCAGCCTCACTAGGGGTGGGCCAAGGTGATTAATCACCCTGCCACGTCGGCTGGGTCGCCGGCGACGAACTCCGGCGAGCCAGAGCACGCCGGCGTGTGCGGGATCACGCTCTGGACGTGCGTTTGGCATGCTAGAGTGTCGGGACCCGGGGTTAGCGTATGCAAGCCTCGCTATAACACAATCATATGGAGAGCCGAGAACCGTACCCACTTGTCTAAGCAGACAAGGCCAAGCACAGAACGTTCTCGGAAAGCATCAAACGTGAGGGGCATCCCATCCAGGCCGGATGATCAACTGAAATGGGTCCTCATCGTCCGCACACAAGTCTAAATGATATGGGTGATGAACTCCCATACTCATAGACAAGTTGCCTCAACCATACTATCGATGGTATTAGAACCCTGACATAGACTTACTCCAGCCCGATCACTTAGTCGGGGTCTAGGGCGGGCTCGATCAAACATCAAAGTGTGCACGAGACGGAGTCTCGAGCAATCGCATCGCGATGCCCCAAGCTGCGCACATCTAAGGGCCACTTGGTGTATAAAAGACCGCCAGCCAGATCACAACTAAGGTCTCGAAAACCCATACTAAGACATGCATGTTATAAACATACACGCCGCCTTGTATGAACAACAGGTATCATTGCAATTCTCTACAAAGTATACATCTTTTATTAATAACTCTTACAGAGTGCACACAGAGATCACAAGCATGTGATCCAAAATTACAACAAACAAGCGGAAGAAAAGAAGGTCTGAGTACAGACAAGTTTAACAAATGGCTTAGAGAAGCCTTATCTAAAAACAAGCCCTCCACGAGGGAACCAGTCGTCTGACTGGGACTACACTAGCTTGGTCTTGGTCTGAGTCTTCATTCTTCGAGCTTCGGTTAAAAGCCACCATCGGGGTCGGTGGGTTCATCTAAAACATAGATTAAGCAAACGTGAGTACAAAATCGTACTCAGCAAGACTTACATAGGAGCTATACTACTCATGCATATGTATCAAGGTAAAGGGAGGTGGGGTTTCACTTGCAGAAGTGCCAGCTTTGACTTGGCTAGTCCTGAACTACGAGTACCAGACTTGAGGTAAGAAGCGTACACAAGTCCACTACATCTCTTCAACCAATACACCACTATGGTTACTTCCTCGACTTCCCCACGAGAAGCACACCATAGAACTCACGCTTATCTTGGTGTATTTTAGAAGTATCCAGTTCAAGTTGTCTAATAATCGAGCACAGCTCTCCAAGCAGTCCATAACCGCGGACGCGGCTATTCGAATAGTTTTGTTAACCCTGCAGGGGTGTACCGCTACACACACACACTCATCAGTTACCGCCTGGGAGTGGGACCCTTCAAGCGGGTACCGGCGAGGATGTTGTCACGACACTTCGCCCACAGCTCCGTTCTAGTCCAGAGAGTCTCCTATCTGAGGGGGATCCGTATGGATGTCCGGCCGAGGTTCCAGTACAGCCTCAAACGATGTGTGCAGGGTCCCAAGCCGGTCTTGAAAAGCCGTTCATCCACTTCGCAGACCGTGCCACAGCCCTACCAGAACTCCGAACTACTGCGACTTTTGGGTTTCGAACGGGGTGAGGTACTATGTCGAGAGGGGTCAGTGAGCCCAATGTGTGGTTGTACTCTTCTTCTTGGATCACCACACAAGAACTCGGACTTAAGGCGGTGTTCAACGAGACAACCCACTGTGTACTCCTACACAGCCTCTCATCGTTCACCTTGTATTAGGGTAGATTCACCAACACATTTCACTTTTGTCAACACCATGTTTATCATGATCTCGACTCACATCATAAGCAACCTCATTGTACCACTAAGCATGCAATAAGCAATAACAGTTGCAGGGGTCACATGATATCAACCAACTCCTACATCTGCTAGGATTATGGTTTGCTTACTACTGTGACAAGATGATAGGTCATGCAAAGGATATGGGTTCAACTATGCGATAGAAACGATATCATGGTGATCATCCTAAACAATGCATAAGCGAGACATGAGAGGGAAGTGGGATTTTATCGACATAATCAATGGGGGTTCGCTTGCCTTGCTGACGAGGTTCAGTCACGGGGTCTTCAACGAAGGGGGTGATCTCGAGCTCCGGATCCACTTCTATCCGAGCAAACAATATAAACAAAGCATAAATAAGTTGCAATGCTCAAGCACATGATTATGTTGTCAAAAGATGTGAATTGTATTGAGGTGATCTAGGTTCCATTTGCAACAAGTTAATTGAAGTTGATTTGAAAGTGAATTCAAATTAAAACTCCAAATGTATTTAAATTGGTCCAAGTTGCATTTTCTAGTATTTGTATTTTGTAATCCAAATGATCATGTGTGTGATAAGCTTCTGAAGTGTAGGTGATCATATGTGCATTGCAAAGGTTCAAAGTGGAATTGCATTTGGATTAAATTTGAATTAATTCCATTTAAATCAAATAGCAAAAGCTACTGATCAGAATTTAAATTCAACTCAAACAAAGTTGAAAGTTTCATATTTGGATAGATAATTTTCTCCTGGTCATTTTCCATATATTATTTGCTATATTTGGAGTTAGGATGAATTAATTATGAAATTCCAAAGTTTGTCCTATTTTCTGCAATTTTCTGGAATTTTTTTAATTCTTTTAAATCTTTTCTGTTTATTGCGTCATGCTGACCAAAGGCTGACGTCAGGGGAGGGGGCTGACCTATGGGGCCGACTTGTCAGTGGCTGGGGGCTAATTCCCTGTTAGTTTAAAACTAACAGTGGTTAGTTAGTGGACTGGGCCCACTGTCAGTGGCCCAGGGGTTAGGATTAGTGGGGGCTTAGCTCGGGGGGTTAGGGTTAGCTCCTAATGGTGCGGGTTGCCGGAGCTCTCGCCGGAGAGCTCGCCGGACTTGGGTTTTCGGCACGGGGCGAGGAGGGGAGACCACGGGCGAGTAGCTAGGGACCTCGCGCGTCCACTTGTGCCATCGGGGCAACGCGGGGAGGTCTGTGGCCATGGCTACTTCAACCGCGGCGGCAGGGCGAGTTCGGACCTCGCCGGAACTAGGCGGGAGGGCACGGGAAGAGGCGCGGCTAGGGCAGAAATGGAGCTCTGCTCACCGTGATGCTAATGGAGTGGATGGAGGGGCCGCGGAAAGGTCGATGTTGGCGCAATCGAAGTTCTTCTCAGCGGCGGCCGGCGACGAAACCTTGATGCGGGCATCGTCCACGGTGGCGCTGGACTTCAATTGACGAGGGGGACGGAGGAAGTCGACGACGCTGGAGATGTTGGACAAGACGGCAAAGCTTCTAGCTGCCGGTGGACACGTCGGGGCGTCGCAGCGCTCCGGCTGTGCTTCGGGGTTGCGCGGGATTCGCGATGTAGGAGAGAGGGGGCGACCCGTGGGTTGAAGGATGAGCTCGAGGGGGGTTCTGGCGTTGCGTGGCGTGAAGAGAGGGCAGGGGGGGTGGCCTAGAAGGGCCTCGTCGGCGTCCACGACGACCAGCCCTCCACGGAGCTGCTTGGAACGGCGGGGGAAGAAGACGACACGAGAGTGGCTGGGCTGGGCCGAGGCCAAGGCGAGTGGGCCTTGCCCAGGGCGGTAGGTAAGTCGCTGCTTTCTTTTCTTTTTATTATTTCTGCATGTAGGTTGATCTAGCTAATAAAAATAGCTAGGCATTTTATAAAATCCCACAATTTTTTATATGGCCTCATAAAATAGAGAGCTAGCCACTTATAAAATTTGAGCATTTTTTAAATTCAAAACATTTGAATTTTAAATCAAATAGGGGTTTATTTAATTTTCCAAGACATTGTTTGAAAATTAGAAAATTCCATGAGCATGGGATTGCTCCCAAACCACTTTTAAAATGATCAGCACCATTTATAGGAATTTTCCAAATGTTCAAATGATTTTTGGAAAAAGATTTTTATTTGGCCATTTGATTTAAATTTCTCAAGGCTTTTCTTTTCCCCATTTTTGAATTTTCTTTTGAATTTTTGCATGATGCAAAGGAGCACTTGATCCTAGCACATACCTAACTTGGGGTTGTGACATAGAGGCACCAATCGACTGCTGGGAGGACGCCGCGTCGACCTGTGCTGGCGGGGGTTACTGGAGTCCACCGGAAGCGCGTCGGCGATATCGAACGGCGGAGGCAGAAGTCCGGTGACGTCTGGTTCTTCGATTCAAGGGGCAACCATGACCATGCGCTACTCCATTCGTCTCCTGGAGATGCCAGGAGCACGATGGACTCAACGAAACAGGCAAAAGGACACAGGAGCGAGCTCCAGGCCATCCATGGCGGCGGGTGCTCTCGTCTCTCATGGCGGATCAGGCTAGAAGGAGGGAGGAGCTCTGTGAGCTCGGGGGAAACGCTCACCAGGCTACGAGGAACACGACGACGCAGTCGACGGAGTCGGGGAGGTCTTCACTGCGGCCGGCGAGGTATGGGCGATGACTACGTCGGCTCGGGGGCGTCTGAGCTCCTTATCTACTGCATGACGACAAAGTCGAAAACGGGGAAGCTTCTGGACAAGCTTCCACGAGCTCTAGCTTGCAGTGGCTGCGTTCTCTATGGCGGGGTGCTCCGGCGAGGCTTCGGGCGGCGACGAAATCACGCGGGGAGAGGGAGAGACGAACAGGAGAGGGGGGGGAGTGGATGCGGCGTGTTCCAGGGCGTCTCCAGGCGCGACTACGTGGACAGGAGGAAGCAGGAGGTGGCCAGGGCACGTCGGCGGCCTCGGCATGGCCGGCACGCAGCAGTACGTGCCCCTGCTTGAGGAAGACGACAGGGGAGGGGAGGTGGGCTTGGGCCAGGGGGCGTTGAGTTGGGCCAGATGCGAGGTAAGCCTCTTTTCCTTTTTTTTCCTTTCTGTTTTCTTTTCTGCCCTTTTGTTTTCCTGTGCTAAATAAATAGCTAGGCATTTTATTAAATGCTAAAACTTTTTATGTGACCTCACAATATACTAGGCTAGTCACTTGTAAAGTTTGAACATTTTTAAAATTCAAAATTTGAACTTTAAATCAAATAGGGGTTTTTGAATTAATCAATGGTCCTGTTTGAAAAATTGAAAAATCCATGAGCATGGCGTGGGTCCCACATCACTTGATATGTGCTTCCTCATCCGATTTTCTTGGATATCTTCGAGTGCTTCCTGGGCTTCTTCTTCCTTGTAGCCGCTTATGCGCGGCATGCCGAAACGTAGACCGTTAGGTAGTATGGCTTCGGCACCGTAGACCATGAAGAACGGCGTGCACTGTGTTGAGCTGTTGGGAGTGGTTCGAAATCTCCAAAGCACAGCTGGTAGCTCCTCGACCCATGCCTCGACAGTTGATGGGTGTAGATAACTCCTCCTCGTTGGTTATCCCAAGTGGAAGGTTAAGATGTAGTAGTAGCAAATTTCCCTTACATGCGGACTGTAAGGTTTATCAAACCAGAAGGATTCCTAAGTCAACAAGAAGGTGTCGGTTGCACTGGCGCTGACAGAATACATGGACCTGTATAGAAGAACGCAAATAACATTGCTCCCAACGAGTACAAACAGGTTGTCAATCTCTCCGACCTTGTCGTTTACAAAGGATCAAACACAAAGGGGAAATAGTAAGAGTGCGACTAAAAGGAAAAAAAGTATAAGAAATTAGTGTAAATTATGGTGGAAATATGGACCGGCGTTCCATGAATTTCACTAGTGATGTCTCTCTCCCAAAAGATAGAAAACAACTATGCTGGGTGAACAAATTACACCTAGGCAATTGATAGGATTATGAATGCACCACAATGCTAATTATGCTACTTGAAAGAAAAGAGGCTCAATCGTATGGGGATTACACCAAGACAAGTAGACCATTTATTCATCAACATCTACTCGCTAATCATCCACCTTGAGATATATATCTAGAACATCTTGCTGGTATTAAGTTGCAAACTCCAACCAAATTGTAAGCTCAAAGCAACGGATAAATGCCGTAACACTCTATACGTAATGTAACCAATCCTTATGACAGACAGTCATAAGAACTGCTATTTTACACCTAATGGCAACCCCCTAGTATCATGTTATACATTAGGAGTCATGAACCCATTATCTAGCATAACGCTCCCTCTTGGAGATGAAATCTAATACTTGGCCAAAGCAACAAACACAACGGAGAACATGAAAGAGTACTCAAGAAATAAAATAAAAATGTAAACCAAATATATTACTAATCATAAACTGAACATAATCTCATAATCCTTTGGATCCCACAAAACAGAACATAGAAAAGTAGGAATTAATACATACGTGACTTGATCATGATAGGCAGATCACAAGGGCTAAACATTGAATCAAATGATTGGAGAGAACACATAATCGAGCTATTGATAAGTGACCCAAGGTCCAAGGGGGACTACTCACGACGCATCCTGTAGGCGATCATGGTGGTGGAGAGGCCTCCGTAGGTCAATCCTCCCTCCGGGAAGACGCCGGGACAGGTTCTTCAGGCGATCCCGAGATCGAAATCACGGCCGCGGCGGAACAGTAGGTCTTTTCGCGTGACGGGGATCTTTTTGGGGATTTCCAGGACGAGGCTTAAATATAGGCCAAAGGGAAGCCTGGGAGGTGCCCCCTGGCCCAGGCGGCCAAGTGGCTTGGCCACCACCCCTGGCTCCGCCAAGCAGGCGCCTGGGCGGGGGGTGGGGGGGGGGGGGTAGACCCCTCCGGCCCTCCTTAGGGTTTCTACAGTCTTTCCTCTTGGATATTGTTTTTAGGTATATTTCTGGATTTTTTCGAGGACTTTTATGTTTCAGCTTTTTCTGCAATTCATGGAGAAAAACAAACAGAAACTGGCACTGTGCACTGAGTCAGTAGGTTACTCCAAATAAGTTGTAAATGATATGAAAGTGCATCAAAGCATATATCAATGTCACCAAAACAAGCATGGAATAAGTAAAAATTATAGATACATTTGGGACGTATCAACTTCCCCAAGCTTAATTCTTGCTCGTCCTCGAGTAGGTAAATAAAAACCAAGACAATTTTTATGGTGACAAGCTACCAACAGATATTTGAACTTTAAAGTAAAGCTAGGAAGAGATACAATTCAAGTCAAGATAATAACAAGCATGAGTGTATACCTAGTATTGAAACTAGCAAAGTAAGAACAGAAAGGTGCAAGAGCTTTCGTTGTCCGTGACTCGGATGTCTCCAATCGGTGTTCCCATGCAGAAAGTGGGAGATGGGTTTAGAGCATAAAAATACCGAATAGTTGTTGATAACTCAATCTAGTAACTTTCACACTTTTTGTCTTTTGGAATCTTATTATGAATCTTCCCCAAACCATCGGCCAGGTACAATTCAATCCGATCCTGTCCCTTTCGATTTTGAGCACTGATGCAATGAATGAGCGTGAGCAAGACTAGTTGGCATTTAGGATGGAAAAGAGAATAAATAATGGGGAAAAGGAAGTCAAAAAGTACGAAAGTCTCACACCAATGAGGATAACCTTAGGCTAGGGTAGGCCTAATGGTAGATATGTGTGAGGAGTAGGGATTGCCATGCAACGGATGCACAATGAGCTATGAGTATATGAAAGCTCTCTAATGGAACTAGTGGGGGTGCATCCAACTCTCTTGCTCACGAAGACCTAGAGATCTTTTGAGGAGCCTTTTCGACTTGTCCATTGGACTGCGGGTGCGCGACGGACGCGTAGTTGATCTTAATGACGAGCTCCTTGCAGAAATTCTAGAATTCTTCTATCGTGAATTTTGTTCCATTATTGGTGATGATGTTGTGTGGGACGAAGAGACAGAAGATTATGGAATTAAAGAAGTTCCCGACCGTCGTGACAGTCGAGTTGGTTATATGAACCGCTTCGATCCACTTGGTGAACTTTTCGACTTCTACGAGAAGGTGGGTGCACCCGCCCTTGGAAGATTTCTTCTGTCGACTCCCCACATGGCGAAGGGCCAGGTGATGGGTGTAGATAACACCTCCTCATTTGTTAACCCAAGTGGAATGTTATGATGTATATAACAAAAAAATTCCCTCGGTGAATATTACAAGGTTATCAATCCAATAGGATTTCAGAAAAAACAAGTAGATGGCAATGGCGTCATCATTTTCTGGTGGCATGGGATTTGACGATTGCCTAGGCATGCACACAACACAAAGAACTTTGCTCCCAACGAGTACCGACATGTTGTGAATCTCTTCGTCCTTGTTGTTTACAAAGGGCCAAACACAAAGGGGAAATACTAATGCAAAGGAAAGGAAAACTCAAGCAGTAAATGTTGATGGTGTAAACTATGATGAGAATATGGAACGGGGTACCATGATGCTCCCTAGTAGTGTCTCTCTCCCAAAACATAGTAAAAGGTTATGCTAGGTGAACAAATTATAGCTAGGCAATTGAAAGAATTATAAACGCCCGTAATGCTAATTATGCTACAAGGTAAAAGGCTCAATCATATAGGTATTACACCAAGACAACTAGACCTTTATTCATCAGCATCTACTCACTAATCGTCCACCTTGAGATATCTATCCAGAACATCTCGCTGTTATTAAGTTGAGAGCCAAGACTAATGTTGCGAACTGAAAGCAACGGACAACTGACTTAACACTCTATGCGTAACGTAAGTAATCACGCAGTCATAAGCACCAATGTTTTATACATAATGGCAACAAAACGTTCCCTATTCTCATGTTTTTGTCATTCAAGTTAGACGTCGGGAGGCATGAACCCATCATCTATCGCAACGCTTCCTCTTGGAGTTACAATCTACTACTTGGCCAAAGCAACAAACTGTAACAGAGGACATGCAAGACTACTCAAGAACAAAAATATAAAGGTAAACCAAATATATTACTTTCACAATTTGAACATAATCTCATAATCCATTGGATCCTAGCAAACACAACATAACAAGGAAGGAGTCATAACATAAGTTTCTTGATCATGATAGGAAGCTCACATGGTCTAAACAATGAAGAACAAGATTGGACGGAAGATGTAACAGCCCAGTTTTTGCAAAAATTAAAAATTTTGTTTTCGGTGTGAATTGTTTGATTGTCCGTGTTGTTTTAGTGTTTGCTTCTCCGAAATAATAATCGGTGAATATTTATCCCCCTTATTCTCGTATCGGATGCGTGACCGACCCCTTTCCACCACGGCACACGACTTTGCAGCACCGAGATTTCACCCGAGCACCGTCGCAACCGGCACAAGTCCAGCCATCGCCACCGGAATGAAAACCCCGTTTATTTAATAAACGGATTATTTAATGGGGCGCCGAAACATGTTGTCGAAATGTCACCGCAGTGAGGTACGATCGACGGGATCGACGCGCTGAGCGCGTAGGTCAAAGTTTCGTCCGAATCGGAGTCCGTATGCACCTCCGGCGGTCACGACCGCGATCGCCGGACACGCGAGAGAGAAAACTGGTGGTCATCGGGGGTATTTTCGTCATCCGCCAGACCAGCTAGCCTATATAATGACCCCTCACCTTCCCCCGTCTAATTAGGTTTCCCCCTTGCACAAATTGCAGCCACCCCCCTGAGAAATCCCAGATCTTCCTCCTAAATCCCCCTCTCCCCGAAACCCTAGCTCCCCAGCCAGATCTAACCGTTAGATCTGCGAATCGATGCCTCTCGTGCTGCCACGTCACCCCTGGAGCAGCTCCTCCCACCTCCAGCCGATTCGGGCCCCGCCGGGACCTCCCAGCCCGCAGCCGCGCCGCCCCGGGCCCGATCTAGGCTGAGAGGCCCGCGCCGCCGCCTGTGCTCCCGTGTGCCGCCGAACCTCCGACGAGGCACCGCCGGCGAACCGCCGCACCTATCCTCCTCTGCCGTCTCCCCTCACCTCTCCCTCTCCTCCTCTAACTTCCTCCCTCACCACCGACTCGTAGGTCGCGGCCCGACACCGCACCAGCCGCCGCCGGCCATGGCTTGGGCCGCGCGAAGACGAGCTTCCGCGCCGCCAAGGAACTCGCCGGCCTCGAACCCCCCCGCACGCCGCGGCCAGACGCGCCGGATCCGGCCGCCCCCACCGTCGGCGCCCCTCCTCTTGCCCCAGCGCTGCAGGGCCTCCTGGCCGGAGGGCGCAGCCACCGCCGCCACCAGCCGTCGACCCAGTCCCGATCTGGATCGGGCGTCCGGTCAACCGCCGCCACCACCAGTGGGGCGGCCTGTGTCCGCTCGGCCCAAGGCACCCCGGCCCAGCCGGCGTCCTCCCCGCCAGGCCTCTCCAATAGCCTCTTGGGCCGAGGCCTATGGGTGAGCAACCTCTGCCTTTTTTTCTGATATAAGTGCCTGTGAAATTGCTAAGTCCTGTGCTGTTTTTCTGTTGATTGCTGTTTTGCGACATTAATGAAAGTTGCTCAGAATTTCATGTACTTTAATTCATCTTTTGTGAGCATTTGCATTTGATATCATCTTGATTGTGTCATTGTGTGCTAAACTGGGCATCAGGCCGTTAAACTGCTACTAATTGCTGTTAAGTGCTGCTGTTATTATTTTGTTGCAACTTTGCATGATGATTCTGACAAATCCATGAGGCCTATTGCATTGATTCTTTTTCCTATGTGTTAAGAATCATGTGTAATTCATTTCCATGCTTTAACTTGTCATGTTTGGGTGATTTAGCTATATTAAATCTTGCTCCAAAGTGGTGATCCTGCTGTTAATGTGCTGCTGTTGCTGAAACTGTTATTTTGTTGCAACTTCGGTCGACGAGTGTGTCGCGACCGTTTATCGGAATTGAGTGATTCCAATTGCATATTGTTAAGCATCATGTCTAATTTCATCCCATGTATTGCATTGTCATGATATGCTTGCTGGTAATATAGATATTGAGCTCCAAAGTTGCTATGCTGCTGTTTTTGACAGCCACCTCTGTTTTTCTCTAAGTCTGTTACTTTGCGATGCCATGTTGTTTGCTTAATATCTTTTGATCTATGATGCCTTTTTGCATGATTCCTTTTTCCATGCCTTCCCTGTCATGTCTAATTTAGTTTCATATCATTTGTGAGCGTGTTTGCATTGATTATGCTGTTTATGCAATGCTCTAAAGTGTGCTTCATGATGTTGACAGATTGTGCCCGTAACTTGTTTTGCTTATATCTTTTAAACCGTAACTCCGTTTGGGGTGTTCTTTATATGTAACTTGATTAATTTTTCGTGTTCTTTGTGTTTATGCTATTGTTTTCTGCTTCTAACCAACCTAAAATATGGTTTAGGGCAGAACAGTACCTAATCCTTTAATTGTCGTGAGGCACTTAGTGTTATGCCATGTTTAGGTTGTGCCTCGCTTAAATTGACTAGCATAGATAGTTTACTTTGTGATTCACCTCTTCTCATGTTTGTGTGCTATGCCATTCTTGCTTGAGTTGCCATGTTAATAACCGTTGGTTGATCACCTGTAGCTAAGCAACTTGAACCACCGTAAACGTGCGGTATTCGTCATGTGTGACCGATACCCCACTTAAACTGTTAGTAACCGTTCTCGACGATAGATCCGTATCGCGTTGCCGGGTCATGTGATGTCTTCTTGATCTTGTGTTGCCCCGTAGTAATAGAGTGCCTGCTCGTTGATTTCTTTCAGTGTTTATCTCCTTGTGTGCTTCCGTGGGTACCTCTCGGAGACGATGCGAGCTTGCGATCAACTACACCTTCGGAACCCGACTTATCAACGGGCAAGGACTATGCATTACTTATGATCCATTCTATTTCAACCAGCGGTTCGCATGCTAATCTAGGTTAGGTTCGATGTTTGGTCCTACCACATGTTTACAGCCTTTTTCAAACCGATACAACCATGTCCACTCCCAGCAAACCTTGTTCTGCTATGTTACAATTGCTCGTTGCTCAGCCCCTTCTTAGTATGCATGCTTAAGATGCTACGATGTTACCCTGTTACTTCTTGGGTTGGGATATCACATTATTATTATTGTTGTTGATGATATGATTATTATAAATGTTGACTATACTCGACGAAGGATGGAAGGTCTAGGCTAACCCGCCCCGACGGTTTGTTCCATTCGAGTCACCTAGGATCCGTGTTCCGGGTATTGGTTTTAAGACTGAGCGTGCCTAACCGAGTGTGGGATTTTATGGGGTCCCCTTTTCTTACCTACCTAGCTTCAAACATTTCTAGAGGTGGCCCAAGCTGATTTACCATTTGAAACCGTGTGCGTAACTGGTCTGCAGCCAGTGGTTTTAAAACAACTCGGGCCAGCAGAGGCAGATTTCCTTTGTTGGTCCACACTGGCGAGCTAGGGAAGTCCCTGTTATATAGGTGAGGCTAACCCCGACCTTAGCCATACGGAAGAGTCCGATCCGAGAGCGTGGCCGGCTTTTGGATTGGGTGCGACTCCCCGGGGGCCACCCGGATTTGTTCGTTGTTAGTTAGAGGGACCTGTCGTTTCGGATCTCTCGGAATTAAATCATAAAATGGTTGCCTATCATGGGTAGCAACTGAGAGAGATGGGCGTGCGTGCGGAGCCTTGTAATGGGCAGTTGGTACACCCCTGCAGGGTTAAATCTTTTCGAGAAGCCGTGTCCACGGTTATGGACGACTTGAGACCTACTCCTTGTTCATAGACAATAACAACTGAGATAATCTTAATACAACTTGATCAACGTGTGTGTTCCTTGACTGATTCTTCTTCGTCGGGATGCGAAGAGGAGGACAAGGATAGGATAGGTGTTATGTTTGCGAAGTAGGTGGATAGCAGACTTGTTGGAGGCGATTCCTCATCGAATGCTTGGCTTCTCATCTTACTCTCTAGATCGTTAGCCACTTCATAAATGCTAGTGCGGCAGCAACCTCACCACTTACCCCATCCTTACCATAAACTACTAGTTGTCCAAGAATGACGAGTGATGAAGTCCTTGCTGGGTCAGATGACCACTACAGTTGGATGCTGAGTACCTCTGTACTTATGATACTACCCTCAAACTCTTTTCAGGGTTCTTGATCGACAACAGGTATGGTGATCGACGTTTCACGTGCAGACTCGACGACAACTAGTTAGGCGGATCCCGGCGGAGGGCCTGGACCCGTGTGGTTATGGGACCGATGTTTTTCTCTTTGCCACTAGGCATTTGCTTGTAGTCTTTACTCAGACATATATCTTCCGATGTTGTATTGTATTGAGGCAGTTGTACGCCGATTGTATGAGATGTTTTATCCTTGTATTTGTAATGTTGAGATATCATGTTTGAAATCCGGGGCATATGACTTCGTCATATGTCGCGGTGGGACCGATATGTGCTTCGTCCCCGGATCGGGATGGAAACATCTAGATCTGGAACAGTACCGCATATCGGGCCTTACAGAAGACATCTAGTAGCTTGCTGATCATGGAGCCATGATCCAAAGGGGACTTCTCACGGAGCATCCTGGAGGCCATCGAGCCTCCGGAGATCAATCTCTCTCTGCTAGGGTGTCGGGATAGGAACTTCTACTGATCCTGATCTCGGAATCACGGCGGTGGAAGAACAGTAGGGTATTCTATGTCACAGAGTCCTCTCTGAGGGTTTTCGGAGGACGATGTAAAAATAGGCCAAAGGAGGCCAGAAGGCGCCCCCCCTAGAGCGCGCCATGGGGCCCCCTGGATGGGGTGCCCCCTCTTGCTCCCCTTCGGGCTTCTGGAATCTTCTGGTGTATAAGAATTTCGGAAATTTGGATTTTTCCGAGCACTTTGATTTATCATTTTTTTCCTGCATTGCATAGACAAAAATAGACATAAACTAGCACTAGGCACTAGGTTAGTAGGTTAGCCCCAAATATGTTGTAAATGATATGAAAGTGCATGAAACTATATAGAAATATCACCAAAAGAAGCTTGGAACAAGAAAACAAATTGAAGATGCGTTTGGGACATATCAACATCCCAAGCTTAATTCATGCTCGTCCATGAGTAGGTAAATGACAACTAAGATAATTTTTGTGGTGACCTGCTATCAACATTTGTAGAGCTTTAAACTACAACACGCAAGAGATGTAAATCAAGTCAAGGCAATAACAAGCAAGAGTCTATATCTACTATCAAAACTACCAAAATAAGAACATAAAGGTGCAAGAGCTCTCGTTGTCCATGAATTGAATGTCTCCAATCGGTGTCCCCATGCAGAAAGTGCGAGATGGGTTTGGAGCCTAAAAATACTTAATATTTGTTGCGAACTGAATCTACTAAATGATACATAGTGTCTTTGGAATGTTATTATGACTCATTTCTCACAACCCCAAGTTAGTTATGTGCTAGGGTTAGCTTGTCTCTTTCATCATGTAAAAAAATTCAAAAGGAAATTTAAATGGGGAAAGAAGAAAGCCCCAAATGAATTTAATTCAAATGGCCAGACAAAAATATTTTTCCAAAAATCTTCTGAAGTTTTTGAAAAGTCCTATAAATGAGCATGATCACATATCAGGTGAAGTGGGTACCAGAAATCCAGAAATGGCAATGGAAATTAAATAAACCCTATATTTGCATTGGATTCAATTATTTTGAATTCCAAAAATCTCCAAAACTTGGGATTGGCTATTATTATGTCACATAAGGACATATTAAAGTTTTGGGATTTTACAAAATAGTTTTGGTTTTTTATTTTACTAAAACTAAACAAATTACAAAAAGCATAAAAGATATAATAAAGGGAAAGAGGCTTACCGGAACAGGCCCAACTTACCTGGGATCCACCAAGCCTGGCCCACCTCTCCTTGTCGTCTACCCCAAGAAGCTTGCTGTCGAGCATGCCGGGGGCGCCAACCGGCATCGCGACTATGAGGAGCGTCTAGCCTCCCCCTCGCCTCCTGACACGCCACAAGGACGCCCTGTACGCCCCGCACCTTTTCCCCCACTCGCTGCTCTCTCCGTCCTCTCCCTCGCCGATTTCTTTGTCGCCCGAGCGCCGCCGTGGAGCGCGCCACAGTTCCTCGCAGCCAACGACGACGACAACTTGCACCGTCATATCCCAGCACCTCCTTGAAGATGTCCTCGTCTACCCCTGTAGCTAATCGACGCCAGGAGCCTTCTACGCGATGCCCCCTTCTTCTTTCCCACCGACGGCCGCCGCGAGTTGCAGTAAGATTACGCCGCCGTCCATGCCTTCCCGAGCTCACCGTCACCACTTCTAGAATCCTGGTGAGCTTGCGCACCTTCCCCAACTAGTCTCGGCCGTGCCTTGGTGATAATCCTTGTCCGACTTCCGCTTGAAGGATGACGATATCTGGGCGGTAAGTGATGACACACGTGTGAAGAAGTAGACCCCTGCAGGGTTAACAAAACTATTCGAATAGCCGCGTCCGCGGTCATGGACTACTGGGAGACCTATGCTTGATTATTAGACAACTTGAATGGATACTCTAAAATTGTCAAGATAAGTGTTAGTTCTTTGGGTTACTTCCTTGTGGGAAGTCAAGGAATAATCCATGATAGTGTATTCATGTGGTGTTCAAGACTAGATGGACTCGTGTGCGCTTGATGTGCGGAAGTGATAATGGATCCTCGCCCTTCGTTGGTTTCCCCAAGTTGAAGGAGAGATGTAGGATAGAAGAAAACTTATCCTATGTAGAGGATAGGGTTTGTCTCCCATAGGAGTCCAGAAAGTGATAAGTAGGTGACAACGGCGCTAGAAATTTAGAGGTTGATGTGGACCTGCACACACAAAAAATAACTGTGCTCCCAACAAAGGTCAGAGAGGTTGTCAATCTCTCCGGCCTTGTAGTTTACAAAGGATCAAACGCAAGGGATAAAGGATAATAATAGTAGCAACAAAATAGTAAAGAAGAAAATAAATTGAGCGTGTAAACAGTGATGAGAATATGGATCGGGGTCCCGTGATGTTCACTAGTCAAGTCTCTCTCAAAATAGACGATAAAACTACTATGCGAGGTAAACAAATCACAGCTGGGCAATTGATAGGATTAAAAATGCACCGCAATGGTAACTATGCTACAAAGAAAATACGAGGCTGAAAAGCATGGGCGATACGCCAAAATAAGTGGACCAAACTCAAAATGCATCTACGACTAATAATCCACCTTGATATATCTATCTAGAACATCTCGCTGGTATTAAGTTGCGAGCCCCACCCAAAGTGTAAACCCAAAGCAATAGACAATTGCATTAAAAGAACTTTGCATAAAGTAAAAAATCCTTGCAACCGCAGTTGCAAGCACCGTTGTTTTCCCCCTTGTGGCAACATCACATCGCCTAGACGCATGTTTCTTTCACTCAAGCTAGTCATCAGGGGGAATGACCCCACAATCGAGCATAAAGTTCCCTCTTGGAGTAACTACCTACTACTTGGCCAAAGTAATAAACAGCAATGGAGAACATGCCAGAGTTACTCAAGAACATAAATATAAAAGATAAGAACCAAATATATTACTCAATCACAAACTGAACATAGTCTCATATCCATCAGATCCCAGCAAACTCAGCATAGCAACATCAGAAAATTACATATGTGCCTCGATCATGTAGGGCAGCTCACGAGTTCTAATCCATGAAGAACAAAGTGGGGAGGAGAACATCACATAGCTACCGATCACGGACCCATGGTCCAAGTTAGACTACTCACCGATCATCCGTGAAGCGTCCATGGTGGAGGAGAGCCTCCCGGAGGTCAATCCTTCCTCCGGAAGGGTACCGGGAAGAGGTCTGCTGACGCTCCCGATCTTGGAAGCACGGCGGTGGCGGAACAGAGGCGAGTTCACGAAAAATAATTATGTCCCCGGAAGAATCCCGTCACGGAGATTAAATAGGCGAAGGGGGCAGCTAGGGGGGCCACCAGGTGTCCAGGCCCCCCCCTAGCGCGGCCAAGCCCTAGGCCGCGCCACCAGGGCACCTGGACCCCTTGTGGTGTCCCTCTGGCCCCACCCAGGTGATTCTAGAAGGTTCTTCTGCGCTGATTTTTTATCTAATTTTTCCCGAATTTTTGGAGCACTTTTAATATGGGGAAACCTGAAATAAAAAAATAGCAAAAAACAAGAACTGGCACTGTGGTGCACTAAGTTAATAAGTTAGTCCAAATATGGTCAAAAGTGTATGAAAGTGTATCTAGATCATAGCAATATCACACAAAACATGCATGGAGCAAGCAGAAATTATAGATACGTTTGGGACGTATCAACATCCCCAAGCTTAATTCCTTCTCGTCCTCGAATAGGTAACTGATAACAAGCTTAATTTCTGTGGTGACATGCTAGCAAGCATATTAAAACTTTGAAAGTAAAGCAATCAAGGTATGTAATTCAATTCAAGTCATAATAGGCAAGAGTCTATATCAGTATTGAAACAAGTAACATAAAAACATTTAGTGCAAGAGCTCTCACTGTCCGTGACTTGAATGTCTCCAAATGGTGTTTGAGTGCAAGAAGTGGGAGATGGGAATACGAGAAAAAATATAATTGTTAAGAACCAAATCTGCTAAAGTTTCACAATTGGTATTCTTTGGAACATTATCTTGACTCATCCCCAGACCCCTATCCAGGTACAAGTCAATTTGATCCACTCCCTTTCGATATTTTGAGCACTCATGCAATGGATGAGCGTAAGCACGAGAGTTGAAAGTTAGGATGGAATATAGAGAAATATAGTGGAGGAGGGAGAAAAAAAAGGGTGAGAAAGACTCACATCAATTAGTACAATCATAGGGGATAAGGCCAAATGATAGATATGATGTGAGGAGTAGGGATTGCCATGCAACGGATACGCATACGAGCTAAGAAAAGCTCTCCAATGGAACTAGTGGGGGTGCATCCAACTTTCTCGCTCATGAAGACCTAGAGCTCGTTTGAGGAGGCTCATTCTTGGAATATGCAAGCCAAGTTCTATAGTGTGAAGGTCCCCACGTAGCTATATGCATATATGATCATCCCTGTGGAGCACAAGATATAGAGGGAGTATGAGTGTGGATCTTTCAAAATGAATAGTAGTGTTGCACCTTTCTCTCTTTTTATTTTCTTTTTCTCTTTTTTCTATTTTTTTATGGCCTCAATGGCTCTTTCTATTTAACTCTCATTTGTCCTCTTTGGGATCTTTTAAATTTGTCCTCTTTTCCTCACTTAAGGGCAACACTCTATTTTACATGAAGTATAGAAGATTTTCACACTTTTAAAAGGTACTCAACATAAAGAAGATGTATCTGTCATGATGTATGAAAATGTATGCCTCTGCCAGTGTAGCAGAAACATGTATGACATGAAGATCAAGTCATGAAGAGGTGGATGTTGCATGGCAATATATCTCGGAAAGGCTATGGAAATGCCTTGATAGGTAGGTATGGTGGCTGTTTTGAGGAAAGATATAAGGAGGTTTATGATGTCAGAGCGTATCATGCCAATGGTTTGGATGCACCGGCGAGGTGGACGCCAACTCTCGAAATGTGAAGAGGCAATGCACGGTACCGAAGAGGCTAGAAAATATCAGGAGGTGGAAGTGTCAACTTTGAATACTTACATTAGTCTGAAGAACTCATGCACTTATTATCGGTAACTCTAAATCTAATGAGGAGGTTCACAAAGAGACAAGTACCCCGAGGAGGAGTGTATGGGGTTTGGTTATCCTTGCGCATCCTTGACTCATGGTACGTGAGTGTACTCTAATATCCGATCCCTCAAAAGATTAGCGATCCATCTAGTAGCTAGACTTCTCAACTAGTTTTTTGTAGGTTTTTAAAATAAACACAGATTTCCCCAAATACGACACCCATCAATAATAGGCTACATATCTTGACACCAAAAGTTCAAACATTACTCAAAACTATACCTCAAAACTATTGCAAGTTACTACTACAATTAAATAGCAACCTCAATTACCTACTTCAAGACAAGATACAACTCAGTGCAACAACCAACTCTCTTAACAAGATAAACATGAATACTAAAGAGAGTTTCAGCAACAAACTAAACAAAATCTAAAGCTCTTGCAAAAGACAAACTAAAAAGCTAAACAAGGTAGTAGCTACGAAAGAAAAAGAACACACAACAGAGAAATATAAGCATGAAAAATCCTATGATGTGTTATAGTTTAAAGTGGAGCTTGTTTCTCTCCCACACAAAGTTAGCTGGGGTCTAACTTGTTATGAACAGCAAGCAAAGCTAAAGAAAACTAAAAAGGAAACCTAAGAGCGAGACGCTCCAAGCATAGAACGTAACGCATGAAGTGATACAAATATAGTGAGACGAAGGACGAACTAATGATTGTTGATGGAGAAGGGGATGCACGGGGGCATTCCCAATCTTAGACGCTTGAGTCTCCTTGAATATTTATTGCGGATGCATGGGGGCATCCCCAAGCTTGAGTGTTTGACACTCCCGAATCTTCTTTCATCATCTTCCCTCGCACACTTGAAAACTCCCTTCATACGTAGCTCATCATAAGCTGATTAGAGAGGTTAGTACCCTTAATAAAATAATTTTTCTCCACTTGAAATAAAGATATTCTTGAAGAGATACTGTTTCTCAAGATTGCCAAAAAGTTTTTGCAAATAAAAAGCAAGCTTAAGGTTTGCAAAAGTGAGGAAAGGAAAAACGTGGAATAATCTGTGAAAAACAGAACAACAGGTAGTAAGAAATTTTATCGAGGTACTTCTGAAACTCAAATAAAAAACTCAGAATATATGAAAGTTTCACAATTGTATAGAGCATACGGTGTAAAAAAATTAGCTCAAAAAGATGAACTGGTGATTTTTTTATTTTTTCCGTCAAGCAGACATAATCTTTTTTCAGGACAGCATGTCACAACTTTTGCTTCCCTTATCATAAGAGGCTAGAACTTGGCACAAAGCTTGAAAATAAAGATACAATGATGTTTCTACAGTAGTAACAATCATCGAGACCACCAAAAACATAAGTAAAAACATCTTGGGTTGCCTCCCAAGAAGCGCTTTCTTTTACACCTTTAAGCTAGGCATAAAGCAAAAGAAGAATCAAGTTTTATCAAGAGAGAGAGAATAGCTAGCCCGTGTAATGGAATCAAAAGTTACTTAATCTTCTTTATATGGAAGTGTCTCATCCCCTTTTTGAGAGGGAATTGAAATTTTGTATTCCCCTCTTTCATGTCAATAATGGAACCAACGGTGCAAAGAAAAGGACGTCCCAAAATAATTGGACATAAAGGTTCACACTCTATATCTATAATAGTAAAGTCAACGGGAACATAATTGTCATTGAGAATGATAAGAACATCGTCGATCTTACCCAAAGATTTCTTTACGGAAGAATCAACGAGACAAACACCAAAAGAAAATGGATCAAAAGGTTTCAATTCAAAAATATCATACATTATTTTGGGCATAACAGAGGTACTAGCTCAAACATCACATGAAGCATAGCAAGAGAAGTTATTCAATTTAATTTTTATCATAGGATCCCAACCATCATCTAGCCTCCTAGGTATGGAGGCTTCTATTCTAAGCTTCTCCTCCCTAGCTTTGATGAGAGCATTAGTGATATTCTCCGTGAAGGCAAGATTTAGTGTGCTAGTGTGGGGGTCTCTAGACATTTTGGGTAGTAAGATAATAACTTCAGCGAGGGTAGAACTATCAAAATCAATATCACTACTATCAAAGGTGGTAGTGGTGTCATATAAGCTCACTTGTTTGAAACCCTCTATGTTCATAGGAGTTTCTTCTTTCAAGGTTGAGGTATTGGCATCACCATTAATAGGTCCAATGGGACTAGGAGTGTGTTGGGTGCTAATAGTTTGGGTGTCCTCAACAATTTGGGTAGTAGCAACAGTGTGGTGTGTAGGAAGGCTCTTAATTACATCCTCTTCCTCTTTTTCTCTATCCCATCTTTCTTTAAGTTTAGCCATCATACTAATGTTTTCATTAATTTGCAATTGGATAGCATTAATAGGAGTGGCCTTCTTCTCCTCAAGGGGAGAGGTTCTAATTTTTAGCATTTCTACATCAAGGGCTAAGCTATCTACCTTCAAAGAGAGATTATCTAATTTTTCTAATTTCTCTTCTACACTTTTGTTGAAGGCTTTTTGGGTAGTGATAAAGTCTCTAAGCATGCACTAGTACAAAACAGGCCTTTGGATATGAGCAAATGCCACGATCCAAACACAAACCGGTTCTACTGGGCCAATAGCACCGGTTTGTGAGGCCAGGCTTTAGTACCGGTTCGTGTGGTGGCCCCCCAGCCCAACGGCAACCTGACACCACACCTTTAGTACCGGTTTGCGTCCTAAACCGGTTCGACAGGTGTGGTGGTAGGTTGCCGTTGGGCGGGGGGGGGCCGCTACAACCTTTAGTACCGGTTTGTGATACAAACCGGTTCTAGTCCCACCCCTTTAGTACCGGTTGGTATTACAAACCGGTACTAAAGATACTACTATATATACTCCTTCTTCCCCAACACGAGCCGGCCAAGCTCATTCTCTATTTTTCTCAACATTTGAATCTCCCCTCTCTCTTTCGCTCGAGTTTATCCTCCAGTTTTTCCATGATTTGAAGGTCCCTACATACAAGTGTTCATAAAGGTTAGAAATTTTTTTCTCTCATCTTTCATTGCCAGATTAGCTTTGTGTAATGCTCTATATATATGTTTATAGTGATTTGTGGATTTTAGTTTGGGATATATTCTAGAGGTATATATAGTGTGATATATATGTGTAGTTTATTTGATTTATATGCACTTTGTTCTCAACTTAATTTGTTAGTATGCATATTTGTAGTGATTGTGAGAAGATGAGATTGATAGACCCTCTTGTTGAGAAGTTAAATTTAGTTGAAAAACAAAACAAGTATTTGACAGGAAAATTGAAAAAAGTTGAAGAACGAAAGCTAAGATTGGAGTTGTATGTTGCCGATGTCGTCGATGTACACAAGAACAAGATGGATGCAATGCGCATGAAGATTAGGAATATTAGAAAATATGTCGTTAGTAAAGAGGCTTGGTATCATTATGAAGAACAAGATAATGAAGAACAAGATAACGAAGAACAAGTGAATGAAGAACAAGAAGCTGAAGAAAAGGCATCACATGAGCCCGATGATGAGCTTCGTCATGTCATTGTTGATGCACAGAGAGGATGCGAAAGTGAAAGGGAGAAGTTGAAGTTCAATCGCATATTAGAGGATCACAGAAAAGGATGGTACCTGGATAGCGAAGAGGGAAAGACAAAGCTCGGTGCCGCACTGGAATTGTTGCAATGGAAGGCAGAGTATGGTATACCTGACAAGGGATTTGGGAAGGTACTGAAAATATGTAAGAAGAGGCTTCCAAAGGATAACGAATTGTCTAACGGTTATTATGAAGCAAAGAAGCTTGTCTTCCCTCTAGGACTAGAGGTGCAGAAGATACATGCATGTCCTAATGACTGCATCCTCTACCGTGGTGAGTACGAGAATTTGAATGAATGCCCGGTATGTGGTGCATTATGCTATAAGATCAGACGAGGTGACAGTGGTGATGTTGAGGGCGAGCGCCCCAGGAAGAGGGTTGCTGCCAAGGTGATGTTCTATGCTCCTATAATACCACGGTTGAAATGTCTGTTTAGAAACAAAGAGCATGCCAGGTTGTTGCGATGGCACAATGAAGACCGTAAGAAATACGGGAATTTGAGACACCCCGCTGATGGGTTACAATGGAGAAAAATCGAGAGAATAGAAAAGGAAAATGACAAGTTTGCAAAGGACCCCCGGAACATATGGTTTGGTTTAAGTGGAGATGGCATTAATTCTATTGGGGAGTAGAGTAGCAATCATAGCACATGGCATGTGACTCTATGTATCTACAACCTTCCTCCTTGGATGTGCATGAAGCGGAACTTCATTATGATGCCAGTGCTCATCCAAGGCCCTAAGCAACCCGGCAACGACATTGATGTGTACCTAAGGACATTAGTTGAAGAACTTTTACTTTTGTGGGCTAAACCAGGTGTACGTGTGTCGGATGAGCACAAACAGGAGGAATTTGACCTACGAGCGTTGTTGTTAGTAACCATCAATGATTGTCCTGCTCTTAGTAATATTTCAGGGTAGACAAACAAGGGATACAAGGCATGCACGCATTGTTTAGATGAGACTGAAAGTATATATTTGCCCAACTGCAATAAGAATGTGTACTTGAGACATCGTCGATTTCTTCCAACCAATCATCCCTTAAGAAAGAAAGGCAAGCATTTCAAAGGCGAGGCAGATCACCGGAAGAAGCTTGTCCCCCGTACTAGTGATGATATACTTGATATGGTCAAGGATTTACGAGAACAAGTAATATTTGGAAAGGGTTCTGGCGGAAAATCTGTTCTGAATGACGCTGACGGACACGCACCCATGTGGAAGAATAAATCTATATTTTGGGACCTACCCTATTGGAAAGACCTAGAGGTCCGATCTGCAATCAACGTGATGCATGTGACGAATATTTGCGTGAACCTACTAGGCTTCTTGGACGTGTATGGGAAGACAAAATATACACTTCAGGCACGGGAGGACAAGAAACATATGAACGAAAAAGAAGACATGCATCCAAAGCAGTACGAGGGTGAAGCCAGCTATGCTCTTACCAAAGAAGAGAAGGAAATCTTTTTTGAATGCCTTCTCAGTATCAAGGTCCCGTCTGGCTTCTCGTCGAATATAAAGGGAATAATAAATATGGTAGAGAAAAAGTTTCAGAACCTAAAGTCTCATGACTGCCACGTGATTATGACGCAACTGCTCCCGGTTGCATTGAGGGGGCTTCTACCAGAAAATCTTCGATTAGCGATTGTGAAGCTATGCGCATTCCTCAATGCAATTTCTCAGAAGGTAATTGATCTAGAAATCCTACTAAGGTTACAGAATGATTTGGTCCAATGTCTTGTCAGTTTTGAGTTGGTGTTCCCACCATCCTTCTTCAATATTATGACGCATGTCCTGGTTCACCTAGTCGACGAGATTGCAATTCTGGGTCGTGTATTTCTACACAATATGTTCCCCTTTGAGACGTTCATGGGAGTCTTAAAGAAATATGTTCGTAACCGTGCTAAGCCAGCAGGAAGCATCTCCATGGGTCATCAAACAGAGGAGGTCATTGAGTTTTGTGATGACTTTATTCCTGACCTTAAGAAGATTGGGGTTCCTGAATCGCGACATGAGGGAAGAATGGGTGTAAAAGGCACGCTAGGACCGAACCCAATAATATGTAGGGACGCAGATTCTTGGAAGAAAGCACACAATACTTTTCTACATAATTCTTCCTTGGTGGCCCCGCATATCATTTCACACGAGAATATTCTACGCTTCCAACACCCGGATAAGTCAGAAGCCTGGATTAAGAAGGAACACATGAGGACTTTCAGCGGATGGTTGCAAAATCATCTCACGGATAACAAGATTGTTGAAGAGGAGTTGTACTTGTTGTCCGGCACACCATCTTTGACTGTAATGACTTTCAAAGGGTACGAGATAAATGGGAATACATTTTACACGATCGCCCAAGATGAAAAGAGCACCAACCAAAACAGTGGTGTCCGCTTTGATGATGCAATCAGCAATAATCAAAAGGTCACATATTATGGTTAGATAGAGGAGATATGGGAACTTGACTATGGACCTGATTTTAAGGTCCCTTTGTTTCGGTGCAAATGGTTCAATCTGACAGGGGTAAGGTAGACCCGCAGTTAGGAATGACAACAGTGGATCTAAACAATCTTTGGTACAGAGACGAACCATTCGTCCTAGCCAATGATGTGGCTCAGATTTTCTATGTGAAGGACATGTCTAGAAAATGTAGAAAAAGGAAAGATAAGGAAGCGAATACATCATACGGTGAGGCAAAGCTCCACATAGTTCTTTTAGGGAAAAGAAACCTCGTGGGAGTGGAGGACAAGACAGACATGTCAGATGATTATGAAAAGTTTCATGAAATTCCTCCCTTCAAAGTGAAGACTGACCCAAGCATCCTGTTAAATAATGAAGATTGTCCATGGTTACGGTGCAAAAAGAAAGGGAATCACGCGAAGAAATAGTTTTATATATATACCAGTCTCTAGGATGTGAGCGGTTTCAACGCCAACATGATTTGTATTTGGTCGATGAACTGAAAGATTTCTAGCTATATATATTATAAGATCAACAAAATACACAGTTCCGCCTGCTTATTTCCCGACGGTGTGGCTCGTGAGTGTCCGCATATCAAATGCACCATCGGGCCGCAACCAGGCGAATCCGAATGATTTGTATTCGGTCGATGAACTGAAATATTTGTAGATACACATCAACAAAACACATGGTTCTCCTGCATACAGCCCGACTGTGGCTCGTGAGTGCCCGCATATCAATTGCACCGTCAGGCTGTATGCAGGGTATCCGAATGATTTGAATCCATACACACCGAGTGTCGAACATTTCCAAGAAGTGGGCTATATATAGGGGTCGTGTGCCTCTTTAGCCCCGGTTGCTAGCACGAACAGGTACTAGTACATCGTTATAGTGTTGATCGAACTGATCCAACAACTCACAAGCGCTTGAAAGAAACACACGATCCATGTGCTTCTTCCTGATTGGTCGCGAGACCTTCACTGCCAAAGGTTATAAACATATGCAAAAAAATATAAAAACAAAAAGAATAGCAAATTCATTATAGACCGTCAACGAAAGAATTCTCCGCTTTCCTCTATACAGTCTTGTGCATTCGGGAACTGGATCTTTGTCTGTTAAACAGAGTTGATGTCCTTAACAAAGAAAGTTCCACCTCCCGAATAAACAAGACTGAATATCCGCCTAAGGATGAATTCCACTGTCTACGCTCTTTACTAAGTTTGCTATGCTACCGTAATTGCACGTGTGCCGCCTCTTATAAACAGGTCTTACTCCACTTCGGCTAGTGAGGTGGGACTAATTGTAGGCACCTTTAGTACCGGTTTGTGAATCCAACCGGTACTAAAGACCTCTCCCTTACTTAATTAACCACTAACTAAGTTTTGTGACCCTTTAGTACCGGTTGGTACCTAGAACCGGTACTAAAGGTCCCTATAACCACGGTTCCACCGTTAAAATTAGTACTACCTCGCTAGCCGAAGTGGAGTTAGACCTTTTTATAAGCACAGGTCTGCGTGGACTTATCGTAGCATAACAAGTTCACTAAAGGACGTAAATGGAGAAATTCATCTGTATCCTGTACTCTGTCCGGAAAAAATTCGGACAGAGCTCGTTTGGTTGGCGGATTTGCCAGATCTGCCTAGGAGGCGGGGACCGTCTGTAAATCCATATGGGACGAAAATCATGTACGGGTATTACACACGATCCCCGCCTGGTTGGTAGAATTGCCAGATCTGCCAACCAAGCTTGGTCCGTCTGAAATTTGCCTTGACTGTGTACAGGATATGGAGTATTCTTCCATTGACGTCCTATAATTAAATTGCTATACTTTTTTATTTTTTATTTTTCATTCATGCACCGTTCAAAGCTGCATACTAAAATTTCAAAGATTTCTAAAATCATGTGTTATTTTCGATGCATTTAATGATTTATTTTAATAGGCAACGACAAACCTGATCCAACGGCTCACAAGCGCTTGAAATAAACACGCGATCCGTGTGCTTCTTCCTGATTGGTTGGATTCAGAATCGTGTACGATTAAAAGCGCGTGGAAGAGGACTCCACGCAAGGCCAGTCACCACTAGTTCTCTTATCGTGCACGTACTCTTTCCCCTTCCGGGCCACCGCCACCATGCCTCCCCACCGCCGAATCCACCCCTGCTACCACGGCGTCCATGGGCGCCTCGACGACACATACACGACGGTGATTACCTACGCCAACAACAAGCGCGTGTGGCTCGGTACGTTCTACCATGCGTCTTCAGCCGCACGCGCGTACGACGTTGCGCGCGGAGGTTGAAACTTCGCATGGTATCATCATTTGACCCACATAACATGTGTGCAAAAGTTGAGACGGTTATGGCAAAAACTGGATGCACTTCATGTACAAACTGGACCATCTCTTTCGAAGTACGAGGGTTTCAGACGAAAACTCATCTGTTACAAAGGCATTTCATTTTTTTAACTTATTTCAACTCAAGACTTTTTGTGCATTCAATATGCACCATTCAAAGCCACATACTAAAATTTCAAACCTTTTTAAATTCATTTGCTATTTTTCCTGCATTTAATGATTTTTTTGAGCTAAATGACCCTGAAATTGGAAAGCACTACAAATGAACTCAGAAAAGGTTGAAACTGGGCATGGTATCATCATTTGACCCACATAACATGTGTGGAAAAGTTGAGAGGGTTACGGCAAAAACTGGATGCACTTCGTGTACAAACTGGACCATCTCTTCCGAAGTACCAGGGTTTCAGACGAAAACTGATCTGTTACAAAGGAATTTCATTTTTTAACTTATTTCAGCTCAAGACTTTTTGTGCATTCAATAGGCACCATTCAAAGCCACATACTAAAATTTAAAACCTTTCTAAATTCATTTGCTATTTTTCATGCATTTAATGATTTATTTTGAGCTAAATGACCATGAAATTGGAAAGCACTACAAATGAACTCAGAAAAGGTTAAACTTGGCATGGTATCATCATTTGACCACATAACGTGTGTGCAAAAGTTGAGAGAGTTACGACAAAAACTGGATGCACTTCATGTACAAACTAGACCATCTCTTTCGAAGTACTAGGGTTTCAAACGAAAACTAATCTGTTACAAAGGCATTTCATTTTTTAACTTATTTCAACTCAAGACTTTTTGTGCATTCATTATGCACCATTCAAAGCAACATACTAAAATTTCAAACCTTTCTAAATTCATTTGCTATTTTTCATGCATTTAAGGATTTATTTTGACTATTTAACAAAGTATTTCACAAACTAATATTTGAAAAAAATTCAACTTGAAACTATTTAAATTTGAAAACCACTACCACTAACAGAATGTTTATAATTATCTTTTATTCTAAAGAAAAAAATATTCATTAAAAAATCGAAATATTCTAATAGCTAGACAAAATCTAAAAACAAATAATCAACTAATATAAAAAATTTAGCTTTAGTACCGGTTTGTTATATCAACCGGTGCTAAAGGTCTCCACTCTTCCCGCTGAAAATTTGCCCCAAAAATTGAGGAAATTGGAGATCTTTAGCACCGGTTTGTATCACAAACCGGTACTAAAGATTAGTACCGGTTTCTGATACAAACCGGTGCTAAAGGTCCCTTGATATATAAGTAGCACTTGGAGCAGCAGTTTCCCACCGCTGCAGATCGACTCCCACGCCGCCAGGGTGCTTCTCCTCGCTGTCGCCGTGCCGCGCGCCTCTCGCCGTCTTCGCCCCTCGCTGGATCCTCTCCGTCGGCGACGTCCTCCGCGCCCTCTCCACCAGGCCGGTCGTTCTCGCGCTGCGACGAGGAGCCCGACAACGACGAGGCCCCAAATTTTTGCTAGAGATGATGAACATTTTTGTAGATTGACATTTTTGCTAGATGGACATGTTGCTAGATGAACATTTTGCTAGATGAAAATGTTGCTAGATGAATAATTTTGCTAGATGAAAATTTTTGCTAGATGATTTTGCTAGATGAACATTTTTGCTAGATGAACATTTTGCTAGACGAACATGTTGCTAGATGAGCATTTTGCTAGATGAACATTTTGCTAGATGAACAGTTTTCTAGATGAACATTTTGCTAGATGAACATTTTTGCTAGATGAAATTTTTTGTTGCAAGCCTTGTAGTCAAGTATATATATGCTAGGCGCCAAAAAAGTATTTTAAAAAATAAACTTATGTATTGTTATATTGTGAGTATTGTTAGTACATGTTGTTTATATAATGTTGTATATATTGTTTTTAGTTTCATTAATACGTTTTCGGCGACAATACCAGGCCCGCATCCTCGTTACCGTCGCGCCGCCGAGATTCTTGACAGGATGCGGAATGTCCGGGACTGGGCTCCGCCGGGCTGGCACTGGGAGGTGGTTTACGGGGTGCGGCGCTTAGTGAGGAATTCGGGTCTTGTCTTCGACCCAGATCTTCTTTGGTGGCGGACGCGTGGGCCACAGTCGGTGCGGAGGGAGCCGGCCCCGAGGAGGTTGTACGTCAGCGTGCCAGGGAGGAGGATGAGCAAGTCCATCGCTACATGTTGGCGTTGGACGCCCTGTACTCCATTTTATGGTAGGTTCTTCAGGGATCTCACCCTAGCTACGACTGGGTGATGGTTCCTTCTCTTTGGGTGTCCACCGACAGCCGGGGCCGACGTCGTTTACTCTATTAGATATATGTAGTAGTAGTGATCGATATATTATTGTTGCATATGTGAACTGGATTATTCGAGATGTAAACTGGATTATTATTCTAATATTATTGTTGCATGTCAGATCCCTCTGTTAGGTATGTGCTAGGGTTAGCTAGTGCCTTTGCATCATGTCAAAATTTCAAAAAGAAATCTTGGAAATCAAATTCAAAATCAAAATGGGAGAAGGAACACCCCCCAGATAAATTAATTCAAAAGGCCAGATAAAAATCTTTTCCAAAAATTCATGTTAGAGTTTTGAAAAGTCTTATAAATGAGTGTGATCACATATCAAGTGATGTGGGACCCAACCCATGCTCATAGATTTTTCAAATATTCAAACAGTACCTTGGAATTAAAGAAATACCCCTTTTTGATTTAAAATTCAAATCATTTGAATTTTAAAAATGTTGAAAGTTTATGAGTGGATAGTCTATATTATTATGAGGCCATGTAAAAGTTTTCAGCATTTAATAAAATGGTTTGGTATTTTTACCAGAGCCAAAACAAATTACAGAAAAAGAAAGGAAAGATTAAAAAGAGAGAAAAAGAAAAGGCTTACCTCTCGCCTGGGGCCTGGATGCTAAGTGAGAGAACGGCTCAACCGAGACCGGCTTATGCACCACGCACACATCTCTTGGGTCCACTTCGGTAAACCGACCGGGTTCACGATTGTGGTAACCAACCCAAGTAGGCGGCTTTCTTGGACTAGATAGGCTATGAGGTAACAGTTGTGGTGAGCATCCTCGCTGGCACCCCTTGAATGGTGTCGAGATCAAAGGCGGTAAATGATGGTCATGTGTGTGTAGCGGTACACCCTTGCAAGGTTAAAAAACTATTCGAATAGCCGCGTCCGCGGTTATGGACTGCTTGGAAAGCTTAGCTTGATTATTAGATAACTTGAACCGGATACTTCTAAAACAGACCAAGATAAGTGTGAGTGCTATGGCGTGTTTTCTCGTGGGGAAGTCGAGGAAGGCACCATAGTGGTGTATTGGTTGGAGAAAGTAGTGGACTCGTGTACGCTTCTTATCTCAAAGTCTGGTACTCGTAGTTCAGGATTAGCCAAGTCAGAGCTGGCCTTTCTGCAAGTGAACCCCACCTCCCTTTACCTTGATACATGTGCATGAGTAGTATAGTTCCTATGTAAGTCTTGTTGAGTACGCCTTTGTACTCACGTTTGCTTAATCTATGTTTTAGATGACGCCACTGACCCCGAAGGTGGCTTCTTCATCGAGCTGGACGACTGAAGTTAAGCTAGTCTAGTCCCAGTCAGCAGACTGGTTCCCTCGTGGAGGGCTTTGTGTTTAAATAAGGCTTCTTAAGCCATTTGTTAAACTTGTCTGTACTCAGACATAATTCGCTTCCGCTCTGTGTTGTAATGTTGGATCACATGTATGTGATCTCTGTGTGTACTCTATAAGAGTTATAAATAAAATGTACACTTTGTAGAGAATTTCAATGGTACCTACTGTTCATACAAGGCATGTGTGCTGCGTGTCTGTTTATAACATGCATGTCTTTGTATGGGTTTTCGAGACCTTAGTTGTGTTCTGGCTGGCGTTCTTTCATACACAAAGTGGCCCTTAGATGTGCGCAGCTTGGGGCATCGCGATGCGATTGATCGAGACTCCGTCTCGTGCACACTTTGTGGTATGATTGAGCCCGCCCTAGACCCCGACTAAGTGATCGGGCTGGAGTAAGTCTATGTAAGAGTTTTGAGATAGTCGATAGTATGGTTGAGGCGACTTGTCTTTGAATATGGGAGTTCACCACCCATATCTTTAGACTTGTGTGCGGACGATGAGGACCCATCACAGTTGATCATCCGGCCTGGATGGGATGCCCCTGACGTACGATGCTTTCCGAGAATGTTCAGTGCTTGGCCTTGTCTGCTTAGACAAGTGGGTGCGGTTCTCGGCTCTCCATATGACTATGTCTTAACTGGACTTGCATACGCTAACCCCGGGTCCCGACAGGCTTGGTATCAGAGCAGGACTGACTGTAGGACTAGTAGCCTTGGCCGAAGTCGAGTCTAGCATTCTATAGTTATATAGTTACTCTGGGTATATAAGGGAACAACGTAAGGCTTCTTTTTCTCCTTACCCCCTTCGTTCTGAGTTCTGGGTCACCCTTATCTTATTCTACGGGAAGATAGGACTAGGCTCTCCTCTGTCTGATTAGCACATCTCATTGTTTGCTTCCTTATAGCCGTAGGAAGGTTGTGTCAGGTTTTCCTAGCATTGTTATAATGCTGATTTCTTACATCGTATTATGTAAGTGTTGTTTTTCATGATTGAAAGAAATTGTCATTTCTTACAATTACAGCCGTTATGCTGTCCGAGTCATTCCAGGTTTATCTCATAATCTGATGCATTTGCAAACTCCTTTCTGTTTCAGATGGTGGATCTCCCCCCTCGGCAGATTGTTCGTTTGACCAGGTGCCTCGGTGTGCGTGGCCATCCCGCCACGTTGATCGAGATGATGTCCTATGTGGGATATCGATGGTACCCTGAGTACACCATCGAGGAGCAGTTCCACGACTTCAACCAGACGCAGTTCCACTACATCGTCCGGATCTATCCGCACCACGTTGGAGTCACCCAGCCTATCCACTTTGGACATGGCATTGGTGTTACCGAGAACATGGCTGTGCAGGATGCTGCATATTCATGTATTACCCTGCTGAGAGAGGAGCACACCATGCTGAGAGAGACCTCATTCTGCTATATCCCTGCTGCACTTCCAGGAGAAGAGGGATATTACACCGGACTCTACTCAGATCACTCTGTAGAGGATCCAGCACTCCAGGTGACTGCTAGGTTTGCTAGTGACAGAGATCGTGATGCACGCGCTCTCCGTTTTGAGCTCCACGCCACCCGTGTTCGTCTGTATCGAGCATTGACGCTCTTGGCACCCTTTGTGAGCGTGGGATCAGTTGAGTATGATGCGATCTATCCAGTGAGGACTCAGATGCCATCTCGAGTTGCTTGGCCCGAGATTGGAGGAATTTTTCCACCCCGTGGTCCTTTGCTTCCACCCTACACTGGACCTAGGCCCCATCCTTGCCCAAATGGATATCAAGGTCCACAAGCCTCCGTGTTTTCCGATGGTCACCTCCAGCTACCGGGATATGCGGGTAACTTTTACGAGGATTACTATGGAGATGGAGATGAGTGAGACCGCCTGTGGTCTTACTTAGTGAGGATGTAGTAGTATCTTAGTATGTTGTAAGCAAGGTGTCTAAGTTCCAGAGGCTTAGATAAATAATGTATAGGAAGTCAGAGTGCCTCTGAAGGATGTATCATCTTACTCACGTTTGT